>OW028574.1:8814214-10168839 GCA_932294295.1 Alitta virens
TGTTCTGTGATTTCTACTTTCAATGGGAGCATATCCCACAACCTCTCATAAAGAAACTCAAAGAATGGATACAAACTAGGAGAATACCCACAATGATTTGCTTGAGGTCATCTTTGCGTTGTATTGATATCAATTCAAAAGATATATTTCTATTATAATTTTTCCCGTGAAAGTCCATCAGTATGATCTTTTTTATAATTTTTTCTGATCTTCATCTCACTCATCTCACCCTCATAAGTTTTCAGGTAACTGGTGGCCTATAAATAACTTCAGCTATAACTTTGAATTAAGTTCTGAGACCACTAGTCATGTTACAATAAAGAATCATATTACTCAAAGAAAAAAAAAGAAAAAAGTCTGTCTGACTTTGGTTAATAGTTTATTGGCCCTCTGTGGCTAACCAATAATATTAGTGTTGATGACGACTATATATGTTTTTATTTTTTTATGACACATGTATCTTTTTGATGCCCTGCGGTCAATAAAATTCTATATATATATATATATATATATATATATATATATATATTATTATTATTATTTTTTTTTTTATATTATTAGTTCATTACCTGGTGCTGTATATAGTTATTTATGTTTTTATTATAGCGTTTTAGAAAAATTTCATGCCTTTATTTTATTATATTTTCTTTATTTATATGTATATATTATTATTTTCTTCTCTTCCTTTGCTTTATTTTTTATGACACATGTATCTGCACTGATATTGCGTTGTCAATAAAAGAATATATATATATATATATATATATATATATATATATATATATATATATATATATATATAAGCTTAATATGACATACCATTACCAGGTAATTGATAATTCTGACATCTATTAAGGAAATATAAAGATTTAAGCAGAGTGCCCCCATTAGTGTCACTTATCTTGATTCCAGTGGCCATTTGTGATGATGCCACGCGCCCTGGGCAGCGAATTCTTGGCTTTGATGACCACCTCGTAATCAGATTGGCCTCAGCATAGCAGCCTGCCAGCGGCTTCATTGACCGGCGCCTGGCAACTGCTGGGGATACAGAGGCAAGGGATGCGGCGAAAGATGCTTATTATGACAAGAGGGAGTAACAGGTACACTGCGTCACTGACAAGCTCAACAAAAGGTGAGTTTTATGAGAGATTGGTTTTGTGATTGTACTAACAGAGCATTACCATTCTGTAATTGCTTTTCATATCCCCCATGGAGTGCTTTATACGTGTGCTATTATTATCATTATGTATACCATATTGTAGAATAGGTTGTTTTTTTAGATTAGTTCCATACTTGTACTTTCCAAAGTGTATATTATTATTCCTAATAGGTCGTACAGAAGCTTCGGCTTGGGTCATATATTTTGAATTGTACTTTGAATGTGACACCGTGATTTAAAAGGACTTTAAATACAATTTTACTACTACTACTGTGTGAATGCTACAGCAGCTATGCATGAAAGTGTTGCTAGATTACACTATGGACCTCCAAGCATTAGTGGTGTCAGCAATAGCTCTTTAAAAATGTGTCATTGAGCATTGATATTTTAGTAGATACGATCAAATCACTCTACTCACAATTGGAAATTTTATTAACGAGTGAAATGTGTGACATAAATTTGTAGTTCTATGAGTTAGTGAAATAGATATAATGATGCTTTCTTCAGGAGTCGATCAAATTAGCAAGTTAAATGTAAATAGATATATACATGAATTCCCATGATGCTCCACATCACGCGGTCACTTCGGTAAACTTGCTGGTAAGAAGGTCGTTCGTAAATTACCTTTAGTACACCATTAGTTTAAGTTAATACGATTTGTAATTACAAGAAAATATAGCACATCGTGTAGTCATTGTACATGGTGGATCTCTATATCCAAACCTCAAGACAACCAACAAAATAAATATTACAGCAACAATTTTCCAACGAAGTATTAACCTTAAATGCCATGGAATCTGCCTGATAGAACTATCAAAAAACATAATACTATGATGGTGGGATAAAAGTACCAAATTCCTTTGATAGGTGTTAGCTTACTTCAGAAAATGATGCCACAATAGAGATGAAAGAGCCTTAAACATTCATCGATGGAGGAAGCAGGAATAACTTACAAATTGATAGAGTTGAGAGGTAATAAAAAAGGACCAGAATAAAACCAATCTTGTTGAGACGTGTTTCAGTCATTCTATAACCTGTTAGGTGCATCGTTTTGTGTTTTATCTAGATTTTTATTTTCGTTTTCTTTCTTTCGTGTACAGTGCTGTAGCCAGATTGCCGGGGGCGGGGGCAGAGGGGCCATGAAGACTGATGTGACAAAGAACAGCCCTCTCTCTGCCTCCCCATCCTCATCTGCAGCAGCAGCAGCAGCAGCAGCAGCAGCAGCAGGCTCTTATGCAACATTACATCATCAACAGATGATCATGAGGAAGAGTCGGTTGCCCGTCCCCAGGGCTGCAGGGCCGAGTCACAGGAAAAACCTCAGAAAAGTAAGTTGGATCTGATTGATTGATTTATTGGTTGATTGATTGATTGATTGATTAGGTCATCACTATGACGATGGACGTTTTTGATCTTAATATTGATGTGGCCTACTAGTCAGGTAAATTTAAACTTTTGAAGACATCACTTCATCATTACACTTGCCCTGGAACTCATGGCTTTTAAACTGCTTACATGTCCTTATTTCCTGAATGCTACTGATCTGCTTCGTTAGCATATACCACTGGCTGTATAGGCAGACGTAATGAAGGAATGATAGGGCTTTTTTGTTATACATTTACCCTATTGGTGGGGTCGGTTACTTGCTTATTAGCATAGCCACTAAGTCCAGGGAACCACCATTCTAACGTCTCATGTGAGATGTCACTCATGCATGAAGAGCGTCTGGGCTGGGAATCTAACTCAAGACCTTAGGCAGTGTTGTTTAGGCCAAGACCACCAGGCCACTCAGCTGCTGTGTCACTATGGAAACACAATTAGAGATTTCTCTTGACCATAAGATGCTGAAAAGGTTCCCTGGTGGCATTGTGAGATATTGTCCATACAGAACATAAATGAACTAACATAATATCTTGGGAGCATGAAATTCACATCCAAAATAAACCACAACAAAATAGCATCATTTGTGTCATATAATGCAGTCCTCTGTAGTGGTAACTTATATGAATGTGTTGTATGTCATATTAACCAAATTAAGTGAATTGACCCATTATTAAGCAACTTAGATAGATAGATAGATAGATAGATATGGGAAGTGCAGCCCTCTAAGGCAAGTTCTTGCTGCTATCGAGGGTTGATTGATGAGGTGAGAGAGAGAAAGGAAGAGTCCACCCATGTTACACATTTACCCCATGAGTGTGATCTTTTACTTGCCTCAGCATAGACACCGAGTACAAGGGACTGCCAATTTAACGTCTCATCCGAACGACACCCAGCTGGGATGTAGCTCACGAAGAGTGCGCGGGCCAGGGATCGAACCTGGGACCTTCAGCAGAACTGGCCAATCTGGAATTGGCGGAGGCCTTAACCATTAGGCCACCTAGCTACCACAACTTATTAAGCGTATACTTTGGCATGGAACCCGTATAATGATCCTGACTCAGACTTTGCTTATCCTTATGCACCACTACAAACAAACCTTGACTGAATAACAAAACAATAAGAATCAATGTACTACAGGTGAGAATTTAGAAGGACAAGTCATAAAATGTGGCTTTTCTACCTGTTACATAAACTTGCCATCCCCACCGAGTACTGTTTCAAGTCAAGACATGCAACTGGCAGAATAAAATTCAACTTTAATTGCTTGTTTCTGCTGTGCTGCCAAAATGTTCATAAGGCATGTCATGCATTCAGGTATAGAAGGTGTTGCAAGTCAAATATATTAGGCCGACTTAATTGTTGGATGTCATTACCTGGAATCATAACAATGAGCTTGCAATAGGTGGGATCATGCAGGGATATAATAACCCATCATCAAAATACACATCATGCAATTATTAATTCATATGTTGACTTGGAATGTCATGTCTGTAGAAGTACAGTCAGACCTCGTTCAGATAGATAGAGACAGATAGAGAGACAGATAGAGAGACGGATAGAGAGACAGATAGAGAGACAGATAGTGAGACATGCAGATAGAGAGACAGATAGTGAGACAGATAGAGAGACAGATAGTGAGACAGATAGAGAGACAGATAGTGAGACATGCAGATAGAGAGACAGATAGTGAGACAGATAGAGAGACAGATAGTGAGACATGCAGATAGAGAGACAGATAGTGAGACAGATAGAGAGACAGATAGTGAGACAGATAGAGAGACAGATATTGAGACATGCAGATAGAGAGACAGATAGTGAGACAGATAGAGAGACAGATAGTGAGCCATGCAGATAGAGAGACAGATAGTGAGACAGATAGAGAGACAGATAGTGAGACAGATAGAGACAGATAGAGAGACAGATAGAGACAGAGAGACAGATAGAGAGACGGATAGAGAGACAGATAGTGAGACAGATAGAGAGACAGATAGAGAGACAGATATAGATATGGAAAGTGCAGCTCTCTAATAAGACAAGTTCTTGCCGCTATCGAGGGTTGATTGATGAGGTGAGAGAGGGGAGCAGTCCGTTCAGATAGATAGAGACAGATAGAGAGACAGATAGAGAGACGGATAGAGAGACAGATAGAGAGACAGATAGTGAGACATGCAGATAGAGAGACAGATAGTGAGACAGATAGAGAGACAGATAGTGAGACATGCAGATAGAGAGACAGATAGTGAGACAGATAGAGAGACAGATAGTGAGACATGCAGATAGAGAGACAGATAGTGAGACAGATAGAGAGACAGATAGTGAGACAGATAGTGAGACATGCAGATAGAGAGACAGATAGTGAGACAGATAGAGACAGATAGAGAGACAGATAGAGACAGAGAGACAGATAGAGAGACGGATAGAGAGACAGATAGTGAGACAGATAGAGAGACAGATAGAGAGACAGATATAGATATGGAAACTGCAGCTCTCTAATAAGACAAGTTCTTGCCGCTATCGAGGGTTGATTGATGAGGTGAGAGAGGGGAGCAGTCCAACCATTTTACTCATTTACCCCATGGGTGGGCTCTTTTACTTGCCTCAGCATAGACACGTTTGCATCTAACGATTTCCTGGAACGGACCTTGTGCCAAATCTTGCACAATTTACCTGTCGACCACCTCACTTCAATGAACAAGTCTTAGTCAGAGCTACTTCGATATAATGAGGTCATTTGACAGACCACATAGTTTATAAGAATTGGGTCAAATTACATATGTTAAAATTCATTCAATTATAATGTACATATGAACAAGTGTGGGGCCATTAAGCATTCATTAACATAATATGTATAATTACTTGACATCCAATAATCATGAAGAACCAATGCCTAGGCCTGTGAAGTATAAGCATAATACTAATAACCCCTTTTTAAACTTTTGTAAATGTTTTTTCACGTATATTTAAATGAAATTTTTACTTGTCTTCTGTGTTTTAGGGGACGCATCGTTTCCGGCGCTTGGTTGCCTTGGTGATCAAGATAAGGAGACTTTTTGACCGGTAGGTGTCTCTCTTTATGCAAATGAGCTATCTCATTACCCCCATTACAACTTGATAGGAGCATAACAAGTGTAATTTTTGGGGGAATTAGTTTTACAACTGATATGGCTTACCCGTGTTTTATCTGAAATGACTTCATAAGGTCTCACTTCCTTGGTACTGAACACAATTGCATTGTTTATTATTTTCTAGAATTTCGCCTCGTTTTCACCTCACACAATGGCCTCTCATTGTCTCTTTTTTCTGGCCTTTGTTATTGGGATTCTTGTTCACACCCTGCTATTCATTCTTGATGTTTGAATGTTTAAACTTCACCTAGGTAAATAATGACCTTGCTAGTTTTTCAATGCCTTCCACAAAGGATGATTTTTTGCCAGACAGACTCTTGGCCAGAATGTGAATGATCCGCCAGAAATGACACGATCTCGCATAAAATAAACCAAATTAGCTGACGGCCACTTTAAAAGATTTTCCTCCAGCAAAATAAAAGATATTGTAAGATAAAAATCATGTGATGTCATCCCGCTTAAACTTTCAAACAAAACGCGTCCATGTGCAGAAATGCATTTATGAAGAAACCTAGACCAACACACATAAATTATGTATGCTCTCAAAATAATACGAATATAAATTTTTTATAACTGTAGATGTGACAGACTAATCTTGTCAAAAGTTGTGCATTGAAATATTTAAGAATCACTTGTGCAATTTTATTTCCTCTAAGGTGCTGAATTGTACGATGGAGTGCTTTATATGTGTGCTACTATTATATATACTATATTGTAGAATAGATTTGTTTTATAGATTAGTTCCATACTTATACTTTCCAAACTGTATATTACTGTGCCTAATAGGTCGTACAGAAGCTTCGGCTTGGGTCATATATTTTGTATTGTACATTGAATGTGACACCGTGATTTAAAACAACTTTAAATACAATTTTACTACCTAAAATTCTGCCTGTCTGCACTACTGTGATTACAAATGTCTATTATATATACCATAAAATATAAATTATTAATTAATTTGTTTAATATTGTGGCATTGTGATAAGCTTTAGGTGAGGGAATTTCCTGGGCCAGGATCCTGTATTATTACTAAGATATTACAACGCCATTATAACGACTGTTACGCAATCCTTGCATAATACCCAAAGTATTCGAAGGGTCAATGTACCAGGGTACACCTCTCAAGGGCCTGGTGGCGTGATGAGGAGAATGAATCAGGGCACTCTCATCAGCAGCCGCATCACTAATTGATGAAGGGCAGCCTCTTAACACTGCTTCAGCTTCTATTGTTTCCATAGGTGATATACATTGCCAACAAAGAGAGGTGATATACGTACCAACTGAATAGCATACATTGTCATATCGCAGCTGGGTGGTCTAGTGTACAGTTAGTTTCATTAAAAACGGCCTGTCAAATTAAACTTAGACAAAGCTAGACAACTTCTGCTATACGATGCTACCTGTCACTAAACGGAACTGTCTGGCTATAGCTGGCTACTCAAAGCTGGATCTAAAAGTACATGCAAATATACATTTATGATATCCTAGATAAATTTCTTACATTTGCGAAGGTTAATATTTTTCCAGAGGTGGTAGGTGTAAGCCAGCTATAAGGGGTAGACGGAAGCGGCTGGCTTTAGCCAGTTATAGCTACAGCCAGGAATAGGTTGCTACAGCTGTTTAGAGTCAACCATATTTTATGAAACTAACTGTATGCAGTGTTTTCTACCAATCCAGAAGAGGGTTCGGAGTTCGATCCCTGGCCCAGCTAAATCCTAAGTTGTTCTCATGAGGTGAAAGATTAGCATCCCCTTGTATACTTGTTATCTATGCCAAGGCAAATGAAAAACCCCACCCATTGGTGCTTGTAACACAATGAAGACAAATCTTATTACAGATCTCATCTTTACGTCTGCCATTAAACTCAGCCACACACAAGTTAACTATAACCTCAGACGATTAATGCTAATTAAAACACAAAATTGTTTTCAACAAATGGTTGATGATCTCTCATTGCATAATGAGAATTATGATCATAGTCTGACAAAACATCTTCACATTACCAATGCTGCCGCCATGTTCATTCATTGTATTTAGATTTTGCATGCAGTCTCACTAAAGAACAAACAACTGGCATTGTCTCCTAATAAAATCATTAAACGACCCCACAAAAGGTACTCCTTTATTACCATACAACGTATACTTGGTTACATCCCGATTGCCGGTGTTGTGTCACCAACTTGCAATGACCTCAAAAATATATTTTGTATATCAAACATCTATGTCATGACACTAAGAACATAAAATATCCACTGGCGGATCCGAGCCCGGCCTCTGGGGGGGGGGGGGGGGGGGGGGGGCATTAGCATGACTATTAAGGTGCCTCTGGGTCACTATGTCATGGGCCACATTAGAAATTGAGGCTGGTAACCCCCCCCCCCCCCCCCCCCCAGGATCTGCCAGTGAAAATATCAAGATATATTATATTCGAAGCTATTTTGATGAAAAATATCACTACATGGCCAAATGTGCTACGTGCGTTTTCCATGCGTTTGGATAAATGCATGGAAAACACATGGTTTTCACCTCATTTTAATTCGGCAAAAACCATGCGTTTTCCATGCATTTATCCTTCTCATTTGGCAATGTACAGTCATCGTAAATTTGTGAATAAATAATGCAAGTGTAACCCGTGGGCATATGCATTCACTTTTTTTCTGCATGGCAGCTTCTGTTGTCATAACTTGTCAAAATTTTTCTTTCCAAATATTTCTTATGACACCCGAAACCAACAAGAGTTCAAGATGGCCCCTGATAAGAAATTTCTGCCCCAAAAAGTTCATGAGATGCTCCCCAAACTCTGCTTAACTACACTGCAACTGGGCCTAAGGACAACTCCTTCCGTTGCCGGCCCGGTTAAAAAGGATGCATTTTATGTCTTGCTGGAAGCGGGTCACAAATTTACTCCAACTTCAAAGAAAAGGGGTGTGAAAACACTTATGAGGGGTCAAGAGAAGGTTGTAAATAACTGTAATGTGCGCTGTTAAAAAAAAGGTGCACCGTTAAAAAAGTTGAGGAAAAAAAAAAAAGATTTAAAAAGTGTCATCCGCAAGGGTAGGTAAAAATAGTCTGTCAACTATCAGCACATAAAACTGTTTACAAATACAGGCAACGATGTACTTGCAGTTAACTTCTTACCATATTATCACTTAGATTTGCTCGAAATTGATGAACAGCTTAAATGTAACACTTTAATACACACAGTAGACGCAGAAGTCAGAGGTTAACAAAATGGCTGATTAAAAAAAAAAAATATATATATATATATATATATAATATTAACACTAATTTCCACTATGTACAGTATTTACACCTGATATTTCTTGCAACTGCATGTCACTGATACCAAGCATGGCAAGTGTTGTTGTTTGGGCCTCTTCCAACCCTCCTGTGAGTTCCAAGCTGTAAACTTCGTGTGGGCTGTTAATTAATCAAATTCTCTCGACTGACCCATGTCCGCCAGAGGGCCTATCTCCAGGCAAAGTGGACCTCACAAATACTAACGCCTGACACCTTTCATTTGGCAGTTCATTTCGTTCTCATGATTAGACTACATGAACAGGCTTTAGCAATTTGGCAACTGAGACCAAACATGACCATTTAGTGACAAATGTTCACTTACAACAAGTTCAATGACCAGTTATTTGGCATTGGCATGTGTTAAGGGACTATTGTTAGTATTCAAAGCTGTACGAACCAGTAGGGTTAAAAAATACCGGATCACCTGCAGAAAACAAGAATGTCATGGATGCTATACCATCTCCCCTAAGGAATTACCTTTATATAGGCCCATCATGGAAAGAATATACAAACACATCATTTGGATAATATAACATAATGAATTTTATTATATCTAACAAATTAAAATTAGTTAAAGAAACGTCAAAATAATATAGTTAACCATTTCTAAACTAAACTCCAGGGGACTTCATGTGAACCCAGGATTCCCACTGGTCATCATCCTTTGGATATGATCATCCCAAATCTCCCAGTGGGAGGATGCCCATCGGCTCAAGGCATTCTCTCAACCAACAGGATATCCTCCACTAGAGTTCAGTTTCCAAGTCTATGAACTCTTCCGCTGTAAAATTCCACTCTTGTTCCTGAGCATGTCGAGGTATACAGTCAAAACTGTTTTATAATAAATACTTGGGACTACCAAAAAGTCTCGTCTTTGTTATAATTGGGTTTTGTTGTACGAGGGTCTGGTGTAAAAGATAGGTCAAAATCCATACTTTGTTATCATTGACCTGCTCCAAAATACCAGCAAAACTTATGAATTCAATATCGTCCTAGTCAGTCTCTGCGCTCCTCATCACAAGGCAATTCTCCTCCAACTCCACCAGGGGCACTTGCAAGCCCTGTGGAGACTCCTGTTTGAGGCAGCATTTGGTAAAACTGATAAGGAATATCACACAAAGGGCAAATACGGAGATTGTGCCTTCAAAGCCTGTGCCCCTAAACTGTGGTATGTCCTGCCTGAGACTATCAAATGTGCCACAGATATCAACAATTTTAAGAGAGCACTATTTATCCCATTATTTTAGACTCTTTTTTAATTTTTAACCAATAATACAATTTTATTTTATTATTTTATTGTTCAATTAATTCTTTTCTATTATTTTATCATCTGTAAAGCTCCTAGAGAGATTTTAGATATTTCGATGAGGTGCTATATAAATATACATTATTATGTTATTATTATTCATTGTAATAAAGCGGTACTGTAAAGGATGGTATTAACGACAGGGCAGGTATTATAGTCACTTACATAAGAATGTAAAAAAAAATTTTAGCAAACTAATTTAAGTGTCGATAATACCCGTCCTGCCAAAAATACCATCCTTGACGGTATGACTATTTGATTTTGCTTGAAGAATACATATACACCTCCCCATGAGAACAGTGGAAAGCAGAGCATGAAATGAAAGCCGAATAATCTGTAACATTAGCCATTGCTCATGGCAAATTCCTTATCTTTTTGCATTGAGATCTCCAATAAGATAAGTCCGCCTGAAATCCTATACACCCAGCAGGCAGACACAAGGTGGTAATAATGTTTACGACGTTTGATTGCAATCAAATCATCTTCATTAGACACCAAAACCAACTTGACATATCCTTTAAAAAGATACTCACAGATAAGCAGAAATCTGAAATGTAAAAAGAGAAGCTTATCTTTGGATTCAAGGTTTTCTCATATCTCTGATTGCACATCATGTATTTTTACAACCCAGGAAAGACATAAAAATTATGGTGGTCCCATTGCAAGTAGAATGAACCCGGTTAATAACGAGTTAATTTGACTAGGGTATATCTCTTTGTAGGAAGTTCACAACTTATAAAAAATTTAAAAAGTTAAACAGTCACATAACGACATCAAAAGTCACAGCAAAACATTCATGCAGACCCTGCTGTAGGTGCAATGGGGAGAAAAATTAACAGAGCCTACAGGGGCACTACTACCGTGGTTAATGAAAAGACCACACATTGATTGATATACACAGATTATTATTTATTTATTCAAATATATTCAAAAACAGGATAACAACATTCAGAAAAAAAGCCGTTTTTTAAGTTGGTCCTGTTACAAAAAACATAAAACTCATTGGACAGTTCTTCATTTACATAACATTGGCCGCCATATTAGGGTTTGTTTTGGACGAAAATAAGTGGACTTCACAGAATAGATGACATCATCAAACAATACTTATCTGCTACGGTTTCAGTGACCTCTGGTGGTAATTTTCCTCCCCATAATACTTAGCTAATAACCTGACCTGTTATATGACATTCATTTGTTTTAAAAAGGTACAGTCTCTATAACAAATTCTAGCTTACTAATTAACATTTTTGGAATTTACTATCTTTCTGTAAAAATATCATTTCAGGCCAAGACAACCCAACCTGAGCCAGCAGGAAAACATTCTATTTTTCATGAACATAGCAACCGGAAGTGGGTCAGAGGAAGGTCAAGGTGACCCAAGGTCAGACACAAGGTCATCCAGTCGAGTTTCTGTGATCAGCCAAGCGTCCTACAAACCAATCAAAGAGGCAAGTCTAACTTTCATTGATACATTCAGAAATTCTTTGTAACACTACTTTAATGTATTTTACAATTTGGCAAATTTTACCAAGGCCCTAAGGGTCAGAGACATTACAGATGAAAAGAATTATTTAGTCTGCTTTTTCTAAAATTCCGAGAGTAGCCTAGTGGTTAAGTGATAGTCAGCTTTATTGGAAGTCACGAGTTCGATTCCTCAAGTTGACCTCAACAGGCTTAATTTATGATGAAATAACTTAAGACGGACAGTAGACCCTACCTACAGGGTACATGTCTTACATAGTTGGTTGCCACTGCAGCATCTCATCATTACGTCTGTCACCCAAAGTCGCTATCTAAGGTGGCCAAATATGTAGTTCAGCATCACAGTTGGGTGGGGTGTTCGACTTACCTCAGCATAGGCACTTATTTTGAAGTACTACAATAACTACAAAGTCTGACAATTTGGGAATTACAGTGTTACGTTGAGACTAATAAATTAATCTTAGAACTGGAGAAATTATCCAATAAACAATTATAGCCATATTGCCAAATAAACCCAAGGCTAAAAACAATAACATGCATCTTACTTGATTGGTAACCATGGCAACCATGCTGATAATTTGGAATAAGGCTAATTGCATTTGCAAGAAGGCCAAGCACAGGATTCACCTTGGTCTGAGAACAACTGATTGAAATATGGCGTTCTCTTCCTCAAGTTATCAATATCCACGCATGCCAATCACACACATCTGTCATTATCTCAATTTCATCAATTAAAATATAATAACATTTTATGGGGTTGGGTCACAGAAAGTATCTGAAGGCAATGTCGAAATGTTTCATACTTATGTTTTATAATATATTTAAATACCGAAGAGAATCTTAAACTATATATATTCTGACGTATACAAAGGTTCAAATTGTATATTCATAAATTATGGTTATAATAATAAAATTACATTTTTTTTCGGGCTTTTACTCCATCTTCTAGACATGTATCATAATATTGTAAGCATATAAAATTGGGACCAAAAGTTTGGTTAAAAGTGAGAAATAGGTGTGTTTGCTTGAAATACAGTGACTTCATTATTCAAGTGCCCTATAAATTAGTATGTTTTAGCAAGCTCAAGGTAGACTTCCCTCCCAGTTCTTTGAATAACACCTTGCATAATTCAACTGCAGGTGTAATAACGGTGAGGGCAGGTAAATAATATGGCCAGTGTTTTGATAACTGCTCCAGCCATACAAATAAATCAACGCCTCATTCATTGCCTGGGTCCTCCAGTGTGTATTTTTTCACGAGAGATCGCCACGGGTCAGCTGGCATTTATTATGGCCAGGAGCAAAATAACTGTATTATTGTGCGCCAAACTTGAAAAATGGGAAGAAAAAAACTAGATAGAAGCCCTAATTATATGACTGCTTCAACAAGAAAATTATTTATACTAGTCAGGAATTGAGAAGCCAACGAAAAACTAGATGATGATCTTTTGGAATTTTGGAAAGTTTCCCTCCATTTTTGCAAGCATCCGTTTCGACGTCAAGTGGCAGAAAAATTTACGAGTGAAAAAATAAAGATTGCATTCAAAGAGAAATTAAACACATACCACACAACGAGGTTTATTTTGCCTCTCAGTATGACTTGAAAAATTGTGTTTGACTGCGAATATTTTCCAAGAGAAATGAAAGAAAATAAAAGTACAGTGTTGAGAAATGGAATGAAAACAAATATAATCTGTCTTTATATGTTTGTGGTGGGGTTAAGAATAAGAATATGAAAATAACATTCCACTGTAATAACAGTCTCAATTTCACAGTTTTTTGCTAAAGATTAAGACAACACAATGGCTTTGTAAACTGAGTAAATAGAATGAAATGCTTTTCACCTGGCACCTGCAAAACATAATTGGCAAAAGTATGAAAGGGCTAACCATGCTGATGGAAGCATTTTTATTCATTTGAAGCAGTTAATCTCATCAGTTTACTGGTCTTAATGTTTTTTCAGTGGATTTTGTTTTGATTGCATTACGTAAGATAATATCTGTGTTGATTGAGAACAAATTTCCCTGCTCTTTGCAAACGACATGAAATGATCGTCTGCTCTTCGAAATCAAAGACGTTCCTTTTGACGTTGTGCGGGGACGTAAGACGCAACGTCACAACGTCAAGAGCAATGTAAGACGCACATTATTGCGTAAGGCGATCATGAATTACAACGTTTTACTGTAACTTGAGCGACAGAAAATAACGGCGGGAATTCGTATCCTGAGGCAATGGCTAGTCCATCCCCAGACAATGCATCATCTTAAGTAGGATTGAAATAATATTCCCAAATGTGTTATGTCATTTTGGTAAAAAGTTATTCTACAAAATAAACCTGGTAGAGATTTACAAATGCCTCAGGCGCTATAAACTTTGTTTTCAATCACTTTGGTGCGAGCAAAACACAAAAAGACAAACTTTAGGTTTGAAATTTTGGACAAATCAAAACTAACATTCTGAGAACTAAATAAACCCACAAATTTCAGGATATCGCTTAAAAATTGGTTTTAACTATAAAAGTGCCACAAAAGCACCTTCACGATCAAATACGCAACAACACTATGGGGTCAAAATCCCACTTTGGACTAAAACATATATTGCCTACTTTCTCGCCGCCAAACAAACACAACTTTAGGCTGGTAATTTTTAATCCGTCATATTTGCGCCACTTTCTTTAAGATCAAAGAATATTGTTTTTGAGACATCAAAGAATGCCCGCGTAGCCCTGTCGTCTGCTAATGACATAACGCCCTGACAAATTACCCACAATGCCACGGGTCTCTCAAATATTTACATTTAAAAAACAATTCCACAGGGGCACGTCAACTGTTATCTTTTGTAAGATGACCCCAATATATCATTCTCAATTTATGTAAACAATTTTTAGACAAAACAAACTTGTATATGAGTGACATTCTAGCTGAGTACTCAGGCCAGCTCTGCTGCAGGTCCTGGGTCCAAATCCTGACCCAGGTCAGGCACTCATTTTGGGGTGGAATCGAACTGCACGAGAGGTTTTTTAATTGCCTTGTAAAAAGCCTTATCATCTCATCATTACATTTGCCTCTGGCAGAGCTAGTCATATATAAGCTAAGTATAAGCTTGCAACAAATATCTTACCTTAATAAAACAATACCACACAATCACTCAGCGATAAGGGCAACAACATTTTGTTCTTTACAAAATCTTCAAAATATTCATACAATTGATGCTAAAATGATATTTGAGACCGATCAGAGAATTATCCTATTCCTGGCTGTAGCTATAACTGGCTAAAGCCAGTCGCTTCTGTCCACTCCTAGCTTAACCTTGGCAAATGTAAGCTATTCTTCTAATGTATCATAAATATGTTCTTATAGATCCAAGCTTTAAATAGCCAGCTATAGCCAGACAGTTCTGTTTAGTGGCATATAGCATCGTACAGCAGACGTTGTCTAAAACTAACTGTATGCCTGCTTTGGCGGTTTGAGACAACTTCTCTTATAACATATTTTTAAGCTGCAATTCAAGCAAGTGGCATTTCATAATCCTGTATATATACAAAAAGATAACAAAGAAAATCCAACAGGTCGATAAAAACCCCAGAACAGAATGCTCTTAAGCTGACATGATGAATTACAAATAAAGCCATCTCCATGGAAACGCAAAAAAAGAGAAAATCAATTAACTCCTAACCTGCCTATTTTTCTTCCACTTCACAGAAAGACTTGGTTCATTGAAAATTCAATTTCACAA
Organism: Alitta virens; assembly: GCA_932294295.1. Taxonomy (NCBI): domain Eukaryota; kingdom Metazoa; phylum Annelida; class Polychaeta; order Phyllodocida; family Nereididae; genus Alitta; species Alitta virens. The sequence goes on from OW028574.1 coordinate 8,829,705, forward strand.
AGTATTAACTCGAATAAAAATACTTTAGAAAGAAAAAAAATACGCTTTTAATTTCCTTTCAAGGTCAGAATAGGATCAAAGCAGAAATAGTTTAGGGCAATTTCTCTTCAATAGATCATTGTGTGAAAAACTTCCTGCAGGTATTTGACATCCTGTCACATTTGTCATCATCAATTATCAAAATAAATTGCAACGCAATAATTCATGTTATAATATATTGCACTCAGCTTTTCAACTTACAAATACTTTGACACGTGACTTAATTAATTGTTTGCTGCATGAAATGGAAAACAATTTGAAAAAATGAAGGACATAGATTAAAGTGAATCAAACATTCACATTCAAAAATGTAGAGATTGTATTTGTAATTGTCAAAAAAGACTCTGAAATTTTTTGTCAATGATTTTTTTTCTAACAACTTTCGCATACACTGCCGTGACTGCCAGAGGCAGAGGTAGTGATGAGATTCTAAAGCATAAGACTTGATAAGAATCACATGTCACATCCACAGGGTCAGAATGCTTAGACCAGGAATCGAACCCAGGATCGAGATGGGGCTGGATTTCACCTTGACCAAAAGGCCACTATAAAATTTGAAAAACAAATACCCACACATTCAAATTTTGCTGAGATGAAAGTAAAACTTTTAGCCAACAAAATAATATAACCTACATTCACGGCTTGCTGCGGCATGTATACTGTATATTAAGATAAACAACACACTTTATTGGCATTGAAGCAACAATTACTTATCTAGGCATCTGAGTGAATTAAAATTTAAGGGTATCATCCATACGGTTGCCGTCCACCTAGTGTCCTAATCGGTATGTGTGTGCTTTAGTGCTCAGAATAGATGAGATTATTAAATATGTATGTCATGTAATTTCTCCAAGCTGCCAAAGCCTCAATGACTGTCAGTTATGTAATGATTGAACGCGAAGTTTCAGCCCAGTTACAAAGTTATATATAATCATGTTTGAAAATTAATTTAAATTTATTCCACAGCCTTGTGTGCCTCCTATGGTTCGAGAAGTCCTCCAACTGGCCACGAGGACACAAGATGACGTCACAATGGTCAGTATAGTCACGTGACCCTCATGGGCATCTCTGTATTACTATTTATATCTATATACCTAATAAATTCCTATTCAAACAGGGCCAAATAATAAAGCCTGTACATGTAGTGCTGTAAATAAGTTAGTTTAAAGGTCATAATTATTGTAGTATTGTCATCTAAATCCTTGCTGAGTTCAAACGATTTGTAGATCCCAGTTTAACCTCTTATTTATTTCTTATACAGCTGATGCACTACCTGAGGTCTTTCAGTCGTTTCGCTGTCTACCCTGTCCAAGTGCAGGTGGACATTTGCAAGAAGGCCTGGTACGACAGGTGAGCCTTGCTATACTCCATTTGCTAACATCAAGTAAAGGGCTCCGGTCCGATTGAAGTAATACCGGTAAATTAAGTAACCAGTGAAATGTATGATACTCAAAGCATTGACCACCATTTTTAAGTAAAGAAAATATGTATAATTCCATAAATGTGCATTCTGCATCTCTTGAAATGATACATACAGAAGGGCACACAAATTCAGGGTGGGAGAGGGGGGAGGAGAGTCACTAAAGGACAGCCTGTATATATCCTTTTTATCCTCTCCTACCCTTTTTATCCTCTCCTACTTCAACAGCTGCAGCCTGCAGGATACTGCAGCTGAACAACACTAGTCTAGGTAGATATGCACGCCAAATTTCACTTGAACTAACTTTTCCATTCATATATATAGATAGAATAGTGCTTTTTGTCTGACAGACTTACTTTAAAGTACACAAATTTCCCTTGAAGCATATACATTACATACCTCGATATTATGAAAAATACACTCTCTTTAAATCTTCTGAGGTCTCGCCATTTAACGTAACACATGAGCCACTTAACTGCCATCATGTGCAGCTTAACACCAAAGAGAATTCATGGCATATACTGCATCAGTCTGCATGGCATGCTATTCCACCATCTCTTAGTGCATGGAGTGAGTGGACTCTTAACTGTGAAAAAACTGTCTTCAGCCAGGAGATATAAACCTACAGCAGTGGTAACACAACCAACATGCATCCATTCAGAAATTAATGTGATATTTCACAAAGTTATGCATGCATGTACACCTGGTTACACAGGTGTATTCCCATCTATGCCAAACAGGCGAGCACCCAGAAGATGCTGAACCTTCCATTCACGTTTCCCATTAATCTGGCCGCTCTGATCTTCCCAAATTGGCATTTCATGAAATCGGATATCTTCGTCTTTGCTCGCAAATGTTCGTTTGTCATGCTAATAATATAGGCAGGATGTGGTTGGTGCCACCTGTAGAGTACTTGAACAACTACTACTGAATTGCGGTAAATGAGTGACACTGGAAATTTATATGAATTTTATGCATTATATTATTGATATGAATGCAATAGCTCATGGAAGTAGACAAGCAGGTGGGTGGATTAGGGCTTTACGTCCTGTATTTCAGCACCTGATGGGCTTATTAGGACAGGCAGGGACCATGGCAATGAGATGACGGATGAAACAGCCATCCAACTTAGGTTCGCTCAGGAATTGAATATGGTTGGAAGCCCAGCACACTACCACTGAGCTAGGCCCCAACTCCATAAGATGAACCTCCACAGTTCCATTCAACAATTAATGCATAATGAAACTGTAGGCTAGTTTTGAGTAGCGAGTCCACTGAGTCGGCTGGTTTGCAATCCCATGGATTCTCCATCATATGTGCAAGGCTATTTCTGTCATCATCTGGCCAGTAGACTGGCAGTATAGTAGAGGTTTGTTCTCTTATATTCCTGGCTTATGCATGGTTACCCACAGAAAGTGACGTAGTCATTAAATCTTCCAACTGATGGCGGAGGGATTGTTTTAGAAGCTGGGGCAGACAAACTTTTGAAACCTATAAGAACCATTTGTAGCAATCAGGAAACCTGCTGAAGATTTATAGCAACAGTTAACAGCTGATCTGTCATAAAATATCCGTGACCTGTCACGATTAATCCATTCTGGTTCGATATTTCAAAGGTTCGATGGTGGCCGCCTGGTGGCACGTGAAGGAAACAAGGCTGAGATCTACTACCTGCTGCTCTCTGGTGTTGGTGAGTCAATTTATCACACCTTTGCCTGGTATATTGATTGATAGCATGGTATTGATGGTTAATGTCATAACACCTGTTTAATACAATTGTGATTTATTTGAATGATGATTCAAGAAAACGGAATTATTCCGACCCATCTTCCCGAAGCAAACCTATGTCTCCTTCTCGTGCAGTGGCGGAGCCGTGCGGAGAAGGAGACCTTGCTTTAGGAAGGTGACTCTGATCACATCAAGTTACATAATATATATTGATTTATAAATCAGAAAAATAAAATCCAGAATTTCATATATCATAGTTACGAGGTTCTTGTTTAGTTTCCTCAATTTAACAGCAAATAAATGAGCAGTTACTGTCGCACTATATTAAGTTTTTCCCTCTTGAAACTTTTTTTCAGCAACTTGTCGAGCCGCTGAATGCCCGGACAGCAGACGACGGCAAAGAGCCATGTTCCTTCGACGGGGGGATACAATCGGAGTACTATTTCACTTTTTACATCAAACAGAATTAAAACTTTGAATGAAACTGAACAAACCTTACTTTGTTCTTTCTTTTAGAGAAAGATAAACACTACAAGTTTTCCTTTGTGATTTTAGGAGACGAAGATTTTACGAAAGCAGTCGAGAGAAGCCACGGTCATAACGAAGGAGGCGGTCGAGCTGCTGGCCTTACACGCCAAGGTCTGTTTGCTATTCCTTTCAATTGTCAACCACAACAATGGCTGGGTACCTTACATTTGAGGTTTTCAACAATACATTTTTTCCTCAAAAACACTCAAAGACTGTCGTAACAATAGTTTGCAGGTAGCCGACAACAATGACTTGCCTCCAAAACAAACACCGTCTCCTCATTTCTCCTCCCTCCTTTGAAATAAACATGTAAAAACGTTTATTAAAATGGGGGAAAAAATGGAAGGTCTGAGCTTTTCAGGTGTCCAAAGAATGTTATTCAGTTCTGTTTAAAAGACTGAACAATAAAAAAACTAGCAGGGAAGCCCTTCTGGCCATGATACCCACAGTTCTGCCATTGTGGAAAATTGACATAACAAACTGGCACTGACTAAAAAATTGAAGCACACACATTTCGCATCAGTGACCTTTTTTTCTCTGTCTTTCCATGCAGATTTGCATACATATTTTTCAACTTTTTTCTAAACATTCTGCCTTATTCAACACCATGATACCATATTTTATTAACGAGCCATGTTGTGAAAATGTGGAATAAAATTTCAATTACACAAGCTTGGTTTAACAACATGGTGCACATCCTATTCATTCATAGATAGCAGTTAAGTCCCATTAGCAAGAAATTATGGCTTTTAATATAATAACATTAAAGAGGACATTATACGGAAATCTTTTGAAATTAACAATAATAAGAACATGGTCAGTGAGTCACTTCAAACATCAAAGTAATTCTATTTCATTAAAGTGCTGTGAATTTATGTTTTATGTTGAAATTAAGTACTGTTATTTATGTTTTATACTGAAATTAATGATATTTTGGGCAATAAAAACGTACTACATCAAAACTTAAACTGTTCAGGACATCAAAGTAATACTTTCTTTTTTTCTGGCAAGATGGGGAGGGCGTGTTCAGAAATTCACTTTAGCACTAATGGCCAATGTTTATAGCTTTCCCAGAGGTATCATTATTCTTACTGACTGAAAAGGACATATATGTAAACTCTATTCTCACACATCTCCAGAATTGTGCTTTTTAAATTTTATTTTCACATGCATATTTAATGTGCCCCAGGCATATTATTGTCATGGTTACAATGGAATGCATATCCATGACATCATGAATAACAAAACGTATGCAATATAAACAGAGTTCTTAAAGAATAGACATAAAAAAATTGGAAATTGACAAATATGCATGTACTTTATTTGGAGTTTAGCAGAATAATAGAAAAAATTAGAGATATCTATGGCCAAAGATAGTTGAACAGGCTTTGTTTATTGTCAGTTAAAGAATGAATGAATTTACAAAACACAATGAAAATGTCAGCATTAAATCAAAAAGCCTCCAGCAACCATTTTGTACTCATAATGTAATTACTTTCAGAAACATCAGTAATGCCCCCTACCGTTTTTGGCCACAATTCAAAAACAAGATAGGCCAAAAAATCTTTTAACTGTCAAGTCATGTATTTTGATATCCACAAATATATAAAAAATTATAAGGCATAACGTTATTTTTCTCCTAACAAGAGCAGTTTCAACTTGTTTTATATTATCCTAATTGTTCTATTTTTTTTTTTAGGACTTTTTGGCTGCACACAATATCAAAGAGGGCCCAGACACTGAAGAAATGAAATTCCTAAGGTAATAATACACTGTAATATTTCAAAAATATTTCTGTTATTAAAATTGACAGATGACATGGTATGTTAAAAAAGTCATGCATATCTTTTCCTTATGAAGTATGAAATAATATATTTTAAAATTACATGTCAGTTATTAAAACTGACAGATGCTAACATAAAGCCTGAGAAGTCAAATGTAAGTTTTCTTTATGAATTTTGTAAACCTATTTACCATGGTTTTTCACTCCATAATTGTGTCTTTGAAATGAGACTTTTTCTTACATTCTTTCCTTGTTGACAATTCAAAAAGGGCTTTTTTACCCCCTTGGGGTTTTTGTGCTGTAGACTTCAACATCAATTTACTAACTCGACAAGGCTATACAAGTTTATTTAAGTTCTTTTATTTTTTGATCGCGTGTCAAATTGTGGATTGAGTTGATTACTGTACTTTGTCGAAATTACAACACAACTCAATTTGGCCATCATGGCTATTCATGGAGTAAATGACATTTAAATAAAATCTCTCTCCTTTCCTTCACTCATGGATAATAACTCTTAATTACTCCGCGCGTAAAAAAATTTCTTGCGATTTTTTGTCAATTTATTTCTCAGAGACAGTGTAATGCGATCGTTTTGTTGTTCCAAAAGAAGAGGACTACATCCATTCACCTGCAATGAATACATGTAGTGCCAGTGTTTTCTTTTTATCTGCCAATTTTTTTTTTATCCTCAAATTTTTATGGATGGTGCAGTTGTCCTTGGACAGTGACAAAAACACAGAACAAAGTCTGCTCCTTTCACACAAAAGTTACTGTTCAAAACTCTTCAAGGAAACAAACAACATTTCCAGCAAATGGAACTTGTTCTGTTTTATAAACTGTGGAAAAATGTTGGTGATGGCACGAGGGTGTAGTTTTTTTTTATAATGGTTGCCTAACAACTAGTGATGAGAGTCGGTAAAATTTTTGTAGTCGATCATCAGTTGAGGAAAACCAACCGATGATCGATTTTAGTCGGGTTTGGATACCGATAAACTGATTATTAAACTCCATACATTTTCACTTACAAAATATTAAATTGTGGAAACACAACACTAAGTGTCACTAACAACTGTTAATGACAATCAATATAATGCTTAATTTTCAAACCTTAATCTGAAGTAAATTAACTCATACATCGGAACTGGCCAAAATCGGTGCTAAAGCATTCAATCGATCATCGCGAATTTTTTATTAAGTGACTGACGATCGAGTATAATCGATCTTCAGCCCATCACTACTAACAACACAGAAAGAAATGTTAAAAACTGAAAGAAATATTTTTTATTAGGGGATTAGGGTTAAAAGATAGCACCGTCTGCTGCTATGGAAAGTTCTTGTCTCTCTCAGTGGTTGATTGATGAGATGAGAGAGAGGCAGAATCTTCACCATGTTACACATTGACTTGCTCAAGCATAGACGCCACGTAGAAGGCACTGCCGATGTTTAAAACATCTCATGTCACCAACATCCAGCTGGGATGTAGCTCATGAAGAGTGCCCTGGCTGAGATTCAAACACAAGACCTTTCATATGAACTGGCAGACACTTCAACCACTAAGCCAACCAACTGCTTGAGCTGTTTGGTTACACCAAAGACAGTATATGGTCTTTGGTTACACCTAGACTTTGGTGGTAATATGAGTTTTCAGTGGGTACCATTTTATTGTGTCATTTACTATTCCTTATAAATGCATGTTGTTCTTTCTTGTTTTTTCCAGAACTGTGGAAGAGTTGTCCGACTTCCCCATTGAATTACTAAGAGGACACCAGCTTTGTGATAGTCAGTATTTTGGGTAAGTAGAGAAATAAGTAGTATATTAAGTACGCTTTAGAGTCTAAACATCACATGTGAAGCTACCTACCTATAGATTCAGATAGTTATTTTCTGTGTAATACTTAACAAAGGTCAGCAAATGAAGTTTATTATTTTTCCTTCCAGAGAGAATTCCACCGTTTGCCCGGACAGCAACAATTCTGAATGGATATATGTTATTAAAAAGGTACCAAAAATAATCATGCTGCAAAGCTTTAGTAATGCACCGAATAATATTCTGGCATGATAAGTTTATTACTTTATCTTAAATATTAAAATCCGAGACGCTCTCAAAGTGTCACTCGAATATAAATCAAAACATGAGTGTATCTCTAGTTAAAATTTTACATTTTCAGTTATAGCCAATTTAACAAAATGTTTGAAACTTTTTTTTTTTAAGGGGAAGTGCAATATCCTTCCCGGCCAGCCTCATCGCATTCGAGCATCCGCAAGTGACTCCAGTCTCTCAGCTTCTTTGCTACCTGCTCTGCCAGAGCCAAATGGTAAAATTAGACCTACTTTATGATTTTATACAACCTTCAGTTTTGCAATAACTTGTCTGACATGGGTTTTTTTTATCTTATCCAGCTCCCAGTGACACAAAAGTATGTTTTTTTATCCTTGCTTTTTTCTTTTCATAACAGCATGCAAGTTCAGTTTCTCAATATAATAATCATAAAACATGACTGTTTTTTCTGAAATTCTTTGCATATTATTTTCACCAGAGGGCGCTTCCGCGTAGAACTGTCTCAACAGGTCACCTGCCACCTATCCATCAAGGTAAGAACTAGATTACTATGGCAGTATCTGTGCTCAATTAGCCAAATTGTAAAGAGATATTAACCTTTATTATCGCAAGTGTGAACAAAAAATATGAATTTATAGCTTTATATTCTAATAATTAGGAGCTAGGAAACCTATTGGCCAGTTAACATATTGGCCAGCTCTGCTGAATATCCCAGATTTTAACACTCTTCATGAGCTACATCCCAGCTGGATGTTGGTCGCATGAGATGTTAAATTGTAGGTGCCTTTGACTCGGTGTTTATGTTTGGGCGAGTAAAAGACACAGCCCATGTGGGGTAAATGTGTACATGGCTCCATACATTATCATCTCATTATTAAATCGGTTCCTCTGTAGCATAACATACTAACCAGAGGAAATGGCAAATCTTGACACTTTGGAAGAAACCTATAGACCATATTAAATCATATTGTTTTAATCCCTTTATTTTTCTTCAAATAGCTGAGCATTACTTGATCACACAAATCCCCAGGGGTGAAAATGATTTGGGTGTTACATCACCAAGACCAGAGAATTCCCTCAAACCTGATGCATATCCAAACAGCAACAAAGTACTCGATATCTTGAAACCTGGTTCAGTATTTGTAAGTGCTACATAATGATATGTTTTGAATTAACATACTGTACATTCATATTTCATATATAAGTTCATTATTTATTTTAGGGACTACAGTCACTGTTGTACAAGGACATGCCAAGTCTATCATTGGTAATTAAATAAAAATTGTTTAATATTCATTCAAGTTTAACTTCCTGCATATTTGGTTGAACCCAACGATCAAATTTTTTATACAATCAGTGCCTAATAATACAGTTAATTGATGTTTCTAAGAAAGGGTGTTTCTTGACTTAGTTCTAATATCTAATAAAGTTTTTTTTTTCGCAGAAAAGTATAAATCTAACAATCGATCATGACCTAACAGCTGTGTTAGGATTTGTTGTCAATTGGATCACATATATATTTTATGAAATTATGAAGGATATTTACTACTTTCAGTAATTGTAATGTGTGTTATTCTTTAAGGTAAGCAGTAGTGCAGAAGTGGTGGTCATATCGAAGAGATTCTTAACAGGGTACTTGGACACCTATTTATTACACAAACTAAAAGAAAAGGTAAAAATATTGATGTAAATAAAGGTGTATAAATATTTGTAATTCCACATTACATAGCAATCAGTCACCTAACTATAAGTTTCAATCTGCAGGTAGCTCCTCTTTCAGGAAGTTCCCTACCTCCTGTGAATCAACATCGTTCACCAAGATTAAGCAAAAAACATCAACTTCAACGGAAGGCAAACAAAAGTCACTAGCTAGAAGCGAAAAAAGCATAATTGTTGTGATGCAGTTTCATTCATGTTGTGTTATTTTTCAAGAATCAAAACGGGTTTTTATAACTTTTTCAAAATATATTCTGTTGATTTGCTGGATCTGATTTGCAGAAAATACACCGCAAGGGAAATACGGTATTTCCCCGATCACATTAAGTTGCTTAAAATTGGTTTACAGTCTGCTGGTTCGTCACACATTCTGCCGATTTATACAATTACATCCTTGGCAGACCAATCTTGAGTCTTTTTCAACTCCCCGGGGACTCACAGGGGCTGGAGAGCTCATACCAGCGCCATCATTTTAGTTGCTGATCGCCAAATACCCATAACTACGATTACACCTGGGTGGGGTGAGGCAGTGGTTGCAGGAGGATCTGACCAACTCCTCCATGCTTTGGTGGGGGTTCGAACCTGCTACCTCATGATTAACAGGTAAACACCTTAAAACCATAAGACCATGTCATTCAAATTGACTGGTGTCTATCAATCATTAACATCTAAACCAGATGGGATTGTAATTGGACCACAGCAAAATGAACTTCGACCAAGCAAGAGAAGATTTTGTTGATTGCCATGCAATGCAAAATGGCAGGAGATGTATAACTCTTCCCTAGGCCTACTTCACTGTAATGTCAAAATAAAAAATTGCAAATAATCTGCAAATGATGTTATATTGGATCTGTAACTTGTGCCAGATCATCAAAGCATTTGGTTGACAATCAGACCCTAGTTCCTGTGCTAGTCCAGTGACAAACTTCATTATTATGACCAAGCAAACTTTATTTCCATTATATTAACTATTCAACAGAAACTATTAACATTGATTAACAGAGTCATTGCGATACATTGTATGTTATGTAATTCACGTATATAAACAAATTCATGATCCTTCAATGCAATATTGCCATTCTTGTTGTCATGTCAAATAAATAAATGTGACTAAGAATTAGTTCATTATCATGCACAATTATATGCAGTTAGTCAAATTGTATACTATACGTGATAGAACATTATCCGTCCAAGTGGCATATTGCCACAAATCAGAAGTATTCAAAAGTTTTCATTTGAAATTTAAATAAAAACATGCATTCCGTCCTTTTCTATATATCCTGTTTATACTTTTACATGAAAAAGATATTTGTTCTTTTTATAACGACATTGTACTTGTAAATAAAATCATTAAAAACGACTTCATGGAGTTACTTTTCCTTTTTACATTGGGCACTCTCGTTGGTTGTACACCAACAGTTTGCAGTAAATATAAATACATCATTTATGAAATAGTCTTCTATAAATTTACCTTTTATTGTTCATATATACACATACCATAGGCCCAGCCTATATATCTTATGATCACATTCATATTGTACACATTCAACAACATTCAACAGTTGACCTAGCAAAATTCTTGAATGTGGCTGACAATATCATAAATTCTCCGAACAAGAAGCCACCAAAGTAAAATTGAAAGTGCCATACTGCATCAGTAATACTGTGATAAAACATTAAATTCTTAACGGAAACCTAAAAAAGTAACAGAAAAATGAGTACCTTTGAAGATTAGATAATCAATTACAAGTCTGGAAAAATGCTGCTTATCCAGGCATTGAGATCTTTAAGCTCTTGCAAACACATGTCATGGCCCATATTCTGATAAGTCTTAAAAGTTCCGTTAACACCCTGTTTCTTCAACTGATCGAAAGTTTCTTTCCCCCACTGGCAAGGTATTACTCGATCGCTTGTGCCGTGAGTCATGAAGAGGGGGATCGGTTTTGGATTTCTTGAAAGGGCCTGAAACAGACAGTGATAAAAAGAGTTCTACCACATATTGTTCTCAATTGCCACTACCAATATGCAGTTAATGAAAAACAAATGTACCTAGAACTACCTTAAATTACCTCAAACACAGCAGAATTGTCATTAAGGTATGTTGAAAGGGCAAAAACTGCATGCACATCAGGAATAATTCTGTACGCCAGATGCAGGGCCATCATTCCGCCCATAGAAAGGCCACCTATGTAAGGAAATATTAAATTAGTAAACTAATGCTTTTCCACAAAACATAATTTTCCTGCCGGCAAAAATCACCCTGCATGGAGCTGGCACAGCGACCTTTGCCCTGAGTGGCCCTAATTTGTGTGGTTATTCATCTCCTTTCTCATTGGATGCACAATCACCGAAGGCCTTGCCATATTGGGAATATGGTGTCATAGCGGCATGTTGTAAGCTGGTCTGGTTGGCCCATACATCAAATTTTTGCCAGCTCCATGCACGGTGATTTTTCAATGAAGGAACATATGCATGCAATTTATTTCTTACAGCATAACTAAGTTCCCTTACCTATAGCAATATGTTGCATGGAAATGCCTTGCTTTATTTCATCTTGTATTAATGATACTATTTGCTCAGCCCCAGCATTAATGGAGACAATATTTTCCTTAATTGATTTATTGATGTCATCCCAATCATGCCAAATATGAATTGTTTCACCACCGCAGGCAGAGTATGGTCTAAAAAGAAGAAAATGACCACAGATAACATCATGCAATTTGTTTAAAATCTCAGTTTAAAATGACACAAATTTGATTGTGAAATATTGAAATAAAAACTCCAAACAGTGAGCAAGTCTATCAAAACACACAATATGACATGATTTTCATATATATAGTAATAGGCCGCAGGAGCGGCCCCGTAGGGGCCGCCCGTAGGGCTTTTATGTTTAGAGATTGGCCAAAAACAAAATCTACTGTCATGCTATTCTCAGATGACCGGACGAACTATGTTGTCCTAATTAATCTGCGCGGCCATGATGCGCAAAATCTTACAATGACCTACTTACACAAAAATCGTTCTTAGCTTAAAATGATACAGATCTACCCAACAAATTTGAAGAAACTCACGTTAGTACACTGTTAATCATCAGTTGTATGAGATTCAAGACTAGACAAGCAGTAGAACTACGGTTTTGAATGTTCCATGGGAGCTAAGTCCATTGCCGTGATTTTCCATGCAGCTAGCAAACTAAATGAACGTTCGACCAATCAGAGAAGAGCTTATATCATTGCTAGACCATTTGCTAGGCAACAAGCTCTAACATACTCTGTGATTGGCTGTAGCGCTTAGGTTTTAGAAATTAATGCCTCTGGCCTCACTTCACATCAGTAATACTACGCAGGCAATGCACAGAAGAGAATAAAATAAAGCTTAATATTTGAAGAAATAATACAAACAACACCATTGGTATTGGAAGAAATAATACAAACAACACCATTGGCATTCATAAGAAATCAGTTAAGAAAGAGGAGGCCGAAATTTTCGGAAAAGCCATAAAATAACACCAGCCTAAAAATAGATGTGGGCGTGTCCAAGTGGCAAGCACGTTCTTTTGTTTACAAACAAATCTGTCATCGTTGACAACTCGGTTTTGACAGCTTGCTAAAACTTGGTTTTGACACTATTGAAAAAGCCTATATCTATATCACATAGACAGAGAAAGGAGTCGATTTCTCCGGATAGTGTGACGTGATAGTCGCTTGTTCACTTGAAATTTTAGCAAAAAAAAAACTACTAGCCTAATTAGGCATTTGACAGATCTGTGTGTCACATGAAGAGTTAAGTGAATTCTATTTCTTGTGATAGTGTGACTTGATAGTCACTTTTTTACTTTAATTTAAATCACCTTCTGAACTGTTTAGAATAGAAATTGGAAAATGCTCAGTTTCCATAGCATGTAAATTTCATACAATTTCACTATAATCAGTTCAGTTGAATCAGGGTTAAGATTCTGATAGCTTAGAAATTGGAAAATGCTCAGATTCCATAGCATGTAAATTTCATACAATTTCACAAATCAGTTCAGTGGAATCAGGGTTAAGATTCTGATAACTAAGTCTTAGAGAGTATCACTCCTGACAGTGACAAAGTGTGAGTGTTAAAGGTAGCTACTTTCACACAGTATAAGGTCTGGTTGACCATTGTAAAAATTGACTTGTGTGCTAGTTGCTTCAGTCAATCAACAACCATAGCCTGTCAAGTAGCCTGCAGTTTTCTGAAAACCTGTCACTGTTGAATCAGGGTTAAGATTCTGATAGCTAAGTCTTAGACAGTATCACTCCTGACAGTGACAAAGTGTGAGTGTTAAAGGTAGCTACTTTCACACAGTATAAGGTCTGGTTGACCATTGTAAAAATTGACTTGTGTGCTAGTTGCTTCAGTCAATCAACAACCATAGCCTGTCAAGTAGCCTACAGTCTTCTGAAAACCTGTCACTGTTAATTACAGTGTTATACGATCTACTGACAAATTCATTTACCTAAAGATAAATATTTCAATTTCACTGCCTGCAGGTGATAGTTGCTGAATCATCATGCGTAGCACATATGCTCAAGTGTTGAAATCCCCGAGACCTACCACATCAGTAATGTCTCCAAGTCCTACCCAAACATATGATTGGTCTCCAAGCCCTACCCAGGCTTACTCTCAGTCCCTTAGCCCTACCCAGGCTTACTCTCAGTCCCTTAGCCCTACCCAGGCTTACTCTCAGTCCCTTAGCCCTACCCAGGCTTACTCTCAGTCCCTTAGCCCTACCCAGGCTTACTCTCAGTCCCTTAGCCCTACCCAGGCTTACTCTCAGTCCCTTAGCCCTACCCAAGCTAATTCTCAGTCTCTTAGCCCTACCCAGGGCTATGGGTGTGCTCAGGAAGCCCAACCTCTGATTCAATCACCGTTGTTGTTTTCTCAGGAAAACTGGCCAAGTTTGGGCAATTCACCTTTCAAAGCCCTGCCACAAATCCCTCCAAAATGGCCAAGTTTCAAACCTACAGTTTCCAACAAGGCAATCTTAAACCAAAGTGATGACCTCCAACAAAAAAACATCACTTCACCACAGTCGCAGTCACTATCTCTCCCACCAAATCTTGCAAATCTTAAAATCACCCCGTCTTATCAGATACTGGTCAGTGACGTTACTTACAACATTTTCAATGTTCCAGGTGATGGCAACTGTTTTTTTAATGCTTTGAGTTTGTCAATGTTTGGTAACTGCTCACGAGCTCATTTCCTGCGAAAAGAAATATGTGGGTTTATTTTGGAAAACTGGGATGCTTGGTATCACAAAATTGGTCTCCATCATGACTCATCCATGACATTTGCTAAATACAAAAACACAATGCTTCATGGAAATTGTTGGGCAACATCATCTGAATTAGAAGCAGCTTGTTATGTCCTCTCATGTGACATCAATGTCACATTAAAGGATGAGAATAAATTTCTCCAAAATTTATTCCGACAAGTGATTAACAATCATCCTAGATTTGTTATTCACTTGCTACTTGAAAATAACCATTTCCAGGTAATGCAGGTCGATTCAGTGAACCAAATGGATAGCAGAGAGCAGGTGGCTGTTGAGACACCTTTCAACAATTTTCCAACAGATACTTCTCTGAATTGTTCACAACATTTTTTTGATCATTCTTTTGAATACCCTCCTTCATCAGCACAACAACAGCAAAACAAAAAAAGAAAGTACAATGATCCCATGCAAAAAGTCCCAAATAAAAACCCCAAAAAGGTTGGTGAGACTACATCAAACCAGTCCACCTCAAGAAAACAAAAGAAAAGAAAATCATACAAAGTGATAACTAGTAATACAACAGACCAAGAAAATATTGAGGGAAATATAGCGACAGTGAGTCATGAAAATGAATCAAATCAAAGTGGCTTTAATGACACTGACATTCCGCCAATACATGAGAATAATGCATTAGACAATATTGAAAATGAATTTAGTACAAATGAAAATGTTGTCAGTGGTGCTGAATTTCAGCCTATTCATGTCAATGCATTGGACAAAATTGATGCAGATATTTATGTTAAATGCAGAAAAGTAGGGCTGACATTTGACTTTCCAGATGAAGGTGAAAGCAATGAACAAAAATATGCTAGAAGGAAGAAATTCAGAAGAAAAATCATTGCTAGGGAAGAACAATATGGAGTCAGTGTTGCTGAAATACCAGATGCTGCTCCACTCACTGACAATGATCATTTCAACAAGGCTATGGATGCAATTCGTGCATTTGAATTGACCCAGATGTCATATGCAATTAATTATTGCAACATCTGTCATGAAAGAGACATAGTTATGAACATGTTTGATAAAGATACATGTAAAAGGTGCCATTTAGACAAAAACAATCCAATCAAAATGTACTCCACAGAAAACAACATGAATCCAGGAAAAGTACCTCCTGAACTTACAAATTTGTCTATGATAGAGGAACAACTTATATGTAGGATTTCACCATGTATCAATGTTCACATGCTGAAGCATGGAGGAGTTGGTTCCTCTGGTCATTGCGTAACATTTCCTCAAGAGGTTAATGAACCAAGTCAGATCTTCCCTCGTCTACCATCGGAAATTAATGTCATAAAAGTTCGCCGACAAGGCAGAAATGATACAACTAAAGAATTTCTGGTTAGAAGACAAAAAATACAGAAAGCATTAGAATGGCTGAAATCCAATAATCCTGCTTATGAAAACATCATGATAAGCATACAAAGACTGCAAATGTTACCAGAAAATGGGGAAATGCAAGACATCCATACAGTTGTCTGTAATGACAATGATCACAATAATGACCTTGGTCCAGCCCCTGACCAAATAGATCCTGGCGACATAAATGATGGAAAAACCAATTCCGGTATATTACTGAATGACCAACCCCGTGACATCAGACAAGAGGTTGAAAATATTGTTTCTGATGTTGTGGGAGAAAGTCATGGGGATGTTACCATTAATAGGCGAAGGAACATCACAATACCTTGGCCCACTAGGGATGATGTACCACTTTCTGAATTCACAACACGAAACTTTTTCACATTAGCTTTCCCGACTCTTTACCCATATGGTTTTGGCGATTTTCATGTTAATCGTCCAATTACCTGCTCATCAATGGCAGATTGGGCACGCCATTTGATGCTTTATGATGATGGTCGTTTTGCTCGTCATCCATATTTCAAATTTGTTGTTCACAATGTAATAACAAGAAGACGAGCCATTGATAATTGTAATTTTGTGATTACACAGAAATTAGGCGATGCTCACATCACTGTTAATGATCTAAAGGAGCAGTTAGCAGCAGGTGATGAAACAATCGCAAAGCGTATTTTATATTTTTCTGCTTCGTTGCGTGGTACGGAGCAGTATTGGGCACAAAGAGCCAAAGAATTGAGGGCATTAGTGCAATACAAAATTCATTGTGGTGATGGTCTGCCATCTTATTTTACCACTGGCAGTTGTGCCGAATTTCATTTGAAACCACTGAAAAAGATTTTATCTAAATATGTATTCCAAACAACAGGAAATAAATTAAATCTGAATGACCCATCAGTCATGTTCAAAACTGTTCAAGATCACTCCCATATCGTTGCAAAGTATTTTGATATTCGCACTAAATCATACTTTGATTTAGTCATGTCACCTGTTTTTAATGTTCATTCCAGTAGGTAAAACACATAGAGAAATGAAACCACCCGACGGGCAAAGAGGAGAAACTCTTCAAGCTAACTGTAGTGGTCTTGAAGTTCTGCTTATTGATGAGAGATCACTAATAGGAGCCACCATTATGGGGTGGATGGAGTGGATGTGTCGGTATGGTGTAAACAAGGGTGCCCAATCTAATCAGTCCTGGGGCGGAATTCCTGTTGTAGTTTTCTTCGGGGATGATATACAATTGCCACCTGTGCTAGATTCTCCAGTATACAATAGCCATTCTAAGGTACCCGCTGCAATGCACGGAGTATTAGTGTGGAAAGAATTTGACACGTGTATCATTCTAAAGACTGCTGTGCGACAACAGGGTGAAGCCCAAAAATACTTTAGATCAGTCCTGACTTCATTACGACAAAATGAAACAACCCCTGAGCAAGCCAAGTGGCTCCAAAAATTCCAGTGGGATGAGCTAATTAAATCTCATAGTTCAGAATTGTCACAAAGAATGTCAAATAATGGTCTTTTTATTTTCCCTACTCACCAGCAAGAATGGGAACATAACAAATCCAAGTTATTAGAACTAAACAAACATTTCCCTGTAGCAAAAATTACAGCAAAATTCCAAGGTCCCCATGCTCAATCACTTTCTGATAACAAAGCAGCTGGTTTGCCTAAAACAATCTTCCTTTGTAAAAATGCTAAAGTAACACTCACTGCAAACCTAGCTGTGAAGTATGGTCTTTTCAATAGATCATCTGGAAAAATAGTTGATATTGTATACTTGGATGGGAAAAGTCCCACAGATTCTTTGCCTGATGTTGTTATGGTTGAATTTCATGATTATTCGGGGCCTGCTTTCACGTCACAGAATCCTAAAGTTGTACCCATTGTGCCAGTTCAAAGAAGACTTGAATGCCAATGTGGTGGCTGTAGGAGAACACAAGTTCCACTACGTTTAGGTTGGGGTACAACTATCCACAGTTGTCAGGGTCAGACAGTTGGGGAAGGTGAGGCAAACAGGTACATTATTATACATCCTGGATCTAATTCATTTGAATCAAGAAATCCAGGTGCCCTGTTTGTTGCCCTTTCCAGAGCAAAATCTGCTGGATCGACTGAAAAAGATCCAGACTTTGCCTGGCATCCTTCAGTTTTGGTTAATGAGGATCGCTTATGTTTCAAGCCAAACAATGCCACAATAAAAGCTCGGGCAAATGAAGTCATTCGACTTGAATCCCTGTCTTTGGCCACAATGTCCCAGCATAAAAATTTAGAGTATGACGAAACTTTACACAATTTTATATTCAGAATTGTTCAGAAAAATTTTGTCGAGCAATAATATACAATATTCCCCTGCACAAGTTATCAAAACTTGACAAAACCAGCATGGAAACATGGTTAAATACATGTTGAAATATAATGATACTTGGTATTAACATTAAACTGTTTGATTATGATTGCTCTGTACCAGTTACTGCGTCTGGAAGTGTAAACCCCTACAAAAGTCTGTCATCTCCCTTTTTGTCCCTTATTAATAATTATAGGCTATGGCACATGACACTCTAACTCCAAGGAACTGGCTTAGTTAACACGACCCGAAGCAGTCTGTTTGGACTAACGCGACCCGAAGCAGTCTGTTTGGGCTAATGACACTCAGGACTATCCCTGCGGCCTCTCATGCACTTTGCATTATCATATTACAGGTACCTTAGAGGTGCAGTTGGAAATAACAATTTGATGCGTGGGAACTTGAATTCAAAGCCAGAGGGAGCAATTCTGGATTCGATCCAGCTTGAAAATCCTGGACCAGAGTCACCTGCATAAAGTATTAGATCAGATTAAGCCAAACCATGAATGACACGGTCATGACAGGCTTTGACGTAACCTTGATAGCTTTTGACAGCTTTGTTTATTTGAGCGATGATATGTCAATTTAAAAATAACACTGCTTGTGTGCACAAAACACTTTGTCACTCTTAGAATTTGCATCAAAACTATTCTCCAATACATCTTTAACAAACCTGCACCATGTAGAAGAATGATAGTTGCGTTGTGTTTGCCTTGTGTGGGAAAAACTTCCACCAATTCAGGATTGTCTGGTTGACAGGAAGCCATTAGCGCACTTCTCCCGCTCTCTCCACTGCGCATGCGCCACATTCTCCAAAACATTGGAAGGATGAGATATACACGGTTTAGGTGAGTTTTCTTGGCCAATTTATGTGTTATATGTTGCGTTGATTACCTAATCAAAGAATTAAGATTGTTCATTTAGTCTTAGAGAACGAACTGACACCTAAACATGGGCATGTTCCAATGGAAAATATCGTAGACTTTGCTTTTCATTCAACGTGCACCACTGAATGTCTTGGCGCGAGTCTGAACATGAAGCCAAATGCAGACTGCATGTTGACAGCCGCAAAATGCTTGCGGTTGTCTGGTTGATTGTACTTTTTACATATGCTGGCTAACATACCATTTCAGTTTATTTTGTATTTCGTAAGTCGTGGAACTTGCTTACATGATGGAAGGAACCCACAGGCAATGATTTGGACATGACAAGCTGTTTATAACCGAGTGATAATTCCCATAGTTACCATGTAAACTTACAATATACTGTGAGCTACTGTGCATAGGGTTACAGGCCATACTGCCCAGTACACAAAAAGCTATATGATTTTGCCAGTCTGTGTAAAATACCCAAACATTGTACTGGCAGGAGGGGAGCTGTCATAAAGAAAGCACTCTCATACGTTAGGCTTTCCTGGAGCCTGTAATTGAGATGGAGAAGGCCCCCCCCCCCCCCCATAAAAAAAAAAATTTTTTTTTTTAAAAGCTGCGCCAAAATGCCCTAAAAATACACACATAATTGCGCATTTTAGGAGCTGTTCCACTACTCCCCATGGAAAAGGGCAAGACCTCACGGAAACCTTGGTATCATGCTTGGGGGGTGGGGGTAATTAAGGGCATGCAGGAAAAATAAAGATAAAAGCAGTCCAGTTTCTTTTCCGCAATAACAAGTAAAATAGGATATACTTTATTCAGTCGGTAAGGTAACTTATTGTGGGGCATCTGTTCAAGATTAATATAAATACTTGTTTTACATGTTTTTATACTGGGCCATATGAAAAACTCCTGGGAGATTATGTAACCCACTGGAAATATATTAATAAATACAAAATAAATAGATATAAATTAATGCAATGGTGTTAGGATGGTTAACTAATTTAAGGAAATTTGAAGTTCGCATGTCAAAAATAGGGAGCATGATGCTGCATCATCTATTGACAGTGTTTGAAAGTTTCAAGTTGAACTAACTCAAGGATGCTGTCAAGGATAAGTATGTGTGGGCCAAAGCCTGAAATAAGGAAGCTGGGGATATTTAACCTGGTGCGTGAGATTCGTAGTCATATTTCAGGGTCAGCCCTGATGGGAGGGATATTTCGCTTTCTACCGGGAATTTGCTACTTTTCGTCGGATGTTTGTAGAAACTTATTTTGCTCGTAAAGCTTTTAGAAGTGCAGATTTCTAATATGCTTGTGGTCAGTGTGGAGATGGCATTTATTGCTGTATGTATGACTGTAAGTAATGCAGTGACTCTTGTTTATCTCATTTATAATATGTATTGTAACAATTTCAGGTTTTGAAATCGAGGCACAATTTTTACAATA
This sequence comes from Alitta virens, assembly GCA_932294295.1. Taxonomy (NCBI): domain Eukaryota; kingdom Metazoa; phylum Annelida; class Polychaeta; order Phyllodocida; family Nereididae; genus Alitta; species Alitta virens. Next base: position 8,850,306 of record OW028574.1, read on the forward strand.
TGCCGAGCAAAATGCCAGACTCTGATGTGGATTCAGAGGTTGACGTTACCACGGATATGGAGGAGAGAGGAGCCAGCCGAGAGCAGGAGGAGGGAGGTGATGATGAAGATGTTCTGACTGAGGAAGCAGAGGAGGACGAGGAAACTGAGTGAGTAACGGTCGTTGAAAAAATGGTGTATCCAATGTTACTTTGTGCAGCTGTCTTTTATCATGGATGTTGTATTCTGTTCAGTTTGTGTATGTGTATTCTGTTCAGTTTGGCTGATGTCCGTAAGAGTTATTTTGAAATTGAAAGAACAGGAAGAGACATACTGAATGCAATCATTACTTTGTTTTGATGATATGGATTAGTCTATGAATTCATGTGCTGTATATGTGCTCACTGTCAATACCGTTGACTGTGGTGAAATGTTGCATTGTGCCGTTATCAAAATTTTACTCTTATTTATGTATAAAAGGTTTAGAAGTTACTATCATTTCCATAGCTTTTGTGAGTGCTGCACCACTGGGTTAATTGCCGTATGATAATTTGCATGGTTCGAGGCATTGTCATTTGGAATACTAGGTGCTGTCGATCTTCATCATGTTATGTGTTCAGTAAGTTAAAGTTTATGCAAATCTGATTGCTCTCAGGATAAACAGTCATAGATAGATATGAGTTTAACTGAGTTTCCAGGTGCATTTAGAAAGGACGGTTCAATTGCACCAGGGTTACATAAGATTACCAAACACAAGGACAGTGAGATGCAGACTGTGCACCCATGTGTATTTGTATATGTGTTCTGTAAATAGGTATGTCAAGTCCAGCCAGCCTCTCACATGTGTTTGGAGTATCAATGGGAAGATAGTCACATGATCAGGGCTCCCCTGTTCAGAAGGAAGAAGTTATTTATAGCCCGGGGTGCCCTACTGTGCACTGGGCATCCTGCAACTGAATGATGTACTATTACATTTCAGTGTAGTAATACAGGAATTTGCATCCCTGGGGTTTCCTAAGGAACTTGCTTCTATGGAAACTGAATTTTCCTTCAGAATATGCTAGCGGATGCAAAACTTCCATCGGGAGCAACTTGCAAATTCAATTTGCACTTTCTAGGAAACTGAATTTAAGACGGGCTCAGTTGCTGTACATATAGGTATTTTGTGACCTCAACATTGTCGGTAAAATTCATTCAAAATTCATTCATTCATTCTGTTTGCTGAAGACAGCAGGCAGATATTGTGGCTGGGTCTTGATAGGTCTATAATGAATATCATACAGGCAGGGCATTTTTTTATGGATGGTTTAGTGGTTAAGGCTTTTGCCAGCTGCTTCAGAAGGGCTGTTCAAATCCACTTAGTCATTCTTATCGGTTGGATGTCGTTCACGTGCTGTGGCGAGTGGCAGGAGCATACCCTTTCGTACTGCACAGAGCACTCTACTAATCCTTAGTCAGTGTTAAAGATGAAGTAGCTTGAAAGAGGTTAATTAATGTTAATGGAAGAAGATCTATTTGGTAGTTTTAATTTTGAGGTGATGGAAAAATATGTAGAACTTACAGTTTTATATTGAACAGAATAAGTAAACCAAGATGGCTTCAATGAAAAAAAGGAATATTTATACAATTGCTTGCTGTGAGGTCTGCCATCAGCTTGTATGTTAAGGGAACTTTTGAAGATTTGTTTCAGTAGTTTAGGTGATCGTAAAGGCTCAGAATAACCTTGTGAAAGACAAGGGGGCTGCGTGTGTACGTTTGGAATTCCATAAGCACTCTGGTATTACCCCCGTTGACAGGTATCGAGAAAAATGCCAAAGGTAACGGACGATTCAACTTTCCCTCTGACCTTTCTATTAGTTCTAAGTCTGCGTCTTTCTCTTTTTTTGGATGATTTTCAGTCTTGGTGGAGAAGAATGAGTTTCTTTGGGGTTTGTTGTTGCTGAGGGGTGAGGCAATTCTATCAGTAAGACAATTTTGCAAGCTAGCCAGTAGCTACACTAGGATGGGGGCCTAGCTCAGTGGTAGCGCCTAGCTCAGTGGTAGTGCGCTGGGCTTCCAACCACTTGGATCCGGGTTCAATTCCCAGTCGAGCCTATGTTGGATGGCTGTTCCATCCTTCGTCTCATTGCCATGGTCCCTACCTGTCCTAATTAGCCCATCAGGTGCAGAAATACAGGACGTAAAGCCCTAATCCACCTCCACCACAGCCAGTAGCTACACGTTAAGTGGGTTAGAACAGTATCATACTACATGACATTAATTATGTGCTAACTGAGTAGAAGACATCAATGATTGGTGAATGAACGGTAGAGAAAGACTGAGAGAATGAGAATACATATGTCTGCTGATAATGTCAAATATTGTCATACACATTCGACATGCGAGACAGGAACTTTGCAAAATAGGCTGATATCATCAGATTAATGAAATCTATAGATGGGAATTATCTTGTTACGATTAATCTTTCATGTTTCATCATTCCTGCAATGAAGCTGGGTCCAAATGTTGTGCCAGAGTCTTAATTTCGAGATGGTTTTGATTATAAAGAAAGCAAGGTTGACATATCTTAAAGAGAGGTTCCACTGTAATACTGATGTTCTGCACATCATCTGCACAAGATGTAGCCTTATTTTCGGCAAGGTCTACCAAGTTACATTGTGTTAAATGTCTTATCTTTATCGATATACCTTGCACCGTACCCTTGGGGCTATTGCAGATGTGTAGGCCATCCATAGGCATTGCATTTATGGCCCTGAAACTAATTACCCCCATCTCTCCATCAGGTATACCTGTAATCACCCTCACCTGTGCGTAATACGTTTCACCCTACCCTCCATCATGTTCATGGGGTTAAGAGTGAAGAATTCCAGGTGTGTGGGGGGGGGGGGGGTGTTCCATGGTGCAGGGCACTGGCTTGGCTCTGATAGGGGTAATGGGTAAATTAGGTCATGGTTTAAGAATTAGGTCAACCCAGGTGATTTCAGGTCACTGATCAGAGAGGTTTCAGAAGCAGTCAACATCCAGAATTGTTTATCACAAAACAGCTTCCAAGAAATGCCAAGTAGCTGACATATGTTTAAGTTATCTTGATTCACAAAGAGCTATACATTTGTAGTTTGTTCTTTCACTTAGGTTATGGTATTCTGATCTATAGAGTTAAACTTTTGTAGAAAAGATGTGATTTATTGAAAAAAAAAAGCAAAAAAGTCAGGAGCGATTTATCGACTAGAGGTCTGCTTTCTCTCAGCATTGTTATAAATGGCCTGAGTTGTAATGAAAATGTAGCGTTTCTACACAGTCTATTCAATTCTAAAATGTAATGTGCATATTTTATATGGCGTTATGTGATATGATGCAGATACTTAATGAATTTAAAGCTTTTAGATTGTGTGAGTGTAGGGAATTGAATGCATTGGCCTACCTCTACCTCTACATGATCTTGGCTGAACAATGCTGAATGGTAACATGAGAAAGCTCTTTAATAGTAGGGCATATTTATTATGAAGAAGTAATATATCATTGCTTTGTCTTGATTTATAGGTTTGTTTGTCCGTAGTCCTCACATGAGCACCCGCTTCGAATGCAACCTACTTCACTGGCCATTAATTCTGCTTCATTAGTGCCACGCTTAATGTGACCTTGGCATGTCAAAGCATTGATCATTTACAGGTTCCTATGCTTAATTTAGAAACACCTGCACTGTAGTCTAAATATAGAGCTTCTCATTTACGCTTGATTAGGCTTTAGGAGTCTGCAGCTGGCAGAAGGTGCGAAGTGGAAAAGTTCGATACATACAGCGTAGAACATTTCTCTTGTAGAATCAGAATGGCATATAATTAACATATATTAGACTATAGAATAATATAATTTATAGTTATTGTGATGCGGAGACACCCTAAAGACAAATAAATCGCTATCATGGATGTGTGACTTAAAGATCCACAAATGTGTGTTAAAAATGATAGTAGGACATCCATGATGATGCAAGAACTTATTTTAGAGGGCTGCTCTAGAATAATAAGGTATTTAAATAAGAATATTTCCACATTAAAACCACAACTCATTATTGAAGTCACAAAACTGTGAAGTAATCATTTTTACCTCACTGAGGTAGTTCTGTCTTCATTACTATGATGCTGTATGTTTCTGATGCTGTATGGTTCTGCACTTGGTCATAATTTGAGATTGCTCAGAGATATTTCGCTGCCTCGCATGGTGGCCTGGTTTTTATTGGTGTTATCTATCATTCTGCATCTTTTTACTGTGCTAAAGATAGGGAAAACGACGAAAAAATTAGATAGGCTACACATGAAGAAGCCATTTCTTTGTAGCCTATCAGTAAGGATTACATTATTGCAACTATTGAGTTACGATGCTCAATTTTTATGATACCTCAAGGAATTTTGTGTTTGCGTTGCCTGGTAATACTTCGCCCCGCAAGAACCTTGATATTTTATTTCAACATACAGAATGGCAAATCTGTCTTGTTTGTGTTTGCTCAAGATAAATAAATGAGTGTTGGATTATGCTGTGTTTATGCCACTTCTGCATCATCTGGTAGCTATCGACATGTTTTGGCTTTTGTTACATCTTTCATCTTTTTGTTAATGCGGAATATTGATCCAGCAGAATCCGTTCAATGTTTGTGTTCGGAAAATGGATTTTCTGTTTTTCTGGTATCAAAACTAAAGAAACGTCGATGACAGCTGTTGGAAAATTCTGATCTTCATTACTTATAAATATAAATATTTACTGGACTTTGATGTAACATTTGGATCTAATTTGAAGATCGAAAGCCATGGAGCATGCAGAAATGGATTCATCATTACATTATTAGTCCTGAGATTATGTTATTAACTTCTAATTTATAGCGGAAAGTGGAAAAGTCATCGAGTGCTAGTAGTGGAATTAATTAAACGTCTATTCTTCCATCATAGAGTCAAAGAAGTTTTTTGTACAATTATTCGCTATATAAATGGGAAGAAGAATCCTCTAACCACAAAAAAATGAGTGGTGGTGACTTATTGAGGACATAAACAGAATTTGCTCAGTGTGTATTGCAAGTGAGAACAATCAACTATTATATGAACTAAGCTAACAGAAGAAGTGCATATTAGAGATCACTGTCTTGTGAATCAAGTGTGTGTACTCTGAAAAAAGCATGGGACGACACTGGCTGAGTATTCTGAGCACCAGTCCCAGGTGAGCCCCTGTGTATTGCATCATAGTAACCCTGTGTTCTGCAGCGGATAGTTATCGCGCTACATTCGGTCCACAGGGTACATACACCTCTTCAATGTTTATGCATTCTTGCAATGGTGCATCTGATAAGTAGTAGTATATCCTTCAATCGTGGGATGTGAATATCGTAGCATATGCCATGCGTTTTGTGCTGAATAAAATCCCATTCGTATGTGGTATAATTCGATTCTGGTGTTCATTTGTTGGCGTGCTAAATAATCTCATTTATGTATGAAATGATGTCATTTGTGCCATTATATGGAGTTTTTTGTATTACATATTTTGGTATATAAAAAAAATGGAAAGTCCAATTGGCTGGGAAATCCTGTTAACTGTGTTAATATGAGGGACTGAGAAATTCAATTTATTATTGTATGAAGATATGATGCAATGTTAATAAGTTTTTGACTGGCTCCATGGTTATTTGAGTATTATATAACAAATAATAATTTTTATGCGCTCATCTTTTATTTTAACTACCAGATGCATCTGCATAAAGTTGATAACGGTAGCACGACTTTCTGTTGATATTGTTTTCAGGCAGAGCAGAGCTTCTTTATAACTGGCTACAGTGCTTGAGAGCCTTTTGGGGATTTAATCTTAGCTTGGTGCTGTTTTGAGGCCTTATCAGTCATTATTATTTGTGTCCGATTGCTGCTTGTGCAGACTGTAACCTAAGATAATTTAGTAAAGTGCAATTCTGTAAATACTCTATGGTTTGCACATATATACAGTTACCAGGCATGAGAGGCTTAAACAGTACACAGTATAATTATTATAATAGCCATGTTTAGATGAATATTTCAGTGCTGAGGCAAGTAAAATACCCCACCCATAGTGTAAATGTATGAGGTTTTGGGTAACATGGGATGACTCCTCTCTCTCAACTCATCAGTCAGCCCTCGTGAGTGGCAAGAATTTGCCTTGGAGGGCTGCACTTCCCATATTTATCAGTTTATTGTCATGTGTATGGTCCTAGCTCACACTGTCTTTATTTCTTTGCAGCGAGCAGCCGAATGTTGTGTGGTCAGGCTATGGCAAACGCATCCCCATCATGATATTCAAAGCCGAGGCCTTGGTTTCCAAACATAAAGACCACAAAAATGTCGGAGGTAAGCTCCCTGAAGATGTTTTACATCAAGGCCAAGGATGCTTTGAAGTAAATCTTCTGTTAGCCATGTGTTGCAGTGTTTGAGTCAATTATCAAATCTGTAAGAAAAAGCTTTGAAAAAAGATCATCATGTTATTTGCTTTGACATGAACGGCAGCTGCTGGTTCATATTTTGATGACAAGTAATAAGATCATGCTCCTATAAATATAATTACAAATTTAATAGATTCAGATACATCATATGTGATACAAATTAGCTTGTTATATGTCAAGCGGCAGTGAGGAATCTCTTTCTTGAACGGGCGCTAAACGAACTATTTATTTATATGTATTCTGTACTGTTTATATATTTATATTTTTTCTTTGTGTTTTCCAGAGAAATATCATATGGCTTACAAAATGGTTAAAACAGAATGCAAACTTATCCGTTCCGTCTTGCATTCCCATGGGTTCAAAGAGGTGTGTAATATATCATGATACGAATATAAAGTATGGATATAATAATGTATAGATATTTATGGTGATGGAAGTGATGTACTTGCACTGTTTGTTTTGTTTGTAGGTCCATCCAAACAGTAATGAATTCAACGTAATGTGGACGGGATCTCATTTAAAACCTTACACGTTACGAGGTCTACAGGAGTTCCAAAAGGTCAATCACTTTCCCAGGTATGTCATGGTGCTGCCAGGTGTTGCTACTTCTGCTACTTTGGATTTTATTACAATGTTTTTTGCGCCTACTGCGTTATGGTTGGTCGTCAAATTTCTGAGTGTGTGGTCATAAAAGCAGTGTTATGAGAAGAACAGATGTAAATGTGTTCTACAGCAATGATGAAACATTTTTTTGGTTAAATTGCATCATGAATAAAGACAAAGTAGTGTCTTATTTTCTGTAAAATATCGTAGAACTTATTACTAATTAAAATATTGTGAAACTTCTTAAATTTAGGGTCACACAACTTAATTTGAAATTGTGTCCATCTTGGCGTGACATAGTCTTAGAATGTCGAACCATGAATCTTCATGATTGCAACGAGAAAATTTAATATTGTATTTCATTATTTTTATCAAGAAAATTGCTCTGAATTTGCTGTTAATTTCTCCTGCGTAATCCTCTACAGATGTTATGAAATTACGCGGAAAGATCGACTCTACAAGAATGTACAAAGAATGCAACAAACAAAAGGTTTTAGGAATTTTGACTTCGTGCCTCAAAGCTTTATCATTCCCGGTGAATTCCAAGAGTACTGCAGTAAGTTGCGATTCATTTTATTGTGGTAGATTCACCTTGAGTAATAATTAAAGTAATCTGGATAGGTTGAATATTTAAGATCAAATCTGCTGAGTTATTGCCCTGGATCTTACAAAATACTTTAATTCCAGGTGCTTACCTCAAAGACAAAGGTCCATGGATCGTAAAACCAGTTGCCTCATCAAGAGGACGAGGGATCTTTCTAGTCAATCATGTAAGTATCTCTCTAAAACTTATTGATTTCTCAACTTAATTGAAATGATTTATGGGCATTGCTCATCAGTATTGCTTCCATATGATAAATATGTATATAATACTTAAATGGAGAAGCGCAAGCTCACTTGAGGCATTGTAGTAGACAGAGCAAAATGTTATCCCTCGGTTAAAGCTTAATCGATGAGTGACGGTTTGTTATTTGGTCATGTATTCTTTCCATTTACAGCCAGAACAAGTTCCCCTGGATGAAAAGATGATTGTTTCCAAATATCTCCCAAATCCTCTTCTAATCGACGGTATGTGACCTTTGTTTTATGAGATGAATTTGGAACTTTTATGGATCTTGTTAATCACCTGTCTCAAACAAAAGAGAACATAAGAAAATGTTTATTCAGCTGATCAAACAACAAAGTAACTTTTATTCAGAATCAACAAAGTAACTTTTATTCAGAAATCATACAAGCATTCATCAGTGGCGTCAGACCAAGTTTATAGAATACTCATTAACATAATATCGCTAGTCTCATCAATGACATTACTAGTTGTAGCCCTCTAGTGGATTATACGTGCACTACTCGAACAGTTAGCACATCAGTTTTGTAATGAATATTAGTTATATAGACAACCATGAATAAATGACAATTATTTTCTTGCAGGGTTTAAATTTGACATTCGATTGTACGTGGCTGTGACGTCTTATGATCCCCTAGTTGTGTATTTGTATGAGGAGGGACTTGTCAGGTGGGTCTTCTAATGCCTTTATCCTGATTTTAATGACATTTTTAACATTTACGGGTCCTGATTATGTCCCGATTGTAATTGATTAAATATTTAATTATTTTTATAGGTGGTATGAACTTAACAGTAATGATAAATCAACTTGTTTAGCTCTGATTGCTCTGTTGTAATAGCGTGGGGTTGTAATACCGTGAGATTGTAATACAGTGATTGCCTCCTAATCATGTGCCAGTATATTAAAATCTGCCAGCAACACAGATTTTTTATGATGAACAAGGTAAATGCTAATTCTCAACAGAGGGCAGCACCTGTCAGTTATTAGCTCTGCCCACGGAGTGGGCAGAGGTTTTGTTAGTACATCGATCTCGCGAGATGACGTCGCCTTAGGGCAAAACTGTACGATCTGTCATAACACAACTTACATGGCGTCTTCCGCTACATCCCGTGGTTTAACGCTACATATTACCCTTTTACATGCTCCTATTGCTATTCAGCGTAACTAGATTACTATTACGAGGGATTTTAACTTATTTTCTGTTATATTTTCAATCTAAAGGTTTGCGACAGTGAAATATGAGAAGAATAATAGGAACATTCGAAATCAGTGTATGCACCTGACGAATTACAGTGTTAACAAGAAGAATGCAGAATATGTCAAGTAAGTGGCCATTTCATCCATGATATGCTGTTCAGATTACGAACCTAAATGATACCAAATTACCAATAAATTAAAAGAAAACATAGAGTTGACAAATTAAAGTGCATTGTTATTGTGGCAGCATCTTGCATAAGCAAGGGCTTTTTTTTATATGATTATATGATAAATATCTTTTTAATCAGGAATGATGATCCTGATGTTGAAGATTACGGGAACAAATGGTCCTTAGGAGCGTTACTAAGATACTTGAGATCAGAGGGAAGAGACACTACAGGTAATTTAAGAAATTCATGCAGTGTGAATGAGCTCAACCAACTGAAACTAACGTTTTGTGTTTGTTAATGATTAACTAAGAACTCAGAACTAATGGCAAATATATAGAGCATATGTACATTATAATACAAGGAAAAGGTGTTTTTATATACAAGAAAATCGTGGGTGTTTTTACAGCTGTGAATATTGGGTTTTTTTACAGCAGTGAATATACATATCTGTAAAATGATTTTTTAAGTTATTCTCTATCAGGAATTCTTAATGCAAGTGAATTATGCAGTAGCATCACTATGATTGCCAACCGCAAAATTCAGCAGCCTAAGATTTGTGTCTTTATCACAAGTTTATCACGTTGTCCTTGTTTTGCCGTTTTCAGCTTTAATGATGAGAGTTGAAGATGTAATCATCAAAACCCTCCTGTCAGCCGAGCTTCCAATCGCCACCGCTTGCAAAATGTTCATGCCCTACCGAGGAAACTGCTTCGAGGTTTATGGGTTCGACATCTTGTTGGACGACAATCTCCGACCTTGGGTGCTGGAGGTCAACCTCTCACCCTCTCTTGCCTGGTAAATGATGCATTCTAGTCTATATTATTATCGAAAATTTTATAGATCCTAGTGAATTTATAATCATTGACGATGAAATACTATATCACAAGAAGTTAGTAATGTAATTCATGAAACTGTTATCTGGATTTGTAGTTTTGTGTGTTTTTATTTGCAGTGATTCTCCTCTTGACTTGAAAATAAAATCAAACATGATGTCGGATCTGTTTAGTCTCACTGGTAAGACAATTTTACAGCTGTTTGACTTTTAATTTATTGATGTATTGTAATATATTGTATGTATGATATTGTATGTATATTGAGAAGGTGGCTCAGGCTGTGTGAGCTGTTTTCCATTGAAGCCCCTTGCAATATAAAATGACCAATCTCAAATATAATCTTAAAACATTTAAGTTAATTAAGAGCATAATATTTCAAGTCTTTACAAGTAATATTTGCCCTTTTTAGGCATAATCTGCCATGATCCACTCGTGAAAAAGACCCCAGTGATGAGACGATACCAGGATGTGATACTAGCGAATGGGAGAAGGGCACAGGTTAGATTGCAATTAAGCATTTCGATTAATTTTGTGCTAATAGGAAATGCACCAGTTGCATTTGTTTATTATGCAATGTTTTTAGCTAATGAGAGATTTTTTTTATTATTAAATCTATTTATTAATAAACTGCACAAGTTGTATTCCTTGACTCTGTCGTAGTTGATCACTAATATCTAGTTGATGCACACTGTATATAGTGCAACTGATTTCTATATATGGACCTTCATATTTTTATGTGATTCACTCATTTACTCTTTGTTTAGTTAGCAAAAGTTTTACCAATTTAACTTATTACATAGATCGTTTGATTGCAATTATATCAATGATTACGCACAAATCTTGATTTTGCTAATAGAGTGTCCTCCTTACTCTGAGTGTGTTAATTATTTTAGACGTGTGACTGATCTAGAATTTTTCTTACTCGTGTGTACATATTTCAGTCTGCTAAAGTCCGATATTCGCCTGCTTGTAATAATATGGTAAGTTTAGAGTTTCCTTTGATTCACTGCTTTTAATTAAAATGAAATGTGTGCAAGTTCAAATGTAACTTATTCAAATATTAATATCCTAATTTTGTGTGTTACACCTCACGTTTATGTTACAAATATTTATTTCCTTGTGTGTGCAATTAAACTCGTTTATTATAAAATGGTTGCAGCTGCTGAAAGTTTAACATTTTGAGATAGATTATATATAAATGAGAATACATTTGCTGCAAATGCATCTTTCGTGAACAGCAGAATGTCCTGCATGAGTGCGACGTAATATTCAGCAATAGTGGATTTTCACGGAAGGTTCGCTCTATTTCCACAAGGTGGCTACGACAGAATACTGCAATTATATGGGCTGAAAAAGTTCCCGCCCTTGGCTGTGATTGGTTGTAGCAAAGTGCATCCTAGCAGCAGTATTTTTAGTGCATTTTAATGTGTATTTGAGATCTCATCGTTGAATTGCTTTCTGTTATTTCCCCGAGAAAATAATATTGATGGAATCAGTTAGCTATTATCTACTATGTCTGAAAAGCAAAATGAGTAAAAGGAGAAGAAAGACTTATGTCTTGCTGTTAGGCCTACCCAAGGATAGTTCAAGGATAGAGTTACGTTATTGTAAGATTTTGATGCATTGATTGTGTTTTACAAATCAAGGCCGAAAAACAAAGTTTCATTGTTGCCATTTAATTATAAACGTGTTTTGTTGTAATCACTGTCTATGAAATATCTAATGCCATCACTTTAATATATGTTCCTTAGTTTTCTAATCATTTCTTTCTTTATTCTCTGTGTGATAGTGGAAAAAATACATACCCAAGAACAAACAGGTGTGTACGTACTATAGGAATAAACTGTAAATTAAGCGGGTTTTGGTGCCTGGCGTGGGATAGTTCATAAGGAAGTTGTAGACTAACATCTATAAGCGTGAATTGCTGCTAACATATGTGTCAATTGCCTTTAATGTCTTTTTTTCCAGTAGATTTGCGCATTTACTGTCATTCACCTTTTTTTAGATTTCTTTAATGTAAGTTGTTTCGTAATGCCTAATGGCATGGTTATTTTTAGTAGCAGTTTTCTTTTCTTTTGGGGTAAGATTGAAATAATTTATGGCATACATAGTACAATTGCAAGCTATCCTAACATTCGGCTGGAGTGTGGTATGTTAGAATTTGCAAAAAATTAGCTGGAACGTAGAAATTATTCCTATCAATATAATATACATGATTGATACTTTTTTGAAACTTTATTGCATGGTAAATTACAATGATATGAAACTGACTCGGTGTGGATGCATGCTTAATTGCTGTGACGTTTATGTGTGTAAGTGGAACTCTCCAATGGATATTTTCCAGAACGTTAATACAATGCTCTTTCTTTCAGCGAGGGCGTCCAGCTACTGCAGCGAACGGCAGAATGTCCTACACGAATGCTCGGAGTAACGCTGCTCAGGCGTCGGGCACGGGATTGACGGGAGAAGAAATTAGAATTGTACGGCGAACGAAGGAAGAGTTCATGCGAAGAGGAGGCTTTGTTCGGATATTTCCTACTCCTGATTCTTGGGAGCTTTATGGGTGAGTATTATTATTTAAAATTTAGGTAAAAGTGCAGTATAGCGGACCCAGATTTATGACCATATGTAACAAGCCTCATTGCCAGGCCTATGACATAAAATGCTTGAAATGTAATTATGACGTCACAAACTAATGTAGTTATGATGGCGGTTTCATCTTCACGGTAAAGACAGCTTTTATTTTTGCTTTTTCTTGGGGGCTACTGCCCCCAAACCCCTGCTTATCTACACCAAATGTTATTTTAATTGTGCAAGAACTTAAAACTTGGATTTTTAATGGCCGCCAAATATGGGCATAAATTTGGCCCGCTATACTGCACTAAACCCAAAATTTATTTTACTGAAAATGTGAATGAAAGTTTAGCTTTTGAAAGTTAAGATTAGGTTATGACATACGTATGGTGATAATAAATGAAAGATTTTGTGTCACATAATCAAACTTTTGGACAACACAAAGCTGTTAAAAAGGTATAATTTTGACATGTTATTTTAAGTTGTTACATCAGGACCTGATTGTGCTTTACTTTCAGTTCATACTTCGAGTCAAGTTCTTCTAACAACTTCATGCTGTATTCCCAGCTATTTCCAGACAGGTATGTATCCCTATTGGTATTTAATCAAATCACCTTGGTACGTGATAAGACGTCAATTAAATTGCTATAATTAATAAGGTATTTTTGTCACAAATGACGCTATCTGTCCGCAGTTTGCATACATCGTACAGACTGCAAGTGCGGACAGTTTGGTAAATTATAAGTTTAATAACAGAGCTCAGGTGAACAGTGTTGTGCTAATCTAATTGCTAACAATAATTATGTCATCATGCATTCTCTACTTACAACTGGTGAATCTTGATAACCATGCACCATTTATTCATTGGTTGGTAAATGCAATTAATAACTCATGGAGCATTTGTATAACAGGGTTGATGACTCTATCCTGGGTGTCCTCAATCTTATTGATGGACAAAATGTATTTTTCATTTCAGGGCAAGGTCATTATCAGCCAAACCTTCCTCCGCAGCTCACAACAGCCTTGCAGCCAAGACGAAGTAATATTTATAGCATATTCATTATTTTGTGTTTTTAGATTTGAGAATTTATCAAGTAAAAGTCCTTGTTGTTTTTTTAATTTGAAATTAAAGCAGAGCAAGGTATTTAATCAGTGTAACAACATTAAGAACTTTTGAGAAACAAAGTTAAATCTGAGTATTCCAGAAGCATTTTTTGTGCTATTATATTGAATATGAATATACTATATATTGTATTGTCAGGTTACATTTGTTATTGGTTATTGTCTATAACTAAAGATATTTGAGTTTAACCTTCAATATTTACTGAAGATTCCATCTTGGTTGATATTTTGTTCATTCATAGATTTAACAAGAATTTTTGGTATGAATTTTTGGTATGATTTCAGGAGTGTCCAACTTCATAGCTCACAGCACCCTCAGCTTCACATCTCTCGGGTGAGTTGCAAAAGAGTTTTCGTGATTTTGTGGTTGATATTGTATGTCCTGGTTTACATGTGCTTTTCTGTCAGTTAATGTTTTATTACTTGATTGATTGATTGATTGATTGATTGATTCCAAAGAGTTCAGGTAAGGCACCCCGTTTACTGTTGCCTGTGAATGGGAAAGAGGAGGGTGGTGAACCACTGCAGGTATCAGATCAATCAGTTTGTTAAACAAATAACATATATCTCCTTTCATGACAGATGGAGGAGACCATGGCCCATGTGCTGAACAGATCGCTTCAATACGAACGCAAACTCAGCTCAATCGGCCAAAGACAACATCGAGACAAGCTACCCATGTATCGCGGTCTTCCTGAGGGTGCATCTGTGACATCGAGTAAGTTCAAAGTGCAATGGATGGCAACTGTAATCTTAAATTGTTTTGCATTTTCTAAATTTAGTAATGCTAAAGAATGCGCCTTGAGCAAGACAGCACTCTTCAGAATGTAATATGTAGTCTAGAATTAATTTCATACACAAGTTGATACAATAGTTCAGAAAATCACATGCTCATGAGGGCACCTGCTCAGTTTTGCCTCATTGCTATTTATTTGTTAGGATGACTTGCTGCTAGAGACAGGCATTATTGATGATATGAAAAGGCTTAAAGTCTTTCACGTTACACTGCTTGAATCTTCCTCATAGGTAGAATCTTTCATTGGCCAGCATGGACACTGAAGTTTGTTGTTTTATATTATCAGGTGTTTCACAAAGCAGCACCATAGTTCAAGGTATTCCTGAAGTACGTGCGAAAGAAAATCAACCACCAATTGAAATGATCTCTCCAGTACCAAACCAGCCACCGGCTGTGAAACTTTCTGAAAGGAAGAGAGACCCTAGTCCTGCGCCAAAAATTCCCCAGATGTCTTCAAAACCTGTTCCGTCCAAGAGTAGTATCAACGTTGTCAGTCTGCTTGAACAGGGTGCTACTCTCAGGTACGTGCATAAATTATGATAATCAGGTTGATCATGGAGAAAAGCAATTGTACGCACTAGCGCCGCACATCTTGGTCGTGAAATTTAGTAATGTTTTGCCAGCACACTCTCTTGTAATCAACTGTTCAAGTCTTCAAGACCATGAGTTCTCTCTGATTAGTCATTGCTATGTCATATTGATTGAAATACAATGTATAGGATGAGAAAATACTTCCAAATTTATGTTGTTCTTTTGGGAGAGTCAGTTTGAGGAAACATTGTTCATGCCATGACAATAACAAAGTGGATTCCATGCAATTAGCCCTGATTTCATTTACCATTCTCATTTCAGCAAAGTTCAAGCCCGGTTCGCTTTTGCGACTTACTTGACCCGTGTCCAAGAACGACTCCTTGCGGAAACGAACACCCCTGATTCTGGAGATTCAAAATCTGCTAATGAACAAATGGTAAATATTGCTAAATTGTTCTTGTAAGTTATAAATGTCCTCCGTCAAATATTATGTGGTAGTACAGGTATATTGTCTTGCACATTTAAGCTGCTATTTATGTCAGTGGTGTCCTTTTATTATTATGTCATTCATTGGCATTTGAAATTTTTAATGAAGTGTAAAGGACTAGACTACGTAAATCACAGCTACAATAACGATTTTATGTGATCGAACGTATTAAATGTCTTTAATATTCACTGGACAATTCTAATTTTTTTTCTGATCAGGACCTTGTACTTCGGTTCCTCAAAAGAGCGGCTGGTAACCTTCAACAATCCTTCAAGATCATTGTGCCATCACATAAACTGCCACTAAGTGACCGGAGACGCATCCTAGCAAAGCAATTAGCAGAATTTGTGCAGATCTATAGCAAGGTAGAGTGGATTTCAATTCGTATAGATGTGTTGTTGTTGTCAATCAAAGTAGAAAATAATTGAATTGAGATTGTGTTTTAGCTCTAGATGGAAATATTATTTAAAATACTTGCATTATAGTGATGTCAGCAGGCTATGGGAGACTTGGATATTATTTCTTGGATCTTAACTGTGATTGATTGATTGATTGAATTGCAGGAAACTGAACAGCTGAAACAACGGACATTGTTAGAAAAGAAACTCTTGAGACGACCTCCAAGTTTCAGTAAGAGCGACGGTTTGGACGAAGACAGGTTTTCAAGTTTCGTACACCGAGCCAGGTAAGGTGACAAAGTCAAGTGACGTCAACCTAACATTGGCGCAATATTCAATTACTGGATTTGTCATACAGTCGTAAAAATTTTGTATCAATTTTTCCAGTGAAGTGGAACTAGAAGATGTCCTAACAACATTCACCAAGCTGAACAAATCAGCGAGCATATTCCTCGGCAGTAATTCGAAATCGTACTATGATGGCTCATCTTTGTCCGCATCTCAGTCAGTCACGGATGCTCAGTTACCACGGCGACGAGACAGTGACAACACCCTCCTCAGCAACTCAAAAATTCACGCTAGTACGAACAATAACACGCTAAAGTCATACACTCAGGCTGTGCTTATTTATAGCGCCAGTTCGAAAGTTGGAAGCAACTCCAAGGCTCGACCGTTGTCAGCCTCAGCTCACAGAGCAGTCGGTAAGAATATACAACAATTTTGTCTTGATATTAGATATCCATTGAATTGTCGCCTTTTCTTACAATGTAGCATAATTATATTCTCCATTTTAGCTTCAAGCAGTAAATGTCGACCCATGTCAGCAGCTGCTCCGTTATTAACAAGAAGCAATTCACTTCAGACTACGCATTTTGAAAGAGAACGTCCGGATGGGGAAGGTATGTGCTGTTGTTATTCCACAATCCTTGTACCAATTTTGTCGTAATTAGCCATGTTTCTTGCCATGCCAGTTAACCACAATCCTATTTTCTTCCTACAGAAAGCGAAGGCTCACACGCAGAGGGCGATGCGATTAACGTAGCTTTACAAAGAATAGCTTCTCGTCAACAACAACGTAAATACGCCAGCTCGAGTGTTTTAGCGTCGGAAGTGCCGTCTCATCGACAACGTACCATGTCTTGGAATGAGGATGGCTTACGGACTAAAAATCAAAAAGACGCCATACAAATTAGCCGAGAGCAGGGGCCTCGGTCTACGCATAGACCTCTCACAGCGAGTGAAACTTTCAATAATTTCATCGGGTATGACGGTGATGGTCACATCCACCCTGATGATTTAGCAGCACAAAGCCGAGCTCTTTTACAACAGAGTAAAGCAAAACACCAAGCGATGATCGCCCAGGTCCACGCGGCCTACAAGTCGAGTCTCAGTGACGATGACAGCAATTCACGTGTCCCGAAACCTCCTCCTAAACCTCCGTCTGAAAGAAAGCCATCCAGTGCACATCGTATTGCAAGGTAACTAATCTTTACTTCTCTTCGTGCAAACTAATGTGATAAACAAAATTTGAGACTTCTATGTAATGGCAGCACTCGGCTATGCAAAGTTTTACTTTCCTTTATGTTGAGATCTAATGTGAATACATAAGCTGCTATATTTTAAGATTTAGGTAATTTGTCAAATATTAAATATAAATATATTTCCATTTTTGTCGAATCAGAAAATGGAGGTGGGTTGATATGATTTTACCATCAATGTTGTCCATTTATTTTCTAAACGAAAGTGCTGTATCAGTGGTGAAAGTGCATGTGGTTTTCACTTCATTGGAGATTTTTAATATCATTTGATGAGGAAGTGTTCATTGTAAAGTCTACATTCATGATGTTGAGATCAAAAGCTCCAAAATCAACTGTATATTGTTGCATTAATATTCCAATTAGACATTTCAATAGCAATTTGAGAAGTTGAACTATTTCAATGATTTTGATACAAGTCATATTTTTGTACTTCCTATGGAGGTTGCCTTACTAGGGAAAAGGTGTTAAAATGAGGCTCTAATTATAATTAGTTCCATTTTCAAAGTTTAAATTGATCAGGTAAATGGTATAGTAATTAATTAACTTGTGAATTTGATATTGATGAATCAAGATATATGACTTGATGGGAAAACATTTTCAAGTCTTAATCTTGATTCATGTGTCCTTTCTAACTTCCTCGATCCAGCTAATATTACTATTATATACTCCAATATATTTACAATTATGTATATCGTACTTGTGTTGTCTATAAACCTGTTGTCTGTTCTTGTATGTTGCACTGCGTGTGGTGTTTCAGAACCACCCCTTCCAGTGTTGAGGACCCGCAATCATTTTACAACAATTTTCGTTACGATAGTCAGAGGGGTTCAACTCGAATTCGCTTCACTCCAGACCAGCCTGTGCAAGGTTAGAGACCATCTCGTCGAGTAAATTCAGATGATAAGAAAAATCCTCCTACTCACAAATAATTTAGATATCGTCATAATACTTCTCAGTTAAATGTGACACAAAATAGATCACGTCAACGGCGACAGATTACAACATTTTTATCGGTTTATACAACTTCCGCAAATGCAAATAGATATATATTATATAGGCCTAATTTGTAGTAATCAGGTAATTGTAATTTATGTTGTTGATCGTCCCCTTGTTTCATATTATGGTAACCATTTATGACTAATTTTATGTGTAGTAAATGGTATATTTGTGTTAACTGTTTTGCGCACTGACATTTAATCTTCTGCATGTTATTACCTAATAATCTTTTTACATCAGACATATAATATCATATGTATAACTAACAGGATGTATTGGAAAGATTTTGCCCCTTATTACCTTTTAACTTATTGCAATTTGTTCATTGAAATGTTATTAATTTGTGCTGTATCCGTTTCAGGACAATGCTGAAGCAGTTTGCAAACAAACTTAGTTTCAACCGTGTTAATCCAGTAAACCAGATGGCGACAGTGACTTCCAAGTAATTCGACAAGAGGGTGCTGTCTACTGGTTCCTGTTTTGTGCTGCGATGCACTGTCGATGTTCATCTAGTCACAAGGAAAGAAATCTTCATATGTAGGACGTATTTGTTAGCCTGAAGTATTAAAATCAACTTATGAATTACCGAGATGTGTAAAATAGATTTCCATGAAATGTTAATTATCAATTAATACATAGAATACTTTCATATATATATACTCAGTATTTGTGACATTAAATTATGAATGTTGAACTCAGTAATAAGACAAATAGATCACCTTTTTGTGGTCTCATAACATTGTAATCTTAGTGTGGTATTTTTGTTAAGGGGCTGTATCATTTGGAAAAAAAAAAGGGGGGGGGGGGGAGGGTGGAGTTACAGGAAGGTTTTTGAAAAAGTGGGGGGGAGGGGAGGGGTGGTCGACCAGTGTTTTCTTAATATCTCAATGTAGAAAAAAGGGGGTAGGCCAAAGTCAAAAAGCTGGGGTTGCTTTTTAAATGGTACAGACCTCAGTACGCCATATTAATTATTAATTGTCCCATGAATGTATACATGGCTCATACTGATAATTTTGTAAGGAGTTATGTTTTGTCAAGCCTGCAATGCGTTCTATTTCCATATCTTATTCAGGGTTTCCATATGAACTATATGACTATTAATAATGTTCGTATTATGATTGTTATTGATTTTTCACTGAGACCACTGCTCACTGAATATCTCAGGATCTTTAATTTCTTGCAGCATTCTTCATTGACAGTCATTGTTGTGTTGTACTCAGCTTTCCTAATTATCTTGTAAATTATTGGTCGGATTGTAGGATCAGTTCTGTAGCCTAAATTGAGGTAAAATATTACCAAGCCAACATTGTTAATCTCTGCCGTAGAAGCTTTGAGTCGCACTTCATCTGTGTCTTTAATTGTGCAACTTTATCGAACTAAGATTCAGCAGTTTCAACTATGTTCTGTCTAGTATATCATCAGGTATTTGACTTGGAAATTAAACTGCAGTTATAAACATTCAAATACACATCATTTCTGCCTCATTTATAAGTGTGTTACGCAAGCAATGCTTATTACACAATACCAAAGAATATTGGACTCGCTACAGATTGTGGAGTTTTCACCTTTTTTAATGTAAGAATAAAATTGTACATGATGATTTAGCTTTAGTTAGTAAATATAAAACATTGACGAGTACAAGATTAATTTAATCGTTCACTAAACTGGCATTGTAACACTCGTGTGGTGCTTTTGACAGATATTAACTAGTTATGCATTTTTTTTGGAATGTCAATGTTACATACATTAGTTAGGAAGTGTCCCAAATCGAAGTCAAGTGCCTATGTATTGACCTTATGCCATTCCAAGTGAACTTTTCATAAAACTGTATATTGACATTTACTGTAATATTTACTGTTACAATCCCAATGATATTTGACATTAACAATGCACTATGTTATATGGTCCCGAGTGCCATAAATTTGTAAATTTACGAATTCACAGATATGTTGTTACCTAGGTTTTTATGTGCATACAGTCTTTTTATATTTAAATTTCCGCCACGGAAGTTAATGTTAGGCAATTTGCATAGGATAATATTATTTATGAGTCTGGGACAATGTTTTATGTAGGGTGATTTTATGATAAGATATAGACAGAAATCTCTGAGCTTCGTACTGTAAATTGTGATGAACGATTTGTAAATGGTGATTGCGTCGGATGGATATTACTTTTCACGATTGCATGTTTGTTGATGCCTTTTTGCACAATGTTGTCCTGATACAATGTCAACTCGATTTTGGGACCAATGTGCAATTAAAAGAACTTAAATTGAATTTCGTCTTTGTGTCATTAGTTTCAAGGTCAAATAATCACGCCACGCGTATAATTTCTTTGACAACTGAAGTTTTCTAACTTTGACAATGCATAAAAGAAATTGAGATAATATCTTGAGAGGCGGATGCATTAAAATGTCACAGTTATATCCACTATTGATTGTGGTATTTTGCTGGGTTTTACCAGCTGAACCTAGTGGTCAAACTTTGCTGAAGGTCCCGAGTTCAAATCTCAGCCGGGCGCTCTTTATGAGCTACATCTCAGCTGGATGTCAGTAGCTGTCTGTCACATGAGACGCTTGCCTGCTCCTCTGAAGGACCTGGGTTCAATCCCAGGCCCAGGCACCCTTCATGAGCTGGATGTTGTTCAGATGAGACGTTAAATTGGTGGTGCCTTGTACTCAGGGTCTGCTGAGGCAAGTAAAACGCACTCCAGCACAGGCTCCAGCAAATAAGTCAAGACTGGCCCCCAAACTGGCCAATCAGCAGAGACCCAAACGTTATATTTAAATTATTTGACCCCGCCGTGACATGGCCTGACTACTACCCCTGACCAATGAGGTCAATTCTTTAACTCAAAAAGGGGGAATTCCATTGAAATGGTTACAACCACCTTCAACCACAAGGGATTTGTTTACTCTAGAAATGGAGTGTATTCATTAATTGAAGCCATGAAAAACTATTCTGAACAAGGCAAACAGTTTTCACAATCCATATAAGTGATATATAATGAAAAAAGCACAAGCCCATCTAACTGTTTTCGTTAGTTTGGCAGCTCTGACCACATGGGCCACATGAATAAATTATGATAATACCCCATCTTAGCAAGATTGGCCTGGGGTACCTTTCCTGGGTGGTAAAACGACCCACCCATGGTAAATTTTGTAACACATTGATTCTAAGCCTTATAATCTCATTGTTACATCTGATGCCATCAGCTTGTCATTTAAAGCTAAGCTTCAGACCCAGTGGCATTGAGACGAACAAGCCAAGTTGCTACGAAGTTCTCATTTATGGCTCTTGTACCTTTTCACTGCCACTTGTAATTATTTCAATCAAATAACTAGTTTGGACAGAAACAGTTGTGGTGCCTATTCTCCGTTCTTAATGCACAAAAGTTGTGTCGGCTGATTTGCAATTAATTAATTATAACAATTATAAGCTTGTGTGAAATCTCAACCCGCGTTATGTCACAGGCACTGCCAGGTTCGTTATATGCAAAACTACATACTGTAGTAAGCCAATGCAAAAAATTAAGGTGTCAAAATAGTCAAGGTGCCCTTTACAAGATAACATTAGGCCAATATTAAGATGATAATGGGCTGACATGTCATTTAGCCAATGGTGGGTCTATTTGACAGTACCGTTGGTGAACATGAAACAATGTTAGGCTGACTATTGACTAACGATGGGCCTATCTAACAGTGCCGATGGCCAAAAACTGACCGAACTGACATTGGGCCATCATTATAGGCTGACTTTGGGCTAACATTTCATTTGGCCACTGTGGTCCGACCTGCCATTGGCAAAAAGTGGGCCCAACTGACACTTGGCGAATTGTTTAATAGTGGCTTGGCCTTATGTTGCACCAATGTGGGCAAAATTATTCAACCAGACAGTGGGCCAACTTGACTTCATGCAGATATATCTATTTGGCTTTTAGAAACACAACACTTGGGCCAAAATATGGGCCGACGTGCGCCAACAGTGCTGACATTGGGTCGGCCATGGTTCCAGTGAGCCTCGGTGGAGATTTGTGCTCTCGGAGTGCCTTCCACTTGTTCACTATCTGGACCACTAACGTGAAACAAAATATTCGTGCCTTTGTGTTTTACATCATAAATAAAACTACATCACCATTAACCTGGGATGTTGTTAACATTGAGGTTCTATTCTAAGCCATAGCTGGATTTACTGAGCTACAAATAAATAATGTTTATTGGGGAGTTTCAGTTGCAGCGTTGTATTCTATTGAGCAACTGGGTGGTCTAGTGTTAAGACGCTCGCTCCTCTGAAGGACCCGGGTTCAATCCAAGGCCCAGGCACCCTTCATGAGCTGGATGTCGTTCAGATGAGACGTTAAATTGGCGGTCCCTTGCACTCAGTGTCTATGGTGAGGCAAATAAAAGATCCCACCCATGGGTAAATGTGTAACATGGATGGACTCCTTTTCTCTCTTACCTCATCAATCAACCCTCGATAGCAGCAAGAACTTGCCTTAGAGGGCTGCATTTCCCATATCTATCTATCTATCTATCTATCCATTTATCTATCTATCTACTGTCTATCTATCTATCCTAGTTGCAGTGTTGTAGTTGCAGTGTTTCATATTTCCAAACCCTGTGCAATTGACAATGCTAGCCGAGTGCCTGCGGGACACGCTTGGCTGATGTCACCCTCTGCAAACACCGACCGATAAGTGATCAATAAAATACATGAAATTGAGTGTTATGGAAGAGAGAGAGAGAGGGCTCCCTCTTTGCTTTTATATTCAGTCACTCACTGGCTGATGGACTGCTGTCTGATTTGCAGGTTAATGGATTAACTTCACATAAAATACACCTATAAATGAGAATATATAGCATAAAAACTATTCTGCTCGAGGATACATTACATGATCTCAAAAGAAAAGGATTATTCAACTGTTTTTAAACTAAGAGTTGATAGTACAATTTAGGAGGACAATATGAGAACTGGTGAATGAGAGGTCATCTCGGTGTCTCGCAACAGATCGAGGTTAAATTGGTGAAGTTTTCATGGTTTAATTTCTGCAAGAACTGGAGGGAGATTCATCAATACCTTTATTTCAAAATAACGAAATGTTGTGAAAGGTGTAGTCAAGTTCATCATTGTTTGACATCCTTTTAAGTCTAATATTATCTAAGATATAAGACAACAAAGCGATATCCTCATATTTGGGGGTAAAAATCATCAAAACGGCTGTGGACAGAGAAATCAGCGTTCGGACCAGCGAGAAGTCTTCGGTCATCACCCCACCGATCCCCCTCGATATGGACACCAGCGGAAAGTGGTCTCGCCTCAAGGCAAATAAAGGTCTCCTGCAAAACCAAGGTTTGTATGCATCTTGCGAATAGCAATATATTTACTGTGCAATAATACAGTTAGTTTCATAAAATATTGTCGCCTCTGAACAGCTGTGACAAATCTATTCCTGGCTGTAGTTATAATTGGCTAAAACCAGCCACTTCTGTCTACTCCTAGCTTATAGTCAGCTTATACCTACCACAACTGAAAAAATACAAAAAATTATTAAAAGTAAGAAATGTTTCTAATATATCATAAATATGTACATGAACAATAGACGTGCATCTTTACAAAAATGACAAATCTGCGTAACTCTCAACTTATGCACCAAATTGTGCTGCATGTACTTTTAGATGCGGCTTTGAGTAACCAGCTATAGCCAGACAGTTCTGTTTAGTGGCATGTAGCATCGTATAGCAGAAGTTGTCTAGCTTTGTCTAGGTTCAATTTGACAGGCTGTTTTTAATGAAACCATAGAGAAAACTAACTGTAGCAAAACTTCCGCCAGTAGGTGAACAACATTACAGTTTTGGGACAAGAGTCTCGAGTTACTTTCATTTTATAATGTAGTGGTATTCCTGGTGAGGTTGATTTATATTTTGACAATATTGAAGTTATGCCATGTTATGCTATGCTATGTTATGTTTGGAGAGTACACACTACTCCAATGTACCTGTTATCAAGTTGACAGTTAATTCCAATAACTGTGAAGGTTTAGATATTTTTGTTAAGTCTCGACTCCCAAAAAATGTATTCCTATGTAGCTAGACATAAAAGTGCTTTGTTCAGACAAGATCGAACGAAAATTTAGAAGTCACAGATGCCAGGTCAATGACCTCGCGTTGGACATGCTAAGCACATGAGCCTCGCATTGTTGATGTGATGATAGCATTCTGTTACCGCAACTCTAGACGAGAACATGACAAATGCTGTAACCGTTAGCCCACTTGATAAATTCAAATTATGCTATAAAGGACAATCGAAAAAGATAAATTTAACCTTTAGAAACTTTTAACATCCTTTTTTTTTATTTTTCGCCACCAGTAATGCATAAGAGTCCTGTTGTTGCCAGGTAACTGCACTGACAACTCAAGACCAATTTAAGCCATTTGCCTATTAAATAATTTTAAGATCCCTGACTGATTTTCACGGAAGGTTCTCTATATTTCCACCAGGTGGCCATGACAGAATACTGCAATTCTATTGGCTGAAAAAGTATTTTTAGTGCATTTTATATATATATATTTGAAACCTTATCATTCAGTTATTTTTCTGAGAAAGTTATATTCATTGAATAAGTCAGTGATTACCTTCTATGTCTGAAAAGCAAAATGAGTAATAAGAGGAGACGAAGGACTTATGTCTTGCTGAACTCGGGGCTCTTCAGAGACTCTATTCCGTGTCCCAGCAATACAAACCTGAAGCATACATTCATCTTTAATCTGGATGTCAGTATTATTACACCATAATCAGGAACCTTTCACTGCCTCAGCATAGACACCACTTGGCAGAGACTGTAGTATTCTCAATGATAATAATAACATGTTGAGCTTTTGGTCATCCCGTACATGGCTGGAGGGATTACGAGTGAAAGTGGCTGGAAGGATAATTCTTGGACGATGCAATGGTCATTATAAGATCAGGCTTCAATGCCTTTGCTAAGCTAAATCTTTTGCCCTCGTGATATGAATTGGCAGTAATTTGTACTTGGTATAGATATATTCTTTATACATCCTTCGGCCTAGCTGACTCCTCATCACATTTGCCTAAAGTTAACATAGCCTGAGATTAGCTGAAGTGAAATAACTCCAATTCAAAGGATTCTCTATCCAATCAGTCAAGCTTTACCTAATACTATTGATTAAAAGCAATTTGGATGGCATAACCAGTGTGCTACTCTGTATATAAGTTTGGCAAAAACATTTGCCATGCATTCGCCTACTTCAGTATTATTCCCTAACTTATAGAACTTCCTAACTTCTTTTTTTCTATCGGACCGCTGAGACTCGTATAGCGATCGTTTAACAGATTGCGCAGTTCGTATTTGCATCGGTCGTTCGGAGAATCTTGTGATGAATGGAGGAATTAGGGACCGATTCATCTGAAATCAATAAAACAATTTTGAGGCTGAAATTAATGAGGATTTACTGATACGTAACTAAGGATAAAGTCACAAGGCCACAACAGAGTGACTCTGGGGGGCAGGCTGGCTGACACTCCAGGACCACCAACCGCTAAAACAGTTCCAGTAGGGTTATAGACGCTTATAAACAGTTGAAACACTCAAACAGTTACAGTACAGACGTTTGGTGGGACGTCAGAATGTCAGCTGCTGCAAAGAAAATCGGACTGAAGTCAATATACAACAAAAGGAAGTTTGAAAATTTAGTGGAGACCAATGGGACAGTTAAGCAATCAGCTGATGGTAAGTCTAGTGGACTCAGGCAAGTGGTGGTTTTATAATTGGTGAATAATTGGTGAAAATTATGTTTCTTAGAGTTGGAAGGTGGCTTTTAATCAATAGTATTAGGTAAAGCTTGACTGATTGGAAAGAGAATCCTTTGAATTGGAGTTATTTCACTTCAGCTAATCTCAGGCTATGTTAACTTTAGGCAAATGTGATGATGAGTCAGCTAGGCCGAAGGATGTATTAAGAATATATCTATACCAAGTACAAATTACTGCCAATCCAACATATCACGAGGTAACATGTCAACTGATATCATTTGTGTTCATCATATTATGATCTAAGTTGCATGTCATCATAACAGTTCTGGTGATCAACTAATATCATGTGGTGTCCTCCATGGGTCAATACTGGGACCTCTATTGTTCTTATTTAATTACATTTCTCATGTATCTACTGTATATTATGATCAAAGTTTGACGAATTGTGGTGGATGGTATTTAATTTACCGGTGGTCCGGTGTAACATGAATAAATACCATTTGAGTATTTGTTCAACTTTCCCCATTTGAATTAGTTTTGTGATTTAGGAAGAAGACTGGCAACCTCTCGTTTGCATAAGCTCATATAGGTCTGGTGTTAATTACTTTGAACATTGTTTAGATGAGTATTTGATACCATAAACTCACCAAAAAGTTATTGAAAATTCCTTCATGACCAATACAGTGACCACTCAGGAGGTGCAACCAGTGTGACTCAATGAAGTAATTATATATAATATTTCTTTTTTATATTTTATACTTTACAGCGAATCAAAATAACAATGGGATTCAGCCGAATACGAAGACGGATGAGAAGAGGAATTCCATAACGAATAACGGAGGACTCAACGTCCCGGGTTCTCGGCCAGACAAGATAGAGATGGAGGGACGGACGGACAGTCCTCGGTCGGATCGCTCACACTCGGTCGATTCACGGAGAGGCTCGTCACGGTCCATTGAATCCCGGTTGTCTGGGATTGATTTCTCTAAAATTTCTGGGGTAAGGATCTTTGCATTGGATGATAATTATATCCTGTGCAAAAAAATGCAGATATATCACATATGTATCCTTTTAGATTTTGAAGACAGAAATGTACATTTTCATGTATGTCATCTTTTGTGGAAGTTCATGACTGACTCCTTGTTGCTGTCATTTGATTGTGATTGTATAGGAGATACTAAGTATATACTTTTTTTTAAATTAAATTTATATTTTTTAAAACTTACCTTAATTCTGATCTACACTGTATCTAGAAGTCAATTGAAGTTAGTTGACTGTGTCCTGATAAATTCCTTAGGGCGGGGGCCTAGCTCAGAGGTAGCGCTCTGGGCTTCCAACCGCTGGGTCCCGGGTTCGATTCCCGGTCGAGCCTAAGTTGGATGGCTGTTTCATCCTTCGTCTCATTGCCATGGTCTCTGCCTGTCCTAATTAGCCCAACTGGTGCAGAAATACAGGACGTAAAGCCCTAATCACCCACCCACATGATAAATTCCGTCGAAATGGATAAATGAAGTTCATATGTGGTTGAACTCACTTCAGCCTCTGTTATAAAGGGCCAGGCCTGGAGTTTCAATATCAAAGAAGGGTATCATTATCCCAACCCCTAACTCAAAACCATGTGATTACTAAACTCAATCAATTTGATATAAACGACCCCAGAAACATTGACTACCAGAGAAGGCAATCAAAACTAACTAAATGGACCGTGGTTGGGTTGACAGTGCTCTGATAATAATACAGCACTGGACCGTAACTATTTTATTGATGAAGCTGAGCACTTCGGCACAAGTTAGCGTTAGTGGATGTATTCGGAGGGAGAATAATGGTCATTAATGATGGTGACAGGGACCAGGGCATTTATCGACCGGTCTTTAGAATAACGGAGTGATTGAGAAGGACAGGAAAGGACCTGCTGGAGTCTCCTCAAATTCTGTCCCCATTTGCCTTCTGGCTTGTTTACCACAAGGACACAATTTGGATACAAGCTGATGCTGAGCTGATACTGGTTTGCAACATCCCAAGGGAGGATTTACTAGATGCAGAGGAACACTGTTTGAGGATTAAGAACACCTAATCTTGTGTAATCATAGGATTGGTAGTGAAACTACAGGAGGATATTATATTGACTAATTGCTGTCATGTTTTTATACTGATTTCCCACAAGACAAGTAATTTGTCAACATGATGCATTTGTTTTCCCCCCTATGAAGCTTGAAAGACAAGGATAAGAGGCAATGGGAGCAGTATTCTCATTTTTTATGAAAGATTTTTTATTAATTCTAGATACAATGTGGACCACCATGAGTCTCATTCTTTCCTAGAGAACTGGTTATGGTCATTCTGAAATTTGTTTTGATTTCTTAAGCACCACTCGTAATTATTGATTCAGCAATAAATGCTGACTTTATCTGAAGCTGGAAAGATTAGTTTTGATCAAGAAAAAACTGTCAGACAAACTTGGAAAATTCAGAATTGCATCTGGACTACCATAGAAGCAAGCCTCTCTGATTTTGCAACATAACTTTTACTTAACACCAACAACAATTGTGAATATTTCTTCAGACGAAACATCAACAAGTTAACCCGCTGAAGGAGTAACGTTTACAAAAGAAAAACAAGAGGGACCATATTCATGTACACTACAGCTATTCTGACATTAGCACAAATCATTTACCAATAGGAAAAAATACTTTACTTTTACTTTATTACAATTATTACATATCAACACCTGGTTGAAAGTTTTTTCAATGCAGTGAACACTTGAAAAGACAGTTTACTTTCCAATTTACCAAAATGGAAGGAACAGACACTACTGCTGCTGCTATGAGGCATTCTGCCACAAGCCTCACAATTGAATATATGAATAACACTGGTGAAAGAAATTCAGTCGCTTGGGTAAATTTCATAGATGATTAAGATCTGTCATATTTTTCTGTGGATTTTGGCTTTCTCTAAAGTAGTGTGGTCATATTTACCTAAAATCAAATCTGTGTTTTAAAAATGAGTGTGTTTCAATGTGGGATCTGTTAATTGAGTAGCATCAACAAATGTAATCAATATCAGTGTTGTTTTTTTACTTTCATAATAAGGTAGTGAATCCAACCTGTGCCTTTTCAAAGTTTTAGATGATAGGTCTACAACTGAGTCATCTGTTGCATTTGCACTTTGTTTAAGCCTAATTACTCTAAATTCAGAAACTCAACTCTCAATTAGCATCCCAGCTGACGATAAACAATGATGAAGTATTCCGTGAGTAATATCGTGGAAAAATGCAGTGAGATTATTTCGATATATCAGGAACATTAGTATTGAAATTAAAGAGTTATTGACCCAACCAAGCTTCTTCTATTTATGACATTATGTCTAAGTGCTTTTGGATCTTAAGCTCATTCAGCTGATATAACTAGCTGTCACAGGCAGATGTAATGATGAGATGATAAGGCTTGGAGTCCACATATTACCCCATGGATGGGTCTGTTACTTGTCTCGGCATAGACAAAGAGTACAGTGCCTCCAATTTAACATCTCATGCGATCGACATCCAGCTGGGATGTAGGCTCATGAAGAGTGCATAGTCTGAATAGAGTGGGACTTTATTTTCATCATAATCAGACTTTGCAACTCGTTTCAGGCTGGTCTGATGGCTGCGGAGGAGGAGGAAGATGATGAGGATGACAAACCCCACAACGCCAGCACTGATTCCTTCATACGACAAGTCATCCCTTACATGCCCCTGGGGCTGGCCATCTTATGCCTCATCTTGAACATCTTCATCCCTGGAACAGGTTTGTGATCCTCATTAAATAATGCTAAATGTGTGGCAGACATTGTTTTTAAAATGTGTGAGGAGTTCTGCTGGATGTCAAAGATCCCTGGTCGACATTTGATCGTGATTTGTGTTCTTCACATGTTTATAAATACGTATTCAAACAAATATATTCTACTCTTGTATTAAAGATATTGTTTTGTCTGCCAACAAAGAGGACTGCTACCATGATGTCAAACTTTCCAGTTAGGAGACCTTAAAGGCCTTGATCATTATATGTTGATGGCTGACTTAAAAGTAGTTGTTTTTTTTAACGTCAAATTAAATAAAAAATTATTATAGATCAAACCCTGATCCATCCCCCAGAGATTGTGATATAATTTTTGATGTTTCTCAGAATAGGTGCTCAAGATTTGAACCCTAGCTGGACCCTCTGAGCAATGACCAGCACTTTAATCTTTAGATCACTCAACTTGTCATACGATGTGTACTGATCTTTACATCCTAATTTAGCATTTTTGGTTTCCCTTTTCAGGCACCATGCTAAGTGGGCTGTCCATTTTCTGTTGTGGAAGATCCAGGGTGGAATCAAAGGATGACGCGGTGTCCCAAACTGTTTGTGGCAATCTGTTCGTTGGTGTTTCTCAGCTCTTCACAGTGACCTTTATGCTCGTGGGCTGGTTCTGGAGCTTGGTCTGGGGAATTTACATGGTTATCTTAGCAGGTGGGTCTAATTGATGAATTATTTTAAAGCTAAAGCTGTATGAAGCTGAGTAATACCTCTAGCTGTTTCCAATTCATCATCTAGCTTCATGTTTAGTATTGTATTGTATATTGTAGTTTCTAAATTCAATTGTACAGATCTAAAGGTTAATCAGCTTATATGTCAGAGGTAGATGTAACGATGACCATAGTACACATCTACAGCCTAGGTGGGTTTTTAACTTGCCTCAGCATAAACACCAAGTACAAGGCATCCAACAATTAACTGTCTCATACGACATCTGAGATTTGGCTCATGATGAGTCCCAGGGTATGAAAACGGGTTTCTGCAGCAGAACTAGCAACATAGTACACGCAATTAACCGACTTTACAATTACACCCTTGGCAAGTCAATCCAGAGTCATTCTCACCTTGGGGAGTATTTAGCCTTGAATAAGGTTAAGCAAAGGAGCTTAAGAGCTCACACCAGTGCCATCACTTGGGTAGCTAATTGGCAAAGTACCTTTACACGTTACATCTGTCTGCTGCTGGGGTTGGTTTGAGGCAGTGGTTCCGGGAGGATCTGCCCAACTCCCCCATACCATGGTGGGTGCTACCACCTGATTAGCAGGTGAGCACCTTAACCACTAGCCCACAGCATCCCTTATTCGCCACCATAATCAAGAACAAGCATGCATATTCTTTGATAACACTAAAGTCTGAGAGAGTGCAAACAAAAGACATTGATTCCAATATCTCTGTAAACTTTAGTTAATTGGTCAAAATCAGAGCTAGGGATTTTTGTGTGAACCAGACTCGCTTTATTCTCAGCTAGATCCTGTTTCACCTCGAATGTTCCATAGCTTGTTATCTCCATGGAAACCGTTCAATAGTTGTTGGATCAATAGCGAATATTGACTGGATTGGTCAGACTCAACTTTGATTGAATATCAAGGTGGCCATCACATCAGAGAGCTTATTGATCCTGCAGCCAAAGGTGGTTAATTGCTCAGTCAATGCCATGGGGCTGCTGGGTGGGAGAGGTAACAGGGGTGACTCAAAGAGCAAAATGTGCCCCATTTAAGTGTTGCCATTTTGTTAAGCTGGAGGGAGCTCAATTACGTATCTTTGTACATCACTCTTAATTATTACAAATTGGAGTTAAATGAATGGAATAGTGCTGCCCTCTGCCAACCACTATTTCAAGTGCGTTCACACGTTAAGATTGTCTTGAAGAGAACATCAGAAGAGTCTCTTCTACGTTCTTGCCCAGAGCTCTCAAATGCACTTATATGAAAACATATTTACTAATCAGCTGGTCGAGCCTATGTTGGATGGCTGTTTCATTCCTTCATCTCATTGCCATGGTCCCTACCTGTCCTAATTAGCCCATCAGGTGCAGAAATACAGGACGTAAAGGCCTAATCCACCACCACAACCACTAATCAGCTAATATAGACTGTCATCTTTCAAATTAAGTTACCCTAACTTAGGCGATTTTCTACCAACAACTGAACTATGCATGTGAACTCTGAACTCATCTCATCATTGCACCTGCCTCTGGCATCTGGTCAAGTGAGCTGACTTAGCACCACCAGCAATTAGAAAATATAATTCAGTACAATCTTTTTCTTTCAGTTGAACATCGTAAACGTGAGAAAAGGATTCACGAGAAGGAACTACAAACCATGGCACTGAAGGCATTTAATCCACAAATGCGGCCCTGGACTCTGAAAGCTGCATAAATATGCAAATATGCAAGCAAATATGCTGTCAAAATGACTGTGATGCATTGCCTTTTGAAGATTGTGATGAACTGCTACACTAATTTTTCTTCTAGTCAGGATTTTCTTCATTTGAATCAAACGCTTGTCTATAATGTACAGCAACTGAAAATCTCTTGAGTTAAATTTCTCATCGCTGGTGTCAAATGCCTTGATCAAACAGAACTTCCGAGCATTACCGGGCTAAATTTGTTGGTCTTACATATGTAGTACTGTCTTCCTGATAACGTAGCAATCCTGTTTATGCCTTTGAATCATCTGCTGAACATTTTTGTGTACATGACATTAAATTTCTTTCAAAATGTTTCAACTTTTTGCACAAGATATTTTTTTTGAGGTCTTTTTCAGTATTTCCAGGACAAAACCTAACCAATGGGACATTATAGCTTATAGGCTCAACAATTAGAATGGCGCTTTTTTAAGTTGTTTGTAACATACTACTGGCCAAAGCAATGTATGAAGTCAATAACTGAAGTCACAGAACATGAGATGTTCATTTCAATGACCGTCGATCAATAGAGCCGTTATGGCATACAGTGATTTCCAATAACTAAGGTTGTATGAAGTGTCCTAGTACACTTATTTCTGGTCAGCAATCATAAGCAGCTCATTAAAAAATCTGAATGTCGGTTCGATTTGGGATGAAGAAAAATTAGTTGGAACCAGATTTTGTTACATTCGCTTAGGTAAAAAATATAAGTACAAAATCCATTTCTGGACAGTCACCTCATTAGAAATATTTTGCCATGAGCACAGGCGTTTGCCAACATATATATGTCATTGCTCAGTGATGACAGCACTTATACTTTAACTACCAAGGCTACCGACTGCCTTTATTGGCCTCTCACCTCAAGAGGTAGCAATGTCATTTGCAACTGCCAATCAGAATGTAGTTGAATACATTAGGAAATGCCCCGAGATTGATGGCAATTCTGTTGCTAGTTTACCAGTTTGACTTAAAGGTTGGCTTATGGCATTGAATGTCTAAAAGTGAAATTGAATATCAATTAGTTTTGGTTGCATTGATTACGCTCAATTACTAAAGATTGCTCAGTAAGGTCACTTAATTGGCTTAAAGCTGACAGCACAGTGGTGGGAGATATTGGCCAATCAGGAAGGACCATCATGTATGTGATGATGAAATATGCAAATTAGCTGCCACTAGAGATGAGAATTGAATTCCAAGCGAACAGGCAAGGCATTCCCAGAAAATAAGTGGTAAATACCCATAAATGATGTAAGTTATCACTTACAATAAGAAATTTTTTTGTGTGTATAATATTGCCTATTTTGAGGTGCTATGTCTTTTTAACTGATCCTTGAAGGCAGTTACGCAGGGGGAGTAAAAGCTGTCCTTGACAAAGTCAGTAGCCTTGGTCTTATTGTATGCTAACTTGCCAAGTGCGGTCATGATGGCAAATGCCTGTGCCATGAGCATGCTTTTTGTTAATGGGTCTCTCAGTGCATGGAGTTTAGATAAAAATTTTATTCATCCACTACATTCCACAAAAACCATTTATGTGGATGTACGGCATATTGACATTTGCAAACCTAAAATGTTGAATTAAACAGATGCTGATATAAAGAAAAACAGACAAATAACTGCTTTTGAGTGATACAAAATGTATATTTGACCGACACTAGAAAGACAGGTGAAGTACAAAAATACTCTCGTTACAGATGGGAAACCATCCAGTGTCCCAAGTCTTGTCATTTGCCAAGATACAATTATAATACAATGATGTCAATATGTAGCCTTTTAGGGTATCGCACTACGGCTCGCAAATACCAACACTTTCTCTATTCAATGAGCACTCCGGCACAATAATACTTTTCAATTCTTCATTCGAAATTGAAATAAATTTGGATTTCCACCAAGAAATGATGCTTTTCAAAATGCCTAATTCCTACAAAACACTTTGACACGAATTAATACTTATCTTTTGCACCAAAAGTGCTCGCTTCACAATATCCTTAAAATCTACAATGTAACTTGTTTGAGAAGTCTTCACCAATGAGTTTCTGTAGTAAGTCACCCACGCGGGAATTTGACCCATATAACCCACGGGTGGGTTCACACAGATCGCGGGTGGGTGGCAGATGGTCATTTGGCACTTTAATTTTTAAGTACATGAGCGGGTCTTTGTAATACACTTCTGCAGATCTGGCCACAGATTTTAACCTTTTTTGAGTTTGTAACCTTTCCTCAGAAATATAGATTGATATATATAACAATTTGTATACTCTTTAAAGTGAACAATTTTTTACAGGTTATTCATACTTGTACATCAGTGTTAGTTTCGAATGATAATGGTGGGACAATGCTACAGAAATGTGATAACAATAATCATATATAATATCATATAATATTAAACATTGAACACCTGTACTTGAATTAATCAACAGGATTAATACTGAGTGTATCCATCAGAGCTATACAGTCAGTTTTGGTCAACAAAGATCTGAGGAACATAAAACATCAAAGCAGCAGCTAAGGGCTGTTCCATTTAAAAAAGAGGGGGGGGGGGGGACCTGAAGATTTTTCAGATATCAGGTGGTAGGTTGACCAGTATTTTCTTGATATCTTGATGTCGAAAAACAGCCCCAGGGAAGGGGTGTCAAAAACCAGATATCAGGGGTGGGGAGTGGGGGGTAAAATTGTTCAGGTCCTCCCCCCTCTTTTTTAAATGGAACAGCCCTAAGATAAAATCTCTCTACACACTCGGTGTTAAAAATAACAATCGTAACATCAAGATGACCTTACAGGAAATAACGGTATCTTAGGATTTCAACGGTGGGAATGTAAGCAGAGATGTACTGAAAGAGATCACTGAATAACCATGGCAACGAATCTGATTTCCACAACTATTAATAGCCTACGTGGATTGGAATCAGATAGTTTCGTTGTCGCATCAAAATTAATTAACAATCGAGAAACTTTGGTAACAGTAGTAAGTTGAAGGTTCTATTACATAGCGTTGCACTTTGTGCAATTATATCAGAAAAAAAAAACATTGACCAAATCTGTTAAAAAGAGACCTGAGCAGACTTCTAGACTTATCTGTGCTAAAGTGATAACCCCTAAGTAATCAACAGCCAAGCTACTCTCGGAGAAATGTCCTCCTTTTAACATCGCAACACTACACCACCACTTGTAAATCTTTGCAATCAATGCAAAGCACACTTATGACTCATTAATTCTTAAAGTGATCACCGACCAACAACTGAAGTGCGAACATCGAAAGTAAGTTACAAAACTGTCACCACACGTCTTGTGCCAAACACCAGTTGAACAATAAGTTTAAAAAATGACGCAGCCAAGAAACGCTGCAAAAGTCGATACATCATTAATGTTCTGTGACAAACTACAAGTCATATAAAACTTGTTCATGAATGTTAAAACAGGAAGCCGAAAGTTCAAAGCATTCTTCTGATATGATTGACATTAATACCATGCCATCAAACTGGCACCTTTAGACCACGGATAATACAATCATATCATCTAGTTTAAGTCCCAAAATCAAAGATATCGGTTCGCATTAATTAGAAAACCATGCACAGTCGCATAAGTCATTCATGTACGGTAACTATTAACAAAGCTTTTTGTAACTGACACTTATAATTAAAGACCTATTGACTCCCTTAAATCAACTAAATAGAATATTTACAGTCAGCTTCCTAATGAACAGGAATAATACTTAAAATATAACATAGAAGAAACTTTTAACAACATCTTTTTCCAACAATATACAATCAACACATCGTACAACATATCACAAAATAAGCACATGATAAAATTACGGAAAACTGAGATTTTGTTCTACAGTAAATATACAAGTGTTACAGAAGTTTGTCTCCTAAAATGAGATGAAAATGAACGCATAGAGATAGAAGTAGCGAGAATCCAGCAGATTCTGCCGTTTTAGTCTCGGTCTGCTTGCCAAAGCCACCAGGCTGAGTGTGTGACCTCAAGTCTCAAGGACAAGGTCAGTAAAAACCAACGACTATAAACTATATGTATGCATTAACAACAGATTTAAATGCAGGAAAAGACTCAAGATAGGGACTTGTAATGGAAGATGGTGGTCCCGTGTATATTCCGTTGCATTGAACGGAAAATAAAAAATAAAGGACTAGCGTAAACGGCAGCCTGGGGCCAGAGATCAACCAGACCGAGACAATGGAAGTCTTCTTAGCTGGGCAAGTATTCAATACTGTAATTGGTAGAGGTGGGAGGACAGCTGCCCACAGCGAGAGACACCACTCGTCGAGGGCTCATCCTATCCCATAATAGGTGACGATGAGAAGCATAGCTTGAAGATGTAAGGGTTTTTGCCATCTGAAACACACAAAACGAATCATACTTATTACTTATATTCGTTATATGACAATGCATAACAAGAAAATCAGGAAAACGGACAGTACAGCGGACCAAATTGATGACCATATTCAGCAAGCCTTGTTGCCAGGCTTATGACATGACATGCATGAATTCAATGGACGACGTCACGAACAAACAACGGCGGTGATTGTTTTTTCAAGGCAACTACGCAGTTTATTATTGTTTATCTTTGCTTTTTTTTCCCCAAACCCCCATCACGCTACATGAATATTATTCCTATTCAGTGCAAGAACAAAATTTGTAAAAATCGATTTTTTTTAGATTTCATGGACGACAAATATGGGCATAAATTTGGATCCGCTACACTGCACCAAACCAAAAAATCAACCATTGACCTAGCAATCATTGCATGCTAATGAACCACACATTTCATGATTTCAATTCATGTTTAGTGCATTTCTACAGACAACAATGCCTTTTAACGTTAAAATTCAATGACTAAACTGTTTAAAATGTTAAGATTCTACCTTCATAGACTACAGAGATTTGACAGCTAAATTATAATATATTTCAGGTAAAGTTAAGATATACAAAGCTGGTAACTCACTAGGGTTAGGAATCTGAGAATGGTTGCAGACAGACAAAGCCTCGATGGCCTCTCCTTTGCTGTCCCACTCCAGCAGTCCCGTTGAACTCCTTTCCGCTGAAAGTTTAACAAAAAAGATGATTATCAAGAGGTTAAGTTTGTTTTAAAAGTAGTTGCTTACAAGCAAAACTCCAGAGTGAGGATTACTACGAAACCCAGTAATAAGTTAGGGCTGTTCCATTGAAAAGTGTTGGGTGGGGGCGAACAGGTGTCTGAAAATCTTCAGGTCCACCACTGTTAAATGGAACAAACCTTACAGCCATGATAAACAAGAATTTTGAAACACAGGCAACATGAGGGAAACACTCTATCACCTAATATAGTATTCTTGCCATTATTTAATTGATTAAATCACTGTCATTCATGGGTGGTACATTCAACACAATATATCAACCATTAGGTTTTTTGTTCACACCAAACAGGGCTGTGACACTACAAAACAACACTCACTTTTAGATGGGAATTGTTTAATTTTGACAGGAGGTTTAACACTTCCACTAGCGAAGATCTCCAGAAGTTGGTCTTCTTTTAGAGTCGGTGGTGCGTTGAAGTAATGTAAAACCTTCGCAGGCGGCTGAATACGGTTCTTCTGAGCTGCCTCTGGGGTGGTGAAACGGTTGTTACGGTTACCCATGAAGTCCATGAACGATGGAGTTCCATCCGTCAAGTCATGTGGGTTAGGTACATCTTGAAGGAATGCTTGTTTGGAATAACTAAAATAGACAATCATGTAATAACATCATTACCAATTTTTATGCATATTCTCATACACATTTTGTTTGTTCTGGTAGCCATAGAAGCTGCTGTACATGTTATGCGAGCAAATTTATAGTTAGTCTAACACAGTAAGTTTTTGGCGTTAATTTCATAGTGAAATGTTCATATGCTGGCATTGTTCCCGGTTCTGTTATTAACGTGATGTTCTGGATATAGAGTCAACCTCAATATTTTGAACATTTTCTGCCAACTATTGAGTAAGGCCATTTACATTTACACTCCTGGAAGTATATAATGCAGAGTTTATCTCAAATCCCCACAGAGCATCCAGCCTTGAATGTGGATATATTCTCTATTATTTTTTCTAAAATGTATATTTCAAATGAGTTTCATCGTTGGTACTGACCCTAGCTGCATCTTTGTGCCGAAGAAGAAACAATTGTTGAGATTCTTCATGCATCGTTCCACGGACGCATTGTCGCCCATCTGAACCATTGCAGAACCTTCCTTGCTCTTCAAGAACTTGATCTGAAATAATATTGTGAAAATATTTATTATGTACAGCCAAAATAGCTTTGTCATAAATGTTGAACTATATTAAACACTACAAAAATATCTCAGATACAAATTATTATTCAAATTTAACCTCAACCAGATAATCATCCTATAACTAATTTTTGCATGTATTATTTCATTCCTTTGTTTTATTTTTCTTCTTTTGCTTTTTTTATTTGAAACATGTATCTTGACTGATATAATTGTCAATAAATAATCAATAATTATTATTTTTTGTCCTTGTACTTAGTCTATCAGTAGAAAATACTTGTTACTATGATGCTAGGCATAATCAAAATGGGAAAAAGAAATGTTACTTCTAAAAATAAACATTTTGCATTTGATAGTTACCCTGACGACATTTCCATAGAGACAGAAGAGGTTGAAGAGACGGTTGCAGTTCATCTTTTCCATGTTGAGACCATAAACCATCAGTACCGATCCTTGCTGCAGCATCCCACCTGCCGTCTGACTGGCGGTCCCATCTTGGAAACCTCGGACTGGAGGACCGTTGCCAAAGCGCTCTGCTGATCCGAACCCATCCTGGGGCAAATTGCCATTCTATAATACACATCAGAGAAAAACCACACAACTAACACACAGCGTCTTCACAGTACAATCACAAGTCACATCATTCTATACCAGTTCCAAATCTTGCTTAAATTGTGCCAGAAACGTGAGCATCTATATGTGTGACAACATTGTCACTTCAATCGAGTACAAACGCACAAGTACAAACAAGAACTAAGCAATAATTACTTGCTCCAGTTTGATAATATGCCATAATTAAGTAATTAATCACAACTTGTGGCAAACTCTTGAGACTCCGAGAGTGTCCCATTAAAATTTAAAATCTTTTTTGTCGATTTCTTACCAATTTGTATCCACTCATAAAAATATTTACACATTCTTGCACTCCCAATAGATAATTACAGACATCTTTCACAGTGTAAATCATTTGTAGTTGTATTATTTAGCATCTTATCAAATACCTGAGGGGCATAAAGAGGTCTGTCTGGCCGCGAGTTGTGCCAATTGTCGTAATTGTCTCCTTGTCCATTGTGATAATCCATTGAGGCCCAGGGTGGATTGTTGGCGGGGACCATGGGTCGTCGTAAGGGTGGGTCAGGCTGAGCATCTGAAATGACGTAGAAACAAATCGATTAAATTAGAGAAATAATAAATAAAATAAAATAACAATATCAATGGGTTTTTCGCAATAACTGTACTGGCCCTACTCTCAAGTCTATTCTAACTAAATTTCAAGCCGTGACTCAACTTATGAAAATTTAAAATTAACAAATTAACAAATTAAACAAAAACTGAAGTGTTAAATTCTCAAAAACTATCTCAGACAGACCTTGTTCATGATATTCATCTTTCACTAGCACAAAATTTGTGCGGTCTTCTACAATTCTTCCACCATCTTTTTAACAAAATTTGGGAAATAAACGTTAAAACCAATTCAAGGGGGTCTTTCTCAGACATTCGACTCATCACATGAAAAAATAACAAATATTAAGATAACACATTCAACATTGCAATTTGCGAGTATCACACAAATCTACAGATCAAGACAAAAAACACATTTGTATGGATGACACAAAAACTTTGTTAACAGACAGTTTTGTATTAAGGGAAAGCATCTATATCGTAAAGCCATGATTAAGCAAACAAAGCACAAAATATATTGATGTTGATGAATTGACATAACAACTCACCCAAAGAGTGAAAATAGCAAAAAAAGCACATGCATACATACTCTCATACTCACTGAACGGGGTGGGACCTGCCGTGTAACGTGGGTCGGCAAGCAACGGTTGGTTCTTGATTCCGCCCTCTTTGCCTAGAAGGAAAAACGGACCAATAAAACCTATGCCCTTGAGATTTAGTTGGATGAATACCAAAGCGCTACTGTTATGAGAAACTTGAGAGCAAGTATGAGTGCTTTTTTTTAAAATATACAACATATTTAGTTCAGGAATATAAAAATGGTAACATGGTCCGTTACCATAAACCAGAGGTGAGCAAGTGCTCCCCCCTTCTTTGTCGGACTGGCGTTTTCATCCCTCAGCATGGGACAAATCCTCAAATGAAAACTACATGACGTAGAGGCAGACTCTTTTGTAATGAGGCACAAACTGATCCAGAAACCCCAGCTTCTTTGGGAGAATCCACAGGTCCTTCCCAGCGGCGAGACTTCGAAGTACAGCTGCGATGGCACATGAGATGCCTGCAGGACAACAACCTTCATTATCAGCCTTCTTAGGACACAAGTCACACATTACACATGAACTTTACTGATGTACACTTGAACCTAAACTTACGGCCTACTCGAAGCTACTCCCAGTGGTGTTACTTTGCAAAGGGTAGGAGTGGGTCTGCGGAGGAGACTGACATCTCTAAATTTATGATGCCAACTTGTCACGTAAAATTACCTCCCTATTAAGAGAATTTCAAAGCAGAACCAGATCACCTCAATACAGTAGACTGCAAATAAAAACTAAATGAGGTTTTTTGTCATAACCAAATTTTGTTAATACGCAATCTGGTGCTAAAGATAGCCACAATATCCGTTCTGGACAAATGCTCTTGTTATGACCGGACTTTCATATAACAGGCTTATTCGTTCGTGTCAAACTATAAGCCTACAGAGGTTCAAGTGTACATTAAACAGCATCATTATCACATTTAACAAATAGATAACTTTATTTCATATTTCACACTTTAATGTACATGACATCCGAGTATCAACATTCATCGAACAATTAAGTCAGCAGAAACATGAGATTACAATTCAGCTGTTGCAATTGCAACAGCTGTCATAAAAATTTATGGTTATATAGAAGAGCAGAAAGGCCTTGTCAAACATGCTTCCGATATATGAAAAAGCCGACCAGATTGGTCTTTTGCATGAGCAGTAATACAGATTTATACGTAGTTAAATAAATACAATAAAAAGCATTTGCAATGCATGCAATTTCTATATCAGCATGACAAGACCCCTCCTTGAAAATTATTCATTATGTGTGTATGTATAACTGTACATTCACTGTAACAATTAGATTAGAAATATTATGTGTAGCTGTGTTATTTGTGTTTATTATCATTTCAAAGTGTTTCCTGGGATTTGTATTTTTAGTGTTCAAAGTTTATTTGGCCATTTAGATTTTTAGAATGGAAATTCTGAAAGGGCTGAGACTTTTTCTTAATTTTCTTTTGAATCTAACACAGCTTCACTTACAATAGAGCTCATCTAGAAAGCTGACATGATTAGGTTGTTGTTCTCTCTTGACTTCCCTTGTGCTGCAATCTGTACTGTGCTGTTGTAGTTGCATTGTGTGTCCACTTGCCTGCTGTCTCTGCCGCTTAGTTCCTGGGCTCTCCCACAGGGGGCCTACTACCCACATCTCACCAGGTGTCTCCACCAGTCCCATAAAGGTTAATGGCCAGCTGCCCTGGCTCCCAACACATTTTATCCTTGTCTTTTGTGGCTTATAACTCAGGTTATAAGGCATTATCCTCAATATTCACTGGTGAAAATGTCTTCAATAAGTGGTAATTCTGTATTTTAGTGAAACAGTTTTTTTTTCTTTCAAATATCAATTTAAAGTTGTGTAGCAAAGAGTATAAAATTCGAAAGACAGCGAGTGTGACACCTACTGTCAGTGAACATACGTAAGAGCTACAGTGACATGGATGACGGCACAGTGGGTCATGCCTCAACTAAATCTTCCTCGAAGTAGAACAGTGATTCAACTTTGAGTATATGAGAGATACAATGACATGCATGCATTAAGCATAAGTCTCGAACAGAAAAGAACGAAACGAAAAAAAAAAAATCTTGGGTGATATATTGCAAATGTAATAAAACAGTAGAAAAAAAAGCCAATGACATGACGAAACGAGCAACCCAAGACCTAACTAGTGAATGACCTGAAGTGCGCTTCAACCAAACCATCAAAGCACTTGTCATGCAGGCACCATGGATCGTTAGGGAGAAGTTGATAGAATGCTCTGCCTCAAACTAATCGCTTTCCCTGGCATACCCAAGAGTCCTGCTGGACTCAAAAGGATTGCACTACAGGAGAGTTATTGAACCGGGCCATTCACCCCTGGATGAAAAAGGTCGTCAGCGACAAAGGGGCAGCTAAGAATGGGAACCCAGCGTCAGGACCTTTTTCAGCATCTAGGATAGCAATTCATTTTCAATCGCCTTCTTAACTTTATATGATTGTCGTTCGGTGCTGAGCGACTGTGTGTCTTCTAAACATCTACTTCAGGTTTAATAGCCATATACCAAGATATGACCAGTCCTCTTTAGGGAGCCTTAATCAGATTCCTACAACCTAATTTCTTTTTTAGGCAATTCCCAGAATGATGAGTATCATGTCACTCTTACTGACAAAATATTAAAGTTGAGCGCTTAGGCTTGTGTACGGATTTACACCGATTCTGTTGTGTGATTTTGGTAGAGTGATTTATTAAAGGAGAGCCCAGTGTTTGTAACCTGTGTTGGGTGGTAATCATGTCTTGTTTGGTTCTCGTAATGCTTTGATGGTTGCATGGATGTTGAGTGCGAGAGATAGAGGAGAGAGAGTGCACTAGCATGGTGAAGTGGCAACGTGGTGATGGGGGGAGGGTGTGGTGTGGGTGAACCCACAAAGATTGTGTGTCACCGTTTTCCACTTACCTAAAGCAGGGTTCGTGTAATCCCAGCTC
Source organism: Alitta virens (assembly GCA_932294295.1). Lineage (NCBI taxonomy): Eukaryota > Metazoa > Annelida > Polychaeta > Phyllodocida > Nereididae > Alitta > Alitta virens. The sequence continues at coordinate 8,893,823 of OW028574.1, forward strand.
TCCTGGTCGTTACGTACAACGTTCAGTTTTTGTGGCTGAAAAAAAAAGAAGCGAAAAGACTGATTAAGTATCTTGCGAGATGGTTATTCAATTTACTTCTTATTACGGAGGTGAAATTACCAATGGCATCACATTGCGCATCAACAACATTTGGTGGGGGAGACGACACTATTCCAGGAATATAGAACAAACATGTTTCGCTCCTTCAGAAGATAATTTTGCCATGAATAAATATTTTGTAAAACCAGTCAACCACACCAATATTTACTTCATGTGGGGCTTGCAATCCATTGGAAGTCCACACAGGGCGGGAGACATGGATACATTTCTTGCCAGAATAAAGTTACTTTAATTTTTCTGACAAAATACATACTCTAAAATAGCAATTACAAATAGCTCAGATGCCAGAAAAGATCAATAAACTAAAGCATCAATTTTAAATACTAAGAAATACCTCCTTAATACATGACATTTAGACCTGCATAAACATCATAAGACCTGTCGTCTGAAAATTATCTTTGCAATGCATTACATCAAAACGAGCACGTAGCCAGGCTTATGCAGTCTGCATTTCGCATTCAGAATCTAATATAATGCAGAGCCCCATGAAGTAATGAGATGATGTATAGATTTCCATAAATAATGGCATCCCCCACAATGCCTCATAATATCAACATGCATGGGGTAAAATGCTTGGAAAGCTTCTATATACATGTAAATTGACAATGTGATGAAAATATTGTCATTTGATTATCTTGCTTAACTGGAATACAGAGATATGCGGCATCCAATTTAGGATGGCTCAAGACGATCCCAACAAGAGACATGCAGGGAGGGGACACAGGGACATCTCTGAGAGCATCAAATAATATTTGGAAAGATTTATGTTACTTTGTATATGTATGCAATCCGAGGGCCACTCAACGTATCAGTTCTATGGATACAAGTGTACATGTCTCCACCCACCAGGTTGGTGAATATTACCCCCTTGAAATCCAACCTCTCAGCCACAGATTTGAGAAATATATCCCAACTACATACATACAATCTAAGGGCCACCTTTTATATCATATATTGGATACAAATCTGTATGAAGCAGTTGAATATTGCTCGCTTGAAATCAAAGCTCTCAGCCACAGATCTGAGACAGATTCATCCCACATGATTCTCCCATATCTTACCTTAGCATATTCAATCTTCAGTGTACAGCAACCCGAGTATATGTCAGCGCCGTTGAGACTCTGCTTGGCTCTGCGGGCAGCATCGATGCTATCAAATCTAGCACTGGTCAAGGATAAATAACAGAGCAATAAAGGTGATCAAGTGCCGCTTTTCAAGGCTGTGCAGACCTCAATTAAGGTCTGTCATGTCATGGATTTAAACGCTGACATGGCCCGTGCGGCATCAATCCCAAGGTCTTTTCTGTTAATGCCGTTTTACGTTACTGCCAGAATTTCCTCGCCTCTGAAGACCTCGTTTAATGGAGTTTCATCAATCAGAGGCAAAGCAGCTGAGAACACATAAAAAATGATGGATATCGCGAGATGAAATGCGCCATTTCCATGCCATGTTACTCTCAAGACATGAAATATCAGCATCTGAGCAAATTGCCAAGGACAGGAAACATACATGTACATTAATAAGCGACCTGAAAAGCCTTTACATCACAATAATACACGGTATTTACATGAAAGATTAACCCCTTCTGAAGTCAATACTGCTTTCTAATATGTTTGCTTACAATCTACAGTTCTTCAATATCTTTGTCTAGTGGATACAACTATAAAGGACTAATTCGCAGGCAGTTTTTGTACCGAAGGAAAAGCAAAACGAAAGCAAACAGATGTAGAAAAAGAGAGGGGGTACTTATGAGTTTGCAATAAATCAGCTGCCCCCCCCCCCCCCCCCCCTATTTGTTACTCTATTTGAGCTGGATTTACAGACCAGGCAGAATCATAAGAGCTTTCTCACGAGTGAATGGCAAGCAGAGCTTAAAGGTCAAAGCTCTTTTTACTAAGGCAGACATTGGAGCTTGATTACTGCTGCTTCATAGATGAAAAGGACAGCTGGCTGAACAAAAGGTGCAGTGCCTCAGACACCAGTGTGCTAGTGATCAGTTCAAATACATTGGTGCAGTAGTACTGCTGTGTACTGCATTGCAGCAATTGAAGCAATTTCTTATAAATTTACATCATTCTCGTCCCTTTTTCCTGTCTTTCAATCATTCTCCTATATCCGCACCAACTTGCCATGTCCAATTAGCAAGATTTAATGCCTTCCTCCTCCTCAGCCTAAGTATGTTTACAGTTATCCTACCTACTCCCACTTTTTTACCCCTCCAAGTAACATGGCGATTTTTTAACTCCGATTGACAATGTTACTAATACTGATACTTTACGAGTAACGTTTCACTTGCACATAATACAGTAGAATACTGTACAGGCAATAGGTAAAAGAACAAGGCGTGAAAAACTGTTTTGTTGTGCTGCGAGTATTGAGTTACTGCAGGTTTATTTTACCAGCCATCAGTATGCTGAGCTTCTCAAACTTCTTGCTGCCTACCTGTCAGACCAACATTGATAAAATTATTATCAACAAACAACAATTCAGGAAGGGAGTTCCAAAAACTAGCACGGCGGAGTCCCTCGGGCCCAGAGACAAATTGCTTGCTAAACAATCTTGTTATTTCAGAAGGACATCCCAAGGTTGGGGAATAAATGTGCTGAGAAATAGCCAGAGGAAGTCGCAAAGAAAAATAGCATCTCGAAGAAAAATAGCATCCTAATGAAAAATAGCGAGCAAGATAAAAGGAAGAAGCTGGATACAGAAGCCCGAGGCACTTTCCTTGCAGCTGCTTTGCAGAACATGGTAGCATCTTTGCAATTTCAAACAAATATCGCTAACCAAATCTTACAGCGAGGAAATATATCTTATCTACCCGAACAAAAAGTTCAATACAGCGGTGTACTCTATATCGGTTCTATGTCTAATGGTCACAGTAGTAGTAATAAGAGTCTTTTCACTGAACAGCCCCGAATTCAGCAAGATATAACTCTTTCTTCGCCTTTTATTACTCTTTTTGCTTTTCAGACATAGGAGATCATAACTAACCTGTTCAATAAATATAACTTTCTCAGGGAAAGAACAAAAATCAACTAAATGATAAGATGTCAAATATGCATTAAAATGCACTGCAAATACTGCTGCTAGGATGCACTTTCGTTCAGCCAATCACAGTTAAGGCCGGGAACTTTTCCAGCCAACAGAACTGCAGTATTCAGTTGTAACCACCTGGTGGAAATGTCTTGGAACTTCTGCGAAAATCCACTATTATCTACAATGGCGAATATCTAACATGGGCTGACATTTTGGGAATTTTATTTTAATGAAGCCTTCAGGTGACGTTCTATTATTTTGGCTGTCCTATCAAGCAACAAACCATTTTTTACCATAGTTTTTAAGCGAAGATACCACATAACACAGCTCACAAGTCTAGCAGCATTAAGCATACCTTTCAATGCTTCATATCATAAAAGGTATCCTCAAAATTTGCTGGGTTACTGATGGATGGAAATTAATGGGCCTACTAACTTTAAGACCTCAAACACATCATATCAATAGCGATCAACATCATTTATGTTCCAGGAGGCTGCTAGATTTAATGTTTTTATACAGAATATAACTCTTTTGTTTCCTCTATAATTACAAAAGGACTCTCAGCGGAAGAGAAGCATCATTCCCACATCCTCACAGCATCCTATAAACATCCCCGGAAGGCCACAACCGCAGCAGTCGTCAATAGAATCTTTTTCGAGACATCGAAAGGAGATCAAACTTGCACCTAAGCAGACGATGAAGGGATCGCTTGGCATTGAGGTCCTGGAGGTAAAGAGGGGATGCCTGGAAGTAACGAGGGGATGCCAAGAGGTAGGATAGAGCAATAGAGAGGAAAAAAGTATAAATGAGGGAATCAGACTGATTCAGACATGGCCGAGAAGGAAAATTAGGCCCGGATGAAAAGATGCAGGAGTAGGAGGGTGCCTCAAAGGACATGTGGTCCCCATCTTATATATCTATGTAATACCACAGATTTCCCTGCTGCTGCTTCTGCTGCTGGTGATGCTAAGTTTTGTCAGCAGCAACCACATAGAGAAATAGAAGAAGGTCTTATAAACAGTCAGAGAAGAAACAGAAAAGCTTCCTGGCCCATCCATTATGCTCAGCACACTCGGATAAGACCGGAGTAGACTGGAGTTGACGCAGACGAGGTGGGCAGCCATCTTCCTCTAATGTGATGTGAATTACGAGGACTTGTACACATTTACACATTTTTTAGGCGAGTTCGCATCTCTTGCAGACATCATTTACATCACTAGCTCAGCACTGCAAGGAGCATGAAGGAACTGGGTGTGACTAGCACTTTTCATGCACACAGGTAATTGTGAGAAGCATTCATGCCATTACCACAAGATGCCCTTGGGTAAACACCAAATCTAATTCAAGAGTCAAGACCCAAATAAACGCCGTTGTCAGAAGACCTCACCTGACAGTAATTTTCAGTCTTCATAAATGCCTATAATCATCACAATCATGAAATTTTGTCCCCCCCCCCCCCAAAAAAAAAAAAAGAATAAAAAGTTCTGATCACAATCTGCATTAAAAAAACACCATATTCATAAAATTCCTCTGGACAGATGCCCTAAAAATCCCATCATTCCACACACCAGACATCAAACATTTTACTTATATGCATTTAAGATCCTTTCAAAGAGACATCACCACATCTTTTGAATCATGCAAATATGATGTAAGTCCGGCTGGTGCCTGACTAAAACCTAGATGAAGAGGCTTGCCAAGTTTTATGCAAATGCCGCTAAACAAAATCACGACATACAATGCGTGTGCATGCTTCTAGCATGGAACATTTATAACTTACTCCTCACAATATGCATGTAGAATGCACGTAATCACTGAATGTAATTTCTGGACACACTGAACCGAGCCGGTGAACGCCACAGAACCTCTCTTTTTTGGACACTATCCAGAGAATTCAATTGCACTTGACTGGTTGCATATTATGCCTCATATAATAATGATGTATTGCATTGTGTTGCTTGCATGTCAAATTATTGTCAATATGTAATGCTAATATATGGGTTGCTTACAACTGTTGGACAGATTTTCATCTTGTTCGCAGTAATCTAATTCAATTATCGCTTGATAATGTACTAGTGTAAATACAGTGCACAGACATAGTCCGCTATCTTATTGCCTGAGCACGAAGATTTGACAAAAGGAAAAACAAAGGGAAAAACAAAGCCACAAAAAAAAAACAAAGCCACAAAGAATATCATACAAAGATCTCTGGCAAAGACAAAAGAGAATCACTTGAGCTGCTTACCCGAAGATTTCTGACTGTCTGACATTGATATCGCAGACATAACGTTTTTGCTATACACACCCTGCAAAAGTCTATCCCTATAGATGACAGTATGAGAGAAACCTAATGACTGCGCAGCTTAGAGAAATGTACCTCTCTTAAAAGCACAAAGTAAAAAGACTGAAAGCTAAAAAGGACTATGAAAGAAAACCATCAAGGGAAAATGATACAATGGACCATCAAGTATATAAAGAATTGAGATTTCAAAATGCTCCAAATTAAAGTACAGCGAAAGAAAAGGACACGTCTTAAAGGATTGTCAATGATTATGGCAAATCCAACTTCGCTGGCAAGAATTTTACAGTACCAACTTGCAGGATCACCATATATATTGGCTTATAGGCTCATAATACTGGAGTTGGTTTCCTTGGCATTTTAGCTGGAATATGATCATCAAGGAAAGTGTCAGCTTTAAATGGCACCTCCGTCATGTTGACGCGCCAAATGATGTTGTCTACATTGTAATCCTCGTATCACAAGAGTAATACAAGTGCTTAAAGTTTTATACTGCTTGCACATATGGTATAAGTACATTATGTTGGTCATTATCTATAGCCCTTTGAGGAGAAACGTTTCAGCCAGAGAAACCAAGAATAAGGTAACCAAAGTAACAGACTTTGACCTTACAAGGCTTACATGTCAGTAATTCGAAATGAAGTACTCAATTTTAGAGCTCTGTGTATGTACTCTATTAAGCAAAGAAATTGAGAATAATGCATTTAGAGAGAGACTGGTCGCGACATGAAAATGACCTGTACATGCACATGAAAATTACGGCTTATTCAAGAGAACTAAGAAGTTTACGGAACAGCGAGTACATGCTCCTCAGGGTTGTGCAGTAATTGTGGACATGCTATGCAAGAGAGAGCATCAAATGCCATACTTAAAGGGGTTCTTAGAATCAGAGAGCGTTAGAATATAAGATTGTAAGAGGGCGCTGGGCCATAACATCCTGCGATTATGACCCCACGAGGTCATGTCATGGGGTCATTATGAATAGAAGGAATATTTGTTAACATCAATTACAGTAGTAGGGCTACAGTAAAGAGCCATAGTCAATATTAGTCCACCATGTCTTACTGTGGCTTACTAGTAGAACTGGTGGCATAGTGCCACTACCTAGCAGTACAGTATCAATGTTAGCATTTGAGACGCGCAATGTTTGCTCTTCATTGTCACTTGTTTGTTAAGGATACTCAACCATAGCCTGGACACCATTCTTCTTGAAAATGACCACACGGAGAACTTGACCACTCGGACTGCAGATTGTGTGCATCACGTCCTGAAAGCAAACAAAAATTTTCATTTAAATCCAATCTAAAACCTAATCCCATTTCAAACACAAAATGACATGCATATTTAAAGAACACAATGAAGAATGCAGGAGCCCAAATACCAAGTGTTAAATCACCAAACACAAATTTCACCTTAACATGTGATGGTATTTTCACAAGCACAAAACCTAACAAATTTAATGGCACCCAAGAGTGGCTTTTTCTTGCTTTAATGGAACTTAAAATGTGAACGTCCACTTGGAAAAAAAAATCTTGATTTTTGTTGTAAGACACAATTTAATTCTTTCATAGTGTTTGCTGTCACAACACAACCATTCCAGCGATACAAATAACGATCGAATGAGTACTTGTTTGGGCTAATAGAAAATGTATAAGACTTGCTTGATATTTAAGTTCTCATTGGTCACACTTGGTGCTATTCATGCTCTAAAAATCTCAGTACATCTTAAAAAAACTGCAGAATCTTCCCTTTATTTTATTTTTTCCCGCATACTACTTTCACCCTTTGACCTCTGTCACGGTTTATACATCCATTTCATCCATAGCAACTCAGCATTGCTCTGAGACAGTTTATGTTGTACATTCTACACCATGTGCAACTAAATGCATAGCGTTCATTCTTCGCTGTAGTATTGCCATTGTTGCCATAACATGCCACCGATGCCAAAATCGACCTCAATATTTTTGCCAGGATGTCATTTGATAGAAAATCACAGCGGTCTAAAATTTTTCCTAATTTTTGCCATTTTTTGTCCACTTGGCATCACTCAAATGCACTGCAACATAGCATTGTGCATAGCAGACCACAGAGATATTCTAGCCCAAAGTAACTTCTTTTTCAGCTTTTTCCCCCTCCTTTGACGTATTCTGCTTTTCGCATGATGCATCACCTCGGAAATGAAATAGAACTTTCCCCAAGCTTGACACACGCTAAGGTCACCAATTACGTATATCGGAGTTGGTTAAAATACCTGGGGATCATTTATCATGCACTGCATAATATACTAACCAGCCTGAGTAAAATACATTTTCAGTCTCAAATATCTGTAATTGCATACATCAAGTAAGTCTTATCGAAAATACCACAAAATGCCTTCTCAGTAGACTCCTGTTTTTAAGTCTCTTTTTCATATTTTTCCTTGTCATTTGTCTTTATTTTACCCCCAAAACAGGGCAGTTTACAAACCTACCCTCTCAGTTTATCTTATCTGCACCCCACAAATCTACAAACCCAAACACATCACTTAAAACACTTGAGACTTCTCCTTTTTCCTAAAACTTTTGGGTTTTTTAGGACCCAAGCCATACATTAACCATCTAGAAGTATTCAGTTCCCCTTTGGATTCCAGGTAGGACGTCATGGCCTTGAGATTGGAAGCAACACGTGTTAAAGGGCATGCACGTGCATTCGAAGGTCATTTGAAGGTTATAGATCACAGATCATTGCTCTAGCAAATGGCATCAGGCATCGTGGTCTATCAGCAGATATTAGACACACCTGCTTCATTTCATCAAACTATCAAGGATGCTATCAATGATCATTGAAGCTCAAAGATCTGATTCTGAATGACCCTAGCAGCTATCTGGCCTTCTGGTGTACCGTCTGCACCTCAGCACATCTAGATGACCACACTACTTAAATTGGTTGTAGTACATGTAGTCAGTAATTTATAAATTACAAAATAAGCCAGGTGCTTCATCTATACAACTGCCATGTTAAGAAAGATAGAGAGAGAGATAGAGAGATATAGAAAGTGCAGCCCTCTAAGGCAAGTTCTTGCTGCTATCGAGGGTTGATTGACGAGGCGAGAACGTCCCGAGTCTACCCATGTTACACATTTACCCCATGGGTGGGATCTTTTACTTGCCCCAGCATAGTTAAATAACTGGACAACACAGTAACATCATCAAATGACCATATAGACTAATTTGTGGATTATACCTAAAGGGGTGTCTTTATACATAGAGACCAAATGTATTATCACTTATGGATGAGCTAAATATACGAAGTTATATTTCAGTCCTTGGCTCAGCCCCTATATCAAAGTCACTCAAGTCTTTCTCCTAGATTATATTTCGTCAGATATTGAGTGCTTCATTTACATGAAACATCAGTCGACTTCTTACAATTTCCCAGGGTCACTCTCCATCTTAATATTACCATAACGTAACACAGCAGTCAGTGACAGATCACTCAAAACAGATCACTCAAATAGATCACTGGCAGCAACACAGCGAAACCATGATGAAGAATCTCATAGGAAATGAAAGTCAGGCTTCTAATCTAATTGAAATTCTACTTTCATTTCTACTGCTTTAGGTCTGATCATTCTCTGACTGTGATAAAGAACTCAAATAAAATCCAAACAAAAAGGAAACAGATCTGTGCTTCATGTTCTTTAACTTCCCCCTCATGATATAAACAACTGACTGCAACTTTTATTTCCCTTGAAAGCACAGCCATGATACAGTCATTTACCATATATCTAATATTTGATAACTTCACTAGGCATGCCATGAAGTTATGATCCATCATAATGCATATGCAACATGAGCCAACAATTGGTTTTTATGGCAAAGATATCCACTTCCCCATTCATTATATAAACAATATGTCTACATTCACAATTCTGCTTCAATATCAAATGTTACCAGTTGTGAAATGTCATTCAATATGATACCTTCAATAACCCTTAACATTATCATTGATTATACAAAGTGAACTATATTCATAACCTATATGTCCTCCTGAAGTATTGACACCCCATTTTCCTGACCTTTGCCTATTAGCAGAAGCTGCTATGCCCTGACACAAGGATTGATAAGAGTCTGCTTTGGAGGTCACCGCCCAGTCGACGGAATTTAGCAGATCAAGGCCCAGGAGAGTCATTTGTCTTGCACCAGTAGACACGAAGTTTTAACAGGAATCAAGAGACCAAAGTTTTGCCAATGAACTCCATATTAGAACTCTCTTTGGAGGATATGAAGTTATTGATGCTTTGGTGAAGAAATTATCACACCATTATTTGAGAAACAGCAGAATTGCATTTGAATTGAGCTGCATAGGAGTCATGTTCATTATTGGAAAAGGTGAAAAGCAAACTTTCCCTTTCACAGATTGCCTCAAGATATTAGTCCATGAAACTCAGCGAGGCATCTCAAGCCATTAACTGAAAGCGCAATTTAATGCAGGCAAAACTGCTACAGGAAAAGGGACATTTATCAGGCTTGATGGGTCTAATGTATTGTGAAGCTTCTCCCAAAATCCCTTTCCAATACTTGAGGAATTGGTCCAAAAAAGAATTCCTCCTGAACCCCTAATATAATTAGCAGCACCCAAGCCTCTCCTTGCCACTACATGGAGCAAATTGAGTATTTCAGAACATTCTGCAGGACAGCAAAGAACCAGCACAAGCCGAAATCACTGCTACACCTCTACAACATACCGTATTTGTTTGGTTAAAACCCGGTGCATGAAATATAACAGATTCCTTTACCGTATACTAAAATGAGATCACCATGCATTAGGTTTAAATGACACTAAATCTGTTTCTAATGATAACGAAACTTCAGAATCTGAACGAAACTCTCGTTCAGCAGACCCGGTTTCTAACCAGATAAATACGGTACACAGCAAGACCCATTTCTGGCTCAATTGTCTAGTCCTTCCTTTCCTCCTTTTTAAATTTTCACAAGCAATTAGGTCTTTTAAACACTTTGCCAGGGTACTGAGAATTCTCCTTTTTCCTAAAACGTTTGGGTTTTTGAGTACCACTATGTATGCCATTAGTGCACTCCAGTTCAACATTTCTTCTACATTTTTCTGACTTCTTTTTTTTTTTTTGGTGCGAATTGAACTCTCCATTTTCTAGACTGGTCTGCTGCTATGTACATAGACAGGAGTCTTGTCCTGATCTGAGCGACGTGATTGGTCAATGAGCGTCATTAGATCGCGGGAGCTTATTGGCTGTGGAAAGACGTAGGTCACACCCACAACAAGAATACAAACGTCACAATACAATATTTTTTGGTGCGTATGTTCACCGTTTGTCATATTACTGGTAAGCGAATTTACACTTCACCGGGCTCCACATTGCCCCTGGCGGTGGATCCGAGAACCAGGCTATCCATTTTCAAGACATGTGTACCGTCTGAATATTTACATCTACAAAAAGTGACTAAAAACAAAGAGTGGGATGGCATGTGTTTTCAACATACAACTTGGAATACTGAAATAAGTGACACAGGAGCAGGAAGAAATGAAGTTGGATTGCTTCCCTCAAGAAGTCATTTTATCTTTCCTGTCCATATTTCTTATTTCTTCTCTCTGGCTATTTTGGGAATGTGAATATGAGATATGTCACCTACATCTCATCAATTCTGTGCTTATATGATGTTACATTGATGTACACCACTAGAAAATATCAGATAGCAGGGAAATCAATCTTGAATGGTGACGTCATAGCCCACAAGGAGGCTGCTGCCCATATATTGACAGAGACCCCTAGAGGTATTTTTAGCAACTCAAACACACTTCTGCTGTATTATCAATCAGTTTATGTGACATTAAAACACGAAATAAACACAAATCTACCAAAAAGACAATCACTGCATATTACTTTATCAACATTAAAATGACTGAAATATAGACTGAAAAGTATTCTTGCCATGATCATCAGTAACAGCAAATTCAAAACTGCAGGTGGACTTTCATATCTACTCCGAGTTTCTTGGGAGTGGCAAGGACGCACACTAGAAGACTGCACTGCACTAGAAGACTATCACTGCCAAATATACAGTCTGTCAATTAGCAACACTTGGCAGACTTCCATGAAATACCATACACAACTCCGTCATCATACTTTTGTCGTGTAAATACCAACAGAATTAAGTCTTCAAAAGAGGCAATAAAACATTCAATGAAGACGTGAATGCATCAATTAAGGGCACCTGTCACGAGGGAGCATCCATTTGTCAACAAGTCAAAAAGCCATCACTCTTTGGAGCAAAGCTAATGATGACTGAGAGGTTTTCAAACTTATATCTCAAACACTGGGCCACTTCCAACTTACCTAGTTGGCACACATTCTGACTTTTTTTGCACAATCCTAAACACTGAAGACATGTTTGTAAGTGTATCTGCTACAGGTGAATAAACCCAGGAAATCAACAGAACAACATTGGGGGCAGTTAAACACACATACAAGCTCGCACAGGTGATGGGCCACACTCCCTCCAGCTTCTATGACTACCCGCGCAGAGGTATGGAGAGCATTAAATGGGATTCACCATGTTCACACGCCACTAAAACATGGATTTTGAGAGACTATCGTATGAATTTCTTTTCAATTACTATACACCCTAATCTTAGGGACAACATTGTCAATTTATTACCTATGTTTTTATTCCCTTTCCCTCTTTTTGAACAACCACACTGACTATGACATCCAGTGTATCCAGACAGCCACATTTCCATTGCATGAAAGACAACAAGAGAATTTCACCAGGTAACATTTTTTGAACTACCAAATGAGCATTAAATGTGAACATCACTGGATGACATGTAATAATATGATGCTGCAGTCATCACGCACTCATATCAAACAAACATTATCCGCCCCAATAATACAATGGCTGCTGGCTTCATTATTTACTCAATGGAATGTGGACAATGCAGAAAAACCTTATCATCTAGTCACAGGGCCATTGAGCATTTGTTGAGCCATCCTCTGGGGCAATCTGATCAGTCTGCTTTTTGGCTTTTCGCTTCAATTTTGTCCCTGCATAATGTAACATTGACATTATTATTGATGGGGGAAAGCAATAACTTGGGAATTAAAACACACAAACTTTAAGCCGGTCATCCATGTTTAAAGTCAAAATCGACCCGATTCTATATCAAGGTCAATGCAATAGTGAGGTAAAAATAGTAGTAATTCAATGATGTGAACATCGCTGGAGTCATAATTTTGGCTTTTACATACCTCAACAAGGCAATTAGTTAGTTACCCAGCTGGCCACGTATGCCCGGCATGATCTGCAGTATGTTGCATAACAGATGTGTGCCAGCATCCCACAAACACACCATCACACACCCTAACTGGTATCCACAGAGCAATACTGGTGGTACTGAATTTAATTTTGAATAAACTTTATTTCTTTTCTGTGGATTGTCTCGAAGTCTCAAACAATTGATCCAGGTAACCCTTGAGAGTGGTAAGGACTTGCTTTAGAGGGCTGCTATGAATAGGTCAATTAATATACACAATAAATCAATATTGCTCATTAATTACAGTGCAATATATATATTAAACACTTACATCACTACTTTAAATATATTCATTAGTGGCTATACTTTATAATGGCTCTATTGACAAGGTGGTCCAGTGGAAAAAAGATTTTCCTTTTACATCACATACACAAATTGGGCCCATTCTCTGAGGTCCATAATATATGCAGTGGCCTCGTTCCTGAAAGGCCTTGTGCCAGGTTTTTTTTATAGTAAAGGTGAATGTAGCTTTAATTAGGAAAACGGTAGTAAATAACACTTTTATGTGAGGCATATACTCACACCAGTGCAGTGCAGTATACAATTCTTACTGCAATAGCAATACCACATAACTAGAACCTAAAAAGTAAAGATTGAAAAACTAAGACAAATAGCCTAAAACTCAGCAAGCATAACCTGTATGAGTGATACAACTGATGATAGGTATAGGTAATCTTTTACTCAACAGGTCTTCAATCCTCCACGGTTGATGCTGCTGCTGCTGCTGTTGATGCTGCTGATGCAGGCAATCAAGCATCCTCAGCAGGTGAGCATCCGCATCCAGGCACATACGGTTCACTACAGATGAACCCTCACACACCTCCCTCTTAAATGCTCCAGTATGTTCAGCCAACTTCGAGGTAATGCTGAACTGATGGGAGTAAGGCTCTGAGTTATGTGGGAACAGTTATTGCATCAGATCTGTAATAGGCCTCAAAATATCAAAAGTATATTTGTCACAAATAAAGTAAATCAATGTACATGTATTCGCCCCAATTGGGCTATGTGATCGAGTGACATATTAAGATCCTTCTAAGGTGGAATAAGCAAACCGATGATAGCAAAATGGCTTAATTCGTCATTGTTTTTATCAAAGGATTTCGTCTCAAACTTCACTTTTCTAATAAGGACACCTTTTAATTGAGGACGTAAACTTGTCCTGTGTATACACTTGCAACTACAATCATACCGGCTTACATACAGCGAACCATTGCAGACTCCCTCGAAAAAGCGTTCTTGATAGCTTAGTGTGCACCTCGTTCAAATGATAGGAACACAGATAAATTCCTATATACAATGACTTTGTTATAAGTAGACTTCGTTATTAACCTTTTCGTTATAAATGGCTACGATTGTATAAGTAACCACCATCTGCATTGAGGCCACTTCGACTTACGTTTTTGTAAGTAGCAAAGTTCAGGATCTCGCCTCAGGATCTCGCCTGCGTTTCTCGCCTCCTACCCACTGAAGTCGTTTTTATCATACAATATCGCCACCAAATTTTTCGTTTCCATGATAAATTGCCCTTCTTCTTTATCCAATTATCTCTTGTATGCATTCTCACGTCAATCATTTTGTAGGTTGCTTTTTCCTTATAACTCGATATCCACAATTTCCCAGCCCACCACTTACACCTAGAAACAACCTAGCCAAAACTAAACTACGTGAGCAAACCCAACTCATGTCAAATAAATAGAGGCATATCAGCACATCTTCCACCAATACTTGTGTACACTACAATAAATAGTAGCCAGTGTGTAGAATAGCGAGTATTTCAAGCGCATTGCAAACATATACAAAGCTTTGCAAACAGCTCTTAGAAGAGTAGGAGGTAGTGATGGGCCATTTGAGTTGCTAAGTCTCCCTGCATAATGCAGAGCATATGATATTCTATGCAATAAATGTAAACAGACTTTACAGAGCATTCATGGTCATAGGAGAGACATCCATTAACTTGAGTTCCACAGAATCTTCCTCAGGACTGAAGTGCAGTGAGATTCGCAAAATACCAATTCAAGCAAGAGTCTTTCTCAACCTTCTTACATACTAACTTAGAAGTCTGTTGGGGAATTAATTCAATGTTGCCACTAGCATTCACCTTCAAAATTTCAATGCAAAAAGAGAAGAGCATATCCAAATATCGGTGACCTTCAAAACACATATTATTCCTAATTTATATACTTTGAAGGTCAGCTTACAAAAAGTGCAGAGACAAAAGGTGACACCATCAATATTTTAAAATTCAGGCCTTCTGAGCAAATGTAGTAATTTAGTGATGTGGAAAAATGCTGGGTGCAGGCAAATGATTCGTGCTAAGCCAAAGCAATGTCAAATCATCTCAGCAGAAAGGCTTAAGGCCAGGGCAAAGGCTTAGTCCCTGGCAGAATGATCCTTCCGCTCATGTTGTGTATAGTGTTGCAATTGTTTTGTCATGAAATTGTTCTGTCATGCAAATATGGCCTTACAACAACAACAGCACAGTTGGTTGGCAGTAGCTGTTTGGCCTCAGCTTTTGGTCCCCAGCTGTTGACAGATGCAGCTGAGTGGAAGAGTTGGAGGTTGACAGCTGCCACGTGGAGGAAGCGAGGCATCATGGGACACAAGCTAAACCGGAAGCAGTTTGTTACTATGACGAGTCAATCGGAGTCATGGAGAGTAAATCAGAAATACCCTAATTGCTTCTCTTTCCAAAATGGTTGCCACGACAACTGACTTATTGCTGTAGGACAACCCCACCCTTGAGCTCCTGACCTTTCGCTTCATCCGTGTAAACCCTGCATCTGTCTATCTGTCTGTGACAGTCTGTGACAGTCTGTCCACTTGATCAAGACAGACAGCTCTGGTCGACAGTGACTAATTCCACCTGGGGGACTCACTACTCCCCCAAGCAAACACAATTGGCTCATTTTGCCCTGATTTACTCTACTGCAGTAGAGCTTGGATAAAAAGAGATTTATCCAAGAGTAGAGAAACTAAACGTATCAGAGGCTATAAACAGTTTAATGATTAATAAAGAGGAAATATGGCTGCAATTATTCACGCCTGCATACTCACAGACTTCACAAATCTGGAGGAATTGAGACGGAGCCACCTCAAGGAACTTCACAAAAGCTGGAGCACAGCGCATTGCATCAATCAATTACTTTAATGTAATATGACGTGGAGTGTTATAGAGGCACAATGCAAAATTGTGAGTTAAAAAAAAAAAAAACTCCTTCCCTCTAAATGAAGTGTGATGGATACAATACGATGCACGAAATCATCTTTTTCATCTTCAGATTCAGCATATCCATGCATTATAAGGCACATAATCTGCTCTGTTATCTCATATAAATCACACATTATATCATAATGAATACAGAATAGTTATCAAATGAATACACCATAGCTATGAATATCAATATAGAAAATCTGTCCCAGCTAAATAGTCTAGTAACCAAAGCCGGGCGGAACTTTCTCCAAGGTCAGAACAAATGTGGATTACTAGGTAAATGCATATTAACCAATAATTTCAACTGTCGTGGCACTTCCATCTAGTACCTTTTAATTATCTACACAGTTTTACAGAAGTCCGTACCTTTAATAATTCACATATATTCCCACTAAGACATATCTTGAGACTTCATAGCAGGTATAGAGCCATCTGTAGCTCTTAGGGGTACATAGTTTCTTCATTGAGGCACAAAATGGCAGGAATGCAGTAGCAATTATGTCAGCCTCACATCATATTAAGGTCCGCATGACTGGCTCCCCAACTAAACACCTAAATGCACTGCTATGGGCTAGAGCTGAAGGTTGCATGCAACAGCAATTATTGGGCCAACTACATGGCAAACTAGAGCTAAAAATATATGATAAATATATGACAAATACATGAAATTATTGAAATATATGTAGTTTATATCCTGTTGCAACTGGCAAATATAATTAGATCTATTTTACCAAAATTGGCACTGAGTGAATGATGTATACATTGAATGATCATTCAAGTGATACGAGAATTTTCATAGAAATATTTATACCCGAGGCAAACGCAATGATGAGATGATAATGCTTGGTGTCCCCCAAAAAACACCTATTCAATAAATACAACTTTCTTAGGGAAATAACATCAATTGAATTATGAGATGTCAAATATACATTAAAATGCACTAAAAATACTGCTGCTAGGATGCACTTTGCTTCAGCCAATCACAGTGAAGGGCGGGAACTCTTCCAACCAAAAGAATTGCTATATTTTGTCGTAGCCACCTGGTGAAAATCCTGCATTGTACGTGTTCATCTTACAATTTTTGTGCACTTTTTGTAATATCATACTGAAAATAAATCCCAGAAATCTAAAAGATTATTAGAGAAATATGTATTACTTCATCTCAGTGACTTTCAGTCACCTTGAGTCTTGGGTGGGGCTTGAGAATAGGAAGTCGTGCAGAGCATCACTGTGCATGGACATAATAGGTCATCTGCTGTGGCTGACCAAGGGCTGACCGTCCCCTGGGGTCATCTTGACTCACTTGTGTTGACCCTGTGGCCAAGAGGTCATGCAGTGCCATTGCTCACTCTCCTGCAGCATCAGCAGCAGCATCAGCAGCCTCAGCAGCAGCAGCTGCAGCAGCATCAATTGCAGTCTCCTGCGCTCTTTTCATTTAGCTTCACACCACATCGACCCTTTTCAGACCAACTGTTCTGCCTGCTTGCAAGATCCCAGGCTCCCCACATAACAGGCCATCTATTGCATACACCAAGACTGCTGCCGCCTGAGCTGGCTACTCATCATAGTGTCACTTAATTACTAACCACGTTAGGATGACTGATGAACCTTCACTCTGATAAATCGTCAATCTCACTACAATCACTACATTTCTTAACCCCCACCACTGAATATTCATAAATTTGAGTTAGTAAGGACAGTCACATCTTAATTAATTGTTACCCCATCCATTAATTGTGACAAAATCCTCCAAATGTGAACCATATTTAAACCATAATCTACTTCCACAATTTCAATAAACCAGATAAGCTGGCATTTTAGTTGCTGCCATTAACGACATCACAATCATTCAATGAATTCTATCCGAGGCCATTTTTGAAATCCAGGTCTCTCGTACATCGTCTGCCGTGTCAGTCCTCTCCGCTCGCAGCTTCAACTCGTTTTTCCAATATTTCTGGGCAGCCTTCCTTTTCCAATCTGCCTGTCACTTTCTCAACCTTGGTCCTTTTTATCAGCTTTCAAAATGCCACACTAAATCCAAGTTCTAGCCACATGCGAGAAGCCAATGTGTCAAAATGGGCCAATATCTTCCACCCACAAACCGTGATTAGACTTTCGACTGACTAGAAGATCGGCTTATTTAAGCCTCTTGTCACTGGTTGAAATGTTAAAGATTTTATTCCGTTCATAGACAAACAAGAAGATTCATCTAGGATTCCTCCCCACCAGGGGCTTGTCAACCGATTTAAGCAAAAACTCCTGCGATTCAAAGATATCACATTCCTTTGCGACTCCTTACAAACCAAATCAAGCAAGAAACAACTGCTCAGAAATGACATGGCTAAGATGAAGGTCTACAAACAGGAGCTAAATAAGGGAGCCTGAAGCTCAATTGAGCTGCCACAGATCTCAAATTTGAGCTGCAACATTAATGAATGCCCATTTTCAGCAGCTAACAGTTTTTACTATCCCCTCCATATTTCCGCTTTGTAAGCTGCAAATAACAAATGCATGGAATCGCCCAGGCGGTCACTAAATGACGGGCTGGATCGAATATTCTCACTTCGTTTCACCGCGACTGATATGCAAGCCGCAGCACGTTTATGGACCATTTATGCTTTTTACTACTGACGGGTAGTTTTTTATGGGCTCTGATATAACTGAACAAGCATTGCTGCTGACAGTAAGTGGCCAAAAAAGCCACCATTGAGACCAATGGTCATCAGGCACTGACCCCTAGGACCTGTGATGCCCCAGGGATTAAGGTTGTACATCTTTTTGAATGGTCAGCATGAAATGGGAGGAGGGCTGTTACCAGAATCACCATAAAAGTTATTTACAGGACAATAGACAAGTTGAGTTATAACTACAATGCTACAACCACACAGTAGAAAGTCTGCAAGAAACAGGAGACAAGACAAGCACTGATACCAAGAAAGTTTTGCCACACAGCAAAATATCATTTAAGAGAATCCAGGCCTTAATTACACCCACCAATCACCCGTTTAATCATATCTGGCATCGTGTTTGGCAAGGGCATGCAAAGATTACACATCATTTCGGCCGAAAGGCGACCCAACTCCTGTGTTTAAGATTTCGAATCTAATCGCTCAAATTTGTTTGTTCCTGTTAAAAGGAATTTTGTGGTGTTGCAGCGAGGAGATCCAGACAAAAAGAGAAAATGTTAAGTGAATAAATAGCAGAGCCTTTGTAAGGGATTGAGGCAAGTGGCCTCATCGAACGAAACTGAAACCATATCCCAATTGGACCTGAAGTGGAAAAGTAGCAATTCTTAGGCAGAGAGTGGGCAAATGGGCCTCGTGAAAAGACATATATCCCCTGAATTCTGAAGTCATTCTGTAGTCATTCCACATCGGCAATGTGTTTCTCTCCAGGCATATGGCTCATCCCGGGCATCCAACTTTCCTCCCGGGCTCACTGTGGTTCTGCCACAGCCTTTATTGAGGACCTGCCAGCAGGAAATTATGATAAGCACGTGCGGTGGGCCGGAAGCGATGCCCTCACACAGCAACAATTGGATGCAGCGCAAAGAGCAATTCCTTGTCCGAGAATTCTCCGCTCATATTTCACAAGAGAGCAACCCACTTCTCACTTGTCTTATGTCCTACAACCTACAGCAATTGTCTCCTTGTTCTGTTCTACTCTGAGCACTCACACTGAAAGTCTAGACGTTCCCACTAAAAACTGCGCTGCCATGTGAAAGAATGTCCAATTCAAACAGCGTGCACCAAGCAAGGTTGCATGAATGCAGCCAGACATCACAGGCAAAATGAGAATACTTTCTTGATTTTTGTGTATGGTGGCAATCATTTTTATTGATGACAGGATACAATACAATGCCTTTTTGTCTCTTCAGTAAGGTATGGTTTTCAGCATTGCAGCGCTGTACCACCAACCACAGGCAAATGCATTCATTTGGTTTAACCTATTGCAACATACTTCAGCAACACTGTTCATTAAATTACAAGCCAGGTGTTCATAAGATTGTACAAGTACCAGAATGATCACATGAAATATTAAACCCATTATTCGATGCCTCGTTTTGATGTCACGGAAAACACCTTTTTATGAAATGTCACTAGAACAACATGGTGCACATCAAACTTCAGTTTCATGGCTTATATCAATGTGGCAGGCAAGAAATGTAACTGTGAGGCAAACTGGAGACGATTGCCAGCTCAGAGGATCCATATTCCTCCATAACGCTAAAAAAACTGACCTGCAGCTTCTGAAATCACTACAAATCGAGCTGGGAGTGTGATCCAATCCCTCAACAATTCAATAAGAAAGATGGACGGACATCCAAACCACACATACTTTCTTGAAGGACACTTCAGTCAGCCGGGCTTCTGAGGAGGGCTACCGCGAACCAGTCCCGCAATGAAATTACTCATTGTGATTTTGATAGACTATTGATCGGTCCTGCCTCAGCTCAGGAGAAAGTGAATAAGTCGGTTCAAACGGTATCTCTGTAGGCCATCTTGCCTTAGATAGCAGGCTTTAAGGAGCGATGGTTACGTCTAGAAGGAGACTGAACCATTGCTGTCATTTGCAAGCACGCCTCGTCGTGAAGCAGTTTGTTGAACTACTCTTGAAGCATGACTGAGGCATTGCCTTAACTGCAATTCATTCCAGCTAATGCTAATGTATGTGAACTTTTACATTAGCTCAAACTGAGTATCCGTATCATTCAGCTCAATAAATGACATTCTTTGTCAATCTATTACGACAACTACAACAACAAAAAATCAGTGTTAAACGCATTACTTCCATCAGAGCTTTGTCAAATCTAAAGCAATCAAAGACATGATTTTGATTCAGTTTCAACCGTTTACTTTAAAATCTGAAATCACGATTGTGGTTCTTGATTCCACGTTTCAAGTTACCATTGTCCTTGCTTTTGTTCGCCTACTTAACAGGATTTGTCCCTTGGGTTATTTTAAGACAGAAAAGCTGATGCTGAGCAAAGAGCTAGCTCACATTTAACACCTTGAAGCAGGACCTATTTGTACTTGCCGGGACAAAAGCAGCTTTGTTATGGAAACCAACAAGAGAGAACACTAAACAAGGACTTTTGGAGAAGACATCCAAGTGTTTTTTGTCTGTGTGCTGAGAAAACAGCGACAGGAAATGACCTTCAAGGGGAAATGACCTTCAAAGTTGGCAAGTGCTCCACAGTTTATTCAGTCACATCTTGGGGAGGTAGACGTGTGCTAGGCCGTGATGAGGATGCCGTGTTAGCTGCTGCTGCTGCACAAAAAGGTGTTGCTGCTGCTGAGCTGCATCCTGCTGCTGATGCTAGTGAAGAGAAGGCGACAGGGCAGGTAATCTAGCATCGTCCTTCTAATATTCGCAGCACAATCTCATTTGCAGGCAAGCAAAGGCTTCAGAAGCAAGCCTCCCAGCTAAGGCCCCTCATCACCCAGTCTGTGGTGCAAGTGGGAACCTGCATCACTAGCAGCAGCAGCAGCAGCAGCAGCAGCAGCAGCAGTAGCAGCAGCAGAGCCACTGATGTCATTGAGGGGGCGTTTGTCACCAGCATTACAGGAGCCACAGCATTCCAGGGCCAGCCCTCTGCCTCCTCATCAACCTGCTCATCAAACAGGGTTGCTGCTGCTGCTGCTGCAGCTGCTGCAAATGTCCCCTGCACGACCTACTAGCACCTTGCCCCAAGTAAAAATCCTAAGCAAAGACGTTTAAATTTGCTTTACCCATCACTCACAGGTGCTCATGAAGTAAAGAACAGTACACAGCTGCTGCATATGTAAGCGCCAAAACCACAACCATGTCTAGGAAAGGATACACCATGGAGTCACTATACAGTGACTCCATGGATACACGAAGGTCTGCTCAGATTTATTCCTTTGTTTAGTGTAAGTAGCATATAAGTGGGGAAGTTGACTCTGTTGTGAGAACATGAATCTGTTCATGTTGAGTCAAATCTTTTTGAAGTTAGTTTTAAACGCGTTAGACAAAGATGGAAAATGACAAGACGGAAGATCGGACATTAACCGCATCATTCTACCTAGATCTATTTCAGGGAAAGCAGAACACAATGAAACGGCAAGTCGAAGCCGAAGGCAGAAAAAGCGACGCTGCTGATACAATTGGCTTTTGCACCAATGAGCCAAATATGACAACAGTTGTTCCATTGCCTCTAGATCTCCATGGAAATGAAAACAAATCAAGGCAATAAGCGGTGCACACAGCTTTTTTTTCTCACGCCTGCTGGCGTTAGATCGCATCAGGCAACGAAATATGAATGTGCTTCTCTGAAGCAAAAGGGGTAACAAGTTTTCCCATCCAATTGAGTCCAATGTCTCCCAAAATATCAACATCTATGCAAACTGCCAGTTACAATCAGGAACATCTCCCTAGATGGGTGCCCTTTGCTTACGGATGTACAGATGCATTGCTCACGATCAAGTGCTCAATTCTCAACGATCGATAGAGCTCAGGGATCATGCAACATACACCAGTGACTGCTTTGCTCCTCTGAACTTTATCTGCATGTGGTTAGTTCATTCTTTACAGCATAGCTCAGTAACAGCTAGTTCCTATATATCAGTGAAATTGTGGTGAGCAATAGCCTGCATAATAAAAAGTGCATATGCATGGAGTGATTCTATGGCATATGCAATAAATGCTTCTCTCTAACTGCAGCAATTAATTAGTGGACCATGAGCACAACTCTACAGCCACACAGTGGGGCTCATGCTTTTCCCAGAAGACACTTGACAATCAGATTCAGTGCACAGACACAAGGCAATACAAATGGTACACACTTTTCCTGTTTATCCTACACACTGAACTTGCAGCATCACAGTGTGCACAAATAGTGCTTGGAATGCACAGTAAGCAACATACCAAATTAATTTTTCCATAGACAACAAAGAGAGGCAACAATACTCGGAGGCAAAAGAACAAAGGCAATACGTGCACGTGGTAGCCATGGCACCAGCGCCACCTTTGGCCAAAAATAACATGAGAAGTGGCAAAGGATCACCAGGTGCTGTGGCCTCAGTGAATCTAATGCAATGCAGCAGCCACATCTAAGAAACAAAACAGCATTCAAGTACAAACTCAAGTAACAAGGATGCTGTCCTAGTGCTAATGAAAGGAGACCCAAAGAGAAATCTCAATGTTAGATTTAAGAGTTAGAAAAGCCTGCCTTTTGCGCAAGAAATAAACGCAGCGTGATGTCACGCTGACATCTTTGGATTTCTTTTCAAGACACCAAAGCGCAATCGAACCCAACGACATGAAAATTTCGCCTTGTGATTTTCTAACAAACAGGCGCCGAGCATCTCACGATATTTAGATCATTCACCTGCAAAACAGAAACCAACTTCAAAGGCCATTCCTGCACTGCAGCCACCATTTTTTTCTACCTTCTGCAGTCTTCTATACTTCTATATTTGAAGCAAGTTCCATGAACTTACTAAATCAACTCATGGCAGTAGTTTTCTGATTCGTTCAATGAAGGATTTTACAGACATTACTACTTTAAAATCAATTCTTTTAGAATACCATCAATTCAGAAATGAGAAGATCTCGGAACACTGCAAAAAGGGAACAGGAACGTAAGAAGGTGAAAGTGTCACGCGGAAATGGGGCTGGGCCGATAATGAACTTAATTTCCACAACACGTCTTCATTGCCTTAGTTATTGCATCTCTACCTAATCACCAACTGCAGCAGCAACCGCATCAGCAGAAGCTGTAGCAGGAGATGGGAGGAGCATCACTGATGCAGCAGCTGACAAGATGCACTGCAAGGGTATCTAAACATTCTTGAAGGAGACAGACGCAAGTTCATGCAACCATGCATATTGCATGTTCAAACCTTTACCGAACGAGGGTGTGAAAATATTAAGCCTGGGATGGTAACTCATTAATAAGGCCACAACACACTGCATGTTCTAGTAGCTGTGGTAGAAGGGCAGTCCTAATACTGAGGTTAAAAATGGCAAATATGTAACTCGTGGTTGAAGTACTTTTAACATCAGGCTCTAGTGAAACCACAGATAGATAGATAGAAAGATAGATAGATACTGATAGGGAAAGTTCAGCCCTCAAGTTCTTGCCGCTATCGAGGGTTGATTGATGAGGTGAGAGAGGAGAGTCTAACCATGTTATACAGAAATCCCTACTTCAATTAAACTCTCAATTTAACAGTGCCAATGAGTTTAAGGGACTCCACTGAACTAAGTAACTGTTGGCCAAAGACAGTTTTCTAGCTGCTGTCATTCACCAGTAGAGGACCTCCACAGACAGTCATTAATATCTTAATATGTCAGACGGATTGCGCCATACAGTCACTCTTTCATCCTATAGAAATTATTCATCGCAAATCTACATTCTGTGGAACGTACAATAACAATGACGGTCGATAGGCACAGACAACAGAGACATAGATTTGAAGTTTTCGAGAAAGAAAATTACAATAAAATGGATGTGACAGCAACTGGCATGGCTCTTCGGCTGCTTAACCTTCAGCATCCTGGAATGGCAAAGTTCCAGCAGCGTCTATTGACCTTCTCAACCAGTGCAGAATCTGTTACTCCCCAGGAAGGATGGGAGAAGAGTGCAGGAAGAGCTTAAAAAATGGCAGACAGAAAATGAGTAGCAGTCTGCGGCAGAGCTTTCAAAGTGAGACGCATCTACATCCTTGTCGCATAGATCACAGGTTCACCTGCACTCCATCTGCAGTCTCCGAAGTTGCAAAGTCTCATAACCATCATCATCCTGATCATCTTCCGGGATGCTGGCCGCATCAGTCGCTGCTGATGAAGGACTCTCTGCGACTCCATCACAATGAGAAAGCACGCAACCTGCATCTAGCATCTCACCCCCAAAGCCATAAATGTGATTGATGCCGGTCGCTTCCATATATCCATCTATGCATAGATCACTGAGGTGACTGCCAAACAGACACTACCGGAGACTCTACCGGTCACCAAAGGACACCAAGTGTCCATCGGACACTGTCGGACAGTCCGGCAAAAAATCATGCATCAGCATCATCCGTTTCCATGGTTACACATCATCAGAATACAACAGCAGTTCTAATAGACACTTAGTACCTCGTTATAACAACAACGCGAGCTATGGGATTTAGTCCTCATGCCTATTGAATAGTAATGATATCCAGACAGCTGCACAAATCCAGACAATGGCCATATATGCACAATGGTACTGAAGTCCTAGCCCAAGTCTAAAGCAAATAAAATCCCATTAACATTCAGAATATGATCTCTGTATTGAGATGACCATCACGATGGCACCCTATTCATAAGACACCAAATCGATAACTTTGCAATTTGGGAAATTAAACTTTGGAAAGCGCTGCTGCGGCTATGAGGAAATAGTACATCGTTTCGAAATAAAACAATCTGAGTTGGAAAATTATCGCATTAGTGCAGCATTACGAAGAAGGACGATTATATTACTAACAACAGTTTGTCGCCATTAATATCATTCAATTCAGTAAAAACTGCCGAATTTTTAATCACGTAATGCCGACTTTCAAACCAATAAATCAGCTGGTGTTAGTTGCAATTGATCACTTTTAATTGGGCTAGTAGCTCAAAAACCATGAAATGAATTAAAAGGCACTTGTAACATTGATTTATTTGCTTAATTCATTTGAGCAGTAATAGCTACAAGTGTTAAACACACACCTGTCCCCTAAAGTAAACAGGTGAACCTGATAATGTTTTCCTTGCATATTAAACACTTGATCGGATTGATTTACTCCTTACTTGACAGGCCCTCCCATGTGCATGACTTTGCATTGGGGATTAAATATTTGCATCAGATTGTACTGGATGCATTAAGCAGGTGTATTGCAAACAAACAGTAGAAAAGCTACTCAAATGCCTTTAGATGGTGTGCAAACCATGTCAATTCTGAAGGAAGAAGAATAGACACATTACAGGGATTTTAACACATTGTCAGCCAGCACTGTAAGAGATTTCATATAAGTAAAATTATACCACATTAAGCCTGGACATCAAAGATGCATAGAAGCTTGGTGAAAATAGTGTCTTTAGGATAGATATGTTACCATTCCATGTTGATTAAATTCACAAGAACACACAAAGTCTTACCTAGAAGCCTTCTTGCTCGTTTCATTAAATAGATAGTATTCTTGATAACTTACTTTGAAGTCTGTTTATATCATACTAATGGCAGGACTTCAAAGGAACAGTTCATAAGCAAATTTTTCCTGGTGATTACCTACTTAATGGCTACCTAGTTACTTGGCTACTTTTTATTCTACACAATGTATCAGATTTGGCTACAACTAATATACCAATTCACCATACTATACATCATACACTCAGTGCACTATCTGACCCATCCTAAGTCTTACTCTAGCAAGAAGTTGCAGCAGCAGGTGCAAGGTATCAAGAGCAGTTGAAGGTTGTCCGCATCATTTTGCCCTGCATCATTTAGCTGCTGCTGCTGCCGCTGAGGATGTAATATACCTCATTCTGTCACATTCTGACACTGAGTCCAGTGCATATTTGATGTACTCTGCACATAGCAGAGCTTTTCCATGCCATACGGCCGTAGATCAGACATCAGTGTGGTCCATACCTTCCCCACAAGGTCATGAAGAAAGCAAGGGTAGAATATCTAACAAAGGATCACACGGGGGGAAGGAAGATATCGTCAACATATACTGCGTTTCAGATCCATGAAATATACTTTTTTTTGCATGTCTGTTTCAAAAACATGAATTTACTCCTTGCTTATAAATGACCTCATCTCATCCAAACTCCTTATGAGCCAGTTCTACCGCAACCTGGGAGGATAGTGAAGGAAATATCTAGTTTGTCCGATTCAAACATCAAGCACTGCGGTATGCGATCGGACAAATACGACAAGTTACTGCTATTGTCTAGTTCCAATGACGTCAAGCAGAGCACGTGCTGCAGTATTCTAAGTTATCTATAATGAACAAGGCTGCAACTGGAAGCAAGACGCCTGAATTATTGGTTAATCAACTGCACGTGTAGAATAAACAAAGAGTCTCTGAATACATAGGTCCCTCTGACTCCCTCTTTTGTTTTTACACACAAACTGGCTGGCTCTGTTGCATGATATACCTCAAGATAAGCACTACATGTTTATAGGTAGGTACCTCTCACCAGTGCATACGTATGACAACCATATACATTCTACACATAATAAATTACACAAGTCTTGTATATTTGTACATCTCTTTTAAGCTTACTTTTGGAACCAGTTCACCCAGACTTTATCATTTTTCATATAATGGCAGTCAGCGATAGTCTTTTCACTGAGCAGCCCTGAATTCAGCAAGACATAAGTCTTTCCTCTCCTCATATTACTCATCTTGCTTTTAAGACGTAGTAGGTCATAACAAACTGATTCCATTGATATAATTTTCTATGGGAAATAACAGAAATCAACTGAACGATTAGATGTAAAATATACATTAAACTGCACAAAAATTACTGCTGCTAGGATGAATTTTGCTTCTGCCAATCACAGCCAAGGTTGGGAAGTTTTTCAGCCAATAGAATTGCAGTATTCTGTGACAGCCACCTGGTGAAAATATAGAGAACCGAGAAAATCTACTATTGGGCTGACATGACATGTGGCCTTAATGAAAAGTTGGCAACACCAACATAACTGCAAACTATGTAAGTACCAACTTTGAATTATCAAAAAACATCTGCCACATTGCACAAACATTTAAAAAAGTATAGTATTGTATTTTAAAAATGCATAACAATAGGTGATATAATTTATAGTTTTAATGGTATTATTTCTTATTCCCAGGTGTTCACTTAAAAAGTGCAAACAATGGATAGACCTTAGATTTAGGCCATGCCCATAAATTTTCAGGTCAATCCGATCAATCAGTTGATCCAAACCGAAGTCACCTGTTGCTCGCCTAATTCCTTTTATAAGTTTTATTGTCATAATCGTTTTATTGAATCGACAACGCGGCGGATTACCTTAACCATCGCATTGTTCAGAAAGACCAACAATATAATATTGTAAAGGTCATTTTGGTCATTTCCAGATAAAAGTGGACAGAACCCATCGACAAAAAGCAGCTGGTCATATGCTTGATCCTATATGATCCTAAGGGCCATAGTCTCCCAAGGTATTACTTTGATTGCTTTTTTGCTGCGTAACACAGATTAGATTTTCCAGCAACATACACCCACACCAACTAAATCCTTCATCATATTATGACCCATAATTTCATCACCAAGTTTTGGCAATAAATAGAAATTAAAAAAATCATTAAACATCAGATTATAAATAATCAAATGTTTTATATTGCAACATCAGCTACTTTACTAATGCTCTCCTAATGTCATATCATAAGTGATGACACCTCAGAATGTGTCACAAGCATTAAGCAACTTGACCATGCTACATGATGTCGAAGAAGTGTTTTATTCCTGTGCCTGGTTTACCATCAGTTTATAAATGCAACATCTTTATTTATTCGTGTTACTTATTAACATGAATAGGGTGGTAGGTGTAAGATATAGGATAGTAACCTGTTCATTTTCTAAGAAATTGTTTTTCACAATCAGCATGATCGTATCCGTTCCTTGCTTAAAGTTACAAAAGAATTCTATTTCGCATCGAATTCATCATCTCACCAAAATTTAGGAACATTAAACTAAATTAACCATAAATGTAAAAATTCTGGACCTATGTCAAACCCAGAACTGCTCTAAATATCATCACAGAGAATCAAGAAAGAATCATGTATCACAGAACTTAAAAGCTAACTAAACGTTATAACACAAATCCAAGCATACATGGGAGAATGCAAAGAGCCATTCTGACAATACCATTATAATACAACTGTACAATACTCATGACCACAATATGTACGACATGTGTAATTGTGTATAGTATTCATCAAGGACCAGGTTGTGGCATAAGCCAAGATTTAGTGAATCTGCCTAGTACAAATTCAGCAATAACAAGGGGTTTAGGATCATCCATAATATGTTGGCTGTAGTGCGGATAAATCGAGCTGCCTATAAGTCGTGCAATCATCGCTGCAATGGTACTAAGACTAATAAGAAGGATGCACAAAGAAAATATAGGGAAAAATAAATGCCAGAGGTCTGCTTTGTTGCATTCAGAATAATATTTATTTATTTGTGGGAGTTAGGTGCGAGTCTACTCGAGACTCAAGAGTATTCGTATTTGCTAGTAAAGAGCATCAAATCAATCAGCCGCGGAGTTGGTTCACGAGTGCGATTCGTCAAAGCAATTCGCAAGGACATCAGTTGGAGGCTGTCAAGGAAGGGCTTTAATTATTCACACAGTGTAAGGAAGTAGGAAGACAGACCAGAAACACCTCCACCAAGCTCATCAATGATTAACCGCTGACTTCAGGCTCCCCATTCTAATGTGTACTGTGTACTGTGTACTGAAGTGTCTGTTAGTGTCCAACATCCATTTCATTAACTTTGACTTATATTAGAATGTTATTCAATTATGATCGAACTTAGAAGGTAGAATACTAAGAAAGGACCGCCATCCATTTCATGCCATTAAATTAAAAAAATAAACAGGCCTGACACTAACAGTAGTAATAAATTGATTTAGCTTTATGCATTGATATGGAAATTAGGATAATCCTACAATTTATCCGCGAAAAAATCGGATCTACTTATAAATAAATTGTGTATCAGATTTGCAAATTTACAAACAAGTCTGACCAGCATCTGGGACTACGCCGAAATTCAAATAAAATGTAATTCTTGTAATATATCTGCAAGAACTCACTACAGGATTGCCCTACAAAGCTGACAATCTAATATGGCAGAAATTGACAGAACATTTTCTTGGCTGGTAAAACTCCGACTGTATAAGTTGCTTTGAAGAAACTCCCCCAATAAGTCCATTATAGTCCTCAGTGCCTGGAACTCTTAGATTCTAAACAAATTCTTCGGAATGAATTTTCAATCGAACAAATTTGCAAGTTGACAAAAGAAAGACGAAAATTTCATGACAATTTTGACAGCGACTGAAGTGGTCCTTCGGGGAAAAATTCAGGATTGTTGCCTTAATGAAGCAATTTCAGAATAGAGCTGGTGGAGGTGGGAAGGAAAGATTATAATGAGATGCATGCCTCAATTTTTCTTCTAAAGAACTCCAAACAAACATATGAATCAATCTTTAATGCAGACGAAAAAATATGTATCGCTAGTCCATTCAATATAGTAGCATTACACTGTACATAATTAATAGCAGCACTTAAACGCTGGAGTAGACAGTGATAAGGCATGTCACAAAAATAAAAGGTGGCCCTAAATTTTCATGCAGAGAACATTAATTTGTTGCTGAATATAAATCCCACTGTGGGGGTGTTACATTGCAATATTGGGTTGTTTAGTATTGCCACTGAACAGCTTGCAAAAAAACAACAAAAAATTCAACAATCCTGCAGAAAGAAGGTGACCCATGTGTGCAAAAATAACAGTATTAGGATTGGATTAAGTTTTCACAAATCACACTCAAAAAATAATATTCAGTCGTGTGTGTGTGAAGTTAAAAATAACATGACGTCAATCAATGGATGTGGACAAAAGGATCAACTGATTCAACGATAATTCAACATTTATTAGCCATTTTAAAATAACAATTTCATCTCTGACTCATATAACTTTGAAAATAGCTTCCATTGCAGCAGCAGTATGACCCTCATTGGGAGTACATAAAAAAGTTAAAAAAATAATAAATTATATCTGACCTTATCAAATGAAATTGATGTTTAATCAATATATCAAATTATAAGCGATCTATCTTTAAGAAATTCTCACTTTTTTGCGAATTTACAACCAGCAACTACTCGAAGCAGAGCGTGTATTCGACAAAGTACAGCAAATAATCATTAAATGCACAAAAAAAGTAAAAATGGAACTAGTTAAAAAATTTACTATCCCTTACAACATGATCATAATATAACGTAGTCTGACCACAAGATGACCAGTGGGCAGGTGTGGGTCAGGTGTAAGTCAGGTCCCACAATGTGACATGACCAGCACTGGGTGGACATCCATGTCCAGTGAGAGTGGACAATGGCCATTCATAGCCCCATCCATCATATAAGTGTCAAGCATTTGTGGCTCACACCTCCACATCACAGCTGACCACTGTCCAGCCCTGTCCAGTTACACCTTTATTCACAATGTCTATTGGCCACCCAAAATAGTGGAACATGCAGGGTCATAAAATAATCCTCCATTCCCCAATTGTCAGAATTGATACTGTATGTCACACATGTATTCCAGCCTGCGATTCAATGTGGCATTGTAATCGAAGATGAAAAACATTGTCTCATAGTATGCCCACATAACACACTTAGTCGTGAGGACCTCTTTAAAATAGCTAACGATCAAAGGAGACAAATTTAAGACCATCATGAAATCAAAGAGCCTGAGTTGTTAAAATCCCTTGGAAAATTTCTTGTAAAGATTGATGCCTAATGAATGGTTGGATCATCATCCATCGTCGAGCATTAACCATCACCCCTCAAACTAGCAGTTTCTGCACTACAAGCATTTTTATATATTGTGATCTATGTGCTTTTACATTCATGTACATAACTGTGCACGATGCTTTGTTATATATACTCCTAATTCAAATGTTGTACTTAAATTAACATTTAGGGTTACTGTATACATGTGATATGTCTATATATAAATATATTTTAACAAATGTATGTAAACGAAACTTATTGCTCATATTACCGTGCTATTGTTCAGCAACTGGGACCATGGATGTATAGATAATCCATTGATAATGTATACCTTTAACTTTTATACCATGTATATATATATTGAATATAGAAATAGTGAGTAGAAGTAGACTTAGTACACGTTTTTATCTGTTATTTTTGACAAATTTATCATGTATGATATTACTGTGTCAATAAAAGCATATATATAATACATTTCCAGGATACATGTCCAACGTTACGACATGGAATAAGAATCTTTTTCCTACTTCAGGACATACAATAAGAAAGTTATTTGATACACTGGCACTAGCATGATAAGGACCCTAGCATATTACAGTAGAGGGTAGACCCCCTCCACATTAAGCATACTGTGAACTTCCCCCATCATTCCATAATTAATCTTTACTCGAGGCAAGAATCAGCTTCGGAGGGCTGCACTCGACCAATTTGGTTTTATTACCTAATAATTATACGCTAAAAGTGCTGTCAACTAACCTACACGTATTCGGATAATTCTAACCTGCAATGCATTGTAATTCTATTCTGAGACGACATACGAGACAGAAGAGAAGATTTATTGCACATATGACATGGAAGTGCCCAATATACGCTACACACTCAACTTCCTCTAAAATTAAAATTCACTCCAGGTTAATTTTTTTATTTTGTTGTGCAGTCTTTTCACACATTATCAAAAAGCGAAGAAATCAATCCTAAGATAACAAAATCAAAACACATGAGTTGAATACAAAATGACCTCACATGGGATATTCAAGATCCCCAGGTATTTTTTAATAATGCCTGAAAACAAATAGAAGAACTATTTGGTCACAAATCATAATGAACCGCAGCCAAGCGCGGAGCTGTTTTTAAGACGAACAAACACCACTTTTAAAAAAACTTTTAGTAACAAAGAACGCCGCTCTCTTCTGAACCTGTCACCCGTTTAGTTCCTTATATTATCACTTATTTTACCTTATTTTTTATTTTTCACAGATGAGCAAACGTCTTTTAAAAAAATTAGAATGAGAAAGTGGGACCACAGGAGTCCGGAAACTCCAATCAAATATTTATATTTCACAATTCGTTTCAAAAAGTTTCGATAAAAAAGAGTATTTTTATTCCCACAATTGAAAATTCACTCAGTTTGACATGACTCCATAAATAATAATAATAATTGAATCATATGCAAACAAAAAACGCTCACTTTACTTGTAAGCAATTACGTTTCACCACAATTGAGCAGAGAACAGTAATTAATGGATATGTCTAATAAATCAGGAAGACGCCTCGTCATATTCTGTTTAATTAAAAAATGTTAACAGGTTGCACAGTACAAAAACCATCATATAAACAAATAATAAATAGTCTGGTTTCCACATACCTGTCTCTGTATGGGCCATTGCACAATCTATTTATATAGCAGAAGCTCCTGTTTTTTGATGCTTAGCAAAGAAAAATTTTTAAATTTACATTCCACTTCTTGGTAAACTAACAATCACGCCCATTAATAAAACTTAATGACGAAAAAAGTAAGTTCAAATAAGTCAAGGATCCTTTCCCCTTATGTGACTCCATAAGTTCTTCATGATCTAGGTCCAACTCAGACCAGGTTTAATTAAATGTATTGTAGATCTGAAGGAGATTGCAAAATACATTTCTATGTGCTTTGTGGGAGTGTCGGTATTACACAGAAAAAAATAAAAAATAAAAACAAAGCTTAATATAAAGGTTTAAAAACAAAACTATGCTTCCTCATAAAACAAAATGCTATTCATGAATACCAACAAATTAAATGAGATTTGTGTATTTATCAGAAGGAAATTCATGTCACTGAACTCATTACTTCATGTCAGATGCAGACAAGCCATAAACGCCACATTACGTCACACAACAGTTGGTTGCCATGACAATCAAGGACCGGAAGTACTCTCCAGCGCAGGTGCACAAAAACAAATCACCATGGCAACGAGGACATCATTCACATTATTCAACAGGACTGCAGTTCACAGAGAATTCAAAGCTTGGTTCATGTATAATGAGTAATGACAGAACTGAGGTCCATATTGCAATTGTTGAAAATTACCTAAAATGCTAGGTTCCACAAAGGAGCCTGAAATAACTTCCAAGTCAAAAATAACTTCTTACATTCCTTGCGCATAATAACAAGTGACAGTTGCAGGGAGCTGAAGTGAAATTTGAAGACAAAATTCCCGACTTGACCTTTCGACACGCTATTTGCCATAAATTGCCCATATCACATCTATATTACTCGTGTTTAAATTCCAAATGGAACAATAATTGTTTGGTAAGAGAATATCAGGCCAAACAATCCATTAAAAACGGGTGAATTCACACTATAATTGGATTTTTACATCAAATCAAACTTCCAAATGCTTAAAGAATTCAGTACAAAGGTCCCTGCTGTACTGCGTGACAAAGTTTGTTGACCTCTTCTAGCATAAAAACCAATATTTAGATTTGCACAAGAGCAAAAATGCCTGTTAAAAAATAGAATATTTGCCGGCAGAACACTCTTCGCCCTAACTCATGTGACCAGAAATCACTCGAAAACACAACATTGATATGCAGGGCACAATCACCACCCACTTCCAGGGTGAAATAAAAAAAAAACTGATCTTTATCACTTTGAAAGGATCCCATGGCACGAATTAATAGCATTTGATGGTCTTGTAAGCCATGCAGGTTGTAAAGGGAATTTGGGTAGACACTTCTACTATGGAACTAAAAGACAGTGCAGAGAGAACGGAGACTTCAACGTACAGGGTGAAAAAAAAAAGAGCGATCATCTATTTATTTTTTAATATGCATTTGAAGCTAGTTTTGCTTATCAAGATTTAAGCAAAAGATATAAAAATCGATTTATCACAATAAGCATATTTTTATCTTCTTTTTTCATCATTTTTATAACAAAGTTGAAGCCAATTTGCTTTCTTTTTTTTGTAAGAAGAAGACTGCAGATTTCTCAATTTCTGTCAATAAAACGAACCTTGCACAAACTTTAACATATAACCACCTTTATACTTGTAACATCAACATAAAAATGCATTCATGAGAGTGGCTCGGCCTTACACACACACTGAAAATCTAGTTTATTATGTTTACTCTAATGAAAACATCATTCGAACTTTCATACATATCACTACAAGGAAGATAGTTTGACCTCAAGCTATCAAATCAGATACACATGATATATGCACTGCTTACACAGATGTCTTTCATCATCAAAAGTTGAATTAATGTTAATTTTTGAAGCTTCATATCATAAGCAAATGATAAGGTTTTGAGTTATCTATCCCCTATTCCTTTCAGATAACTTCAGACTAGGTTTAGATAGCCTTGGCTTCCAAGGTTTTGGCTGAACCACCTTATTTCGACAGATTTAAATAGTCTACCGGATCTCATACTCTTTGACTGTATTTCAATCACTAAAGGCTTGAGGCTGGACAGATTCCCCATCATCAGATGCTGCTGCTACTGATGCAGGGATGTAAGCCACACAGCCAGAGGGCATCTGAGCCGCATCTCTGCTAATCAAGTGACATCTCCTAGCCTGCAGCAGTACCTCAGGACGGCCACTTGATTGGAATTTATGATCACTTACGGACCCCACTGATAAAAACCAGCACTGGTCCAGCAGTCGCTGTGGAAGACTCTCGATGGGACTTAAGACTCGGTTAGTCCGGAGACAGTCCCAACCCAAAAGAATCAACGTTATCATGGTAACTAACACAAGACTCACAGACACCTATAAATTCATACCCAAATACACGTACACCAAAGTGTCGCGTTAAGACCTCAGTTCGGCAGAAACCTCAACCTATTACATTCAGTACTTTTTTTTATATTTCACAAACTGAGCCGCAACGTTTTATTTGCTATATTTGTAAATAGTGTGGAAAAATCTTGTAAGCCCTCACATAACATCATGCTCTCTAAGATTCAACAGAATTTTTAAATTCCCAACAGTATATCCTCTACATGTACATTAACATGCATCAATCTACATGAACATGATTCAATATGGAAAAGAAACTGAAGGATATTGTAAAACCTCTTAAGTTGAACTCCATATTTCCCTATTCCGACACGAACCTGAAAGTATCAAGACAAATATCGACTGAACATTTCTTCGAATATGTTCTTGTATTTGTCAATCTGTAGAAGCTTCTATAATTATAATATTATTCTTTCAAGCTGAAATCATATACCGTTTGTATTTGACCCTATACACTGCTATAACGCCACAGTAATTCAGGAGATAACCTAATCAAAAATTCCATTAACTACAAAACAAACATTAAGGGATAAGTACACGGTGACACAACAAAATAAGCAATGACTTTTTCTTTTGAAGAACGCTCCCAACTCTGGGCAATTTCCACCTTAGCTCTTGAAAATAAATATGTACAGGAAGAAGTTATGACATGTGATCCATCAAAAACTCCACAAAGTCCCCAAGACTGTACGTTTACTTTAAAATTAATCACACCAGCTTTTAGATCTGTTAAGACTATAGGACAACAGCTAAGACTGCGTCCAAAACTAATCACCCAACATATTAAATTAATCAGACAAAAAGAAAGCTAGTAAAAGAATTGCATTGACGTCCATGGTGAGGACACATTTTGACTACCGGCTGATGAGCGACTTCATTGTAGAATGCTCAGTGCCGTTTCGTGTAGTTGGCATTTTGGATATTACTGGTGGGTGGGCCAACAACCCAATCATCCTATGACTAAAAAAGGTTTGCTTGCAGAACACAGCGGCTGAGGCCAAATATAGAGCAACAACACCGGCAACCAATTAACACAAACCAATTAGCCTGTCAATTAACCGCAGAGTGCCTGAGATTAACATTGGGCCCGGGATTAGCCAGGGCCAAAAGCGAATGATGTAAAGGCCCACAAACCCACAGATATCCCCGTCGGAAGTATGATGGATTTCCGGTGCCGAAAATGGAGTTGTCAAAATCTGCTGGGGATTAGCGATCCCATTTTTGTCGAGTTCTGACGGTTGCGAATGAAGCTGACACCTAACGAATAACCCTACACAATAATAATGAAATTCAGAAAAGCACTCGATACGTCGTGGCTGTCCTCCTACTGCACTTCATCAGAGTTCCCCATTTGTCATTGAATCTCTCAGAATGATAAATCCATCTCGAATATAAAGCATTCCCCAACAAAATTTGACAGCGGATGAAAAATGAAGACAAAACGTCACTCACCACTGTGATGGGGTACTGAGGGTTGAGTATCGTGAACAGGAGGACTTTGTTTGGTCTTTCTTCCATGCTGAAATAGAGAAAAAGAAACACATCATCAATTATGAGTTAATTGCCTGCAGATCAACGGGATCATTAAGCTGTCATTGCATCAATTAAACATGTGATACAAGCTCAATAAAGGACAATTCAAGCTAACATAAAAGCAAGCAGAGCTATCTGTAGACAAAATGTCTGTTTTTTTTAATGGGGTTATTCGATAATCAGTAAAATTTATTGCTGTAATAAACAGCATTATGTGAGCTGACACACAATGTAAAATGCCAGTATTAAGACAAGTTTGAAGGTGATATACACAGAAATACAATAGATATTAAATTTCTTCTTCATTGCACACTTGCTTCCACCAAGATTCAATTAAACGAGCTACAGAAATCAGCACAATTTTACAACATTGCATTAACTTTTTCATTGACGGCAAACACTCGGCTTAAATTGAATTTTGGCAATATATGAAGTGTCATGAAGAATGTGGACGGAGACACTTCAAGAAGGCACTTTTCTGAATTTTTCCCCTCAAAACCTACACCTGTGGAGGCAGTTCTTATGGCACAACCTCTGGTAAAAACATTCACGCAGTCCTGAAGTCGCCAGAAATGACAAAGCCTAGCCTATCGCGCTTAATTTTTCCTGGCGCGCACAGACAAGCAAACAAGCCTTCAATGTCCATAATAATGTATTTAGCAGTTCATGTTTTCCCTGGACAAACGTAGTTCTACATAATAAATGACAAGATATCCCTCCGCTGTATTAAGTCGTATAGCGTGACAATTGGAGAGAACTAGAGAACCTCCATGGAGTGAATATGCATTCGCTCACTCTACAATTGCTTTAAGCAGTATAAGAAGACAAAATAAACTCGTAAACTCTACAACTCAACTTCAGAATCTTTCGCTATAAATATCTTGTATCTAAGAGGCTAGAATACATAGCTTATCCAACACAAGAGAACATAGTAGGTCCTACAGATTATGTCATACACCAGGGGGAACTGTGATACACAACTTCATTAATGCAGGGGTCTCTTTATTCCCTATGGTCTGCTGAACTACATACATCTTAGCCTGCCCTCCAGCCATCAGAGGCTCTTTGCTTGTGTCCAGTCCAGAGATAGCCACTGGACAAGTAGCTTGACCATTGACTGCTTGCTTCACTTGACTCTGATTTCATGCAAAAAACTTCAGGGTGTACATCAAACAGAGCTGTGTGTACAGAACTTGAGCGACTTAATGGTATGTGATGGAATTCACAAGCAAGCTTCTCCTTAAAAGGTATATTTGGTTTACTTAACAGCGTTGGCTTCAACAATTTATTCCGACTGCCAACATGAAATTCAGATTACAAAAATAAAATAGGAAATCAACTGATGACCAAGTGTGTGTGTGTGTGTGTGATTAGGGCTTTACGTCCTGTATTTCTGCACCAGTTGGGCTAATTAGGACAGGTAGAGACCATGGCAATGAACTGATGACCAAGTATTGAAACTACTAAAAGACAGGGTAGGTAAAAGTGTCATTCTGATAATACTGAATTGGCGATCAGCGTTAAATCCACAGCGAAACATAATCGATCATCCTAACAGAACACGCTATATTTAAAACCAACATTTAAAGCGACCAAGTCACAAGGATTCTTGAAATCTACAGAAAACAGAGGATAATGGAAAGCCGCTGAAGACACAGAAATCAAATTACCAAATAGAATGCCTTTCCTCGAAGCAACACTTCCTTTTCCACATTTCATGAAGACACAAATTTCTAGGAAACCTGAGCGTGTAGACAAAAACCGCTCAGCAGAAACTAGATCAGGACACATATACCGCACTTAGTTGCACTAGGCTATTCCATAAAGCCACCAATTGGGCGCCCTGTAGGCAATGGCCAGCAATACAGAACAGTATGGAGCTGCAGACTTTGAGGTTACTGCCACCCTGCATTCTGCTTGGCAATCAATAGGTGCAAAGAACTCCCATCAGGCAGTATCCCCCGGGCCATGTGCCTCGTTAGCAACTAGTCTCCCTATGAATAGACAATCCGCTCGTTCGGCCCTTTCCCACTTTGATGGGAGAGAAAAAGGGGAAGGCCAGTGCCGTTTCAGCAACTGCAGCACGACAACTGATGAGGGTGATGACTCTGAAGAGCCAAAAGGTGTAAAGATGCAACCACAAAGCATCATTTTCAAAATATCGCTTGACCTCTTCCAGATGGAGGTCATGTAAGTTCAAAACAGCAATGCTTCATTGGCAAAAGTAAGAAGGGGCATCACCTGCATAATTTACTTTTACTGCATTGCTTTTGGGCTGAACACAGTGCTCCTGAGGTTTAGTAACTTGACAAGCAAATGCCATACAATCAACACATTTTTACCAACATTAAAGCCTGTTGACCTTACTGGCGCTGATATGTTACTTCCATATAAAGACATAACAACAGTAAGGTAACAAAAAGCCATTCTGCAGAAACCCAGAACTTCTGGCAGAAGGTCACAGACGCAAGTTCATAAAGAAGTGACATTTCCTCCGATGGGGAGGAAACCGACGACCGCCTGACGCAGGGTGGACAGCATCCGTTCTTTTCTTTACAACATCCACAGAGTGCCCGGGCTGATGGCTTTGGTTCCTTTTAGGTTCTTGTCCTTTTCCTCCAATCAATATTACAAGCCTGGCCAGGCTGGACATTGACTTTTGGAGAAGAATGACCGCCTCTGCCATGGCTCCCTCGCAATTACTGCAAATCCCTCGGAGTTACCAAGCAATCTCAAGGTTTTATTTATCGGCGAAAAGAGCAGCAAACACCATCACCCCTCCTCTACACACTACCATTAAAAGGTGTATGGTCCTTTAAAGGAGATTCTCACTGCATCAGTTGGCCTCAGTAGGTGTCACTACTGAGCCATGAACCTTCTAATTCACCAAATGCTATTTCAACCATTACAGATTCAAAGGTAGTAAGAGGAGTTAATGAAAGGCTCATACTGTCTTGATTATATCCTCAGATTAACGTCAATAAAATATCCATTAGTTCTCTTTTTCTGAAGAAGACGAGAATTCAGCTGCACCGAATGACACCATCTGCCTTTTAGCATTATATCAATCTATATGCAACATGGAGTGTAATAAAATTACCCATATGGTATTATTCAGACACCCACACGTTCTGTAGAACATTAGAAGAGTCTGTAATGCATCTCAAGATATCTCACATCAGGGACATCTCGTGGAATGATACAATCATCAAGCTCGACACATTACTGGGCAGAACTGAAAGGTTATAAAAGCCCTGTGGAAGGTTATAAAAGCCAAGGTGGTGATTGACAATGGCCTATTCTTCACGAAGTCACAAAAGCTGCTCTGGCCAGACTGGGGTAGACAGGCCTAATCAGGGAGAAAGTCACGTATCAATATGCGCCTTCCATCATGGTGGATTGAGCGGAAGCAGAGCACAGATGCTGGACCCCTAGGGACCTTCTGCATTATCGATGTCACTGGCAACTCTGATGAAGGTCCTCCATCGGACAAGTCAAATGAAAGGAGACGAATCGTGAGTGGTCGTGAGTGGTCCCTCGCCTGAGTTCGACTAAAACCTCCGCCAAATGTCATATCGTGAATTTCCTTCTGGACTTTTAAGACGGTTCTAATCTATCGTCATACATTAGTGGGACAACTTCTATATGGCTGGTCACTATTTGCGAGGAATACTGATGAATCCAACATTACATTGACACAACCAAACGAAGGATCATTGAGAATGAAACGACACAGATATTTGGAGCGAGGACGAGACGCTGTCATCAAGCACAAACATGCCATCATTTCTGAGTCCGTGACATAACCTGCATAATTCGTCATATGGTAAAACACTTCCCACTAATTACTCTGGCACACCGACAAGCGATGCATCCTACATTATGCAAACATTATCCTGATGAGATGGCGCAGGACACCCTGACAGCCCTTGGACAATAGACAAGTGACGAACACAATGAGGAGACAAGGACCATTGTGTGTCACTGGCCCAGATGAATACCCACCCCTTAAGACAATCAATAGGTCCTCATGGACCAGCACACAACATTAATTTGATTACAGCAAATACAGACAGACAAGATACAACACTACAAAGGTATGCTGAGAGAGATAAGACAGATAGGATCCTAAGAAACCCTCCTGGACAAGAAATAAGTCCATGAGGTCCTCATGTTGACATGCGCTCGATCCTCACTCAACGACAGCCATTGCTAATCAACTGAAGACATAACACACCACAGCAAACCAACGGTGCATCCTATTACCATTGTATATTCAAGGCAAATACCAAATGTCAGTTAACCTCCAATCTGTCATTTGCAAATGCATATCATACACTGCAATCACATCACATTCTGACTCCTGTAAAACTTCCATATATGAAGTCGTTCTAGCTAATATTCTAGCATTCCCTTCAACAATATCTAGATTGTACAACACTGCAATAAAATTTGCCAATTGCAACATAAAATATATCACAATTCGTTCGGGATTTCGCTCAAATTAGTCCAATTCATAGACTTAAGCACATAAATATTTGCCAAGAAACTACAACTGGCTTCATAGAATTCGCCTAAGGCAAAGAAATGTAAGAGCTAGGGATTACGGTTCTATCTTTTCGAAGTCAACACGAAAGTTTGATGATGGCAACTTGATGCTCAGCGTTGTCCCTTTTAGACTTACACCAATATAGTGCACATTATGCAGCTGCACATGGAAGCTGCAGTGGATTGACAAGATTAATGCAGCTTGCAGGGGATTAAACTTAAAACTCATTTCACAAAGTTTCGCTTATGTTATGAGATTGTGGCTGGACTTTCACGTTACGAAGAAAGCAATACATGAAGGTGGCTGGTGCAATATTAATCATTAGCGAATGACAGAGCAAGGTAAATCAATCTAGGCTGGACGCGGGTGTATTGCGAATATCATTACGGAGGAGCATGAATGAATTGTTCCTTAGCCACCCTTGAAAACACAATCAAAAGGGACCCAGCAGAGTTCCAATCAAGTCATCCTAATTAACAGTGAGCTCAGAGATCCAATTAAACGAGCACAAAATGCCGGAGGGGATATGACCAGCCAGAAATGAAGAAGAACTGCTGCAATCCATCGCCATGGGACCACCAGGCTGAGCGGCGGACCCACCGACATCCGGACGCAATATAAACATCCCCCTCACCATACATCATTTTCTCATTACACCTAACCATCACTTATTAACAATTATGTTGCAGAGGCAACGATTTCTACCGACTCCGAAGCAGGCGCAAGTA
Organism: Alitta virens; assembly: GCA_932294295.1. Lineage (NCBI taxonomy): Eukaryota > Metazoa > Annelida > Polychaeta > Phyllodocida > Nereididae > Alitta > Alitta virens. Next base: position 8,936,206 of record OW028574.1, read on the forward strand.
GAAACTCCTCTTTAAAAATCAATTTGTTGACAATGAGTCATTGTCTTCAGAATATATTGCCATTTATTGGGAGGCAAAACGCTCAAAAGAAAATTCCCTCCATAGGTAGTAATTTTTCACCATTTCAAGGCGACCTGCAACAAGCAACTTCGTCAATCCAATATTAACCCGACTCTTACCGGCAAGATCCCATCAGTTATTACAGATCTTTTATCCATTAATACCCTTTCTTTGTTTTGGTTTCACTTGTAATGCATGCAACAATTTCTACATACTCGCCATCACAAAATCTCGGCAGACGACCATGTGACAGAATGCACCAGGGTCAACTCGAATCGCTAGATCACCACAATGGCACCGTTTAGCACACCTTCTTAAAATTCTGCTGAGCGGCTGCCCTTTCCCTTCAATAACCATAACAGAGAAAAGGACTGTTCAGGAGCTATAAATATGGGCTGGATGAGACGCAATATGACTATGGGGCTGGCTGGTGATCCTAAATGTCTCCAATTTAGCAGAGCAACAAGGTTGTGATGAATACTGAGGTGCGGAGTGTAGCTAGTGCTTATGGCAGTGTCCCATATGTCAAAAGCTGAAGGGGCTGAGCCAACCTAAGCCCAGCAGGGAATGGGCCAGCATGGTCCTATCACAAGTGAAAGCTCCCATCCACAATCCCTGTCACTGACTGCATAATGGCCAATGACACACCGACCCACAGACCGCCAAATAAAATCCACAGCTGGCTTCTCTTTCTGTAGCAAATAATTCTAGCTAGCTGGCGATTGTGTGCAATATGTAGAACCGTAAATTTGTCATTACAGAAGCTGCAAGACTATGCAGTCTTTCTTTTATGAATGCTAGCCAGACATTTTCTGATACATCTTAGTATTCTCACACATATTTCTGAGGTTCCGCAACTGCGATGCATACATCCAAAAGCCTCTGCTAAAACATCCCTAGATACCGACAGCATTTGAATGATGACGTCACAAGCTTCTAAATGACGTCATGAATCAACCTGCAGGGTTCTCTTCTATGCATCCAGGAGGCATCCAATTGCATAACATGGGAGGGGGTCTTGTCAGAGCCTACACACAGCTTCCTGAGCGGGGATGCTGAGAGCGTGTGGGTCTAGTGGCTTGCACATCACCTGGCCCAAGGCGAACATTTGCTCTGCCTCAGCAACTATCAAGCATCCCCTGTGACCAAGATGCGATGCATCACCGCAGCTGCTGATGCTGCTTAGATGGGCCCAAAGTGCTTTAATACTTTGGCCGCTGAGATCTTCAGGCTATGCTAAAATGTTTTGGCTCTACCGGGTCTACCCACTGTGTTGACACGCAACCACTGAAGTTGTGTGATTCACCAGACAAGGACTTCTGTTTTAATGCACCGAAGTAGTGTCTACTAATAAGATGGTAGTCTCAAATTTATATTATACATGGTTCCCCCCGGTCCCCATTCATAGGCGCGTTATATTGGAGGTGTCTATGCTGAGGCAAGCTAAAGACTCCACCCATGGGGTAATTGTGTAACAGGGTGTGGACTCCAATCCTTATCTCGTCATTACGTCTGCCTCTGACAGCTGGTCAGTCAGGCCCAGTAGCAATGAGACATTGTACATATGGCATCCAATTAACATGAATTTCATCATACTTAGCCCAATTTCATCATACTTAGCCCAAATGCAAAAGTTCGATACGGTAGGTTCAGCTCAAAAAGACAAAATCTTGGCAATTGGGAAGAAACATTTAGATCTGCCACACTGGTTTACCTTTTAAATCTTTGATAACAACAATTACTAGTATGGATCACTGAAAATCTTTGAAATACCTGAATGTGTGCATTATCTGCTTCCAACTTCTATCTCCAGTGTCCGGACTTACCATAGTGTCCCTGTCACAATCAGAAAGAAGCTGACTGAGCACAGGATTAAGGTCACTCGTCATACTCCAGTGATTCGGAGCAGATTATGCATGAGTAATCTTGTTACAGTTGTAACACATTGTGGTGTATGTTATTTTTGTATATTACGCTATAATTTCTACAGTTGTTTCCACAAGTGCTGGTGTACTGTGCCTGCTCAGAGCTACATGGCTATTGTTGCTACAGTCAATTCTTCAAGTATGGAGTGACCTCTACCTGTCAGTGGTTGGTAGCTGTTACAGTTAACCTCACAAGTACTGTTACACCTGCTGTTATACAGTCCTTGCTTCAGTGTACGTCATTCTCAATAGAGTCTTTTCACTGAACAGCCCTGAATTCAGCAAGACATAAGTCTTTCCTCTCCTCTTATTACTCATTTTGCTTTTCAGACGAAGTAGGTCATAACTAACGGATTCCATAAATATAACTTTCTCAGAAAATAAACAAAAATCAACTAAATGATAAAGTGTCAAATATACATTAAAATGCACTAAAAATACTGCTGCTAGGATGCACTTTGCTTCAGCCAATCAGTCAAGGGCGGGAACTTTTTCAGCCAATAGAATTGCAGTATTCTGTTTTGGCCACCTGATGGAAATACAGAGAACCTTCCGTGAAAATCCACTATTACTGGCGTTTGGAAGAATTAGGTCGAGTTCCATAACTATTGGATTGGTCATCGATTGGTAAATCATACGTATAGTGTCAAATTGGTTAAATTGGACATTGTGGACATTTGTCAAACATGACTCTAATAAATTGGGGAAAATTACAGCTAAACAAACTCTTCTTTGTAACTTTTACGATGGTGGTGTGGTTTCTTGGAGCTGATTTAAACAATACCTCCTAGCCAAAACATCTGAAATTATGCCGACCCAATTGAGTAAGTCACATCGACTATGCACATACAACACCGCTTTAATGACCATAATTTTTTTGTTTTAAACTAAGTACACAACTTTTAAAAGCGCTCTCCAACAAGCATCTTATCCAGCCTTCGCTTCACTCGTTTCATCCAGTGATTCAGTTCATTTACGTTGTCATAAAATTACGCTGCGATGGCCACGGAATTCCTTCAGGGCTACTAACGACAGCGCTACAAATCTCCACCGTCCCACAGAGAATAGCTAAGAAACTTAAAACCACAGTTTACAGCAGAAACATGAAATGGGTTGGACAGTTATTCACATCTGAACGAGTCGTTTCCCACGTTCTTGATCCTTTTTGTGGGTTTAGCACATTGGATGTAATTGGTTGATCAAGTGTCTGTTTGAAAGGGCAACCAAATTACAAATTGGCAATTCCATTATGTTCTCGTGGCTAGTTGTTACGATGTCATGTTTTGATTTTAAGAATCAGACACAAACTGGCATGATCAAATAGTATGAAATTTAGACCTTTTCGCAATTGAATAAAACAAACTGAACCATTAAAACAAATCAATCAACACGAATTTGCTGTCAAAACGTGCAAAAACCATCCAATCGACAAATTGCGCTGGCAAGGCTAAACTGGTGGCATGGGGTTAACAATACCAAGGCTCGGGGAAGGAAATTAGCACGGATACAATTTCAGAGCTCTGCTGCTAATATTTGGAGTCATCACGAATAGCCTAGTACTATTATTGAGCACATAAAAGGGGATGTTCGTCTAAATCCATGGATCACAAGGGAATAACTGGGTGCTGCTTTTATCACTGGACCGCATGAAAGACATTAAAGTGAGAAGCAGTGGGGAAGCAGACTCAGCTGCAATCAGTTTCACCATTCTCAGTATTTTGTGGGCTAACCATGTGCTTTAGTTGGTGATGGGACTGCTGCTGCTGCTGCTGCTGCAGGAGGACAACAGCTGGGGAATGGGGATCGATTATAACAATAACATGCAGACTTAGCATCATCTCAGTGCTCATTGCTCAGCATCTTCTGGTACAGCTGCTGCTGCTGCTGCTGCTGAATCTTTAAGCCCCATCCTCAAGATTCATACAAAACAATTAATCCTAAAGATTCACTGCACCCTAGCCAGACTGGCCTGACAACAGGTGACCTGTACACGAGAGCAATCTAAACCAACATGAACTCTTTCACCTCCTTAAGCCATGGGGCCAGCTCGCAGGAGGCAATATTACCCAGAGAACAAGACAGATGAACACAGACTGACACCAGTGCAATCCTCTCAGCCACTCTCCCATAAACTGCGTTACTGCATGAGATGGCTTAGAGATGCTGAAATGAACCTGACCAAGAGTACTGTCAACCACTCACCAATACAGCCAACACTCAATTCAAGTGGCCACTGCACTTGCTACTCCACTACACATCACTTCATGCGGTTGGTCACATGTCCTACTGTATTCGCTTGATTACAAACCCATCTTATTTAGAAATATTCAACACACCGAGGAGTATTAATCGCCACAAATCAGCGCAGTACGATTTCAACCCTCGAATACAATCAACAGACATTGATTCATACAATTTTACACTGATACATTCAATACAGTTATGCATATACATAATAATTTTAATACATTCAGTGCCAAGAAGGGAAACAACAGAGTTTAAAAAAACTATATTAAGTCGCTCCCAAATACAAAATAATATAATGATATAATATAAACAGTAAATAAAGTTACATATGACCTAATTATTTAATAATATATAAATCTACATGACCGTTTAATAATTCTGTTTTAAATTTTACAAAAGCTTTAGCAAATGATGATACACGATTTTTCTGTTTTAACATATCTATTAAATAAACTTACTCCACAATACAAAACGCCATAGGTTACAATCAGGCAGATACGACACTGGCGCACTGCTCACGCAGTGCTCATACAGTGCACATGCTATCCAATGACCAGCTAGACCCAGTGCCACATGCCATCCCATATGATCTGCGTCTGATTCATACCCAGCTCAGTATTGCCAGGCACATTACACACTGCTAAATGCGTCACCCAAGAGTAGCTGCTTACTCATCCCGATCACTGACCATTCAGCTAAGAGTTCACCTCTTCAGTTAAATACTGAGTCTGTTCCTGGCTCTTTAGTGTTTAATTGCCCATGAAGTGTACAATTGACTCCATCCTACAACATATATATCTTGTTTGTGTATTGCCATTGGAAGGTTTAATTCTTGGAATCAATTCAATGAGTTTTTCTTTCATTTTTGTTATCTATTTGCTAAAAAATCCAATACGGCATCAGTGAGCACTACTTTTCTTGCAAAATTGGCTTAATGGAATACAGCTACTGCAAGTGATTGAATTTTTTTTTAGTCAAGAGCATATATTGACTGCTGCAGTTTACTCTTGAGCATACAGTTCGCAGTATCACTCATAAGCAAAACAGGTGATGATTACAGCTGACCTAAACATGTTAAATAACCTGTTGCAGCACATGGGAGTTATTTCAGTCACTGTGGTAGCATGTCAGTGCAACATGTTAGAAGAATGCAAGTGCACGGTGTCACATGGTCATGCTAGACATGTGACCTTACATGGTCAGCATAAGACGGATGGGGATCATGGACTCCTTGCGTCTGATTATTTGCTACAGCAGCTGCACGTGCAACAATCACCACTGCGCATGTGCAGCCAGATGACCTTGGTGACCTGGGTCACGTGTCAGTATCACCGAGCAACCTTGCGAGTGGGGACCACACAGAATGACAACCTGAAATGAAATCAGATTGGCCCTTGAGGGCTATTCTCTCAATGTATGGTGTCCCTAGGTCTTACATTCTCATTAAACCAGCTCAATTAGCCAAACTAATGCGATTTAAACAAACCCATAAGACTAAGTAAACTAGAGTGCAGAGTGGCAGCTCATTGTAAACTTGGTCCCGCCGAAAGCAATGCTTCCACAGGAAACGGATAACAATTCGTCACACGTAGTTTGTTCATATGTATCCATTCTGATGAGAGAACACACAGCCATGCTCCCTATTACTAATGGCCAGGAGATTAGATTTGCATTGGACAATAGGAGAATTGAGGTTGGTTGGAGATTATGCAGGGCTCTTCCTGTTGCCATAAATCAATACATAAACAATTACAAAATACAACCGATGTCTCTATGGGACGAGTAAGTACTTCAAATCTTCGCTTCAGACTACTTCACCGTTATGGCTACTTCATGGTTAAATTTAAGATTTATGTTGAATTCCTGAAAACAATGACTTAGAAACTACCAGTAATTAGCAAAAATTCTTCTCCGCGAATGCGCATTGAAAATGAGTAGGCATCTACTATCACATGTCAATCGGACAAACACGGTGTGCAAGATTCTCTTTAGCAAATGAATCTATCTGCAAATAGCATATTATAGTTCCCAAGGCCTATCATTCTCCCCTGTAACACATATCATGCAAGTTGATATCTCTTCAGTTAGCTCTCAGCCTCCCTTTCCTCTCATTTACATGCTTGTCTCCCTCTTTTGATTGCATCTGGAACTTCAAAGCGATGGCCACAAAATGTCATTCGTTTGTAATAACGCGTCACACAGCATCCTTTGCAGGTCGCAGCATCCGCAGCTGCAGCACGATATGGCTACCATCCTAGGGATAACAACATCCTTTGCATTGAAGTCTAACAATGATTGCATGCAACTCCTAGTTCCCCTCTAAACCTCCCCCCGAGCGGAAGAAAAGGGCCTTTAATCCTCGTCATACATTCTATTCCATTCTTCCCACTGCCCTGTACATTCAACCGTATTTGTCTCATTAAAAACCGGGCTAAGAAGAAATACTGACCCCATATAAACGCCAATCAGCTATAATTTCTATAGAATCAAACCCAGTTACCTTATACACCAACCAGTCATTTCAAGGTGCAAAGAAAATACTCATGGTGCAAAGGAACTACCCTAAATAACAACGTTCTGTAAATTCTATCCAAGAACACAAGGAATATCATTCGAACACCCACCTATTCCAATTGACAGCTTCAATGAATTGTGGCATTCTCAAGATAACCAAGAATTTTGTAAACTAACGAATGGACCACTGTATCCAGATATCTGATAAACATATGTAAGTATAAAGTAATCTATAGAAATACTAAAATACAATTTATTGTAAATGACACCAAAAGTACTTAAGTCTGAACTATGCAACAGATATCGATAGCAACTTGGGAATTACACTGAGAGGACAGAACGGAGAAAGTCAGTAATAAAGAAAATTGCCCTGAGAGCAAAGCCAAAGACACCAGAGCAGTGATACTAATAGCCCTTCAACAGCAATGGCCAAAGCAATAATGGCAACAAGTAATTTGGAAACCATAGAAACCGTCTGTGTCTCATCGTGAGTGGCCAGACTCTAAGCAGCAGCTCAGCTGCTTAGGGCATCATTAGCATCATCATCATTACTACTGCTGCTGCAGCTGCTGCTCGGTACACTTGCCACACGATGACCTCCAGGTTTGCGAGGCATCTCTCTGCATTTAGCCCCAATCAAATAATGGATTCTGGAAAGCTTCATCTCCAAACAATCACACAAAGACAATGATCTCAATCATCCAATTCGGTGCTTTCCTTTAAAGGAATCAAGGGGGATCCAGACCCATTACTTAATGAAACGAGTTTCAAACAAGGAGCCCCACTCCCTCCACTATTGCAACTGCAGTGCATTCAGTGACATTCCCCAAACTGCTCAAATGAAGTTCTACAACAGGATTCACTTCACACAGAAATTCCACAGAACAGAAGACTCTTTTTGTCATGAATTGCATTACTTTCCAAAGCAATGTTCGATTTTCCAATTTTCATGTGAAATTACACTGAAGACATTTCAGGTCTATGTTCAACGTCTTAAATGATGACAGTTCAACGTTGAATGTCTCAATACTACTGGGTCTGAAACTTAATCAGCTTATATGACCTGCTGCCAGTGGCAGACGTAATGATGAAATAATAAGGTTTGGAGTCCACACTATCTTACACATTTGAGTAGGGTATTTTACTTGCCTCAGCATAGTACAAGGCACGTCCAATTTAATGCCTCATGCGATCACATCCAGCTGGGATGTAGCTTATGAAATGTGTCCGAGCCGGGGATTTAACCTGGGACCTTCAGCAGAGCTGGCCAGTATCATGGAGTCACTCCATGCCAATATGGAATTGGTGGATGCCTTAACCCATTAGGCCACCCAGCTGCATCAATTAAAGAGGACATAACAGCAAATCGCTAATATTTATAATGCATGTACTATTGTACTACTGCATTTTCCCCATTAAATTAATTGTAATACAGCATTTAGTACTTGTCTTTCAATCCATGGAGACAAGAGTAGTCTAATCTTGTCTCCATGTTCTATCTATTCACACCAATAACTAGTACATCCTGCTACTGCTGCACAATCTGACAGCATCTAAGCTCCACACATCAAGATGACCATGAGCCCCACCTGCCCAGTACAGTGTGAAGATGACCACTCAAGATGACCACCCAGATGTCCATGGAATGACCACTGGAATGGCTAGAGGAATGACCAGTATGTCAACTCAGCAAGTGAAAGGATTACTTAGCAGTGACCAAGCACAGCAGGAGCTGGATTTTTCACCAGACTGACCACTGGTCAGATTCATACGAGATGGAAAGATGCAGGAGAAAAGTGACCACCTGGGGCGTAAAACAACCAACATCCTGAGGGGGGGGAAAGAGGGGGTAAACACATTTTCTTTTCAGTTGGGGAGGGGGACAAGATCTGAACAGCAATGATATAATGTAACTATACTAATAAAATGCTCACCTATGTTTGTTGATAACTTAACAAAGAGTCCAAAAGATAATTCAGTACGGATTACAAATTTTATGGTACAAGATTCAGTTCAGCAACACAAGCAAAAGGTCAAAATGGATGGAGCATGCTAAGCAGGTCCGTATAGCAGTATAGATCTAAAATGCATTTTGAAGATCCACAGGAGTTAACTGCCTCAAAGTTTGACAGCAGTTAGTCCTACCATGATGCAATGTCCTTTTAAAGGTCCTTGCTGGATGTTTCAAAACATTTCTTAGGTGTGGAACAGATAATACAAGATAAAGATAAAAACCAACCAGAGCATATACGACAGTGCCAATATATTGCCCTATCCATTGCTGTTGCTATATCGTACATGCATATATCACTTAATGCACTTCGAACACACCACAGTAAAATGCATACATTCATGAACTATACTCTTCTGGGACGAGCAAATGTTTGTCGCCGTCATTGAAATGAAGAGTGGATGAAAACATCAGAACAAAACGAATGAAAAGATGAGACTGATGAAACGGTGGAAGATAAAACCAACGTCTCTCGCCGCTCTCCATAAATCATGTAATAAGCAAATAACATCAATCCGCTGATTAAAATTCATAATCCCATTCGAGACGAGCAAAACTCGTCATCTTGATGAATATCTTCATTACTTTTAGGCAACTCATAATCTTTTCTAATTGCCACGTAATCCCAATCTGTTACCTTTGTCATGCCTTTCAAATCTCAAACCGACTTGGAATTCTGTATCTTTATCAAGGTACACATTATAAGGATTTTCAAATCAGTATGCATGGATTGAATGTGAGGTTTGGTTATTAAAGGTCTAATTGTAATATTATCCCATGGGTTGCTAGGCTATTAACTTTCAGAGATGCCAGAAAATTCCGGGGACAGTAACAAGACTTGCAGGGTTCTCTCTAGCATTATTAGCCATGTAGCATTATGGTAATCCAATAGCCATGTGGCTAATCTAAATTTTTTACTTTTTCATTCGTGGCTAATTTTCAGATGACCATTTACTGTACAATCTATCCAACCGTGGCTAATCATTTTCAAAGTTGGGCGATCCCTGCTTCAAGAGCAAAATTTGGCTAAATTAAACCAGGAATTCAATTCATCCAGATCTACTCTATCTGTTCTGAGTAAGTATATTTAATCTTAGCACTACGATATCATATTGAAGATATGATTGTTAAACATATGATAAAATACACCTGGCCCAGCCAAAGACACAAGATCTCCAGCTGGCATGAACAATACTAGCAAATCCATAAGATTAGTTCCTCTTGTCAGATTAAATACAACTGAGACAAGTGAGATGAACACCTCAGCTTCACTTTGCCCTCATTATCTGAGCAGCAGCAGCAGCACCTGACATCACAGTCACGCAATTGTGAAAGCTGAAGGAAAACTTCAGTGCATGTTCATCTACAATGAAACCTCTCCAATTGTCTCCAACGTCTTCTAGATAAGGTCTAGGTTCCAATGCCAACTACTGCTAACATAATAGCTCGATCAAGACTGATGCTGTCGATAGATCTATTTAAATGATGAAAAAACAACGACTTCACATACAAATACAAGGCCGATCCAGGATAGATAGCAATTGCAAGATTCTGAGTAATGTCCGCTTACCTTGACCTCAGGGCAATGGCCTCAGTATAACCAAACTTTCGTTATAAGTGGGCGCTTGTTGTAAATGGGGTTGATTGTACTTTTTTACATTATACTGTATTCTCAGCTTCCTAACAAGGCCAGCGTCTAATCGGGCAATAGCGATAATTCTTGCCAGATTCTTCATTCCACTTGTAACACAAGTGAAGACCTCCACAAGGCAGCAAGACTACCACTGGATAGGAGGCACCACCTCAAACATTATAGCAATATATACCCGGAAATTACATTAATGTTAATTGTACAATGGACGATGGGACTGGCAGTGAAGTGGAGAATCTTAGAATCGCTAAACAGTCATAATATTGCCATCTCATCTTTCATAAGTTACCATCAAATATTGCCATCTCATCTTTCATAAGTTACCATCAAATATTGCTTATCTCATCTTTCATAAGTTACCATCAAATATTGCCATCTCATCTTTCATAAGTTACCATCAAATATTGCTTATCTCATCTTTCATAAGTTACCATCAAATATTGCCATCTCATCTTTCATAAGTTACCATCAAATATTGCTTATCTCATCTTTCATAAGTTACCATCAAATATTGCCATCTCATCTTTCATAAGTTACCATCAAATATTGCTTATCTCATCTTTCATAAATTACCATCAAATATTGCCATCTCATCTTTCATAAGTTACCATCAAATATTTCTTATCTCATCTTTCATAAGTTACCATCAAGTATTGCTTATCTCATAAATATTACACATGAACAGTCACAAAAATATCATAGAATGGTGGGACCTCTCACATGTAGCTTCCAGTTCACCACATGCTTTGTTTTTTGTAACAATATTGAGAAGCCATAGCACTAGTTTGTTGGTTCAAGACAAGCGCATTCCAGTTGTCTACATTCTTATGCATACTAAGATTACAATCTGTTGTGACTATTTTGCCATGCCCTCGCCTCAAAGGAAAACATACTTTTTCCCCCCTAAAAAAACACCATCGAAATGACGTAAAGTACAAAATTGAAATCTTTATGTTATTTCTATTTATTGTATTCAATACATATTTCTCCATGCTTCTCTAAAAGGGCAAATAACCAACATAGGCTAACAAACTAATCCCTCAAAGAGTAAATATTTCTCTTAACCTCCTCCAAGACCTTTTGCTAAAGTAAATATAACAGATAACTCATACAGCTTTAATAAGTAACTTATATCAACATCTAGTAGTACTTGAACGATATTTAAGAAATAGATCCAGTAGTTATAAGTTTTGTGCCAAAAGCTCCTATTGTGTAAATGAACCTAGAGTAACACCTTGTGCAATGTGACTCATTTTTGCTTTTCAGACATAGTAGGTTATAACTAACTGATTCCATAAATATAATTTTCTCAGGGAAATAACAGAAATCAACTAAATGATAAGATGTCAAATATACATTAAATGCACTAAAATGACTGCTGCTTGGATGCACTTTGCTTCAGCCAATCAGAGTCAAAGGCAGGAAATTCTTCAGCCAATAGAATTGCAGTATTCTGTCGTAGCCATCTGGTGGAAATACAGAGAACCTTCCATGAAAATCCACTATTGTCAAATCCTAAATAGCTGGCACTTCGTAATTGCAACTAAACTAAGCCAATCAGTATTGTATAGTATCCTCTAGTTGTTTGCAAATATATTCAAAATTCAAAAATTTTTCTTCATTAATTGGCACTTCCATCTGTTCATGAAAATCATTTTCCTGGAAATGCGACCCACATGACAAAAACGTTCCAAATTCCATAAACCCCATGCCTGTCACCTCGTGCCTGATCACCAGGCATGATGGCCATTATGTCATGATGTTGCAGGTTTCATATTGATCAATATTACTCAACCTTGAGGGTTGTTTCGCGTCTCCATTCTCATCAATTTTGCAGGATCCCCTTGAGGAGACCTGGCCGATTATGACAGACACCCGAGTGGGTCTAATTGCCAAAGATATTCGCGCATTGAATTGAGAAGCATCCGCTGTCATCCATTACTGACAGTTATGTAGCAGTTATGACAGAAGTTAATGGAGAAAATTACATAGCAACACGATCACATGACAAGAGTTGCCAGCTAACCATGAGCTAACCACAAGCCAACCAAGGACGTTAGACACATTTACTGTCAATATTGAGAAGCCAGCAGGCTGTGGCAATCCTGCTACAAGCAATACTAAGGCAAGAAAGGCCCATACAGCCTGAAAGGCCCATACAGCCTCCAGTTCCCCATAGCCAGCCAGCCTACAGCCTTGGGCAATGGCATATGAGCATCACCTAGCCCGCATCAGCACTCTCCTCCCAGCTTCTGCAGCCGCTAATCACAGACTCAACACCTTCTGGAGGTGACATCCAAGACGCTCAGCATCCCGGCCTGCATCCCTCCTGCTGCATCAGCAACATCTTGTAGATGGGGTGTAAGATGTGCAAAGCGAGTTACATGAGAAAGAGGAAAGAAGGTTTTCTGTCGACAAACAAGAAGCTGCCTGAACAACGCATAACAATAAGTCTCAACAACAAAGAAACAACAAAACTTACAAGAAATACGACCATTCCACAATCACTGCATTTTTGCCTTCATGTCTTTTCGACCCATTAGAATTTACCAGCAGATAATATACAAATGGCAATCTTAATGGTGAGGCTCTGCAATTAATTGTCAGATCTAACCATGCTCACTCGGTTCACTATTAAACCAGGTTGATTTAACGTGAATTTCGATGTATGTCTCAGTAACTAGTAGCAAAAGTGCATCCAAAATCCAGGCCATTAGAATACCAGAATTTCTCAAAATAAAAAAAGTGAATGTTTCCAAGAAACTGACAAAAAAAAGTCAAGTGTTTCACAGACGTCAAGTCCAGTGAAGAGCTTCCATTATTTACGTACCTGAATCACCTAACAAATGTCAGTAGCTTTTAGTTGTGCTTGAGTTCAACAGCCAAGAGGAATAACATATACCAAATAAATAAATTTTCATAAAAAGGCCCTTATCAAAGAACTACAAATTGTAAAATGTGTTATGCAGAAGGGTACTAAATTTGTGCTTTTTGGGTCAATCCGCTCTTCTGACATGTTCCTTTGATCACAAAGAAATACCTTGGTTTTAATTATGAGATTCTTTGGGATTGAATTTTGTTTTGTACTGTTTCAAAACCCTGCCAGATCTCTAAGGAAACAAAATAAATTTTTTACATAAAAAAGCCCTTTTCAAAGAACTACAAATTGTAAAATGTGTTGTAAATGCAGAAGAGTACTAAATCAGTGCTTTTGGGTCAATGAGATTCAAATTTAGGCACCACAAATAAGATTACAAATTTGCACAAAATGGTGTCAAGGAAGTCGAAACAAGCAGCATATGCTACCGTGTTTCTAAATTCTAATTATAGTATCTCAGGTCAATTAGATTCAAATTTAAGCACCACAGGAGCACATTATTGTAGGCGCAAATCTTAATCCTGCAATTACTTCTTGACAGAATGAACTTAATCTTTTAACCGTATTTCGCGAATGCCTTGGTATGTCGATCAATAAAGGTAGGTGAACCAGAAAAGCGCAGTCCCTTGATGTTGAACATCATTCGACACAAACGCCAACCACTCAAATAATCGTTAAGAATATCCCATTTTTCTCTCTCCTTTGTCAAGCATCCTTAAATTTTTTTTTCTACGAAAAACCAAGCTATTTTATTTAAGTCATACGTCTTATAATCAATGCGGTTCACATTCTAATTTTTATTTCCATGCGAAACAATTTTGACATCCGCTCAGCTGACATGTTTCCTTTGATCACAAAGTAATGCCTTTGCTTTAGTTCTGAGAATCTATGAAATTGAATTTCATCGATTGTTTCAAAACCCTGCCACATTTCTTAGAAAACACACATGCAACCCACTCCAACAAAGTACCTTTCCTGGGTGATACCAACATATCTAACATACATCCAATTTTACTATATCATATAGATTCTTCATCAACATAAATGCAATGTAACAGTGGATCACTGATCAGCTAAGTAGAATTACAAATCTATCTACTAATTTGCTGAATTAAACACAAGAAACTGCAGTCAATAAAGTTGTGTTTCCTTCGCACTCATTTCTATATTTCAAGAACTCCATTAGATAATATATAACTGCCAAAACCCGCGGTCAATGCAACTCATTACCTAATAAGTAAATGCGGTATTTCACTTGAAATTGACACACGAGCAATATAATTTAATATGGAATACATGTCGCTGATCATGCTGATGTCAGAGCCATACAGAATGACTGCAAAACCTTCCATCATCACCAGTGCAAATGGCAGCTGCAGGTGTCACTCATACAATTCGCTTCATTTGTTATTTGAGAAGCTTAGCCGGCCAATGATGACTGGGCACAGCCCTCTGAAGTCATGTTACCATGGCAATTGACCAATGGTGAGCAACAGATCCGATCAAACGCTCTCTAGGCCCGGAGGGTCAAAAGCAGCGTCTGGCTGCCATGGCAACCATACTGTAGCACTGCATACTAATCGCTGCTATGGGAATGTCATACGCTGCAGTATTGACAGGTTGCAAGCAAATAGTACCCACAGAGGAAAAGACCAAAGGACACCCAGCATGTCTTCAGAAGCTCCCACTTCCAAGGAGAATGAAACGAGCATGATTTCTCATCGCAAATCAAAAGAAAATTTCAAATTAAGACCACGGACACAATCGCCAGGCCCTGGTGCTTTGATATTGTGCTGTTTCAACTCCACGTGAAATGTTGAATGCTAAAAAAACATTCATTTACCTTTAAATTCATATAACCTAGCATCAGGTTACCTAAAGCCACATCCATACCATGCCATAAAGTCATTCTACACAGTGGTTTTTTTTGGACCACTGGCATCACCTCATAAGGCGGTTCACACGTATGCTAATGAGGTTGCCAGTCATACGTAGAATGGATATAGCATGGAGACTTTATGGTTATAGTGTCATTGGCCTGCCTACTTCTAGCATTATTCTGGTTGTAAAATTGCAGAATACAGATACTAAGGCCGAGTTAGGGTATAGTTTCAATTAGCATGAACCGCACCTCGGTTGAACCTCATTGGTTACGGTACTGCCACTGCGCATTAGACAAACTAGCATTGACTATTAAGAATCTAAGACAGCATGTTCCAAGCAACATTTCAGAAAGGCACTACTCCATGATAGGGATCAATGTCAAGAAAGTGCAGTTCTTTAGCCATTTAAATTTGTTGCCTACCACATCAAACCACCAATCAATGTATGTTTAACACGTCAAAGGGTCATAGCACTAAAGGTTTTCCGACATCAACTTTCATGTCGAACACATCTTATACCTTAAGCCTGGAGCAAAACCAAGTTACCACCGATGTCGTATTCTCAGTTTCCATACATCTGAGGTATCAGTCACAATTCGCCCGCAGACACCGAGTCAGGCTAATGTTGTTTCTTTTTATTTCTTCTTCCTTCTCCTTTCCCTAGCATAATATTCAACAACCAATGAGTCAGAACCGACATCTTGGTAGCCAGGAACTTGCACCAAGAGTGTGAACCACTTGTTGGCCGTCTAAGCTGTAAAAAAAAAAGAAAAAGAGACGCGACTAGCAAGAAAAGGTCAATGGCGGTGAAAAAGGCAGAGGCAATGCATCAGCAGAGGTCCAGCGAATCCATGACCTTACAAGGGCATTAAGGGCAGCAAAGGCCAACCTGCCACCTGCTGAGATTCCCTGTCAACTGCCCTCTCAAGGCATTTGAGGTCAACTAGGGAACTAGGGGCAACTAAGGCAAGGTGTGAACAATGATGAAAAGCCATTAAACTGACAAATGAGTCACTATAGCACTGACACACTATTCAGTACACAGTACTCACATGACTACCGGTTATTATAACAAATGAAGAAATATACAGCAACTACCATGACCATGGCAACTTTTGGATATTGCTGCCAAAAAGAAAACACTAATTTACATACTAATGAAGGCATGGCATCACTGCTTTCATAAGTAAGAAAGTCATGGTAGTTTCCAAGCCAAATGCATTATGCATATGAAGTTATATATTAATCAAGAATGTTTCATTATTCATGCAGGTAGAATGGCTGTAATCACAATATACAATCGGCTGAGCTTGTATCGGATGCGTTTATGCATGCCTTAATAAGGACGAAAATTACTTCTCGAACTGTTGAAACAGAAGTAAATAAGAAGTAAATATTCTTTAAATGTGACTGATAAATCAAATAACAGAGACCTCGGCATTTCACGAAGTACTATAAAGTGAATCTAGTCAATATGAGACAGTCGACTGTTGAAGAATACACACAAATGTGACACAATCATTCAACACGAGCTGAGGGGTTAAGCACTGTTGAACACTCTGTAAACAATAGGCAAGGCATGATATATTGGTGTGGATTTCACTTTCAGATATGTATCTTCTTAATCACATCCACTTCAAGGGTTCTATCAATTTATAAACCTATCTCCTGCCAATGTGTCTGCACTTCATCGCGTGATAAAAACATTACTGTGTGCAGTGCCCCGTGACAAACAGGGTTGACCATGAAAAGAGCAGAAATAGGTGATTCTATCTGTTCAAGGAATGGTGCCAGACATTCAAGCACTAAATTACACCCATTATGGAAAGTACAATATTTCATTTTTCACTCATTTCAATGAATGTACAATAGACCAATGTACACTGAAGCATAATTTAATTACATATCAAACCCTTTATACCTTCAAAATGAGGTCACAATTAGACAAAATTTACATGAAAATTTACCACAGAAGACAAAATATATCAACCTGCAGCAATGTGACCCCGATTTCCCCTACCTTCAACATCGCTCTTAAGAGCGTCAGGCTTTCGGTACCACCAGATTTAGCCACTTCTAGAATCGGGTTGAATCGACATCAAACAAGGCTAAAAATCCTAAATGTCTTTTGGTGATGTAGGATGGCTAAGTAACCAACAGACCAACGAAATATATCGGATCATTTTAGTCCATATCATACCAGAATCAAATGGGAATGCATTCAACCATTGCAGTACTGTATCTATAAATAAGTCTAGTCTTCAGAATTCTCCTTAAATTACCTTTCAAATTACCCATTCTTGTCCGTTCCCGTCAAACTAGATTTGGAAGCCTTCAACAATTCCACAGAAGCATTTCACGAAACCAATTTCAACCGTTATGACAGGTTTCTGCCTCAACAGACCACCACAAATGAGAAGTCAGAGAGGGCATGGCTCCTGGCAATTGCTACTGGACCCAACTGACCATGGGTCAGTGGCTACTTTGATAGCAGCCGAGCAGTTTATGTCGCTTCTCTTGTTTCGCAGACTCCTTTCAATTTATGACAGCCATATGTGTAATATTTCATACCTAGGGCTTTGCAGTTAGACAGCCTTACCCACTAGTCACACCAAATTATGGCTTCAAATAATGGTAATTTCAACACAACAATACCCAGCCTCCAGTTCAAAAGACAGACATACCTCAATTTTTATGACTACCTGAATTTTCCAATCACTTCCATGGAAATAATTCAGCCACACCAAAACAAGTGCAGCTGAACAGTTCCACCAAATGGCTAGTGACTCAGAAAATGCCATTGGCCTCATTGTTATCATGTATATTTAACTCGCATTTGTCCTAAATTGTGTTAAGGAGCTCCATGAATGAGGTATGAATCAGAATCCTATATTGATTAAGACTCATTCTCTGTTATATTAGAGACTTGTCACAAGCAAGCTCTTCCTACACTATGAGTAGGAAAAACAGGAATACTTGTAAAAAGCAAAGTAACAGCCCCACCTATTCAGTATAATATATAACAACACAAAAGCAGGTTAGGATTGGTCAGGAAGTGGAGAATATTGGTCTGTCTTGTCTGATATTTACACTTGGCACTGATATCACCACAGGGACCTGGTAACCGCATTATGCAAATCGACAATGCTGTGGTCTGACTGGTCAGCGCTGACAACAAATGAAAAGTCATAAATATTTACTGTAGCGCTCTATCACTGCGGAGCATGTAGTGACATTCATGGCCCCAGGTTGGAACAGTAAGTTGCAGATGTGTGAAAAGGGTTGTAATAGATAATATTATTCAAGTCTGACACTGGTTTCATCCATACTATATTCACTACAGCGAACCATATTTACGGAAAAACAACACGGTCTCTGCGAAAATCCAAACAACTGCCCTATTCAAGTTGCACGGTCACCTACAAAAGTAGTCTGTTGACCACTGCCTCATTCATAGTCATGGCCAGAAACACATTAGAGAGCAGTGGAAAGTGACCACATTCAATGCATGTTCAGTCTACTTTTCTTTGCTATAACCAAGTAGCACCCACCCACATAAAAGATTCAGAATATGCCTGTGCATTATGCACACAAATAAAAAGTGCTACTACACTGTCACAACATTATGCTTCTGCTTACGACAGCATAAAATTTCCTCAAAATAAATGAACGCCTCATACTCGAAGCGTAACAAGGTGTCTGTTACCAAATATCACTGGCCGGCGGCCGCTGTATAATTTAACACTGTCAAAACTAAGATTGAAGCAAAAATAAGAAATCCCACTAAATAATACACGAGTTTGTTCAATATGACTGAAAATAGGCGCAATCTATCTTGAAAGATTAGGTGAGAACAGAATGCCAATCAATGCATCTGTCCGATATTATTCATCTTATTTATAAATGAATAGGTAAATCAAGTGCACATTGCTGAGACTGACAACAAATAATACAGATCTTCAAACACTGCCATAAGGTTGCTGCTGATAGAAGCTCAGTCAGGCCAACCTCAAAATATGACATGCAGCCATGAACCATGACAGAACAGCACCCCTATACAACAATTGGCCTTTGTGGAAAGCAAGTACTATGGTAAATTGGTAATCACTCATACTAAACAAATGGAGATCTTAAACATTTGGCATTCTTAGTTTGGCATTCTATTATTAGTTGAGGCAACCAGCATTTTCAGTACACTGGTATTGCTAAGTGACATTTTCCACGCATGAAAAGCTGCACCTTACCCAAAATAATTACCATACTCAAGTTCTATGCCAACAAACATTATCATACAAGAGAACCCCATTGAGTAGAAAGAGTCCACGCCCCTAATATGAAAGTCAAACACAGCCAAGACTTCACTAATGACCACAATGCCTCACAATAGGCAATTGACAAGAACAGGCAATAACATGGAAGAAATATGCAGAGTTACAGAATGGCTTTGCACTTCTTTAACATGGACCACAGCTGCTCATTTAGCTTCAGAAGCAGCTCAGAACTAATCAGTTTGCGGGATCCCCGTCGAACAGTTCTGCAGCAATGCGAATATCTGCAAATACACCGACAACAAAAGTGCTAAGTTAGTGGACAAACAGAGACCACAATGGTCAATCCGGCTCATTTATCGGCCAGCACGCCTCTCTGTTTGTTCATACTTGTTGATTCTGGAGCGTTCACACCCGTAAGCCCAACCCTTAAATTTGCCTCAAAAAGCAAGATGGTTTTTTTGCTTTGCACAACACAATGCACCACTGCGAGTGAAAAGCAAGATGTGACATGCTCATATGATATAAGGTTCCCGTCAAATATGTGCAGTCACCTATTATGAGCCGACCTTGCAGCGTCATGTCACATGGGCCTTTTCAACTGCATTGTCATGGCCGAGAAATTTTTATAAAATAATGCAATTTGATATGGGACTTTACGGTGTAAACACCAGAAGACGTTCCACTCTCACCAAACTCATTCACGTCCTACACAAGAATCCATGAAAAAAGGCTTTTAGGGGTAAACAACGAAGGAGCAGCAATGCATATATTACCGTAGTAACAATCAGATACTTTACCAGAATGTCATCGACTGACAAACATATTGATGATGGAATGCTTCAGTTTTCACAGCTTGCACCCTAGAGACATCATGAGCAAGTGATGAGTGTACACGAACAACACTGACATCCTGTCAAGTGCAAACGGCAACAACAACGAAATGCATAGCATCCAATTACGGAACAAACAACTGAGTGGCAAAGTGGTTGCGGCACCACTTTCTCACTAGGTCCTGGGTTCAAATCGCTGCTCATGCATTCTTTACAAGCTAAACTTAAGTGCAACTTACGTTTGCAAGGAAGTATTTGGATTGTGTACACATGATGAGGACACCTATTAATACTATGAATATTAGCTTATTATTACTTCCGCCCCTTACAATCGGATGCATACAAGCTGCAGTCAACCAGCATGGGAATAGCACAATGCACAAAAACAAACAGATTTCAATCCAATGAAAAAGCATCCGCTCAATCGCAGCAACAACAGCAGCATAATGATTTCAGCTGTAGAGGACTTTTTCATAGCATCAGGGGCTCTTTTGATATCAAGTAGTGTAAACATAGACGCAGAGACAACCTAACCTCGGAGCAAAGAGGACACCAGCGACCAACGAAATGGCGGAGGCAGAGCAAACAGAGCTCTAGCAGTAACGAAAGCAGTGATGGATAGTGGCAAATGGAGAAAAAGCCAAGCTAGTGGGAACAATTAAGCAATCCAGACTCAGCTTGTGAGAAAGGCTACATCACTCCAGGGCAGCCCAGGTCCTTTCTGCAGAGCGAGTGAAGAGGGGACGCCCCCATGGTCAAAGACAAGGTCGCAGACAGAACTGAAGGACATTGCGCGAGGAATTACCATCAGCATCACCCAGGCAATTGTAGCCAACAACACTCCAGACAAAAAACGTCATGCATAAATATTAACCCCTCTTAAACATGCATCAACCAAGGCCAACAGAGAAGAAAATGTGAAGAAAGACACTCAGCAACTTTGGTTTGCCCAGTCTTCACTATATAGAGCTAATGGTTTATGGCCTCATAGGAATTCCACTTACACATCTTGGTCCTTCGTTTTTTCCCCCAATTAAGTCATTTTGATGACAGCTTAAGGACCTGAAAGCTAGCACCTCCAATGCTGGTATCACACCTTTTGTTTCTTCAATACGTATACATATATATACTTTTTTACATGATTAACTCTTAGTTGCAATATATAAATGTAACACCACTACCACGTCCACATCGTATAAAACATTTTTTTCTATCAAACTTAAATATCAATTCCAGTTGGATTAAGTATTATGTATACGACTTATAGTCTCATAGACCAGATATAATTGCTCAGCTTAATGCTCTAATCAATCTCGCATAATGTGTGACCAATATACCAGAGATTTATTACGATCATTTATAAATGAAGTTCAAACAGTACTAACTCAGTTAAAGATTAAGTGTTCAAAGCTCTAAAGAGAGTTCTTGCCATTCATTTAAAAAGAAACCAGTGTCTGTCCGAGGTGTCAAACTACATATTACCAATCCAGGTCATGCAAACAGTTGTTTACTTCAGACCTGGCCAGTAATCTGGAAAATAAGGTTAACTAAAAGCGTAATATAAAATTGCCTACCTTGGTCGCTGTATTTTTAGACTGGTGGAGTAGTTGAAATAAGCCTGTGTTCCTTGAACAAGAATGGGATTATTCTGCAAGAAAACAATGCATTTTTTTGGTTTGAGAATTTCTCTATGTATTTTTAATTTAGTGTCTCTCTGAAACAACTACTTCAGATATTGAACAACTAGGCATGCAATTGGCCTGGAGCCACACTTCACAAATGCGTAGTAAATTGACACTTCTAAAAGGAGATATGCAACATGACAAATCTCAAGTTATTTATACATTTCACATAGCTCTGCAATAATAATAATGATACTGCAAGACCATATTAAGTATGGTGAAGATGTTATTGAAGTAAAAGATCAAAATAATAAGACACTGACAATCTTCAACATATTTGCACATAGATGTCATCAAAATTTTACAAATACTTCAAAACAATTCTGAATCCTACCTGAGTCATTTCAACACAATTACGGGCTCCTTGAATATCCTGGAATAAAAACCAATGGCATTTTCAGATCATGTTTTAACTCGAAACGTAGTGATATTTCAGTTGAGAATTAACGAATGAGCTGATGTTTCAATTAAGATAGAAAAGCGTTTAATTAGCAAATCTAATTTAAAGCGTGAAAGTTTCTGATTTAATTATCAACAGGCACAGACAGCTTCATCTAATCAAGTCTAATTGAGTAAGAATGGAATTATGAACAATTCAGAATATCTGTGAAGTCAGCGTGTTCTGTATTAAGTGCCGACAGGCATTCTTCACACCACACATTCACAGCAACTGTATAATTTACTATTAATAAAATATATAGCTGGAGGGGGCATCCCAAGAGGGTTTAGCATTATATTTGAAGCAAGATATGATGAATGTAATCCGAGAGGAGCAATGACAGATGTTGTGGCATGTTGTGCAATTATTCATGCAAATATCCTCGCTTAATGAAGTTTTATCATTGTGCTGATCTGCAGTGGCAAGAAGTAAATGGACACAATGTGTTCGTCTTTTGTAAATTTTAATGGATTTATGTTTAATTCAGCCATTCAAGGCCGAAGTGTGATTGTCAACTCTGCGGGTGTGAGAATTATTCATAGAAATCTGCATTAATGAAAATCTACAATAGGGGGCTTCCGGAACACTTCCAAGACATTCTCAGTAAATTCCAGACACTACACTTTTCTTTTTTTTTTGTCATTCTCTTAGATTGAAACACACGACGATTCATTCAAATAATGGGTGCACAGCAATAATTCTTTGTATTCAACAAAAACCACAATTCATACATTACATCATTTCAATGATTTGCATTTGGAACAAGTTATTACATGATCATTTATATATCCATGTATTGTATCACTATATCTTAGTCTAGTGTAAAACATTAAATACCAAATAATGTATTGCTATATCACCAATTCTAATGTGCAAAAAAAGAAATCCAAACACTATTCATAGCTACATACCTCAAATTCAATGAGTGCTTGTCTTTTCCTTGGCATCATAAGGACATAGCTGCAATACGCAGACCCCAAAACATGTTCAAGAAACCACATCAAAACATAAGGCCAACAAAAACTCGATTACAGAAAAATCCCTCTACAAACACAGCAAATAATGACCTGGCCGCTGTACAGCATATATCATGTATATATAAAATAACCTGCTGCTGTTAATTATTTCTGGGTATAAGTTTACTTTGTAGCTTGTAATGATGAAGTGCAAAATGTTGC
Source organism: Alitta virens (assembly GCA_932294295.1). Classification (NCBI taxonomy): domain Eukaryota; kingdom Metazoa; phylum Annelida; class Polychaeta; order Phyllodocida; family Nereididae; genus Alitta; species Alitta virens. The sequence continues at coordinate 8,959,775 of OW028574.1, forward strand.
ATAAAAGAGTATATTTACGATTTTATTACATTGTCGTATTTAATGTATTTTGTAGCAAGGTAGAAAAGACAAGAGAAAAGGATCAAGGAAGAGCGCCAAACAAACAGAGAGCCTTCGTGCGGAGCACCTGCCACCTTCTCTGCATATTGATGAGCCCATAACCCACTTAAGGTTTACTCGTACCTTTATTCTGTTTATTTCATCGCACAAATGGTGAGTAATCGGTATGAGAAAGCCAAACAAGCTGCCGACATTGACAACATACCCTAAATGTGGAAATCGTTTAGTTGAATCAATATGTGGGTAGCAGGTGGCTCAGACATATGACAGAGATGTATGACCGAATAATTATCCAAATACTATGGAGTCATAGTATGGGCTATAGAGGTAGCTGCTGCTCCGCAACCCGGCTCTGCGTTACAACTGTGGTGTACTGTACTGATGCATAGAGCTTCACTTATGTACAGAGGAGACAGAGGGACAGATAGAAAACAATGTAGTGTTTAGTGTAGTGTACTGTACCTGATGGGGCCGAAATGCTGCACAGCCTTCATTAGGTCTGCCTCCAGCAAGCTGTCTGGAAGGCCGCGCACATGCACCACTGGTGATGGAGAGGGCTTGTGCGGGTCCTCAAAATGGTCCTGAACAAAATGCAAACAGTTCATGTCAGACATCGCCAACATAAGAGATCACTATAGAGTCAGTATTTAATGTTACCACATAAATATGCTGTAACAGTGAGTCCTTACACACAAAATTAAAACAGTCTTTCAGTGCACCATTCCAAAACCAACTGCTTACTTGGCTGGCTGGCTTGCTAGCGAGATGTGACAACCACGTATTCGTCATCCTTCCAACTGTCAGCATCTGACAAACTCAAAATGCTGTCCACTGTCAGCTGTCTCAAACTAAGAGATCTATGGCCCCTTGACAAATACTAGTACTCATAAGCAACAAATAGACAAACCTGTCGAGCAAAGACTGTCACAGACTGACAACATAAAAACCACACAAAACTAATAAACTGTTGAATAAACTATATTATAAACAAAGCGACTTCAGAATTTTAAACAAAAACAATACACATTGTATTCTTGTGGGACTTCAGTGAAATTTTTACTAGACAAATACCGAAACACAAATTATTAAAGATATATAACTGTTGTGGAGAATTGTAACATCAGCATGCAAGGCAACCTGATACTTGTTAAATGACAACAAATTACTGTCATGTTAATCGTGTGCAATAATGTATAAGAAAATTATAGTTGCCCTTTCAGTCTACTCTAATTCTAATGTTCACTTGTCCGCACCTGATAATTTTTATTAAAGAAATTGAATCCCAAAGAACCGAGTTGTGTCATCCGTAAATATTCAACTAGGACTTGGTTACATAATTATGAAATCTAATACTCCAGCACACTCACAGTGCAACCCCAATAGCACACTATTCTAGATAATGAAACGGTGAAGCATGACAGTGTGACAGTTGTTCCGCTTGTAACGTGAATGCTGCATTCAACCCCTGGAGCCCAACTGGAACACCTTTCTCTGCCAGCATCATCCATGGACGATCTACTACACCCTGAAATTCTCCGACCTTTTTTATCTCTTGGGAAGTGAACCATATAATGGCATATACTGTAACATTTACCATGAGCCAGACTTATCCTTTAGACTATCTCTGACAACACATACATAACTTATCTCAGTCCTTTCCTCTCCTGATCTTGTATGTTTTTTTTTACTATGTCAAATATATTTGTTCGGAGTTCTGTTCATCCAATGATCTATTTATAAGCAAATTAATACATAAACACATTTGTGATTCAGTCAACACCGAAAGACAGGACTTAAACAACTTCACTGACTCTAATTTTGTTATTTAAGAAAACATTATTTTCATACATTTTCTATGACAATTGTTTAAGATGCTCTTGAGAAAATCTGTCATTGAGCAACAAAATTTGAAGATTAATTGGTAACATGCCACATTCAGAGGGTGAAATGGTCTAACTAAAAGTTACTCGTACTTCAAGATTGCCTAAACCTTACGAAATGGAAAATTCTCAGTGTAGACTTGATGAAGTGAGAACTGAGAAAATATTTACACACAAGTGGGGATACATGTGAAAAACTTGCAAGGGCGACGGGGTAACACGAGGAACGCACGGCCTTGGGGGCCAGCTTGACCCGCGCCAGGTTCAACCCCGCCAGACTCCATGCACACGACCACAATAACATGCAAGACTCAAATCAAGAAAATGTGTTAGTTTATCGTATGCGTAACACGACTACTGACAGTACTGTCCCCGAGGAATAACAATAAGACCTGCATAAGATTGAATAACAGCAGACAGTCCTGTTGGCAAACACTCCCTCAATCGAAAGCAAAACAGGTTTTTTTTTATGCAGCCATCATCCCATGCTGCGGTCACGGGGGTCTGCAGCTTCCAGCCCTATTCCCACGACAGCTACGGTAAATGCAGCCTCCATGGCTAAAACAAATACAGAAATCCCTCACCCTGATAATGCTCTGACTGTGTCTTGAACACTTACTCTTTTTCCGGCCTGAATACCGTGGCCATCAGCATCAGTTCTTTGCCGCTTCGAAGCGTGTCCATCATACCCGGACGCCATCTTCGTTCTGTCAGACAGCCCGATTAGCATTCTCGCGCCTACGAGATTTGCGCCAATATTTACAAATTTTATATGGCGTCTATTTTTTGTGTACTATCGCTTGTTAATCTAATATTAACAAATAAACACACATGGCATTATCAAAACTAAATAATACAATAAGTATAATTTAATTTATTTACAGACGGCCTTGACCTTGCTCCAAAAACACACGCCACGCCAGCGGACCGGCTTACGAGTAGGACACGTTGCTGATAATTTCTGTTTAAGCGAGCAGGATGATTACCCAATCGGTGTTTGGTATAACAGAGGATGGAAAAGAAGTATACAAGTAAGTGCAATTACTTATGATAGTGCGACAACTCTTTTGTTTGGTGTTTGCAGTGGTTTAAAGTGAGTGTTTACTTTATTGCTGCAATATGCACCTGTGTGTGCATCTGACAGGTGTCAAAAGTCTGTGACCTATATATAATGGCTTCCTATGATGGATCAGGCCTATTAACTCAGAGTAGAATAATATGTCAATAACAACTTTTTTTGGGACATGACCTGTTGTACGTACACCCAAAAGTGGACACACATGTAGTCCTATACTGCCCCCATAAACACACCCCTTGTTGTGAATTATTATAGCAATTCCTGAAAAACTATAAATAATATACCTTTCTACTTCTTTACAGGTACAAGATTTCCAATAAAAATGACATGTACGTGGAAGTCTCAACTTATGGAGGAGCTATAACTAATCTTGTTGTACCTGATAGAAATGGAAAACTGCAAGATATTGTAACTGGATTTGATAATGTTGCAGGTAAAGATGCATGGAGTGTCACTTTGGTGACTTAACTAAGTGTAGTCTGGATTGTTATAGTTAAAATCAATCTCACTCAGTCATACTGGCAATTTCTTAAATCTAAAGATATGACAAACATTTAGGTAAATATGGGTGTCATGATGAAAAACAGATAAAAAGTAAGAAAATCAATTTAGTTACAGTGATGAAAATATATCACATATTAATTTTCCCCCCTTTTCAGCTTATGAAGGTCACCATCCTTACTTCGGTGTTCTGGTAGGCAGATTTGCCAATCGTATCCACTTGGGGAAATTTGAACTGGATGGGGAAAATTACCAGTTGGTAATTAATAACCCACCAAACCATCTTCATGGAGGACCTACAGGTTTTCACCATGTAATTATTTTTATTGCTGTGGTAACAGGGTTACAGGGTTTCCTGGAGGCCCCATAACAAAAATAAAAAGGATAATATCCTCCCCCCCCCCCTTAAAAAATTAATGTTCTGAAAAAAATGTGCATTCGAGAAGTCTTTCTTTTTCCAACACTTTACACTCCCCATTGACATATCAATTAAACCCCCTAGGAAACACTGACTATTTAATTTTCTTTTTAACCCTTCTGATTATATGTAGTCAAATGCTTAACTCACATAACCTAATTATTATGTCTTTATTTCAGAGACTATGGGATGCTGTCATTGAAGATGACTTGGTCAAATTTACTTACTTTAGTAAAGATGGGGAAGAATTCTACCCTGGAGATGTCACAGTAATTGTCACATACCAACTTACAGATGACAATGAACTGATCTTGGATTACACAGCAACAAGTACCAAAGCAACACCAATTAATTTGACCAATCACTCATACTTCAACTTAGGTGGACATGTAAGTGTGTGATTTTTATTTTTTTAATTATGTCAAATTTATTACTGCTCATGTATTTCATGCATATTACGTACTTTCTTCATATACTTTACAGGATAGTGGAAATGTCTATGGACACTTAGCTATGGTGAATGCAGACAGATTTACACCCAAAAATAAAGACAATGTCCCATCAGGTGTGCATTATTAATATTTATCTACATTTTTTCATTTGTTTTGGGTCTTGAAAAGTGTCCTGCTTTCCTTCCACTGGGCATTAGGGTGTGGCTGGTGCCCAGCAAAGTTGAAAGTATTATCAGATCCAACCTAACTTTTCTTTTTTGTATTTTGACCAAAAGAACATGCATGTGCCACACCCTACTGGTCATACCATGTATTAAATCACATGCATGACTGATCATTCTGTATTTCAGGTGAAATTGTGTCTGTTTCTGGAACCATGTTAGATTTACGCACACCAACCCTCCTTGGTGACAGAATCCCCAAAGTGCCGGTGGAGGAAGGTGATAAACATGGGTTTGACCACAACTTCTGCATCAATGGCGATGGACCAAAGAATCTTGCTGCGAGGTGCCGTAATATTTACATATAAATGCTGAAACTGATTGAGATATCTCAGATCCATTACAATATAAGATATACATTTATTGGGTTCTTTAGTTCCTTTGATTTACATGAACCAGTATGTGTAATAGCGTGTATATATGCTCTAATAAATTACAGAATTTCACATGAGGACAGTGGCAGAGTTCTAGAAGTTTACACTACTCAGCCAGGGATGCAGTTATACACAGCCAATTATCTCCCTGATGAAGGCATCAAAGGAAAGGGCGGTGCTGTTTACAGACAACATGCTGCTCTTTGTCTTGAGACGCAGAACTATCCTGATGCCATTAATGAGGTAAATATTTTACATTTCTGTAGGTTGCTATTCATGTAAGGCTTGCAAGTGGTCTCCTGAAGGAGATATATAGAGGTGCATCATTTCATACGACTTACCTGCCCAATGTTGTATTATTATTAAATGTCCAAATTGCGAGTAAACTATTCATTAAATTGAATCTTCTCTTTGCAGCCCAAGTTTCCCAGTTGTGTTCTTAGGCCTGGAGAGACATTCAGACAAACAACATGGTTCAAATTTTCAACCTCTGCTTGAAAGTATTAAATATGGGTTTCCATGAGAAGAAATTTCAGGGTTCCCACGGTCATGGAAAATCTGGGAAAAAATGGTGTCATGGAATTATAGAAATTTAAAAAAGGTCATGGAAAAGTCGCATTTTCATATTCTTTAAACAGAATGTCTATTATTGCTATGTCAGATAGTATGTCATGGGTGACCACCCAATAGTCCGAGGGCCCGCTTTTCAGGCCCTCAGTATTTCTGTATGTCACCATAATGTCACAACTTGGACTATGTAAAAGACACTTCAATTTAATATACAGTACAGTATATTACTGTGTTAATGACTTTATATATAGTATTTTAGGTATTGTTATCTTCAGGAGATACCATTTATGGCTGTGAACTAACCAGCAATGAAAGTAATAATTACTGGGTCATATATTGTTGATGATAATCTATGCAAGTAGTACTGTCTACGCTTTAAACGCTATTGTTTTTCAGTCTATCTTGTCAGTTTATTATTATGCTCTTGACCCATGCAGTAGACATGCACAAAGGTGTATTGCAATTACCACATATTAATCATGTTATACTGCCAAAGAAATGAATTGTACTTAAATCAACCAACGATGTTCAAAATGCACTTGCTGTTAAAATTTGGACTCATATGTAAATCCTTGTGCATTTATTACAACCACATTCATATACACATTATATTAATACAATTGTGTGAATGAAAACATTTGTCATATATTTATTGAACATTTTACAGTAATATATACACCTTTACGATACCTTCGATTTCCATGTTATATGATTTTTAATCAGGTTGCTTAGGGCATACAGTGCACGGACTTATTTTTCAGTGATATACATCTGTTAAAATAAACATAAGTTCAAATGAGGATCTGAGTGTTTGATTTAAATGATTTTGGATTTGATATCAACGAATGTCAGTAGGACACAATATTCAGGGCACTTCTGTGGGAATGGCCCACCTTATAGTGATAAATAGTCTTGTAATTTATTTTAGAAAGTATTTGTTCTGTTTCTGTAAGAAGTCAGTGATAACAAAGTCTCCTTTAAATGTGCAATTCTGGAAGTTCCTATTTTTCTTCTTTTTCCATTGCGCAAATAAATATCTATTAGTAAAGAGAAAGCCTCCAGAACACTTTGATAACTTTCACTTGCAGAAGTTTCTAACACTGGACACGAGAGGCGCTGCTGTAGATCCCTAGTGTCCTCGTGCGTCACCTGGCGTAAATGGCACAAATCACATTTATTCCCAACTATTATCAAAGTAGAGGCAGCCTTCAAACATTTAATCGCTTTTATCCTTGAGTATAAAAGTTCCACAGCACAGAAGCTTGCTTTGCAAGTCACAGAGTAGACTAACACAAATGCATCTGCCCAAGCTATGTATTCATCCAAAGATTTGTTCTTATTTTCCTGTAACAGAGAAAATGCTGGATTTAATTTTGTGTTCAATTTATAACAAATTAATAAAAAATACAAGATGAAAACTGTAAAACAAGATTCAGAGTCTCTTCAGCGTAAATAATTGATCACATTAAAATGTTAAAATGAGCTACTATACAAGAAGGGGAAACAACTTAAGTGCAGATTTTTAAAAAAGGGGGGCAATACTTTCTTCTTTTAACCATCATTTATAAACTTTATTGACATTTCATACACACAAAAGAGATAAAGTGACCGAATAATAGCTTAGCATGAGGTCCATGACTGGAGCTTTATGATATTCAGTTAGGCCCTATGCCAAGAAACATGCTGCCACTGAAGGGGTTAAATGGCCTGCAAAGGTCAAATATTCGGGGTTAGAAAGATAAGGGTTGACCCACCTGGAGGGTGTCTTGCACTGTAACCCTCAGAGGTCTCCCATCCAGAAATGTCAGGCAAGAACAACAAGTTTCTGCAACACAAGCAAATTATTTCATCTTGTGTATTTGTCTATTTTCCTGTTATGTAACGTAAGTAGAATGTGACTTGCAAGAGACATTTATGTAATACTTTTAAAAGAGTCATTATAATGATTATTAAACAATTTCCATTGTGCTTTGACGTAGCATTAGGTCCTTTATTAAATACCACACTAATTTAATGTGAATTTGAATTTAATTTGATTTATTTAATTGCTGACTTACCATTGTGCGCATAATCACCAATATACCTCTTCGTCAAGAAACGCACAATAAGTGCTGAAACATAAAATATCAAAACACATTTTAGATTAAAAAAAATATTAAAAAAAAAGCATTTTAGTTCTTGCACTGTATCAGTCCTAAAAGTTGCAATATTTAGGACTACAGGACAATGCGGGCTAATGGAGGCAAGTGTAATGACGAGATGATAAGGTTTGGTGTCCACATCATGTCACTCAGTCACTAACTTTCCTCAGTTAAGTCACACATGGTAGCAGAAGGCACTACTAGTTTTTATCGTATTCAATAGTAGGATTCTGTTATAAGCTATTGGGTTTTACTTATTGGTACCGTCCCTTTTCATTTTCTACTGTATCTAAAAATATTGCTGAAAACGGGTGCACAGTCAAATGTCTAATGTCTAATGTCTCAATGCTACTGGGTCTGAAGCTTATATGACCAGCTGCCAGAGGCAGACGTAATGGTGAGATAAGGCTTGAAATCCACACCACGTTACACATTTACCCCATGGGTGGGGCCTTTTACTTAATTCAGCATATCCACCGAGTACAAGGCACCTCTAATTTAGCGACTCATACGATCAACATCATCCAGCTGGGATGTAGCTCATGAAGAGTGCTCGGGCCAGTGATCGAACCCCAGACCTTCAGCAGAGCTTTTGCAGCTCTTATCATAAATACACCAAGGTTAAACTGGTCACGAATTGAAACCAGCATCATCAGAGGAGCAAATCAGCCCTTTAACCACTATAGATACTTACATCTACACTCTAACCTGGTGACAACCACTCCTTCATGATCATTTTGCAAGCTAACTAATTATGAATGTTATTAGTAGAGACGCCTGTTGGCATTCTTACATTAGAACACATTGGGAGTCATTGTTATATTTTGTATTGGATGAGCAGTTGAGTTACTTTGTACTGTTGTTTTGTGAATTCGTTTTTACAGTGCCATACAATAATACTCAGTAGTTAGGTAGGATATGGACCCCCATATATTGTAACTAATGTATGTGTGTGTGTGTGTGTGTGTGTGTGCAATAATTATTATATAATATATAATTAACTTGTTACAATAGACCACTGAAGCATCGGGCATCCTTACACACCAAGGGACCAAGGATGAGGCATTGGGCCGCATTGCTAATATCTTGGGGATTGGATTAATATTGTCCTATAACAATACTGTGTATTTAAATGTCAATGCTATTTGTCTGAAGCTTAGCAAACTTTATGTCCTGCAATTGTGATTTCAACTACACTTAGGTATGCCCTTAATTTCCACGCGTTTGTATTTTTAGGGGACTTATAGTCCAGAGTTTATACCTTGAACCATGGAGTCACCAGAGACTCCATGCTTGAACTGTATCTCATGCAATTCCAACAAGCTAAAAATGACCCAAAAATAACATGCAACTGGCCCAGCTTGCTTTGCTTACCATATAAACACAATTGTTAACACAGATGGAAAGGGAGCCCTTTATTGGCTCACTTTATCTCTATTGCAACAAAAACGCCTAGTTTGTTTACTACACTCTCGTGTAGTGTTGTTGTTATTCTCAGTCCAGATGTTTTTTTTATGTTCTTGTTATGGCCATTTACAGCGGATGCCATGGATTTCAAACATCTGATAGGATAAGCAGAATTGAGGCTAAAATGTGAGTATTTGATGTCAACAACAACGTGAGAGTTCTGATCCACAATTCCACATAACAATAATCTGATCCACAACTCAATCAGCACAAAGCATTGCACAAAGTGTCTCATAATCATGGTGATCAGGCCATGGAGTTCACTCTTGGCTTCATTGTCACTGCAAAACTGCACACAGGAAGAAATAGAAACTTTTCACTGAGCAAGCAGCCCTAAATTCAGCAAGACATAAGTCTTTCTTTACTAATTTTTGCTTTTCAGACATAGTAGGTCAAAGCTAACTGATTCCATAAATATGATTTCTTTGGGAAATAACAGAAATCAACCAAATGATAAGATCAAATATACATTACACACAACAATGCCCCAAAAATACTGATGCTAGGATGCCCTTCGCTTCAGCCAATCAGAGTCAAGGGCGGGAACTTTTTCAGCCAATAGAATTGCAGTATGCTGTTGTAGCCACCTGGTGGAAATACAGAGAACCTTCTGTGAAAATCCACTACATATGCAGTTTCTTCCGAAAGGCGGTGCTACAATCCGGCATTTCTTCTAACCGATTTGCCGCTTCCCTGAAATCGGGGAGGGAAATGCTTCCGTGCGTCATTTGTGCACGAAGTAGTGCGATTCCTATGCCTAATTTATTTTTTACAAGGAGCTACTTAGGCCTACTGTGAAACTGGTGCAATTGTTTGCTTTTGGCCGATACTATGTCAGCATAACGAAATTGCACAACTTTACCATCGAATTCCACCAACTGCAGCAGGTGTTTTCGTGAATGTCACCGAACAAGCGTGTTAACGGCATTGCGACGCTTATTCAACAATCTTTACCTTATCCCTTGATGCTTTGCGTGAGTTATTCAAGCGCCGTCTATCTGTTAGAAATTGACTACATATGTTTTAAAAAATAAAGGAAGACTCCAGCTTCATTCTCCCTACTGGGAACTGTTTTTATATATCTAGTTCACAGGCCAAAAACACTGATAAAAAATATAATTAAACAAAGAGCACCAAGTTCCAATTTTTGCTGTCCCAACTGACAACGTAACAACATGACATCACAAGGATTATTTCCTTTTTCTTAAATAAACTAATCTTGTCTCTTGGAGCCAGCCCATCTTGATCAAAAAAGGGTTATAGTGGCCAAAAAGTTCTCAGGTTTTAATGCACTTCAGACAACAACAGATACCCCTGCAAGGCAATGCAGTCCCTCAACCAATAAGAGTCTTGGAAACACATTACATCATCTGGCATTTAGTTTCCTAGTCTTTGAAATTGGCTGAAAAATTTTGGAACCTGTACAGGGTGCAGCCTAAAAACTTGCACCAGGCATCTCCTCTTTTGGGATAGCTCTAGGTTACTCAAATGCGTATGAAGTCTTTTAAAGTTTTGCCACATTTAGGGGTATAAGCAATTGTTCATTTTGATATTTTTGATCTTATAACGTCAGACAATATCATTATCTGAATTACAGAGAGGGTTCATGCTGCAGGGTTTGTTCTGAGTGACACACATGCATGGTGTCTCTAGTTGCAAAAAGTTTACAAATTAGACATTTCCTAGTTACTACACCTCTGGAGCCCAAGAAAATATAATATTTGCACAGACTCCTCCTTCAATTTTTTTATATGTGCATATATATATCATGGTATCAGATGATAAGAAGGTTGGTTCCAGTTTTGATTCAGCAAGGTCATGAAATTAAAACGAAGAAATATAATGGCATTCCAGAGGAACTTTTTGAATCTACAACTAATCTGGAAATAATCACATGATTTTCAGGAGGATTGGCCAGTTAATTAGACAGAAAATTGACCAAAATCCAAAATGGCACTTTACGCCTCAAAGGTGTAAATGCTCTACCTTCTTATTAAAAATTAATCTATTTGCCCTATTTTTGGTGGCAAAGGTCAAGAAAGGTGTCTGTAATTAACACAACTGTATGATCAGTGACATAATCTAATGCTGGTATTGCAAAAGCTGAGGTGTGATAAGTGTGCGTGTGCTATATTTAGATACATATTATCTATAATTCTTAAGGAAACAAGAAAATATATTTATAAAGATAATGAAGGACTATTATTACTTTCGTGTGTATGATTGCAGCTGCATGCAATCACTGTCAATTGAGGTAATAACAAAAGAGGTAGCAGTAGCTGCTGGTGCAAGTGTTTATGCCGCACCCTGTATGCCTGTTGGTTCCGAACCATGGAGCTCCATGATGAGAAGCTTTTAAGAGACGTAATGATGAGATGATAAGGCTTTGAGTCCACACCATGATACACATTTATAATGTGGGTAGGATATCTTTCTTGTCCCAGCACAGACACCTAGTTCAAGGAATAGTGTCTGGCCATGTGGCCAAGCATAGATGTGGTGGATGTGCAAAATTGTGTTCTTTGTCACGGTGCACTTAAAATTAACCAGTAGTTGCTTCATAGAGATGCATGCATTCCTGTCAAAACCATAATATATAATACTGGTGGTTACGTGCAGCCTGAGACCTTCATTGTTTATGTATTGAGAATAGTGGACGATTGCCAAACAGAACAATTATGAACAACTATGACATATCTTGGGTGCATTTCAACACCTTAAACACTCTATCATCTAATGCTCCCCCTAGGATGCCCCCCTTAGGATGCTCCCCCTAGGATGCTCCCTTGTTCTCACAATGCTGACTTCCTGCTGAGTTTCCCCCATATCCATCAGCTTCCCAGGCACTCAGGTATGCCACAGGGGCCTAAATACCTCCATTACTAAAACTTATTTGCAGGCGGCTAACCTCGCAATGCAGTTAGCAGTAAATAAGTTCACTTTTCTTTATTGCATCATGCAAACTTTACAGTAGGGTAGTCAATAACTGATAACCATACCCCAGCCAGGTGTTGTTAGCAAATTTTCATAGACAATACCACCCAAGGCAGAAATACCAAAGAGTTTGAGAGAGTTTGTTGCCTAAACACAATCCATGCTGCAGATTCATTCTAAGAGTATAGCTTTATAAAATCAAAAGCATCTGCATAAATATAAGGTACTTGGGATTTTATTAAATTTATGAGAATAAAAATAAATGTTCAACCTTGGTATTGACTTGGAATAAACAGGGGCCCCTGTCTAGTTCAAGGTATTGAGAAGAACCATATTCTGATGAAGCAGACATATAACATGTTTCCCCTACAGACTACAGGTACAATTGAGATCATGACTGCATTTATATAGCTTCTAGGATCTCTTGGATATCATATTTGATCAATTTTATAACAATTCATTAGACCTCACACAGTTATCTGGCCACTAAGTATTGATGCCTGTACTTTCGCGACCAGAAACAAGTCCCGGGTTTTCATTACAAGAGGGGCTTTAAGATAGATTAGTTATTTATTCTTTTATGCAAACTAATCCCTAGATGCCATGGCAAAAAAGGTCACCTCTAAAATATTAGATGCCTTGGTTTACGATAAGGGTGTAATCACCAGCCATAACTTGGAATATTCCAGGGCTGAACACAAAGAGCATAATATAGGCCTACTGTGCGGACTATGCTAGGAATGCAACGTCATTTCCACGGGGTGGTTATGTTCATCCAAGGTTTGTACAATAGTTGATTTTCACAGACGTTTCTCTATTTCCACCAAGCGGCTACGACAGAATGCTGCAATTCTATTGGCTGTGACTTTGATTGGCTGCTGCAAAGTGCATCCTAGCAGCAGTATGTTTAGTGCATTTAAATGTTCATTTGACATCATATCAACCAGTTGATTTTTGTTATTTCCCTGAGAAAATTATATTTATTGAAAAAGGTAGTTATGATCTTCTATGTCTGAAAAGCAAAGTGAGTAAGAGGAGAAGAAAGACTTATGTCATGCTGAATTCAGGGCTGCTCAGTGAAAAGACGTTTAATCAACAAAGCAAAGTTGAAACTATTATGCATTTAGTTCATAGCAAAACACATTACTCGGTGGGAAATCTGATAGGAAATAGCTTATTGAGAAAACCAAAATTAACCTTCAGCAGTCAAAGTATCTTAGTGAGGACCTTCAATTGTACTTAGATATGATTAACAGAAGTACCCTCTCACGCCAAGACCGAGGATGTTACAGATGTTGTTTTCCTCTTTTCCTTAACCTATCACTCAGGATTTGTACAACAAGGAATTGCTCACGTTCAATCTGCTATTTATTTGTGAGCACCACATTGGCAGATGTCTGAATGACGACTAAAAAGCATACCTCAGATTTATATGATGGAAAGGAATTTGTTTTTATTTGCGCTGCTATAGGTTTTAGATGGGAACCCACAAGGGCAATGTTCATAAAAAAAACCACTTCTCTACTTTCCATAAAAAAAACCACTTCTCTACTTTTCATAAAAAAAAACCACTTCTCTACTTTTCTCTACTTCAAAGATAGGTTTCCTTCCTTTCCTCAAAATTATAGCTAAGAGGTAAGGAAGGTCTTGTTGTTTAAACAAAAATGATAAGGAAATCATCATTCCTCGTGTATTTTGTACATCCGGGTACAATTCCTTTACAATTTGTGTTTATCACATTAAGGATAAGCGGGTGCACCATTATGTTAAATTACTCCAATCATAATAGCTGACTGCTAAACATTTAATAGCTCTATTAATATGTCAGGTTTCTCCAATTAAAAGATGATACAGGTTGGTGTTTTGGTAATTACTTGAAATTCTCAGTATTGTGAGATCGAAACTTGTTATCCTTTCTTTCTTTTTTCTTCTTCTTGGCACTATACACAGCCCTCCAAAAATAAAAAGGCCCCTTTCACCACTGTGTATACATGTTCAGGTGGTCCTATATTTTTGGAAGGTGGTGTATTTCAATGAATAATTGACGTAGGCCCTATTCAAAATCAAAATTGTAAGTGACGCTCTATCTAATTGCAATCCATGTGCATATACTCTCAAGCATACCCAGCCCTTGGCTATATATCAGTGCGTGTAAAATGGGATTGGCAGAATCATGGCAGAACTGACAAAAGGTCATAGCTAAAGTTGTGTAGTCAATTTTCATATAACATTTGTAGCTCCATTCAGTGTGGGGCTGAGATACTCAACTTCTGACATTTTTATGTAACTTTATTAGCGTTTTGTGCACAAGTGACCTAACCTGCCTGATACGGAAGGGTTCCTTTATCCGCTGCTATTTCTCATTCAATTGCTACAGCACGTTGCTTCAGCAGCAAAAAAATAAAAATTGATGCAGCTCATCAGCCCAAAATAAAACACACCTGCCTAATCTGTCTGGGGATCATCAGCTAGGGCAGAAAAAGCAGCAACAAGAAAGGTAGAAAGAAAATGCAGTAAGAACGTACAAGAAAGAAAGGATAAACAGTATGTTGGGTAACTCTTACATAGACCTTGTTAGCTCCCTATATACCAAGAGATACTTTCCAAATTCACTACTAGACGAACTCTTACATAACACACAGAAATAACTACAGCTATAACTATAATCAGACCTGTTTATACACACTTATAACAAAAGTGGGGTTATAACTTATAACAAAATCATGTACGTGATTCAAAACAGATCAGAACATAACAACACTGGGTTATTACTGATTACTAATACTTCAGACATACTTCATTACATCAGATCTGTACTTTTAAATGCACAGCAATTTAATTCATAGTATGGTTACATCAGCACTGAGGACACCTCTTTATACTAACCAACATAATTGAGCTCATCAGGTGCTTTTCAGTGCAAATAATACCTAACAGGTTTGGTATGTATTATTATCACCAAAAACATGGAGGTGTGACAAATCAGAGGAAAGTGTGATAAATTGAAATAATATTAAGTTTATCACACTATAAGTATTTATGCATATATATCAATGGGTGGACAATACTGGACATTGTAGTCTACAGGATCATGTTTTTTTCTAAGTACTATGAATCAAAACAGTCACAAATTTATTTACACTGTGGAAGTAGGCCTACAGTCAAACTACTTCAGCATTTTTCTAACCAAAATTTGTTTGACTTAAAGTACGCTAGAAAGTTCTATTATGAAATAATTGCAATATTTGCAATATATTGCAATCTCTATCTCACAGAATACACAAGTATACGTAATATTGAGTATGCCACTTGCTCTAGGAACTCCAATAGGTTTGTGCCTCAGCATAACTTCTTGACCATATGTCTGTGTTCTGCACACAAACACAAGAAAACCACAATAAATGTGGGCTGCCTGACCTGGGCACCTGATTTCCTTGCCAGTTTTATCTCAGGCACTAGTTTCAGGTGTTGCATAGAGCAAAACATACGTCTGCCACGGGTACCTTGTCTTTTGTTATCAAAAGCAGACTCGCTGGGGGCTCACATTCGGACTAGTGTGGGTGGGGTGGGGGGAAGCACTGGTTTTGCACCAGTTTCACCCCTAAGCATTGAGTAGGTGATTTCCACTATTATGAACAGTTACCGGGAAATCCTAGCCCTTATCAGTAAGTCCTAAACATCCTACTTCCTTTTTCCGAATCACTTCCTTTTTCCGAATCACTTCTTAGAATTGGTCAATTTACTGATTGCTCTGACGACAAGTCATTATACAGCCAACAGGTAATCTTATATTTTAATAGACCAGTTCTAATTGCGCTAAAAAGATAGTTAAATATATATGTCCTCGAATTGAGTATAGGCCTACCACTTGCAGCTACTTGCCATAACATTTTTTTTATAAACACACTATACAGCTCCAAAGTGAATAGAACTGCGCTGCACAGCTATATGCATGCACTAAATATAGGACGTATATTTACCAGTTTTACCGACTCCCGAGTTGCCCAGCACAAGAACGCGTAGTTCACGTTCCCCACTGCTCCGTCGACGCTGCGTCGGACGTATTACATCACTGGCAAGACGCGGTAATGATTGAGTTTTACGTTCCGGTGGTGCATTGTCCTGTTTTGTAGAGTTCGTCTGCTGCGAATGATTGTGATGTTCCATGGCGCCTTTTTACCAACATAGACTGGATCGTCTGCTCTCAGTCAATTGCATTCCACCAACTGCTCAACTGAACTGCTGAATTGCCTGATGAATTCACTAACAGCTGACAGCCTCAAGATAGGAAAAGATAACAGGACGTAATTGAAATCCTTAACTGTGATCTGCCCACTCGAGAACGTCAAATCTTGGCAAAATATTTCCCTCGAGTCAAGGACTACAACTGTGGGGTTGTCAGATTATCTAGCTGATCCAGTGCTCACTGCTGCACATGCCAGTGTGAGCTAGCTGCTCAGCTGACTGCGGGGGCCATGGGGCTCAATGTTTATCATGTCTGAGAAGTCAAGCAAGTTGCCAACAAATCAGGTGAGTTGATTTCCCCCCAACCAGGACACTCCCCGCCCCCAAGCATCCTAATTCCTCAAATCTTTTTCTATTGGAACAGTTAAACCAAATATTTGCGCGCGTAAATCCATGGTTAAACATCTTCTATAATTCCACCTCCCTTTAATCTCACTTAAATCTTATGATAAATTATAATAACTTAAGTCTGCTGATTAAGTGTTGTCCTTCATTGTTTGCGTCACTTCTTTCAAGTAACATACAGACAGACAAACGATTTTTATTTAAGCCAGTAGCATTTACAATTGGTATTAAAAAACATAACCACATATAATTGTTGGAGGCTAGGGAGACCCTCACTAAGTCAGCTATCACTGATGCTATTGTGAGGGCCCCCCTTTACAGATTTATAATTGCATAATTTCTGGTTTGCTTCAAGTTAATAAAATGAATAACTTATTTAACTCAATGTTTGGATAAAAAAAGCTGTAGGTCGTGGTAGTTTTTGTAACCATTGATTATAATAATCGTCAGGAATAGAGAAGGCTGTGCAGTGTGTTGAAATCATCCTCTAGTTTTAGAGTTGCTTCAGTTGCAAAATGGTCATTATAGTTGCTTCCAATTACTTTTTTTCCCCTTATACTATTCATATAGTCACAAGAGGAAGACGTAATGATGAGATGACAAAATTTGGATTCCACAAAACCTTAGGACCTCTAAATTTACTCCCAAGTAAGCCACAAATTTAATGTATAACTTCGGGTGAGACATCACTTATATAAAGAGTTCCGACTCCCGCGACTGGAAACTTAGTCAGGACAAGGCAACTAGCTGATATATACAGAATGGCTAAAGATGAACACATATAGTATTAATTCCAAGAATCTGCATTGCATTTCCATAATTTTAGTCCTACAAAAATACAAATGCAAAAATATGTGATCTGACCGTTGAATTTTTGGCCAAGTCATACCTTGGATGAACTAGAGAAGGATTGGACACTTCGAAAGCAATACAACAATATTCATTATTAGGTGATTTAAGAAGAGGTGTGGAGATCGCATTGTAAATAGTGTATTATAATTACCGGAAAACATTTTGTTGCTGGTACATTCTATCTTTTTGCTGATGTTCTTATCTAATATAAATTCTTGAAAAGTTTATGATTTCTATAAATTCCACAGCAGACGAGAATCGTTTGGCGCCAACATGTGTGAGGCGTTTGGGGCCCCAGGCGAGCGTAAACAATTTCCAATGTTTTCTTCGAACCTGTGAACAGCTGAATTATTTCTTTACAGATGTGCTGTCAATCCAAGTTTTGCCAGTCAGATGCTCTAAGTAGCTGCCGAGATGACTAAAGTCACCGACAAAACTGAAAGGTTGTTTTGGAAGAAGGTAGAGAATTCGGAAAAACTTTTTTTTAAACCTCGCTAATAGATGAAGCAGGTTAAGCTAGATTTTCACTAAAAAAAAACAAGAAAATGCAAGACAAACTATGGAAAGTATATTTGAAAATATTTACTCAACATTTGACCTATAAAAAAACTAATCAAAGTTTACATTGATCACGGATGATTCGTATCAATTTACAGATTTTATTCAGTATCTAACTATACTTTAGTAACATTCACATGAAAGACTAGACATATCTTCAAAAAACAATGCTGAGCACGCTATATATGCTTCACTTTTTCATCGGGATGTCCTGAAAACACGATACAATAGATAAAAATTGACTTTTAGACAAATGAAAGGCTTTATTTTGGTTCTCAAAGATGGTAACGACTAAAGAATACAATAGCACAGTTGCAGTTTAGTGCAGGCCAAAGCATTTACAAGCAAACAATCAAGAAAAAGCAAATACATGCAGACTATACTCTTGCAGCTTATATTTACATTTATCTAAGTCCTTACAGATGCAATTTACTTAATTCTAGGCATGGAAGATCATCTTACAGACTGAAAATTACAAGTACAATTTATCATATTGGTCAAAAAAGCCCAATTCTGCCGGATAATTACATACTTATATATATGCAAAGAGCAGCATTCTTTCTATCTGCGATGGCCTCCAAATCCTCCCCCAAATCCCCCCCCAAATCCACCGTGACGGCGATGTCCAAACCCATGATGCCCATGATGGTGGTGAAAAAGATGCGGCAGCAGGTGATGGTGATGCCCTAGTCCCAGAGGTACCACCATAGGCGGAGGAGCAGCTTCATACACTGTCGTAACATGCGTCACATTATTCTGTTGGGTTGCAGGAGGGGCTGAACTTGTTGCTCTTGAGCTGCTGGTTTTCTACAATTTTTTTATCGTAACTTAACGTCAAGCATTTTAAAACTAACAACCAGGAAGTGGATAAACATACCAAGCAAGTACACAGAGGTCGCGCAGTGCATGCACCTCCATTGAAGCCGCACACACTAAGATTAAAAACTTTAAAAAATACCTCAATTAAAAATAATTGCAACCGCTTGACCAATTAAATCAGATTCAATTAAATAACTTTATGACGAAATTAGAAATGGAATTCTTAAGCTTCAAGCAGTTTTACAGCGAGCCTTAATTAAATAATACTAGGTATAATATTTTGGAATGAATTACATAAATTTCAGAATAATTTAAAGTAAATGACACCACGAGACACCTGGTACCACAATACCAACATTATTTTCTACACAATGCTTTAAAACGAACACTACATTTACACCAAGCATATTTGCAGAAAACCCATTCCCTGAAAACGACTTTTTGACCCTACACACAATCCCATGTAATGAAAATAGATGAATCTTACTGACCATTAAAGTTTTGCAAAATTAAGAAGAGTAACTTAAAATAACGTTAAAAACTTATCCTTAAATGCACAATCCAAAACCACAAGTTCTTAAACTCTAAAAAGGTGCCAAGCAAACTCCATAAATAAACCGGAAGCAGAGCATGAAACAGGAAAGCGTTAAGAGACGAGTTCCACTCACAGATGACGCTGCTGCTGCTGCTGCTGATGGAGGGTTCTGGAAACGGATGAAATTCAAGATGACGTCATCTTCGATGACAAGATGAGAGACTCGTTGCATCGGCATTCGGTGTTTGAATTCACAGTAATGCTTTCCGTTCAGGGCAACCTGCAATGTAAAGTGTTCAGAGATATCTTGGATAAAATAGAAATAACCAAGGGAATGCATTTGTTTGGGCAATCCCACAAATGATTACAGCAGTTTTCTAAACTTGGAAACTAAACTCCAGAAGACCATCACTCAGCCAATAGGAGTTCCGGATTCACATGATGTCATCAGGAGTTTAATTTTTAAGTCTAGAAAACTGCTGTAATGCTAAGACACAGACAAAATTATAGTGAGTTATTCTCAGATCACATAAGTCTGTAGTTCAACTAATAAATGAATATATGAATTGCAATTCAACAAATTATTTGTTAGTTGTCTTACTTTGAAGTCGTCCTTTGTGGCTAAGATGATCATTTCAACCTGGTGGCCAACTTTGAAGGGCAGCTCCAAGCCCCATTTTTCTTCTTTACCCCACTTTCCCCCAATCAAAGCATTTCTGACCACACACGAGGACTTCTCTTCCAAGTTGGGACTGACCATCAGGGCTGATTCTGTTGCCCCACTAAGGGCTGCTCCACATGACAAGGTCACTTTGAAACTGAATGGGGAGAAAATTATTAGTCTTATATTAGTTTATATTTATAATAATAGTATTATCATGGAAAAACCACAGATTATCTAAGGTATAATGGACTGAAAATCTTTCCCAACTCTGGAACAAGCTCCCCGAAGAGCTCAAGCCAGCACCGGAATTGGCTGTCTTTAGATTGTAATCTGGTGAAGTGGCGATGTATAATGTTATGGAATTAGGTTGGTAACTTACACCCAACAATGAGTGGGTGGGTGGGTGATTAGGGCTTTACGTCCTGTATTTCTGCACTAGTTGGGCTAATTAGGACAGGCAGAGACCATGGCAATGAGACGAAGGATGAAACAGCCATCCAACTTAGGCTCGACCGGGAATCGAACCCGGGACCCAGCGGTTGGCAGCCCAGAGCGCTACCTCTGAGCTAGGTGGGTGGGTGAGACGGTCTTTACATCCCATATTTTTATACCTGGGCCTAGGCCTTTATCAAGTATAGAACTATCATACTATGTTCTATGACAGACCAGGTATATTTAAGCGAACGAATGCTCTGGGTTTTGACAATATATGGTTCAACACAGCGGCATAGGCAGCATAGGCAGGGAGGGGGATGCCTACGCTATGGCATAGGTATTCATATACTTTAAAAGGCTGCTGCTCTTCTAATATTGGTCCGATTTTCGTCAAATAAAGACTGAATTGTTCAGGAAAATGTGTAGAAGTTTTAATTATACAATAGATAAATAAATTTGTAAAATTCTGAGTAAAGAATGGAGTATACAAAGCACAGACACTGGTCTCAATGAGGCAGTAGCCATCATACTGTATTAAAGTGTTTACATTGTAGGCCTAGTGTTGCTAGCATTCTACACACAACACTAGGTATCTATTCTTTTTTTGAAAAAGAATATTCTTGTTACACCAGAAAGGGGTTGATCAGGACAGGCAGGTGCCAATGGCCCAACAATGAGCCGAGCACTCTACAATCACCATTTAACTGTCCATAGTGAGCCATAAGTGACCATGCACTTTCCATAAATTTACACTTCTCATAATGGGAGCAAAAAGTTCTAGAGGATCAATTCAGCTCCTCAATTCAGTTATTTTTCTTTGTTGTTAACTTGTTACATTAACTTGAAAGTGTAACCATGGTTACCACCAGCTGTACAGCTTGTTCCTATAAGCTTCTGGGGCACCACCAAGCATCAGACCTTCTATCTCACAAAGGTATAATGTATTTCATATACTGATGATGTATCTGTTGCTAGGAAATAAATACCAATTAGGGATCTCTCCTAACTTTGAAAATGATTAGCCACGGTTAGATAGATTGTACAGTAAATGGTTATCTGAAAATTAGCCACAAATGATAAAGTACATAATTAGACTAGCCACATGGATATTGGATTAGCATAGTGGCTAATGCTACAGAGAACCCTGGGACTCCATACAAAGATGGGGGCTTAATACCGTGGGCAACTTTGCCATTAGAGCATCTACACATTATATATCTGTATAGATATAATATTTTAATTACTGGTTGTAACTCACCTTGCTCCTTTTGAAGGTACAATTCCCTGCAGGATGATCATGGAGCCATCTATCAAGGGTTGAATTGGGCCTATGTAAGGTATTGGCTAAAAACAAAATTACAATTTACAACATACTTCTTTTAACATGAAAAGCTAAGTAAGTATAAGCTGCACTAAGAAGTTCGAAGGTTTTAAACGGACTTAGTTCTAGGATTCTTAATGACGATGGGTTTCTTTTTGTTGTAAATACCAAGTAGGCTTATGTAGCAGCACAAAATGGACAGAAATGTAAGCATTTAAATGTCAAACCCAAACTTTCTTATGATATAAAGACCATGGATGACAAGAACGTTAAAAAATTATTATTCGAATTTTTCTACTTTACTTACTTAACGTGGATTATGATGGACAAATCTCACAATTTTATAAAAATGTGGGGTTTACTAATTGATAACATTTCTGCTCATTTCGTGGTGATATGAAATATGAATTGAACCGAAACACCATGTGGACATTACTTTTGAATCATACTATAATTGCTGTTTTACATTTACTGATAAGGCCAAATATACTGTGAGTCAGTGATTCACGCCCTGCAGTTTGATATCTTTACCTGCATAATATATGTAACTGAAGCCTCGAAATATAGAACTAAGATAACAAATACCAAAAATTATATTACACGAGTTTTTATTATGAAATGATTGCATATTCATATATTTTTTAATGGGGATGGTCTCTGTTTTTATCCCAAATATGTTTAGATAGGTTAATTAAATTCATACAACAAATGAATGACATTCAAGTGTACCTAATGCAAAGAAACATCTACGTACACTATAAATCATTAATAACAGCATACAACCAAATTAACAATTAATATGAAGAAGTGGTCACTTACTGGTCTGTCAATGGTGGACTGGACAACATCTGGTCCAGGAGTGTTCATGGGTGAATAGGGAGGAGGTGGCTCTGATCCGTCCATGTTGCTTGTTCTTGATACATCTACTGACCAGGCTTTCCTTTAACTCTTATATGTAGGCCAAGATCCAATCAAGACTTGAGGATCAAGGTCCACCTTTTGACTCACCTGTCCTCACCTGAGCAATTTAACTGCATGTGACGTTGTTGACAGAAAGCATGAGCTCAGAATAGTAACACAAATGTCAATTCTAGTTTGTTGTTCTTTGCACTTATACGTTATTTAAGCATTTAATTATACAGACAAGCAAAGTTCTTCAGCATATATATCAATAAGTCTTTGGAACATATGCGTAGGAGGCAGGGGGCTGGAGGGGGCCTGCAGTCTACAGGATTTTGGCAAAATTTGGGCAGAAATGTTTGATATACATTGATTGGATAGGTAACTAGTTACGTCTGAGTTTGATGTGAATTATTTGGGCACTTTAGGTCTATATCGTACTTATTCTGTTTAGCTCTATATTGTAGTACAAAAACAGCCTATTTCTGCACTGTAGTGTCCCAAAAACAGCCTATCTGTTTAGTTCTGTATCATACAAAAGTAGCCTATTATGATATAGATATATGTTGTAAAAGTTTTCCTATCTTTTGCTGATGCTGCTTTTTCTTAAATCTTCACAATCTAATGCTGATATATCTCCAAAATTTGAGATAAAATGCAGTTGATATTCCCACTGTTTTTGCCAGATAACATTTATATTTAACTCAGAATGTCTTAAACAAAATTAATATCTCTCCTGGATTTCAAAAAAATGTCCAACACATAAAATCAGTATTAATGCACTGCGGTTCACTTGAAATAATCTGGTTTTGATCGCTGGTCATTCAGACGTTAAATTGGCGGCCCCTTGTACTCAGTGCCTGTGCTGAGGCAAGTAAAAGATCCCACCAATGGGGTTAATGTGTAACATGAGTGGACTCCTCCTCTCTCACCTCATCAATCAACCCTCGATAGAGGCAAAAGATTGCCTTAGAGGGCTGCACTTTCCATATATATCTATCTATCTATGTGCCACAGGCTATTTGATTTGGGAAATTTTTGGAACTTCGCAGTGATAGACACTGTTGATAAACACTTTTTAGTTCAAAATTGTTAATTGCATATCGTAATGTGTACATAATCATTTTTGTGTAATTTCAAACATTTGTAGGCAGCAATGGTCAGCCCCCTTATGTCCAACACATAAAATCAGTATTAATGCACTAAGCCTATGTACAAAAAGTTTGTTACTATTATAACAGGCGCAATTCACTTCATCAGACCACCATAAGAATTTGTCCATCAACTACAATCGACAATATGGGATGTTACATCTGAGTAGACCTGGTTTTTTGTCTTTGTTTTATTTAATATGCCAAGACCGGCTTTCATGTTACAAAAACCAGTTCCTATAAAAAGTGGGAACAAATGTTCAACAGTCCCACGGAAGTGCTCGTTACCATTTAACAAGCGTTGCAATGCTAGAAATACTACTCGAAACCTAACTTTCTACCTTAATATGAAGCAAATGTTTATCCCCATGTCAATGTAGCATGGCATTCGTCTACTTTAACCTGAATGCATCAAGTTCTAATGAATGTCCACACAGTATACCCAAATTAAGATTAAGAGCCAAAACCTGGTTTAATGACATCTCAATTTTTTCAAAAATTTTCAACCCACCTCAGTGGCGAATTTAAGAACTATGCCTACTGAACAGAAACTATCGGTTGGCTCTTCAGAGCTGTTTTAGTGCCTGGGAAGGGTTTGGAGGGATTCAGAATGGTCAGGAACTGGGCTACTTTGGGTAAATAATACAGTAGCAAATGTGTCTATAGAAGTTGTGAGATCAGTAATTTAGGCCTGTTGCTCAAGCGGCAAAAATGGCGAGAAACACCGCAAATTCGATCCAATTGCATCCCACCTTTTCAGACCTGTCCAGACCTGACCATAAATGCAATTAGTTCTTTCAATTTAAATGACAGACCAGATGATTACAATTGGAACAATTTACCATGTGACTTTTATAAATGTTCTAATTGCACTTGAGCGCCAAGACTGGTAAGAGTGAATGTAATTTAATCATTTTAATGCAATTTTAATATAGTTTTAATGACAAGACTCAACCCGTCTGATAATTGCTCTTAGTTGCAAAAATAAATTAAATTGAGAATGTTGCACTCATTCACACATTGCATTGAGTGATTAACTCTCAATTAGTTATATTTATTGTTACCAATTTATCGTGATATTATTGAATCGTAAAGGATCAAACGATGTCCAGCCCCATCTGGTAGTAGTACTAACACTCTACCAATCCACTACATGTAGGATATCATCACCTTCTGGATTCAGCACCGTAAGGCTCTAGTTTGTAAGTTTCTGTGCTTAGTACTAACAGACGTTCAGATAAACTATTTATCAAAAAAAAAGATTTTGATTATCTACCTTTTTTTGGTTACACATTAAACACATTTTATTTTCCAATGAAGTTAGTGGTGTAGTGAAATGTAATGAGGCTGTCGCTTTAAGCCCCTTTCACACATAGCAGGTTTTGCCGTAGTGAACCTGTTTCCCGGCTCCAACCTGACGGCTACCTGACGGCTACCCGTGGATACCCGTGGATACCTGTGGATACCCGTCGAGTCACTCTTGGGACCCGGGGCCAACCCGGGAGTTTCGGAGCTGGTAGCCGGGTATGCCATGCTTGCATGGCTCATCCGTGGCAAACTCCTGGGTGTCCAAAAAGTTGGCGGATTACCCGTGGAAGCCGGCGGGTTACCCGTAGAACCCGGCGAGTCACCTGTAGAACCAGGCGAGTTATCCGTGCCTAATTTTACCTGTAGTAAACCCGGCGGCGTGTTCGTGCTCCTAGTCGTGCTGGTGCTCGATCTCGTGTGCCTGCACCTTCTCCTGCACCTGCTGCTCTGCCTTCTCCTGCGCCTGACCCTTCGCCTGCTCCTGCTCGTCTGCTGCACCTGGTGCTCGGAAGAAACAGGAAAAGCTGTTCCTGCCAACCAGTGACGAACAGGATGTCGCCTTCTGGTATCGCGACAATCCTATCTTTTATGACCGGACTTTAAAAGAATATAAGGATTCAGGCAGGAAGATGGCCCTCCTGAATGAAATGGCTGCCAAACTCAGTGTTCCCTGCAATGGATTTCAACTGAAGACCTGGCTGGAGTCTATGAGGACCAGTGCAGGAAAACTGGTGAAGCAGGGGCCATCCGGTACTGCGAAGCACAATCCTACAGGGAAGGAACAATGGATTTGTGCGAATTTTGGTTTCCTGGTAGACCATATCACACGGATTCCTAGTTGCCAGGGCACCAATGTGCTTGCAAAGCGCATTGCAAAGACGAAGAAGAAACTCAGGGAACTGGAGGACAGCTCCACTGCAGTGAAGGAATCTGAGATCCATGATCATTCCGATCCAGATATCTCCATGGATGCCCCTCCTGCAAACCAAGGGTGACCCCTACAAGAAAAGGAGAAAGGAACTGGAACAGCAGCAAAGGTGGATGGATCAACTAGTCGATCTTGCCAAGTCATCTTCAGGAGTGCTGCAGGCTACGATGCAGCAAATGGTTGGTCCTCCTCCAAGGGATCTTACAGAAAGACGAATCCGGGTACTCGGTGACTTCATCGTTGCTGAATGCATGACTCTGGATCTCGAGTCCTTCGATGAGCTGCATGCCCAACTGCTGCCAATGTTTTTGCAACTGAAAGGGAATATTCAGAGCAAAAAGTCAGCGGCAGCAGCGGCAGCAGCGGCAGCAGCACCAGCAGCAGCACCAGCAGCAGCACCAGCAGCTACGCTCCTCCTCCTCTTCCTGGGCCTCATCAGCAGCTGCACTACAGCCAGTCGATCTTAAGTCCGGAAAATAATTGGCCATCCTCATCAGTAGCTGGACCTTCCTCACTGCCTCCGTCGGGTCCTCCATCAATGATTTCTCAGATGCCAGGCAGTGCGTCAACACCACTGAATATGAGTCAGTTTCTCAACCTGTAGAAACTTAAAACAACCCCGGCCTTTTTCAAGGCCACCCAATACAAATAAAAAAAAAAACTTTTCTCTATCTTTGTCCAAGAACGTATAATATTTTAGTCCAAAAACAATTTCTTCACATCAAGTAACTTGTTCATATTTCCTTTTGATTAGAGCACAAATATGTATTGGTCCATTATTTTGTAATATTTCTTTATTTTACACTTGGACTATCTTTCAGTAAATTGCTTATCATCACACTTCAATAAAATTTTCATATTTCTTTAGCAAACAAAATTGCTTCTAACTTAAGTGTGGTTGTGTCAGGGTTAATAACTTTGAGCAAAGAAGACATAATTTTTTTTTGGTTCAGAACTGCCTGTAGTTTTTTCTTGTTCAGAAGTGCCATATTATTATTTTTTGGTTCGGAACTTGCCATAGTTTTTTCTTGTTCAGAAGTGCCGTATTATTTTTTTTGGTTCAGAACTGCCGTTGTTTTTTTCTGGCATACTGCCATGAAAACAATAAAAATAATGAACGTACGGCAATTTCTCCAGCTGCCCTCCAAGTTCCTGGGGTGATTACATATGTGATTGGATCTTCCTGGTCCACCATGTTGTTTTGGGCAGTTGGATACCTTATTCTCATCAGATTGTGGAGGCAGCAGCATGCAATGACTATGGATTCCACTGTCTTGGTTTTCTGTGTCATGGTAGTCAGGAGACACCTGAACCTTGCTGCAAGGATCCCAAATGCATTTTCCACAATTCTTCTTGCCCGGGAGAGTCGGTAATTGTATATCCTCTGCTCCTTGGTCATGTTTCTGAGGGGCAGTGGCTTCATCAGCCAGGTTCTCAAAGGAAAGGCATCATCTCCAACAATGAAGTAGGGAAGAGGTCTGCCACCATAAAGAATTGGTTCAGGTGGAGGTAACCCAAGGGTCCCTTCTTCAAGTGCTTCCCTCAGGACTGTCGTGCTAAAAGCTCCTCCGTCCGATCCAGCTCCGTTAGCTCCACAGTCTACATTGAGGAACTTGTAGTCAGCATCCACAAGAGCCATGATACAATGGAGTGGTATCCCTTGTCGTTGTAGTACACGGAACCACCTTTGGGAGGACATTTGATGGCCACATGCTTTCCATCAATGGCTCCAACACAATGAGGAAAGTTCCATCTCGAAAAGAATAGTTCAGTGACTTGTCTCCACTCTTCTGAGTCGGAAATTATGGCTTCACAGACTTCTCGAATTAGCAAGCTGATGGTGTTGTGGGCCACTCTAAAGCCATACATGAGGGACTTGTAGCTGTCTCCAGTTGCCAAATAGCGAAGGGTGATGGCAAGTCTGAGTCCTGGCTCCAAAGCTTTCCTCCAGAAAGTGTCTTCTTTGGTAATCCTAGGACCAATTTTGCCAAGGACCTCTTGGAACATGGCTGGTTCCATTCTCATAAAGTTGGTGTAACTTTGGGTATCCTCGACGAGCAGTTCATTCAGTAGACGCTCATAATATCCCACCTGAGGTCTTCTCAACAGCCAGGGCCTCACCCAAAACCTCCTCCTCCTCTTCCTCCTCATGGCTGCCAGTTTTCTTTCTTCTTCTCTCTTCCTCTCCTCCTCCTCAGCTAGTGCTGTCATCACACAAGCAAGTTGTAAATTAAATGTATAATTGGCCTGAGCAAAACATCAAATTCTAGGAGACACTCGACGTGTTGTACGGGTACCCGACGGCTACTACTTTAAACCCGCCGACTTTCCCGGCGAGTCACCCCTGGAATTCGTCCACTATATGGCCGTAACCCGCGAGTCACCCGTGGAAGCCGCCGGGTTATCCGTAGAACCCGCCGAGTCACCCGTAGAACCCTTTTTGCAAAAAAAGCTGTTGCATAACCGTTATGTAATACTACGGGTTCACTACGGCAAGTTAGTTAGTTAGTGTTATTGTTTAACGCCTCATCAGCACCTGAGTGGGCTATGTAGAGGCTCTCTAGGGTAAGATTGATTATCTATAATTGGTAGTAGAAACCAGAAGCATGTAAAAAATCAATAATTGTCTGCGTTGGATAGCTGGAGCAGCTTGTGCAATGTGCACTGTCCTGTTTTAGCCACTGGGGATAGAGGACTTCACCCCAAGTGTTTCCACCCTCGCCGCGTGGAGGCCCAGGACCTTCAAGGGCAACGAGGGCAGCGTGGACTGTCGTCGTGTTAGAGTCTAATGATTGATAGAAAATTATGTTAACAGTCAAATTTCTTGCTCCCCCACCAGGATTCTTGCGCTCCACCCGAAATCTGTCAGCAGACCTTCAGGGCTATTGCCCTTCGCTAAACCACTAGATTGTGGTTGAGAATCTGTGTAGGAGACTGCCACAGCCCCAAAAAGGGGGTATGTGTGTGGGTAATTAAAGTTAACGTTTAACCTACAAGGCCATTAATGTCTCACTATGGTATGGATATGTATGTATAACTTTACAAGTCAGAACCTATGAATGAGGGAGTTTTCTTCAATATCTTAGCAAGCTTTGAAGCAACAGATAGCATATCATACATGGGACAAGTTCAAGATTGCTCCTTACTAAACATGTAAGGCTAAATAATGTGGCATAATAATTCTTTGGACCGGTGCCATATGGCAGTTTAGATCTGGCTGACAACATTTTGACATGCAGGTGTCTGGTTATGATCAGCAAGCAGCTTTAGAGTAGTATCCAGGTGGTCGTGATCTAACAGATCATCATGAACTGATGAATAACAATAAATAATCAACAGTGGGGTAACTAGGGTTCTTGAGAAACCCTGGTTAGATACTGATCTGCACTAGGGTCTTCATCAGGACTTGAATTCGCTTCACTCATTTTTTGATCTTCAGAGCTGGGATTTGCCTGAGGTGATTCAGGATCACCACCAGAAGTATAATCTGGTTCCATATGTCAACGTATCTGAGGGGACAATCACGGGGCCACAACTAAGCAGCAGTAGCAGCTACATCCATGTGTGGATGGATTCGATGGTCTAGGAGATATTGAAGTAGTAACATTGCACTTTGACTTGGGTCACTTGGGTTTCCTTTTGAATACTTTGGACTCAGTTTTGGAGTCAGCCTTGAAATAGATGGTAATGATGCAACTGCAGCATAGGTTACTGGATCCACAGACTGTTCTGCTAATCTGCGGGCCTGGGGAAAGGTAATTTCTTGGGTTGCCTTTTATCATTGAACTTCTTTCTCAAGTATCCACTATGGACAACAACGGTCAAAGACTGGGTGGGCCTGACCAGGCCATCAAGATATTGGAGTGAAAGGCATTAATAAGGATGTCCAACCCTTGCTGAGGAAATTGACAAATCTGTGCAGTGAATGGACCAACCTTCCAAGCAAGGGGCTATATACCTGATGAAGGGTCCAACAGCAATACAGGTAAGGGCCCAGCCTTCCCGCCTTGGAGCCAAACTTTCTGGCGGGGTGGGGGGGGGGGGGTAGTTGACTGGGCCAATGTTGTGGGGGGGGGGGGGGGGGGGTCGATCCCAGCCTGGGCACTCTTCATGAGCTACATCCCAGCTGGATGTCGATCGCATGAGATGTTAAATTTGATGTGCACTAATGTTAATTGTACTTAGGTGTCTATGCTGAATCAAGTAAGACCCCACCCATGGGGTAAATGTGTAACATGGTGACGACTCAAAGCCTTAATATCTCATCATTACTTCAGCCTCTGCTAGCTGGTCATATAAGAGCTTCAGACCCAGTAGACACTGAACATTACAGGAAGGTCTTAGCAGCCAGCCATGGAGGCTGGACTCTTTGCCAGGATGAGGGAGTTTGGCCCAAGGTAAGAAGGTTGGCCCTTCTAGGGTGACCTTTGGTCTTCGGAGAAACCATCCTTCCCAGCAATGACCCGTCTTCCTGCTTTTAAGAGCAAAGTTTACTGTTGAAGGGGTCAGGTATCCTCTAAAAAGAGTCAGTCTTAATTCCTCGCTGTGGAGGGTATCCTCTAAAAGCTGATTTAAACTATACCGCAGTAGTGGTTCGAGTTAAAAACCTTGAACCATCCAAATTAAATTCTGACTCGTGATTGGTTTGACTAGGCATTAACTAGCGAGGTTGGTCATTCACTGGGTAAATTTATCCCTTAAGGATCCATATGGGGGGCTGCCCTTCACATAACAGCCAGCAGCAGTAGCACCAGGTACGGTGGCGTCATCTGGATGTCAACAAGTGGCTCCCCCTTAAAGGTAATCACAGAAACAAGTAAAAATGCAGGTGCGAGATGTTTTTACATCATTCAAGACTTTATGGCAAACTTTCAGGGGAGGCACTCTCTGTCAAGTGGATGCCTCAGGGGATTTAGACGAAATGGATTGGTGACTCTAGGTAGTCATATGTTCATCCAAGGTCATACTATTTAGACTACATTTAACTTGTTTTTAATAACTAGTTATATGCAGAACAAGCCACCACGTGTTCACAGCATTGGCCATGCACCCAATACTGAGTGCAAATTTAAATTTAGTGACCATTGCAGTTCCTTGAAACCATGATATTTGAGTCAATAGAAATTCTGAAGACTTGAGGTAACACCACACCATGTTCATATCACCCAAAATATCACAATTGGAACACCCCACCCTCATAGACAGAATGAATGTTGCCTTACACACTATACATTGCACCACCAGGATGCAAATGCTTCAGCTGCCAGATTAATACCCGTTTCACTATCCAGGGACAACCTAAAGGGTGGGGGGGGGGGGGGGGGGCCTAGCTTGTGGTAGCGCTCTGGGCTTCCAACCGCTGGGTCCCGGGTTTGTTCGAATCCCGGTCGAGCCTAAGTTGGATGGCTGTTTCATGCTTCATCTCATTGTCATGGTTCCTGCCTGTCCTAATTAGCCCAACTGGTGCAAAATACAGGACATAAAGCCCTAATCACCCACCCAGGGATAAACCACACCTTGTTCACATGCTAAGTTTCAATTGGATGATATTCACATGCTGTGTATAACTGAGCATTTTCAAAACTGCTTTTACTTCAAATACTAAGTTTAAAAATACTAAGTTTAAACTGACTATCACAAACTCAATCAGGCATCTTTGCAGTTAAGGTAATTAGTACCTTTCAGTGACAGCCATTTCACAGTACTCTAGGTTTAATTGACCAGATTATTTACAAGAAATAATTGGATGACATTCACAGTATAACTGAGCATTTTTAAATAACTACAAGTATACATATAGTGCCTTCAACCTAGCATTCATTAGCACTAGTGAATAGGCAGAATAGCACTTGAAGCCTGGTATTCATATTAGAGAAAGTCACAATATGACTGACTTGAGTATGCAATAAATGTATTAAGTGCCCCTAGCAGCCGAGTGCTCACATGAACATATAAAACATGAAAATATTAAGTTATTTTTTCAATTTTTCAGAGCCCCACCAGTGTTTATCCATTGCGATTGCTACCGGGGGTGGAACTGAAATCCAGTCTGATGCAATTCGTCAAGGACCATAACCTGTCTGCTCCTTTTGTCATGACCTGCTGTGGAAGCGTCTCAAAAGCCACTCTACGTTTTGCTAAAGATCCGTCTAACCCAGTCGGTGAGGTGAGAGGAAAGTGACCTATCGAAAATCGCCATTCCTACACAACTCGAGCCAACATGATTTAAATTCATTACTAATGATTACATTACAGGCAATCAAAACTTTTGAGGAATATTTTGAAATCTTGTCACTCAGCGGCACACTTTCTGGAGAGAGAGGGCATCTGCACATATCGCTTGGCGATAAGGACGGAAAGGTCATCGGAGGTCATGTGGTGGGAGATTTGATCATTCACACAACAGCGGAGGTCATAATAGGCAACTGCGACCAACTTAATTTCAAAAGAGAACATGATGATGCTACAGGATTTCCTGAACTACAGATCAGCGAGAAATTATAACCATATTTCAGTACTTGGCCATTATTCTCAATACAAATAAAACCCTATTTTTGTATCAATCAATTACCATTTTATTTTCACCATTTCTTTAACTAAAAGTACACACATTGTTCAGCCAATAATAAAGTCAAATTCATGCACCATTCCTTGTGTAATAAAGGTTGAAAGTTAACATATTTACACTAAGAATCAAATTGATGTTGCAGTATTTGTAAAATTTTAATGTTTAACTGCAACTTGGATGTCAAGATACACAATGTTAGGCATAATGATGTACATCTCAACTTCACATATTTTGTTTTCTAGTTTCCTTACAAGATTTTGCAGTTAACATCCTGTATGTACATGCATTATAAAGCCAAAGGCCTTAAGTGTCTGGCAAATATTGAGAGTAAATGTCCTGTTATAAGCTCATTTTATTATAAGCTCATTTTATCAGTGAAATTAAACACTAGATAAGTGACGTGGCACTAGACAAAATTGTCAATCTCTCAAACTCGGCAAAAACTGCCAAAAACAATGTATATACATCCGATAATTAATGTAAAAAATAATTTTACATACAATGGAGGTAACTGTCAAGCACACATGGGCAAATAAATAGCATTCAATGTGAATTAAAGGCTTGCGTTGATCAAGTCACCACACAAACAGCCAACCAACGTACCACATACAGTTAGTTTCATTAAAAACAGCCGGTCAAATTGAACCTAGCCAAAGCTGTCATTGCTGGTTACTCAAGACCGGATCTAAAAGTACATTTTTATGATATATTAGATTAATTTCTTACATTTGCTAGTGTTTACACTTTTCTGGTGATAAATGTAAGCTGACTAGCTATAGAAGTGGACAGAAACTGCTGGCTTTAGCATGTTTAGCCCACAGGTTAGGCCGCAACCGCTGTCTAGAGTCAACCGTTTTTTTTTATGAAACTACTCATATGTTCATTAATTAAAATAGACTGATGAGTGGTGACTAGCCAGCCGGCAAGTCTTGTGCGCTTGCTCGAAGGTGCCGTGGATCTCCAGCGTCCCCAGCCTTATGATAAGGTTACAGGGAACGCCTTCATACACACATCACTTTGAAGATGTTTCCTTGGCAACCATCCAGCATTACATAACAGGGTAACCCCTGCTGCGTTTTACGAACAACCTCTTGTTACTTGCCAAGTCATCTTTTTTTCCTTCTTTTTTCTTTAACTCTTCCGGTCTCCGCATTATACAAGTCCCTTGGTGAGTATTGTGATACTTCAGCAGACTAAAAAATCTCTCTATCATTGCAACAACTTGGAAGTTAACCATTACCAAATATTAGAAGACAACTGGCAAGTTTTCGAGGCAGTTACTAAAAAGCAGCAGGGAATTAACCTCAGCATCCTGTCGCGGCCTCAGAAACCCCTGAGCTCTTCGTCACATTTAATGTAGTGAATATCTGCAAGATAAAGAAATACGCCATGAAGCAACAGCACATAAATGCAAACATTCTAACCTGATATTCCGGAATTAAATAGCTTTCTGATGTTGCGAATGCTTATGTCAATAAATTAGCTCATTCAATTGGCTTCAAAGATAAGTCAACTACGACAAACTGTTGTTTGGTATCTACAGAAAATGTAATGATTAATCCCAGGTTTCATTGCAATGTCATAATTCTCATTTAAGTGGGAAGTAACTTACATTGACACGCATATCATTTGTATACTCATTTAGATGAGCATTTTGCTTGACAAATATCAGCAAACTTTTACCTCAGCAACAGTGGGATGTATTCCGATTGCATTGTCAAAGTCCGTCTTAGTGGCTCCCAATTTCAGCCCCAAAGTGAAACCTTGTGTCACTTCTCCAGCATTTGGTCCTAAGTAATGGAAGCCTACAACCTTCTCCTGAAACATTTAGCAACGACAGCATTATTCAATAATGTGACAATGCATTTTCGATCAATTCGATAATTAATTCTGAGTATATTCGTCATAGGTAGTCCTATGAAATCAGACTTACGTTCTGTGATTTGAGACATATCAACTTTGCATAGCACACATTGTCTTCCCTGTGAGCAACCGTCCATTCGAGAGGCCAGAAATTTGTATGATAGATCTGAAGAAGCGAAAGAAAATATTGAAAATTCACATTTCATTAGTTATCGAAAGTACCACTATGTTTGTGCATTTTGGTGCAAACATGGCCAGTAATGAAGACATTCTCGCCTTACCTCCAAATCATTTTCACCGTACTGTGCAATGGCATCTTCTTCTGCCAAGCCAATGCTTCCGTACTCCAGTGGAGTGAATACTGTCGTTGGTACATTGACATAATCGCACTGAAATACGAGAACAGCTTATTATTTCCTTACAAATGCCATGCTTTTTTTCCTTACACAATGTTTGTGTCGCTGCATATAGTAGAATAGTACTTTTCTCTTAAGAATATGACAAATTCCCACTAATGCATTAATCTTTTGTTAAGGAGTAAAATAATTTATATTATTGCATGTTAAATTAACTATTAACTCCTGAAATACCTTCAGTGTTGAGGCACTGTACAGACGTCGAACCAAAAGACGACCTGCTTGGATAGCGACAGGCGTCAATTCTGGTTTTCCCTGAAGAACATCTCCCACTGCATAAACGTTGGAAACATTTGTCTGTTCTGCATCATCGGCAATTATAAAACCATTCCTGAAAGTAAAAGACATTGTAAGATGCATGCAATTCCTCAGAAAGGTAGACATTGTCATAATATGTTTGGGTCTATATAGACCGGTTTCATATTTTAACCATTCATTTCTACCTTCATAGAGTAACATAATAGCAATATATGATATGATTTGTTGATTTAAGGTTTGCCTCTTTTCCAAAACACTAATCAAAGATCACAAAACATTTAAATTAAATTCCTTATTTATTTTATTTATAAATATTTGCGCAAGTCCAAACTTTGCCCTACGTGAATTAAATTAGGCACTCCATTTCAATTCAACCTAGGCAAGGTTTACTGTGTGTTTTAAATTGATGAAGCACTAGAGTGCTCCGTTGTAATGCTGTGAAGTTGTATTACCATGATTGTTACCACTAGATGGTGCACTGTGACAGGTGCTGCCACCTTTTGAAAGTTAGCATCTCACTTGCTTCTAACAAACAAAAAACGAAGTTGCCAGCAAATTTCTATTGACATTCACATGATTAGAAGCTCACGGTAAAACAACGGAGCACTCATCGTTAACTGCATACCGTGCATCTGTATTATGCTGTTTTATGTCAGTTAAGATTCATGAGTAAATTATATTTATTAATGAGTCTTTTCACCTCTTAACCCTAAAATTTACTCACTTGTCCATGTTTACTCCTAATACGTCCAATCCAATTCCCTGAGTGCATGGATCACGGCCAACAGCCACCATCACCTGAACAAGTTACATCAATTTATTGAACTATTAATCAATTAACAACACATTCCATACTACATACATATAAATGAGACTTGAAATATATATGGTACCCAATGTACATTAAAATTTTGGTACCATTAAAATGATTTTATTGCAGCTATAAGTTAATGGGTTGAAAAGGTAACAGAGCCTTCAGAGGGCACATGACGTCACTACACCGATGACATCATTAAACAATACTTATCTGCCACAGTGACCTCTGTTGGCACTTTTCCTCCCCATTGTCAATACCATGAAAATATATATCCTGAAAATTGTTCTGGCCCCATTTGTTAGTTGCA
Source organism: Alitta virens (assembly GCA_932294295.1). Lineage (NCBI taxonomy): Eukaryota > Metazoa > Annelida > Polychaeta > Phyllodocida > Nereididae > Alitta > Alitta virens. The sequence continues at coordinate 8,996,161 of OW028574.1, forward strand.
GTCAACTTTGTTACATGAGTTAATTATAAGCGCGTTAACAAATTTTTCTTGCAGATTTTACAAATTTTGGGTATAGTGCAGTATAGCGGACCCAAATGAATACCCATATTTGGCGTCCATTAAATATTAAAAAATATCACTTTTTTTGCCAAAATTTGTTCTATCACAGAAGAGGAATAATATTTACATGCATAGCAGGGGTGAGGGGGCGGCAGCCCCTGATAAATAAAATAATAAACGATGTCTTGTCTTGAAAATGAAAAGAGTGGTGGTTTTTTGTGACATCGTTTATTGAATTCAGGGATATGACGTCATAGGCATGACAAAAAGACTAGCTACATAAGGTCATAAATTTGGGTCCGCTATACTGTACTTTTTCCCAAATTTTTTATGCAGAGTTGTTTATGAAAATACAGAACTGTTTGTAAACTTACAGTGTTATATTCCCCCTCCACTTCACCTCCCTCAGGGGTCTGCATTTTACCCGTGACCTTGTACCTCCCTGGTGACCCATCTTCAAGCTTTTCTATCTGCAAATGAAGGCCGTTTGTTGTTAAAGGACATATTAATATCCTGCATTTAGCAGGAACACCCATAAACTATCAGCACCATAAATAAAAACACTGAAAGCTTAATTTCAATACGCAGAAATAGAAATATCTTAAAATTAAAAACTGTCAATAAGTCAAAGGTAAATAAATCATCAAAACATAGACATAAATCACTGCACAATGCATTTTAAGTTTGAGGCTGCTATTAGCACATCGTATAAATATGCCCAAAACAGCCAATATATGTATAATTATCTGTTCCAGTCCCTCACAAGGAACATCGATCATTACATTCCAAACTACTACACCGTCATTCTGATTAGCATTAGTTTGGCCTTGCTGTACTTAACATGTACCAATTTTATGATACTGGAGCAAGGACAAAATCAGTGTTTTCTAAAAGATCTATTGATCAGAGTGAATGCTCGTTAGCGTTGAAACAAGTACCTTGGTAGGAAGACAAGGTCGGATGAATTTGACCCCATGGTTGACCATGTATTGACCGATCCTTTCAGCCATGTCTTGATCAAAACCCCGGAGAAGGATCGATCGGACCATGACCGTGACATCGAGACCGAGACTGGCAAGAAATCCAGCGCATTCCAAGGACACGTAAGACGCCCCAATTACCAGCGTCTTGCCGGGGCAGTAGGGCAAGGAAAAGAGATCATCACTAGTGATACAGTACTCCTGCATTCCGGGCATGTTGGGGTATTTCGGACGTCCTCCTGTGGCGATGAGGAACCGTTCGGCTGTCATTGTTGTCTCTTTACCTTTTTTGTTCACAGTCTGAAATAGAAATTTTAGACATTTTATTATTTTCCAATATTGGTTTACAAGCATAAATAAATGCAAAGTGATATAATAATAAAAATATAATGTGTTGGAAGGGGATACATCCTGCGAGTATTTACAAAATACCATTACCTAAGGGTGGATGTATACCCTATTATGTTAAACAATTGAATTTGATTATATAGTAAAAAAAATAAGAAAGTAATAAAGCAAGAAATATATACCAAATGAAAATTGAATGTCAGTACCATCATGAAAACATAATATAAGACTTAATTACCATAAAGTGCAGGACGTAAATAACCTTTCTTCATACTAACCTTAATGGTATGAGGATCAATAAACGTTGCATAACCATTGACATAATTGACGTTTTTGCTGCGTAGCTGTACCCTGTAACTCCAGTTTAATGAACCAATATGGTCCTGAATGCCATCCTTCATTGTGTTCCAGTTGTGTTTTACTGCAAACACAATAGACACCATTGTGCTATTTTAAAACTATTCAACGAAAATACGAAGCTCATAATCAAGGAACACTTTGTGCATTTTCAAATTTATCACTGCTCACCTTTTTCTGGAACTTCCCAGCCGAAACTTTTTGCATCTTCAAAAAAATGACCTAAAAAAAAAAACATCATAAAACAGGATATTAACATCATCAGTTAATTCTACACATAATTCAAGGTGGTAGTACAATCTCGAATCTCCAATTATTGCATAGATACGTAGGCTTACCATACCTAATAGAGCTGCTTGATGCATTAATTTCTTCGGTATACAGCCAACATTGACACAAGTTCCTCCAAGACCTGAATATAAAGAAATTAGTTATGAGCATTTAAAAGTTTTTCTACAGCAGACTATCACAAGAAAAACTACACATACTGTGCTCTCACAGTATATTCCATCCTTTATATGAAGATTTAATGACATAAACTTGGGAAAACTTACAATATGTCATATAGGCTATGATGCAAAAACCCTTGTGTAAATTCAAACTTATTAAGATGAAATTTCTTTCACATTTAAACATATACCTAACTTTGCATAACAGTGGAATTACACTATATAGAGCTTTCTGCAGAAGTTTCTTGTAAATTTTAGTAGTATATTTTATATTTGCTGGAATTTAATCTTTTGTCAAATTATGCAAATAAAAATCTGTATATACATCTATCTACCTAACTAAATACACATAGAATCCTTTATAAAAATCATTAAATTTCGCACAAAAATCATCAACACATGCCCCATGTCGTTCCTTGTGGACTTGGTTTCACGAAATCACAACATGCTACTTTCTTCCCTAAATCTGCTGCTTCCTACAAGAAACAAAAGATGCCCTTAGTCAACCGTACCATGGCCTCTTTCGGATATAAGCCGAAGTGGCTTTAATGGGAGAAAAAGTAACAGAGCCTACAGGGGGCACTATGACCGTAGTACATTAAAAATGGATGGCATCAAACTATACAGGACTCAATCAAAAAATACTAATCTGCCACGGTGTCACGCAGTAACCTCTTGTGGTACTTTTTCTCCCCATTGTGATCAAGTAATTAGTTGATACAGCAAAAGTGCACTCTGCCAAAATTCTGTGGCCTCAATAGATAGTGAAGTGGCCTACATAGTTCAATTTAATTTAGTTGCTTTAAATGACAAAGTCGTAGTGCAGTTTACTCAATAAATCTACCGAGTACATGCTTTGTATTATAAATCACATAATTCACATTTAATTGGAAAGGCAATTATCCTCCTTAGCTGAAATAAAATATAATTTGTAATCGCACACTCGACAAGTCATGCCAATAAAAAAATGAACCAGTAGCTATATTACACAAATAAAGGGTAAAACTAAATAGTTGTAGTTTGTGAATTACCATCACAATAAAAGTTCAATGAAGTTGTACATTGAGTTATTTTTACATGAATGAGAAATTAAGAGATTACAAGCTCTATTTCTGGCAGTTGCAACGTTCATAGACATTTTCCCTTCAGAAATTCAGACGTACCTTCGCTGCTGCGAGACCCCCAGAGCCTCCACCTATGACGATGAGGTCATACTCGTATTGAGTCGGCGGATTTATCATCGGCAGAAGTCGATTTTCACTTTGAGCTTTCAAAGTGTCGTCACATCCCCCTGCAAAAATACTAATATTAGCATGATAGTGTTTATTGAAAATTGATTACTGGCAAATTTCACTGCTCTCTATCCCCCAAACATTTTCAGTAAGCAACTGAAATATGATTTGCACGACCTTCAAATGACATTATAATAGCAATTATGAGATCACAATTATTAGTGTTGTTCAACTTGAGAAATGTACATGTTAGTTTCATAAGTACTGTATTTGATGAAAAGTTTCAAGTGTAACAGTTCTTTTAACAATTACGACACCTGCTTTGCATATCTCAAAGACTCGTTTCCATGGCAACAGAAAAAGGGTATAGCCTTGTCAATTGTAACAGTCTCTGAAACAACGGTCAGAACTTTCTGAACGCCTCTTGTATGTGACAATTATATACTTTGTATTGACCTAATTTATTTCACACTACCCCTAGGGGTATGAACTGGCTATTATTAGACCCCAAAAGCCCAGAACCTGAACTTGAATCCTTGTTTTGTTAGGATGCAGCAATCAAATTACACCACCCCTATACGTTTTTGTCCTGACACAATATTAGAAAGTCAGTGTGAAATGTTCCATGAGTTCATGAAAGACTAGTTCAGTAACAAAACTTTTAGTTAACTCCCGACTATGGAGTACATAACTTAACGTATAAAAAAAAACATTTTTGTCCGCTCAGAACAATAGGAAAACAGTTTAAGTGGAGGTCACTCTCTCCATATATTACTTTTGCTGAGTTCATTGAGGGCAAGTCAAATTAAATTTCACAAAAATATCACATGATAAAAGAATAATCTCCATTAATCAGTTAATTGGCTTCCAAAATTTCATATTACAGAGGCTTTATTACTCAATAACCTTTAAGTTGGATCACTTTTAAGAGGATCACTATTAGGGAGATGGTCTTATATTACAATAACATTATCATACAAGAATAAACTACTTTACTACACAACTATGTGAGTCACTTTAGTAACAAATTGCCAACAGCTGATATTCTGCAATCTGCATTTAGTTTGTTAAACAATTTTTTCTTTTTGTGGCCTCTTTATCAGAGATATTTAGAGCGAGTCTGACACAAGTTATTTATATACAACTATGTATCAAGGAGAATAAAGTACTGTACTTAGATACTCGACATACAGTAATTTGCGTCATAACACAGATAAACTTGAGTACAACTTCCAACAACATTATGATCATCCCAGTAGCTGCAATATTCTGTTTGTTTCGGCGACAATGCAAATAAAAGGCATAGCTTGCCATAAATCCACAAATTATAATAAGTATTAGTTATATTCCAAATAGGAGGGAGTTAACAAACATTTTTAAAAATTTTAAAATGTTAACTCCCGACTATGTGGGATATAACTTAACTTATACTCCATTAGGCATATTCACGAATTTGTTTGATTATACTGCCATTATTATGCAAGACAAGTTAACTAACATTTTCGCTGGTTATTGCCCACTAAACAATGCTTAGACCAATAGGAAAACAGTTTAAGTGGAGTATAAACCATATTATAAAAGATCTGCATATGGAGAATATATAAAGCGTGTAACAGTTTGATCAACTGATCTTAATTAACATTGATTAATTTCTCATGTTTATAATTTTTTTCTTTTTTTAAGTAACTGAAGAAAGAATTATGTGTGAACAGTTTTCTCCCTTTTTTTTTTTCCAATTCTGTTGTTACGCTCGACATAAAATTTCTTATTTATCATTTTTCAGACTGCAAGACCTTCTGTCTTTGCTAACCATGTGCAATGGTGCTGCTCAAAACTGTCTCTCTCTTTAACTGAGATTCTTACTCCAAAATGCAAAGATGTTACAAAGTGTGTTCAGACAGTATGTACATGTGACTGCAAAACACTTGTTAATTTACATGCAGCACACACTGTACGTGAAATGTCAATGGTGAGAGATGGACTTGCAGAGTTAGACTTTACTTCCAATGAAGTTAAATCAATTATTGAGGACCTGTGTCTCAATTAATTTTTGCACTTTTATTACTATAGTGTAAACCATGTCTTGAATTAGTATTGTATTAGTATACCAAGAGTATGAATAAAGATGATATATATATAATACTGTTACTACATAACAATGTATGACTCATAAGCCTGCAATCGGCTAGATTTTTATTGTCAACATGTGTCACTTTAAAAATAAACTGAAATACATAAATTTATGTTTTTTTTTATCCAGATTAGCAAACTTCAAATAACAACTTTAAACATCTGAAATATCAACAAATTATTTTCCTCTTCAAGAGTAGGACATCTACATTTTATTTTACACCAATCTATGAGTCTAAACCACATTATCCATATTCCATATCCATATTATTAATACCTAATATCTCTGATAATATTTCAACACATTTTCTCACCCAAATGGTTGCCTGCTATGAACACATTAGGCACCGTCCTCTGTCCTGACATTTCAAGAAGAGCATCTTGTATTTTGCTTCCATCACCTGAAAAAAATAGAAGAGTTATATTCATGAAAATGTTAATTCAGTGAAAGTTAACCACTTGAATCTTTATTCTTTGAAGCTCTACTGTCTGTCAAAATTACTATTTTCTAAAACTTCATCAAATTATTTAAAATCACCTTATTTGATCAAGGCACACTAAATGTGTAAGCTAATGAATCTATCAGGCATACATTACAAACATAAATGATACATCTAAAGAAATCAAGACCAAAACATTGGAAATACAATGGAAACGGCATCATCACCCATTGTTGAGTATTGTGACTTAAGGGGGGCGTTCCCACTATCCCGGATGAGACCTATGTACTCTTGCTCATCCTTGTGAAGTTGTCCATACGTAATTCACTCGCTGAGTGTTTCATGTATACTCGCGCTAATCCGTAGAATGCTCCTGGTCGTGCTTGACCACTCACGACCATACATGGACAGGGCAAACATTTTGTAACATTTTTAAAACTTTGGCGGATGTTATACGAGTAACTGTTTATACGTAACTTGCTCGGGAGTCCGTCGGCGAGCGATCCACGTACGTACGTAGAACGTACGTAGCTATACCTAGCCATATGTTGCCATACGTAGCTACTGTCCATCCGTATATACTCGCTATTCACTCACTTCCACTTGTAAAATGCTGTGGTTTCCGTGCCTACCCTTGTCCATCTTTGAACCACTCGCACGGGCGATCTACGAGCGATCTACGAGTGCCTCACGGATGTCTGACAACAAATGTTTGGCGAGTGTTTCACGGACGTCTGATATTGCCCCACGTATGCTCGTAGAAAGAAGTTATACATGATTAACAGAGCCACGAGTGAGCACGTGTAGCCAATTTGAAAAATTTAATACTGAAGTGAATGCAATATATTTTGGCTACTGTCATGTTGAGTGACAGTCCAGCTTTAATGGTCTCGGAGTGACTCATAAGCCACTGGGGCTGGGTAACCTTGTATTTTTCTGTTTACTTGTTGTTTGTTCTGTAATGTTACCAGTCACTAAAATAAATGATCCTCTACCTACCTAACCAATCATTGGTTTCTGAAAATGAAATTGGACACTACCGTTTTTTGGGATATTTTTCGCTCAAACCAGTTACATCATGACATAATTAATGAGTTCCCTTTCAATAACACCTTCAGTTATTGATAGGGTACCACAGAATGAGTCAAGTATTTCAATTAGCTATAATCATCCGAATTAATTTATTTTAAGACTGAGCTGATATATACATTTGAAAAAAGTACAGTAAGGTGACAGTTTTTTGATCTTTCATTTCTTGACACCGCCCGCCAAACTTTTGCAGTGCCGCTCAACTAATAAATCAACAATTGTCTGGGCAAATATGTGTATTGCATCTCAAAGTATCACATCACCTGTGTTAATTTATGAAAAAAAAAAACACTTTCTGAGGGTTTTATTTTATTTTCCGACCAACCGTCTTATGAAAAACGGTCCGAGATACATAAGATCAAAAAACCGTGGCCTAAGGTAGACCCAGATTTGTGACCATATTTAGCGATCTTCGTTGCTATGCTTATGACGTCAAATGCTCGATTTCAACACACGACGTCACAAAGATATGACGGTGGTTTGATCTTTCAAGGCAAGAGGGCATAATTAGTTCCTGGTTATATAAGATACTTTTTGCACTTATTAATCAATAGCCAGATATTGTATAAGTTACCAGTTACTTCAAAGAGTATTGGGAACTGTAACACTGAGATCTCCATGATAAAAAGACTTCAGAGGATGCTTGATTTGGTTCATCCGATAAGGCCATATCTGTGTCAGTGATTCAGCATGACCCAACGAGTGAAGCACAAGCACCATACGAGTGCTTCTGCACTAATTAACGGATCAATATCGGATCACTCACATCAGAGGACGTAACGCCACACCACTAACTATCCCACTACTGTTGAACCGAGCTGTATTCACAATGTAAAAATGTAACATTTGCAAGACAGCAAAAAGTGTTATTCATACAATATACAACACCATTTAGTTCAATTTTGGTCACCTTGAACTTATATTCATAATGTTGTCACGAAAAGCTATAGTGTGGGAGGTTTAAAAATTGACATCGAAACTAAGTAATTCTGAAACTTCAGAAGAAAATGTCATTATGTCCTGTTCATTTATGACAAAAAATATTGTAAAATTGTTTGGTGTTTACAAGTTACATATGACTCAGGTGAAAAATTATCACTATTATAAGTAATTAAATTCCAAACAAGGGCATACGATTGACATACAAACGAGTTAATTTTAGCCATAACAGAGAAGTATTACGAAGCACTCTAAACATAATTTACGCCACACCTATAATATGTTGGTCATTCCTGGTAACTTGAGGTAAGCTACATACAATTTCACAATCACGATCCTACGAAATATCAAGGCTTTACAACTTGTGACTTGCAGATCAATGATAAAGAGGAAGGCAGGTCAATTAAATATGAATCAATAAACCACAAAGACTGGGAGCTTTTCTTATTCAATCTGACCTTGAATCTAATTACACAAGCCCTACAGTCATTATTATGAGCTAAAACAGCTATATAATAAGTATAAAAATCAAAGACACTAAAGTCAGTGCATGACTCAAGTCTGTAATATTAGAAAGACCGGAATGACACAGCCTTTAATGTCATCTAATTCAGCGTATACATGTATCAAAATAAGGTTCAACAATGGTTAACCGCTTTCCAGTTAGTGGCAACTGTTATGACCAAATAATTTGACACATTTGTTTGCAAACGGATCACCATTCGCGTGAAAAAAAAATTATGGTCACCTCCACGTAACCTTTACGATCGTTCTCGACTTATTTCGATCCCTGAGTATATATCATGCATTACTGTAATACTACAATTAAGCGATTAAGAGTGTATCAACTTTCAGGTCAATGATCTCTTGTAGGCTCGACACCAAGACTCTCACCAAAAATTGGGTAATGGCTCCAAAGAATTTCAAGGCAATTGGACAGCTGAATCAAACGGGGAACTAATTCCAACAATTATCCACGAGTGTAGGTTAGTTCGAACGTAGAGCAGTTACTTCAGATGGGTTCACGCGATCCCTCGACCTCTAACCTTGGATGGCAACTACTGTACTTTGATGTCTCTCGACCGCTGTCTTTGTGACATCATCAGATCGACGTGTGACATGTCAATCTGAAGACACACTTGGGCACTACGGAGTTGGAGATTGCTTAATTCTGGGAACCAGGAAAAATATGTGGACGATCAAACAAAAGCAGTGTAATGACATCATGACATACATCATATAATGCATTATTAAGTCATTTACTCATTTACTGAATGTACAAAGAATGTTCATAATTCTATGCTTATACATCACATCCATGAATTCATGTCTCACTTTGTCAATGCAACAGGTCTGAAGCTTAGTCACCTTATAAATACCAGCTACCAGAATCAGACGTAATGATGAGATAATAAGGCTTCGAGTCCACACCATGTTATTCCAAGGGTGGGGTCTTTTACATGCCTCAACATAAACACCGAGTACAAGGCACCTACAATGTAACATATGCGATGTAGCTCATGAAGAGTGCCCGGGGCCAGCAGGCCGGGGATCGAACCTCAATCCTTCAGCAGAGCAGGTCACTTGATGTGAAATTGGCTGATGCCTTAACCATTAAGCTACCTAGCTGCTATATAATTAAATTCAATTTATTTACCACTTCAATTTAAGACATATCTAAAAAATATATATATATATCTGAATAGACTCCTTATAATAAGTGTGGTGAGTGACACGTTACAGTGTATTGGCTCTTACAAATGAAGTTATATGTTGAGTAGTTATTGATAATGATCAGTGAATTGCATAATGTGAACTTCGGTCATTTAGTCTGTCTTGTTCTTCTATGACCACTGACCAGTTTATTTTGAAGTAACAAAAGTCTTTACCTAATAAAATTTACTGGTATAGATTTGATATTAAGATCCAATATTTTTGAGGGCAAAACAAGATCATACTATATGTATATATATATATATATGTATGTAAAAGAATCTAGAAGTCTGTCGTCAACCAGGAAGATGTATGACTGAAATATTCCTAAAACGATCCTGCAGTTATGTATTTCCATTGGGTATATTCACACAATAAAAATGTGAGACATTCTGCATATTTAAAACATAAGGAAGGCAAAACTATAATACGACATTCAAGCAACAGCAAATTGTGAACGCTTTCTGAATGAAGGGTCAGATTGATTAATTAAATTCCTCTGTTTCTTGATTAATCAAGGGGTTTCTTCATTGACCATGGTGACCAAGCTACTTGATAAGTAGTTGGTCAAAACCAACACTGATGGGAGCAGTTCTTACACTTTCCTTATATAACGCAATAGAATCTCTCTAGGGTGGCCCCACGGTAGCGAATACTCAAGTTTTCTTAGTGGGGTCTTCCGCTTTGATGTAAAGTTGTTATTCTAATGCTCATTTTCATATAAATTGCTGATAAATGTATCTGAATCTGATAACCATTGAATATATTTAAATGCTTTTTTTCATTTGCTCTTGCTTTTTTTTCTAAATATTTTTGTTACTATATTTATAATAAATTTTAAATGTTAAATATAATAGGGGATACATCCACCCTTGGGTAATGGTATTTTGTAAATACTCGGATGTATCCCCTTCCAACACATTATATGTTATTTTTATAGCACGTGCTATTTGTTACATATACTCGTAAATTAATGTACTTGAGTGTTTGTAAATAACAAAATGTTTAAAATATTCACAGATAATATTATAAAAGAGGCTAGATCTATAATCGGAAGTCAGTCTTCCCGAAGTTCAAATGAAATTATGCCGGTCAGGTCCGGCATACTTCGGGAAGACTGGGAAGTAGCCAGTCCCACTCAGCAAAAGATGCTAGTCATGTCAGCAACATGTTATGTTTACACCTTCTAGAATAATGTGTGTCTATGATACACTTCAGAGGATTGATAGCAATGATAGGACTATGGACCAGTACATCGTGCTGCGACAATTCGCATGACCGATTAAGCTTTTCACATTCATTATGAATGAGACCATCACAATGACTCATCAAAAACATAAACGGCCACACCGAACCAGGACTTAGTAATTCAGATATCTGTTACTCAGCCAACACCATGCGATGTGTACTGAGCTATACAGAACTTGACGGAAGGATATACCCCACAATCAGTTGTATACCACATAGAAAAGCCATGTGGTATAGCCTATGTGGTATACATGTGTATACTACATGGCTTACCTTACAAGGATGGGAAATGTATACCACATACTTCTATGTATGGCAGGCCAATGACAAAAAATCACTTTTTGCAGCTAAGCGCTTCGCCGTTTAAACTAGCGCCGCCGCTTTAAAACAATATTCGGAGTCACAATTTTACCACCATTCAAAAGATAAAATTGTCAGCTCTCTAAAAAAGTTTAAATTTTTGAAATCGGACAAGAATTAACGATTCCAGGAGCAAAAAACGTAACAGAAAGTCAATGATCTGTTCAGTCCACAGATGCAAGCCATTGTGTGGCTGTGTTGCTATGGGCAACGTCACAGGAGCGTCATCGCTTCAGTAATAAATCTAATAATACTGAACAATAAAACATTTTCTATCCAAATCTAGTATAAAAAACGATTCTGACAAGAAATATTTAACAACTGGTTTGTAAATATCATTTCGTAATATTTTTTATTAATGTGAAAATGTCCCAGAAAGTTTTGAGGTGATGACGTTGTTGACAGTTATGCAATGCTCTGATTGGTCAATGGCAAAAATTAATATTCATGAATTTTTTCTATACTACATGAATGCATAGCCAGACAGCTCAACTAAAAGTGAAAATTGTGGGGTATAAATAAGACCCAAGTGGATATGTGGTATATTTTTATATTCCCTCACTTGTGGACAGATTGGCTTCAGAATTCATAAAAAAATACCACATAACCATTGGGTCTTATTATAGTACTCCATTCCATGTATCAAAATAGAATGTTTTCATTCTGTATAATGTAACAAACAAATAATACGAATCATCAAAGCATCCGTCAAGATATTGATAACCATGATATAACAAGATGTTTCAGATCATAAAAATATATAAAAGAATTATCAATATGTGTCACTGTGTTGCAACTGTCAATATTAAAGTCACTGTGTTGCATCTGATAAGCATGATAAGTCCTTTTTATTTTAAGCTTTGCAAGTCATCGTATAATGGTTGAGTATTGACTCTGAGATGATTATTTTTCTAATCCATAGTGATTCAATATCTTCACACATAGTCAAGGGGCCAGCCCCTCAAAATTGGGATTTCTGTTTACACCGATCCACACCTCCTCAAATTTGGTATTATCGAATGAAATATATCCAAATTAGCCATTTTAAATTATCAGAAATGAACTCCTTGACCCTGAAAACATGGTGTTTAATCCAGAGATATGAATAATGTAACATTTCTACCTTTCAGGGTCTCTTACTGTTATTTTATGGTTGCTAGGGTAACACAATCAAAATAAAAAGATATCCGTGCAAGGTAAAATGGGTGTCAGCCTTCATAAAAGCCTGTATAATTTATCTCGTGGGAACTCCCTGGACTACAGGAAGTAAGATAGAACTAGCAATTTGCTGTTTTTCCCTCTTTTACAGACTGCTTATATCCATCTAATTGCAAATTTACCCATATAAGGAAACAGGGGTCAGATACACATTTCCATGGCAACCAGAGACTGCAAAAAGTATATTTCTTTAATCAGTGAGGTTTTTACATGCGAATTATTAAATATCACCTTCCTATGTTCAATATATCTTATAAAATGTTTATTCCCATATTACTGAGGCTTTCTCTCAAAATGTGACAATTTTAAAAAGTGTTTCCATAGCAAAACACACAAATTAAGGAACTTTCAGTGATGCTTCTTTTCTGAGAGGGTTTCTCCTAAGGTGTCTTGAGATACCAAAAGTATATTATTTTACTGTGCTATAAAGCTTGACAGTCAATATTTATGAAAATATTTGTAAACTGCTACCATAGCAACAGGAAATGGAGAAAAACTAGTGTTTTACTGCAAAACTTTAATGAGGTCAGCCATGCAGATTAGTCATGGTACCAACAAATGACAAGCACTGTAATTAACAGAATACCACCAAAGCTATTTTTGTGAATTTGTTTAATAAAAAAACGTACTTGTTGCCATGGATACCAGAAAAAAACATCTCTGGTCCAAGAAACTGACAAAACGAGTACCAATTACAAAAAAGTACAGAAAATTTCCAATTCAATGATACCAAATGTGAGGAGGTGTGGATCGGTGCAAACAAAGTGCTCTTTTTATTCACATTTCCTGGCCTTGGCCCCCTGAATAAATAGGATTTTATCAGGAGGTTGGACCGTATAACAGCTGTTTAACAGTACCTGGTACTAAGTGAAGGCTGCCTAATACACTTCTTTCAGATGTCAGCTCGCCATAGCTGATTTTATCCTTCATTTTGTTATTTCTGTGAATATATATGGCCAATTAACTCAAAACTGTCTTCAAGTAACATTTTGCATTAAGTGGTGGTGTTATGCGTTTCTTATGTCAGCTTTTCCCTGCAATATCCTTTTTTCTTTTTACATCAATTTCATGCACATCCATGTTTGGCTGTTTACCTACATACTGAATCATGAAGTTTTTAGTGCACTTTTTAGAATGAATACAGGTAAAAAGAACAACAAAGAATTACCAGAAATATCTAAATACAACTAACTTCTCTCAGGTGGCTAACAAAAACACCTCAGTTCAGACATGTATATACACTCGATTTTCGAAAAAGTTGATAAAAAAGTGGCAAGGACCAGAAAAGACACTAGTGTTGGGCTTGTTGAGTGTACAGTTGTGACACCTTGTGAACCAAGTTGAAACTGCCACACAAATTCTACTCACTTGAAGCGTTGCTGTGTACATAAACTTGCAAAGAAGTTTGCCAGTTGCCTAAAATGCATGGGCTTAAAAATAAAAATAATTAATTAGATTTCAAAGAGCTGTAAAACTAATAAAGATATTGACCAAATATTTGACAGTTTTTCATAATATGAGCACATATGTTTTTCCCCAAGGCATTCTGGGGGGTCACTTAGAAACTTTGCCAAAATCGGGATTATTTGATACCACATCGGACCTGATAGATAGATAGAATAGATAGAGGATAAATAGATAGATAGATAAGTGGAAAGTGCAGCCCTCTAAGGCAAGTTCTTGCCACTAGTAAGCAGTGTTCAAGACTCGTCAAATTTAGTACTGGTCCGCATGGACCAGTAAGTCCAACAAGGTGTTGGTCCGTTCACATTGTTACTGGTCCATAACTAAGCGCAACCCCTAGCACTGAGTACTTCTGGCACACAGGTTTATCATGTTTGTTTATGTGTGGAGCAGTGTCCATGTCAACCATGCTCATATTACTCAAGATTATTAACTTTCAAAATTGGCAGGAATGACATTTTTATATCAGAATCTACAGGAAGGGATGCTTATAATTATTAATCAAAAGTACCCATGTTACCACAAACTTCATATCATTAACTTCTACTTTTCCAGTAAAATGCACCCTCCTGCCCACACTACAATTACTTTAAAATATTGTATGTGGTACATATATGAATATAAATATAAAATTTAATATTATTCATATTTACTAAAGCAGTAATTAAAATCACAAAATTAAAGTGGAATAGATCTACAAAGCTATTGTTGAAAGACTTAGCAGCCTTTGAGCAGTCAATTGCACTTAAGCCTAAAGCATTGGGGACTTGACACTTCCATTGAACTGTTGAAGATGCCACAGAGTCAATTGCAATCTGTGTGCTCCACTTCTATGGATTATGTCTTTGACCAATATTGCAATCAAACAGTTCACATAACTGACAGATTGGAGGCAAAATAAACCCATTAATGAGCTAATTAGCTACTCGCTCACACGGACCAGTGCTATCATTCTCCTGCTCGCCGTGCGCCGTAAAAGTCGGGTCGGGCGAACGGGCGAGCGTCTAATGCGAACACTGAGTAAGGGTTGATTGAGGGGGTAAGAGAGAGGAGTCTACCCATGTTACACATTTTTAAAATTTAATTTATTTTTACACAATGTTACCAACTCATCTTTTTATTTCTCATCTATTCATTTTAAAATATTTCACCTTGTTTTTTGTCACAATTTTCTGTCGGCGAAAAGCTTTTATAGCTTATGTTTTATTGTTATTTGTATCACCACCGACTTTAAATACAATTTTATCTTATCTTATCTTATTTACCCCATGGGTGGGGGTGGTCTTTTACTTGCCTCAGCATAGACACCCAAGTTCAACGCATGATCTACTTCATTTTCAGAAAAAAAGACTTATTAAATTTTTTTCAATGGATGGTGGAGGTAAGAGGAACTTAATTAGTGAGAGCTTTGAGTGATGTTCCTTCACCAAATCCTTCGTTTTCTTACTATTGTATTTAGCTGGCTAATCAATACTTGTTCAGCTTTGTGTATGTTGTATATTCTGTGTCTCGCAGATTAAAACACAATCATGCACACAGAACAAGCCAGCTAATTTAATCTGTAATTATCACAACTTGTATACAAGGATGCAATTCTGTTACATTATGTTATGTACATCATTCCATGCGAAAAAAGTTGTCTGACATAAACAACTTTCCATCAACAGTCGGGCTTTAAATTAAAAACAATGACGTAGCAAACTCATTGAAGACTTTAACGAGCCATGTTGAGGGTTGATTGAAGTGTAATAGAGACTGAGATAAAAGGAAGGGGACCACTCAAAGTCAACCTTCCAGCGACTTTCAACGGGGCCAATTAACCAGTCAGTGCCTCGTTCCTAATACAGTCTGAAACTTGGCATACACCGATGTTTTGAAAGAAAGCCAAGAGGCAGCAAGGTAGCGGGTAAAACCAGATAAGTTTCCTGCTGGTAGAATTCAGAAATTCGGCAATTTCTAAATAGGTTACTTCATTTAACTACGTCAATGATTTAGTATGAATAGTTAACAATTTAAAAAATTTTAGACTCATAATGCAAATACAATATGCACTAGTCAACATGAGCTCTTACTTATTGCATATTTTTCTGTTAAATATTCATGAGAATTGGACACAACTATTCCAACAAACAATGAAAGGATGTCAATAAAGAAATACAAAAAAAAACAAAAACTAGAGCACATAAGATGTGCAACAAAGGGGGCTGGAGGACTGTTGTATACATGTTCGACGTCCGTACCATTTGACAGCTGACATTATCAAAGCGAACTACAGTAACCATGACGAATGCTAGTCGATTCTACCTTCAGCCAGTTCGGCCCGGGCGAAAGGACTCGTTTAACTGAGACGATGGTAGCAGGGCGATTCGTCACTGCGCAATTTCGTCCATGCCAAAACAGGTCCAGCCATCACCCGAAAAAAGTCTGTTCGTCACCCGGAACTGGTCGATGCGTCACCCGATTCGTCACCCGCATAAAAGTGCAGAATGGTGTTACATTATTGCTATTATGTACTTGCAGAAAATAAACATCTAACGCCAATATAATTGAATTGTAATAGCTTATTTATAAGCATGTGATGCCCGATGGACCAGCTAAATACAATCGTGAATAAAAGAAAAACACCTCAGCGTACATAATCACAGAAAACGGCTTCTACTTGTTAATTTAATTGCTAATGTAACCTAGTGATCTATAATCACATAAACGGCACATGCTTGCTAATTGATATTAAATGAATGCCACATTATTATTTTTGACATCGATTTTCTCTTTTGTATTATAATGTCTTTAATGTATATATATGCTTGCTAATTGATAATTACATATTACTTCTTGGTGCATATCAAATGATGCATAATAATTTCAAGAAAGTCGTACAGAACCACAAAGACTTGTTCTGTACTTTTTCTTTGGCCAGATTTTTACAAATTTCTTTTCATTACTGTTGTATAGTTACATATTACTTCTTGGAATTCACATCTGATAGTCTTGGCCACACGTACTCCCAGACCAAGACACTTATTATGCGAGTCATGCTTTTTAATAAATAAATTGAACAAAAGTCATCATGCCTTGAAACATTCTTGTCTTAGAGATCTATGAGCTACTTAATTATTGCATAACATAATTCTTACGATGGGTTATTATCTCTCAGGAATAGCTCTCAATTGAAAGTTATTATTTCAAAAATAGTCCAATGTAATACTGACATATTTTTGACAATTTAACAAATTAATGTTCTAAATTAGTTTTGGGAAGCTTTTATTGGGGGCACAATGTCATCCATGGAATTGGTTAAGAAAGATGCCACATTTAATGGACCTGTGGAACAGTAAACATCTCAATATTCTGTAATTTTTAAACATAACCTTTTGTAAATATTTCTGTTCAGTATTATCCTATTGTTATCTTAATACAATTGTGGATATTTAGTATAGGGCTCTGAATCGTATGATTCAAACGATATGATATGCATCATCAATACACGATAAGTATCGGCGATACATATTCATAGCTATATATAAGTAAAACAAATTTATCATTCAAATAGGACGTTTAGGGAATCGGACATTTCAGGTTTGGACGTTTTGGTTGTCAGACGTTTTGACTTGATACTGCTCCAAGCAAGCTAATCACTGATTCGCTGTTATATTTTGGGCCTACTCATTTCGACCAATCACAGCGCATAACACAAAGTAATCAAAATGGCGGTTGTCACTGATAATCACGACGATCTTAGCTATGTTTTGAAAGGAAATTGGTTTATATTTTGCATCTTAGGGACAGAATAACTATATTTGTGGTTTACCAATATGATACTTGAGCATTTTAATTTTTAGATGTGCAACAAAGGCGGCTGGAGGACTGTTGTTTTCCATGGCCATTTGGTTCTGTTGTAGCAGTGACCTACATAGCTGTTTAGACACGTCACTGAGCATGCGTGAATACACTAAAATACGGAAAGAGGCCCCTGGTAGGTTTTCAAAATCGAACAACCAATCAACGCTCAGACACTGCAAGAATTCCCCGCCGGGGGCCTCTTGCCCGATCATGCACAAAGCCATACAACAAACTTCGTTAATTTCCGTTGGAGTTCTCCATCTTGTTCATCGGAGAGGCACAGCGTGAAAAATGCATCTTTTTACCGGCGATTTGCACCAAATTCCACTCGACGAAATGCTACCAAAAACTATACAGCTCGGAAGAAAGAAGTTGCGTGGCAGCTGAGGAAACGGCAAGTGTGTAGAGTCATTTCTCTGGCCTGAATCGCGTCACACACGCAGGGTGTTTTCGTACTCATTGACTTAACATACGTTTTCAAATTTGCCACCGACCTAGTTGTAAAAGCGGATACGTGGGGTTTGCAACTGCTTCCCACGACCGTTGCATACAAAGGGGGCAGCCCTGCTGCCCCCTTTGAAAAAAACCCCCCACAATGAAACACAGGACATCAGCACACAGGACTAATCATCTGCTAATGGAGAGGGTTTTGTTTAAAATATCGATCCTTATGAAATATTTTGTCATGACAATACAAGTAAATGTAAAGAGTACTAAAGACAATGGCAGTGATAGACCATGCATCAAAGTGCTTATAAACATTAGGAAATCTACTTACTGTCAAGATCCAGCTCATAGGCATAGTATTCAACTTTCAGTGACTTGAACAGGTCTTTCACCTGAAATGAATAAAACGAATAATAATGAAAGGTAAGTTAGGGAACTAAATTGTACCAGTAAAGACCAGGAAAAATTAGCACTTAAATATGATAAAAAACCACCAAACTTTCTCCCAGGATATTTTCTTGATTACACGCCAGGGCTCTGTTAATTTAAGAGATATTCTGCGAATATTTGTTCTTGCTGTTTCTGGTAAAGGGTGAGTTTAACGGTTCTGCAGATATTGTGAAGATTATTGTGACTATTTTCATCGAAGACTATACCACAAGTATTTAATATGTGGCTCACTCTGCCAAACCAGCTACTTCTACTACGTGTATGAAGATCTTTTTGAATATTAAGGCATCTCTTCAGTAATTTATCATCTGGCAATTTCTCAAATTTTGTCCAATAATTTATCATTCTTACTTTTTGTCTAACATGTAGTGGAAATCTACCTGTCTCCCTATATACAGCCAGAGTTGATGTTTGTTTTCTTACCCCTAACATATTCTTAAGATATCCCAATTGTAGCTTTTCTAAATCATTCAAGGGTTTCTCGCCAGCCCAAATTTCACTATTGTATTCTAAGATTGGTAGTATATAGGTGTCAAACATTTTCAAAGATAGTTTAGAAGTTATACATCCTAATGACTTCTCAGTGTCACCTTGTAGCACAAATATAGCTTTTTTTGCCTGAGTCACATGTCATTTTACTGTGCAAGTTTCGCTTATTAGTCAACATATGTCCCAAGTATTTGAAACAGTCAACTTCCTCAAGTTGTTCTGTATTGTAATAAAATCCACAAGGTGATTTATCATTGAATTTCATTATTTTGGTTTTCTTCACATTTACTATTAGGTACCACTTCTTGCAAAACCCGGGAAGAGCATTCAAATAATTTTTTAAGGCTTTTGCCGTGTCTGCCAAGAGCACTATATCATCTGCATACAGTATACGAGTTAAAATAAGGTTGTTTATAGATATACCATTAGATTTGTCTGGATACTTTGATAGATCAAACAGAAATTCATCGCATAGTTTAGGACTGAGAATTCCACCTTGTAAGACGCCACATCTGCTGTCAATTGAACTACCCATATGGTTAACCCTAGCTCTAGCCAATGGTACCCAGCTATCAATGCTTTCTAGTTTCGTGTTTCATAAAGGAACACTAAATCATATTCAAGAATGGATTGTCTAGTTTCTTCAATTTCAAATTGTTGACCAATGCCCTGGATATTCCATGATATAACTTGTAGGGTGATAACACTATCTGTACAGGTTACATTGCTATTTGCTGAGTAATTTTTTAGATATCGTTAGAGCTAGTCTCATTATGCGAGTTGGAACCTGAGAGCATAATGTTACAGCAGGGTAGTTCGTTCAGATTACTATCACTATCACATACGTTGGTCTTAGTATACATCAGATCATCTCTGAGAAATGGAGTCACTTAATTAAAGTTACATTAATTAGTTCCGGTCTCTTTAAGACTGGCTACTGTTTTCAACCTGGCTTCAAGAGGTTGGGTTCGAAGTTTGAACTTCAAACCCTCACCACAGGAATTATAGTTTTCCAATCTCCCTCTCAATGACATAAATGCCTAAGCCCATCAGGAAACACTAAATCAAAAAGGTGACACTTTCTTGAAGGGTGTCGCTATAGACACTTTGTCTGGGCACTAGAACATTTTGGTAGCAGGTACTGCTATAGGCAACTTTGTTTCACACCGCAGATTCAATGGCTACAGAATTTGGGCCCCTTTCACCCCCCCCCCCCCCCCCTCCAACCCAAACATGACAGTGAAACCACCGTAACAGACATAGGTTTTCCTCCCAAGTTTGACTAATTCATTATAACAACTTTTGCAACCTAAACAGCACATGAGTCATGTGACCATTTCAGTAAACTGACATGCAGTGACATTGTTATGATACCTGCAGCTGGATATGGACACAGCATGTGCTTTTTGGTCAGTCACACTCACAGTGTTGTTACATAACGGTGAGTTTGTCAAGACTAATCACAGATTCACAGATCCCGAAAAGTTTACCTTCGCACAGAACGGACAGGTCGTTTTGCTGAAGACCATCACCCGATTCTTGTTGATGAGGTCCTTGATTTTAGTGGGCAGATCGCTTACTGCCTCTATTGGCGCCATTTTCGTGGAAAGCACTGGAAAACGGCACCGTGTGCTCTCCTGTAATGAAATGATTTGACCCAGAAAGCAGCCTAGTGGACCTCAGCGCCATCTAACGGCATTGTATCATTGAGCGGCTCGCCACCTGGTGTGCGTAAAAATAACACAAACACTAAGAGCTACTAAGCTTTCACTTGCTTAACTAAGCTGGGCCCCTCCTCCGCACGAGTGCATACAGTGTAGGACACTGTTCCAGTGCTACACGCACACCAGCGCTTTTTCTTTTAACTAATTAATTGGTTGGCCTGTGGAATAACTGTCACTATGAATTACCCAATCAGTAAATAGAACTTTCCTAATGCTCTTTTTGCCATTGGTGGAACGCACGCCCTTGGTGTGCGCAAAATACACATGCACAAGCACGCATAGTCTTTTTCTTAATTAACTAATTAATTGGTGACAAAGGCCTGCCAAACTATATCAGATATAATAGGCTGCCCGTAGGGCTTTTATGACTAGAGATTGGCCAAAAACAAAATCTACTGACGTGCTATTCTCAAATGACCGGATCGGAACTTTGTTGTCCTAATTAATCTGCACGGCCATGATGCGCAAAAACTTAATGACCTACTTACACAAATTGTTAACTTAATATCTACCTGAAAAATTTGAAGAAACTCACGTTAAAACACTGTTTATCATTTCTATGTGATTCAAGACTGGACAAGCAATAGAACTATGGTTTGAATCACAGGCATCACAATCGCCCTCTGGTGTAGCCTGGTGCCCCCCCCCCCCCTCGGACCGCTGACTGTTAATACTTACTATAAATATATAGCAGTCAGCGGTCGGGGGGGGGGGGGGCACCAGAGGGCGATTGTGATGCCTGTGGTTTGAATGTTCCATGTGAGCGATGTCCATAACTGTGATTTTCCACGAAACTAGCCAACCACATGAACATTAGAAATCAATGGGTGCACCTTACTTGTATTAATGACATCACAATGCCTTTGGCGCTGTGTATTGAGATGGTCCCTTGCGAAGTGGCTCACAAACGATGTTGTGTCACAGCGTCATGCCTTACAATAGTAGGGGCCATCTCAAAAGTGCAAGTCCGGGCATTTGACCAGATTTTACCAGCAAAAAAAAATGTTTTGTCAGATGATTGTCCGCCTATTTAAGAAGCTCATTGGCAAATGTTTTGAGTGGGAAGGGCCTTGCAGATTTTACAAAAAATAATCGCCCAGACATAAACAATGTCTGCACATAATTTTTGAAGGAAATGCACTTGACTTGACCTATCACCTTCATTTCTTATAATTATCAATAATAATCAGAGATTTACTTGAAATATACATCAGTTCAGTCATAAATTGGGAACTTGCAGAACTCCACTTCTAAAAACGATAGAAAGATGCAGTTTTCTGCTAAAACTGTTGCTTTGAAATTACGTTTTGTGATAACTATGCATCTTCTTTTTGTTTCTATGTCCCAATTAATGCTACTGAACCTGAAACTTACTCAGTTTATATGGCCAGCTGTCAGAGGCAGACATAATGATGAGATGATAAGACTTGGGAGTCCACTACATTTTATTCTAAGTCCAAACGGATTCAGATATAATTTTTCAGCCAATTAAGTAGATCTACGTGATATTACCCACATATGTATGAAAATGGCATCAAAGTAGATCTACGTGATATAAACCACATAATTATGTATGAAAATGACATCAAAGTATTATTTAAGTAAATCACAACTCCTGCGGCCTCTCATGCACATTGCATTATCATATTAGCTTATAATAGGAGCGGTCCCATAGGGGCAGCCCGTAGAGCTATGACTAGAGATTGGCCAAAAACAAAATCTACTGACGTGCTATTCTCAAATGACCGGATCAGAACTTTGTTGTAATTAATCTGCGCGGCCATGATGCGCACAAACTAATTAATGACCTACTTACGCAAAAATCATTCTTAACTTACGATCTACCCGACAAATTTAAGAAACTCCCGTTAGAACACTGTTAATGATCATTTCTATGTCATTCAAGACTGGACAAGCAGTAGAACTATGGCTTGAATGTTCCATGTGAGCGATGTCCATTGCGGTGATTTTCCATGGAACTAGCCAACTAAATTAACGTTAGAAATTAATGCGCGGTCATAATGAGGTCATGATGCGCGACGATGAAAATAGGCCAAAACGTCACAACAAACTTGTATTGATGACGTCACAGAATGCCATATCCCCGGGAAAAACAACGTGTTCGCTCAAGCAGAACGCTAGGTGTCAATTAAGTGAATGGCAACTATCAAAGTCTCCCAGAACATGTACATATATGGCTAGAGGTTATAGGAAAGCAAACAAATTCCGGTAACATATGTACGTATAATGGAACATTATAAAAGGAATGCTCCACATGTGACACTATGTCAGATGTACGTGTCTCCCTCCCCAAACTCCCACTCGCAACCCCTCTCTCCCTTTGGCTGGCTACGCCCTTGCCTCCCTTTCTCACTCCATTGCAGGGAGCGTTACGTTTCTTAGTTTCTGACAAGTGCTTGTATCCGCGTGGGTTTTGCAATTAATATATAGGTTATGTTATGACGTATGTAGAAAATATTTTGATAGAAATCAACATTAACTTCTGCTTGAAAGTGAATGGAATACTAACTGCTCCCTAAAATTTCAAGCCGTAAGTCACCGCTGTGTGAAGACGCTGAATTATCGCTCAGTAAAGTAGCATGCATTTCTCCCGATCTTGAGGTGAAAGTTTGGGAAATCAACAATGTTAATCATTGATGTGTGCAGATAACAATGTTGTGAAGATACAGAGACCATAAAGGTATGATAATTAAAAGTGTTTGCAGGGGAAATACTGGTTTAATTGCAGGTTTATGCGGCAAGCATGATGCTGTTAAAAATGGCGGAAACTTGCATTTGAAAGTTCTGTTTGTCTGAAGTTATTGAAGCACAACTAGCGATGAATTGATAGCCAGTATACCATTTTTGAGTTCTGTTTTGTGTTTCTTACACGAAATGGTCTTGGAATCGATTGTTGATCTTTGTGGACATAAGACTTGGGCCAGGTTGAACGATAATGTGTTCTTTTAAAAGTTCCATAGACTGGCACAGTGACATTATTTTTGGAATTACTATAGTATAATCATGCCACTGTATTTCTTAAATCTGGATTGGTTTCAGTCTTTTACCATGATTATGTAATCATAATTGTGAGGAAATCTTTGCTAAAAATACTCAGATTGTACTAAAGACTGGTGGTATGTAACATGGAAACTAGTACTGGTGTGTAGTGACTACTAGTCGACCTATCGCAATAAACCAACCTGGCGACAACAATTTCTACATCAAAGAGGGTGACAGTTTAGCACAGTGACAACACATTGATAACCCGACAGCATCATTGTCAACCCGATATGAGGGTGGGCATTGGTGGGCGAGCATTTGGCGGCCACGCTCTTGAGGGTCTCTCTGCTGCATGGAGTTCCTGCTAATTGCTCCGGTCGCATTACTCTCCTGATTCATGAGCTTAAAAATTATACTTTTACTCAATTTACAATACATGTACATTCTACAGTGTTGTAATTGGTATGAATATCCATCTCATCGAGAGTAATCTTCTCATGACCAGAATATCGCTGTACTCCAAATATTTTCCAGAGATAGGAGGCTAAAACCACCGAGGAGGGAGAAAGACAGCCACATAAATTAGCGTTGCCGAGTTGATTCTGCACACAAGTCTTTTCACTGAAGAGTTCAGCAAGACATAAGTCCTTCCTCTCCTCTGATTACTCCCTTTGCTTTTCAGACATAGAAGATAATCACTTACTTATTCATAAATATAACTTTCTCAGAAAAATAACAAAAATCAACTGAATGATAAGGTGTCAATTATACATTAAAATGCACTAAAAATACTGCTGCTAGGATGCACTTTGCTTCAGCCAATCACAGCCAAGGGCAGGAACTTTTTCAGCCAATAGAATAGCAGTATTCTGTCATAGCCACCTGGTGGAAATATAGAGAACCTTCTGTGAAACTCCACAATTGAAAAGTTTGTCTATAAGATGTCACATCACTAGATCTCCCATATGAAATTAGACCGTGGCTATTGGCATATCCTGATGACTATATGAGCAGATATATTAATCTATAGGCTGCGTTAAGATGTATGTAACGGTCACGCTAAACCTAGTCTATAGGTTGTACTAACATGTATGTAATGTTCACATTAAACCTCCTGAACTAATACGCTTAATGTGGGGGTAACCGTTGCGATAGACACTTGCAACAGCTGTAGACAAGTTTTTCTATATGTCAGTAGACACAATTTATAGGGTACTCGGTGTTCCAGCTAGGCCATTGAGTGGCACCAATGCCCGCTGCGCCATGCCCGTTTGTTTTTTGTAACCGCCATGTCCAAAATTAAGTGAAGACTTTTATTTTATCTTTTTTTTTTGCTTTTCAACTAGCTGGGCACCCCAGATGCCCGCTTAGGTGTCCTAATATCCTTGTGCGCCATGCCCATTTCAAATCCTAACAGGAACACTGGATACTGTATCTGCAGTGTCACCAATACTAATCCTGTCTTCCCGATACAGGCATCAACGAGTAATCGTGATCAAAAGACGGCAGCACAAACAGTAACATATAGTCGTCTTGTGTCGAGCGCTAGCAAAAACCTCGAGCTTGACTTGACCATGGGGGAACCAAGCATAGTCAATCAGCTGATCAGAAATATCAGATTCCTGTCAGGGGTTTTGTCAAATTGATAGTTATTTGTCCCTTTCCCCCAGCCCGAACAGGCATTCAGGAGACCTGGGTTTTCCATCCATTCTGCCATTTCTCAGGGCCCGGGACTATCATTTTCTGACTGGCTATGAAGTAATTATAGGTATAGGAGCAGGTTATCTTTAAATCTAATCTTTATCAAAGTGGCTTGGAATGTTGCTTAAAGTGTTCCTGTAAACTTAAAATCAGGTCCATCTGATCGACATGATCTTTTCATTCAATATCTTAATAAGTTGCCAGCGTTCTGCTTGATTTATATCTAGTAAGTTTTTCTCATTCTCTAATCTCTATTTGGTTGCTGAAACTGTCTTTTTATTACCTGCTCATGGAATTCACATAAATTACTTCATGAATTTTTATAGCATGTATTGTGTTGATAAGATCATGCATGACATCATCAGTAATTAAGCTGTGGGGACGTCATCCGTTGTTTTGGTATTTCTGAGTCAAAGGTCACACAAGCTCTGACCAGCCCTATAATATTGACGGAGAGAGCATAGTTATTGACATGATGTGTTGCAATATTATTTACGATATACATATTTTCACAAATTCATCGTTATATTAATCGGTAAACCGCCTATTTGGTGGAAAGGTTTTTGGGAGATTTTGGACGTCATGCACAGGCTGTATACTGTCCCTGACATACTTACAAGTACACAGTGTCCATCATTGCATCAATGCCTATATTATCTCTACATGTACTATGTAATCTATGGTTATCTTACAGATACAATTATAATGTAAAAAGAAGTATACCTGAATACAAACCTTTTTTAAATCCATCATATTTTTTTTTCCAGGAGAAACATGTGGTTCTTCGTTGGCATTGTGCTTTTGTTCATAATTGCCTTCTACTGTATTGGACCCTGGCCGCCTGTTGAGTATGTACATTTAATGTCCATTATGAGCTGCACTTAGTTATTTGAAACAAGTTTAACTTAGTAAATTTTAAAACACTTGCTGATAATAGAGCATGACGGTAGGACAATTTGAAGTTCCAAAAAATGAAGTTATTATTTTGTTCCAATAACCATGTTTATTAACATTATAACAAGGTAGCAAAAAAGCAGCTGCTCATGAATGACTTAAATTTTGGTAGATGTTGAGTTATAATCATTGAAATTTTCTCTCTAGGGAGGATGCAATGCATCGCCTTCTGAAGGCGGTCATCATCTCAACCTTCTTGATGATCCAGTACACATACGTCATCATTCCATACTGGTTTTTGTGTTCCATTGCTGTTTACATTTACTGCAATACACCTATGAACACTAGGTTCAGGTAAGTTCTGTTCACTATGTTAAGGTTGAAACGGCTAATTTAAAAAAGTGTATTGGTCAATATAAGTATATTGTTCGTTATAAGCATTGTATGCGGTACAGTACAGCTTTGTCTGGAGGTTGGGACATTTCAGTGAGAGTTGGAAGGGCCACCTTCTCCTGTTTAATGTCTGAAAATGTTTAGAGTTTCTTAGACAGGGAAGAGGGCTCGATATTTCAGTTTTTGGGGTGGGGTCTTCCTCTCAAAACAGGCCACCATTAAACACCAGCCTTATTAAAAAATATTAAGCTTTACTCCTGTTGTAAGTGGCAGTCTCTATCAAATCTTACGACTTGTATAAAGGAAACATTCCAGATGCATAATGTTGCAGTTTCCTCATGATAGTGGCCAGTTAGTCTTAAGACCTTCAGTTCATCGAAGATCACAACCACAGCTGAAGGAACAGACTAGTGTTAATTTTTAGTCAGACCGCCATAACATCCCTGCTTAATCTCAACTGTAATTGTTCTTGCAGCAATGTGTGGCAGAAAGTACAACATCTCTGGCAGGATTTTGGGGAATATTCTGAAGTGTATGACACATCTGTAGCTTCTACGCCCCAGCAGATGATGGCAACCTCACCACCAATAGGCCAGCCAGTGTTCCTGACACAACCCACAAACTACATGGCATACTCAGCAGGTTTGACCCCTGGGCAGGAAGCCCTGCCAGCTGAGGCCTGGTATGCTGAAAAAAAAGACACAAGCGGACCAAAAGTTACCAGCACTCCGTTCATTCGACCGTCCATGGACAATCTGCGAAGACCCGTTTTAGCCAATTATGCCAAGTATAGACAGGAAATGGACCTGACGATGACCCCTCCTGGTCCCCCGCGCGTAATGCCAACTATACGACAAATGCCAGAGCCTCCCAAATTTGGCACTTTGGACTTCAGAAAAAGAAAGTCTTCCAGTGGCAGCCCTGATCTTATGCCCAGAATGACTGGTTATGCAGGGCCCGAACGCTTTGCCCAACCCGTTTACCAGCAAGTGCCACAGAGTGGAGCTGCAGTAGTGAGACAGGACTCTTTAAAATCCCGTCTTTTTTCTGTGCTTGGAAGTGGGTCCAAACGCACAGTTCCCCCAGGCCTCATTAACAATGGCCAGAACATTTGTTTTATGAATTCAGTCCTGCAGTGCCTTTCACACACACCTGACTTAGTCACCTGTTTAATGCACTTGTGTCAAACCAACCCGGATATCTCACCTTTAGTCAGTAGTCTTGCTGAAGTGCTTCAGGGTCTTAATGTGAAACCTGGGAGTTACAGAGAAGCTGTGATTGACACGTCACACTTCCGGCAGGTGGCCAGTGGCTGTCCCTCGTCCATGGTGTCCAGTCCTGGGACAGTCCAGAATCAACAAGACGCAGGGGAATTCCTGACCTGGCTCCTGCAGTACACTCACTCTGGCCTTAATCAAACACGTAAGTGCTCTTTGTCACTTGAATGTCTTTCATCTGTCTTTGATATGTACATTTATAGTATGACATTTTGCTTAGTCTTGAACATTAAATAACTATATTGTGAATGACTGTCAATAAGATGGAGATCCCTTCGTATAAGTGCAGTGTTTGGGTGAAATCCAACAGATCAACAATCATGAGCAAAGGCTTAAAGTTTACTTTAGTAAAAAGCAAGTAAATATTAAGTTTTATTTCCGCATCTCTTTCAGAATCACAATCACCAGTATATATCTACCAAAATCATCCTCTCAGAATGCTTAAATTTATATACGGCGATCTCAGCGAGCAGCATGTAGAAGAAC
Organism: Alitta virens; assembly: GCA_932294295.1. Classification (NCBI taxonomy): domain Eukaryota; kingdom Metazoa; phylum Annelida; class Polychaeta; order Phyllodocida; family Nereididae; genus Alitta; species Alitta virens. The sequence goes on from OW028574.1 coordinate 9,024,895, forward strand.
TGAAAGCACAGTGCCGGCAAGAGGTAAGATTTATGAACATTCTGATGTACTTCGCTGAAAATCCATGCCACGATTTCTGTCACAATATTTTCTTATTGACTCGGTCATGTACATCCTCCCTTTAACTTACTATTCTTTCATTTTTTTTGCCAGATTGAACGAGCTAGCATGACAGACGGTATGAATTATGCAGAACCTCTACAGCGCCTGGCGGATCTCGAATGGCTCAGTTACAAGGAGAAGAACAGAAGTATCATCGATGATCTCTTCACGGGGATGCGCATGGAAGCACAGCAATGCCTCAACTGCAGTCGCATCTCGGTGTTTCCCCAACCTTTCAATGTTTTGACTGTTCCTCTCATTGAACCAAGCAGAGAAACTGGCCTTGGGTACATTCAGCAATGTTTTGACAAGTTTGGGATTATCGAAGAGTTGTATGGCTCGGATGGATTGCAGTGTTCATGTGCCAGTCGTAATTACTTCGCAGTGACCCCTGCCCCCAAAGCCTCACATAAAGTGTTCATCAGAGACATGGCCCTCAGTCCAATACTGGGTAACGGTCATGTGGTGGGGACACCAGTGGCCCAGAATGACATCAGTCTGTTAGATGACATGAGAACTTCCACACCCATTCAGTCAGAGATCAGTAGTAGCAGAAAGCGTACTTGTGGCAAAAGACGATCTCTGCTACGACAGTTACCGCAGTGCCTCATTGTGCAGCTGATGCGGTTCTCTTTCAAAGACGGTCAGTTGCACAAAGACCGTCGGCCGGTCCAGGTTGACGCCAACGATCTTGACCTTGGCCACCTGGTGGTAGACAGCATCATGCAGAGAGAGGACCTTGCCTCTTTGAACGAAACTCATCGTTACCAGTTGTACGGCATGTGCCTCCACCTCGCTGGACAGACCACTTATTCAGGTCACTACATTTCCTACACCCGCGCAATGGATGGCCGCTGGTACAAGTATGACGATGAACTAGTCAGTCATGTCAACATGGAGTATGAACTGAACACATTAACAGTCAGAGAGAATGCATATCTACTTTTTTACAGAAAGAAAGTCAATAATCCTATGAAAATGTATATGTGAATTCATACTTTCCATGTGCACTGCATTGCACTCATTCCTTTAAACTTGCTTCAGCTTATAAAGCTGATTTCTTCTCATCAAAGCTCTAAATTACTTTTATGTTAAATAGGTTCAAATGTATTACTTTAATAATTGGATAATGATACCATTCTGGCCAATCGCAGTGTTTGAAAATGTCTTACGATTTTAAAAAGCATTTCTATGGAAATTTTGTTTAGTACGATGTATTCAGGTCTTACGGAACTATACATGTGGAGAAGATGAGTCGAACATAACGTAGGCCTGGGTATATTGTTGTAATCTTTAGGAAAAAAAAGGTGTGATTTTAGCTAAATGTTTTGCCCATGAGCCTTGAATAAGTATTTAATGGCGGTATCATCATGTTATTCTGCATCACTAGTGTTACGTTTCATTCCACTGCATGAGTTTATCTGTGTTAAAAAAGAATGCTATGTTTGTTAAGGTGTATTTTATGAGAATGTTCTGGTTGTTAGCAGTTGGATATGAAGCCTCGATGCTCATTTCTTACTTCGCACTTCGTCTGCGTTTAGACAAATATATAATTATTATCCTTCCTGATTTGTCTTGGAATATTCCAAAATTCACACTTCTAAGTTCCAACTAAGCCATTCTATCTTGTCCTTGGGAAAAATCTACATTTTGGAGCAAATTAGAAAATATTCTCACTTTCTCTTGAGATGTAAACTGTAAGTCGATAAAAGTTAAATAAATTTAAAAATAAAAATTTTATATAATCAGTTGAACATTAAAGTTCATTCAAAAATAATTAAAATTTGAATATTCATATGCAAAACATAAAAGCAATTAAGACAAACATTAAATATTTTAATATTCATAGGTGAGGGCCAAAGCAAGAGTAAGCCTGGCAGAACTTCATAGTTGGATATCCCCGATTGGTTATCTTGGAAGTTTAACTTACATTTCTCCTGTTTTATCTTGTTCCTGGTTAAATGTTTTGGAATTCTATGAATATTAAATGCTCATTCTGTGAATGTTATGTAATTACATGAGTTGACTTCCTCTACAAGACGCTACAGTGATATCCTGCTCACCTTAAATTTAGATTCGATTAAATTCTGAGTTAGGGCTGTTCCATTTAAAAGTGTGGAAGGGTGGTATCCCGTCGTTAAATAAGATCAGCATTTATTTGGAGTAAAAAAAAAAAATTACATCAGATATAATTTGTCTTGGTTATTGTTATATCTGGGGTCAATGGGAGTGGTTTCTAATTAAGACCAGTCTTCTATTTGTGTGAATGCTATAGGCGTTATCATAATCTGCTCAATCTTGTTTTTTTTTGCTTGGACATTGTTTCATATATGACATGTGGGGAAATTCCTTCATTTAAAATTAATCATGAACTTTCTGTACAGATAGACTGTATATATGTACAAAAATAAATTGTTATGATCAAATCTATTTTTGTAAATTAGACCTATTTTGATATAAAAGATTCAACATGTGAACCTGTGGGTTTGTTTTCTTTGGGTTTTCATTGTAATTGCTTCATATCTTTACTCAGGAATGTTAGTGTTACATATTCAATACATTTATCCAATGCTTAATTGATTGAATTACAAGAATACACAAGTTGTAAACAGCAACAGCAGTTTATTGATCAATATATGAGAATGTACAATGACAATATACAAAAACAATATGCGAGATAATTAAGTGACCCATCCCATATCACTAACCCTGAATCCCCAGCCCATCAGGGGAAAAAAAGATTGAATTGACATGGTCTCACACATATGGAAATCTACTTTCAGTACAGTAACAAACTTTCGGGATCAAAGCTAACTTTCAAAGTGCTGAATGGTCAAGTCAAAGTAAGCTTTACGCAGCTTGGTAGATAACCATAATGATAGGCGTTGGGTGGGTCTTTTTTTATCAAATTGTGGACCTTTAAATTAATATATTTATTAATTTTTCTAGAATAGCATTCCTTGATGTGGACCAATTTGTGGGTTCATATAATGAAAGAAATACTTTAGTAAATAGAGGTAAGCTGAAGAATGACCTATTGTTCATTTCCCTACACTTTTAATTTACTGTTGAATAATCGAAGCAAGGTCAAGCAACCAACCATCCTTGAATGTACAAGGGGAAATTTGAGCAACATACATGTATATACAGTAGATAATGAATGGAATAAACAAAATGTTGGTTTAGGTCAACATGCTTAAACAAAGATGCAACGGATTTAACATTTTTGGCAATAGGATATTCAAAAACCACACTGCGAGACAATAACTTTGACAAAAAGTCCAACATCACATAACTCCTTAAGTCACATAGTGGGTAACAACAGAATATTTACAGTAAATCTGTAATGCTGACAACTTCACATGATGATTGCTCAGGGTATAAAAAATAGGGGCATGGCGTCCACAGTCTTCAAAAAGCACCAGATACAAATGATGACCCATTAATTGTAAGTAAGTCCCATCAGAATGACTAATGTCATAAAACAACTTTCAAGAAGTTTTTGAGACAAAAACAACAGCGAGGACCTGTCTTGGACAGCTGCAGGATGTACACAATTCTTAGATCACAATTTATGAACAGTTCGGCAATGGATAATAAAACAGCGCAATGAATGCAGAATCGAAACTACCGTTGCCGGACCACAGTAATACCAGCATCACATCTCTGCGCTGACATGTTAGTGTCGTGCACCTCCCAAGACTCCATGAAAGGGTCATACGACTCGACGCAGTTCAAAAGACGGCTGCCATCATACCTGCAACACAACATTTCCACAATTTTTCATTTTTAATGCAATGATTTTGTCGTGAAACATGGGTACTACTAGATGTCCATTTATTTCTTGAAGTGAAGTTACTTACCCTGCCACAACATAGAGCCTGCCCTTCAAAACACACGCCCCTACATAACACCTGGGAATGCACATGTTGACCACGGCGCTCCACTGACCCATCCGAGTGTTAAAGCTCTCCACTGAAGCCAAGTGGTTTGAACCATCATATCCACCACAAACGTAGATTGTGTCATTTATCACGGCTACACCAGCACCTGTTTTCGGCAGACAACATGTGACCATGAGAATATATTATATACTGAGCATCATTTGTGGTTCTACATCTGTGATTTCATTCATTCATAAACTTTGCACTTTGACGAAAGTAGTTTACACACCTGACCGACATGTATTCATTGGGGACACAGAACTCCATTGTTTCCCTTGCGGATCATACTTTTCCACAGAATTTAGCAAGTTGACGCCATCGTATCCACCTATGCAGTAGATGATATCATTTGCCACCACCAATCCTGCTCCTTCGCGGCCAGTGCGCATGTTTCCCATCAATGTCCACTGGTCAAGCATTGGGTCATATCGCTCCATGCTGGTGTGACGCACTGTGCCATCAAATCCCCCACAAACGTAAATCATTTCTGAAAAGCAAAACATTTATAACCATGTCAAATATTGAATCTATAGTCCTCATATATCCTTGGATGCGACAGTAATTGGCAATTCAGTCCCCATGTGTGTTGTCTTTCTCTAAGTATGTATGGTCACCCTCCAAAAGCAAAATACTGCACCATATAAGGACTCTTCCATCAACAATTATTGGAAATTCAGCGACATTTATTATGGTAAACATACAGATTAAGCCAAAAGTATGTGGACGTGACATATATGACCTTGTAAATGAGGGAGCTGTGATGAAATTTTCTGGTACACACGAAACTCATACTTTATCTCTATGAATACAATGAGCTGGTCATCAATACAACGTTCAAGTGATCTAGCAAAGCTCTATACATAATGCACACCTTGGTAGGTGGTCACACCAGCCAGTCCCCGTTTATTATGCATTGTGGCAACAACTTGCCAACCAGGATTATCATCCGCAAGATCCAGGCACTCCACTGTGCTCAGACGGGCCTGACCATCATAACCACCAATCACAAACACTTTGGTTTTAATGGAAACTGCAGCCACATATCGTCGCCCTTTGCCAATACTCTGTGGACAAAAATAATGATCGCTATCATATATGCGTACTGTTGAGAAAAATAGCGAGATTACCACTTTCCAGAATGACAAGTTATGCATGATTTTGTGATTTGGTGCATGCACGTCTCCAAACAATCTATGACATCACCAATGGTCCAATTGCACTTATTGACCTCGTCAATTGTTTGGAAACAGGCATGCACATTTAAAGCGTGTAACTTTCATGTGATTTTGATTAATCAATTCTGTCTTAATCCATCAGCCAGGTACTTTCAATAATCACAATCAACTACATTGTACACTGATGCATGCAGGAATCAGAATGGGTCCATTCCAAATGCCTCTTGGTCATAATTCAGTTCAATTCAAGCTTTTATTTCAGACACGACAACACAAATCATGAGTATATAAAAGAGTCCACTGTTACTTGACAAGACTTATATTATAATAAAGAATAAAAAAGTTGCAAAACATGATACATGTTTACATATCATTCTGCACCAGTGGCAAGAGAACATGGCAAACACATACAATTTTGAATGTCCATTTCCTTGTCTCTCTCGCTAATATACTCACAGGCATCTGAAGCCATTCTTGACTTTTGGGGTCAAATTTCTCGACCACATCGATGGGACTCTGGTGCTGGCCAAACCCTCCGACAACTACCAAAACTTCATCACAGCCTGAAACACAAGTAGACACTTAATTAGCTACCCTATATCTGAAGATTAATCTGGTACAAAATATCCAAAGTTATTTAAAATTTCCATGATTTGTATTCACCTGTTCGGGGTCTAGTTCTATCACTCTGCATATGAGATCGTAAGTCGGGTCGTAGGTGGTACTTCTTAGCTTCATCCACTAAATCTCTGCATGGCAAACTTTGTCGTATCAGTCCCTAAAATACAGCGGAAAATTTAACTTCTTTCATGGGTGCCATAATATGTTTAAGACCTTAATAGATCTATCAGTGTACCTTAACTGATGAAATAACTGCAGTCATTTGTATAATTCATATATAAAATAAAAAGAAACACACCTCCTCATCAATAATATCTGTAATAAACTTAGCACTCAGGAGAGGCAGTCGTACTAGGCTAAGTAGGATGGGCATATCATCCCTTCGTGCGTGTTCATTATAACGCACCCAGTTAAGAACTGCGTTATACACTGGTTCTTCTGACATCACCTGAAACAATTAAATGCAAATATTTAATCAACAGAATAGTTCATCAGATTGGCCTTTAATTATAGCTTGCTAGCTTTAGTAAGTATCATGACAAAAGCAAATTGTAATAGGCTTACTCAGGAAATTTAGAGCTCACCTGAATTTCATCACTCCTCAAAAGCGTTTCCACATCCTTGCAACTTAAAGTACAGAATTCTTCATTCTGAATAACTTCTTCAAAATGGCGGAAAGTGAATGCTTGAGCAGCCCGCTGCAAACTTTCGCAATTGTGATTTTCAGCAAAGATGCTGATGCCAAGACAGTTGGAAGGATCCAGCTGTTTCTCCAAGAATTCTGAGCAAGCTTGCTTAACACCTTTAAACAATAAAACAAAAATTATATAAAATTTCATTCCAGGATCATGTATTGCCAATAGTGATTTTTTTTTCCATACATACACGGTGAACTAATTTGGAGATAACACACTTACCAGTAAGCTGGAGTAAACATGCAGCTGGCAAAAGTTCCTGGACATTTTCCACACTAACATTGACTGTTTCAGTGTATACAAAGTCCAGTAATATTTCCATCACATCTGCGGAAATTCCATGCAACTCAATAATCGACTTGTCCTTCTCTGACATCTGTAAAAGAAATAATGATCCGCTTAATTTTGAAGTTTAAGAAAACTCTACAATAGTGGAAATTAAGCGCCATCAATTAAATGACACTTGAATAACAACAGTGCAACAATATGAAAGAGTCATAAATGATTGCAATACCCCATGAGTGAACATGGCACGGAAATAGTCACTACATGCTGCTAGGACTATGCGATGAGCTGAGAAGTTCTTCTGATCTACGTGTAGAACAACATCGCACAAAGTGTCTGCTTTCCGCAAGGTGTTCATCGTCATCAGAATGGATTTTGCATGGCTGTCTGTGCAGATTTGCCGGTCCATGTGGGAGGGATCTAAATTAAATGTTAATTCAAAATCAAATCAATATGCAATATAAATGTTAGTACATGTTTTTTAATCAGGACATTAATTGTATTTGGGACAAATTATTTATATGGACTTGATATAGATTGCTGCCTTGGCCCTTAAGTTAAATGCCAAGACAAACTGATTTATTTATAACTGTTTGTCACACTTTTTACCATATTGACCATGGTGTTTGTCAAGAAGTTGTCAAATCACTGTTTGGCATAGGTGTATCAGCTGTTTATAAACACTGAGCGAATGTGCTTTGACAGCATTGAAATTTACCTCTTTGAATCATGATTAAGTATTCTTGTGGCCTGAGGAAGCCCCTTCTTATCTAAAAAATTTTGGTTGTCACATCTTTTGCCAAATCTTTTAGTTTTCTTTTACGCCGGAAGTGACTTGGTTTGTTGTTACGGCGCGGGCCTAAGATTTTGCAGTGCTCTGATTGGCTAGATATTCTATAAAATATTATCGCATAATTATGAGCTCTGAATGTAAAATTGATTATATTTTCATTACTTACATATATATATATATATATATAGATGCCCATTTCACCGACATTCATTTGACAAAGTGGATGTGACGTTGTCAAATGAATGGATCCCCCACCAACATTTATGCTAAATTGCAGCAAACCCTCAGCTGAAGCTTCAGTTCAGCAAACTACCCTTAGCCTAGGGACTCGTACATGCAGTTTTGACTTGTCAGATGTTGCATGTTGGACTGTCATCATCATAAAATAATGATCATTGCTGTGTCAGAGAATACAGGTCAATTCATCAACACCGTTGACAAAATTTTGACCACAACAACCAACTGGTTGACAGGTCATTACCATCTCATTGACATATTAAAGTGCAACTCGTTGACAGCTAATCTGCCCAATGACCATTTCATTGACTAACTAGAATCCGGGGATATGCGGCCGCACCCTCGCAGGCACCTCGGTTGTTGGAATTTCTGCTGCTTATTGCCCTAGTCACGCCAGTCTCTTCAAGATGCACTCAGTTAATAAAGCTTCCACAGTGGTATACTTGCTACAAATACATTCGTATGAACGAGATCTATCAAAGGATTGTCCATAACATTTCTGTACCACAAGTATTTACGGAGCTAATAACATAAAACAATGATAGAGTGGGGCTAGGGGAGACCCATGGCCGGGAAACACTTTGTCAAGTTATATTTATGTCAACAAGTTGGCAGAACCAACCGTCGTAATGTCAATGAGATGGTCGGCCGAGGGCATTGATTGTCAACAAGTTTGCCGTCCTCATGTCTAAAGGTTGGTTGTCAACGAATGGTTGTCAACGATTTTGCGTGTCAACAAATTGACATGATACCGCGTCAGAGTGTCTGATTTGGTGATGCCAGTGTCAACAAAAATATCAATGGCATCGCGTATCCTAAATCAATGATCATGTGATGTCATATTCATTTATTTGTTTTATTATTTAATTGTGGTCCCCTGTACAGAGCTGGCTATATTTTGATGAAATGAAAACCCCCATGATATATTAAAAACGCAATGACAACATACAAAGATATTATTTCAGTCAATTTAATTGATACATTTACCGTAATTGAAATTACAATTGGCAGGATATCAAATCATCTGCATCATGGTGGTCTGTCCTGTTTTCTTTATTCACCACGGATCGAGCATAAAAATTACTCATGGATGATGCAACATCAGCAATTAATTAATTTTCTTAAACAGAAAACATTGCATAATATCATATATTGTACATCAAAAAGTTTTGACATTGGTATATATATATACACATAATGATTTATTTACATGAGAATGAGGAATATTTCATCACAACTTCAGGCAATGATAGTCACACTCACACACACACACTTTTGCACAAGAAATCTTTCTAAAAACAATACAATTAATTTACACATGCACTCTAAATATTTTTAATAACTCTGAATAATAATAGTGAGACCACGTAAAAATATTGAACTACCTGACAAAGAATATTCCAAGAAGGCACAATAAATGTCACAGCCTGAAATCAAAACATACAATACAAACATAAAGCAAACCAATAAATAGCTGCGTTAATTACATTAAACTAACTAAATCAAGATGATATGGTACTGCATAAGTTAGATGAAACCATGTCGTCAGTAAAATGCGATCCTGGATTTTTGTCTATTAAAGTACAGCGTGGTCTGAGGAATTAAGTATTGACAATGTTGCTTCTGCTTAAAATCAACTCGTTTGAATTATCAATAATTATGATGAATCTGCAATAAGCTTTCTTTGGCTATCTAAAATTTTTTTTGTTTTTTATTTTATAAACTGAAACTGTCCAGTAAGTACCGGTATAATAAAATTTCCCAAACAAAAGCTCTAGCTGATATGTTTAATACTGCTCAAGTTGTTCATAATTTGAATGCAAACTAAAACCTCAATAGGTAAAATGGTATGATGAAGTTTCAATTATAGTCACGCAAAACAAGGTGTAGTGGTTCAAAACGGTAAATTGTTCGTCATGCCTGGCTATGTGGGGGCCCTTATAGCACCACTGAGTGGAATGTGTTGTACAAAATTGTAAATAAATCACTGGATTCTATTGGCCAGAAGCCTGAGATGGGTGTAAAGCTGAAATGACCAGGCGTCTACATAAGGACTCTAACAGGACACAATTAAAGTATCTCTCGTAAACTATAAAAGCCAGTGCATCTCTTAACATGGCGATTGGCCACTTATCTAGTCTCCCAGTAAAGCATTTCTCTCACCAAATGAACCGCTATTGTCCTCCATTTTTTTCAGTGCAGGGTAAAATATTTTTTCAAAAATTTCCAAATACACATTTAGCAGGAATATCCACCCAATCAAATTTCGTTATAATTGATTGCATGGAGTGGAGTTATGAGAAAATTTCTTGTATTGTTATTATCAAGTTTCTATGACAATTTGACAAACACGAATGACATAAATAGAAGTGATGTAACCGTTTCAAGATGGATGACACCATATAGCTACTGTGTTGACAGCGCACAATTGCATTACAGCAGCAAGCGAAATTTTAACATCATCAATTATAAACTCAGCATATTCAGTGATATTACCTGTGCTAAGACAACAGAAGGACAGCATGAATGTCCTTTGAAGTCCATACCAGAGCTAAATCAGGCCTTTAAGGTTGAACCACAGAAAAATGACGGAAAGCACAAAAAAAAAAAAACATATCTACAATTGACTAGAGTCAGCAAGAGACAATCATGCATCACGAGGGTGAAGCTTCAAAATTCAAATCTAATTTTAGAAGTACTAGGTAGTCAAATTTATTCACAACTTCGCCTGACTGGAATTAAATCAGGTCCATTTGAATTTGTCCCATTATAAAGCAAGGTGTACTGTAACAGTGAATTGTATTTTTCACAAAAAATTTGCAATCTGATGAATCAGCTACAACGGTAAGAAAATCAAAATATCAACTTCAAGCTTGCCATTTAATAATGTATTCATTTTTCCATTCATTATCAATGAACCGCAATATTTGTGAATTAAATCATAAATCAAAGGAACCTCATACTTTAACACAGTGACTCGTGAGATCATTCTTTTTACTCATCGGTGTCATCACAACTGCTATCTAATACAGCAAACAAGCAATAAATAAATTATAATAGACACTCAGCTACTAAAATAGTTTGGATTCAACCACCGAAGCTCACATTTCTTATAGTATTTAATCATTACACCACGTGGCAGCAATAGTTGCCCAACAAGCTACCACCAGAGTGTTTGAATTCAAAACCAAAAAGAAGCACAGCAATGTCTTGGCAAAAATAGGCTAGAAATCAAAATAATTACAATAAAGGGCATCATAATGGGTTCTTTAATGTTAAACGACAGAAACTTTTCTGAGGTCATAGTTACAAAGGCCACATTACTATTGTTTTTATCACAAGACGCATCTCACAATATACAACAAATTGACATCTCATCTTTCTGACAATCAACTTCAAATAAAATTCAGACATTCAAGTGTATAACCCTCCCGAAGTTATGCAACAATATTGTAATAGTGAATGTTACAATTATTTTATGATATTTTGGTTTCCTACATGCCGACATGGCCGTCATGCACCGCCTTGGTAATAGACTTTAGTAATAGACTTAATTATTTAAAAAATAACAGCTAACTTTACAGTACTTGTAGTTTTTAAAACCCAGCAACAGGTTTCCAACAATGCTGTGGTAACAGACAACATTAATTAGTAATTGAATACACACTTGGTTCAGTTTGCAGTTTGCTCTTTACCAATATTATTTACACAAGGTATTTTGTACAATATTTACACACTACTTAATTAATAAATAGTCAATACGCTTTTAATTTCTAACCTACCACAGCTTGTGGCACCCGTATTATGGCATACTTTTTATATTAAAAAATATTCAAATGAATATCTTTGCAGAGGATTTCCAACCATCAATGAAATGTTTTTAACTGCTCTAAAACTCTAAATACCGACACACTACAGTTCAGTCAAGACATTTAAAAGCTGATGGATGTCGGAAATTGCCAGATACTTAATTCTTAATCTAACATTATGGCTTACTTACATAACACTAACGTTAAATAATAATCGAATTGCACATTGTAACAATCACTAGTAATACCTTACTTGTTTTTTAAACACGCACTGTACAAGGCAACTGATGAAACTTCTTTACTGCAGAAAAGGAGACATATGAAGATAATGCACATGATAAATTGACTTACAAAAACATATATCACAGAATTCATAGATAGTCATGACATTTTGCTGGAATGGAGCTTAGCAGATGGTGATGTTGAGTTTAATGACCTCGTCGTCAAAGAATCTGGTCCTCTTTGTATCATTAACTCATTTATACGAACAGTATGAAAGAATTTGCAAAGCTGCAGTTCCGTGCTTCTCCAGTAGACCTGCATCATGTGTCTGGTGAGGTCAATTTTGACTCGCCATCACACACTAACAGACACCATCACATACTAAGGATTACGCACAGTTTCCTTATCTGAGCTCCTACCGGCTGTAGGTCCTAGCAAGGAGAACGCACGCATTCAGTGGTTGTCACACTTCCGCTCCAAGATCGGTGACACCACCCTCTGCTATTGGCACATATTTGTCCTGAATGTGAACCAGCAGAATCGTCTTGTCCACGTGGGAGCGTTTACCAGGGTCCCTGTGGCACGGTAACCAGCGATGAACGACCGACCCCTCCATGTTCTTCTCTGGCACCCAACCATTCCACTGATTTTTGCCACCTTTCAACCTCCACTCCTCATTCGGCCAGTGAACGTCGATTCTCCTTCCCAAATTGATTGTGTCGTAAACGTAAGATGCATCAGTAATCTGGAACATCATAAAAGCAACATTTAGAGGTCTGAGTTTGTATTATTTTGTAACAAGTGAAAACAGAACTTCACCAGCTTATACGATAATATTCAATGTCAATGTCTCAGTGCTACTGGGTCTGAAGCTTAGTTAGCCTATATGATCAGCTGCCAAAGGCCGACATAAGGATGAGACGATAAGGCTTTGAGTCCACACCTTGTTACACATTTACTTGCCTCAGCCTAGACACCCGAGTACAAGGCACATCCAATTTTGCATCTCATGCGATCGAGATCCAGCTGGGATCTGGTTCATGAAGAGTTCCCGGGTCAGGGATCGAACCCATTCATCAATTCATATAGCAGACTACAACAAAATACCCTTAATCATGGCACTTACTCTGACCCTCTGTTGTGGCACAAACACAGACGATGGGTCTTTGGTGACTGACAGTTCATTAATCATCCCAGCCACGCTGACGAAGGCACTGTTGGGTTTAGAAGCAGAGCTGGAGGTTGAGATGACGCTACCACGAGTAGCGAGAGTCTGATGACTGCCGTCAATGGCGACATTGACCGGCGGAGATACGGAGGCGGGAAATCCAGAGGGCGCTGCTGGGGCAGGGTTCGGCAGTCCACAACCAGAACCATACAGGCCATCCTCTCCGAGTGCTGAACTGCCACTAGTACAACTAGCACCGCATCTGAGTCGCATCCTGCAATATATGACAAATTAAGATGTGTTAAGCAGCAATTTTAAAGGTGGACATTTATGACAGTAAAATGTGAGGCATCAGACAAAATTAACAACCATAGTTACACAATTCATGTCTTTGACACTATCGACAGACAACCAATCTTTACCAGACTAACATTACGAATTGGAGACTTAAAACTTTAGTAGTAGGTAACTGAAGGCTTTGTGAAGTTGCTGCATATAGTTTTTAAACAAAGGGTGCATATCGTTTTTAAACAAAGGGTCTCTTCTGAAACATTTACTGTTGTCATGATTGCAAAAAAATTTTACCAGACATACCTCCTCCATGTTCTTCGTATTGCATTAAACACTTCCCACACACTGAACTCTTTGCCAATAACTCCGTTATACTGCAGGTTTGTGCCCGAGTAGGACGTCATTAACGGTGACACGTAAATGGGGTATCCGATGGGTTGATCGCATGAAGAATTGATCATGTTGCGTAGTGCTTGCTTTGCGTTCTGTATGCTGCCACGTTCGGGATTTCGGTTCCGGAAGAAGACAAGTTCTTGTTGCTGTCCTGCCCACAACCCGCGGACGCATTCTCGATTAACCTGGGTTTATGGAGAGAATTATTGCATTACAAGAGAAATTAAATGTGTTACTCACAATTCACTACTACCATACATTATTATATGTCGCTGACTTAGTACTTCGACCACAGTAAAATAGCAAATTATTGGCACCAAAAATAATAATCAGATATTGTCCATAATATATAGTAAATAATATAAAATAATATAACAAGTCAGGATATACCTTTATAACTCTAAAACTCAGATAACGCTTGTTCAGCATTATTATTTTGTATTCCTCTGAGCCTTCGTCAAAGACATGCCTGAAACATAAGAGCATGGTTTAATTAGTCAAAAATTGTAATCAAACAACATATTATTACACGGTTTTACACTGCTTTAGCAATGTCAAATAACAAATGTAGATGACTTTAGACCAACCGTAATGCGAGTAATGAAGGGACATTTGACAGCACTGCATTTCTCCAAGCAGGGTCAGCTTCATGGGAGATCACCATGTTGTGTTCGTGCGACGTAATGGCGTCATAAAGAGCAGCATTGTCATCATACTCATCAGGGGATGTAAAATGGTCCTGGAAAAAAAAAAAAAAAAAAAAAATCAAAATTATTATAATCCACCATAATATGTTTTTCTATCGTTCTGAGATGGACATAAGCAACAAAACAGTTAGTTAACTCCCAGGGATATAACCAACTTATACTCCACCAAACATATTTGTTAATTTGTTTGATTGTTTAACTGGTGTTATTCAGGAATTAAAGTACAATTTGCACTCAGGAGGGAGTTAACTAAAATTTTTGTTGGTTATATCCCTCCTGAGAACAATACAAAAGGTCACGTGGAGTATAATAGTTAGTTATATCCCTCAAAGTCGGGATATAAGTATTGTATTATCAAAGCACTTATATTTTTACCTAAACTGAGCATCTGCGCGACTTATTTTACACAGTAAATAGTGTAATAAGACTGACCATCACACATGAAAATTTTTAAAAACTTCATAAAGAAGTTTTGATCATCTATACTATTTGTACCTGATGCAGTTTGAGGGACATCCTGACTCCAGGAGCAACAACTCGTCTGAGCATTTCCATGTCCTGAAAAACCCATTCATCTCTTGTGGAAGTGATTCTAAAATCGCCCTTGAACAGAGCATGTAACCCATAGAGGAAGAAGTCCACGCTGAAATGAAACACAGCATATAAAAAACCATTTGATACACCAGTGAACTGTATTATGCATTTTAACCCGATCGCACGCTAAGCTGACATAGCGTCAAGAAGGTGCGCACACATTGCCTGTCGATGCTCGCGCTATCTCGTAGGAGAACTACCCTGGGACCGAGGAAAGATATAGAATAATACTTCTACAGGCTTACCAATCTCTTTTACATTAGAACAGTCTTAAGATGGAAAATGTGGATTCTTTTACAAGTATTTTTGATTTCGCCATAACAGAATAAGCAATGACCACTGGTATTTCAGCCACATGCTTTTGAGGATTTTTTTCCATGTTCATCTGATTCAAATACAGAGTGATATTTGATTTACATATAAACTGTGTTTTAGCTAGTTACTTATATTGATTTATTTATTACCTTTTTTTTGGTGTTAGAGCAGAATTAATTTAAATACCTTGCAGTTGAGTTATTGTGTGCTGCGGTGCCCAAAGCTCTCCTTCCTAATAAACTCAGACCAAAACACAGTGACACTAGGTTGGACTCCTTGCCACAGTTGACAGACTGGAAAGAAAAATAATTGATTAATTCCTACATCTGTGAATATATCGAAAATGATATAACAGTAGAATCAGTGATAAAGAATTTTATAGTTGCTCAAAAAACATACTCGATCTCTTCGTGATGCGCAATACTGAATCCATTCAAGGTAGATGTTGCAAAAACTTTGACGTGACACCCCAGAAAGGCGGTGGTCGTAGTCCTCATCCACGTGTTGGTTGAATGTGGGGTCCAAATCAACGTAATTTCTGTCCATAGTATGGCTGAGAGCTTCTTGAACATTTGCTGAGGTTAGCCAATGGTCTAGTTTTGGCGATCTCACAGTGTAATATATGATACTCTGCAAATAAAAAATGGTTGATAGGACTCTGTTAACCCAATCTCAGTCATTGCTATAGTTGGACTGTCACATCAATAAGTAAAATATAAGTAAAAATCCCATTATACACATTCAAAATAATGCACAAACATAAATTCTTGATGCATTCTTTTGCACAGAACCTGAATAGTCGTACTTACCTTCACGTAATAGGTAATTAGGACTTTCCTCAAGTCATAGACCTGCAACATGGAGGCAGCACTGTTGTCAGAGATGCTATACCCTTCAAGGACGTACTTAGTGACGACAACTTGCCAAGCGAGCCAGCGCTGGTTAAAGGCGGCGTTTAGCGAGAGAAAGTGAGGAATGTGGCCAGGTTCACAGCAACAACAACCTATAAAATGAGAGAAGATTTGAGACTATGAATACACAGGGATGTGATTGATCAGTGATACAAAAAACCTGAAAATGTCAGTATGAATAAGTCCATTGTAGGGGGGTCCGGGGGCGGGGGCAACCCCCCCGGGAATTGTTTTAACAAATAACCAAAATAATGCCATTTCAAGCTATCTGAGGGGCAACCTCTAGGTATTGAAGTTGGCGGTCCGCAAGTCCGGCGATACTCATTGTCAGAGCCACTTCTCCCCCTCCCCCCCCCCCCCCAAATTAAGAAGAAAAAAAAAATTTAATTTGCACGAATCACGAGGGTCAATTTCTCATGCCAGAAAAAAAAAAAAAGGATTTCCAGAAAAAAATTGAAAAATCACATCCCTGATACAACAAAGTGGCTTTACAAACACGGAACTGTTTAGCTCTTTGAACAGCCACTATACACACAGAAAATAAAGGTCCCCCCTTTGCCAAATTGGAATATCAGTGAACCAGCCAACGTCAAACATTATCTCAGCAGGAAGACAATTACAATTTTGAAGTTTAACAAACCGACTACGTGGCAGAATAGAGTTAGAGAAACTATGACTTCGCTACTAGATGTCTGAAATGATTACCAAAGCACTGCTGAATGTGATCTTATTGAAAAGTTCTGTAATTAACTTTAAAAAGCACCTACCTTCATCCTCCTCCACACCTTCTGTAATGGCTTCCACCTCTCTTTGTTGACAATATGTTCCTAAGTAAAAGATTAATGTCAGACGTCAGAACAAATAACTAGTTTTGCTTCCTAATGCACAATGACAAGTATTAAATACTATTTTAATGAAGTGTTCAGGTCCATAAAAATGTTTCGAGGATTGACACCCAGTAATTAACAAACTAATGAGTAATACCAACCTCTGAACTCAAGTCCTCTGAGCTGAAAGGTGACCAAGCCATTACCCATCTCCACAATATGAACAAGGGCGTTCAAATAATCTGACGCCATGATGAAACAGTCTCCCTGGGCGGCATTACCCCACCTGCCGAGACTAAGGTCTCCGCAAAGACTGTGCTGGAGCGAGCGAGTCAAATGCTCATAGAAGATGGAATTCAAATTGTTGTCATCAGCGCCTTAAAGACAATGAGAAAAGTTCCTGGATGTCAGTATACCAACAATGCCTTTCACTTTCATCACAAAATATTATGCAAAATTCCATTACATAACATATTCAAGCAAACAATGATGTATGCTTAAAACAGTGTAACTACGTCACTCAGAGCATGCTCATCACTCAGTATCTCATTTGTTAACTTTACAATCAACTAATTATGAACCAATTATCACAGGTCACTGTACCTGGATTCCTTTCAAGCTGAGACTGTAGCCTGGTGTTGGTATGATCCACTCTTTTCGTGCTGAAAAATAAAAATTTATTTCATATCTTAAATTTTTTCAGATATCAAGGCATTAGAGTAAAGACACACTAAAGCAGTCCAAATTGATGCTAAGGGCGGTCCCATTTAAAAAAAAGGTGGACCTGAAGATTTTCCAGATATCGGGAGGGGGTCTGGCGAAAACTGAAATGGGGGGAGGGGAGGGGGAAAATGGATAAAGGGGGAGAGGGGGTGGTTGACCAGTATTTCATGAATTATCTTAATGTAGAAAAAAGCAAGGGGTGGCGGGGGGGGGGGGGGGGGGGGGGTCATGTCAAAAATCAGAGATACACTCTTTTTTAAATGGAACAGCCCTAAATTGTTTTCTGATTTACTTACTTGTAATCTCTCTCCCAGAACTTGATGGGTCGAACGTACGAGGTGAGAAAGATGGCACTGCCAAGCAATGGATTAAGAGGAGTGGAAAAGAAAGCAGAAACTGCTGCCTGGACAAACAACATTGCAGAATCTAAACAACAGTCAAGGCTTATAATTCATGAAACATCTTCCTGAAGAGTTACATTACAGCAAGTACTCATGATATTTCATTGCATTTACATGTACCTGAATGCTACAGATAACATAATAAATGGATCATAATAAAATTGATTTTACTAAGTTACTCTGACAAAAACTGGGCATGATAGAGTGCTCATAATATTTCCTTTTGCAATTAATTTTAGCTGAACTCACTAAAACTTCACCAAACTGTTGGTTCACAAAATACCTAATAAAGTTCTGTATCAATAAGAGTTTATTTTGATTTCACAGAACTTAAGGCTAACATTAAGTAATTTTTTTTTCTGAAATCCCCAAGGATACGAGGCACACTGAAGGGCTGTGCAAATGCATGGAATGCTGATCCCCACGTAATCTGCCAGGGGGCGATGTAGGTTATGATGAATCGAACCTTCAGGAGGAAGTCATAAAACTGGAAAAGGAACAACAACCATATTGCACTCATAGTAAATAACATTGTATGTAATAATGAGCTTGTATGATACACCAAAATGGCAATGCTAATTCAAGCCTACTTTTTTTCAATTTTGTAACTTTCAAATAAATTTCATTATTTCAGTCAAATTCCCTACTTTGTTCTATTTTACAATTTGATAAAGTCTTCAATGAAAACAGCTTTACTCACTTTGCTAAACAAGATGGACATGAAGAAATAGTTGATAAGGAACGTCTCAGATGCTTGCGCATAGTCATATTTGAAGAAAAGAACAGTAAACGTTAGCACCAGGTACTGTTTTGGAGTGTCTGCATAAGCACTGCGGAACATCTTTATGCTGCAAACGACCACAATTAGTGTGGCTAGGCTGGAAAAGACGATATAAAACAATTAGCAAACTGATGACACGAGAATCTTTTACGACTGATTCTATGATTTTATAAGTTTTTAAAGGCAAAGAAACCGTATGTTTAAGACTTACTAGATGCCGAATTTATCTTCAGCGACAATTTCTTTGGTGGAGCTGGTCAGACCACAGAGAAATACTGCAGGAAACATGAAGTTGCGCTCAAAAAACCTAATCCAGACATAAAGTTTCTCAAACCACATCACTTGTGCCGCATCTGTAACAAATAATCAACCCAGGTCACGTCATTAACATTACTTAACATACACTCTACTCCGTTATATTACCATGAGCAAATCCTAATCCTGTGTATACCTATTGAAAGGTTATTGAAATAACCCTGTGGTTTGTAATCAGAAACAAACTACAAGGTGACAGCAGCTGTCTATTTTTTAAATACTGTCATAATGTGCCACCTAGTGGTAATTCATCACGGTAATACATCATGGTAATAAACTGATTTTTTTAAAAGGTCAGCATATCACTCCATTTGACTTAAATTAAATCAAGCAAGTTTATGTGTTGCTGCTGCAAAACAACATACCTATTTACCGAACAAACACAATTGAACCTATCCACCAAGACAACCTCAGTTACAAGTTAGAGGGTTCACCAACAAGATGGCCTTATTAAGCAGGTAAATTAATCAAAAATTTTGAAATTGGCTGAAATTACTGGTCTTCCTTTTGATGAATTAGTAGCTATTTAGTGGTCTTACACCAAGGTTCAACATACTAAATTCTCGATAAAGGCCATATGCCATATAGCATCAGGCAGCCATAGTTATTTTGTAACTGTAATTATGAATTGTCAAATTAAATATTGTAAATTTTAATGGTCAATAAAACATTCGAATTTGACCATTTTATGCAAATCACTCAATTGCCGCCACTCACCTCGCACTTCAAAATGGCTCCTTTCTCGGCTAGCCAATATCGGGTGGGAACAGCAGAGCCAGGGCATCTCCTTACGAAGCTGTGGGATGACATAATGAATGAGAAGGCCGAGGCAACCTGCCATGTAGACCAAGACATCAAAGAGCATGGGCTGGAAGAGAAAAATAGTTGAAATCTTTTAGGGGGTTATTTTAAAATGCAAAGATGTGAACCATGATTTTTATTGCCATTGTTATTGCAAGCATTAACATAAAATTTTACATCTAGGACTGGAATAACATTGTGAAATTATGCTCATAACTAACCTGTAATACAGGAGTACTGAAGGCAGTACTGACGTGAACAGCAAACACCAAGACTGCAGTCAATAAACACACAAGTAGATCAGAGCCCAGCCTCTCCCGCTGCAAATGAAACGTATAAGGCACATGTGTGTATTGTAAGTCTCATGGGTCATTTAGGTACATAAAATAACGTAAGTGAATATATGAATGTCAGTCTTCTGTCAATTTAGGAAAAGAAACCAACCACAGATGTCTTGAGCTTCTCAGGTAAAGGATCTCGCAATTCTTCTGAAGTTGGTTGCGGCACTAGACTGGGATCTCGAGGAGGCTGGGGTTGTTCTTTTGCCACAGCATCTTTGAGAAGAGCCCTGCGAATTATCAAAACATGGAGGAATATCCGTAAATTATAATGTATCACTTTGACATGCCATATAAATATCATGATACCCGTATATTGGGCATATTAAGAGATGAACCAATCGTTGCATTGCAGCGCCACCAATGTTAAAATCACGAACTATTTCTTTTCGCTAAAAATGTTTGACCTTCTTTAAATTGCTCTTCACCAGTTTACTTGCTCCCTCCGTTCGTCTATAATTCACCGAGATAATCAATTTAAATATAATAGTATTCTGCTTTGAAAATAACTATTTACCATGGCCACAGATCACACACACTGCTATGATGTGACCATTAGTATTGTGATGTCATAATTGCTTTAGGTCATCAAATACACTCCAGAGGGCACAACAATGCAACGGTAGTTTTGACCCTTAATGGATGTTATTATAATGTCCTCACCATAACACTGAGGCATCGCTGGTGCACCGGCTGAGATGATAACAAGTCGACACAAGCAAACCACAATAAATAGAAAACAGAACGTGTTGAGAAGTTTCAGGTTCCTGTAATGAGAAAATAGGATGATAAATAAACAATAACGAATGATAGATACCGACTTATAAAGCGACGCAAAGTTCTGTGACATCAGTTGTAGATTACGTAAATTTGATACTTACTCTGACACCTGCATAGCAGAAGCCATAGAGCAACGCAACCGCAAAACAACTCCTGCAAACTGTAAACACTGAAGCACCTACGCTGGTTGTGGCTGAAAGTAATGCGGAAGTTGGCATCAAATCAGAGATCTGTCAATTATCCTGGTAAAGACCATAGTCAACGATGGACTTTCGAGGCAACGGGGAGCTGCATGCCAGTCCTTACCACCTTTGTTTGATGACGTCATCATACAATCAGGTCATTGAGTGCATTAATGATGTCACAAAAGTTATAAGGACTGGCAGGCAACTCCTCGTTTGCTCAAAAGTATCTAGGTAGTAGTACTCTAGCGGCCAGATATGGTCATCAGGGGATGGCCAGGCATATTTTAATTAATTTTTTTGGAAGTGTCTATACATGTACTTGTTTTTTTACCATGTATTATACTGTGAGTGTTTTTTTTAAAGTCTGAGTCTGATTATGATTATGGAATAAGAGTAAGACATTCGTAAATGCGCTTTATCACTTACCATTGCCACCGAATACATGGATTTCAACCTGTTCCAAGATGAACATGAGGAAGGTGTTAACTTGTGGCAGAAGCCCCCAGGTGAAAATAATAGGAAAGCACAGCATGAACACTGAAATATTAAATAATACAAAAATTTACAAACTTAATAAACATGTCAGAATATTTTTTTTTTAATTCTACCCAGATAGCATGCTAAATTTTGACGTCGGCCTGTTGGACCCACATCAATCCAGGCTTAGCAGAGTTTGGAATGCTACCTGGTTAATAATCGCTGATATAAATCAGTTGACGTACCAATGATAATATCTCTGGCTAAGAGCAATGCAGTTTTTGATGCGAAGGGCAGACCGTAAAGAGTAAAATCTACTCCACTCCACAATTGACTGCCGTAATCCAGCAGCAAAACCAGGCTCCCGCAGACACAGAAGTAAAATGGACGGCTAAATGCTATGATTCTGTTGTATCCCTGCAAAAGAAATTTGTGTAATTTTCTAAATATCTGTACTATAATGTTCAGCACACATAGTCCAATTAAGTGAATGATTCCGGGATATTTATACGGCATGGATCAATTAACCAATCACTACATGGACATCAACTTTTGAAATGTATTTAAAAAATATCTAAAATTAACAGAAAATTCAGTTCTGATTCATTTCCAGACATGTATATTATGTAATTTGCGGATTTTACTTACATGCATTGGAGATGCTGCATCAGGCTGAACACTCTGAAATTGCAAACAAAATTTAAAAAATTTAAAATTATAACATCATTTGAAATTGAAGGAATAATTCAACAAATCAATTGAATAAACAACAAAATAAAATCCTTACCTTGAGCAATGAATACTGACACGTAGCAATAACAAAACAAAAGGCAAATATCCAGAAGTCTTGGAAAAACCCTTTTGCGAGAAGCATGGCCCCCAGAACACCAACAGCAATCCCTAATGCAATTGATATCACATTTTCTATCACATTGTTTCTGAAAATTAAATAAGAAAAATATCCTTATTACTCAGTAACCTATAGCAATCTTGAAATGAAACGACAAAATATATATTGATGTTGAAAAGCAGTAAAATTTTCATATCCCATGACATCCGAAAGCGATTATACTAGAATGCGGCGTCATTATTCTGTGATCCACAGATGACTGTGATTTCAGTCTCCCCACTATCAGCAGATCTGTATGGTGCTGCCACCAGTCTTATTTTACCTCCCCATTATTCTTTAGATATTTAGAAAATTATCGGATTACTTACCTGTCTAACAGAGCAATAAGAGCCAGTCGATCAAAGCGTATTTTTGTGAAGTTCTTGGGAATGACAAAGAATTTATAATAATGCTTAGGTTTTTCTTCTTGCATGGTAATGTTATGAGTCAAGCTCGAGCTGTCACTCGTGTCTGAACCTCGCGCCCTGAAATTAAACAACCAGGCAAGGTCAAAATTATATGGACACATAACAAAACAAACATTTCTCTAGCAGACTAAACCGTGTATATAAGTCAACTCATGAATCATTCATTAGCTTGACTGAACCCCATCTCCCAGCCAATGGGGGTGCTGGGCCAGAGTTTGTTTTGCAAAGCGTGCTACTTGATTGGCTGAGGGTAGATTGGTCAAACACTAAGATGTGTAGGGTGATAGGTCAGGGTTCCCTGCTGTCAGGATACACTCTATGATCCTGATGGATATGTCTTATTTTATATTAAAAATCTGTTGTAAAATTTTCCCAAATAAAAAATAAATATCTGCTCATTGTTCAGACATGCACAATCAGACATTCAAAGTTTAATAAATTATCTGTTCAATTAGCCACGAAAGCAGAATGATAAAATCATTCACAAAACACCCACCTATGTCTACCAGACTCCAAAAGAGCTTCTACATAATTCTGAAGAGGATTACGGGGAGTCCTATTCCCATAAGAGACAACTGGAAGCTCTAAGTCTAACATGATTGGGTCTGACGTTCCCATCGGACCCCCTAAACGTCTCTCATTCTCCAAGACCACTGTTGAGCCTGAGTCTGAACTCGATTCCCTGAAATTGAAAATATATTATAGTTATCTCGAGTGATTATTACGCTAAGAAGAGCATAATATGCTGAGACAGCACTTGTAAGGAAAGCTGCACACAGCCCGACAAGCGGTGTTACAGATATATTTTCAAAGCACAAATACATGTTCCAATTAAAGATGATAAAATTTTGTCAAGTATCCTGCACAAACACCACAAAAATGTTGCGAAAAATTTCCGAAGACGCTTAACTTCAATACCACCATACAAGTCAATCATTCATTGTATTACAGCCAAATTCATAGACTTGGAAACATCTAACAGAGTTGAAAGCTAAACACTGGAGGATGTCATGCGAGTCCAGGACATATATTGGTTGAAGGACTGCCTTGGCCAATGACAGTCCTTGATTCAAATGACGTCCTCTGGAGTTAGTTTCCAACTCTATGAGACTGGTTTCTAAGTCTATGATTTGGTTTTAATTACTTGTCTACTCATAATTACAAAAGTCTCCTTAGACTTACCATTTGTCAGCTTTAGCTTTAGGAGGAGGAGTATCAATTGCAGGAACAGGGGCAATTTCAAGTAATCCAGATGCCACACCAGTACTGCTCTCGCCAAAAATGTATGTCATCCAGTTACCTATAATAAAAAAATAATACATATTCTAATACTCATGACTGCAAGAAAGTCCAAGCTTTTGGATTTTTAAAAGCAAACTATCAATTATCAAACACAATGACTGTGTGCTTTTTGCCCAGTGTTTGTAGTTACTGTACTGTGATTAATAAATTAAAAAGTAAAAAACATTAAGAATCTACGAGTGGTCCATTTAGCTGCTTAGCTCAGACATATTTATGGCAACATTGTCATAGCTCAAACTTTATGATAAACACCCCACTGGAACAGAATGAGTGAGCAAATAGCTTCTGCATAAAGAAAACAATTTTTGGAATTGGAGTACTTACCATATTCATCTTGAAAACAATGAACCGCACCCTCAGTCGTGTCATCATGTGTCTTTGCAATGTGTTTGCTAACTTGGCTTCCAGTCACAATACTCTCCAAAGCTGTTGACGGAGGTCCTCCTGAAGACATCGTGGAACTTCTTTTGGAGCTTTTACTTGAATGTCGGTGTCTTGACCTTCCACTGCAACAGAAAGTCAGTGACACAATGAAACAAAAGTGCCAACTAATCAACATTCATTTCATGGGCTCGTGGAAAAATTCTAGCCATATTTTAGACTAAATGTCATGAGTTACGACTCATAGACAATAATATTGCAGTATCCTTAAGACAATTCTACAGTTAGTGATATATTATATTTCAACCATGGATAGATGGATAGATAGATGGATAGATATTTGCTGCTAGCATGGGTTGATTGATGAGGTGAGGGCGAGTTACACATTTACCCCATGGGTGGGGTGGGGTCTTTTATTCGCCTCAGCATCTATCTATAAACACCGAGTACAAGGGGCCGCCAATTTTATGTCTCAGCTTAGACGATGCTCATGAAAGGTTGCCCGAGCCTGGGATTGAAGCCGGGTCCTTCGGAGGAGCAGGCGAGCATCTTACCACTAGACCACCCAGCTGCCTACTGAAACTTATATAACCAATCAAATTCACCGACCTGCGATCTGACGCTCTGCTACTGGTAGTGGAATGTTGCCGTGATGCTGGCAGCAACGCAGACGACTCGTTGTGATTAGATGCTGAGCTTTCTCTGCTACTGCTGGCCTGTTCCGTAGAAGTTACAGGGACTGAGGGGTCTGCTCCTAGACTACTTGAAGCCGTGACACGCCGTCTTGCTCTTAAGCGCCTTTTGCGTCCATCTTCTCCTGATTGACAAAGAAAATGATGCCTCAGAAATCATGTTTTTATTATCTAATGACAGAAAACATGCTTTTTATTACCAAATTACACTATCTAATTCGTACGGTTATTTGACAAATCATGCTAAATCAAATTCACAGAGGACATTTAATTACTGTTGAAAAAGATGATTTTATCTGACTTTGTATTATCTAATTAGTAGTTACTAGACTCAGAAATCACTCAGAAATCATGCTCATTTCGTAGAGGACAGTTACTGCCGTAAAAGATTACATTATCTAATTAGTGAAATCACCGGAAATACCTCTCGTTCTTGACCTGCGTGACTTTTCCTTTGATTCTTCAGGCTTTGCCTCGAGATTTTCTAACAAAAAAAATAAAATTTTATGACGGATGTAAAAGATGTTACTCTTCATTAACACGTGCATCATAGTGCATCATAGTGCATCATTACCAATAGTTTCTTATACTTCAATCCACATTATCTGAAAGTACAAAATGCTTACTCCTAGCATTGAGTTCTTCTTTCAATTTCTTCAGTTCCTCCTCGCATTCTGCAGGATCAGACTTGCTTAGGATCTCCAACAACCTCCGACTCAACTCCACAGTATCAGCTATGTCAGCAGGTAAACTTGCTGAATCGTCATCTGCAAAGTATTTTAGCGTGCTAGTGCTACTTGACATAATTTTGCAACTCATAAGTCACACACAGGTGGTTCGTCTTGATGGCTAAGTGTTAATTTGTTCTACACTAGCAATAATATAAACTACATGGTAAATTACTTTCACATCAATCAAGATGATGCAAGAAAATAACCTGAGACAAAATAACAAAATAATCTTATCGGACCTTACAACTTCTTAAAAACTAAGCTTAATCTAACGATGAACACGATCAGACATTAGAGTGGACTGAATTAGACCAATAATCATCTGAAGATCTTCAATCATAACTGCATGAAGCGGCTCACCTTGACTCGATGACCTTATATCAGAATCAGGTGATTTGGTGAACACCCTTCTCTTTGGAATCGCTCCTTGGCTTCGCATGATTTCAAGCTGCGTCCGAGGTGATGCTGCAGCAGCTGCCGCAGCAGGGTCTTCCGGAGCGCTGACAGTTTCAGGTTGACCCCAAGCTCCCGCTTCATCTACAACGGGTGGGGGAGGAGGGCCTTTCATCATAGCTTCTTCCAACCGAGCATGAAACTTGGGACTAAGTTCACAACCTGAACTGTCCTCTGCGTTGGTCAGAGTGCTGGTTGACTCAGATTCTGAATGAGATCTGCTCACTGGTGAAAGAATTGCACACAATCATAAGCATTATCAAGCCTTAAATGATGAATATATATGAACCCAATTATTCATTTTACAATATGCCATTATGTACCATTGAATAACATTGACAAATGACCATTTATTAACGGCCGAAAGCTTAAATAATTAATGCAAATGAGACAGTCTGCAGCATGGTTACTATTCTAAATCCGTTTGTTGCATCATCTGTAACAGAGTAAGGCTTTTATTGACGCAATATCTAAAGGTCTGTATCCAGAGTATAAAGACAAGAATTCTGAATTTTACCTGATGACCCAGAGTCACTGTCTGTACAGAAGAGCATCTCCAAACCAACGACACTGGACTGCTGAGACGAGGCAGTTGAAGGCGACTGGTTCACAGGTGCATGTGGAGATGAAGAAGCCTCCTCATCAGTGTTAGTTCGAAACAGTTTACCAAGAAACAAGCTGGCTTTACTGCGACCACTCCGAGATTCCTCTTTATCTTTGCTTTTACTTTTACTCTTTTTTTGGTCAACGATAGTCTCAGCCGATTCATTAAGGTCCGTGTGAGTGCTCGGAGATTTGCTACTTGTAGACGAAGATGGGGTAGTGACCGGTGCAGGGGGTGGGACAGGACTGCCACCACCTGGTGGTGAGGATATTAAACAAGCTGAGCTGTCGCAAGGACCAACACCAGGGTCACTCAAGGATATAGCAAGACTCGGATGGTCAAGGTCATCTGTAACAGTCTGCTCGTCCATCGGTAAATGACTCAGTTTGTCTAACACATCTTCAGAAGTGGCCCCACTAAGTTCTGTAAGCTCAGTCAAACTGGACCTGCGACTTGAATCAGGGGTGTAAAAAGTACTAGGTGTCACACTACGAGAGGTACTTGAAGGCAAGAATGTTGAAGGGAAACTTGAACTAGACATTACAGAACTGTTAGAGACACGTGCACTACTCCCTCTATCAAGTGACCTGACTTCTTTGTTAAGTTTATGGTGCACTTGCACTGTGCAGTCCTGCAAAGGTTCATTCAAGGCAGATTTACTCTTTTTCTTTTTCTTATGAGAGCTTCGTTCACTTGAGCTCTTCTCTGAGGAATTACGTTTACCTTTGGACCGAGAAATTTTCAAGTCAGCGGTTGGAATGTCTTTGGAGTCTATATCATGTATTTTCAACGAGTCCTCGGCAGCAGAGGTGGAGGGTTCATTCGCCCCATCTAACACTTCTTTTGGCTCTGAGGTGCTCCTGCGGGTCACAGGACTAGCTAAACTAAAAGCAGGGTTCAGTCTGGAAATTAGGAATATGTCGGGGTCGCTGGATTGACAGTCATGTGCATCAGTCACAGTTGCATCAGGCAACGACAACTGTCTTGCGTGAGCTTCAGCGCTTAATTCACAAGATGAACCTTCGGGTAGCGACATCTGACGGGCCTTGGCATGAGAGCGTGGGGTATCTGATCTAGGCACCTGGGGATCTCTAGGATCATCATCAACGTCATTATATATCGCTCTCCGAACACTAGGGTCAGCATGGTGTGCCCTTGGGTCTCTACGCAACGCTCTACGGTGCCTCCTTGCTTTGATTTGGCCCCAACTTGATGAATCTGACACCTTCTTATCCACACTGTCTGATGGACTTAACATTTCTTTTGTACATTTTACACGAAGACTGGAATTTCGATCTGAAATGGCAAGTCCAATAATATAACAAAAATCATGTTTCCAACACTGTTCCTAAGGATCAGGCAGTCAATCTGATTCTTCAAGAGGATCATTTGACTTTTACCCTAGTCATCTGTGGAACCACATAAAAAAGGCCTTTATAACGAGGTGGCCACATTTTTTTAAGGTATGTGTAGATGTATTTAATTTGGGCTAAATCATGTGTTCTCAATTGAGGGGTTGTCTAATTAATGAGTTTGTCAAAATGTTCTACTGATAATTCAAGTGTATTGGGGTATCTTATTTCTAACCTTTACTGCACACAACTAAAGTCAACCATTTCTGAAGCATGTGATATTGCAAATGAGAATCCTCACATAACATACCTGGAATTCTAACATCTATATCTGAAAACATATCCGCAGAACTATTAGGTGAACAGGGTGGGCTACGGTGCCTATGAGAACTCCTTCCTAGAGACTCATCTGACGTAACCATCTTCTTTTCTAAACTACCTGAAGTTCCCAGCAATTCTTTGCTATTTTTTAGATGAATACTGACATCTGCATCTGTAACAAAATATTCATCTATTAATGCAATTTCATAAAATCTGATATGACGACCATATTAACCAATTAGTCAAATTAACAAAGAGCAAAATTACAAGCGTTTATTAAATTTTTTACTCTTATTGATCACTTATTAATGAGCTTTAGAAGTGATCTATATAATATAAACTGACAAGTAAAAACTCTTTTAATAAACAGTCATGCCTGACATCACATACCTGGGAGTCTAGCATCTAAATCTGCGAAAATCTCAACAGAACTATTGGGTGAGCAAGGACAGCTTCCCAGCTTGGCATATAAGCCCTCATTTCCTGATAAAGAAACACCTCCCACCGCTCCCTCCAGACTGCTTGTGTGCGAGAGGTTCCCTTGGTGAACGTCAGCTTTCAAGTCTACAATTAAATCATGGCAGATGTAGATTGAAATGAACATCTATCATAAAATTATTTAATTACCTGTGACGCTGAAAAGTTTATGTCAAATTGGACTCAAGGAACAGCAGTGGTTCCTTCATTCCTTAGATTGTTATTAAAGTACTATCGTTTGTCTACTACTGTACAATTCAAATTCCATATTTTTAAAAAATTTCCTATTATTTATGTGGCTTGTAGATATTTTATAACTACATCTTCAAAAACAAAATCAAAACATATCAGAATATTGAGGAACCTTAAAAGTGACATAGATCATTATAGATGGATAACCTAGATGTATTAACCATGACCCAAAAGTGACGCTATATCTGTCATTATCATCTGGCTAAAATTGGAAATGAAAAGACTGATATTGAGTGATAAACGCAAGGGAACTACACTGAAAGGTGACAAAATTATGGATCAAGACTGGAAGAGCAGAACTAATGGTTCATGACACTTACCGATTGTTGTTCAAATACCAAATCATTTCAACACGAAGACATATAGAAACTTACCGTGCAAGCCAGCCTTTTGCTTGAGATCTTCCTGCTTTATAATTTTATTTATATACTCCATCGAGTCAGCAGGTGTACCCAACCTTCTGTTCTCCACCATCGAGTTACGAGAACTACAATGGACAGGGGGCGTTATGCTCGGTCTTTGGCTGCTACTGCTGATGATACCCATCTCAATTCCTTCTGACGTCTCCCTGCAATTACAATTTAATGTCTCCTTACCAAAAATTAACATGCTTAATGATGTTTGTAAACCATAACAATCCAGAACACTGATCCATGATGCATCGCTATTTATGAACAGTATGAACAATATAAACAGGGAGGAAAGATACCAGTGCCAGAGGTCACCGACAACGTAGCCGATAAATATTGTTTGATGACGTCATCTATATTGCGACGTCATCCATTTAACAATTATGTAGTGATGACACCCGATTGTCTTTTACCTACTACGGTGGCAGCGCCCTCTGGTACTTTTTCTCCCCATGGTGTTGGTGCAACTACAATCTATCTCGAACCAATTCATACGAATCATTTACATACAGAATTTACAAGGTCATTCCACATTATATATGTATTATTGAAATTTTATTGTGGAGATGCAACATAACAGCTGGAGACATAATCAACTGGCCTGGATTAATTTTTATCCAACAAATATCGGAGACATTTCATTTCTGATGTTATTGTTGCAGTAAATGACTTACAAATAGAATATATGTAATCTAATTACCATGCAATTAAAAATAATGACAATACACATCAACAGTAAGAATATTAAACACATTCAGTATTCCTAAACACCCTGCTAAAGAAGGGCTGTCAATGACATTATCGAACCAGTTCATTTCCATTCAGAGCAAAAACCATGCACATTCAGAAACTCATGAAAGGATAAACACAAGTCAATGAAGAATGTTTAACCACAAATTCAAAGACTTCAGTCTGTCAGTTTAGATAGATGGGTCTTTGAGATTTAACTTATCACAAACACAGTTAAATGCAGGGAATGACTTGTACACTCAGAATCAGCAAAATTCGCCACAATCAGCAAAATTCGCCATCCTTGAAACTCCCAAAATAATGCAAAATTAGTTTGTAAATTGAATGGTTTTGCATAACTAGGTGTTCGCATTATCAGTGACAATCATGACAATCCACATGTAGCAAGTTTTGACGCACTTTCGAAGGTGACAAATTTCGCTGATTGTGGCGAATTTAGGTGATTCCGAGTGTAATCGTTTATATATACACAATGTCATCATACTTGATCACACCCAATTATCAGGCATGGTATGTTATAAGTCATTCCCTGAAGCACTTTAACTTACAAAATATAGATTAGCCAAACTTAAAACTGACATGAACAAGTCTAGCATTTTAACAAGTTCTACCAAGCGTTGCAAAATTAACGTCTTGATAGTGCAACAAGACCAAAAAAGGGGCATTCATAACAGCATGCTACTATGCATGCAGCTGACCTGTGGGATGACCCAGAACTGTGGACTTTCTGATGGCAAGAGTGACCCAGAACTTGGTCAGATGGACAGAGAATGGGGTACGATCGTGTGCAGTACTCTACAGGCAATAACTCTAGTAAGCTGTCCACAAGAAGAAAAAAAAAACAGAGCTACAATATCTGAAACACCTACAGAAGGAAAAACTACTATAAAATTTGCAATCTTTACTAATTATGCCAATGCTTCAAACATCCTGTAAATTTCATAATTTCAATCAAATGATACGGCATAGACTAAATATAAAAAGTGGCAAAAATTTGCATGTCTCAGACAATGAAGGTTTATAGAGTAAAGTAATATTTTCTTTCTGCTTAACAACAGAGAATACTAAAATTCACTATACAAGAACAATAGCTAGCAAAGAAATTGACAGGGTGAATATTTCTTCAAACTTACCCCTGAGTCTGATTTTTGCTGGTACCAGTCTCACTCGTTTTGCTGGCATCCTCAATACGATCTGACTTAGACTCATCACTCGCATGTTCATCTTCAAATATTTCACTCGTATCATACATATGATGCAGGCGGTAATTGGTAACTTTGATCACAGTGAACAGAAACCCTATCACAGCTGAGTACACGGACCAAACAATCAAGTTTGAAGGGAATATCTGAAATAGTAAAAATTACAATACAGTATTAATTATTAAGGTATCACACAAACAGCTAAATAACATGACTTGTAATTTAAAAAAATGGCCCATATCAGACTTTTTGAAAAACTTTTCATGGAACTACAGCAGCAGGACTAAAGGTTGTGATTGTATTAACCTTTAGTTTTGTCAGTAAAATCCATTCATGTCAGTGCAAACTGTACAACCAATTACTGATCTTCATGTTCAAAGAAGTAACTGATGTTTGATGATGTGAAAAGTGCAGCCCCCTAAGGCAAGTTTTTGCCGCTATCGAGGGTTGACACACGTTATTTTCAGTCACCAAAAAAGTTAGAGGGGATGCTGAGAGCGGATTAGGCGGTGCTGGGAGTCGTCTCTTTCTTTGAGTGGTTGGGGGGGGGGGGGGGGGGGCAACTAATGGGGAGGGACACTGGGACAGGTCTCCAGGAAACCCTGTGGCCCACGTGATCAGAGCTGTCAAACTAACAGAAAGAATTGGATGGCCTTGTTCTCCGTTCACAGTGTATGATATTCCATCATATGGATTGTGAAAACAATTCACCTTGTTCAGAATCACTTTTCATAGCTTCAATTAA
Organism: Alitta virens; assembly: GCA_932294295.1. NCBI lineage: Eukaryota > Metazoa > Annelida > Polychaeta > Phyllodocida > Nereididae > Alitta > Alitta virens. Next base: position 9,057,774 of record OW028574.1, read on the forward strand.
TGTATATTTCCATAGTAAACAAAACCATCAGTGGTTCGTGATGGAATGAAATTTTACCCTTTTTGAGTTGAAGGGTGACCGCATTGGTCAGGCAAAGTGGTCCGGCCATGTCATGGTGGGGCCAACTTATTTAAATATAACGTTTGGGTCTCTGCTGATTGGCTAGTTTTGAGCACTATCTCGACTTTTTTGCTGGAGCCTGTGCTGGAGTGCTCATTTAGCACTGATGATGCCAACTACTGCTTTTGCAACCTGTATACCAAAATACCTAACTAATGCAAAAGATCATAAGATGTAATGAAAGTGCAACATTTGTTAACAAATGCCAGGAGTCCCAGGACACTATTAAAATTACTGAGTTTGACAGTAATTCACTAATTGTTTTTTTTTTGTGGAAATTCAGTAGATGCATTAATATATATATATATTTTTTTTTTTGGTAGATGCATAAATAATTACTAAAACTAAATTTAAATTTCACCACACATGATAGAACAATGTACTTAGAAGCACTAGTTATTGTGATAAGGCCTACTATTTCTTTCAATTTTTGTGACACTTTCTGACAAGTATGTATTGAAAATCCGTACAGTGTGGACCTGGGTCAGTAACATCCTGATTTTACTGGTCCGCAGGTCCAGTAGTTAAAAAAAAAGCTATGTCAGGGGCTGGAGCTGTATAGTTTCCTTATTCACCTCAAGAAAAACAATAATTTGAAAAATTTATCTTATAGTTTTATGCCCTGTTTTCTCAATGAATTACATGCCAATAATCGGTTCCTAAGACATTGTAGTATTTTGAAGGCACTAGCCTATGGTAAGCATAGATGACATGGGAATTGAGTAGTCTGTAGCTGTGTCATTGTGAGTGCGCATTTAGTGTTTGCAATGCTCTGCCAAGTGACTGGACACATTTTGACATAGGACTCTAGCTGAAGCCACATTCCAGCTCCCCCACCCCCCCTCCTCTCAGTCATCATTTGTGTGTTCTACCAAGGAGGGATGTTCATATTATTCAGCGATCCCACTTCTATTACCCTAATATGGTATGGCAATAAATATTAGAATACCTGAAATACTTACCAAATACAATGTAAACGGTAAACACAACAGGAACAGCCATAAATACAGATGGAAGGTGTTGCAAAATATATTCTGATGGGGGTCATAGAACCAGCCGCCGGTCAGGGATGCCCAGATTCCCTGCCGCAAGATTTCTAGGGCATGTGATCCCATATTCATATGAGCTTCTAGCGAGGAAATCCACCTACGAATGGCGATAAAGAATCTAAAACACATATTACTCTGTTAAGCAAATGTCTTTCGGCGGCCATTTTGATCCCAGGCTCGACCAGTCTCGTGCGATCTCGTGGCCAGCCGGAGTGAGGCGAGACTTGGGCGAGAATCCACCATGGAATCCATATTGCTGGATGGGAGAGGTACGCGAAAGAGCCGTCGCATCTCCCTCTACACGCAGCTGATGGCGTTGACTCTGTGCTCAATTTAAGTGCAAGAACATGGAGTATAACTCATGTATCGTCTGGATGTAAGCAAGGAGTCTATGGATGTGATAATGGCCTCGGAAAGCAACACGCCCTAGCAGAGGTGAAGGTCAAAGTACATCTATGGAAGCATTATAATGTGTATTTCTCTCGATAATCTCATCATTTCTTATCAGTGAGGTGTTTGTGAAGCTTCCTCAAGGCACAATGCATTCCAATAACCATTCATTTCATTGGTGTTCACGGGAACTGCAACCTGCAATGGTGTTATCATGAGTGGATTTCTGACTTGGGAACAGCCCTGACCAAACAGTGTTGTTATTGTTTATCAATTTTGTTGGATATGGGATTATCAAGTGTGGCAATGAATACCTACTGCTAGTCCCCACCATTTGGTGGAAATATATTACTCGACAAACTCTTGCAACGAATGCCAACAGCACCAAGATTTTATGTGTGCCACTTGGTCTCGATCATCGACTCGATGGATCCTGTTAAGCCGGTGTCTTTCGCGGCTGACAGACAGTCTCTGAGTGGTGTGTCACACATCTCAGCAGCTTCCTCCATCTCAGAAGTATCGGGGTCGTGTATATCCACCAACAGCAATGGCAGTAATCCCATGTGGACTGCCGTGTTCGACTATAAAGCGGCCAATGATGACGAACTTACTCTGCGTCGAGGGAAGCAAGTCAAGGTTCTCTCGAAAGATGCAAAGATATCTGGAGATGAGGGTTGGTGGATAGGAGAGGTTGACAACAAAGTGGGAATATTTCCTTGTAATTTTGTTACAAAACCTGAGGTTGTTGATCAAGTCTCCCCGGACGGCCATGAAGACAGGCCTTTTGAAATTAACTTTGATGACCTGGAGCTGGAACAACTCATTGGCGTTGGAGGATTCGGCAAAGTGTACCATGGCTACTGGAGGGGAGATGAGGTGGCCATCAAAGCGGCTCGACAAGACCCTGATGTCCACATTAGTGTTACTCTTGAAAATGTGCGACAGGAGGCCAAACTATTCTGGCTCCTTAACCATCCGAATATTGTGATGCTAAAGGGCGTGTGCCTGCAGACGCCCAATTTGTGTTTAGTTATGGAATATTGCAGAGGGGGTGCCCTTAACAGAGTGGTCACCCGCAGAGTTCCTCCGGACACTCTGGTGGACTGGGCATTGCAAATTACGGATGGAATGCATTACCTTCATGAAGATGCTCCCATGCCTCTTATACACAGGGATCTCAAATCTAGCAACAGTAAGTATTTGTTCGAGTTGTAAAAAAAATGTGTTGTTCTTTTTTTTTGCATTTGATTCATTTATGTGTGATTTATACTGATTGCTATGTTATGTAAACTTGCACCATTATTCTATAGTTTATGACACACAATTACAAAACATTTTGTTATTATATTTATATATAGTTTCTAATTAGAATGGATTTTTGAACTAGCTTGTCTCTAGAAAGAACTGTAACATGAATATTGAATAAGAAGTCTATGTGATTAACTACTTGGGGTTTTTTCAGATTTATTTGCATCACTATCCAAATCATGTTCTTTAGTTTTATAGCGGTTCTTTTGACGGCTTGGCTCTTGAAACTTTTGAACACTTTCTGATGAGCTACAGAAAAGTTTTGTGGTCAAAAGGGTAATAAAACCTTGTTTGCCTCAGTAATAGCTTTTAAATTGTGTCAAACAGAGATGTAAACAGTGCGATGGACTCAAATATTGATGGGTGAAAATACATTGTAATCAGTTTAATTAACTGCAACCAAGATATGTAGAATACAAGGAAACTGATTATGAATGAAAAATGAATAGTCCAGTGACTCCATACATGTATTGTAACTCATCTTGACATACAAGTCCCTGATTGTGAGGATGATTGTAACTCAACTGTACATTATATTTTCACATTACAAATGTTTATATCTATGGCTCCATGGTCTGTGTGTATCAGATCACCCACCAGATGCAGGTTTATAGCCATTTATTGCCCTGCATACTGTTGACTGCAGAACATGGAGTCACAAGTCACTAGTGACTCCACGGTTTGACTTCGTGGTCGTTCATCAGAAGAAATCAAGAGCCAAGCCGTGGAAACATGGAGACAAGATTAGACTTGTCTCCATGGTGAAAAGTAGTGCTGTAGTATGGGATTTTCTGAAATTTACTTTTTGTGTCCAGCGAATTATACATTGTTAGGTCATGTGTCCTGAATACTATTCAGTTTTTCAGATAGTCAACCAGATGGTAAAGTAAAATAACTTCCTTATTCTATACTGGACTATAAGTAGGGCCAGGTTATTTCTATTTCTTATGAATGTGATATAAAAAATTAAAATATTGACGTCATGTTTGTATGCAGTGATATAGAGTCAGTATGCGCTACTCCGTGAGCTGATGTTGCTATAAATGTGTATGTAGTCATCAGCGGTCATTGTTCCCGTTGAATTCTCTGGAGCAACAACACCCTTGGGCTTTGCGCTTGGCACAGGATGGTGCTGCTCTTATTGGAGCCACTTTTTTTTAATGATGGATATTATGCATTCCTGATTGATGTTTGCATTTTAGATTAAGATTTCGATGAGAAATATGAAAGATTAGCAATTTTCCAAAGGTGATTTCGGAGGCGATTGATTTTCAAAGCTGAACAAACACCAAATGAATAAAGAATCTAGGACTGAGTTATAATTGGTATTTCTCGAGTTAACATGTCTGATTGTCTGGTGGTGAGATTTTAAGATGTTTCCGCAATTTGCAGTCTGGGTGTAAATTTGAAGGACAGTCTATTGTCCTATCTGTTATAAATATAAAACTGATTCAAGCAGTTTGTTTGCATTGTTTATCTCAGTGTGGAATGTTGCAATCAGGTGAGACAAACACTCAGTCAAGTGTCCCAAAATGAAATTCCCAACTTGAGCCATGACTCATCTCACATTCCTTAATGGTTCTAAGAATCTAGTTTTTAGATTTATTGAGTATACATAATTTATTATTGTAGTCTTGGACTGTTTGACATGGTCTTATGCTTCCTCCAAATGGCATTTGCTGCTTAATAATAATAAACATGATTCATTGCATACCATACATACAGCTGATGCAGTGAGGGGCGGAATGGAATGGAAAAACGCGGAACGGGGAAAATGCAGAATTTTATGTAGATAAACACACTGTAGCTCATTCCCCACTTGACAACGGAGTCTTATGTCCTGGGTCTGTGTCCAAGTGATGTGGTTGCAGCCCCTCCTGGATACGCCACTGTGAAGTAGGCCTAATACAAACTAGACGGAGTCTTTTGGTCTTTGTGATGTTCAAATGATGCGGTCAGTCACATGCCATTGTGGGGGTAAAGACGTGAACTTATCAAAGTCTGCATTGTACAAAACTTGTCATTCCCTTCCATGTATTTTCATTCCGTTCCTCGTTTTATCATTCCATTCCGTTTCGCGTTTTACAGACGCCCTGCAGTGAATTTGTGTGTTTGCAAGGTGCAGGAATATAGACATGTACATTGTATCAGGAAGTGGTGTTAAATAAGCATTATAAGATATAAGTTGCAGGTCTTGTGACTTTTAAGCGCAGTCAAAGAAAAATGTGTCATATTTGTAAGAACTTTTCTACCCTCTACCACATGTTATTTTTACATAGTTTACTAAATAAGGCATTGCTGGACAGTGGACAAAATAATTGCCATTGGTTCGTTGCAGGATACATTATCATGATTATGTTGATTTTTAGCTCATTTATGTGTAATTTAAACTTTTTATAAGCCGCCTTCGCACTAGTGTATTCTAAGAATAGTGCCAGGTCGAGTTGCGTGAAAGGTATGAAGAAGTAAAAAAAAGTGGCATTTTCGGAAATCATAAATATTGCACGTAAGAGTGGGATATTTTGCTGGAAATTTTCAGCTTATAAATGACTGCTGAAAATCTTTAACTCAAATCTAAATATCATGAATCAGGTGTCACTGTCACAATGAGGCATATGCATCTTGATAGGCAGCATGATATGCTAAGCATGATATGCTAAGCATGATATGCTAAGCAATATGGTATGGGAAGACCTTTGTTAATATGCAAGGAAATTAATCCTGACTCTATGATCATTATGGTCTAAAGTAACACAATGAAGTGAATAATATTATGAGCAATGCTCAGTCAGGTTTGTGTGGGCTGTAATCCAGAATTTGCGATGACAGCTATGACAGCCTATGAACAAAATGATGAATAAATAGTCTTTGGGGAGGAAGGACCTTTGCAGTGTACATTTAGCCGGGGTGAGCAGGGGAATTTGTCGGTTGCATGTTATTCCCCATCTGTGACTGACAATAGCACGAAGGATTGTATTGTGATTCCCCAACACCTGTCGCCAAGGTTACGGGTTCAGCTGCTGCAGCTGTATTTTTGTTTTGTTTATGTTTTTTTATGCGCCATTAGGCTCAAATAGCCATGCTGTTGCTGATGAGTGCTACTTGAATTGGACACTGCTCTTCCTCCAAATTCCCTGATATAGGCCCATTACGTTGCATTATGACCCAGGGACTTTTCATCGGCCTTCTTATGTCTACCTTATAGATCCCACTATCATTCTACTATAATCCTAGGTGATAAAATTAAACTTCGAGAAAATCCCACTCAACTATTGACCCATTTGAGGCAGACTTCGGCAGCCATGTATGCATGGTTTTTTATGTATCATAAATATTCATGACCTTTTATGATGTAAAATTGTTTTAAATGTTAACAAAGGAAGAAATGGCATGATTAATGAGTGGTTGATATCGAGCACTTCCTTCATATTGTACTTAATCAGTTGAAAAAAGAATATAGAAACAAGCTGAATATCTAGAGTGTCAGTCTAGTATGAATTAATTTGTTTTTAATCTTCTGTATTGATTGTTGATCATGTATAATGGAATTCCCGCTTATTGACAAAGGTAGTTTTGCAAAATTGCAATGGTTTGCTAAATCCACTGACCTTTACTCAGTTTGAAAGAATGAGCTTAAGCTAAACAGCTTGTAATAATTTTGGATTAAATGAGATGATGACTATTATATTGTAACAAATTAATCTAGTTTACCAATATAAATTATGACATCATAAAATGTTGATGCTTTGTATTACATAAAATGCACTTATAAGTGCTATATGAATTAAAAACTTGCACTGGTAATACTTATATGACTGAATATTAAAATTTCCAGTTTCTGTTTCAAAGGTGCATCTGTTACTGTTAGTTTCGAGTGGCAATTCGAGTGACATTTGGAGAAAAAGCGCATAGCTGTTTATTGGTTTACTCTTAGTTTATAGTAATTTATACATGTTTGACTTGAGTAAACAGCAGTCAGCATCATATCTGAGAAAAGTTAAATTCTGTTGATCATCACTGAGGGTTACCACCGTGGTTAGAATTGATGATATATGAGAATCCTATTTGCATAAATGATGTACAGTTTGACATTTGAGACAGAATGGAACGATTAATATTAGGGATCCATATCGTTTGTTTCAAACGATACAATACATATCTATTGATTGGACAATTGATACTCATGTATCGATTGAAAAGAAAACTTAAAAATATTTTTTTGGAGGAGCAAGAAATAAAATTCCTTTATTTAAAAAAACAGTTGCATTAGTAGGCCTAAGTATTAATCCCCTATTGACAAAGACATTCAAAACTCTTCTCTTCACAATGAAAACATTTAATGGATTGGCAATGTCACCCATGAAAATACTTTATTTTCGGATTTATGAAGTCAAACGATTATCGGTTGACCAAATAAAGTGATTCATGTAATCGTATCGATTGAAATAACCGGTTTAATCGATATGTCGTGAACCGGTACAGACCCCTAACGATTATAATATTATATTTGGCATGATTAGGATGACAACAATAAATCGATTAACAAATATTTTGTCTCCATTAACACTGGGGCTGAGCAAATAGTATCATTAATTAATACAAGATAGAAAATGTCCACCAGGAACGCTGAAGTTAATAATAAATTTGTTGAATTAAATTACTTCAGGTTAGTTTTAATTGATAGTGGGGGTGCTGCTCTTCTGAGGTAAGGCCATTCTTAAAAATATTCCTGTAGAAGGTTACTCGACCGTATGGAACATATCAGTGTGTATGACAAATTTTTCCCTTGATTTTTTATTTTTATTTAATTTTTTAAGTCCTCAAATTATTTCCGGGTCTATTTTTGCGGTAGCAATCATACCTACCTGATGGGTTTATCAAGTGTCATGTAGCCTGCAACAGAAATATTTTTAAGGCTGGCCTAATTCAGTGGTAAATTAGATGCTGGTCAACAGTTCCACGAATATGGTCCAGCAAGACAGAAAATTGCTAGAGAGGTCAGTGGGGCTTTAACTTGTAGAAACCTTGAGGTTTCCCTGGGAGTGTGCTGTCTACATTGGCAGCAGTGCCATACATGAATTGTAGCAGCACAAGTCCTGAATCTTTTATGATCTTTCATACCAGAGATGATAAGTTCACATGCAAAGGACAGACAAGGTCGGAATGACCTTCAATACGTGTCTCTTAGGACCTTGCCTATATTACAATTGATACATAACATCACAGAATAGTGTTATACGCTGTATTGTTTATGCGAATGCGACCGTGATGTTGGTAACTAAGTACATTGTATTGTTCTGCCGTTTTACTCTTAATTTATTGCTATCGTGGTATGTTTATGGTGTGCATTGTCGCACATACAGAAGGTCAAAGCCCAAGGTTTTTTCTGGATTTGTAAACAACAAGAACCTAATGTAAATTGCATCAAACATCATTATTTTTAAACAAGTATTGAGTATTAGACGAAGGATGTGTGGCATTCAGCTGATACTTTAATATTGAACAATTGACTTCATCAGGAACTTTGAAAAGTTGTGAATTAAAGTTTTGCATGTCCTTGAGACCTCTTTAATCTTCTCGTTGATGCATACCACAGGTTGCCTCTTGAGTCTGGAGATCGGTATCTTATGTGAGGTCTTTGAATAAGATCCTTGAGATGTTGGAGTGCATTAATTGAGCATTATCAATCACAGGAATGTGTGACAGAGACAAGTGATATGAGAACAAGCAAAATTAGATTGGTAGATGCTACTCATTAACAGTTTAAGGAGGCCATGTTCATGATGATGATTCTTCAGTACTGAGAAATAGGACAGTTTCAGAGGGCCTATCTATCATTGTTTCCTGCAAGAGATCACCATGATAAGATCTACAATGTAACAACATTTGAGAAAGCCGTACAATTATTTATTTAGTTAATTATGTTGGCGCACTCATTGTACCATTTAATTTAATAATGTCTAATCATATGAATGTCTCGATGCTACTGGGTCTGAAGCTTAGTCAGCTTATATGACCAGCTGCCAGCGGCAGACGTAATGATGAGATGATAAGACTTGGAACTCCACACCATGTTGTAAACACATTTACCCCATGGGTGGGGTCTTTTACTTGCCTCAGCATAAACACCGAGTACAAGGCACCTCCAATTTAACGTCTGATGCGATCGACATCCAGCTGGGATGTAGCTCATGAAGAGTGCCCATGCCTGGGATCGAACCTGGGTCCTGGGATCGAACCTGGGTCCTGGGATCGAACCTGGGTCCTGGGATCGAACCTGGGTCCTGGGATCGAACCTGGGTCCTGGGATCGAACCTGGGTCCTGGGACCTTCAGCAGAGCTGGCCATGTGGAACACCCAGCTGCCTAATTGAGTTCATGTAGTTAAAGGGGAACTAATGGAAGTTTGTATGTTAATTTCAAAAGTTCAATTAGATGTTAAATAATATATTGGTGTGAAAGGAAATGTCTTAAAGGCTGGTTTGACATCGTTTCAAGCCAATTCAAAGTGCAATTTGCACCAACCGCCGACATGATGCGGGCCGCCATTATTGCACATGGCACCCAAGACAGTGACGTCACTTATGTACACTGCTAGGCCATATATATGCAATCAGCCATATAAATCAATTCATAATCATGTTGATTACAAGCCGTTTCATTGTTCATTGCAATTATAACAAGAACATACAGCACAACAACATGAAGGGTGTTAATTGCAATTTTTTGGGAATACAGCATAATTATTGCATTGATTGCAATGAGCTTATTTCAAATGTATGTTGCATTGCTAGAAACATTTAATATAGGCCTACTAGTTTAAAATAAAATATAATATCAAAAACTCATTTTCAACAAAACAATCACAATTAAGAACTGATCCCTGTTGTAAACTTTTTATTACATTTGCAATTTGTCTGCCATACTTTAATTTTCATCCCATCATTATTTCTTAGATTTAGATCTTGTTATTTATATATAAATGTCTTTTTTCTTTTTTTTTTCATTAAATAATATAGATTTTTTTAAATATGAGTTTTTATGGGACATCCATGTGAGCCTTTTTTAAATAAGAACTTATTAGATGTCTCCTGTCCAAAGGTAATTAGATCATATGTATTTTGACTTTTATTTTATTTATTTTTCTGCTAATAGTTGTTCCTTGCTGCTTTTGTTTGTTTTATTTAACATAGATCTAATAAATTCTTTCTTTCTCTGTCTAATTGCTTTGTCTCAAGTTCAATGGCAATTACTTGACACTCAGTAAGAACTGCTCTGAAAGTGCAATTAACTGTATCTAAACTGTTGCTGACAGTTTCTCACCAGTTGAATAGTACAACAGTGACGTATTTCCGGTCAGTGCAAAACACCAGGAATTTAAAAAATGGTGGCCTCCGTAGTTCACAACACGGAGCTAATAAATGCAGGAAATTTCATTACCAGGGCACATATACAAGTTATGAATAGCATGGAATTGTTTCTATGGACCCAAGCTAAAATCTGAGAGGTAAAGTGCAAAAGGGGTTAGTTCCCCTTTAACCCTCATTGTATTACAAATTCTTTGAGAAGTAAAAAAAAGAGGTTATATTAGTAGTTTGGTATAGTGGGCCCAAATTTATGATCATATTTGGTGTCCATAGAATATAAAATATATCATTACTTTGAGCAACACTCGCCAAGTTTTGAAGGTCTTGTCCAACAAGAATAACATCTGTGTAGCGTAGCGGGGGTTTGGGGGCAGTAGCCCTCAAGAAAAACAGAACAAAAACATTGTTCTTGCCGTGAATATGAAAACCGCCATCATTTGTTTGTGACATCACACATTTAATTCAAGCTTTTGACGTCATAATCTTGGCAACGAGGCCAGCTAAATATGGTCATAAATCTGGGTCCGCTAAACAGCACTTCTTCCTAGTAGTTCAGCAAACGCGAATAACTACGCTGCTGGGCTATTGTATTAGATGCACGTGATATGCATTTTCAAAGTGCCGACAGGATAGGAGTTATGAGAATGAAGCAGGCCATGCACGAATACATAGTTAACAAATTAGAGCAATTCAGTTTTGAAATCTTTGTGTAACATTAGGTTCTTTGTTTGGTTAGGTTGGGGGTTTCACATTTGGCTTTTTGCTTAACACTATTTATGTAATAATTTCATGTTTATATTGTGATGAATATGACAATTTTATTAAAATATGTAACTTATATTTTTCAGTATTACTTGCTCAAGTGATAGATAACAATGATCTACGGCACAAAACACTGAAAATCACAGACTTTGGTTTGGCTCGGGAGGTTCATCATACAACTAGGATGAGTGCGGCTGGAACGTACGCTTGGATGGCCCCCGAAGTAATCAAGTCTTCTCTGTTCTCCAAAAGCAGTGATGTCTGGAGGTAATTACGGGCAAGGTGGATTTGGTTTTGATTTCCCTACCGACCCTATGTGAAACCCCCTAACCTAAACTTTTATGGACTTTTAAAGCTTGTTTGAATGGTTCCAAAATACATTACTATACATTTTAATCACATTTATTAAAAAGAAAAAAAGGGCAATATTGACCGTATGACATCCTAACAACATCTTATATTACCTATTACCTTTGCATTTATATCAAAGATGCAGTGTCTGCTAATGCTGATTCTTTTTGTGTGTTTCAGTTTTGGAGTGGTGGTATGGGAACTGCTTACGGGTGAAACGCCCTACAAGGGAATTGATGCTTTAGCGGTCGCTTACGGCGTGGCTGTCCACAAGTTAACTCTTCCAATCCCTTCAACCTGTCCGTCAGCTTTCAAGAAGCTTCTACAGCGTAAGTAGCAATAATATACAAATTATGATGATCAAACAGTTCCGTTAATGACAAGTTGTCAACTTTGATTCAAGCAGTAATCTTCTAGCCATCGCAGCCCATGAAAGCTTGAAGAGCTGACCTTAGAGCTGTGTGCCAAAAAGTCAATACAGTGAAAAACCTTGGTACCATTGTTGATGCTCGATACCACTAGCATTGATCAGCTATGAAAAATTCAATAGTTAAAATGATGTGCCATACCTTAGACTTCATTAACTGTAACTATTAATATTCTGCGCAAAACTATTGCCAAGATCTTTGGAGCTACCTTATATGGGTATTGTTGAGTACATGTAAATTGTGTAAATTGACGATGTAATCTTATTTGCTAAAGTATTGTAATCAACATTGAGTTGATTTTTTGACTCACAGTCACAAGAAATCTTTGTGACCTTTGTTTTAATTGTTTACATCTTTTGTTTCTTCAGAATGCTGGAACCCAGAGCCTCACGAACGGCCGACATTTTCAGACATCAAGTCGATCCTGCATGAGATTAAATCCTCCTCCTTCGTCAACACCCCCCAAGATTCTTTCCATACTATGCAGGAAGACTGGAAGCAAGAAATCGAAGAAATGTTTGATGAACTCAGGTCCAAAGAAAAGGTATGTGCCGAGGTCAATGTTGGCAAATTTTATTCACCCACCAAAAAGTCTGGGAAGTGCTAGTGCAAGGGTGGACTCAGGAATTAGAGGAATAACAATTTCCAAAGATGTGAAGCCCTTCTGGGGTTAAGTTAATATTGGCGATTTCAAGGGGGATCGTGCATCCACCCTATGTAATTGACTTTAAGGCAGTATTTGTTTCTGTTAGATGGCCTTTTAATAAGCCTGTGTAATCATGATAATGCATATATAGCAGGTAATAGTCATGTGTTTCTCATTGAAGTAATGTGAAGGATGTAATTAAGCCGCCTTTGTTATTCTCTGCAGGAACTGATATCACGTGAAGAGGAACTAACCAAAGCAGCGCTTCAGCAGAAATTACAGGAAGAGTTTTTAAAAAGACGGGAGCAAGAATTGGCTGAGAGGGAAATTGAACTGGTGGAGAGAGAACTGAACATTATGATCCTGCAACAGATAATGAGCCGACCCACTCCTAAAAAGCGGAAGGGAAAATTCAAGAAGAGTCGTCTTAAGTTCATCAAGGGCAGCAGTGGTAGAACCATTAGTGAACCATCGGGTATGTTGTGGCAGAGGAGTATGTAGTTGTTGTAGTCACCAGATTATTTGGTACACTAATGAACTTAATGTGGTTAATATACCATCAAATGCATGTGTAATGAAATATATTGGGACTCTAGAAGTCTACATGTATGATTTGTTTCAAAGGACTTCTATTGTGTGGGCGACTTTTATGACGAAAAATTTGTAAAAACGAATTCATGTTGACCTGAAAAGGTTGATATATTTGTAATATCTGAAATCGATTTTGACTATGCGGGATGTCGTTCGGATGAGACGTTAAATTGGCGGTCCCTTGCACTCAGTGTCTATGCTGAGGCAAGTAAAAGATCCCACCCATGGGGTAAATGTGTAAATGTGTAACATGGGTGGACTCTCTCATCTCAACAATCAACCCTCAATAGCGGCAAGAACTTGCCTTAGAGGGCTGCACTTCCCATATCTATCTATCTATTTATAATGTAGTTTAGTTGACTATTCCATGATTTGTAAAATTATAAATTGTGTCTTTTTGTGCAGACTTCCGTCATAACATCACAGTGCAGCATGAACCTAGGTTGTACCCCATCGACAGACGCCTCCGACTGCCTTCCAGCCCTGACAGTCCTCCTGCATCGCCGAGTATATCGCATCGTTTGAGAGCCATCGCATGTGAGTCATTGTAGATCTTTTGCTTTGTAGAAAGCTAGTACTACTTCACAGTGGTGTAGTACGCGGCATAAGACCTTGCTTCAGCATTCCTCTACAAATATATGCGAAAATGTCTGTTGCTGTCCAATGTATCAGTGAGCAGCAAGAAGTTGCCTTAGAGGGCTGCACTTTCCATATCTATCTATACACGTATGACACATGCACTGTCAATTACAGCATATCTTGATACTGATGTTCCTTGCATGCTCTTATGTGGATTTATGGCTAAATCCTGCAGTAAGAATAGAATTCTTGACCAAGTGATATGCAAAGACATGCATACTTTGAAGTGGTTAAATGATGCTATAAATTGGTAATATTTGTTCTCTGCAACTTTAATAAATTATCATTATTGTTAACATTGTAATTACGGATACTTTACAGACCCAGTGGACGGAGTTAAGGGAAAGACGTGGGGTCCAAGTTCTGTGCAAAAGGAACGCTTACGACCCGCCTCGTGGGTTTTTGGCGAGGGACGGTGGTCCCGGAGTGCTCCAAATCTGGAGAAAAGTTTACGACATCTAGGTGGCCATTCTAATATTGGTGCTTTGCAGGAACTTGGTAAGTCACATTCAGAAATTGTTAAATATCGCATATAGCATGGCAGAGTCTTAATCAATTTCCAGCGAGCCAGGAAGAAGGATGTATCATAAGGGACATAAATTCACATAATATTACGAATAATAAGACTTGGTGGTCATTCATAGAATCTAACCAGCAAGTCCATATATATTTGCATGCTGCTTTGAAGTTACAAAATTTTGTTATGACATGAGCCTTCTACTAGTTGGAGGTCCCACCTCATTGTACTAATTATATGTGAGATTTTTGTTAAGAAAGTCGGACACGTATGACACATGCACTGTCAATTACAGCAAAAATGTGACAGTGACATTATAATGCTCATGTGTTGCATTGCATTTAATGAATTACAAAGAAAAAATATTGTTAATTTGTTTGCGAATTTTAACTATCACAATGAGGTGGCACTTGAGGTATTATTAGCATGCCGAATCGTGATTGCAAGACACTAGATTTTGATGATTTTAGTGACACACATCCAATCAAACACAACTCTAACGTATTACAAAAATGACACTTCATGTTTCAAACTTACTCTTGAATTACACTGCATAATTCACCGGCATGAAGACACATCTTAAAGTAACATTTGACATGAATTGTGCTTTTTTGTTTGGTTATTTTGATGGCTGTGGGTTATACTTGTAAAATTTTGTTGGTTACGTTTTTGATGATGATCTGTTTTCCTTGCTCTCCAGCTGGAGGTTCTTCCAGTTTCTTGTCGACCAGTGATGAATGGGGTGCGTAGTTTGCTGTGACCGTCTGTTATGCAAATTGCCAAAAAAACAAATCATCTTGCCAGCGTCGCTTTTTATCCATTTTTCTTATGACAGTACAATTGACAGCCTTTGAAGCTGAACGCTTTTTTTCCTCAATATATATAATTATATAGATAGCATCATTCAGTTCTAGACGGCTAATAGTTTTTATTATGCACCAATAAACATCTAGATGATAGCAGTTTGCACTGGATTTTTTCACGAAATCCATCCTTGCTTTGGCTGGACTTGGGGACATGGCCCTGCACGTGCAGTTAGCAGTATACAAAAAGAAAACAGTAAATGATTAATGGGGTGAGGATTATCTTCGGTGGTTATGGCAATTGCACCCATTAGCCTAAATCTTCTTGTGGGAGGTACCAACTGTCCCAAATATCAATCTTTGCTGCGGTGAAAGAGAGTGCAGGGTTACTAACTGAAAACCCTTTTTTCCTTTTTGAAGTTTTATACTGTTGTGGCTTACTAATCAAAGCTTACACTTTGTGCCTGATTTGTATTATGAATGATATTTATGAGACAATCTTTTGCATGGAATTTTGCGCATGCTCTTGATAGGACCTGCTGCAGTCGGCTGTTGGTTTGTATGCTTTCCAATCCTGGGTTGTGATAGCCCTTAGATTGAGTTTGGTGGCCGTGTCGACGCTTAGCAATGTACAGTATCAATTATGTTATGCTAATCTTTGTGTTCTGTAATTTTTCCACAGAATATGAAGATGATGAATGGCCTGATCTGATGGGAGATGGAAGGAGTAAACACGGTTCTCCGTTCTTTAACGGAAGCGCAACAGAGCTTGGCGTCTCCAGAAGGTTCCCCTTCCGTAAACGAAGAGACACAGTTCTCTATAATATGGCAGTGATCTTGGCTGCCGTGGCCACTGGCTTTGACATTCGGCTATGCAATACGACAGGGCGTCACCCTCGTACTTTTGTCGAGGGCGAGGAGAGTGGTAGCATCCAGAGCATTCACAGTAGCATACATGACAGTCCTGCGTTAGACCGCACCTCCCGGCGTGACTCCCAGGTCTCAAGTGATAGCCACCACTTGCACAACAGAGATGCTTACTTCGCGGCCGTGCGCGACAGCTTCATCGAACCCGAGAGCGATTATCAGGGTTACCACTACACGGCCACTCCTGGCTTCCCCCACAACACGTTTCACGGAATACAGACACGCTTCAGACCCAGCGTGAACTTTGATGTGCCCTTGAGGTTCACCGAGGCCGTGGACGGATGGGGCAAGGACCCTCGTATCACACCGTCCACCACTGACTCTGGCGTCTCACCCCACAAGTCCTCTCGGTCGTCCGACATCGAGGACATAGCGCTGATATCTCTGTCTCCCTCACAGGACAAAGCTTTCATTGAGTATCAGAGACAGATGTCAGACACCAGCAGTTCTATGTATGAGACGCCAAAAACGACACCCAAGACCACTCCTCAGCGTTACAATGTGAAGTTTGAGGAAGGCATCCGCAATAGCCCATCCTCACTATCGCATCAACGGTCACCTTCGAATACCTCATCCTCTTCCATTCCTTCTCATGAATATGCTGCAAAATACTCCTCGTCTGGTTACGAATCGGATCCCCACTATCCTAATGCTCATGCAATCCGACCTCCCCCGACCTGGAGACAAAATAGTAGTACTGAGTTACAACAGGCGACCCCCGAACGACCGATCACGTTAGACATTATCCCTCGGCCTCGCCCACTTGCAAAAAAGACTTCGCCAGTGCACATGGCAAACAATCACAGTTCTCCACGATCGAGGATCACTCCCACACCCTCGGACAGCATCAGCGCCGGAGACGAGTCATCCTCGTACGCTTCAGCTCGATCATCTTCCATTCACATCAACAACCGCGGTTCCCCCAGGTCACGCATCACCCCTACGCCCTCAGACAGCATCTCAGCGGGTGGGGACGATGCTTCCTATCTGTCCGCTCGTTCGGGGCCCTCCCCAGGCAGCACCCCACCTCACATCGATCACCGCAAGACTCTGCTGGACATTGACGTCGAGGGACAGGACAAGGACAGCACGGCCCCTCTGCCCCTCTACCGGCGCTCACGACAACATCCCACGATAAACGAACTGGTTCAGGAGTTCCTCACATAGCAGCAACTGCCTCTGATGCTGGATGCTCTCCTCCCCCTCATTCAGCCACATGGCAGCGTGTTTTGGTGCTGGGGAAGTCAGCCAGTGTCTTGCTTTTGTTGCTCTCAGGCCGTTACCATTTTCTGTACGAAGAAAGCTGACCAAGTGACTTTTGTCATTTCTCATTTGTTCTAAGTGTCTTGAATTGGGTCTATGTTTTATGCAAAAGGGTCCTTACTTTATTATCTCAAAAAGTTAATCAGAGCTGATATATTGAATGTGATGGCTAATTATCGTTAATGAATATATTGATAAGCACTTCATTGCACTGCTGCCTTTCCCAGACACCAAAGCATAATATCTCAGAGGGTCTTAATCTTCAATTTAATTCCTCTTCCTTTTTTTTCCACCTGAGCAATCAAAGTTGATGGCTTCTCTGTTTAAGAGGGGTAGGCTTATGGGTCATATGAGCGATCCGCAAAATTCATTGTTAATCATACTTAAATAATTCCAGTTTCAGAAAATGATATTCCACTTCCTGTCATTCAGGCTGTCTTTGATACATTCCTTTCTTATTTTTACTTATTTTTTTTTAATTAAAAGTTGTTATATTTTTTCTCGGTTTACCCTTGGGTGTGATGCAATAGGGTAAAGTTAGCAAGGAAAGAAGTTTGCATAAAAACATTTTGCATTCATGACAGTTCATTGCTGGTACACAATATCCACCATCAGTGGTTATCTCTCAGGATGCAATTTTCTGTGCAAACTAAATCTTGAAAGTACGGTTATATATTAAATATATATTTATATCACTGTTACTTATATATAATGTTTCAAGAATGAGTGTTTTACATGTAGCGGTTTCTTTGGTGGACAGATGGATGAAATTAAAGCTAGTTAATGTTGTGATATTTTTAAAATCCTTGTCCATTTTTTCAAACAAAAGCCATTCCATTGTTTGATTGACACGTGATCTTGTTTTATTTTTTATCTTGGTTTTATATACACCTTTTTTATTATGTGACATTTAATACTGTTCATGCTTTTGCACTATTGTATTGTTTTTTTTTTCATCGTGATCATCTTTCTGTTTGAACATATATATCTATAACATGTCCATATTAACAATAAATTAAGAAAGTAAAAGGAATAAGGATTTAATGGGCCGTCGATATTCTCTGGGTGGGCAACTATCTTACGATTTCAGTTATAAAATGCTTTTAGTTGAATATCTTGTTACGTATAGATAAAAAAATTTAGAGCGAATTAAACTTACTAATTTAAAAGATCAACAGGGGAGTGAGTATCTAATGCAATTCTGAAGCAGATATGAACTAATGCTGCACAAAAAACAAAACTCACTTAATCTTAAATTAAACGAAGGTGTAAGCTGCTGGCTGGTGTTACAATGGAGTATACTGTACAAACCTAAATGTAATTGTGTGATCTTTGTATTTATGTGTTAGGTAAATCAATTGATGTTATTTGTATGTTGCTTAATTGTCTTAATTGTTCCAAGGGAATGAATCTATGACTGTTTTCTAAACAGTATCAGAATAAATCCTTATTTCCGAACATCAGAATAATTTGAGTTCACTACACGAGTGTTTTTAATGTGAAGAGTGATCGATGAAGTCATGTAACATATTAAATGGTAGTAGATTCTATTGCCGACAAATGTGAAAGGTTTTAATTGGAATTGAAATGATAAATATACATAATCACAATTATTTTAAAAAAAACGATGCAGCAGCAATTATTATTGAGTCTTATCTAACTTCCCTTTTTCACGGATGGCAGTGGTTTTAAGCATTTTAAAAAGGCTGTTTTCTCTAAACGCTTAATGTCTTCATATTAAAGAGACTGGTGAATATATTGTATAAGGTAATATATTATAATGCTATTAAGTGATACATAACCTCTATTAATATATATACCTAATATATATTCAAATGTGTAGATGATATTATATATTGTTGGAAATTCAGTGTGTTACGGTTACTGCAATCAGGTTGTGTCGAATTTAACTAACGGGGGCTTGTCACTAATTACTTTGTCAAGTTTGAATCGAATTACAAAGATACATAGCACGCTGTATCATAAAGAAAATAAGTGTAACTGCTTTACTGTATTCTTTTCCACATGAATTTGACTGTTAATGCCCCGTGTCCTAGTTAAGATTTAAAAAAATTGTGATTGTCCCTCGTCTCAGTTTTAAAAGGTGCATAATTCTGAATGGAATGTAGCTAGGAATGGTGTATGTGTATAATGTAGCTAACTATGTAAATATTTAGATAATAATAATCAGGAGGAAATCTCATGTCATTGTATTCCATTATACCACTGGGTTGGTAGAGAAATTAATCGATGTACAGTATACATATATATTATTATATACATAAATTTATTGACAAGTAACACGGAGCTGCAATGTTTTGCTTGTGCTTTGGATCATGTACAGAATCTTAGATTACAAAAATGTCATATTTGGGAGTGTTTGATTTCTATGAATAATTGAAAAAGTGTGTTGATGTGACGAATGTATGGAACGGCAAGGTAGTAGGAAATTGGTTTTTAATGTAAAGTTGCTGGAAATTCAATTAGCCTTCGTGTCCTATTCTAGTGTATGTCAATATTCCTTATAATCTCGATATTTTTTTGTGTTTACATATGTTTAATTGTATATATTTTGTAGCGTATTAACATTCCACTGTGTAAGTTCATTAACTCATTTAATCTTTTTTGTTATTAGAAATATATAGTTATAGTAATAATACTGTGAATGAAGCAGTGAAAAAAAATTCCACCTTAAAGACCTGCTTATGACAATCATTTTAAGACTAGGCTTTAAACCTTAAATTTCGAATAACTTAATCCTAATTAAAACATTTAATTAGTTGTACAACATTGGCACAGACTGGGTCTGTTTGTAAGAAACTAAAGTTTCGAAAAGTGGAAGGACTTATAAGAAAGGTAGGCTTCAAGGTGAATTATTACTTATTTGATAAATCAAATATTCATGAAAAATTGGCATTAATTTACAGAACTTAACGAGGCCATTTTCTACTTATGAAGTACCTCAATGATACAATGGCAAAATAACAAAAAAAAAATTTACATCTTAAATTTTAGTTGTATGTAAATGTCCCTACCGGACCCTAAGGCGTACGTTTAGTCATATTGTATTTCATTGTCTCTACAGTTTAGGTGAATCTGTGAGTAATTAGATTTGTAACAATGAAGGACTGAATGTTCGAAACTGTGATAACGGAAAATTGCATAAATCTTTTCTTGAATTGTTTCATAATTCATCTAGATTTGGTGTGAAGGATTTTGAAGGTTCAGTGTTTCCAGCAACTTAGATGTTCAGTACTTCCAGAGCCTGGAGCTCCGCATTAATGGCTCGGAAAAACTTGATTTTGTTTTAGCACACACTGGTTTGGTGTAGCAAGATGTTACAATAAACTGTAAAACAGCAAATGAGCACAGTCTCTAAACTGCTGATTTAGATTGCTGAATAATCGGCAGAATCCACATATCCCATTCAGTCAATGTATTTGTCAGTGCCAATCTTTGTCTTATGTTGTTTTTGATTCGAAACATTCGTGTTATTACCAACTACCTTAGCCTGGAAGCTTGGAAAACCTGCTCAATTCTAACTTAATTCAAACACTGAAAATAAAGTAAATGATACTACAAAGATCTTGTCTTATCTTATTTTTGCAAAAAAAAATGTAAAAGAACTAAAACGAATGGGAGTAGAGAACCATCTTACTGTAAGTTTAATACAAAAATATTTTACATGGTGAAAGGCACATTATATTTATTTACAAAGACATGATTAAAAAAAGCATTGCACATTACAGTGTGAATACATTATACAAATGGTAAATATGACGGAGGACTGAGGTTGCTGCATATATATTATACACACACCTTACATACGTCTTCAGTACGCAGTGTAATGCATTATCTATTAAATTGGTCTACTACATAATCATTGACTGTTTCGATAACGATTGGATCTAAATTCTGCCACATGCCTTCGTTGTGGACCTAAAACTGAGATGATCCTTAATGTGGGATTCCACTAAAAGCATATCTTTACTTAAAGTATTTAATAATCAGTATGTATGAGTCATGGCCATTACATGATCACTCGTATTTACATTATATACACAAAACCATTTGCAATTATCAAGAGAAAAATTTCCAATACACCAATCCTACGAGTATGCAGACTTCTATAATGATTATCACAATAAGTAGAAGTTTGTTCGTAACAACCCTGCAAAAGATCGTTTATGAGTCATTAGTACTTGCTGTCATTCATCTTTCATGAAATAGACATGCTTATTATTATGGGTTTAGTGCAGTATAGCGGACCCAAATTCATGCCCATAATAAATACATTGTTATTTTGACCAATATTTTGAGTTCTAATACAACTAGAAAATCGTTAGTTTTGCGGGGGTTAAAAAAAACATCGTTATTGCTGTGAAAAATGAAAATCGCCGTCATTTGTTTATGACGTCATCAATTGAATTCAAACATTTGACATCATAAGGTTTACTAAATATGGCCATACTGCACTTTTCCCATTATTATGAAAATCCTGTAAATATTGCACACAATACATTATTATAACTGCATTTCATTCAGCAATATAAATCAAATTTCAGTCATGAAATATACTCTACCTGCGAGCCATTCCCTTTATGATTTTATGGCTGTCTCTCAAATTTCCATCTGTGTCATGGAGCTGAAATATATAACAGGTCTATGCATTCAAGGAAAAGTGCACCATACATGAATTCGATGCTGACATTCATGTTGTATGGAGTATAAGTACGCAGAGCATATCCGTCCAGACCAGCCTTGGGGTCAAGTACAACACAATGTACTTAAGTACAAGTACATGAGAATATATCAAGTACTCCAGACTTTCATATCCTTGTTCCATTCCACAGCCTACCACAACAGTTTCTACCCACACACAATAGCCGATGGAAATCATCACCGCACAATATCATCCAGTCTCCCAATGGCATGCCATAGAGTGAACATGTGGACCCTTTTTAATGACTGCTCTGTTTTTAGCGGGCACCAACACACAGATGTTATTGTTTATAGACCTGTCTACATACACACAAGTGTCTCCACTGCACAATGAACCATTGCGCAGCCATTTAAGAATGTAGATTATGTCTTCAAACCATTCATTTTTTGTTGATCAGAAGTTCCAACATAATATTTACCCTATCTCTGGTCCTGACAAGTTGTTCCCTTTGTGTTCCCAGTTCCCCAACGATGTTAGTTCCAATCTCGTCAGTCTCGGCTGCTACTCTGTGGGACCTGGCAATGCTTTCCGACGTTCTGTCTAATATTCTGTTACCTTCAAAAAGACGATTTCTCTGTTGCTTAACAGTCCCCTGAAAAGTCACCATTCGATAAGAAAGCATGTCAACTGAAGTTTCATTTAATGGTAAGTAATATTAGAAGTCTGAATGTGTTACGCACCTCATGGTCATCCTCAAAAGCAGCGCCGAAGTCTCCTCTGCTGGCAGAAGATGAATCTTTTTTCTGCAGTTGTAAGAAATTAAATTAGATGGTAATCATTAAATACTAAGATTGATCATAGACAATATTTGTCAGCGAAAGTTGAAAAATAATTTCAGAAAGTTAGTTTGTGAATTGGCAAATTTAACTACATCGTTATATAATTGGGGGAGTAAGATGAGTCCAGCCGAAAGTAGGAATCAAAATACTCAGAAACAGCATTACCAGATCTCTGGAAAACTGGTCCATTTCTCGTCTGTAGTTGCGCACTCTCATTAACATCTGCGTGCGATAAGAAGCTGGTGCCCTTTTGAGCTCCTGTTCCATTTCTTGTATCTGTAAGAAAAGATCATTCAGACATTCATTAATCGAGGGTCGCAACTAACAATCAGAATCTCTCAGTGTCTGTATCATCAAAGTCAGAGTATAATTTATTCACCCATATAATCACTGAATTAATGCTTGAAGCTGTTGTACAATTGCTAGATGTCAAAGCTTTTAATAATCATGTTGCAGTAAGAGTTGTGTCATCTGCATAGATGATACGGTGGAAAAGATTACTAGCAGAGACAATGTCATACATGTAAATAAAGAGTAACGGGCCTAAAATAAACCCCCGAGGAATGCCAGTTTAAATTAATAAAGGAGTGGAATTTCATTTAGTTCAACATATTCTATTGCTAAGATAAGATAACTCTTCCAAATTTTCATTGAAGTCATAATATTTATACATTAGCAATGATCAAGGGCAAGAAGTGTGCAAAGCCATGTATGATGTTATCATTCCACAAAATACGTCAATGCCTTCAGTTCATAAATCTCACTATCACATCGAGTTCTCTATATTTTCTATTTCCTCCTGTCTTACACTTGCTTACACAAAATAAATACAATCTGAATCATGCAAGTTTTGCAAAGATGAAATAATGGACACTGACCAACACGTTTCCTTCCTCGATTTTCCTTTCCAGTTCTCGGACATGTTTCTTCCTCTCCTCTGAAATGTTATGGAATTTAATAATCTACTGAACAATGCTGAACAAGTGAACTGTTGGCAGTGCTGCATATAATCATATCAACATGAGTGAACACTTCCTAAAGCCTAATTTTCTTGTTCATAGATCACCTTTGATAATGTCCATTAGAACTTTAGCATAGTCACCAATGGACTACTAGGCCCAATCAGACAGAAATATTATTGTTTACAAAATTGACAAAACTTGTCCCAAGTTCCTCTATACCTCCAGAGTACTTCGGCAGCTGGTACGCTATTTTATGCCTGACTTCATCGCTGACGGAGTGGAAATCTTCTTCCCGGTCTTCAAATACTTCAGATGACATGATTCTGTTCAGTGTATGATCAAATTTTAGGAGAAAATTAACTTAAAACTTCAGTGATCCTTGTACCATTCTGAGCAAAATGGGCTTCCTGTGACCACTAGCGCCACCTATAATGGATTGCATTTTACCCTGGCGCCATCTTGTGGATTGATGACTCAATCATCGATTTCTGCATGAAACATGAACATGAGTGACTTGTTTTCTAGAATATTGTCAAATTTTGTGCGCACAGCGATGATAAACTAGAGCCATGCTCCGTGTGGGGTATTGGATGAGCGAAAAGAAGATCAGGAAATTGAACTTCGATCAATTCCATGAGATTTGCAGGTACTTAACCAGACTGAACCTTATGTCTTTGTTGAGATGTTTTGTCATTAAAATAGAATTCATCGTCATTGAAAGATGAAATGTCTGAGATATAATGGAATTTCTCCTATTAAGTCAATTTTATGACCCATGATAAATTAATATTCCTTAAAATTAAGTTAATTTTGTATGTGATAATTTCATTTCTTTCTTTCAGCAATTGTAACGTTGAGCTTGTACAGGTGAGAGCTTCTTTTAACCCTAACCCTACAAACACTTGTTTATTTGTAACACTGTATGATTACATTTCAACTGATATATACCATGCTTTGACTAGATTGACCTGTCAAAATCACTGGAGAGCCAGGGACCATTTGACGTCATCTTTCATAAACTGACCGACCATATTGCTCGAGCCCACCAGGGCAACCAGGAGGCTGCCGCTTATATCAAGTGTCTTAAGGTAAAAACAAGAGCATGTATACATTGGCAAGAGCATGTTTATTCATTATTTTCTTGGGGGCTACTGATCTCAAACCCCTGCTATTCTACTCAAAGGCTATTCTTGTTGGACAGGACCTTCAAAACTTGGTGTCGCTCAAAATAATGATATATTTTATATTCTTTGGATGCCAAATATGGTCATAAATTTGGGTCCGCTATACTGCACTAAACCCTTATACTTCTTGCTTAACCTCAAATATATATCATAGCGCAGCCAAAGATTTTAGGATGTATTGATTTTTTTTAGGAATATTTGGATTTGCATCCAGAAACAATCATCCTTGATCCCCTTGAGAATGTGTGCCAACTGTTAGATCGTAAGCAGCAGTATGAAATTGTGGAGGTCCGTCAGAAGTCCCAGAAAGGTAGGTTTGACAATACACAAATTTTGTTGGTAAGTAGAATTATCAGCTTATCAGAGTTCCTTTGATCTGACAAAGCAACAAGTGATTAAGTCATCTTGTTTTCCTCATGTGACTGTTAATAAAAACACTTGACCCAGAAGGCTATTTTTAGCAGTGAGTGGCCATTCTGGGCATAACTTCTGTCTACAGAAGGTCTTGTTTCAATTTACACGCGCAGCTATGAAGTGCTATGTTTGATTCATACGTGAATGTGTGTACATAACGCTTGAGACTACTTGAAATTAATACTCATGCACAATGTACTTTTTCTGGTTACATTGAGATAAGTGCTTATTACATAGAATCTACAGAAACGTGTCTAATTAATCGATAGTCATTAACAAGCTACTTTTTCTTTGACATTGGTTAATTTATAGAACATAATCAACAAATTAATTACAAATGTTAATGATAATAATAAGGCTTTTGCTCACCTGAGCTAAAAAAATGTTTCATTTCTAACATGCTTGCTTAAAAAAAACCAAGAAGTTTCTGACATGATAGACTTTTTTTCCCTTGCAGAAATACTCTATTTTACTCCAACCTTTGTGGAACTGACCGAAAACAATTTAGAGGAAAATGTTCAGAAGATAAAAGCTGCCAATGTGCAGTTTCCTGTTGGTAAGCTGCATCAGTGCAACAATCGAAATCATTGTAATATGGCAGTTAGAAGTAATGCATTGAATATTAAATGCTGTTGTTGTAATTTCAGTTTGCAAACCAACTGTGGCTCATGGGTTCAGCATGTGTCACCAGGTAAAATTTTTATGGTATCTTAATAGTAATAAATTATTTTATTGCTCCCGTTGTATAAAAGCAATACCAGGAGTCACCATCAATCATGTCATGACACCTGGTGTTGATATCACGAATCATTTATATAGTGTTAGTTTTATGTTGTATTAAGCCTTATATTTCAGTGTTTTGCCTTGTCGTTTTCAGATGTCATTGGTATTTCATGAGAAAGGACTAGCAGATGTGAGATTTCCATGTGTTGCGCAAACATTTATTCCTCACAGCGCCGTTCTGTACAAAGTGTTTGTGATTGGTCAGCAGTATTTTTTGGTTGAGAGACCTTCTATAAAAGACTTTACTGCACAAGGTAACTATAATTAATATCTCCAAGTTTCTTGTACATTTGCATCAATTATCATCTTTTCTTGTCCTGTCTTATCTTATCTTATCTTATAATTGGTAGTATAACTTTGAGCAGAATGTGGTATCTAGTGGTTCAAATAACATACACTGCTAGCAGGACATGTAAGAAACGTAATACAAACGTTAGTCTCACTGAAATACTATGATAGATATGTAGTATTATGTGCTCAATGCAATTGGGATTGCATCTGTAGTTTCATAATGTTTCATAATGTAATGCTAATCTGTTTCATTTGCAGAGAGAGAAACAATCCATTTTGACAGCCATGATGTTTCCAAGGCAGATTCTGCTTCATTCCTCAACCAGGTACATGTCATACTCATTGCAGATAAAGAAAAATGTTGCTAATGTTTTTTATAAATGCATGCTAGACATATATCTGTACTTGTTCCTTTTCGCCTTATTAAAGATCTTTGAACATTTTCATGTGTATAAGTTACCATATTCCAATTATTGGGTGATCACTGATATTTCTAGTGCATAGTTCTTTCAGATTTTGGAATTTTTTAATTAACTTTCTTATTTTTCACCAGGTTGACGACTCCGTCAAACCTCCGGCAGAAGTGAACCAAGCCCACATTCACAAACTCACGAAAGATATTCAGCAACAACTGAACCTGACGCTCTTTGGTGTTGATGTTATTATAGATAACAAGACTGGCCAATATGCCGTTATTGATATTAATGCATTCCCAGGTATGTTGTTATTGTTGTCTTTGGAAAAGAAGCATGAAAAAAAGTGTAGACGATAAGCAGAGCCTTGTAATATCAACGGATTGGTTATAAATATGTATTCATTCATTTTAGTCAGTTCCAATTCACAGAATTTAGCTTAATTCTTGCTGAAGTTGTAACTAATTCAGTCATCACCACCAGAGGGCACTTGTTCAGGCAAAGCGCCCTCTGTAGGCTGTAGCATAATTACTGGCATTCAATGCAGGCTGCAAAATTTCCGAAAGTGCTAATACTAGTTTGATTTTTAATTTACTATTATAAACAAAACTAATAAATGCAATGGATTACACTAGTACAGTCTTTCTTTTTGTCATGCATTTTGCTCTGAGTGTAGATTATTCGGTGAATCGTGACAAGAAATGTGACCTTTCTCTATTCTTTCTCTTCGCAGGATACGATGGCGTACCAGAATTTTTCCCCGCTCTGATGCAGCTGATTCAAACCAAGGTCCAAGAAAGAGAAGACCTCGCCAGCAAGTCTGCAATTCTCAACCATTCTAGTCAGTCCAAGATCCAGAAAGATTGCAAGTTAACAGCGAATGGATTGACGTCAACATTCAGTCACTCCATCTTATCCCGCATCAGTAGCAAAGAGAGCAATGTGGATGTATTGCAACATGATCTGCGTAACGAGTCGTCAAAATGTTTCTAGTCCTAAGATACTCATGGAACCATATATACGAGGGGCCAGCATATGCTGTACAGAACTTTGTATGTGACAGTGCAGTTATTCTTAAATTAAATGTGTTCAAATTTGGTGCAAATTATATTTATTGCTAGTGTGGATAGATTGAGTTTCGCTGGCATTCATATCAATTTTAAAAGCCAGATATTTGCGTTATTTGGGGTTTAATGGCAACAATAGCTTGCATAGAAATATGCGACCAAGTAGACATATTTCTGGTTAGTAGATATTCACTGTTGATGTATTATGAAATTGGTGAATTGGCTGTTAAGTACATAATAATGTACAAAGGGAAGCAATTGTAAGAAATACTCCCTGAAGGCAATTTGAAATTCAAGAGCATTGGTTAACCTTACATTTTATTGTTTAGCTTCCTTATTGTGCCATATTTGGGCATACCTGATGAATGTCCATCAGAAATTGTTATATTCTCTATTATTATTAATTATTTATTTACAGTTTGTTTTGTAACATCCTGCTGGAGATAATAATTTTTGCTTAGGTATTATTCACGAAGATACTCAAGTTACTGATATTTGCTATGTTTTCTTTAATATTTATTCACATAATTTGTAATGTGTGGTATGTAATAAATAGGACTACTTATTTTTGCGTAATTTTAAAACATTATATTTACTATTTTTAAGCATTTATTGTCCGTGATAGGCTTACGTTGTTGGCATTGAGTATTGGCTGCAGTTATGTACTGCTTTTTTGTCGACACTCGTCGATATATGTCTGATCTTCCTTTCCATGAAAAATTGTCTCTTTAAAACGCTTATTTCTTCTGTCGTCTTCCTATCATTCCAATATTGTCTTCTTGAGTCGTTTCTATGTGATGAGAAACTGAAAACTGTTACGATACCACCTATATACATCTAAAGTCATATGGAAACATGCTGTTCAATTGGTGATACTTTTAAAGACTTCTTGTAAAGGTTCCTGTGCTATAGCTATCATTCCCAATTAGGAGTAACTAAGCATTGCTAAGGTTTGGTGAATAATGTCTTGTAAATCCCATCATATAGTAATCCTGTTCATGCAGACTTATGCTGACGTTATCTACCTCAACTGCAACACAAAGTATTACCAGTAGATAAACTGTACTATCATTTCTGTTTGTGAACTATAACTGCAAATTCTTGCTTAGCTAACACTGACTGAAAGTGTAGTTAGATATGTGTTGTATGTTGCGAAGTAGGGATTATAAGTGACTTATAGCGTGACTTACAATCATTATATTTACTATATCAAAACCGCATTTTGGGATAAAGAATTGTTAAAAAAGTTACTTCAAGCATCAATTTGTTAAGAAAATATGTGGACCATCTATTCAAAATTTAGCTAGTTTTTTTTTTTTTTTCTTCAATAGGAATAATTTATCTTGATGATATCATAATTTTGGAAGCACAAAAGTAATATACAAACAATGTGCCCTTGGTATATGCAGGAAATTATTAAGGTACAATCCTCCAAATTATGGACTGGTATCTTATAATGCATGGAAAAGTTTTGCTGATCTCTTTGAAGGATTAATTTAGTACTCTGTATAAAAATTAACATTCCTAAATTTTCACCACAAGGAAGACTTCTGTTATATTTAATGGCATGTCTTGTGAATGTGTTGCTTTGTATTGTGGAGTAGTTCTTACTGTCGGCTTGCATCGTATTGTTTGATCATATAAGACCGACCCATGTAAATACTCACCATTGCACAGTTGATAATTATGCATGTATTGTGAAGTGGTACAAGCTACACTTCAATTAGATAGTGCTGTACTTTGTATAGGTTATATATTTACAATATCTAAGGTTTGGACTATATTTCTGATATATGATTTTTATATGTGCTAATTTGGAAATAATTGTAATATTCTTAACTATTTTTTACACAATATTCAAGTCATTCTTTAGACAGTATTCAAATTGCTTGTTAAAACTGATATAATAAAATATTTTTTTGTAACATTCTCAAATTTCCATCCTTAAAAAAACTTCATTAGTTACCCACTTTGTATGTCAGATTCTATGCACTTAATTAACAGAATATTCCATCAAAATTTAATTTTAAAATCAAATTTCTGTTGTGGCATTAATTATACAATATTCAGGCGATGTAAATATAACTTTTACGTGATTTAGTTATTTATTTGATCACTGATTTCATATCTTGATGGTTAAATGATAATTTAGGTATTTAAAAGTATTTGATATTATTGTTATATATTGAAGAAGTACTATTTTGGAAACAGTATATTCCAGATGACAATGAAATTATGATTTGTAATCTTGAGCCATAATGCAATAAAAACAGGAAAGAATTATGTTTTCTTCTTTATGATAATCCTTTGCTCTTTAAATCTATCAGAGTGCAATCACAACCATCTTCCCAAAGCTGAAACGCCATCTTCGCATAGCTACGTTAGGCACCTTGCTAGATATGGGCTTGATTTCGTGGTAATGCTTAACCAGTTTGATTGGTCGTGGAAATCTGTGGACCGCCAAATGAGCGGTTATGTTTACAAAATGTATCTATATTTAGCGCAGCAATGCGGCCTGCAGTGACGGTTGAGCGTTTTTGAAGCACTAGGTGTGTCGCTTGTATTGGTTTACCTACTTAGATGTCTAGTCACGTGTCTATTTACTGCTAGAGGGCGAGGGCGAAAAAAAACCACAGCACTGCCGTGAAATCTAGCAAGGCACATGCCATAGGCTTGCGAAGGAGTGCTTGAGGAAGATGAATCAAAACTAGAGTCGCATATTGATAACTGGCTTCAATGCCGCCACCACTGGAGTCGCATACTGATAACTGGTTTCAATGCAGCCACCAGGGATCAAATTAATCTGAAGTGCCACCTCGTGACAGAAAAAAACCATGCGTTGCTCAGGTAATTCTGACTTTCCTTAAGGTGGAAACACGAACTCTGATAGATAGATAGATTTATATGAGTATTTGCAAAATTATACACACAAAATATTTTAAAATTTACAATACACATACATTGGCCCCCCCCCCCCCCAGATAGATAGACAGATGGATATGGAACATGCAGCCCTCAAAGACAAGTTATTACTGCTTGCGAGGGAACCTGGATCCTTCAGAGGAGCAGGCCAGCTCGATTCTTACCACTGGACCACCCAGTGTCCTTATTATCCAGATTGCTTCTTGCACTTGTCTGACTCTTTTGTTCCCTCCTTGTCTATTATTTTAGCCTTGTCCCAGTCTATTGTGTGGGTTTTGTCTCATGACATGATCTGTCAGAGCTGATTTGTTGGTTATGTTCTTCTTCTGCTTCTTCTTTATTCCTTCTTCTTCTTTATTCCTTCTTCTTCTTCATAAGGAGCAAACTCTTGGTAGAGTGTGTGATGTTCCTGGCATGCGTTGGCAACAGTTAAAACAAAAATTTCACTGCTAAAATCATCTTCTTGAGTGGTGTTTCCATGTTGTGTCAGGGCTACCTTGAATTCTTCTTTGCAGCTAGAATTTGGTTCCAAGTCACGATGGTCCTTGGCAGGAAGGAATATTTGTAAGTGCTGGGTGGGAAGTTGCCTGATGTTATTAGCTGCGGTACTTCTAGTTCTTATTGTATTGTAACTGAGATGGTGTTTCAGTGGATGCGCAACAAAGTTATTCAGCATCCAGTAGAGCATGATCACTCTCTGTCTCTTCCTCCTGGTTTCCAATGGTTCCCATCCAAGATTTTCCAGTATTCTGGTTACACAGCAAGGGTTCTGACTTGTGTAGTCGTTCATGACAAACCTGGCAGCCTGATGTTGGACTCTTTCCAGTTGTCGGTGTTGGTCCCATGCCACTGATGCATACTCTAGTACCAGACGTACTAGAGTCTCGTACGTCTGAGCCTTGACCTGCTGACTGCATCCTCTTAGGTTTCGTCTTACGAATCCTACTGCTCTTGCTCCTTTCGCTGCTGTCGGGTTCACATGTTCCTTCCAGTTCAGATTGATGTCTATCAGTACGCCAAGGTACTTGCCACTAGGGACTTCCTCATGGAGGTGGTAGACATGTCTGAATTGCCTATTTACTTTTTGCTTCTTGGTGATGTGGATGGTGTTGCATTTCTGAGGGTTAAAGGTAATTTTCTAATCGAGATAATTCTGTAAGATGATGTTGTCCTGTTTTGTTATTCTCCTGAAGAGCAAGCAGTAGCTGCAAACAGCCTTGCTTGGGACTGGACTACCTGCTCAGGTCGTTAAAGAAGGTTAAAAAGAGAAATGGCCCTAGCACAGATCCCTAGGGTACTCCGTAGTCAACCTCTGCTTCTTTTGATTGTTCCCCTTCAGAACTAGATGGCTTCGCTGAGAAAGTCCTCGACCCATCTGAGGGTGTTGCCCATTTATCCATAAGGTTTCAGCTTTAGCAGAAGTTGACGGTGTGGCACTTTATCAAATGTCTTCTCAAATGCCTTGTTGTGGGCCTGTATCTTCTCCCTGGCTTCTTGTGTGGTTTATGTTCGGAACACTGCTGACATATTTTTTGTGTTCCACTAGTCTTTTGTTGAAGAGTGTTCTTAGCTGTGCACTTGTCCTAAGTGTGCACCCATCAGTTACAGCCCATTGTTCCGACGGTTCATTAGTCCGATGGGTCGCTAGTCTGACAGTTCATTAGTCCAATGGTTCGTTTGTCCGACGGTTCGTTGGTCCAACGGTTTGTTAGTCCGACAGAAGATAGGCCTAATTATTTATAGATAACAACTACAGCTCTGTTACCCATATGCATAATTGAAATTAGTTAGGTCCTAATTAATTATGCAATAAGGACTTATTAGATAATTAATATAATAATAATTGCAATTCACACTTGACACCTTGCTCTGAGAATATCTATATGTTCAGGCCAAAGTGTCAAGTGTGAATCAATTAGCAATTAATCTATGTACAAAGATGTGTAAAATAGATTTTGGTCAATAGTTTTCGGATCTAAAAAAATCTAGATATATGAATTCCTGCCTTCTATAAAATGCAATGAATGTTTAACTTATTTTTCTGTAGTAGCATGTTATTATATCTGCTGCTGCAAACAATTAAAGATATATTATCTTCATTAAAAAATGGGTATGTCAGTTTGTTTCCTTAAACATAGGCTGCTACAGCGGCATACCCTCAATAAATACTTGTGAATTAAATATTTTCTGTACAATACATATTTTGTATCTTTTACACAGGAATTAAATCACAAACAATTGGAGGGCACTATAAAGAGTGCAAACCTCAGTCAAGGCCCATTGGAACCACTGCTGACCCAATGTAGACACTTAGCTGATGTCAGCCCACACTTTAGCTCAATTAAGTGTAGCGTTGGCCCAATGTTGTGTTGGTCCTTTATCTGGTCAGCTCAGTGAGCCAGAAGTTGACCCAATGTCTGCCTATTTTCACGTTGGCCCACTAATGATCAAATGGCATACCAAACCTAAGTCAAATTGACCCACTTATACTGGTTTGTGTAATGTTAGCTCACATTTTGTGCTGGCCCAATATTAACCCTTGGAAGAAATATACATTTCTTCCAAAATTAACCAATCCCTGATAACATGCTACATCGGCCCGATGTTTGTCCCACGTTGCCCACGTAGGGCACGGATAGCCCATTTGTTATGTCTCTGGCCACTTGTAGGTTTGATCCGTGATAGTGTGAACTAAGCTTTAGCTGAATGACCTATCGACCTATCAACCTAAAGCCAAGTCAGCCCACTCTTCAGTTGGCCTAATGACTATAGTACTGTTGGCCCCATGAAATATATAGCTAGCTAGCTAGCTAGCTAGCTAGCTAGCTAGATAGATAGATAGATAGATAGATAGAATCTTTACTTACGTAGGGTGTGTGTGTGTGTGTGTGTGTGAATAGGGCTTTACGTCCTGTATTTCTGCACCAGTTGGGCTAATTAGGACAGACAGAGACCATGGCAATGAGACGAAGGATGAAACAGCCATCCAACTTAGGCTCGACCCCGGGAATGGAACCCGGGAATGGAACCCAGAAATGGAACCCGGGAATGGAACCTGGTAATCGAACCCGGGAATCGAACCTGGGGACCCAGCGGTCGAAGCCCGGAGCGCTACCTCTGAGCTAGGCCCCCACCCTTACTTACATAGGGTAAACCCATCAGTAATGCACTATGTAATGCATTATATAATTAATTATAGATAGATGGCTAGATAGCTAGATGGATAGATAGATACATGCATACATACATACATAGTTTTCTTCTTTTTCTTTTTTGGTGAGGGTAAAACCTATTTTATGTCTGTATTAGTTGTGCCACTGGCACCAATAAACACATCAACATATACTATATAGTCGGACCCATGACCGTTGGACCAGTGAACTGACTATTGAGCCGTCGGACTAATGGGCTGTCGGACTAATGGGCAGTCCCCCACCCATCTTTTTCTCCGGTTCGCATGACGGTACAGATTCCTCACCCACCATTTGATGTCCTACATGATGTAAATTCTGGTATTGGTCTGTGTGAGTTTTATTTCTGTATACAGTTTTTTTTTAATTTTCTGTCTTCTTTTTTAACAAGCATGGTTTCCAGAAATGGGAGACATTCTATTTTCTTCTTCTTTGTAAATTTTATGATTTGGTCTTCATTTGTTCTTTTATTTCTTCCTTCTTTTGCCTGATTGATTATGTATAAAAATGTCCTCCATATCTCACCAAGAGCCTAGGTTTGCATGTCAGGGGTGCTGTTGCTATCATAGTTTGCTTTAGGTCTTCCATGTAAGATCATAGGTTGGCTTCCTCAGTGTCACTTTTCAGGTGCTATGACTACACAGGTAAAACAAAAACCTGTTTCTCACCTTTGCAGTGCCAACACCTGAGAACCACTTTTACATTATGTTGCAATCACACCCAAACCTGCTATATAGGCCTGCCCTAATTGGCTGTGAAGCCTCCATGACATCCAGGGCTCCTTAGACGAGAGTGTTCCACCTGGGAATCTAACTCAGGACCTTATGCACAGAAGGCGGTACTTGTTATTATGCCAACTACTACATTGATTGGCGGATCCAGGGGGGGGGGGGGGGTTTGTTTTTTTTTGCAATATATAATGTCAAGACATCTGTTGCTGGTACACAGAACCCAATTTTGCATTTTCTTTTTGGAGGAAAGCATGAGAGTGGGCCCCTTGGTAGCTTAAACCCTGGTAAAACGAAACTTCATAAGGTTTTGACACGGTATTTCAGTTTTGAAGTTTATAGCATACACAAGGCCCACTGGTACACCTAAATTTGGAATGCCACATACGTAGTTTTTCATTGTAGAATTTCAACTAGAAATATTTCACCTCTTTCCTTTTCTCATAGAGCACTGTTATTATTCATTAATTAGAAAAAATAATTGTACACTATTCCATCACTGCAATAAATGAAGTAAGCCAACTTCGGAAAAATACCCCTTTATAAAATATCACTGGGTGAGACCCCCTTGATTTTGAATGGGTGAGTTCCCCACGCCTCCTCCCAGGAGAGGAAACCCTGGTATACAGGCCTTATCGCATTTCCTCGCCTTCGTATCACCAATCACAACACGTTGTATAGCAATCGTCAAGGGAACACAAAATATTATGAGGGAGCACGACCATTGTGAAAGAACGCTATTTTTTGCTAGGAGTAAATTTTTTCAGGAGGGAATGTGTTCATTTCATGAGGGAACCCAAATGTTTGCGAGAGCATACCAATTTTTACGAGGGAACGCAATTTTCATGAGGGATCGCGAATATCTAGTGTCCGCTCAGGGACTCCATAACTTTCCACACTGGTATTTTATTTGTATTGGTAAATGTATCTATATGAAGCCCCTAAGCAGACATCTCTCACTATGTTTCATGTTCCCTCGGGATCTTTTGCATTCCCTCACAAAAGTATGCATTCCCTCCTAAAAATTACGTGTTCCCTCTCAAAAAGACCTCACAATGATCATGTTGCCTGGTGAGGACAGTGTTCCCTTGTGAGGATGGCATTCCCCCATGAAGTTTCGTACACATGTTCCCTCATAAAGTTTTGTGTTCCCTCATTAGGTATTGCACTTCCTTACAATAATTTTGCTTTCCCTCATGATAATTTTGTGAGGGAACATGTTTTAATGCGAGGGAATAAGATCATTGCAAAGAACGGAATCTTCCCAAGGGTATGCGAAACTTCACGAAAGAACGCGACATGATCGCGTGAGAATAAATAATTTTTTCTGTGTCTGCACAAGGGCATCCTATATCTATATCAAGAAGTTTTAATATTGAGAATTGTGTCACACATAACCTTTTTTTTATTTTACAAATAGCCTGCCTAGCATGTGCTGCCACGATTGAAACTTTGGGCAACCCACTTTCTAAAATCTTAGATCCGCCTATGTATTATCTCCGGTTACATGCTTACACTGGGCACTACACACCAATAAATGACTGACTTGAAGTCACTTGATATGTACACAGACGTCAAAGTGGTCTTACGTCTTGTATCTGTGGTCTACTCCCCAGGGAGTTGAAAAAGGCTCAAGCTAGAACAGGCCTGCCAAGGGTGTAAATTGTAATGTAAATTATGAGTCTGGTAAGAGCATATAGGCCTAATCTAGTCCTACAAACTGCTTCACCACTATCGGCGTGCTTGCAAATGACAGCAATGTTTCGGTATAGGCTTAATGCGGTATTGTTTATAGGTGAAATTACGGTTGCAATATGGCCTTAAATGTGCCGTAGTTGTACGGGCTATGGTCATAAAATACACTTTTGTACTATCGATCCAAAAGGTGAAATCCTGTTAACTCATATTTCATTTCTTAAATGTTGCATCCATAATGAAAGTAGTAGTGTTACGATTTAAAAAACAAAACCGCCAGTATCTGTGTAGGGCTACACATCTATAGGCCTGGTCTATATTAGTAGACAGTAGGCCTATCTGCAGATGATATTGAACTGGTGTATCTTTTGCAGGCCTACCAAAGGCACCAACATTATAAACAACGGGATTCTATCAATTTGAGGAGGTCATAAATATAATAACTCAACTGCCTTGTGGTACAGTTAGTTTCATTAAAAATGGCCAGATAAATTGAACCTAAACAATGTTAGACAGTTTCTGCTGTACGATTCTATGTGCCACTGAGTGGAACTGTCTGGCTATAGCTGGCTACTCAAAGCCAGAACTAAAGGTACATGAGCAGCATTTGCTGCATAAGTTGAGACTTACGCATATTTGTAATTTTTTTGTTGAAAAGATGCATGTCTATTGTACATACATATTTATGATATATTAGATAAATTTCTTACATTTACCAAGGTTTATATTTGTTCAGTGGTTGTAGGTGTAAGCCAACTATAAGTGGGTGGGTGATTAGGGCTTTACTCCCTGTATTTCTGCACCAGTTGGGCTAATTAGGACAGGCAGAGACCATGGCAATGAGACGAAGGATGAAACAGCCATCCAACTTAGGCGCGACCGGAATCGAAACCCAGGACCCAGCAGTTGGAAGCCCAGAGCGCTACCTCTGAGCTAGGCCCCCACCTAAGCCAACTATAAGCTAGAAGCGGCTGGCTATAGCTAGAGCCAGGAATAGGTTTTAGTTTAAAATTTATTCAGGATCAACACATGCATTCACAATATACATAAATAACTTTCAATAGTATTACACTAATAGGGGAGTGGTGCCACTAGCTGATAGCTGTGTTGGCTGTCCCATTTAACATAATAAATACAATGTTTAAGAAAATACCTTCACCAGAAAAGAGAAATAAATGGATTAATAAAAAATATAAAAATTAAGAGAAAAAAAAAAAGAGTATAGAATGACTCTAAGGCAGTACGGTGACATTGAGTCCTATTTAGGAGAGGGTAATAACTTGAACTGGTTCTGAGTCGAACTGCAGCATCCGTTATTACGCTATTTTTGGTGATGATTGTGGATGAACTGATGATTATTGCTTTCAGGTTGCTACAGCTGTCTAGAGTCGACCATATTATTAAACTAACTGTAAGATAATGGTCTCATTTCATAACTGGGCTTGTTAGTACATATCAGTGGGGTAGGTCAACGCCCATATTTGTTTACATAAAAGCAAGTTGTAGCTTGCTGCTTGCTGAACCCAATTATGGATATGGCTTTGCATGCGAATCTCTCCAGGCTATTAGGGAGGCTGGTGAAAATGTACAAGTCATGCAATGACCTTGTTGTGTTATATACAACAGTATATAGCTATCCTATAGAACTTTAATAATGTACATTCATATTGCAAAATTTTTTTGCTATTGACATTGTAACAATTATGTGTTTGAGGGAGCAATTGGTCAGTCAAGTGTAGAGCAATTGGTCAGTCAAGTGTAGCATGCAGACCTGTACACTAGAATGTGACTCTTATAAGGGTCATTCCACAGAAACGGTGCACCCCCTCCTTTTCCTCAACTTTCAAATGTGGTTATAACATACAAAATGGTTTTAATAATATTAATGTGGTATGGGATGGACAGACCAATGTTAAGATATAATTACACACAAGAAATGTTTGCAGGAGTCTGTCACAACTGATATTTTGACTTTTTTTGCAGTAAAAGGACGTAAAAAAAGGGCATGTACCTCATTTTATATATCTCGTTACCCTGCTCAATGAATGTAAGTTGAAAATTATTTATGATATTCACATATAGATATAATCATAAGATTTGAATTTTCAACTGGCAAAGAAAATTGTGAAATATTTTCAGTTTCAGTAACATTATCCATTTGTTTAATTTTATCCACAGAATCAATGTAACTCCTGTTACCATGGTATAAAAATGACTATAAATGAAAAACAAAAATTGTTAGGTGTGTGCACTTTTCAAGAGATGAAACCACTGATATATGGGATTTTGTGATGTCTGCTTATCTTACACATTTCGAATAAAAAAAATTCAATATTTAAAGAAAAGAGCTTGTTTTTGTCAATCCTGTTACTGTCCTTCCTGTTACCGTAATGGCTGACATAACAGGTCACATGACCAACCAATTAAATATAAAAGATGAAAAATGTTTTGTTGTCATATATATATATATGTTACAACACAGAAATGTATGAAAATTCATGATTTTGATGGATTTTGAAAGATTGTAAATTTCATTTTTTTGCACCTGAAATGCCAAAAGTGCATTACTGTGGAATGACCCATAATTGGGACTCACAAGTGAACCTGAATGGCGTTTCAGGGCATGCAAACCTTCCATCTCCTTCTTTTAATATAGACGCACTTACCCTAATGAATTCGTATTGGTTTTAAGGAAAACAAAATCTGTGTGATATTTACAGTGCTCAAACGCCATAAATAGTTGAAGCTGTGTCATGTCAGCGATTTGCCCTGAAGAAGATCATGATTTTGCATGTTCACAATTTGCATGCACTTGTAGAGCTGAAGGCATGTGACCTGGTGAGGGTACACAGAAGTGTATTGCTCTGTACTTCAAAATCACTCTATTTCTAAAAAAAATGATTTTTTTTTTTGTAAGTGTCAGATTGATGTATTTGAATATGAGTACTGATAGGCCTAACTGTAAGATCATATGAAATTCTGATTGAGTGTACTGTCCATGGTAAATCACCTAGATCTAATCAGAATTAGAATCAGTTTATTTCTAGAATAATCTCTGGTGCTATAGGTTCCTACATCTTAAAATATCCTGAACCTTTATCCTATTTTACGGTGGCTGGGAGGGGACATGGTAATTTTGTTTTATATCTAGTTCTAACGAGATAACATCTTGATGTCATCTCATTCCAACGAGATAATATCTCGTTCTAACGACTTAGTATCTCGTTCTAACGAGATTGTTGCTCGTTCTAACAAGATAACATTTCGTTCTAACAAGATAACATTTCATTCTAACGAGAAAATAGCCTATAGGCCTATCATTCTTCTGGACGTTGTAGCTCGGCAACCAGAACACTGCTTAACTGAGTGTATTATCTCGTTTGAACGAGATATTATCTCGTTTGGACAAGACAGTTTTTCGTTGGGACAAGATCTTCACAGAACGAGATAAATAAAAGTCCATGTCCCCTCCCAGCAATCGTACTATTTATAACACACTTGACAATAACTTCCATATTTACCATAAACTCTATTACTTCTGGTTTCAGCACATCAGAGTCAATAGCATCGATCAGATGATATGAAACTTACATGAAAGCTGCTCACGTGATTTCATTACACTACGTCCTGATCCACATCATAAATGACATCACCTGATCGTCCCCCCCCCCCTCTTCCACCTCCCCTGTGCGGCGCGTCGAGTACACATTATGTTCAGCAGACGATCTCCATCCATTCTCTAGGCGCTCAAGCCTTCTTTGTCGCGCCGCGCCGTCATGGCTGCAGCTGCACGTGGCAGGTTCACTGCTCCAATGGAACGTTTGCAGACGGTTTTCTTGTAAGTGTTCGTATTCGACGACATTACGTCGCTATTTGACATATGAAGAAAGAGACTCACGCATCAACATGATAACCAACCTCACCAAAGTGTTTCATAAATCCGGTAAGTCACTTCAGAAAAAGTATTAAATAATACTATTTGTAATGGGGGGGGGGGGGGGCGGCAATTGCCCCCCCCCCCCCCACCTCCTACGCCTATGTGAAAAACTAATATTTATATTATTTATTGTAAATTAAAACTAAATTGTTGTGCTAAAGTAGGTATGTAATGGGGAAAAATATCATGAGACAAAAAGGCAGTATTGATTTATATCATTATTTTAATGTGAAAATTTGACAGACATTGCACCTTTAACATTTTCGTTGGTTATACAAGAACAATACAAAAGGTCACGTGGTGGAGTATAATGTAAGGTTCATTTGGAATCAGGTTTTTCGTGCAGGACATGGCACTGAAAATGTGTTGAACGATATGAGTGCATTTGTATAGGCATGGAGTCACTAGAGACTCCATGGTATAGGGGACATAAGCCTATATTTATACAGTTCTTCACCGAGAGTGTCCTAACAAGTAGTTCTTAGTCAAATGATTTTCAGTGAATAGGACAAACACTATGACCGCAGTATAGACATAAAGTATGTTTAGTAAAAATTTCATTAATTTGGAATACCATACATTTAATTAAATAAATGCTTAACATGACAAACCGTTTAATTTAGTGCTCCTTTCCTGAAATTTAAGCAATAAAGTTTGAATTCAAACGATAGATGGTAGCAGATATGAACCAATGAAAGTATGACAATATAAAAGTGCTATGTTTTATTTATATTTTGTTCAGGATGTTGAATCAGGTGGTTCTGCAATACCCTTTAAAGGATTTTATGACAGATGATGTGTTAACTATTAGGCCTAAATTAATTATCTATACCATAAGTCCTTTAACTTCTTGGTAAGCAGTAAATGGAATGGTGTTGGTGGTGGATTAGGGCTTTACGTCCTGTATTTCTGCACCTGATGGGCTAATTAGGTAGGGACCATGGCAATGAAACAAAGGATGAAACAGCCATCCAACATTGGCACGACTGGGAATTGAACCCAAGTGGGTGGGTGATTAGGGCTTTACGTCCTGTATTTCTGCACCAGTTGGGCTAATTAGGAAAGGTAGAGGCCATGGCAATGAGATGAAGGATGAAACAGCCATCCAACTTAGTAACACGGGACCAAGCGGTTGAAAGCCCAGAGCGCTACCTCTGAGCTAGGCCCCCGCCCGAATTGAACCCGGGACCCAGTGGTTGGAAGCCCAGCACACTACCACTGGCTAGGCCCCCACCCCAAGCAGTAAATGGAAATCAACCTATTTAACAATGAAAGATAAATCATTATGCCAAGATCTTTTTTCTCTCGAAGGTCTCCTGCAATCCTTGGGAACAAGTTTGAACATGATTAAAAATGACCTAATTACTAAGTCCGTCCTTCATAGGATCACCCCCATGCATCTTTTTTTAGCTTAGATTTTCCTTTTAATTGCCAAAATTTATTCTTATACTAAATACAAGTCCCAACTTGGTAGTTGATTATTTCTCAGTTGGCACTGAATGATTGTTACATTTTAATCGACTGATAGCTTTCAGCGAATGTTCACTGTTTTAAACGTGTCGATTTTAAAATTAAAATAAAATAAATTTATCTTATCGCTTTGTTTGTCACATTGAGGAGTTTTTATTTGTGAACAGCAGTTAATTAAATCAACTACTCTAGGTAAATTCTGTGATTTAGAGTACAGTTGGACTTCCTATTCAACACATCCTAATATGAGACCAACAAGTGAAGCACCAGGCCCAGGTAACATGCAGACGGGGGCCAACGTCAGTTTGTTTGGCAACAATGCAATTAGACTTCGGGCCAACCCTTGGCAATCAAGCTTTAAATGTTGAACAGTTGAAGTCTGATGAAGAAGTGTGTATATGCCCAACTGAGGCCCAAAAGTGGCGTTCAATCATTAATTAATTGCATTCGGTATTCTGTATACATGTATGTAAATTGTATATAATTGTACAGAAATGATGCATGACCTCAATGTTGTTTATAGACCAACAGTGATGCAATTTATGGGCCCAACATTAATTATACTGGCGTGATATTAACATCCCAGATAGCATTCCAAATCAGAACGACATCAGCGCGACGTCAGCGATGTTAATACGATGTTGTAAGGACGTTGGCCAACATGGAAACGATGCTTGGCCGATTTGGAATGCTATCTGGGATTGTGCCAACATTAGACCATCGTAGGCACAGCACTGGCTGCTTACATTGGGCCAGTTGCCGATATGCAAATTGACATTGAATCGATGTTGGTAGCTCACATTAGCCCAACAGAATCACATACATTGGCCCAAT
Source organism: Alitta virens (assembly GCA_932294295.1). NCBI lineage: Eukaryota > Metazoa > Annelida > Polychaeta > Phyllodocida > Nereididae > Alitta > Alitta virens. The sequence goes on from OW028574.1 coordinate 9,100,327, forward strand.
GTCGGCCCAACATCAGCATTATATCTGGAAGGACAGTCTTAATGATGATGTTCTATTTTACTCCAAGCTTATTCTGAGTTGACATCAGCAGTAAGCTAATGGTTCAATAAGATCATTAATTTTGCCACCTGTAAAAGAACAATGAACATGCAGGAATGAACTGAACCTCTCCAACTACAGCAGACATTGGCCCCACCCATGCAGACTTTTGTCTAGAAAGCTAATGTCTCCTAATGTTTCTTAGATATGCCTACTAATGCTTTATGTCAAGCAAGTTTACGATGCATTGCTAAGGGTTGATGGGTGGGTGTCCGTTATTCTCATTTCTCAAGATTGTTTTTTTTTTGCAGATTCTCAAGTGACCGTCATGGCCAATAACATCCGGGGCAGAGCGCCCTCTTCCACAGCAGACGACCATCACGTGACCAATGATGACGTCGTCATTTCCACCATTCCCTCCAAGAGGGTGTTCGGCATTGGCATCATCGCCATAGGCCTCTTGGTGCTTTCTATTGCTCTCATCCTGGGCTTTCAATTTCCTGTCCACGTCTTTGAGAAAACTATCGACCACCTGTGTATACTGTCGTCTGCTCACCCCGAGTACAGAATATGGGTCAGTGTACTTCGTTATAAATAGCAATAGCAGTAAAGAGGTCAATTTGGTGCGCCCAAGAAATAAGGCATTGGGTGGATTAGTGGTTTAAATGATTCCGCCACTTCCTCTGAGGTCCTAGGTTCAATTTACACTTGGGTGACAATGAACTAACTCTTTACCATTATCTTGAATATATATGATGTGTTTTTAAGTCCTATCACAAAATCATATAGTTTATAATGAGGAGCTTCAACAAGTTAAAGAGAGTTGTATGAATTTGGCAACTTTCAGTCAAAACCGAAACCTCCAATGATGAATTGTCAGTCTGCAGTCAAACTTTTCGAGAATGAGTCTTTCTCAATTTCCGGAAGCAGATCTCAGGTGTGATTAGAGTTGGAATTTATTTGCTCAATACTGTGTGCTTCATCACTTGGTCAGCGACTCGAACCCCTCAAACTTATTCCGTTGAAAGTTGACCTTGCACTGACCTTTTCAAAGTACATTAGTAAATATGTAAAATGGAGTGGACTCCAAACCTTATCATGTCATCCTTACGTCTACCTCGAGCAGCTGGTCATGTAAGCTTTAAGCCTCAGATCCAGTAGCATTGAGACATTGCCTTTACAGAAAAGTGAACTGACCTCAGAAATCGGTTCTAACCTGACAAATGTGTTATGAACCCTGAAACTGCCCATGAGTAAAATGTTAAAATGTTTCCTGGCAAAATGCCTGAAACCTATTTACATAAATGCTTGATGTGAACAAGTTTCACTCATTGCCCTGAGCTAAAGGCTTTATATGAGCTTATCATTATTGATTTGAAGATAAGCATCATTGGCAACCTGCTGAAAGCTATCAAATGATCTTGAGGTTTACAGGTGCATTTGCTTGGGGAGACTAAAACTGCTCAGAGTATTTCCGTATTGATTTAGTAAAGTTTTATGTGCTCCTGAAAGGTATAACGAGTTGAACGACTGCTGGTTTGTGTGGTCCATGAGCCAGATTTATCACTCATAGTGTGGTTGTACATGTGTACGTGGACACGGCGAGTTAAGGGGGTTTCACACATAGCCGGATCAGACGCAGGAGCGTCCCGGAGGTCAACTCCGTAATACTCCCGCATACTCCGGGGAAAGGCGTATAGACATCTTGTTCATGTCCGGGAGTGTCCGGCATTGTCCGGCATGGTCCGGTATCTCCGGGGGACTCCGGCAAAAAAATTAAACATGTTTAATTTTTCATGCCGGAGATCCCGGAATAGTGAAATCCGTGTTGGGCCGTGTAGATCCGTGTAGACTCCCAGTAGACTCCGTCGATCTCCGGGGACCTCCGTATTGACACCGAAAGACTTCGTGTGATCTCCGGCTAAGTCCGGCGTCAACCGGGCGTGAAAAGTACGCTCCGGAGAGCACAAGGAGCAACTCGGTTCCACACGAGTGAACTAGGACCAACACGGAGTCTAAACGGAGTGAACAGGGAGAGCGGGTTTACATGTCATTTGCTTGACCCGGTTAACTCCGTTATGTACACGGTGTCACACGAGATCAATGCGGACATACAGGAGTGAACTGGGTGTCAAGACGGAGTTAATTAAACTGACACGGAGTGAGTACGGATGCCTGAGTATATATACAACCGCCGTCTTTGGAGAAGCATCATTCCACCGCCCGCCGTTCATCGTTGATCATCGAAGTAATTCATTTATCATCCACCATTTCTTCTGGATATTACCTTCTGGATTGCTGCTGCTGCTACTGCCGTTTCTTGAATTAACCACCATGCCACCTAGGACACGAAAGGGGAGGCCTGGCAAGAAGACTGTTGTCCAAGAGGAACCTGCACCACCTGCTGCTGTTGAAGAAGATGTAGCCAGTAATACCTCTTCAAGACCGCAAAGTCCACAAGGCATGCCAGATTTACCTGGGCCAGTTGTACCTGCTGCACCTGCAGTACCTCCTACTGCAGCTCCACCCCCACCTGCAGCAAGAGCGAAGAGGCAGAAAAAGGAAGCCCTGAACCTCACAGAAGACCAGGAACAAGATGTGGCCGACTGGTACCGGTCCCAGGAGATGTTGTATAACCGGCGGCTTGCTCAATACAAGCGGATAGACATAAAATCGCGAATGCTAGACCAGAAGGCGAAGGAGCTGGATTGTACTGGGCAGCAGCTGAAAACTTGGATAGACTCAATGCGCACTGCAGTTGGGAAGCTCACGGATCCAACCAAGAAGCCTTCTGGTGGGGCAGCTAGAATCCTGACAGACCGGGACAACTGGATAATGGAGAATTTCGGCTACCTCGAACGCCACATCAAGAGGGTTGATGCTGGGAAGAGAAAGAAAGGTGGGCAGCTTTCCCAGAGCTTATCAGCCAAAACTCCAACCAGCAGCAACAGACCTACCACTGAGGATGACACGTCTGAAGCTGAGGAGGTCATTGTCGATAGTTCGGATGATGGTGGCAGGGATTCCGATACAAGCAGGTCCAAGGGTGGGCCTTACAAGGGCGACAGCAGCAGCAGCACGAGGAAGATGGGGGCCCCTCCTCCAAGCAAGAAGACGTCCAGACGTCAGCCTCGTCATCATCATGACTGTGATGCATCCAGCCTTGCAGCTAGTGGAGATGGAATTGCTACACAAGCTGTCACTCAAGTAAGTATACTGCTTCAGTTGCCATGATAATCAAGATAATCGTATTGTAATGTTGCAGTTTAAAGTTGTAATTGTAATCTTGCATTTTAAAGTTGTAGCTTTTCCATAGTAGAAAGTGGTAGCTTTGTTTCTTGGCACTTCCAGTGTTCACTGTATGGTGATGTGTCTTTTCAGTACATTGTCAATAATGCACATGCTATTGCAGTTGCCATGTGACTTACTCTAATGTTGTGTTTTTTCCTATTTCCAGCTGATTGAAAAAGCCACCCATCTGCAGAGGGACATGCACAGCAAGTTGAGTCAGCCGACAGACTCAGGCAGCTTGTCCAAGAGGGTCTTCACGGACATGATCTACCACGAGGTGATGCAGATGGACACCGAGACTTGGTGGGATTACCAGGCCCAAACCTTAAACAGCCTGATGCAGTTTAAGCAGGCGTATCGTCGCAAGCGCCAGCAGCAACAGCAACAGCAGCAGCAACAGCAACTGCAACAGCAACAGCAGTATCATCAGTTTCTGCCTCCTGTCCCTCAGCAGCATCAGCAGCAGTTCGTCCTCCCTGCTCCTACAGCCAGTTCATCCGGTCCTCCTGTGCAGATGTTCCCTCATCATCAGCATTCATCCAGCCCTGCTGCCCAGATGTTCGCACAGCATTCATCCAGCCCTGCTGCCCAGATGTTCGCACAGCATTCATCCAGCCCTGCTGCCCGGATGTTCGCTACTCCATCCGGCCCTTCGCCCCAGCCTCTCGTGTCGGCTGCCCCTTCTTCTTCGTCTGTGCCTGCACCGACCCCCCCTCCTGCGCCATCTTCTACCATTATCAGTCAGGCCTGGTTGACTTCAGGTCCTTCTCATGGTCGTCCTTCCATGTCACCACAGGATTGCAGCACGCCTCAGGATGTTTCGCTCACCAGCTACTTGTTGAACACTAGTGTGGGGGGAATGGTTGGTGGTGATGACCATAACTCCTCCTTTTCGGTGCCCACGCCTCCAACTACCACAACCGAGTAATGTTGAGCTGAAAATGAACAATGAACTTTATTGAAATGAACAATGAACTGTTATTACTTATGTTTGCATGTGAACTGTATACCGATGAAGTTAAATGTAATGAACACTGTAAACTGTATTACATGACAATAATTAAATGATGTGTATTTTTTGCACTTGTGTGCTGCAGAAGTCTGAAGTTTGCTATTAATTAAATGTTGAAACTTACATCATTCGTGTTGTTTTCAAATCTTGTCTTGCTGCCATGGTACACTCCCAGCTGCTGAGTTCACGTAGCTGACCAAGTATTGCCGCATTTCCTTGGCTGCTCTGTTGGTGTTGCCTCTGAACACATGTCCCATGTCTGGTAGATTGACAGCATTCTCCCTCCATGCACCTGGGATGATCTCATGGATGTCTGCATTTTCCTGGTCCACAGCATTCACTTGAGCAGTTGGATATCTCACCCTCAGTAGGTTGTGCAACACACAGCAAGCAAGAGTTATGGTACACACTCTGTCAGGACTTTGAGGCATTGTTGTGAGGAGACACCTGAACCTGGCAGCCAAAAGTCCAAATGCATTCTCTACCACCCGTCTAGCTCTAGAAAGTCTGTAGTTGAAGATTCTGTCTTCCATGGTCATGTTCCTGTGAGGCAGAGGCTTCATCATCCAAGTCTGCAGTCCAAAGGCATCATCCCCAACTATGAAGTAAGGCACTGGTTGGTCATCATTAGGCAGGTTATCTGGTTCAGGTAATCCAATGTTCCCACTTTCTAGCGCTTCCTTCAATTCTGTCTGGCTAAACACTCCAGCATCTGAGCCTGATCCACTGGCACCAATGTCAACGTAGAGGAACTTGTATTCAGCATCAACTACAGCCAGTAGGACAATAGAGAAAAATCCCTTGTAGTTGTAGAACAGGGATCCAGACTTGGCAGGACATCTGATGGCAACGTGCTTCCCATCAATGGCGCCGACACAGTGGGGGAAGTTCCATCTGTTGTAGAATCCATTGGCAACTGCTTTCCAGGCTTCTGGAGTTACAGGACACTGCATGACTTCTGCTGAGTACTCGTCTATGATGGCCTGGCAGACTTCGATGACCAGGATAGAAATGGTATTGAAGGCTACCCTAAATCCATACTGCAGAGACTTGTAGCTGTTGCCCGTACCCAGGTAGCGCAAGGTAATAGCCAGTTTCAATCCAGGTTCAAGGGCCCTCCTCCAAAAGGTATCCTGCTTTGTAATCCTAGGTCCCACTCTGGCAAGAACTTCATGGAATAAGTCAGGCTCCATCCTCATGAAATTCTTGAAGCCACCCACATCTTCTGCAGTCAATTCAGCCATCAGTTTTTCATACTGCCCATAAAGAGGTCTTCTTAGCAGCCAAGGTCGCACCCACATTTGCCTTCTTCTTCTTCGTCTTGGTGCAGCAGGAGCATTTTCTAATAGGTCATCTTCATCAGTTGATGTTGTGGCCCTCACTGCATCATCTTGCAGTTTGTGTTCTTCTTGCAGAATTATATCATTAGCAGCAGTCAATAGCTGGACTTGCATGTCCATGCACTTTAAATCCAATTCCACCCTGTCGTAGTGTGATAAAGACATATCCAATTTTTTCTGTAGTAGCAGCAACACCTTTGCAGTATGGTAGTCCGAAGTGGAATGATGGACAGTGGAACGCAGCCAGTTTAAATACCAATTTCAGAGCGATCCGGGTGAAAACCGCTTAACTCCGTAGTGATATCGTAGTAAGGTCGTGTAACGATCGGGTATATCCGTGAAGGCCCCGTGTAACATCCGGTTCACTCCGGCACAGTCGTGTTACCTCCGGCTACAACCGTGGCTCATGCCTTGTTTAACCGTGCTCCTCCGTACATATCCTTGTAGCACCCGTACACATCCGTGTCATGACCGTGTTGCTCCTTGTTGTCTCCGTCTTGCCTTCGTGTCCACACCGCCCAATTATTTGTTTTTGTTTACATTTCTAACTTTTTCGCCCGGACCGCCCCGGACTTGACGAAATTTCATTCCGGGACGCTCCTGCGTCTGATCCGGCTATGTGTGAAACCCCCTTTAGGTCAACGTCTCAATGCTACTGGGTCTGAAGCTTAGACCACTTGCATGACCAGTTACCAGAGGCAGACATAATGATGAGATGATAAGGCTTGTCCACGCTAAGTTACATATTTTACCTCATGGGTGGGGTCTTTTACTTGCACCAGCATAGACACCGAGTACAAGGCACCTCCAATTTAACGTCTCATATGATCGACATAGCTGGGATGTAGCTCATGAAGAGTGCCCGGACCGGGGATCAAACCCAGGACCTTAAGCAGAGGTGGCCCGTATGGAATAGAGTCTTTTCACTGAACAGCCCTGAATTCAACAGGACACAAGTCTTTCCTCTCCTCTTATTACTCATTTTGCTTTTCAGACACAGTAGGTAATGACTAACTGATTCCATAAATATAACTTTCTCAGAAAAATAACAAACATCAACTAAACGATAAAGTGTCAAATATACATTAAAATGCACTAAAAATACTGCTGCTAGGATGCACTTTGCTTCAGCCAATCACAGCCAAGGGCGGGAACTTTTTCAGCCAATAGAATTGCAGTATTCTGTTTTAGCCACCTGGTGGAAATACAGAGAACCTTCCATGAAAATCCACTTTTGGCTGATGCCTTAACCATTAGGCCACCCAGTTGCTAGATCCATTGCCTATTTCGAAAGTTTAATGATACAGGTACAAATGTATGTTTGAACGTATTAGTACTTGTACCCTGGGGACACGAAACATTCCCACCAGGTTAGAGTGTGTGTGTGAGTTATTGTTTAACGCCTCATCAGCACCTGAGTTGGCTATGTAGAGGCTCTCTAGATTAAGATTAATTATCTATATTTGGTGGTAGAAACCAGAAGCATGTAAAAAATCAATAATTGTCTGCGTTGGATATCTTGTAAAGAGATGTTGTAAGGTAGTAGCTTGAAACAAAGGTATTCTAATGCATTGTAATCCACCAGGTTAGAGTTCATGCTCATGTTCATTTGGGTCTACATTCCTGGACCATTTTACATGCCTACAACAAACTCCTCTTGGTCCATCGAAAATCTATATCTGGCATCTTATTTAACAGGGCTCTCATAAAAGGCAATTCCCCAGAAGAGCTAGCCAATGTGTTAACCATTAGACCACCCACGTACATTGAACAGAGTCATCCTTTTTTCTCAATTATTAGCATCAGTCATTTATATTGGCTAAGGTAATGATTATAGGCTTTGTTGCTTACCTTATCGTAGCCATGCAGTCTGATTCTGAAAATATCAACAAAAGACAATTCAATAGTCTAGAATGCAAGAAAAATGTTTTGAGATAATCTTTCAGATGTATTTGCTTTGATTTGACAGGTGAATGATTCATATAGAGACAATATCAACAGGGTGTTTTATTGGAATCTGACGAACTTGCATTCTTTCTTGGCAGGCCAACCTCCTCAGGTAAAAACAATACTGTTTCATTAACCTTTCCTGAACTACCTGCCAAAGGTAGAATATATGTTGTGTATATGATGATTTATCAACTGGAGATGACTGACTGACTGACTGACTGACTGTCTGACTGACTGACTGACTGACTGCCTGACTGTCTGACTGACTGACTGACTGACTGCCTGCCTGACTGACTGACTGCCTGACTGTCTGACTGAATGACTGCCTGACTGTCTGACTGACTGACTGCCTGACTGTCTGACTGACTGACTGACTGACTGCCTGACTGTCTGACTGACTGCCTGCCTGACTGCCTGCCTGACTGACTGACTGCCTGACTGACTGACTGCCTGACTGTCTGACTGACTGACTGACTGATTGACTGACTGACTGATTGACTGACTGACTGACTGCCTGACTGTCTGACTGACTGACTGACTGACTGACTGACTGTCTGACTGACTGACTGACTGACGTGCTGACTGACTGACTGACTGATTGACTGACGTGCTGTCTGACTGACTGACTGATTGACTGACTGCCTGACTGTCTGACTGACTGACTGCCTGACTGTCTGACTGACTGACTGACTGACTGCCTGACTGTCTGACTGACTGACTGACTGTCTGACTGACTGACTGACTGACTGACTGTCTGACTGACTGACTGACTGACTGACGTGCTGACTGACTGACTGTCTGACTGACTGACGTGCTGTCTGACTGACTGACTGATTGACTGACTGCTGTCTGACTGACTGTCTGACTGACTGACTGACTGACTGCCTGACTGTCTGACTGACTGACTGTCTGACTGTCTGACTGACTGACTGTTGTGTATAGTCAGAATATTGAGCAACATAGCCCTGCAAACTAATTTGGATAGGTGTAACGGTAATTGGGAGTAGGTTCTGTAGGTTGGAAGCAAAGTCAACAAAGTGACTACTTGTAGTCGGAGATGACCTATTGGGTGTGCAATATGACTGTAATAGTCGGTACAGTATATGACTACTGGAGCAGCTGGTTTTCCAGTCCAAATCCTGAGATTTGAAGACTTACTTCGGCCGGATGCTGATCTGTTCCCCATTTGATTTGTCAAGGAGCTTCTTGATAATCTTAATCTAGTTGATGGGCATTTTGAATATTCCCCTGATGCCCTATTCTGAAGTATTTAGGATAAGTGCAGTATAGCGGACACAAATTCATGTCCTAATTTGGCGACCATTAAAAATTATATTTTATAATAAATTTCACAAGTTTGAAGATCTAGCACAATTAAAAAATAGCGGGGGTAAAGCAAAAATTAACTCTGTCTTTACCGTGAAGATGAAAACCGCCGTCATAACGACATTAGTTTGTGACGTCATACGTTGATTTCAAGCATTTTGACATCATAGGCCTGGCAATGAGGCTCGTTAAATATGGTCATAAATCTGGGTCCGCTATACTGCACTTTTTCCGAATATTCTTTTCTGTGATGTCAATAAAGGTACTTTTATACTGACTACTGTCACTCATACAGACAACCTTTTTGCCTAATTCAAATGACAGTCACTAGACTGGCAAAGCCCCTTAGATGTTACTTTAATGGTCTTGTTCTTTATCCACCATTAGTTCCAGGAAGTTGGTCCCTATGTATATAGACAGAAGAACTACAAGTACGGTGCACACTTCAAGGGAGCCACAGTGATGTTCTATGATGCACCTACACAGTATTTTGACGTGCACCTGACAAGATCCGAATGCCCAAGATGCCGGAGACATGATCAGGTATGTCACAAATTATGGGTTCACTGCAGATGCTGATTTGATGCTTTCATCTCTGTGCTGCCTATGGGTGTGGTGTGATGGTAATCTTTTGTGGGCTAATGATACATATCGAATTACATTGTATATGGTGCATGACTGTGAAATCTATTTGCTGGAAACTCGTTTGACTGAAAGAGAATAAGACATAGTAATGATGGGCTTTCTTTGAATCGAAAATTGGAGAACTTCCACGAAGCCTTTGCCGGTTGCCAATGCAAGAAAAGACATTTCAATGCAAGCTCAAAGTTTGCAGGAGCACAGTGAACAATGATTGAAACTGCTCCAAAAGGACTTACAGGGAAAAAATCAGGTTCAATCAGTCTCAGTGTATATGAAAGATCAGAACCTTAGAGATTTATAAGCTATTGATACCTATTATATGCCTATGGTAATAACGAGTCATTTACTTAATGGCCTATAACAGGGATTCGACTGGGGAGCTCTATTGACAACAAGGTTACTGAAATAGCTTATGCCACATTTATTGGATATCACGCTTGGGCTGGTTCCTTCATACCACAGATGACAAACCTGTTTTCTAAGATAGTTACTGAGTCGCACTTGGTGCTGTGGTCTAGTGGTAAGGCATTGGACTCAAGGTCCAAGGTCATGGGTTCAATCCCAGCCACGGCATTGGGGAACTGAGCAGATCCTCCTGAAATCACTGCTCCACTCAGCCCAGATGTAAATGGGGAGGTTGTTGGTGGTGGTGGTGGATTAGGGCTTTACGTCCTGTATTTCTGCAGCTGATGGGCTAATTAGGACAGGTAGAGACCATGGCAATGAGATGAAGGATGAAACAGCCATCCAACATAGACTCGACCGGGAATGAACCCGGGACCCAGTGGTTGGAAGCCCAGCACGCTACCACTGAGCTAGGCCCCCACCCCTAGGGAGGTTGTTGGCTATAGGCTGAGATGGCATTGGACTGATCAGTGATGGCCCAGCATGATGTGACAGCTGTATGCTCCCCTGGCAGTTAAGAAAGTTCAAGAGTGAACAGAGCCTGCTGACCGATGGTTATTGTGAAGTCCACTGAAAGGCATACAATTTGCTCACATATCGGTTATAAACCGGCACTTTTACCTTCTAGGTTTCCTGCTGTCTGTGGAAAATGTTTAAATTGTGCACCTGACAAGAGCTTTAAACAAGTGGTCATAAATTCAAAGGACTTCCTCATTCTCGAGTGGTTATGTAACTGTAACGATGTCCACATCCTTCAAAGTTGTTACGCAGTGCAATTAATTGGAATTTATGGTATTTTCCTTGCTTTCAGATAACCGTCTTTAATCAAGCTTATCTACAGAATGTGGGCAAGTGTGGAGGACTGCGTAATTACTTAGTCTGGGAGATGTCATCATTAGTAAAGGAAATATTACAGGACAAGTTGGATATCTACTCCGAAGACTTTGTTTATCAAGAACTTGGTAAATTTGACAAAAATTTCATTGATAATGACTCTGCAAACGCCTATCCAACTACTTTTGAGTTTTTTGGATTTGGCGGTTGGTTGAATGACTATCATAAAAACAGCGCCCTCCTGCAGACGTTTCCTCAGGGCTTCAGTGCTGCCGCTATGCGTGGATTGTACGAGGCACTGGAGCAGACGACAAATTGCACCAAGTGGTCATCAAACAGCTCCTGCCAAGAATCATTACGCTCAAATGGGGCCCCTAATGAAACTTTATCTCAATGTACATTTTACGAGTGCTTAAAGTACAGCCAAGACTATTACTCCGGAGATAAAGAACTTACAAGTGCGCCTAAGTGCTTAGCCAACCACCTGTGCCAGAACCAATCGTCATGTTTTGATTTGCAAAACACCAACATGTCGGTGACCATTCCTCTCATTTATTCATTCGTCTTCGAGCATTTACTGTCCTATATTTATCACATGAAAATTGTGTTGACTGACAATGGGATTGTTGTGTCAAGATCACAAGACTCTGTTGCCCTTGGTTACAAGCAGACCGTCACATATAGACCCCATTTGCAGAGGTCGGTGCCTGGGGTTCTTCCTCACGTAGACTGGACATTGCCTGTGTCCACTCAGTGTCCTGTGGTCACTATGTCTAATTGCTACCAGGCCGTGGATGCTGCTTCTAACTTCCACTGGAGAGGTGAGTTGCCTTAAGCTGTTAAAATCACATTGGCTCTTGTCCTGACAAACCTTTACCCATGACCAACGTTCCGATAGGCCTATATCAATTGATTAATGTTATTGATTAATATAGGTGCAGATCAGAGGATAGATCCTTTGATTACACCCAAAAGGCCTTTTAGCAATATCAGGTCAGGTATCATAATCTATATAGGTAGGTCCTAATTTTATAAGTAATCTATAGTACTAAATGGCATCATACCAGTTACTGGGCATGTAAGATATAGGGTTATCTTGTATGCTTATACTTTGACTAAATTGGCAACTCTGGTTTCAGTAAATGTACAGTCGGTCTTAAAGTAAAGATTTCTGTGGGAACCGTTGCCGACTGGCACTTGAAGTTTAAAGGCTGCAATGAACCATTCAGCAGATCTGTTCAAGCTTAGGTGTTTCTCAACTTCTTTGCCTGTTACCCGTAAGGGGGGGGGGGGGGGTTGAGCACTCACTTGGCGTCAACTGTCCTTACCAAAACAGCTTCAGTTGGATAGTGATAAAGAGTTTTTCGTTTGATATTTGCATTTCTTCCCTGCCAAAGTGGAATTTTGAACCCGCAACCTTCAGTTAGAAAGCTCACCAATCAGCCCAGAGCATATCTTAAAAGGCAAAAATATTATATATAGTTCAATTAGCAAAAAAACTAAAAAAACATTTAGTAGGAATAGTTATTCTGATTGTTTACATGAGCACTTTGCACTGCATGACACCAGCTGCATGAACACCAGGAATCTGTCATACATCGGAGAATGCCCGTTTGTGCTATTTATTACTTCCTAATGGGCTGTTGATGTTTTACCTCCTGGGGTGAGCCTTTTATCAGCGTAATTTTATCGGGGCTGGGCGCAGGTGGCCATGTTGGACTTTGCCAGTGGGAGTGATATGTTTGTGTGTCAACCAAGCCGCTGGCACCTGTCCAGCAACATCTGGGATTACAAGCTGCACCTAAAAGCCTTGGGTCAGGCAATCCAGTACATAACCTAATACTTGCAGTTTTTGAACTAAGTACCATTTAAATAGATCTGACGGTAGTTCAATTTTATAGAGGTGGTGAATTTAATTGTTAAGACATTGGTGTGTGTGTGTGTGTGTGTGTGTGTGTGATTAGGGCTTTACGTCCTGTATTTCTGCACCAGTTGGGCTAATTAGGACAGGCAGAGACCATGGCAATGAGACGAAGGATGAAACAGCCATCCAACTTAGGCTCGACCAGGAATCGAACCAAGGACCCAGTGGTTGGAAGCCCAGAGCTAGGCCCCCGTCCTGTTAAGACATTGGTCAGTAACTGTTCTTCTTGAGGGTCCTGTATTCAATACATATCAGCTGTCTTCAACTCAGACTGCTTTTATTTGACAATTAAGTTGCCAGTCACAGTCACAGTTAGAAATTTTAATACAGTCTATTATTTCATCAGTTTATGTTGAAACAAAGAAAAATGTCCCTATCTGTATTCTCTTAATATTCCATACAAATATTCTGAGAATGACCTTCCATTATACATCACTGACAATGTTAGTTGCAGCAAGCATATGTATAGTCTATCCACAGACCCGCAACTAACAATAAAATATGTACGCTGCTATGTAGTAAATCACCCTAATGGCAGTGTAGAGATGGGAACGAGTTGAAAACAACTTCACTAATGCATAATAACACCACGTAATTGCGTTGCCCATGTAATGCACTCTATACTGCAATGTCTCATACTGCCTACTATAAAATTCCCAGGTTATCTCTTTAGATTTACTGGAAACTCCACTATTTGCAACTTTGATATGAAATAGTTTCCGAGTATAAAAATCATGGAACTCAGCTGCGAGTAAATTGTTCTAAATATGTGAGCATGTTGAGGCTTCTCCTATCACCAGCTGAACAACTGGGATCAGAAATTGGACCCATGATCCTAATATAAAGTACACATAGGACAGTTCATACCAACTTTGATACTTATATCTTGATTATTAGAGATGCCAAAGCACCCACAAGGACGTTTTGTTGGCCAAAAACCAATATTTTAAAGATGCTTTAACACAAAAATTACTAGGAGTAAGCCAGGTGTACTTAGCATTTCCTCATTAAACATATCAAAGTTGAAAATAATTGAGTTTCAAGCAAATCTGAAGACATGACCTGGGAACCACTGGTGCATTTCACATAGCACTAAGAAAACTTGCTGGTCTAAAAAAAGGTGGTTGCAACGCTTTCGCGCTGTTCAGCAGGCGAGTCTTTTGATGAATCGCCACGTCTGATTGGCTGAGCGGGTGTTAAATTAATTGTTTTTTGATTCCGTGCCTTGACCATTTTCATAGTCGTTTACAAGTCATTATACAAATAAAAAAGATTTTGAACATTGTGTGGAAATGATCAAGGCACGGTTACGATTTCAGGTAACGTTTTCCTTGTGCATGGAATGCCCCATAAGTGCAACCTGAACTTTGACTCTCACGCAGGATTTTCAGAAGGGTTTGCCAATGTCATAATCCTTACACCATCCAGCTGATAAAAGTATCTACAGTATGACTCATATGGAATTGTCCATGTTTTGCCGACATCACGGCAAAACACCCCGAAACGCGGCGTAAGTCGGCGTGATGCTGAAAGACATTCCTGACTAATTGGTTATAATTAATTTGCGGCTGGTGTTGGCTTGCAGCGGCTAGTCGCGCCTCCTTGCCCCTTGTTACGGATATGAGCTTGGTGGGCTGATGTGTGTGGTGGTCAGAGGTCCTTTGCCCTCATCAGCCACATGTGTTCTTATCTGTGTCAGATTTCCATTTTATCACATTCAGATAACTTGGAAGGCAGGGGTAAAATGCATGAATTCACATATCTCAAGGGCTTATTTTACATTATAATATTATTGGAGTTCTATAAAGCACAGAAATTTCACTGAACTATACATTCAAGATAAAAAGACATGAAGTCATAAGTCAACCAAATGTGAAACTTATTTCTCTAACCTGTCCTTCAAATGTTGTTGTGTAAGTTACATTAAAATAGATTATCTAATGTCTGCTGAATACCACATTGAGTAGTCACAAGAAAGAAATTGGGTTATTAACTGTGGTCAAAGCACACTGGGCATTATGTTGAGTGAACATATTTCTAGAGGATGTCTCAAGCAGTGGAAGCTGTTTTTATATTATTTTTAATCTTATTATTTTTTTATTTATTGAGACCTGTCATAGCAACAATGAAAAATGAAAGGTATAAACAATGTTTATTGCCTGAGCATGCAAATAAAATATTTTTATCCTTTGGATCCAAGATCTAACTTGGACAAAAATGTGATTGTTTTCTTATGCGGTCTCTGTGTCTCTAAAGGACTCTATTTGCTTTGAAAAACTGTGAGTTCGGAATATTCAGTTCTTAAAATTAATTATATTGAGTTGTATTTTTGGTTATTTAAATTTTATGTTATCAATTTGTTAAGCTGTGCCCTGAGCAATGACCAGTCGAGCAAATAACCCCCTCCTCCCGTCCACCCCCCATGGCCCTGCATGGGTGGCCCTCATTTAAGTGATTGCTCCAGGCCAGATCAAAGAACATGCTTAGTTACTTACTCTTGAGTCAAAATAGTTATTTTCTAATTTTCTTATTATACACCAATGACTTACTTTTTGTTGGGTTGCTTTAATTTTCTAGATCAAGAGCATATAAATCTTATTGCATTATGTAAGGTAGATCCAGAGATATGAAAAATGACAATGTAACTAAAAACATATTGAATATAAACAGTGCTCAATCATACCATGCAAACACATTATGTCCATCTGTATCACTTGCTGTATGTTAATGTTGCTGTATTTTCATTTCACAGTAGGCCATAATTTTTAATGTTTCTCCATAAATTTCACATTTCATAGATCCGAAATAATTCTCAAAAATAAGTTTCACATTCCTGAAATATTGTTTAATATAACACTGACTGACTGACTGATTTGACTGACTGCTGGCTTAATAATACTAGCACAGATTATTGAATAAGGGCTTGGTGCAGCCAATATTATGACTGACTGACTGACTGACTGACTGCTGTATTTATAATGCCAGCACAGATTATTATGACTGACTGACTAAGGTATTACCCTGGTATTACTGACAGACTGCCAGTCACCCTGTATCAGTGATGGGGAGTGGGTGTTACAGAAGGGGTGACCTGATTAGGACAAACTTTCTGGGTCATTTTGCACTCAGCAGTTGTTTGGCCAGGACTGACCTCATAATTCCTTGTAAACATAACAAGTACTCATGGATTTACCATTAGATGGATGCCATGGGGAATATAATAATCATATTGTGTCTGAATCTCAAATGAAGAAACCCAAGTAAGTGGAGAATCAGAAAAACTTTTTTTTTGTCTGAAATAATATGTGTCATAGGTCACAGCAAGTTGGCTGCTTGTTCAAAAATAGTTTGTCTCATGCCTAAAAGTTGGGTGATTGATTGATTGATTGATTGATTGATTGATTGATTGATTGATTGATTGATTGATAATTGATTGAACAGGTGTCAATTGCTACAAGCTCATGTCTCCTATCATTGGTTGCTCAGTCACAAAATTAGTCAGTCAGTCAGTTCTGTCCACTGACCTACATATCTATATGTAGGTCAGTGCTCCTGTCCCTGGGCTCCTGTTTATCTCTGTCTTTGCCGTTGCCATAGCAACCATTTGTCAAGGCTCTGTGACAATATATGGTAAATATAGTTGAATTTAATATAAATAATAACCTTTAAAATAATTTCAGCTTAGCCAAAAATGATTTAGGACACCATCATTTCCAGTAAGACTAATATATATTTTTATATAATGTTGCAAACTATCTATCTAACTACCTATCTATCTAGCTAGCTATTTATCTACCTAAATAACTATCCATCTCTCTATCTATCTACCTATCCATCTATCTCTCTATCTATCTCTCTATCTCTCTATCTATCTATCTATCTATCTATCTATCTACCTATCCATCCATCTCTCTATCTCTCTATCTCTCTACCTATCTATCTATCTATCTATCTATCTATCTATCTACTTAACTACCTATCTATCTATCTATCTATCTATCCATCTATCCATCTATCCATCCATCTATCTATCTATCTATCTAGCAATAGTCAAAGTAGCCTTCATAAAAAAACAGAATGCAGACAGGTCCGAAATTGTGAGGGGATCTCATTAGTCGTTTTAATGTATTTATCTGTTCAGTAGTCTTGATGGAACAGTGGACTTGCGTAATACAATTGTGAGCTATTGTGACACGGTGGTCTTGATAGTGGTTTTATTGGGGAGATTGTATTTATATTGTGATTGTTAACCACAACATAACTTTATTCAACGCCACAAACATAGCATGATACATCTGTAGTTTAAAATATTTATTTCTAAATTATAATGACACATTTATCACTTCATATAATCTTGATTAAACTGTGGTTTATCTAAGATATAATGAACTGGTACTGGTATAGATGTGGTTAAATGTAAATAAATTTATTGATAATAGATATCTCAGGATCAACTGATCACATTGCAATGAAATTTGCATGGTCTTAATCTAGAAGGAGAGAGCTATCCAATGAAAATAGAGTAACTTTCTTCAAATGAAGGAGAAAAATTATTGTTGTCACTCAAGACTGGTAGAACATGTGTCCTATATCTTACTACACAAGGGTTTCAGGGTATCAGTTTCAACCCCCTCTGTGCAATTAAACGCTGATATCTATATACCCCCATGATATGTAACACCTGCTCTTAAAGGGACCAAGGATTTGATGGGGTTAAAAGGGATAAAAGAAATAGCGGGGTAAAGCCCCGACACTCCCCGCAGGTCGGCAAAAGTCCGAGAGGGGCCCCGCAAAGCAATTAGCCATGCCATGGGGGGTAAGCGCAATGCCCCGCTACAATCCGTGACATCCCGTGTCTCCCCAAATGTCGGCGAAACATGGACAATTCCATATGAGTCATACTGTACCAACAGTTTATTGCTGTATTTCTCAATGCTACTGTCTCAATGCTTAGGTCCAACCCATGACATATTTACCTCATGGGTGGGGTCTTTCTCTTACCCCAGCCTAGACAACGACTACAAGGCACCATTGATTCAAAATCGCATGTGATATTGCAACATTCTAATATAATTGTTTTGTTATTTTTCAGCATACATGGGCCATCACACTCTGCCTCTCTCCTACTTCCCGGCAGCTTCTACCTCTGACCGCCAGGTGGTTTCACCCTATCTCAACTTTGCTCCAAGTACGAATCTTGGCCCATGTGCATTCTATGGAACAGGCAAAGAACGCCTGGACATTTTTCTCCCGCCTTTTTTACGAAGATTACCATTCTATGCATCTGAAAATACCAGCTACCGAGGTGTCACGGTTGAACGATTTCTGCTCAACAGTAGTAAGTTTCCTATTCATTAAATTTTATATATGTAATAAATTACTACTACATGTACTATTACTACTACTACCACTACTATGACTACAAAGTATTACTACTAAATATTACTATTAAGCACTACTACTACTACTACTACTACTACTACCCCAGCTTCCTCTACTACAGCTTCTACTACTACTAATATTACTACTCCTGCCTCCACTAGTCCTGCCTCCACTACTACTACTGCTACTGCTACTGCTACTACTATTACAACCACTAGTATGACTACTATTAATACTAAGTATTTCTATTAAGTACTACCTATATAGCTAGGATTATATAACATGACCTTTGAAAGAACTGACTGTTCGTGAGGACTAACAACCCTCAACAGTTCAATTTCGTGTAGAGCCTAATCTGGCAAATGGCTGGTGCTGACTCAGATTGACTTTTGATGTCCAACGAAGTCTATCAGTCACTTTATTACTTCCTGTGAAGTCCAGTGAAGTCTGCAGCAAGCAACTGATGACGTCATATCGTCTGATAACCTTCGAACACGTGACTGTTGGCCCACGTGTCTGCCACAAAAGAAAATCGGTGTAGGAGTCTATTTGAATAATTCCCGAATAATTAATATTACTGGTGTTGTATGCATTTACGATTTGTGGAAGCAATGAGGCCTACTTGATACATCATATGGATTCCGGCATGTTTTAATATAAATGCATTTAGAGTTCAAGACTAATATTATTGAGGATATTTGCATAAAATTTTACATTCATTTTAATAATTCATAATATTTAGTGTATCCTTTACTTGAACTAAACATGACATATAAATCAGCATAGATCTGTGCATTTGTTTAGCGTCTGAGGACCTGCACATCTAAGTCCTGGTTTCAAAGGGGATAATGCTACTAATTAATTCATCATCCCAGAAAACAAATTTTATAAAAATTGCCTCACCCACCCAAGTGGTAGCAAGGACTATCTCAGGACTTAGTCGTTTGTCCTCCTCAGATGTAATTGTTGTTTGTCACAGTCAGTTGGTAACTATGACTAAAGGGCCAATGAGTGCAGTGTTATTACTAACCATATCATCATAAAATATAATAACATATCTTTCGCAATACTATATCCTAGAGTTTTTTTGACCCCCAACTATGAATTACGTCGGTCAGTATTCATGAATGGCCTGAACAGGACAATCAGAACAATTGTTATTGTGTGTGATTATCGGCCAGCCTCCATTGTGCTATTCTATTGTTTGAACCAGCCCTATTATTTCGGTCCTGATTGCTTTGCTGTATCTGTTGCCATTTAGTGTAGTGACTTGGCCTGATGGACAATTTGTGCCCAAGTCATTGGAGTCTATACTCGCTGAAGACCATATACACGTTTATCACATGCTTAGGTACATTTTCTCCCCATTACAAGACTCTTCCCAGAAATATACAGAGGGAAAGTTAGCTGTATAAGGGAGTATAGTGATATTAAGGGAAACTTTAGCTGTATAAGGGAGTATACTGATATTAAGGGAAAGTTAGCTGTATAAGGGAGTGTACTGATATTAAGGGAAAGTTAGCTGGTTGTGGTGGATTAGGGCTTTACGTCCTGTATTTCTGCACCTGGTGGGCTAATTAGGACAGGTAGGGACCATGGCAATGAGACAAAGGATGAAACAGCCAACCAACATAGGCTCGACCGGGAAGTGAACCTGGAACCCAGTGGTTGGAAGCCCAGCATGCTACCACTGAGCCAGGCCCCCACCCCAAGCTGTATAAGGGAGTGTACTGATATTAAGGGAAACTTTAGCTGTATAAGGGAGTGTACTGATATTAAGGGAAACTTTAGCTGTATAAGGGAGTATACTGATATTAAGGGAAAGTTAGCTGTATAGGGAGTGTACTGATATTAAAAAAAATATATAATAATAAAAATAAATCTGAGGAATGGGATAAAAAGGTCATAGCATGGGTTGAGGGAATATACTGATCGAGGGGGAGTTTATCGGGGATATACTGCAATCAACCCATGTTATAACCTTTAAGTATCCCACATGAACCCTAACCTGGAGGTCAGCTCAGTAAACTACAATATTGACATAAGGTTTCGTCTGGGTTCCATAAGGTCAGATTTGAAATTGGAGCATTGGTCCAGAATCCCTCCGCAGGACTGAATGTGCCCCTGGGGTGACATTCAGAATGAGGAACACCTGAGGATGAACTGTGCTTTAACGCAGAATGCCAGATGTCTGTGACATTCATGGAACTGTGTCTGACTTTTCAATCACTAAATTTTGCACTTTGATTTTAGAAAATCCTCAATTTGTGTAATTTCAGAGAATGCTGTATCCTTCAACTTAATAAAATTCTCTCTCTCTCTCCCTGGTGCTAGAATATCAGCTTGATTTTAACAAAGCTATCGACGTTTTAGTTGTGTTGGTAGACCAAAAAAAACAAGAACTCGGATATTTTGTTTTGAAACTCGCACTATGAGTCTATGACCACGAAGAAAAATGTAATATTCGGATTAAAATTATGAACAAAAAATGATTTGGCTTGGTTATTATAACCAATGCAAACTGACTGCCCTTCGTGTCTAGCATGTTTTTACAACGACGACAACAACAACAACTTCAACAACAACAACAATTATAGACTGGTATAGACTGGTATAGACTGGTATGCCCGGCCATTACAGATCTTGGCCCTATGAGCACTTCACTGATAAGAACAAACATCTAATACAACCAGATTTAGCTAGTTTCATGTTGTATAAAAAGGGAATAAGTAAGCGGCCAACTCCAATCTAGCACGTGTTTGCCTTGAACCTATGGTGGTCTTATTAGAGACGTTCTTCGATGTACTTAAATCAGATGCTCATGTACCGGAAGTTACTTAGCCCACAGGAAGTTCATCAGACATTGCGGTAATGTTACTGCCTATTTATATTGAAGCCAGCTTGTATTTACAGCAGCTAGTAAGACTGCTGAATGTAGCGAAATTGGAAATAGTCTAACAAGCTGAAACAGGCAGTCATGAGGTCACTGAATTCATTTACTGCCTGAGTGGTGTTTTTGACACACACAATATGCAAGTCAAGCAAGTGTGTAGGGTATTTACAATGCAATGGGGAGAAAAAGTAAAAGAGCCTACAGGGGGCACTACGACCGTAGCAGATGAAAAGACAATAAGATGACTTCACTACACCATTGTTACATGCATGACGTCACAAAGTCTCTTAAAAACTGAATTGGCCAGCTGCTCTGCATTGGTCCCCGGTTTGATCCCCAGCCTGGGCACTCTTCATGGATGTCGATCGCATTGGACGTTAAATTGGAGGTGTCTTGTACATGATGTCCATGCTGAGGCAATAAGACTCCACCCATGGGGTAAATGTGTAACATGGCATGGGTGGGTGGATTAGGGCTTTACGTCCTGTATTTTGGCACCTGAGTAACATGGCACAGACTCCAGACTGCCTTATCATCTCATCAGTACATCTCTAGCAGCTGGTCATAAAAGCTGACTAAGTGGGTGGGTGGGTAATTAGGGCTTTACATCCTGTATTTCTGCACCAGTTGGGCTAATTAGAACAGGCAGAGACCATGGCAATGAGACGAAGGATGAAACAGCCATCCAACTTAGGCTCGACCGGGAATCGAACCCGGGACCCAGCGGTTGGAAGCCCAGAGCGCTACCTCTGAGCTAGGCCCCCGCCCTAAAAACGCTGACTAAACTTCTATTTTTGTCTTTTTGTGCCATTGTGGTTTTGTTCATTACGCTGAACACTTTTTTTCTGATAGGTTTCATGTTGTTTTTTGTTTCATTTTTTTTTTCTTACCCTACTCAAAGCTGCACTTGTGGAAGGTGGAACATATCATTCCCTGCCAATGTGAAGCAACCTTTTGCAATCACTTTATAGTCCAAAGCAGACCCCAGTGTGTCCATTGGGTATATACCCTGGTTGTCACTCACTGCCAACTTTTGCAAAACCATCAATAAGCTGCCAATTACTTATTGTATCGTGTGAAGTTTTTTGATATAGTTTTTTTGGCCACTATTTTAACCAGTATACGTCTTTCACAAATCATTATATATTGAATGTACACAGGTCTTTTCTTGTGCCTGGTTTTGCCATTCATGTGTTTTCTGTTATAAAAAATATAATTACGGGAAAGCAGCGTCAGCCAAATTAGGTGTCAATTAATGAAAACGTTTTTTCTCCGCATGGTTTTGCCATCCATAAGGAGGTTTGTTTTTAGTTGTGGTTTTTTAAACTAATAAACATCACTTGAAATTTCTTTAAGTTTTTTTCTTAAGTTTTTTTTAAATGTCGAAATCAGTTTTTAGAGCTGGCAAAATGGAAGCTAAATTGAGGTCGAATGACCAGTATTCTGAGTACAAAAATAGAAACAACGGAAGAAAAATTTCAGTCAATCAAACGACCAATGACATGCACTGTTTTGTCTCCTTGCAGGTGCACTTGCACTTGATTCAGCCTTTGTTTTCCATGAAGGTCTGCAGGACATGCAGGGCAGCCAGGGATACTGCAGCTGGAGAACTTTTCCTCATCTCATGTTTGCTGATGAAACTAGAAACATGTTTTACCCCAACCTGATGAGACCCAGGGCATCCAAGCACTCGTCAAGTGTAAGTTCTTTCTGAGTCATATGTGTTGTTTTTGTAAATCATTTGTAAGTCATGTGTGTTGGTTTTGTAAGTCATTTGTAAGTCATGTGTGTTGTCTTTGCACGTCATTTGTAAGTCATGTGCATTGTATTTGTAAGTAATTGGTAAGACATGTGTATTGTATTTGAAAGTCATGTGAAAGTCATGTGTAAGTCATGTGTATTGTATTTGGCGCATCGTCTGTGTGAAGATGTTGTTCAAAGTCAAATAGGAAGAAATATGACCCCCATGTGACGTCACTGCCATTGTTAAGATTTTGTTTGTCGCCTAGCTCCAATTCAGAACACGTATTACCCACCAAGTAATAACGTATTACCCACCAAGTAATAACGTATTACCCACCAAGTAATAATGTATTACCCACCAAGTAATAACCTCATTCTTAGAAATATCCCTTGTGTGTGCCAGGTAGTGAGAAAAAAAAAAGATCTGTTGTTAATTAGCAGCGTTGACAACCGGGTTTACTGTGCATCTGGTATATGCTTCGTGTAGATTTTTCAATCTGACCTGCTTATAAGAACTGCCAAAAGGGTTCGTTACAGTTGTGTCCAGTGTAGTATGGGGCAAAAAAGTACTGAGTTAATACAGGGTGCGGTCAAAAACATCAGCAGCTACCGCTTCCTCTTTTGTTATTATCTCAATTGACAGCCATCACATGCAGATAATATGGATCTAGATATAGCTCATGCACACTTATCACACCTTCGGGTCATTTTCACCTGGGCCTTCGCAATACAAGCATTGTTACAGACACCTGTGTTGACCTTTGCCCCCACAAATAGGGTAAATAGCTTATTGTTTAATAAGAAGGGAGAGCATTGACACCTTTGAGGCGGAGAGTGCCATTTTGGGTTCAGGTCAATTTTCTGTCTTTTCTGTCTGAGTTACCCATCCTCCTGAAAATCATGCAATAATTTCCAGATTAGTTGGGTATTCAATTAGTCCCATTGGAATGCCATTATATTTCTCTGTTTCAATGTTCTGACCTTGCAGGATCAAAACTGGAACCATCATATAATGCTATAATATACATATGCATGTATAGAAAACACAGAAGGAGGATTCTGTGCAAATATTATATTTTCCATTAGCTTCAGAGGTTTAGTAACTAAGAACTTTCTTATTTGTAAATTTTCTATAAATAGGGACACCATATTAAGATTTAATAAGTACTGCCCTAATTCATACATGGCAGTGACTACACTCGACAAATTCATATTGGATATGTGATTACATAAACCCCATGACGCCTATAGATGTAAGGGAGATAGATACCTGGTCATTAGGCCTATTTATGACTCCTAGCTACAGGAGGTACCAAGTGCTTTTAGGAGTAATACCAGGTGCTCATATGTGACTGTGATTCAATATAGGGACATGATGAGTCATTGATGACATATGCAAGATGGTAGCATGCCTAATTGCTTATGTTTCACATTGTTCATGGCGGATACCACAAGTGACAAGTCTTAATCTGCCTCTTTTCTGATTGGATGCAATCGACCGACTCCTGCATTAGCTGTCTGAATGGAGCCTGCAGAGCTCTATGAATGCCTGATTGTCATTGTAATTCAATTGCCCTGAGAAAATATGGGCCAGGTAGAATATGAGGATTATCTTTCTTGTTGGAAATGAAAATTATACTGAGATATTTAATCAGTAATTCCAAGCAAAGTACACGAGTCTCTCTACAAATAACTCCCTTAGCTTAATGATTTTTTAAAATATCATAACACAGCATCACTGACCCTTATTTAAGTCCACCTATATGGAGGGGGGGGGGAGCTGATAATACATCGCAGATTTTATTTTAACTGTATTCGGTGAAAATTTAATGGTAACTCAGTGACTTACCATGGCAACCTACTGTCATGTCAATTTCCTAAATGTATATTCACCATGCTATATCCCTATTTGGTTGGGCACTAAAGACTCCATCACTATTAATTTGGGAAATTATGGACAATGGGTGCAATAACTTAATATTAGTCAGTTGCCACTTTCTTTTAATTTACTGGTTGCCATGGTGGGTGGGGTGGGTGATTAGGGCTTTACGTCCTGTATTTCTGCACCAGTTGGGCTAATTAGGACAGGCAGAGACCATGGCAATGAGACGAAGGATGAAACAGCCATCCAACTTAGGCTCGACCGGGAATCGAACCCGGGACCCAGCGGTTGGAAGCCCAGAGCGCTACCTCTGAGCTAGGCCCCCACCCCCTGGTTGCCATGGTAACTGGCTTTGTGAAATTAATTAATGTTCATGGCCAGACGGAAAGCTGGCATGAGGACCATTATGAGTCTGTACCCACACTGTTTGTTTTTGTAAAGCAGTCTATTAAACAGCTTATGAGATTAATTAAATTACTCTCATGAAATTATCTTTGCAGTTTGATGTGGAGGCCATAACTGGGGAAGTTTGGAGAAGAAACATCAGATATCAACACAACATTGGTGTGCCAAATTCATACATCACCTTCAACAACTCCTCATCATCAGCATCGTGTGGTTTGCCTCCGTATCCTGTGTACTGGGTTGACCAGGAGTTGTATTATAATGACAAGGGTATGAAGCAGTATAACCACCAGGTATGGCTATGAATATCTTATAACAGCATTGCAGTGTTATAGTTGTCATTCCACATATATCAGCTGGATGGAGAACATATGTATAT
This sequence comes from Alitta virens, assembly GCA_932294295.1. Taxonomy (NCBI): domain Eukaryota; kingdom Metazoa; phylum Annelida; class Polychaeta; order Phyllodocida; family Nereididae; genus Alitta; species Alitta virens. The sequence goes on from OW028574.1 coordinate 9,125,774, forward strand.
CTTAGCTCCTAATATTAGTAAACAAGTCAGGATCATACAGTTAGTTTCATTAAATATGGTTGACTCTATACAGGTGTAGCAACCTATTCCTGGCTTAAGCTAAAGCCAGCTGCTTCTGTCTACTCTTAGCTAATAGTCGGCTTACACCTACCACCACTGAAAAAATATAAACCTTAGTAAATGTAAGAAATATGTATTTGCAATAGACATGCATCTTATCAACAAAAAATTACAAATACACTTAACTCTCGAATAGTGCTGCATGTACTTTTAGATTCGGTTTTGAGTAGCAAGCTATAGCCAGACAGTTCCGTTTAGTGGCAGGTAGCATTGTATGGCAGAAGTTGTCTAGCTTCGTCTAGGTTTAATTTGACAGGCCGTTCTTAATGAAACTAACTGTATGCTGTGGTATATTAAATGGATCTTATGACCTACAGGAAGTAGATGCCTACAACTAATGCAAGGTCTTCTTATATCAAACAAGGAATATGACATATCCATATGATATCGTTAGGCCTAATTCAAGTACGAAAGGGTGCCTTGGATGTTCTCAAGATTTCACCACAATCCAGTTTGCCAATTAATTATGTTTGCCAAATGATTACATTTGCCATTATTTGCAGGTAAGACGGTTGATGAATGCCTCATGTGGAGGACTCATCGGAGTGGGCATCATCAGCTGTATTATCATTGTCCTGGGAGTTCTTGCAGCTACCGTCAGATGGCGCTCTGGTCGAATAGTTCCAATTAAGGATGATTCTTTCTGAATCTGAACAACAGTTGTGACGTAATTTTACAGTATGGCCACTTATGAGGAACTGTGGGGGACTGCCAAAAAGTCTTCGTTGGAACTGGGTGTCATTAGAATATTATGCAGCGTTGTAAAAGTTAGGCAAAAAATCCATTCCTGGACAATCACCTGGTATCCAGGCTTTTGTCATGTGAGCTCTTTATATATGCACAACGAAAACTTACGGTCTGAAAAAAGGTGGTTGCAATGCCTTTGCGCTGTTCAGCAGGCGCTTCTTTTGATGAATGGCCATGTCTGATTGGCTCAACGGCCGTGAAATTAATTATTTTCTGATTCCGTGCTTCGACCACTTTCATAGTTGTGTACAAGTCATTATACAAAAAAAGAAAATTTTTGGTCATAGTATGGAAGTGGTCGAACCACGGATGCGATTTCAGGTGAAGTTTTCTTAGCGAAATGGGTGTGACAGTATCTGGCAATGTAGTTGATAGACTTCATTATGTGTCATTATGATGGACTATAACTGTAATTGCATTGTTTATAACACATTATCACACCTTATGGTAGCTAGTGTTTTTGCTGGTGCCTGTTGTTATATAATTTACCTGCAGATTAGGCGAAAGAAAACCAAACCTTGTACTTATCATATACGTCTGAAGAAGTCAGCATAATTACCTGCAAATATTTATTGCAATTGCTTACTTATTGTTGTTCATGTTGGAGACATTATAAATATAAAACATTTTCATACTTGCGCCTGCGAGTTGTGTAAGAAAAAATATTCAGAAATACAAATGCAACACACATGAGACCTAAACTTCTATAAATAGATACAGTTAGTTCCATTAAAAACGGCCTGTCAAATTGGACCTAGACAAAGCTAGATGACTTCTGCTGTATGATGCGACCGGCCACTAAACGGAACTGTCTTGCTATAGCTGGCTAATCAAATCCGGATCTTAAAGTACATATTTATATTATATTAGATAAATTTTACATTTACCAAGGTTTATATTTTTTCAGTGGTGGGAGGTGTAAGCCAACTATATGCTAGGAGTAGACAGAAGCAGCTGGCTTTAGCCAGTTATAGCCACAATAGCCAGGAATAGGTCATTACAGCTGTCTAGAGTGACCATATTTTATGGAACTAACTGTATATTTGGTTCATATGGTGGCCATTCTATTGGTAACTAAAATTTGAAACAAAGTGGACCTGCTTATAACAAGTATACGGGAGAGTGGCGAAGTGTTCGTTATCATCAGGGATTCTGTATGGATGTCAGGAGTACAGGTATAAAAAAAATCCAATCCTGATAATGACCTCGCTTTAACGGGATTTTCACTATTTAGCTTTCTTGTTACGAACGAATGGGTACTACTGTAATAAAGTATCATGGAAAGTGGGTTGGTGGATAGATGGGTTATATGGCCCATATTTTTGCACCAGATAGGGCTGATAAGGACAGGCAGGCAAATGATGAAGCAAACTTCCAACATGGGCTGGATTTACTTAAGTCAGTTGATATTATCATATTGTCATTAACCAAGCAATAATACGATCCTACATATAAAACGACCCCAAGTAATGTTTTAAACGTGATTTAATCATAATAATAAATTAATTTCTTTATTGCATGTTTCAATTGTTTTGTATCTTATTATGGAAATAGAACAAGTAAAGATGACCTTCTTTGTCGTCTGTGACCTTTGGTGAGCGGCATAAATCTAGCATTCACAAATCTGAAAAACTAAATTTAAAGCTCCACTGTCTGTCAAAATGACTATTTTATAAAACTTGATCAAATAATTGAAAATTACCTGATTTGATCAAGGCACACTAAATATGTGTCTGAGCTAATGAATCTATCAAGCATTTATTACAAAACATTAATGGTACATTGAAACAAATAAGACCAAACCATTGCAAATACAATGGAAATGGCATCATCACCCATTGTTGATTATTGTGACGTCATCACTTGGTTTGTTTATATATTCGATTTTTGATGGCATGAAAAATTATATAATAGGTGAAATTTATTTATTTTATAGAGAGATAGTTAACCTAGCAAGGCTCTGGATGGTAGCTAATCAGTATTAAGACAATGAAGTGAATGTAATAGATTTAGGCTAAGTACTGTCATATTGAGTGACAATCCAGCTTTAAGCGAAAGTGAGCAATTCTGTGATGTTACAACAGTGATTGTATAGGCCAACATAGCTACAAGTCCCCTGTCCACAGGACAGGGTTACAAGGTCCTGGATGAAAAAATATTGACTTTTTGGCTTGAGTGGGAACTAGCCTTTTAGTAAACATTTGTCACACAACATACACCCACTGTAGCGTTAGACATACCTTTTTTATATTGTGTCGCGCTCAGATATGGTTGATTTCTTCCAATATTAATCGATTTCTGTGCCATTTTCGAATTCACATTTCGTAAACAAAGCTTGAAGCATGGCCACCTAGTTCCGAAAAACTCACAAGAGGGCTCTGGCGATGTTTCAACGCCCCTAGTGGCACACAGAATAGCGCTGGAAAGTCCGTAGTTTTCTCAATTTCACAATTAAAATATTTTAATAAACTATTCCACACGATTCCACTGTTCTATGGGTCTAATGAAGCTAAATTATTAGATATTTATCTGCACCATTGCACCTGGGTGGCGCTGTGATGTCGCCGGAGCCCTCTAGTGAGTTTTAGTGTAAGTAGACATCAATAACATGGTCGATTCGTCACAGCACGATTCGTCTTCGTAAAAACTGGACTGTTCATCACTCAAAAAAAGGTCGGTTCTTCACCGGCAGTTAACATATTTTATATAATAGCAGTGACCATACACTGTGTACCAGCCAAATCAACCAATTTCGGATGACAAATTGACCAAATTCGGGTGACGAACGGACCAGTTTTCATTGGGTTCAATCAGGCAATGACGAATCGACCTGCTACCTGTGAAAGCATGAACCAAGCGAACATGAATTTTGAAAATGCTCTTAAAAAGGATGTTTCCAGTGGCTTTTTCAGTAAAATCTGCGTGAAAGTAGTAAACGGAGTAGTAATCCTGTACATAACAACAAAATAAGGTATGCTAACGTGTTTATTGAGAAAAATGTGTCGTAATTTTGAGCGTCCATGAATTCCTATAGCAGGCGTTCCGACCCTACATCGCATCTAATGCAATGTAGGTCGGTTCTGGCTAAGGCCAACATAACATTTTTACAACACGTAATAAACAGACCAGTGTCATTGAATCCTGTATTTTTCATATTAACAGGTAAAAATCTGTTCTTGTTAACAGGTGGCAGTGTTAGTACATACAGGTGAGTCCGGTGTTCTTCGTTCGGTATGGATTCACTTATGTCAATTACCATGCAAATGTAACTGTTACAGCAATAAGTTCTATAATCCCATTTAGTGTTGACAGTGTTTATTCTTTCTTGAGTACAATTCAACTACTTTGACACTGAAACAATAATAATACAAACATTTATGAGATGAAGGAAAGACAGAACTGATATGCCTAACTATGAGAAATACATTTAAGTATTAAAGAATGTTGAAATATAGTAAACTATTATACAATATTGAAATGAAAATATAAATACCTTTTGTGGGATGTCTAAGTGAATGTTGTTACTCTATTGCTGTATTGAAGTGGAATGAATAGGCTAAGGAAGTACTAATGAAACTGTGAATATCATGAGGTGTGAAATGACATGAAACAAACATTGAAAACAGCATGTTGGTCAGCGTTGACCACAGCTACATTCCCCACCATGGATCCTGTGGGATCCAATCGAATTTATGAATTATATTTTAACTAATTTTGACATCCAAATTTGAACATAAATACAATTGATTAAGACATGAGTAATAGGTCAGTTTAGAAACTTTGTAGTAATATGATTTAACATGATCAAACATGTAGTTATCTCACGAGCAATTTGACTTATAAACATAATCACACTTAATGAATAAATTTTTGTACACACAAGAAAATGAAAGAAAGTGATTGACTGGGATGAGTGAACTTATTTATGATCAACTTCAAGCAACAGTACTAATTTCTGTACTGGTCTTTCTAGGTAGCTGAAAGCTTTAGTTCGTTTGCCAAATTCAGAAAGCCCTGGGTCACCAAGCTGAACTTTGACCTTCCTCACAAGGCCATCAACACTGGGGTATGTCTCAGTGACCTTTGCAACTTTCCATTGACATCTGGGAAGGTTATCATCAAGGACAAGGACAATGTCACCTATTTGCAGGTTTCGTTTCTGCTTAAACCATTTTTGTCTTTCCTGCATTTGCAACACATATTCCTTTTTCCACCTGTCCCAGAAAAGGTTCGCAAGGTACTGGACTCATCTCCATCGTTTCCTACTGTACCCATCATCAGTTTTAAATTCTCCAGGAGGGGAAATGACAACACCAGATTTCATGGTTAGCAAATGATTGGGGCAAAGTGGTAACATGGAGGTTGGGTCATTTAGTGTAGTAACAGTCAATGGTCTGCTGTTAACTATGTTTGCTGCTTCATGCATCAGCGTTCTCAAACTTTCATCATCAATCAAATGACCCTCTTTACTGAGCAAAGAGGTCATAACACTTCTCACGGACCTAATCATCCTTTCCCAGACACCACCGTGATGGCTTGCTGCAGGAACATTAAGTATGTGATCACATGAATTTTGCAACAAAAACTCTCTCACCTTTTGATCATCGATTTTATTTAGTGAATCTTGCATTTCTCTAATGCCGCCAACAAAATTACTTCCTCTATCAGACCGCAGTGTTCTGATTGGCCCGCGAATTGAAATAAATCTTCTCAATGCATTTATGAAGGAATCTGTTGTCATTGAATTCAATGTTTCGATGTGTACTGCTCTTGACGCCATGCATGTGAATAATAGGCCATACCTTTTTATTTCTCTGCGTCTTTCTTGAATGTAGAATGGCCCAAAGCAGTCGATGGCAACATGAGTAAATGCAGGACTATCCTCCAGACGATCTGGTGGTAAAGTAGCCATCTTCTGACCATGCAGTTTTCCTCGCTGCTTTCTGCAGGTAACACATTTAAATATCACACTTGACACCAATGATGTGAGACCAAGCACCCAGAATCCGTGGTTCCTGACCTCATTGATCGTCATGCCTTTGCCTTGGTGTCCCACCTTCTCATGAAAGTGATTCACAATGAGATCTGTGATGGTATGTAACTTAGGTAGCACAACTGGATGTTTGACTTCATATGGGAAACATCCTTGTGCCAACCTTCCCCCTACACGTAGGATTCCCTCAGCATCCAAGAAAGGATCCAACTTTTTGAGACGACTGATGTTTGTAACATTCTCATTGTGTGACTTCAAGTGTTGAATTTCATCAGCAAAAGCTTCACTCTGCACCTGCTTCACTAACAGCTTCTCTGCTAGGACCAAATCTGCAACTGAAATGAACTGGTGAGACTTATTCTTCAAATTTGCAATGAAACGAAGACATATGGCAACTACACGTTTTGTTTTATTCCAGTTAAATTTATCAACTGGCCATGCATATTTCTGAAAATCAATTGCAGTTGTTGTGTGACATGTAGCTCTTCTGACTTCGGGGTTTGAAGCATCAATTTCAAATGTTTCATCATTCTGTTGCACTTCTAATTTTGTCCACAAAAACACAGGTCCACTAAACCACCTTGACTGAAGCAACTGCTTGCCGGTGCATCCTCTTGAGGCTATGTCTGCCGGATTGTTGTTTGTCCCAACGTGAAACCACTGATCTGCTGATGTTACGTCTTTGATCTTCTGCAGCCTGTTTGCTACAAATACACAAAATCTCTTCACATCATTTGCCAAGAATCCCAGTACCACCTTACTGTCTGTCCAGTAGAAGTTTTGAAGATCATTGTACTCTAATTCTTCATTCAGTGTTTGTCCCACTTCAGTCGACAACACCGCTGCCGTGAGTTCTAATCTGGGTATGGTGGTCGCTTTCAAGGGAGCTACTCTGGACTTTGCCATCACCAAAGAGCAGTGAATCTCATCGCTTGCATTTACAAGTTTAAGAATTGAACATTGGCCATAACCGGAGCAACTCGCATCTGAGAAATGATGCAGTTCTGCTCTCTGACTCTCACCAAATTCGCTGGGTTTGAAGCACCTGGGTATTTCTGCTTGTTCTAAGTTTGGAAGTTCACTCAGCCACTTGGTCCACTTAGTAAGTAGTAACTCAGGGATTGGATCATCCCATCCTAGGCCGTCTCTGCACATGTCTTGTAGAATCATCTTTGCAAACAAAATCACAGGAGATATGAATCCTAGGGGATCATACATTGAACAGACTGTTTGCAGCACTCCTCTTCTTGTGGTTTTTGAGCTGTCTACCACAATTCTAAATTTGAAAGCATCTGACTCTATATACCACTTTACGCCTAAGGTCCTTTCAATTGGCAATGGGTCCTTACTCAAGTCAATATCTTGCACTGAGTCAGCACGAATCTCCAGAGGTAATGATTCAAGCACTTCTCTGCAATTACTAGTGAACTTGTGAAGTTTCATACCTCCATCACTGCAGATTCTAATAACTTTGTTGATTAATTCCAGAGCTTTGTCAATGCTGCTAACAGATTTCAAACCGTCGTCAACGTAGAAGTTGTTGTTGATAAACTTGCAAACTTCTTCACCATGCTTGCTCACACCATCACATGCAGCTCTCTTCAACCCATATTGCGCCACTGCTGGACTGCTTGTAGCCCCAAAAATATGTACACGACTGCGCAGCACAATAGGATCTGAGCTGTAATTTCCTTCTGCAAACCATAGAAATCTCAAGAAATTTCTCTGATCAGATGGTACTCGAAACTGATAAAACATTTCTTTGACATCACATGTAAATGCAACTCTTTCTTGTCTAAACTTGCATAAGACACCTATCAAGCTGTTTAGCAAATCAGGTCCTTGCAGCAGATTACTATTTAGTGACTGACCTTTGAATTTTGCACTTGCATCCATGACAATTCTTATTTTACCTGGTTTTGCAGGATGTTTAACACCATGATGCGGCAGATAATATGCAGGGGTGTCATTTCCCAGTTCTTCTTTGGGAACCATTTCTGCATAGCCACTGTCAATCAGATTGTTCATGAACTTTACATACTGTTGATGGTAGTTAGGATCTCGCTCAAATTTCCTAACCAGACCTTTCAACCGCTCTACAGCAACAGGTTTGTTGTCAATCAAATTCCTTCCTTCGTCCTTCAGTGGTAGGGGCATTTCGTAATGACAATCTTCGTATTTGCGTATCCCATCTTTCATCTGGTCTAAAAAGTGCTGATCCTCCGATGACAGTCCCTTCCTGTGACTATCTCCACTTTCTTCTCGCTTGAAAAAATCAATAATATCTTTAAGACTGAACAATTCTTTGGAAGTGGTACGAAGAACAATATGACCATTTGTGGTGAAAGAATGACATATCTGTGACTCACATGGCTTACCAATTGGGCCAACTACACCCCAACCTAATTCAGTTCTCTGTGCAAACGGACCTCCATCTGCTGGAGGAATAACCTCTCTTGGGGTCAAAGCCCTTGGACAATTCGAACCAATCAGCAGACCGACACCACAAACACTTCTGGGCATTAACTGATTCACAATAGGTTTTAAATATGGCCATCTTTCAGCCACAGATGCAGTAGGTATATTGTCCTCATTACTGGGTATGCCACGATGACTGAAAAGAGGTGGAAGTGGAATCTTGACATCACCATCAAAGGCTTGTACACTCAACTTTTCTATTCTTTTACATTGCATTACATTGTTCTCAGAGGTCATTGTAGACAACATCAATTGTGTACTTGTGCCATTTACATGTAGTTTGTCACACAAATCATTGCTAATGAAAGATGTATCAGATTGTGTGTCCAGTAATACATATGTCAGGACACGCTTAGAATTATCCTGACTGCTGACATACACTGGTACAATCATAGTGCTTCTATTACATATTTCATGTTTACTTGTACACAAAGCTACATTTGGTTTGACAAAATTACTCGCCTGATTTTCTATCTTCGGCTGTTCCTCTGCAGTCCTGCTTGGTTCACTGACAGCTGCATTATGTTCATTGTGAAGCACAGTCGGATGCTGTTTGTTGCATTTAGCACATTTTAATCTATTTCTGCAGATCTTGGCTATGTGCCCAGGCTGCAAACACCCAAAACACAAACCTTTTTCTTGGATGAACTTACACTTTTCATCCCTAGTTTTGCTTTGAAGTTTGAAGCAAATCTCAAGTGAATGGTTGTGTTTGTCACAGTAAATGCAATTTAGACTTTTGACTGCATTGCAGGTTCTTACCGTTTTGTCGCTAATACCTTTTGCAGACCTGTCATTTGAGATGCCAGTGGATTGTCTTAAACATGAAGTGACTGGGTCACATGCTATGTCAGCTTCCTTGCATAAGAAAGTGACAAATTGACTGAAAGCAGGGTACATTTGAGTTTCCTTTCTAAATTTGTAGGCCTCTCTACTCCATCTGGAAATTAACCACTCTGGCAGCTTACTTAGCATTGTGCGATTTTGATTTTCATCATCAAGTATCCTAAGATTAGGATTGTACCTTGCAACAACACTACACTGTTTAAGAAAGTCACTGAACTCTCTGAGACCTGATGAATCCCTTGATCCAATCTTTGGCCACAATTCAATCTTTTTCTTGAAAGCTTGCGCTACAGAAAACATGTCACCAAATCTTGATTCAAGAAGATTCATTGCCTCACTAAACGAGTCAGGTGTTGGCATTTGTAAGTAGCTTCTGACACACTTTAAAGCATCACCACCCAAGCAGCGTTTAAGGTAAAATATTTTGTCAGAAGAGTCGTTGTTTCTGCTCTCAATTAAAGCAGAAAATGCACACTTCCAACTTGGATAATCCATTGGATCCCCATAGAAAGTGTCAGGCTCTGGGGCTGGCAAACGACTAGCATTTAGGCTGTCTGTAATGGACTTTAAAACATTGCCAACTTGACCACCATCTGTTACTGAAGTGTTTACAATGTAATTTTGACTGGTGCTCCTGGGAATGAAACTAGGAGCACTTTGGTTTAGTTCACTCACTTTTGCACACTCACTTTCCCTGTCTACCTGTGTGACTTGTTTATGAATATCAGTTATTCTACTATCACTTTTAGAACCTTTGTGAGAAAACTTGACATTGTCATCTACAGAATTTTCAGCATTAACATCACTTTTATGTACAACCTCAGTCAACTGTGTTTTACTTGTAGAAATAATGTCACTCTCGTTTTGTCTTGAAACTAAATTGGTTTCAACAGTTTGTGAAAAGTCTTCAGAGTTCTTACTTTCAACATGGCCAATAGCTTGTAATTTAGCTTCTTCTACAGCAATGTCTCTCATGGTGGCCAGTCTATTCAATTTACAGTTTACCTTCTCGAACTCCAGCTTCTGAACGCTCTCTTCTTCTAGGTACTGCAGCTTGGCCTTCAGTGCAGCAGCTTTGGCAGCAGCTTCTGCTTTCATCGAAGCCACTGAGCTACGGCTGTAGTGCGATTTTGTACTTTGCTTACTCCGACTGCTACGATTGCTTCTGGTACTTCTGGAGGTGTGCGATTTGTTCTCAGTTTCTTCCATGCGTATTACGTGAGTCAATTCACCTAGTATTGCCAGATTGGTCCGTTGGCAGTCCTTGAAGATATCTGCGAAGTCCTTACGCAAGGATTGGTCTAGTTGTCCCATTGTGTAGTAGCTGTCAGACACATCTTCAATCGCATGCTCAAGTGTAGATCGAAATTTTGTGGGGGTCTCGATATCGACAATGCAATTTGCAAGGTAATTCGTGCACTTAGTTATTTTACTCTTGTGCATTTTGATGGCAGACTTAAAAGCTTGAGTTTTACTCTCAATTTGGAACTGAAGTCCCTTTTCAGTTGAAGTTCTTAATCTTGCTCCATTACCATCTGTAGAGCTGTGATGTCTTGCACTGTCATGTGAGCCGGGGAACTCCAAAAGGCCAACCAACTGTGAAGTGCTTTGTGGTCTCAGTTGACTTGTCTGTCTCATCAGTACCATGAGCCCCATCATGATCAATGCTAACTCCTGCCATTTCTTCTAAGTCCATTCCACTCAAGTCCAAAAAGTGTCACTGTTACAGCAATAAGTTCTATAATCCCATTTAGTGTTGACAGTGTTTATTCTTTCTTGAGTACAATTCAACTACTTTGACTATGAGAAATACATTTAAGTATTAAAGAATGTTGAAATATAGTAAACTATTATACAATATTGAAATGAAAATATAAATACCTTTTGTGGGATGTCTAAGTGAATGTTGTTACTCTATTGCTGTATTGAAGTGGAATGAATAGGCTAAGGAAGTACTAATGAAACTGTGAATATCATGAGGTGTGAAATGACATGAAACAAACATTGAAAACAGCATGTTGGTCAGCGTTGACCACAGCTACAGTAACATGGTTTCTCTATAAAAGATTGTTTACCTGTGATAATGGTCTGTAGGGTAAGACCTAGCCCGAGAAATCTGATGTTAGCTCTTATTTATTATCTGATATTTTGTGAGCGCTTTGACATCAAAAGTGGGTAAAGTTTAGTTTTTCACATTGTGACACCCATTTTCATAGCCTGAGAATCAGACATAGGTAGGAAGGCTGGGGATGGCCCTACACAACCCGCGCGACACGGAATTTCAGGTGGGCGAACTCAGACTATGCAAGTTTCTCTGACTGATCACTGCCAATGGCGGCTCACTATAAACGTCACAATAATATATATATTATGAATTAGAGCCGACAGCGGCTTGTGGTCAGTCAGTTTCTCGGGCTAGGTAAGACCAAGACTTAGAAAAAATTTAGTTTTGGGTCCTGCTGGTCGGACCATATTTTTGACTGACCTATTTTTTAATATTACTTATATTATTATTACAAGATAGAAAATAATTCCCCACCTACCTACCCTAATATTTCTGGCCCAAATCACCACAACCAAAAAAAAATGTTCTAGGCTTTATCAAATTGCAACGAATATATGTCAATCTTACACAAACTGCAATCATGTACATACATTTTATAAGTTGTGATTTGCATTAATTCTTTGCATGAATTGTATAATGTATGTATTGTGATAGAAATATTTATATATATATTAATGGCCACAGCAATCTTCAAGCAGTTGCAGTCTGCATGTAGCCTTGCATAAGCACACCTGGAATGGCGTTCAGTAATCAAAGATGTTCAATAAACCATTTTGATGATTTCGCGTGTTTACTGTGCTCAATGTCTGAAGGAGCAGATTATGATCATCATCAATGCCCTTGTGATCTCATAATCATCAGATCTTACAACTAATCAGAGAGAACAAAATGTCTGCACAAAGCTCAGTTATTATCAAAGGATTCTCTTATTACACATATTACATGCAATCAGGTTGTCAGGACTAAAATGAAGTGATTATTATGGTGAATATAATGTCACCTTTTTGACATAGGCCTCTAGAAGACGAATTTGCCGGTGAATATAGATCATTCAGAATATATGGCTTAAAAAAAACAAACATAAAAAACACCTTTAGTGGCCTGTAATCTACCCGTAGCTGGCAGTCTACCGAAAGTGACGCGTGCTATATTTACGTTTCCGCTACGCACATGCAACGTATTGCTGGACGCACAAAATAGTCCTATATTCATCGCTCTAGATTGCTTTGGAGAGAGCTAATAATATCCTAATTCTGGTGGTATTGTATTCCTTGCATAATATTGAGCAACTTTGAATCGAGGACCATAGGTCAAAAGTGGCTGGGTTAGTTGTGTGAGAATTTTGGGAGTTGCTCTAAATCAGTTTCCAGGGACCCTCGAGGGTCCCTGTCAGAGACAGAGTGGCCCTATAGCTTGCAGATCATGTTTCTAACAAAATTCCCAGTCAAATGGTGTAGCTACTCCCATTTCCCAAGTCATTTACTCGTAACTTTTTCCCCCTGTCATTTCCTAGTAATTTCCTTGTCATCTACTAGTGCCAAGTAACTCGATAGTCATTTACCAGTCATTTACAGTCATTTCCCAGTACAATGAAGCTAGTTCGTCTCACTCCCAGCTATTTACTCGTCATTTCCAGACATTTACTTGTCATATTACATTAATTTAATAGTTATATCCCTGTTATGTACAATTTCCTAATCATTTTCTAATCCTATACTAGTCATTGCGTAATCACTTGCTAGCCATTTTTTTGTCATTTTCAGGTCATTTGCTTTTCGCTTTCCATTAATTAATTTCCTTGATTACGGTGAACTCAGCTCCCAGTCATCTCCTGGTCATTCACCAGGAAGTAACTAGTCATTTACTAGACGTTAAGTAGATAAAGATTACCTCAGCTCCCAGTCTCCTTTACCAGTCATTTAGAATTCATTACTTGGTAATTTTCTAGTCATTTCTTACCAGAAAATTAAATTTTAGACGACTAATAAATAACTAGGAAAATACATGCTTGTTACTAGAAAATGGGACTTATAGTTGAGTTCACCATTTCTGGGGGCTGGCTGGGAACTGATTATGAACTGATTGCAGTTGTCCATTGCTCAGTGTCTACATGGCCAAATGTGCTACGTGCGTTTTCCATGCGTTTGGATAAATGCATGGAAAACGCATGATTTCCATCTCATTTCCATGCGTTTATCCTTCTCATGAAAAACGCACGAGGCACATTTGGCCATGTAACGTTAGGTTGCATTTTCAGTTAAAAGAGCCACATACTGTAATCCAATAGGTGGCGAGTGGCATGGGTCTTTTATTGAATCCTTGTTCTGGACCACTAGATGGCACCTAATGTAACCTATGCAGAATGTTTGGGCCACCTTTAGGATTCAATGATAAGTCCTTTTTTGCACGCAATAGCATTACAGCAGTGCCCCCCTTTACAGAAAGTTATTTTTCCTCAATAGTTTGCTGTCCAAGACATGTCACCTCAACACAGACAGCAAGCATAATTAACGCACTGCCAATCTAATAACACTAATTTTTGATCAACAAGCAACAGAGGCAGTGATTTGGGTTTAAAATTTTTTGTTTAATGCTCGAAAAGTTGACAAGTAAATAGAGTTGAAATAAAGATTACGTTAGACATTTTTGTTGATGTAGTTTTAAGGCATTAGTAGTTAAATGCAACATGTGGATAAGTAGTACCAAAATAGGTACACAATGGTTACATATGTAGGAATAGCAAGTTAAACAAGGAAGTAAATGACTAGAGCTACTAAGTATATAACATAATACAACCACAGTATAGCGGCAACAATCTTTAAAAACTACCATCTAGCAAAGTCACAGAGTTGGGAAGCCCTGTAAAGCCCCGTTCCCACATAGCCGAGTTACTCGTAGTCAACTCGTAGTATTACGTAACACGCCTCTCGGGCCCAACTCTTACTAAACTCGGCGATTACTCCTCGCACTCGAGAGATGCTCGGCGAGTAACTCCTGAGTCTCGTAGCGAACTCGTGAGATTTGGAGCCGAGTTTGCCGAGTCTCCCGAGTATGCCGTGCTGCACGGCACACTCGGCGAATTATCCAGGAGTCCAAAAACTCGGCCATGACTCGCCGAGTTACTCCTCGAACTTGCCGAGTTACTCCTCGAACTCGGCGAGTTACTCGGCGCTATTTTCGCTCGTATTACACTCGGGGGGGATGTTCAGGAGTGCGAGGAGTAACTCGGCGAGTTGTAGGAGTAACTCACCGAGTTGTAGGAGTAACTCGCCGAGTTCTACCTTTAGTACATGCATCATCAGCGTAGGGGGTCGTATATAATATAAAAGGCCGCTGCTCCTCTAATATCAGTCCGATTTTCGTCAAATAAAGATTGTTTTGTAGTATAATTCATAGTGATTCCATACGTATTTTCGGATTTAAAAAAACCCGAATATTAAGCGAGATATTTGTCTGAGAAGGCAGTTGTCTTGCGGTGGCTGCTGCTCCATTTATATTAATCCGATTTTCGTCAAATCAGGACTGAATTGTAGTATAAATCATACTGATTCCATACGCGTTTTCGGATTGAAAATAGACCAAATATTAAGCGAGATATTCGTCTGAGAAGGCAGCTAAGTTGGCGGAGGCAAACAGTGGTGCTCTCGCAGACGTCCGCGCCCGGACTGTATCAATGCAGGTAAGGCTGAGCGCTACTTTAAAAGGCTGCTGCTCCCCTAATATTAGTCCGATTTTCGTCAAATAAATATTGAATTATAGTCGAGTTCATACTTATTCCACACAGATTTTCAGATTGAAAATAGACCAAATATTAAGCGAGATATTTGTCTGCGAAGGCAGGTAGTCTGGCGGCGGCAAGGTGCTCTGTGTATGGCCCTGACATGAATGGTGTGGTCAATATTTTTGACCATTTTATATACATTGTTTGGATGAGCTTTATTGCAATTCATTTCTACTCATTCTGCCAACTGCCATGACTGTTATGTCAATTGCTATTAGCATTTTGAATGATACAAAGAATGGGTGTAGAGCATACAGCAAATTCAATACATGTGTCAATTGCCTAATTGCCTAAATTGGGGTTCTTTGACCTGTCATTTCATGGTTTGTTCAAAGATGACACAGTAATTGCTATTAGCATTTTGAATGATACAAAGAATTGGTGTAGAGCATACAGCAAATTCAATACATGTGTCAATTGCCTAATTGCCTAAATTGGGGTTCTTTGACCTGTCATTTCATGGTTTGTTCAAAGATGACACAGTAATATGACATTGTCTTGATTGTCATTCACAATTACAAAAATATGTAATTGCTTTCATTAATTAAAAGCAATATATTTAATTGTAATTACCAGGCAATGATTATATTTGTATAACTTTCTTATCTTTTTGTGTTAATTTGAATCTTATTGTGATATTATGATCAGTATAAATTTGTGTATATTTTGTAAAATTTAAATCTAATATTGATATTGTAATTAGTATTTGTGATTTGATCTGTGATTTTATTTGCTATATTTAATTTACTTATACTGGTGCTCCCTGAAGCGTCCGCGCCCAGACTGTATTAATGCAGAAAGCTGAGAGCTTCTTTAAAAAGCTACTGCTCCCTTAATATTAGTCCGATTTTCGTCAAATAAAGATTGTTTTGTAGTATAATTCATAGTGACTCCATAAGTTTTTTCGGATCGAAAATAGACCAAATATTAAGCGAGATATTCATCTGAGAATGCAGGTAGGCTGGCGTCGGCCTATCTTTCGATGGGTGACTCGTCGCTGTCGTAGACACCTTGCTTCACCCGGCGAGTTACTCCTGGTACTCGGCGAGTTACTCCTGGTACTCGGCGAGTTACTCCTGGTACTTGGCGAGTTACTCCTGGTACTCGGCGAGTTACTCCTGGTACTCGGCGAGTCACTCCTGGTACTCGGCGAGTCGCTCGCTGAACCCGCCGAGTAACTCGGCGAGTAATTCGGCGAGTAACTCAGCGAGTCACTCCTGGTCATTTTTTCCGCAAAAATTCGTCGCCAACTCCTCGAATTTTGGGCGTTACGTAATTTTTGTTATTACTACGAGTTGACTACGAGTAACTCGGCTATGTGGGAACGGGGCTTAAGAGCCCCCAGAAAACATGAGCATCAGCAAAAGGGATGGGTAGGGAGGGAGAAAATTTTGTTGAAGAATTGAGGCGATATTTTCAGTGTGGCTCTGTTGCAGCGATGGCGGACGAGAGATTGAGGAAGCCAGGCTGTGATTGGCTGATTGAGGTCATGTGACCGTTTGGCGGGAAAGGGAGCATTAAGTACTTGACTTTTTGAACAAAAAACCAGCTGTGCAAACACAACTGTTAATTTTTGATCAACAAGCAACAGAGGCAGTGATTTGGGTTTAAAATTTTTTGTTTAATGCTCGAAAAGTTGACAAGTAAATAGAGTTGAAATAAAGATTACGTTAGACATTTTTGTTGATGTAGTTTTAAGGCATTAGTAGTTAAATGCAACATGTGGATAAGTAGTACCAAAATAGGTATACAATGGTTAAATATGTAGGAATAGCAAGTTAAACAAGGAAGTAAATGACTAGAGCTACTAAGTATATAACATAATACAACCACAGTATAGCGGCAACAATCTTTAAAAACTACCATCTAGCAAAGTCACATAGTTGGGAAGCCCTGTAAGAGCCATAAGGCAATGGCTAAGGCAAGAGTCATTGGCTGGGTTCCCAACAAAATAAATCACAAGGCACAAAGTCGGAGTTAGGCACAAGGCACAGAGTCACAATGAAGAGCGTCAGTGTTCAGGATATCACTTGGCATGGCCGGAGTGATGGGCGAATGTGCGTGGCTGTCACCTGGCAAGGCCGGAGTGATGAGCTGGGCTGTAGGATCTTGAAGAGGGCTGTCACCTGGCATGGCCAGAGTGACAGGGATGAGGGCATCTATAGATGGTGTGTCACCTGGCATGGCCGGAGTGACACATACGAGTGAGATGGTGTTGAGCAGTTTATTGCGGAAGGGTGTGTTGGTTTGGTCTGATATACTTGAGGTATGCTGAGCTACGCCAACGTCCAGCGGTACGGATTGTGTTGTCGGAATGATGGTCCTGTGCAAGCTGGGTGGCGCGGCCAATACGGAATGAGTGTGTGTTATAGAGGCCAGGATCAAGGCCAATATAGTGGATGGAGTGTTTGGTTGGAGAGATGCCTTGAGTAGAGTCAGGAGATGATGTTGAAGTTTGCTGGCAGCAGGTGATGTGGGATTGGGGTTGGGTAGGGCAACATCCCATACTTGTTGAGGACCTCGGGTGTAGCAGCCTGACGAGAAATGAGATCACATAATGTATTGTTAACACCTGGGATATGGGCAGCAGTAAGGAATATATTATGCTGGAGAAGTAGTAAAACTAATGGACGGACAATTTGCATAATTAATTGGCACTTAGAGGTATTGGCGTTGAGTATGTGTACAACTGCCATGTTGTCTGTAAAAAAAGTTATGTGTGAATTGGCCAGTTTGTGAGCAAATATTGACATAATGATGTGGACAGGGTATAGTTCTAGTAGTGTAATGTTGTAGTGTTGCCATTGTTGAGGCCAAAGTCCCTGAATCCAGCGGCGACCGTAAGTGGCACCAAAACCTGATTTGGAAGCATCAGACCCTAATTTGATGGTTTTGGAGGTGTAGCTGTAGGGTTGGGAGATGATGGTTATGCCATTGTGGTTGTCCAGAAAGGAGGACCATGTCTGGAGGTCACGCTTCGTTTCTTTTGTTAAAGTGACATAATGGCTTGGATTCATGATTCCCTTGGTGCGGTCATGTAGGCGCCGGAGGAAAGCACGGCCAGATGGGATGACTGTTGTGGTAAACTGCAATTTTCCAATTAAAGATTTAAGTTGACGTAGTGTCATAGTGCGCTTTTGGACTGCTGCTGATGTGTCGAGTCGATACTGGATGAGTTTAGGCATGGGTAGCCGAGCCTGCATAAGTTTAGTGTCCAGTTCGATACCCAAGAAAGTGAGAGTTGTAGAAGGCCCTTCAGTCTTGTGTGGAGCAATGGGGACATTGAGATATGTGCAGAGAGACTGGAAGGTGTGTAGATCTCGTAAACACCGTGCACTTGTTGGTTGAATGAACAGGAAATCATCAATGGCCTTGACATTTGAGGTTAGGCAGTACTTTGTTTTAAGTATCCATTGTAAAGCTGATGAGAAGGCCTCGAAGATCTTGCAGGAGGGGGCAGCACCCATACTTAGCATTTTTTCGTAATAAAACATTCCGTTGAATTGAAAACCCAGCAGAAGATATTGGGCTGGGTTAACGGGAATTATTCTGAATGTGTCGGCAATGTCGCTCTTGGCCAGATAGGGGCTGGGTAAATGGTGACAGATAAATTCTATTGCATGCTGTAATTTTTGGTACTGTACTGTTGTATGCTTCTTGTCGATGTTGAAATTGACAGAATTAATATCATATGGGTATGATAGATTGTGGAGAAGGCGAAATTTTCCAGGAGTTGACTTTTCACGCAGTGCAAGGGGTGAGGATTTGAAATTTGGGAAGGGAGGCATGGTGAAGGGACCAGCTATCCGGCCAAGGGCAAGTTCAATTTGCAATTTTTCCTGTACTATTTCGGGTCTGTCTAGTACACTCTGGGCATTCTTTGATGTTAGTGGAGTATCCGGGCCGGTGAAATGCAGGGAGAAGCCATTGGTGAAGCCATCAATGATATAGTCATGTTGGGGATACCCTTGAAGCAGCTCACTTAGCCTGCTTACGTTGATTGGCGTTGGAAGGCTTGTGGTGCTTGGTGGGAGGTTGATGATCGGGCTGATCCCTCCTGTACTGCCTGCTACGGTGGGTGTGGCATCCTTGGTAGACAGGGTGATGTCGGTTGCAACTGGGGCAGTTGTGGCAGAAGGTGCATTGTGATGAGTCACACCTGGAGCCTCGCTGGTGAAAGGCAAAACCGTATCCTGTTGGGACCCGGAGTTGTTGTTGGGAACGAAAGGGCTGGTACTGTGGTGTTTTCTTGGTCATTTTTTGCTGGAAGGCTTTCAGGTAAGCGGTAGTCTGCAGGTCTGCCCTGAAAGTGAGCCAAGAACATCTGGTGTGTTCCCTGTCGACGTGTTAAATGTTTGTCCAATAGACAGGATGGCGGTTATAGGATAATGAAATGAATATAAAACAAAAACAAGAATAAGTATTGAGATTTTATTTATTAACACAAAAAAAAAACATTAAAAATTTTTTTTTTTCTGCTAACATCTATAACTAACCATTACACTACTTTTTACATCGCTTTTAGAGGAATCAAGAAGTTTAATTATATCTTCAAAATTGTAGCTATCGATCTGAGAATAATATATGTACATGAGACAAAAAAGACCACATTCATTAGTCCCGGGCTCTTGCATAGCTTTAGCATTATACCGATAATTATCGCCCAGCACTCTAGAGTACCAATTGTCGTATCTATCGGGAGGATAACCTCCGCTGCAGAAAAAATAAAAAAAATTTTCTGTAAAGTGAAAAACCAGCCAGTGTTGTTTTTGTTTTTTTAGAGTCCCTCGAGATCCGGCAGTGTTACAATTAGTATAGTCTTTTATATGCTCGAATTTAGGCTTTTTCAACTGTTCCGATGTGATGATACCGAACACCTTCCTTGATAATTGAGGCCTTCGGTTCAGGATTTCTCTCAGCTCTCCGCCCATCATTTTTTCAAGTCGTGTACAGCACTCGAGATCTGTCCAGTTTCAAGGCTGCAGAGAATCTGGCCATGGCTATTAAGGTCATGGGTTCTTCTAGCTGCTTAGAAAATTTCATTATCACTCTCAGATTTCTTTTCCTTTTTAGAGGCATGAGATCAGCATCTCGTGTTACAGCGGTCGATGGATCTATGTTGAAGTTGTAAAGACAGTAGCCACGAGGAAAGTCTAATCTGTCAATTCCTATGTCATCTCCGTTGTCCAGGGAGTGAAGAGCATTGAAGGTAAAAAAGAGTCCTCTTTCGGGATCCTCGGCATAGGTCGGTTCATAGCAAGCCACTTCCACACCATCTACAGTCACCTGGATGTATGAGAGATTTCCATGGACAAATTGGAAAGGATTACAAGTAAGGTCACCATTTCTAGACTTTTCTGTTACCAACCCCACTGTCAGCGATGATGGCACCGTTGACAAAAATGGGTCCGATAGCTCATGAAAGTAGGACCCCTTAGAGATTGTAAACTGTTTGATCTGGGTCTGCATATAGGGAAAAAATGCCATTCGATCCTCCACAATCTCATCATGCAAAAGTAAAACTTCGCGCGACACTTCAACAGTACATAGCTTAAGAACAGCTCTGGTGATCTTGATGGCAAACTCTGGGTTTCCGGTTATTGGAGACATTAGGAAGAAGGCCGGTTGGGAGGGATAGAACTTCAAGCGCATCGATACACCATGCGGTAGAAACTTAGGAATATCGCACACATCACATGCCAAGGGGCCCTCTATGTCAAATGTCTTGGATTCGGCTATAAATTTTGCCCTGGTGACTAGACCAGTATTGTCATCCTCTGACGGATTGTAATTGGCTATGCCCTTGGCATCATCGTGGTAGTAGAGCTGACTCTGTAACACTGTGTCTTTGTTGACTTTCGATGTGAATAACAGGTTTTTCAGATAGGCCAGGTAGGGGTAATTGGTGTCTGCGGCTGTCAGGCACTTTCCCTGTAGCTCTATGTCTACGCGTTCCCAGATGGAAGAGAACAGAGAATTGACAGGAGCAACTAGAGATGCCACATCCACTTCCCCCTTGTCATTCTTACGGGGGGGGGGGGGGTAGAGCTGTTCCGTCAGCCTTCACAATTTTACATGTCAGAGCCAATCGTGTGTGTCTCAGGTCAATGTAGCAACTTCCTGTACCACTGATCATGAATTCCAATATCCCCTGGTTGGTATAGTCATTCGTGGGGTAGTGGGGAATGTGGTGGATACCCTTCACTCCGACTTCGTGTAGAGGGTGGGAGAATAGAGCTAGTTCCTCACCATAACCTATCAAGGCCTCCTTTAATATCTGGCTATCACTCATCTCTCATGAAGACGTCTTTAGCTCTCTTGGTTCTCTTATAAAGTTCTGCTACCGCTGCCTTGCGCTTCCTGCTCTTTCCTGAGTCGGAATGAGTCTTATTACCTCTATCTCTTTCTTTTATGATGGAATTTTGTAGTTCAGAACTGGCCTGATTAACCACCCCCTGAACAGGGTCGACCACCTCTAGACGAGGCATCTTTTCTTCTTCTCCTTCTTCTTCATTATCATCTATATCCATCAAAACAATGTTTCTATTTTTCTTCCTACCGGAGAGGACAGTCGTGTTTTATCCACCCGATGCCTGGTCTCGGAAATGTTTCAAAACTCTCTTGTAATCTAGACCCCCTGCGGTAGAGTAGTATTTAAAAGCCATGACTCTTAGAGAAGTGTAATGTACACTCTGTAGTCCCTGGAGTGAATGAAAGCTCCTCTCCATCCTCTCTCTTTAAGTACAAGTCTATAACATCCACTGTCCTGATGTTCACAGGGACATATCTAATGGGGTTGAACTCGAAAACAAAATGTTTCAATGCTCTCTTTCTCTGGTCTTTTTCCAATACATCGGAATATATTCTCTGCAAGATGTTCTCAGTTCCTGTCGCATTGTAGCTTTCCTTACATAGACTAGAGTTTATGGTAATATGACAGGGAGACAGATCACTCGCAAACTTTGGAAATTTTATGTCTATAAGTGCAATCTGGTAATATCCATCGTGAAAGTGTATCCTCTCAGGCAGCTTGATCCTAAACCTCGCAGCTTTATTTTCTGGAAAATATTCCAGAGAGTCTGAGCTGGAGAGGTACACAAACATTGTATTTCTATGTCCACCCTCCTTCAAGATCCTGATGATTTTGACTCAATTCTCTGGTCAGTAGTCTTCTTTATAGAGGTAGACGGCAGCCACATGTTAAACTTTGAAGGCCAACCTCTAAAGCTAACGAGATTTTCCATGACACCTGTAGTAGGGTTTCTACGGGTTCTCAGAATGTTTTCAACATCAAATGTCTTGTTGGGATCATATAAAACTTTCTGAATCTCGTAGGAATAGAAGGACCCCTCAATCTCTTCCCCTAGCAAGTCCTCCAGCTTAAAGAGAGGTGGGAATCTGATGTCATCAATGTGTGAGATGACAAAAGTTTCCACACTCCATTTCTCGTCATGATTCTTTTGAAACGTCTCCTTAAGACGTGACATCTTAGCATGATCGCCGACTTTCAGATTCCTTTCTTTCTTCTTGACCTTCTTCCCAGTCCTCTTCTCCAGGAGGCTTTTATACTTCACAGGTTTCAGGTAGAGTCTTTCAAAAATCTCTGACTGATTTTCCCCATCAATTTTGTAAGGTGGCTCACCGGTGGCTGTGTGGGGAGTGCTGTTATAACCGTGAAGTAAGTCAGGTAGGACTTTGACACAGTCAGGTTTCTTAGTGTGGATCATGTGCTTGTGTAGCTTCTCCTTAAAGTATCTGATGAAAGATTCGGCGTAGTTGGCTTTTACCTCATTACGTGTGATGTGATGATGAACATTGTGCTCCGCCAATAGAGCCTTCATGGCAGGGCCTTTATATTCTCTACCAGCATCCGTTCTCAGGGACAGAGGAGTCCTACCCTCTTCATCGAATATTTCTTTCAACTTCTTTGCAACAGAATGTATTTATTGTTCTCATTGTACTGGATGTAGTTAGAGGAAGAGAAGTCTTTCAGGTCAGAGTCCCAGATTTTGTCCACCGCTGAAGCTATGACCTGTCGTCTAGGAAATTTTCTTCGCACTGGTTTGTACAAAGTGTAAACGTCCTGTCTTTTCAACCATTCCTCTATTTCAATCAGTTTTACATCAAACTTTCCTTCGCCTCGAATGATCTTGTACAGTCGACTGGCACTGCTATAGCTACCTGATTTCCTAGGATTATAATACCTAGCTGTCAGATACTTGTCCAAGTTCCTTGGTTTGTGATTCATTATTAAAGTTTGATCCAGTCTAGCTCTCTCTTCCTGTTCTTCTTTTTCTCTTTTTTTCTAACGGGTTCTCTCAATTCACTAAGAAAATTGCTCAAGTTAGAATTACCAATGAGTCGTAATGGTATGTCAATGGAGACTAGAATGGCATATAAATGTCTAGCCTGTGCAGGGTCTTGTTCCAAATTAACCTGGGTGAATTTTAGAAATTCTTTAATGTTCGACCCCAGAATGGGTTCTCCGTCTATTACGGCTTCCAGTTTCTTGTTAGTAGACAAATCCAGCAAAGACATGAGGGCTGCAGCTATAGGTTGCCGCGAGTGGGGCACATCTACTAATACAGTCTCCAAAGGATCGGTTACCTCCTCCTTCGACTTTTCCTGTCTAGCAGTTTGATGCTTCAGCAAAGACTGATATTTCTCAAATGGGATAATCACATGTTTTTCATTGTGCTTCATCCTGTCCAAGTTATTCTTCAAGAAAGTCTTTTAATGATACGAATAGAATGTGTATGGCTTTCCCATACTTAATCAGTAATTCCTTTCTTTTGAGGAAATTAACATTAGGTCTAGCTATACTACGATAAGCTTCACGGTATTTGTGCAAGGGTGCTAGATCCTCCGCAGGCAGATATCCTTCCAGAAAATTTAACACCACCTCTCCTATAATGTTAATGTCTTGCTTGTTAGCAGCCTTCACCAGATTATTTCTCTGTCTAGGCAATAGCTCCTCGGATATAAAGACTTTAATCAGGTGTCGATGTGCCCTCAACCTTGTTGGCATTGTAAATGACAGTCTCGGCATGGGTTAGTGGTTGATATATTCTCAGAAAATGCTGCCAACTTTCCCGGAAAGGTCACATGACTTTTCCCAACTTTCCCAGAAAGGTCACATGACTTTTCCCAGCTCTCATAGGTATACCACTGGTTCCTCTCCCGGAAAGATTCTGGTTCTCAGTCGAGTCTTCTCATTACCTGTACAGGTATTGTCCAGCATCAGATATCCTCTAGGATTTTCTCTGGTGACATCATCTAATGCCTCTGAAATTTTATGGGACTGACCTGGAAACATCTGTCTGCCTAATGTAACTAGCTGGGTTTTGTCTCGCACTTGTTTGAAGAGAACTATATAGTTACAATTAAGCGCTATAGTTCGGGCATTTTTCTCCTGCTCATAGAGGTTTTGAACAATTAGAATTAAAGTGTACCCCTTGTGATGAACTTCTTGAGTAAACCAGCTTGCAGAGTCCCTAGAGGACATTACTTGTTCCATCATATCATCCAGGATAATGATAGGGTTGGGTCCCAATGAATCAATCTGCTCTGGAGAAGGGAGGCCTTTATGCAGGTGAAAATCTGGTATTTCTCTCTCGGCCTCGTTTAAACTCTCTTGCTCACTAGTGTAGCAATATAGGACAGCACCTGATCGATGAGGTTTGAACATGGTGTCTCTGTTTCTCAGCAATCTCAGTGTTCAGGTAGATTTACCCACCTGCGAAGGCCCTGCAACTGTAAATGCTGTGTGGGTGTGTGTGTGTGAGTTATTATTTAACGCCTCATCAGCACCTGAAAATGCTGTGTGGGACTGAAAAGGTATAACAGCCTCCATGGCAGACAGACTCTGAATGAGACTCTCTTTTAATTTTCTTACAGTATTATGGACTTCTTTGAGGAAGGTAACGTTATCTTTGCGGAAGATACTATTGAAGAAGAACTACCCATTGTTGACCTCTATACTACAGCCTACACCACCAGAAGCGATGTTGAAAAGGTAAGCCAACTGGTCATATAAATTTTCTATTTCAGGAGTCCTTTTTCTTTTATTTGATTAGTGCTGTAGTCAACTATCTTTTTTTTAATCATAGAAAAGAAAACTGTTTAATGATGGAGAGACTGGTGCAGTGAAAAGGCTAAGAGATGTAGAGGGTGGGTGGGTGATTAGGGCTTTACGTCCTGTATTTCTGCACCAATTGGGCTAATTAGGACAGGCAGAGACCATGGCAATGAGACGAAGGATGAAACAGCCATCCAACTTAGGCTTGACCGGGAATCGAACCCAGGACCCAGCGGTTGGAAGCCCAGAGTGCTACCTCTGAGCCAGGCCTCCACCCCTAAGAGATGTAGAAAGGGGAGAAGAAAGGGAAGAAGAAAGAGCAATTGAGGATCTCTGCTCTATACTGCAGGATGACCATATTTATCTGGAAAATGTGGAGGAAAATGACCCCGAGTTTTTCGACTGTGTGGAGGCTATTGGTGGCAACCCACCTCAGCCAGGTCCCAGCGATGAGGGGATAGATGTCTCGCAAGGCGATTTCTATTCTCTGGAGTTTAGCAAGACCCGGCAAATGCGCATCAAAGAGACTTTAAGCAGATCGTTTGGAAAAGGTCTGGTTCACGAAAGGGTATATAATGTCAAAATGGATGAGAGCTTCAAAAATCGACCTCTACGTGACAACTTGGACAATCTCGAAAAAATGTTTGAAGATCTCAACTCCAGAATGAGGGAAAATCGTTCTCCTAGAGATTTGGGTCGCATATTCATTGACGCAGCTGATCTATATGTCCCTATACTGATAGGACCCATACCCTTATCCGACCTCAGCTGGAGCACGGTATGGCAGGAGATTGAGAGAAGGCTTAACTCCAATGAATCACTCTCCTTGATGAAGGTTTCAGAG
Source organism: Alitta virens (assembly GCA_932294295.1). Classification (NCBI taxonomy): domain Eukaryota; kingdom Metazoa; phylum Annelida; class Polychaeta; order Phyllodocida; family Nereididae; genus Alitta; species Alitta virens. Next base: position 9,151,726 of record OW028574.1, read on the forward strand.
TACATATAGGTGTGGCATATGTTCCTGGAGGTGGTGTGACCACGCAGCCTATAATGAGACTACATGGCCCTGGGAACTGTAGACTTAATAAAAAGAGTGTCAAGATTATAGAAAACAAAGACGACGTACTCTGTTTTGCCAGATGCATGGTAGTGGCCAGAGCCCGTTTTAATTGGCTTGATGCTAAAGCTACAGGTCATGCATCACAGGACGATCTTCGAAAAGTGTATAAGAAGGTGTGTGACAATCGGTTGGGTTTCCAAAAAGATGAGGCGTTAGTGTTGCAATGCGATCTTGTGGGTTTTCCTATTGACCAGTCTATATCTGTAACAGAGATACCTGCCTTTGAAAGAGCATTAGGCTTCAGAATTATGGTTGCAGAGGCTGAGCGTTTGAACAAAATCATTTACAGGGGGAGTTTAGATGCATTCAAGACTGTCTATGTACTTCTCACAAGACCACAACCTCACTAAGTAGATATGGGAAATGCTGTTGGACACTTTGACCTTATTCTAGGGATGGCAGGATTCTTAGGAGTGGACAAGTTTTGTGACAGATGTCTAAGATCGTGTGGGAAGAATCACAGGTGCGAAGGTCAATGTGGCACCTGTAATGGATTGGATTGTGTAGAGATTGATGGTCAACAGCGTAGATGTTCAGACTGTAATAGGAAGGTAAACTCAGATGCCTGCTTTCTGAGACACCGGAACCGCCATGGAGACAAGTCGATGTGCGAAAAATATCACCAATGCTTGACCTGTTTTAAGGTAATAATTCTTTCTATTGCCTATTATATAAGTAGAGAATATACACTGGTCTCAACTATTGTTATTAGCTGGCTGATTTTTTTGATTTTTTTTAACACAGGTGTATAATCCGCGCAAAGGAGCAACACATCTGTGTGGATCCTGGTACTGCAGAAAATGTGATCAAATGTGTCTACCTACGACAGCTAAACACATATGCCACATGCGTTCCACTACGCCCAATGAAATTTAGACAGGAAATATTGAATATAACCAGAAGAGATGATGAGTTGGAGGGTTGTGACCCATGGTCATATGTCACCCTCCCATCACTGTCAGGCAATTTTCAAAGCAAAGTACCTTCCAGAATTTCATGACATTATGCTAAGCGATCATAGGGAAGTAAAAGGGGTGAAGAGGTACGGTAAAATGTATATCATAGAGGATGATGGAACGGAAGTAGATGCTGACGGCTATGATATAGAGTCCTCAAGCTTTGAAAATTCACCTGTGATCATAGCCGCACCTGGAGGTCTGACAGGTCACGATACCTTCAGCAAAGCATTATTACAGTGGTTGGAGTGGCTCTCTCATAATAGAGATATCAACATTAGACATGCTCTCAATGGCGGAGAACATCGCATCCCTAACTCAGAGGGAACATCGATGCTACGCATGGATGGATTCCATGGTGATGAGGCAACGGGTGAAAAGACCTGCTTCTCCTTTCACGGATGCATCTGGCATGGGTGCCCTAAATGTTTTCCAGTCATGAGGGAAGCAAGAGGCAGGGAAGATGGTGATGAAGAGACTGACAGAGGGCCGACTGTGTGGCGACTTGTGTCCCATCCTTATACGGGTCAATCCATGTCTGAACTCTATGCACTCACATCAGCCCGTAAGGATTTCATTAAGTCGCAGGGGGTATAAGGTGATAGAAATGTGGGAATGTAGATGGACCAACATGAAGCAAAATAAAGATTGTCTTCAAAAATTTGTGACTGGTCTCAGCCTCGTGGAGAGATTGAAAGTGAAAGAAGCATTTTTTGGAGGCAGGGTGAACTGTCTGAAGTTCTATTATGAGGCCAAGTCTGAAGAGAAGATCCATTACCTAGACTTCTGTAGTCTATACCCCTACATTCTGAAAAATCGACCGATGCCTACATTTTCGCCAAGAATTATCACAGATGACTTTGAGCCATTAGAAAATTACTATGGTCTAGCCAAGGTTAAAGTTCTACCGCCTCGAAATCTCTATATACCAGTGCTACCTGTTAGGCTCAATGAGAAGTTGACCTTTCCCCTCTGTTATGACTGTGCTTTGACCCAATCGGAAAGATCCTTGCCAGTGTGATGATAGCGCTAGAGCAATGGTTGGTACCTGGGCAACACCTGAGTTGGCTGTAGCTGTAGAGAGAGGCTACAAAGTGGAAAAGATATATGAGGTGTACCATTTTGAGCATGTGTCTCAATATGATCCTCTGACCAGAAAAGGTGGTCTATTTACGGGTTATATTGATGAATTCCTCAAACTGAAAACTGAGAGTAGTGCGTGGCCATCCTGGTGTAGTCAGTCTAAGGAATTACAGGAACAGTATATTAGAGACTATGAGCAGCGGGAAGGGATAAAATTGACCCCAGAAAATATAACAGTAAATCCTGCGAAAAGGGCTGTGGCTAAGTTAGCCTTGAATAGTTTGTGGGGGCGTTTTGCCATGCGTGAGAACATGAGTGTTAACACTCTAGTAACATCTGATGATGAATATTTCGACCTACTTTGTAATCCTGCACACAAACTGAAAGATTTCCATGTGGTCAACAGTAAGGTGTAACACGTTGAACACAAAAGAAAGACAGGTATGGAACCTCCAAACGGGTCAACCAATATATTCATCGCCATCTTTACAACAATGTACGCTCGCCTGCATCTGTTTTCAATCCTGGACAGATTAAATGAAAGAGTGCTCTATTTTGACACTGATTCCATAATCTACACCAGTATGCCTGGAGATTGGGAACCTCCTGTTGGAGACTACCTCGGAGATCTCCAATCGGAACTTGTACCTGATGAGTATATTGTATAATTTGCTGCTGGCGGACCTAAAAACTATACGTACATGACCAACTTGGACAATAAAGTTAGTAAAGTCAGGGGTTTCACTTTGAACTATGAGAATTCCATGAGTGTAAACTTTGAGAGCATTGTGCGACTTATTTTGGACACACTTGATTCTCCAGATGATGTCTCAAACATTGTGACACAAACTCCATCCAAGATTGTCAGAAATAAAAAAGCATACACCATATATAGCAGGTATGAAGAAAAACTATATATTATGACATATTCTAAGAGGGTAAGAGTCCCTGGATCATACGATTCTTTACCATATGGATATCACTGCTAGAACTGTGTGTGTTCGTGTTTACGACATGCGTTTTATTTTTCCTTTTATTAAATTTTGGTTGAAATTGTATAAATAATTAAATACCTTATTATATTATTATTTATGATCTTTTGTGATAATGTGTGTGTGTGAATTAAAATAAAATAATTGAGAAGAAATGAAATGGGATTTTAATGTTTATTAATTATATCTGTGTGTGTGTGTGTGTGTGTGAGTTATTGTTTAACGCCTCATCAGCACCTGAGTGGGCTATGTAGAGGCTCTCTAGGTTAAGATTGATTAACTATATTTGGTAGTAGAAACCAGAAGCATATAAAAAATCAATAATTGTCTGGGTTGGATATCTGGTAAAGAGATGTTGTAAGGTATTAGCTTGAAACAAAGGTCTTCTAAAGCGTTGTAAGTGGCTGCAATCTAATAAAATATGTTTGATTGTTAGGGGGCACCGACAACTCTGGCATACCGGTGCCGGTTCATTGACTAAAAGGTGTAAATGTGTAAGTCTTGAATGTCCTATGAGGCATCTGTGATATATTCCTTGATCTTTGCGAGTATTGAAACTACTAGGTATTTTATTTTGATTGCAAGGTAAATTAATTATATCTGTAAAAAAACAAAAAAAAAACACACAAGATACAGCATTACAACTATGGTGTACAAAGAAATCAATTGTATATTTCATCTGAGGTGTTAGCCTCTTTTGCATAGTTGTGGTGTTTGTAGACCTCGCAAAATACCTTCAGCAGGTCAACAGGTATGTCATACAGACTGATACCCCAATCAGGGTTGATCATATGTTCAAACCCCAGCCTAATTCTCTCCTTAGCCCTATCTTCGATGCCTAGGCTGACAACAGCTTTTTCGAGTATCGCAATGGTATTGTCTATGATCAAGTGATCCACATCCAGAAATTTCAACACATCTGTAAGAAATGTTGTTGCATGAGTAATAGAGAAAGTCTGTGCTACGTTTTCAAACTGGTGTGATGAACTTTGGCCAAGGCATGTGTGAACGATCTGGTGCGGATTCACTTGTAGACAGGCTTTGCAGTCTGCAGGTGATATAAACTGTTCAATGTGTTTTTTCAGCATGTATTCATAACTGTAGAAGTACATCGCAAAGAGGTTTGGCAGGTCACCCTTTTCTTGGTTAACCACTAGCACTGTTCTGGTTGTGTGGTCTATAGCGGCATCTTCCCTTATTTTGCCATCCTCCATACACATTCGTCTGCTGTAATAAAAACTAGCTTTCCACTGTCTTAGATTCCCCAGTGTCCTCTCTCTCAATGATGACCTGGTATCTGTAAATGTAATACAATTTGTTAGATAAACAATATAGTGTAAAACTTAATTATTATTAAAACTAATACAGTAACTTATTTCACCAAAAAAAAAGAGAGAAATGTCAGTGTCTAAAGCTCTCTAAAAAAAAAACTTTAAAAAAACTAGTGTTTTATATCTCTATGGTGTGGCAGTTTAACATTAAAACTAGTATATGGAATTAATCCAGTTTGAATAGTAGCTGAAATCCATTATTCGAATAATGATGGTTAAACAAATTTTAATTGCGAGGCAGTCTTTAATTTTATGATTCCCCTGAATATATGAATTCAAACTTACCTGTAGATATTGACTGGGACTTCCTTCCACAGTGAATAAGGTGTAGTCTTCCTTCTCTTGATCTCATTTCTTGAGGTTGAAGAGGCTGATCTTTTCGTAGCAGAGTTCATTTTTGACATTACTGGATCAATCCCAGAAGAGTGAATGTATTATTAAGCAGGGTGTTTGGCTATATATGTAAATCGTTCAGCAGTTAGGCCCCCTGTAGAGTCTACAGTGGCAGCTAATTGTCAAACACTGTCATCAGTTTGATCATACGGGGTGTCATGGGGGTCTAGAGAATCTATCTGTGACATTAATCAGTTAGTTAGTTAGTGTTATTGTTTAACGCCTCATCAGCACCTGAGTGGGCTATGTAGAGGCTCTCTAGGGTAAGATTGATTAGCTATAGTTGGTAGTAGAAACCAGAAGCATGTAAAAAAGCAATAATTGTCTGCGTTGGATAGCTGGAGCAGCTTGTGCAATGTGCACTGTCCTGTTTTAGCCACTGGGGATAGAGGACTTTACCCCAAGTGTTTCCACCCTCGCCGCGTGGAGGCCCAGGACCTTCGAGGGCGATCTTATTTAGAGTTTTATTGATTTTTAATAAATATGTTGCATAATTATTGGGAATAATTAATATATTACATAAGAGGTTACGTAATCTTAGTTCTATTCATACGCCATATGGGGGTCTATGTGTGTGTGGCACTATTACACTGTAAATGGCCAAATGTGCCACGTGCATTTTTCCATGAGAAGGATAAACGCATGGAAAATGCATGTAGCACATTTGGCCATGTAGGTGGGGTGGTGGGTGGGTGGGTGGGATTAGGGCTTTACGTCCTGTGTTTCTGCACCAGTTGGGCTAATTAGGACAGGCAGGGACCATGGCAATGAGACGAAGGATGAAACAGCCATCCAACTTAGGCTCGACCGGGAATCGAACCCGGGACCCAGCGGTTGGAAGCCCAGAGCGCTATCTCTGAGCTAGGCCCCCGCCCCATGTAGGTGGGGTAACTGAGTGTGTGTGTGTGTATGATTTGGGCTTTACGTCCTGTATTTCTGCACCAGTTGGGCTAATTAAGACAGGCAGGGACCATGGCAATGAGACGAAGGATGTGTGTGTGATTAGGGCTTTACGTCCTGTATTTCTGCACCAGTTGGGCTAATTAGGACAGGCAGAGACCATGGCAATGAGACGAAGGAGGAAACAGCCATCCAACTTAGGCTCTACCGGGAATCGAACCCGGGACCCAGCGGTTGGAAGCCCAGAGCGCTACCTCTGAGCTATGCCCCCACCCCGGGGTAACTGGGTGTTCAAAAGAAAATAAGCAGGTCACTTTGCATGCCAGGCATCCCTTGAAACTGCCGGAAATTGACCCACGGTATCAATCATTTATTGATGACTCATCCTCGGTCGGCAAATTACAACTCAGCAAACAAAACATGATAAAAGGTACACTGCCTAGCAAAGAATCCATTATCGTATTAGTTGACTCAGAAGCTTCCTCCTCATTAATTTGTGCTAAGACAATCCAGGCTTCACAATTTCTATCCAAACTGCCCAAGCGTGAAGCACTAATACGCAATGGACATCCCGCTTTCAATTGTAGGCCACTCTTTTAACATCGAAGTAATGGTGGGTGGGTGATTAGGGCTTTACGTCCTGTGTTTCTGCACCAGTTGGGCTAATTAGGACAGGCAGGGACCATGGCAATGAGACAAAGGATGATACTTAGTTAGTTAGTGTTATTGTTTAACGCCTAGGATAGGCAGAGACGCATGACCAAAATTATACAGATCAAAGGAAAGCTTCCTAACTTCATGAAAAACATGCAGCATTAATCAGAGCATCAAGTTCGCTACAAACTTTGCCTTTCCCCGCAATTTCGAAAATGCATCACCAACGTCATTGTTATAATTCCACCCACAGAGCTATAACCCTATTAAAACACAAACCATTAGCCTCTCTATATTTCAAATGACTTGACCAATGTATATACGCCCATTGACGAGCAAGCATTGCTTAAGTCAATCATTCCAACACAAGCCCCAGTACTAAATAGCGTCACAAATCGCAACCAGCCCCAGCCCAGCTCCACAGTCACTACTACACTTTCTAGGCAGCAGCTAAACCAAATTAAACGTGATCAATATCCTCATTTAGAAGATACTGATCCCAGACTCACAATGTTTGACTCAGAGATTATTGATCGAGACATCATATTGGAGGATTGTGTTCTACATCCTTCTCAATAAGGTCAACTAAAATCTCTTCTTAATACCTACAAACAAGCCTTCAGTTTACATTCTAAAGTTGGCAACACAGGTATGACTGAATTTTGAACCCAATGACACGTCCCTGTTCTACATTCGCCCTTTTACAGTGGCACAGTCAGAAAAACCTCTGATTGATAAGAACTGGAAAAATTTGTCAAAATGGGTGTATTAGCGCATGGCCACTCACAGTATTCAAGCCCAGTCATGTTGATCTGGAAATGGACACGGACGCCAAGCGTCTAGTTACTGTGTGTGTGTGTGATTAGGGCTTTACATCCTGTATTTATGCACCATTCGGGCTAATTAGGATAGGCAGAGACCATGGCAATGAGACAAAGGATGATAGTTAGTGTTATTGTTTAACGCCTCATCAGCACCTGAGTGGGCTATGTAGAGGCTCTCTAGGGTAAGATTGATTATCTATAGTTGGTAGTAGAAACCAGAAGCATGTAAAAAATCAATAATTGTCTGCGTTGGATAGCTGGAGCAGCTTGTGCAATGCGCACTGTCCTGTTTTAGCCACTGGGGATAGAGGACTTCACCCCAAGTGTTTCCACCCTCGCCGCGTGGAGGCCCAGGACCTTCGAGGGCAAAGAGACTGTGGCTTCAGTGCTTGATCTCAAAGAGGCTTATCACAGTCTCTCACTCACACCAAAGGCGTCTCAATATTGTGGTGGTGGTGGATTAGAGCTTTACGTCCTGTATTTCTGCACCTAATGGGTTAATTATGACAGGTAGGGACCATGGCAATGAGACGGAGGATGAAACAGCCTTCCAACATAGGCTAGACCGGGAATTGAACACGGGACCCAGTGGTTGGAAGCCCAGCGCGCTACCACTGAGCTAGGCCCCAACCCCGTATGCCAAAAATGCACAATTTGTATGGGACCATGCCACCCAGCAGGCATATGACACAATCATTCAGCTGCTTGTAAAACCACCAGTATTGACAATGGCTAATAGCACCGGCTTATTTAGGTTATATTGTGATACTAGTTTGTGTGTGTGTGTTATTGTTTAACGCCTCATTAGCACCTGAGTGGGCTATTTAGAGGCTCTCTAGGTTAAGATTAGTTATCTATATTTGGTGGGTGTGTGTTATTGTTTAACGCCTCATTAGCACCTGAGTGGGCTATGTGGAGGCTCTCTAGGTTAAGATTAATTATCTATATTTGGTGGTAGAAACCAGAAGCATGTAAAAAATCAATAATTGTCTGCGTTGGATATCTTGTAAAGAGGTGTTGTAAGGTAGTAGCTTGAGACAAAGGTCTTCTAATGCATTGTAATTGGATGCAATCTAATAAAATATGTTTGATTGTAAGGGGGCACCGACAACTCTGGCATATACTCTGGAAATACTTAATAAGAACATCTAAGATCCCAGGGTTATCAAGTTGTTTATTTTGGATTGCTTGCAGAGCAGATTTGAAATCAGAACAAATAACATAATGATTTGATTCTGAGTCCTCGATGTTCTTTAAGGCAAGGTAAATAGCTGTTAATTCTGCAGTGTATATTGAACAGTGATCTGGAAGACGACATTCAGCTATTATGTTAATGCCAAAGCATGATGCCGAAGGCCACTATGTCGCTGAATGCAATGCATATACATAAAATATATAATTATATTTGATATCAATGCATTAAAAGCAAATTTATAGCATTAAATGAAAGGCAGAACATCATAGAATTAATTTCTGAAGAGAAACGGTATCCATTTGCTCTCGAAACTGCAAAAGGTACCATTTGACAGCTGACCTTATGAAAGCGAACGTTCGCTGACCACAACGACCGGAGCGCATAACTTCATGAAAAGTTGATCAAATTTCTCAAAGGATACATTAAATAAAAGCCAGAAAGTCATAGAATACCTTTCTGAACAAATACGCTATCCAGTCCCTGTGAAAAAAAAACAGCAAAATTTGCCATGTTATGCGGCAATTTGCACGGCCATTTCGTTCTGTTGTAGCAGTGACCTATATAACAGTCTAGACACGTCACTGCACATGCGCTAATATATTCAGTAATGAAGAGGCCCCCGGCAGGTTTTCAAAATTGAACGACCAATAGAAGGTATAAGACACTGCAAGAATTCCCCGCCTGGGGCCTCTCGCCCGAACATGCACGAAGCTGTACAACGCACTTCAGTCATTTTCGTCGGAGTTCGCCATCTTGTGACCGAAAACAGCCGAGGGACTCGCGGGTGGGTGGGTGATTAGGGCTTTACGTCCTGTATTTCTGCACCAATTTGGCTAATTAGGACAGGCAGAGACCATGGCAATGAGACAAAGGATGAAACAGCCATCCAACTTAGGCTCGACAGGGAATCGAACCCGGGACCCAAGCGGTTGGAAGCCCAGAGCGCTACCTCTGAGCTGTGTGTGTGAGTTATTGTGTAACGCCTCATCAGCGCTACCTCTGAGCTAGGCCTCCGCCCTCGAGGGTGGGTGGGTGGATTGAGGGCTTTGCGTCCTGTATTTCTGCACCAGTTGGGCTGATTAGGACAGGCAGAGACCATGGCAATGAGATGAAGGAGGAAACAGCCATCCAACTTAGGCTCGACTGGGAATGGAACCCGGGACCCAGCGGTTGGAAGCCCAGTGCGCTACCTCTGAGCTAGGCCCCCGCCCTTGGAGTTGATGCTACTTTTAGTATGTATTGCACGGACAACTTGATAAGACGAAGGGAAAGCGGAGGTTCCCCTGCCAGTACAAATAAGCTCTCTACAGGGGATGTACGAAAAGCTCTTAAGCTTAGTCGCAACCCTTGATGATGAACAGAGTTCAGGCATTTAAGATAAGATGGTCTGGCGGAGCCATATACCACAGAACCATAATCAAGTCGAGAACGAGTGATTGCACGATAGAGACGAAGGAGGACCGTTGTGTCCCCACCCCAATTATATTTGCTCACTACTTTAAGGAGGTTCATTGATTTCAGGCACTTGGCTTTCAGTGCTTTGATATGTGAAATGAAAGACAGTTTAGAGTCGAGAAGAACACCGAAAAATTTTGTTTCATTCACCACTTTTATTTGACAGTTGTCAATTATTAGTGATGGATCTGGATGGTTTGATCGTAAATAATAGAAAGGCATACAAACTGTCTTCTGTTTAGAGAACTTGAAGCCATTTTCAAGTGACCATTTGTGAATCCTATTCAAATTTAATTGCAGTTGTCGTTCTATGGTTGGCATATATCTGGAACGGTATGCAATGAGGAAATCGTCAACATATAGGGACGACATGAGATTTTCTGAGATGGAATTTACTATACTGTTGATTTTGACGTTAAAGAGGGTGGGCGAGAGAATACTACCCTGAGGGACTCCATACTCCTGAGAGTAGGGGCTTGACATCGTTGATCCCACTCGGACCTTAAAGAAGCGATCCTGTAGGAAGGATCCGATGAAAACTGGAAGGCGACCTCGAAGCCCTAAGTCATGGAGATCTTTCATTATTCCATATTTCCATGTAGTGTCATAAGCTTTTTCTAGGTCAAAGAATATGGCTACTACGTGTTCTCTGTTAATGAAAGCATCTCTAACATAAGTTTCCAGTCTGACTAAATGATCTGATGTGCTCCTGTGCCGGCGAAATCCAGATTGGAACTCTGTAATAAGCTGGTTCGACTCCAGGAACCAAACCAGTCTATCAGTAACAATTCGTTCCATTGTCTTACATAGACAACTGGTTAAGGCTATTGGTCGATAATTCAGAGGATCACTATGATCCTTCCCCGGCTTGGGAATTGGGATGACCGTGGCTTGTGAGCTTTGGCCTGCCTTGGAATATTTAAAATTTGGATCTAGGTTAATCCTTCGCCTGGGCAATGATCTGGGTGAAGGAGATCTAGGTCCAGCCATCTGAGACAGGACTGAGGCATAGCTTGCCCCAGCAGCCTGTTCAGCTATACGGCGTGCTTGGGGAAAGGAGATATCCTTGGTGGTCTTTAATTTCAGGATCTCTTTCTCTAGCTGCCATTTGGGACAGCCATGGCGATAGGCTGGCCCATCACCTCCACAATTAACACAATAAGATTGTTTCTGACATGGTGAGTCACGGGAATGAGTGTGTTCCCGTGACCCACAATTGGCGCGGGTTGCTTTGGAGCGGCAGGAGCCGCTGAAATGGCCAAATCGTTGGCAGTTGTAACATCTCTTAGGGTTCGGGATGTAGGGACGTACGCTACACCACTCGAACCCTATGCTGACCTTATCAGGCAACACTGTGCCATCAAAGGTCAGAGTGAGTAGCTGTCGTGAATATCTGGGGGGCTGGCGGTGAATGTGGATGACATTGTAGTCATTCAGCCAGTCCCTCAGTTCGTCATCGGAGCAGAGACTGCTCTCATGAGATGTTACAACTCCCTTGCAGGAGTTGAAGAACCGATGGGGCTCCACCTTTACAGGGGTACCCGCAAAGGCCCTCAGCTCTAGCAATTTTAATGATTGGTCCTTGTGGGCAACCTGCACCAGCAAGGATGAACTCCTGAGCCTTCTCGTATTTTCTACAAAACCAATGCTTTCTTTTAACGTTCGACAAATTGTTATGGCTGAGAGACGGGAAAACCCATCGTCACTGCCAGTAACAACAAGAAACTTAGGCCATGGCGTAGATATTGCTTGATAATTGAAACTTGGATTTGCATCATCTGAAGATGAGCGAAAACATTTACCTTGTCTGGAACCAGAAGCCAATTTTTCGACCTCAGCCTGGTTTACCGCTGAGGGACGCGCACCTTGTTCACCCGGGCGACGTGCGAGCCGGTTTGGACTATTCTCTGAAGACATTTCCATTTTTGTTTCCCCTGTATGGTAGGGGACACACCCTCCTGTAAAGCTGGAGCAGCTTGTGCAATGCGCACTGTCCTGTTTTAGCCACTGGGGATAGAGGACTTCACCCCAAGTGTTTCCACCCTCGCCGCGTGGAGGCCCAGGACCTTCGAGGGCCTCTGAAATGCTAAATGATGCTTTGCAAGAATACTACCACCAGGGTATCATTGAACGTACAGAACACAAGCAGGGTAGCTTTTACTCCACAGTGTTTCCCCGACTTAAACGTGACAGGGCTGTCAGAGTAATCTTTAACTTAAAGACTTTAAATGAAAAAATACATTTTAAAATGGACACCCTCAGAGATGTGCTTCATCTCATTCAGCCTGAATGTTACTTTGCCAGTATTGACTTTAAGCACGCTTACTTCTCAGTGCCAATTGCACTACACTTCCGCCACATGTTCTATGGAAAGGCAAGGTGTACCAGTTTACCTGCCTCCCACAAGGCTTTGCCCCTGCTCCAAGGATTTTCACGCAACTGTTAAAACCAGTGCTGGCTCACTTAAGATCACGTGGTGTCCAAGAAATTTGCTATATTGATGACTGTTCATAGCACAGTGTCCTACCACATTACAGACAGCATTGACCTATGCAATGTCCCTATTTGACAATCTTGGGCGGCTCACAATACACCCAGTCAAATCTGTGTTTCAGCCCACTTGAACAATTGAGTTCTTGGGGTTCCAACTTAATTCAGTTTCGAGATTGGTAACTTTAACACTCAGAAAACAAGAGAAAATCTCTGGCATGGCCAAATTTCTTGCTGGTAAATCACAGATTACCATATTGGAACTTGCTTCCATTATTGGCAATCTTGTTGTTGAAGACCCTGCAGTGCCCCTGGCCCCACTGCGTTACAAACTATTGGAAATTGAGTGAAATGAACAACTTGCCAAACACCGTGGCAATTATGATGCCCCCTGTAAGCCGAGCAATCAGTCAAGAGAAATACTTATGTGGTGGGCAGAAAACATTCATTCCCAGGCTAAACCAATATTCAAACCGGACCCAGACATTGAAATTTTTCACAGATGCCTCCTTGGTGGGCTGAGGCGCTCGCCTGGGCAAACAAACTACTGGTGGACAATGGGCAGACTATGAACTTGCTCACATTAACATTCTTGAACTCCGAGCAGCTTTCCTGGCAGTTCAATCCTTCTGTCAGTTATCTCGCAACATTCATGTCAAAGTACGGAGTGATAACACCACCACTGTTGCATGCATTAACAAGGCTGGTAGCACAAAGCGAAAACTGCAAAACATTACTTTTGAATTTCTTACATGGGCCAGTGATCGAAAGATTATGCTGTGTGTGTGTGTGCGTGTTATTGTTTAAAGCCTCATCAGCACCTGAGTGGGCTATGTAGAGGCTCTCTAGGTTAAGATTAATTATCTATATTTGGTAGTAGGAACCAGAAGCATGTCAAAAATCAATAATTGTATGCGTTGGATATCTGGTAAAGAGATGTTGTAAGGTAGTAGCTTGAAACAAAGGTCTTCTAATGCGTTGTAAGTGGATGCAATCTAATAAAATGTTTGATTGTAAGGGAGCACCGACAACTCTGGCACACCGGTGCCGGTTCATTGACTAAAAGGTGTAAATGTGTAAGTCTTGAATGTCCACATCCCAGGTGTTGAAAACATTGATGCTGATAGGGAATCAAGACGCACTAATGTGGATGCTGAGTGGATGTTACTGCCTGAACAATTTGCAAAGATTTGTGCTAACTATCAGTTCCACCCTACCATTGATTTTTTTGCCACAAGAATTAATGCAATTACCACACTATGTGTCCTGGCGACCTGACCCGTCCGCGACTGAAATAGATGCTTTTTCATTGTCATGATCTAATCTCACACCATATTGTTTTCCACCTTTCAGTGTTGTGGGACAAGTGCTGCAGAGGATCAGGGCAGCCAAGATTGTGTCGCTGGTCATCCTGCCACTGTGGCGGACCAAACCCTGGTTTGTCGTGGCATTACAAATGCTGGTTGCTGCTCCAAATCTACTACCCCGCACACGCCTGATGCTTCTGCAAGACCCGAGTCGACAACAACCCCTGGCGACGAAGTTGCGTCTGACTGCCATGCTCTTGTCAGACAATCATACAGACGCCACAGCATTCCTGAAGAAGTTTCCACCTTCCTCATGCATTCATGGAGGAAAGGAACACAACAACAGTATTGGCATCACCTCAACAAATGGTTGTCATTTTGTCAGCAACGGTCGCTTGATCCTGTTCAGCCACATGTAACTGATGTTCTAACATTTTTACTTGAACTCTTCAATACAGGGAAATCTGATGGTGCTGGCTTTGGTTACAGCTCCTTGGGTACTGCTCGCTCTGCCTTGTCCACTATAGCCACCATTAATGCGGTTCCTGCTGGCCAACACCCACTAGTTAAACGCTTCATAAAAGCGGTTTACAACCTGCGACCAGCTTTTCCTAAAACAACTGTCACGTGGGATGTAGATGTAGTGTTATGTTACTTGAAAACTCTGTCCCCTATACGAAAACTACCTCTTTGTAAGTTAACCCAAAAACTTACTATGTTGTTGCTCCTATTGTCCGGTCAACATGGTCAGTCCATACATTGTCTGGACATCACCAACATGACATTGACTACCAGTTTGCTTAGCTTCCGCATTGCTTCGCTTACCAAAATGTCACGGCCAAATCATGACCAACTAGAACTTAAGTTCAAAGCCTATGCGCCTGATCGGTGGCTCTGTGTGGTTACTACACTGAATGCATATCTAGATCACACTGCAAACCTCCGAGGGTGGGTGGGTGGTTAGGGCTTTACGTCCTGCGTTTCTGCACCAGTTGGGCTAAATAGGACAGGCAGGGACCATGGCAATGAGATGATGGATGAAACAGCCATCCAACTTAGGCTCGACCAGGAATCGAACCCGGGACCCAGCGGTTGGAAGCCCAGAGCGCTACCTCTGAGCTAGGCCCCCGCCGCAAACCTCCGAGGTGCTGAATGTAAACTGTTCATTACGTGCAAACCACCGCATCAGGCAGCTTCACGTGATACTTTGCGTTGCTGGACGAAAGAAGTTATGACAGCTGCTGGAATTGATATGAACATTTTTACCACCCACTCTACAAGGGCGGCTGCCACTATCAACTATACTGGCCACAGCTGGCTGGAGCCAGCAGTCTACTTTTCAAAAGTACTACAATAAACCTGTGGGTTCTGACACTACGTTTGCAGACTCTGTTCTGTCTAAAAGCTAAATATGAACTGTACTCAAAGTATACCGTCCATGATTGTGTCAAAATCAGTTGTTTTACTGTAAATTGTGCCAAATTGTTTATTGGCATCAAATGCTGTTTTGCCTAGTCTGTTCACTGTATAAGGTGCTGGGTTGTTACTTATCTTAGGATTAAAGACTCTGGTCATAGAACTTAATCCTCTGTCGTTGCTCTTACTTTTTCCCTCAAAAGAAGAAAGGGAGAATATAGCTACTAGCAGGGACCTACCAATGACAGGGTAGCCCCTATTATGAACAAAGCATTCAAAATCCTGGCATTTCAATTCCGTTGAATTTTGACTGTGGGTAGCCCCGATGCCACGATCTCTAAAACTCTCCATTGACTAGCAGAACCAAAAATAGATGCGAAGTAAAATTCTAAGATTAAACGAAACTTACTTGAAGTTTGATCTGGATTTTACTGAGCCTATTTTTGGTTCATAGAGTTCATAGGCCCACCCTGACTTTGTCTTCCCCTCCCTTCTCTATGAACTCTTCCGCAGCACCGGGTGGGTGGGTGGGCGATTAGGGCTTTACGTCCTGTATTTCTGCACCAGTTGGGCTAATTAGGACAGGCAGAGACCATGGCAATGAGACGAAGGATGAAACAGCCATCCAACTTAGGCTCGACCAGGAATCGAACCCGGGACCCAGCGGTTGGAAGCCCAGAACGCTACCTCTGAGCTAGGCCCCCACCCCCGCAGCACCGGGACTACTACTCTAAAGTCTGAATTCTGGGTAGCGTGATGTCATCTCCTGTGAACTATACGAACCAAAAATAGCTCAGTAAAATCCAGATCAAACTTCAACTAAGTTTCGTTTAATCTTAGAATTTCATTACACTCATTGTGACATCAACATAATTAATTTTTCAGGGACCTATAATAAAGACTGACTTAGTTTGACTGATCACACACACTGTACCCATGTTAATTATTATGATGGTCAATACCACATAGGTCACATGACATGTCAAGGAGGATTCTTTGTCAAACTGCAAAAATGTCACTTTTTTTTCAACATTTCTTGTGACAATCTTTCAATGTGATCCCACATTTCTAGTGGGGTGGGTGGGTGATTAGGGCTTTACGTCCTGTATTTCTGCACCTGCTGGGCTAATTAGGACAGGCAGAGAACATGGCACCCACATTTCTAGTACTACATAGGTGTATTTGGTGTCTTTAGAAATTAATAATATACAGAATGTACCGATTCCAATGTTAGATTGTCCATCCTCCTTTTGGGGTGAGCTAAATCCTAAAATAAGACACTTTTTGGTCCTTAGCTCCCAGACTATCAGCTAACTTTAAGTCTATTGACGTACCAAAGCGTTCTTCTAGATGCTAGTAAAATCCACATGTGAAACTACTATGCTGGAGTGGTATAATCGAATCACTCCCAAAATTAAATCACTTGGATGACATTTAGTCATTTCAAAATATACCGTATTTTCTATACAATAACTGTTGGCAATGTCATGCCAGTAAAAGTTAAGTCTGCTCAGTCTGGATGGTCCTATGTTGGCCCACTGACCCTCCAATGTCAGCCTGGCCCCCTGTTGATCATATGCCATGATGGCCTCTCTCAGGCTGGCCCATTGTCTGGTTGGCCCAATGTATGCACTATCAAGTATCAGCCCAATGTTAAGTTGGCCTACTAATGCCAGGTTGGTGTTAATGCTGGTCATTTGTGTCCGTGCAAGGAGAGCTGCACAGGCAGAACTGGAATGTGCATGATGAAGAGTCCGTGTTGGCCACTGCGGTTCGAGTAATCAAGGTCCGCACCAAAGGTTATCCCCCTTACGAAGAAGCCCAGGATTTTAAAGGTCTCATGTTAGCCCAATGCCTGTTCGTCCTCCAACTTCGGTTACAACATATTCATTCCTTATTGCAACATCTTTTCAATACTAGGTCCAACATCCAGAATGCGATTTTGATTACATTCTGAAAGGTAGGGACACACAGCATTTTTCCACTAGCATGCACAGTACGGCATACACAATGTACTGAACACTTCTCTTTGGCCTCAGTGTGATCCAGATCACTTTCAAAATTTTATCACATCTATCCTGAGACATATTTCAATAGTCCTAACAAGACAATGATAGGTTCACTGAGATGACATTCACATGCTATGTCAACTTAGCATTTTCAAGTGGCTTTATTATTTTGATGACATTCACATGCTATGTCAGAACTGAGCATTTTAAAATGGGGGGAATGAGTTGTTGAAATACACAAGACAAGTATACTGGACCAAAATAAAAATAATGACTCAAGTATTTCTGATTTCCATTTTTTATTTGTCAATAAATACATGAAAAATGGCATAATATTTACAATGACATGAATGAATAGGTATGAGCATAAATGTATACAACAAATTTCACGATTTATCCATTTGAATCGCTACATGACATGATAATTTTATTTGTAAATGCACAATGTCTATAGATATGCTGCCTTTTTTTTTGGAATTGTTTCAGATTCACCATTTTCCTCTTTTACTCCAATCCTTCGGTTGCCAATGGAGACATTTGGAATCAATTCTGATTTTTCTCTTGGCTAACGCTCGAGTGTTCACATCTATGGCTTCCTGAGTCAAGGTCACAATGTACTGTCCTTTGTAGTAATTAATGAGATTCAGGTGTTGCAAGGTTGATATGAGATCTTCTTTCTTTATGCTGGTCATTTCAGACAACTCGCTGTAAAAGAAAACACGAAATTATCTTAGATTATCTAAATGATTATATGTTTTTAAGCGGGTTTCTGAAACACACTAATAATATTAATCCACGCTTATAATTGAAGAACCAAAAAAAAAGGGTTTTCACTTTGGAGGTAGGGGTTATTTAGGATGCAAATTAGGCCCCGCTTTGGGCCTCGCAAGTGCTAGAACCAGCCTTGCTAACCCTGAAATTTTATTAAGTTATTCCACTAATCCAAAATATTGCCAATGTAGTAGTAATCTGAACAAGATAAAGGGCCCAAGCAAATCATGACGTACAAACCGTATTTCAGAGGAGCTGGTCAATGAATTCGAACGGGATCAGTGCCTTGAGTATTGAGATTATCTAAATGATCACCTTGACTATTGATTGGCTTTTGTAATGTCTTTGTCAGAGGCACATGTTATGATGAGATGACAAGGTTGGAAACCACACCTACCCAAATAGGTAACATAATTTACTTGCCCCACCATAACATTAAATTACTGACACTACAGTAAATTGAGTATAAGTATACATTTCCCCTGAAAATGTTTTACTCATAAATTTTACTTAGACAGTTCAATGAAGATTATAAATGATAACATATCATTCTCTTACTTAATGGTAATAGTCGGCCGTTCACCATTCTCGTTTGGTTTCAAATCGATAAGGATCTCTAGAACCGTCTGAGACCAGTAACTTCGGTAGGACAACAGACCCAAATCAGACAACGGTTTTTCGGGAGACCCTGTTTTTCCTTCCACCTTCGACAATTCGTAGCCTGAAATTTAGGGAACAGATTAAGAACTTGTCTTGGGTTCAGTAGCTGTTCCTTAACAAGATGATTTATTGAGGTAATAAATGCACTTACTGAATTCAATCAGCAATTTTCCATATCCCTTTCTCTGGTAAGGAGGAAGTGTTAATATACAAGCCACATTGTAGTCTTCTGAAGATTCTTTCTCCTGAAACAGTAGATGTTTAAATGAATTATGACGATAAAAATTGTGACTATGTTATGTGATAAAACTGAATTTGCATTCCATGGTAAACTAGAGCACAAAAGATGTGCAACAAAAGCGGCTGGAGGACTGTTGTATGCATGTTGACTGGTGGATTATTAGTAATTAGAGGTGTATTTGCCTTGAAAATATGTTAACAGGTCGATTCGTCGCTGCGCGATTTGTCCCACATGTATTCCACTTCTCCCGAGCAAAATAAATAAATATCTTATGTTTTAACTATATCAGTATTTTTATTAAATTTTTTTTTAAATCTGGCATTTATTTTTTACAGCATTTTTAATTTTATGAAAGTATCAATCTACACTTTTATCTCATAAGATGTTCTAAGCCATAATTGCTATTGAGCTTGCGATTTTGTAGTTGCTAGAATCAATTACTCTTTTTCAATTGCATGTGTGTTTCTGGTGTCATGTGTAATGGTACTAGTCACCTGAAGAGTGCTTAGGTGTTAGAATTTTCTATGCAGATTTTATAATATTAACATTTAGGATCTTATCGAAGAATTAAGAACTGAAGACTCAACCCGCAGATTTATTAATCCACAATATTATAGCCCTTTTTTATTCTTCTTTTTTAACTTAATTTAAACTTTATTCATCTAATGTGGATCACCATAAAATCAAATATCTTATCTTGGTGAAATATAGTTTCTATTTTTTTTTCATATATATGGTTATACAATCATTTTTGACAAAAATAACTGTTTGTTCAACATTATGATTCAGGTTTATAGGTTTATTGTCTATAAAATATCCATCTAATTAGCGTATCAGCCTGTGTGAATCTAAAATGCCATCAATAACATGACAGAATTGCATGGGTGATGTCACTTCTACATAATTGTGACTGTCTCATAGATGGATCTCATTAACTAAACTGCAGTAGTGTTTAGTCACATAGTCACTGACACTATGTACAGATAACTATGGGTGACGAACCGACCACATTCGGGTGACGAACAGACCAATTTTGGGTGACAAACCAACTTTTTATGAGTGACGAATAGATTCGTTTTAGCGGGGATGAATCGCACAGTGACGAATCGACTAGAAAGCGGAAATATTGCGAAGAACAACGATATTCTTTGACATTTGACAGTTTGACATTATCAAAGCGAACGCTCGCTACCAACGACAACCGGACCGCATAATTTCGTCCAAAGTTGATCAATCTTCACAAATATACATTAAATGAAAGCCATGAATGAGAGCACGATTAATGTCCAGGTATGGTCACTGGTCAGTGTAAGTAACAATCGAACCAAATCAAAATCAGCTACACAAACATACCTTTGAGAAATATCCCACTATATGATACCCAAGAGCGTCCCATTCGCACATGACATAGAACAAGAAGGGATCCGTGTCGTAATACAATGTCTTGTGATCCAAGAAGAGCTTTGCCAAGAGGCAGAGATTTTGAGCATATGTCTGTAAAAGAAGTGGACAAGGCTAATAAGGCGAAATACACAATGGCACTAGGCAGGATACAATTTGAGGGCCTCCTCATTTAGAAGTGTGGGGTGGGGGTGGATCTAAAAATATTCAGACCTCCCTCCCCCCCTGCTTTTTGTTTTTTGAAGACACCCCCCCCCCCCTCTTTTTCCAAATTAAGATATGAAGAAATACTGGTCAACCCTCCCCCTCTTTCTCTATTGGTGAACCACCTACCCCCCACTTTTTCAAAAATCATCCAGTCTGCCCCCACCTCACACTTTTAAATCGAACAGCGCTGAGAACTAAATTCAGCAAATGTATCTTGAACTTGATAGTTGCAATGGGGAATTAGACAGGGCATTACAACCAAAGATCATCATTCATTGTAACAAAAATGACATCACTAAATAAATGACGTCATTAAAAAATGGTTACCTGCTTTTTCGTCAGTGACCTCTGGCGGTGCTGTTGCACATTACAGATAAATCAGACAGGATTGTTCAGAGACTAAAATCAAATCTAAGTATGCAATTCAAACTGACCTTGTTTTTCCTGCCATCAATTTCGAAGAATGAGATGTTCCCCTTTCGGTAAATTTCATTCCCAGGTGGATGTCTCAATGGGCATTTTACCTGCAACACACATCGTAAATGAATAATTAGTACACAAGTTTCATTAAAAAAAAAATTTGTCACCGCAATACCAAAATCCCGTATTTCAACCTTGACCTTGACACAACAAATTATTTCAAAATTTCTCACCACAAGACTTAAACCACTTATGTCAGACTTTCAAGTCAACAGCGTGAGCTACATGCCGGTCCTTATAACCTTTTTTTGATGACGTCATCACACAATCAGGTCATTGAGTGCATTGGTGATGTTACAAAGGTGTTGAGGATCGGCATATTGCCCCCTATATTGGCTCTAAAGTATCCCATCGTCCTTTGCCGTGCTAAGAAATTGAGTTAAATGATTTTACCCAAACACACTGTTGTGGAACATGTCTATATGAGGTATTGGCATTAAAGCTACCTATTAAAGGTGTAGAGTTTCTTACCAGGTGGCGTTCCAAGCACTTATCACTCTTCAAATACTTGAGGCAGTATTCACAAATGTAGATTACTGGCTGGGACGTCAACACCTGCAAATGGTAATAATAGAGTAATGTAGAGAGGGCGTCAGTTCTTTAAATTAATATAACTCATGCAGGAATAATTCTACAGTCGTTTTCAACATTATATCTACCTCAGGGTATGGAGAGAAATACCAAGGTTTTATCCTGTACCTCCCCAACTCAATTAGTTCAATATTTTTCATCCTCGTCACAATGTCATCATTGTGTGCTACAAGACTGCCAGTCTGACGAGGTTTCTTCTGTTCAACATCGCATCCATCCTACACATAGAATCACATTGTTATTTGTTAATCTCAGGATTGAGGCTAACGCATTTTTGCAGTTAATTTTCTCCCCGGGCATTTGATTACCTGACCATAAATTACAATCTGATTATACTCTGACTCATGCAGTGTTCTCAACATTACACCGTGCTTAGAAATAACGTACAAGTTAAACTTCACATATTCTAAATCAACAAAAAGATTTACAAATTGCAACGTGCGCAGGTTTGGGAAAAATCAATCAATCGACAAGAAGATAACAAACACACCTGTGACAGTTCCAGCTGGAATGGAGAACAGAAAAGAAGGAAATGAATCAATACAGGAGAGAAAAAATAACAGATCAGCATCCATGATCAACCAGGGATCGAAATAAGTCAAGAACGAAAGGTCAGGTTACCATAATTTCTTTTTCACTGTTCGCGACAAAATGCGTCCAATTATTTGGTTACAACAGTTGCGGTTAGGGGCGGTTACCACATCAATATTTATGGTAACCGGTAAGCGGGTTACCATTGTTGAACCTTATTTCGATCCCTGGTCAACAGTTACAACGTCCAACAATATTACACCCGAATCATGTGTCCACCAATTGCTTCAAACAGCACAACTGATTTCTAGTTTGGAACATACGTCAGATGTATGATGCATAACAGCCATAATGTCACACCGTCCACTTCTGATGTAAGACAAAGTCACATTTGTTCATCATCTTCGACATAGCAAATTCAGCAAAAATTACAAAATGATGCAGTGAAAATGAGGCTGAATGGCAGGCACATGACCCTGGTCCACAAACAACGTTAACTAAAAATTCTCGAAACATAAAATTGATATACACACTATCTCATAATCAAATCTGTATGGTGAATAAATTGTTAATGAGAAAAAAAATATTATTCGCTAATCATTCCTGATAAACAGAAAACACGCTTCAGTCAAATTTCCTAGCTAAACTCTGTGAATCCAGAAACCACCGACAATTTTTTAATTTCACAAAATAATAATTAGGGAGTATACCAGGGAATTGGTGATTGCACCCTGTCACAGCTAATGACAAAATTAAAAAATTGTAGTTATCCCAAAAAAATAAAACAATATGTAAAAAACATGTGTCACATACACCATAATATTAAGTCCATGCAAAAATAATACAATTACATCAGCATCGAAATAGGCCGACACCCTTTAAAACAAAAGATCATCAAGACAGGACACATTGAAAATCTTCACGCAAAACAATATTGATCTCGTTGTCTTCTGATGAAACCATTTCTAATCTCAAGTGAATACAACCTCTGACATTTTGATAATTACCATGTCATCCATTTTCTTTTTTCTTCCTGCATTGACCTTGTTGACTTTTTGTGCACTGCCATTCTGCGACTAAAATAAAAGCAAAAATCTCCAATTAATTTGGTTTTTAGAATATGACCGTTTGAACAATTTCAAAATTTTCTGAATAACCCTATCCTATTCATGGAAGGTTAGTTCAATAAACCTGTTGAGAATAACATTTACAGAAATTACTCGACAGAGAAATTTAGGTATTACATTCACAACTCCTGCAATAACGAAGAGGGAACGTTGCCATTTAGTTAGAAAATTAACGCTCTACTCTCTGCATTAATTAGATTAACCTTCAAAGAGAGCAGAGTCGATTCAACATTGATTCATCAACTGAAAAATCTTCAAAATACATGTAAAACAGTGATTTCATCAACCAAAAATAAATTATTGCAAAATTCACACCAGTTAGCTTTCCAACAGTGCAGTGGCATAATTATTAGTCATGATCTTAATGGGTTATAAATAGACTTAAGTCAGGTACAGTGTAAGAACCAAATAAACGGCAGCCATACAAACAATACATTTGGTCAGGAATCAGTAAGCAGAAGTCAGCTGACTAGTTTGTTAAGGTCTAACCAAGGACTACCTAAACAAAGTCGTGTTAAACAAGCATTTCATAAAGACTGGCAAGACACTGAGCCTGTTCAAAATCATTGATCAGCTCCTCTTAAATATATCACCAACTGCTTAAAGCAAGAGAGACTGAAAAGCAGTGCTCTAGCCCTTTATCTTGTTCTACTACATAAGTCATTGGCAATATTTTGGTCAACATGAGTGAGATTAGTTGTATAACATTTTTAAATTTCAGGGTTAATGTGTTTCAGAATATGGAAATGAACAATGATTGAGCTCGTGAAAACAAAACCATTATCTTCTTTTAATTGAAAACTAGGGCAGGCTGGTTTTTAAGCCATACTTATGTGCATAATACATAATTATGTATTAACAGATGAATATAAAAATATATAATTTGTCAATGCTTAGCGCAAAAATTCTTACTTTCGGTGCCTCCTGAATGAAATAAATTGAGCTGACATCAACAATTGCAAGCACAGAAATGTAATTACATATGATGCATACAAAATATTTCTGCCAATGATTGGCTGCGCTAGAACTATATGTCATAGTTCTCAGACCATTGCCTCAATGGGCAAAACCCAGAGGTTCTAAGGAGCTTTTTCGGAGGAGATTGGCTATGTGGAGTTTTGGAATGGCTTAGCCTATGCACCTGTTGTCTCTTAACAAGTTTATTTCACACATCAAATATCATTTTAAAACATAACAAGGTAATTGGATTCTAACATTTTTTTGTATTATTTATAATATATATCATTTAAATTGTAGCTTTGTCAGTTGCATTGCTATGAAATGGTCAACAACAAATGAACAAAAGCTAGGTCTACTGCACTCTCACAAAATACATAATATCTTACCAATGCTTGTAAATTACCAAAGGAAGGAACCTCATGTAAAGTTGGAGCCGATCTGGATGGTGTCAAGGACTTGACCTGAAGTGACCAAGACCTTTCGATGTTACATTCATTCATCAAACAATTATCATACATAGACATTCGCTTTCTGTATACACCGAACACTACACAATAGCACCTAAACAGTTATAAATATACGAAAGCAAGTCCACAAAACGCTTAGCGCCCCAAAACGGATTACCACTTACAATTTCCTTTTCAGGAGAGCACGGGCCAGAACCATTCATGGCCTTGGCGTCTTTCAGTGGGGTTTTATTAGCATCCTTGCGAGGTTGTTCTAGTTTCGTGAAATCAATGCGTTCCTCAGTAACCCACTCATCAAGTCTCTTATTAACTGAAGCACAAAAAATATCTTATTTCAAGAAGCCGTAACCCGTAAACTGAAAGACAGGAATTGCAACCTCAAATCAAATCAAGCAATCAGGGTCTATTACTTACAGTCATCGTAATGTATGTAATACTGCTTCTTGCCATCAGAGAGGTCTTTTATACTCAAAATTTCCGCCATATCTGAAAGTCAATCATGTCTGCATTATGTCAGGTCATATTTAATTCCAGCTTATTGTCAGGCAAAACAGCTAAAATTTCACGCAGATCATTGGCAAACCTCATTTCGACATTTGGTAAGTAAACAAAACTGGATGGGATGGTTTACTTTTCAATTAACAGCTATTACCTGACATATTGTACAAGTACTTATTTAAAAAAAAAATAATAAATAAATAATAAAAAATAAAATCCTAAATTAGCAAATATATATACATGCACCTTTCCAAATATTTAAAAAATGGGGGGGATAAGCTAAGTTTTGATAGGTCCATCCCCCAAGCCAAAACAAAAAAATTATATTAATTTTAAACCTTGACATAATTGCATAACTGATACTCTCAGCAACCCTACACCCACCACCTTCCAACCCCATCCCCCTCCCCCTGAACTCACCCCCCCCCCCCCCTTCCACCTTCCCACTGAAATACGCCACTGATTCAGCCTTCAGGGCCACCCAAATACTCACGCCAATCTCCCGTGCTTTTCAGCATTACGGGGGCATGGCACCCCTCAGTGACTTCGGTCTGAAACATAAGATTGTTATGTACAATACGATACACTAATAACGGATACAAACGGCCAATGTAGCTCAAAATTGGGATTGTTATCACAGAAAATATGAGGAATATTACCTTATCCATCGCCATTTTGGTTTTGTATTTGTCCATAATTCAGCAGAGGGCGCTACTATTCAATTTGCCAAAAACGCCCTCTGACGTTTCTTCAGTGAATCACCACTGATGTTGTGATGAAACACGTGAAAGGGTTTGTGCAAGAAATAATGATATAATTAAACACAAGAATTTGTTGTGAACCGTGAACATCATGGCAACTGCAGAGGAAGAAGTACAGGTGAAGCAAGAGCCCGTGGAGGCTGTCGACTTGGAAAGCAGGTACATAAAAATGATACGTAACACTAACAGTTATTCTGACTCACAGTAAATTGGGAAGGGGGAGGCAAGATATTGTCATAGGCACCTGGGGGGGGGGGGGGGGATGCAGGCCTACTTTGTCTGTCCCACCATGACTTTCCCTCGCTTGTACTGTGACCGCAGTTAACGCAAGACTGGCCAAAGGTAAATTAATGCACAAATGTTTCAAAATAAGTGTGCAAAAAGGTATTTTTTTTATTTTATTTCAGGGGGAGGGGAAGGTTGCATCATCCTAGACCTGTGTGCCAGCCAAAACTTGAAATATTGGCTGGCTGAATCATGATATGGCTGCTGAGCTGCCAAGCCATGACCCTTTAGGTGGCGGCTGGCTGTTGTCTGATATAATGGCTAGCAGCCAGTGGTGTAAATGCAGAGGTTGAGCTCGTTTATACGGATAACGGACTCAAAACCCAATTGATTAAATTTACATTGAGACAGTTACAAATTTAATATTTTTTGGGTCAGTCAATGTCAAGGAATATTTATTGACCTCTTTTACAGTCATGTCTGGATTAGAAATTCCAAACCTACAGTGCACACTGCCCACTTTTTAAAACTGAATGATTATCTTGGTATTCTGCCAGTTCGGTCGGTAGGCCAAGAAACTAATCTTTTCTCATCTTTATTGCCACAAGAGGGCTGTGATGACGGCCACCTGGTGGATTTTTTTGGCGGCGGCTTGATAAACGCTGATCAGCTGGCTGCAAGCCGTTTTTGCGGCGGCCAGATGCTCATCATTAAAGTGGCTTAGCTAAGCTTTGGCGGCGGCGCACAGGTCTACATCATCCCCCCCTTCCCAAGAAGTGGGGGGTATATATCCCCCACATCCCCACCCTGAATCGATGCCCCTGATAGGTACACCCCCTCCCCCTCGGACCTCCACCCAATTAATGTGCCATTGCACTGAAAAGTTAGGCAAGCCCAGATCCCACGGCGTGAAAAGTTAGCCCAAAATGTTGCACATAATGAACATACTTTTTCAATGAACATAATTTTTCATTACAATAGTAAAAGCATTCATAATAAATGAATTAATATATATGAATTTTGATAGTGACTGGTACTGATAGACATGAAGAACTATTGCCTCAAATGAAAAACTCCACTCTTAGACTTCCAAGCCCAATCAGATCTAATGCTATCTCTGCTCTATTTTGAAGCAAAACCTCAGCAACCTCTGCTCAAAACCTCTGCAGCAGTGACAGAATGTATCTCAGGTCGAAGGTTTAAATTTCACATTTTTGGCTCTGGAAACCAGAGGCTTAATTCCCATTTCTGCCGTTAGTGGAGGCTGGAGTTATCAAGGGACCATGTACAGTCAGGTTAATTGGGATAATGTGGTCTGTTATTTCAAATACTCGCTACTTAGGAGGCCTGATTAAAATGACACATTTACCCCATGTGTGAGATGTTTCGCACACCTCAGCATAGTCACAGAATACAGGGCACTGCCAATTTAACATAGATCTACTATTGCGTGCATGCAGCTTTAGAGGTAGCTCATTGAGTGTACCTGAAATCAATCTTGGAAGTTTGCCAGAGCTGGCCTAGTGTTAACTTAGCGCGGTTTCACATAATAGGGAAATTCTGCCAAAACAGTTTTAACTTGGGCTTTGATACAGTTTTAACTTGGGCTTTGATACAGTTTAAACTTGCGCTTTGCTACAGTTTTGGGGTACAGCTATAAATGGCACACCATTAGAACCGCGATACAAAAGCACAACTTAAAAACCAAATTTGAACATCCAACCAGTAGAAGCCGAGAAAATTTTGATTACAGTACAAATTCAGGCCTCTCAAAATCTCTGATTTTTTGACGTTGTACAAATCGTCCACACGCAGTGCCACTGCGACGTTGCATCATGAGCAAGTAAACAAGATGGAATGCTATCAATTCGCAACTTTATATGAACAATAGTTGTGTTTGAAGGTGTGTAAATGTTTGGAGGTTAAATTAAGAACACATTAAGATCTTTACTGTGGTTTTGTGATGAAAATTTTTGTCTAATCATGAGTAATGGCTTGTGACGTCATAGGCGCCGATTCCTTAATCTGTTGATATCCTTGAGGACAGCATTACCATTACCATTTTTTTAGCACGACTTCATCACAAACTTTCTATTATCTTAGGGAAATTCTCTCACCTTTCTGGTCAATTATGACACACAATTGTAGAGAAATATATTGCCTACAGTTATGACTTGAGTAATTGTGTCCGAAAATTGTCATTATTCTTCAAATAGTGATTGTTTACACGAAAGTGACTTTTTGAAAATGCCTTATGGGCTGAAAAAACCTATGGATTGGAATCATCTACATGTAGGGACTGATGGATCGGTCTAGTGTTAACTTACCAATTAGCATTATGATTAGGTCACCCTGCTGTCTGCAATATGCATAATTAAAATTTCAATATATTGTGTTCTTTTGAATGGAACCTTTTACTTTGTGAGAGAAGTAGCAATTAACGTGTGATTTTAATGGATTATAAAGCGCAAAATTCTGGAATAAGCTTCTAACTTTTGCTGAACAAAAATGTCTCTTGATTTTTTAGGATCATAGAACTCTGTCGACAAATTCCGAAAGGAATTACAGACCAAGTCATTCAGAATGACATGCCTCAGTTTGATGCCCAGCAGAGGGTCATGGCAATTAATCGCCTCCTTTCAACTGTAAGTACCGATGTGATAGCCCATTATGAAAGAAATCATACAGAACAACTTTTGATTTGATTACCAACTGATCGTGTATTT
Source organism: Alitta virens (assembly GCA_932294295.1). Taxonomy (NCBI): domain Eukaryota; kingdom Metazoa; phylum Annelida; class Polychaeta; order Phyllodocida; family Nereididae; genus Alitta; species Alitta virens. The sequence continues at coordinate 9,180,500 of OW028574.1, forward strand.
CTTGTTTTTGCAGGGAAAGATAGACCTTCTGAAAAGTGGTAATCAGTTGATATATAAATTAAAAGACCCAGGAGCTGCAAGGTATGTCTCCGCTGATCAATTTTTGTAGTATTTTATTCTTTATAATTATGATGAATCCACTCTGTCATTAATTATTACTCATTTTGTAATTCTGAATTATTCACAAAAAATTTTTGAATATGTCACATGCATGTTTGTCACTTCTTTTCTTTTGTAGTAAGGTGAAAGGAGCTGATCACCAGGAAAAAGTTGTGTACCAAATCATTGAGGAAGCTGGGAATAAAGGTTTGTAATGTTATTTTATGTGATCCATTATAATAAATAAATGGTATTAAAATATTAAATAAGTGGTATTGAATGCTTTTTTCTGTAATTTATATATATATTTTTTTCAGGGATCTGGATCCGTGATATCAGATTCAAGTCGAACTTGCTACTGACGCAGGTCAACAAAATCTTGAAAAACCTTGAAAGCAAGAAACTTATTAAAGCAGTAAAGTCTGTCAATGTAAGGGTGTTTAATATTAGAAAATCTTTGTCATTTCATCTTTGATATTGTCCAAAGCAGCGTATGCTAGATTATTATATAGAATATTTAGTGCTACAATGTAATGCCGCAGCATTATCTCTCATTTATGCTTTTTCTTTTAATCATTAATTTGTTATGCTCTTTTTTTTTTAAAACATCAGGCATCGAAAAAGAAAGTGTACATGTTGTTTAACCTTGAACCTGACCGTTCAGTGACCGGTGGTGCCTGGTATAGTGATCAGGATTTTGAGTCTGAATTTGTGGATATTCTCAACCAGCAATGTTACAAGTACTTGGAACAAAGGGTAAAGACATTTGCTTTTAGATTATCAGTGTCGCATCATTAATCTTGAAATTACTTGAACATTAATTACTGTGTAGTATATGAAATTTTGTAATTGCCCAATGTTTCTTTGTCCAGTTTGATAACTCTTGACAATAGTTATTAATGATTGAAAAGTTTATTGAAATTATTGAACAGGCTGCAGTAGCGATGGAGAACAAGTCGGATCCCATAGCTCAAAGGAATGGCTCATACACCTCGTCACAAGATGTCTGGACCTACATCACAGAACTAGGAATAAGTAAGGTGGGTGTATTTAAAATTTGTCATTCTGTATGTTTGTTTTAAGACTAGGTAACTAGTATGTAATCATTTGATAATTGTTTTGCATTTGAACACTTTGGCTGGTTAAGAAAGAAATTCATTGAGATGCCTGCTTTGTTTGGTTGAGTGGTTCCTTCTATGGCAATTTAACATCTCATGTGAATGACACTATATTTGAGATTTATGCTTAAAGTGAGTGGCTACATAAATAAAAACCATTGTCTGTCTGCCTGTCTGTCTGTTTGTCTGTCTACATAAAAAGAATGTGAGAGTGATAAATGTAAAGAACTCAAGAACCTCGGGAGAGTTAACCAGTGCTATGTAAAACCTTAGTCTGCTAATTTAAGGTGACTTTTCTAAATATTGCAGGTTCAACTGTCAAAAGAAGATATAGAAACAATACTTGACACATTGATCTATGATGGGAAAGTGGAGAAGACCGTAGTGGCGGGAGCAGGAGGAGACGGTAACCATGTGAAGCTCTATAGAGCTGTGATGTCGATTGTTCCAACCACCGGATTGATGAGAGTTCCATGTGGAATGTGTCCGGTAAGTGCTGCCCTCTGGCTGATAAATCATCTTTTTCTACAATGGGGGACTCTAGGGTGTACCACAGGGAGGTGCGTACTGGTTCTCGCAAGCTTTGTGATGTCATCAATACAATCAATTATCTGATAGTATGATTATCACATCAATCAAAGGTTGTGGGGATTGGTATGCGGGCGCCCCCTGTTAGCTTAAGAGTCCCCAATTTTGACTGTATTTTGACGGAGGAACTGTCAATCCTCCGTTAATTCAGTTTCTTTGACTAAAAAGTTTGCGATAATGGGTGGAAATTTGACTGAACTGTCCAGCCACTGTACAATGGAGACTGGAGAGGTCTAAGATTTGGGAAAATTGAGTGGTGTGATACATCACACATAATGGTCGGATTTTTAAAGTTAGTAACCTTTCTTGAAAACTAGCTGCATTGTTGTTCGTTTCATGCTTGTCTGAGAGATTCAACATAGTGGACAAATTGCGAACGTAGCGCACAAAAAAAAAACTCTATTGGGCGAACAAGAGGGATGCAGATTTTTTAATCTGGCAAACTGCCACACTTTGGATTATTGAATGATGATTCAGTACTGTAAGAGGATAGTTGCTAATTACGATGTTCTTGATATTGTCATTTGATAAAACTTATTAAACTTGTCTGTTCCTCTGTCATGAGAGCCAGATCTAGGTAAGAACATTCTAAAAAATAAAGGAATTATTCAATGTCAGTGTCTCAGTGCTACTGGGTCTGAAGCTTAGTCAGCTTATACGACCGGCTACCAGAGGCAGACGTACTGATGAGATGAGGCTTGGAGTCCACACATTTACCCCATGGGTGGGGTCTTTTTACTTGCCTCAGAATAGGTACCAAGTACAAGGCATTCATGAGTATTTATCAAGGAGAAAAATTCTACCTGAGTATTCTGTTGATTTACCAGCATGAGACATTTATTCATGGTTCAATCTCAGAACCTAGGCTGATGAAAATCTTTGTTTTCATTTCAGATGTTCAGTGACTGTCACCCTGGAGGTGTCATCTCTCCATCAAATTGTTTTTACATGAAGGAGTGGCTTGAATTCTGAGGGAATATTACATTTTCATATCTTCCCAGAGAGGACTTTATTTTATTAAGCATGTTTGAGAAACTACAAGTGATTGTAATTATGATGTTTTACAATGTAAACATCACCTTCACTGGAAAAATGAGCAGCTGTGCTATGTTTATCAAGGATAACACGTTAAATAATCCTACAAAAAAACAACAACAACTGATTGTGTTCTTGTGGTGTGAAGGACAATTGTTGGTTCATCATTGATATAAGCTGTGGCGATAGCAGTTTATAGGAAATGTTGTTGGTATTTGAAATGTTCTACAATATTATTGTAATAAATAATACATTTTAAAACATCCCCCGATATTGTACCAGTTACTTTACAATTCAATTCTGAATTGCGTGTTGAGGAATGACAAAACTAAAGACATATAACAATGAATTTAGAATAAACCCAAGTGAATGCTGTTCAATTAAACTTATAGCAGTGAGCTCTAATTGTGATATATATATATATATCTTTTATTTGACAGCTTCATGTCATTCATGACATATGTGTCACAATACAATAACAATTAAAGAATAATAGAAAAGTAGTAAATAAAACTAGGTTCCAGCTACGAAAAAGATTACAATACAATAGCAACATAATAATGTACAGTTTTCAATGTGAAGTTCAATCTTATATATAAATCGTACAGCATTATCCATAACAAATGATCTAACACATAGGTAATTAAAAGGAACGTTTATACATGTATGTTAAAATATACAAGATCAAAGATATGGTATACAAATGTTTATAATGCAGGGACTCTCAGAATGATGGTCAACATGTTTAATGCCAGACGATGGATGATGACTCAAACTTTTATTAGGCATCAACATTTACCAGAAATTTTCCGAGGAATTTTAACAACTCAGGCTCTTTTGATTTCATGATGGTCTTAAATCTATCTTCATTGTTTAGTTGCTCAAAATTATCTATGTAATCATTGGCTACTTTATGGAGTTCCTCACGACTAAGTTTATTATGCGAACATACTATGAGACAATGTTTTTCATCTTCAATTTCATGCATACCACATTTTAGGCATAGCCTCTCAACTGCTGGCAATATGGGATTTTCATGTCTACCTGTTTCATATGCAAATTATGTGAGCTTACTCTAAATCTAGCGATTTTATTATACATTTTTCTGCTTAGGTTTAATAAGAGATAAGGTTCTAGTCTATAATCAGTCTTGAAGAGTTTATAGGTTGTAAGTTTTGGCTGTAACGTGAAATCATTTATTTCAGCTAATATAGTTTCCTGACATTTATCATAAACTTTAGATTTGAATGTTTTAATAATGGATTCTAGCTCATTATTTGCAAGTCTTAAATGGTCTCTTTGCGGATAATGTTCGTTGAGTATATGAATAATTTTTGCAACCCAAGCGTTATTACCAGAAGTGTTAATCTCTTTTTGCTCGTTTAAACATTTTTTAAGAATATTATTAGCTGGCAGTTTTTCCAGTTTAATCCAGTAGTTGATTGTTGTGAACTTGTTGTAAAACATAAATAGGCGCAAAGCAAATTGAGCAATGGACCTTCTGATAACAAGCTATAGGACTTGTCAGACCTCTTGTTACTTTGTAGCTGGAAATACATGATATTACAACAGCCAAATTTAGATATTGATGGCGTCATCTAATATTGTGTATTGGTGACGTCATGTGTTGTATTCATACTTCCGGTCACTACGAACTGACCAGCCATATTGGGGACAGTCCCAGACTTAGTTCCTGGACATTGACCTCGTTAGGACCATTCTATTGTACAGTTGGAATCAGAATTATTCAACCCCCATGGAATTTGCATGAAAATGTGCCAACTATAACATTGCACAGGACATAAATGACAAATGCAATCATCACAATTTTTGAGGATGTGATAATATGTCATGTTTTGCTAATTTGACTGCTGTTTTGCAACATGTGTGTAATGTTACATAACCTGTGCACATGTGAACTCCCATGGCTGCCATTTTTGGGGTATTGGGTGGCTATGGTCTGTGGGGCCATTGCTATTGTTGAATCCAGCTTTCTATTCATCCAGACAATCTTGTCTAGTCATCACCTGGTTATTCATGATGAAAATATTGCAATATCATTGGCGCTTTTACAATTCAAGCGACTGTAACACAATACAATTTCATGAAAATGGGCCATTTTTTTGCCTTCTCTGAATAGATAGTAATATTAAATTGTATGTTTGGAAACTTTCACTTTTGATTTTTTTTATTGACAAAGCAATAAGCAAAATTATTTTGAAATGCAAGAACCAAAGTTTGACTTTTCAAGAATAATATGTAGTTTTGATGTATTTTCACCAAATGTTATGTTACGACTGTCCCTCAACTTTTTCACCAGCCAGCTGCTATTTCATGATTTGTGGCTAAAATGTTTGCCAGGATGATTTCAGGAAATTCAGAGAAAATCTGCTAAAAATTGTGTACAATGAAGCAAATATTAACTATATCAAAACTCTACCCCATATAAGACTTTGTATGTGCATTGGTCATGTATTAATGCATAACAGATGCAAAATAGCTTTAAAATTAGCAAAATATCATGAATTGTCACTTCCAAGAAAATATTGATGATGGCATGTGTAATTTTTGTCCTGTGCAGAATTATAGTTGACATATTTTCATCCAAAACTCCAGGGGGTTGAATAATTCTGCTTCCAACTGTACAAGTAGCACTGGTTTAACTGTATACATGCATTAAGAATGACAATCAGTAGCAGCATACTTCTGCATTAGGAATGATGATTAACAGACTTTGTCGATTTTTTTGGCCATAGCATAATCTCCTTATACTATTTCTGTTCATTGACAACTCAGTTATTTGCCGTTGTGATGTTGGATTTTCCTGAGGCAAATCCATGAAAAAAAGGGACCAGCAGTGGATTACGTTAATCTGATGTAATCTGGGGAGTATCCCACCCAGCGAAGGTCGGCTTAGGTCGCTGTCAGCCTCACCTGCCACCGAGAAGATAATGTTAACGTGCAGAACTATGGTGGCATTTTAATTGGTTTCATCTCCAAAAAGTTAAAAGGGAGTCACTTTGTATGTTAGCAGACAATTACATAAGTGGTAATTTGCATCTGTAAAAAGATGGCCATCATAGACATGAAGTGGATACTAATAATAATGTATATAGCGCACATGGCCTTTAGCATTTACCCTGGTCTCAATCTCAGCTCCCTTGGGAGTATGCAGTCATACACACACCTTGGTGGCGATTTCAATGTCTCAATGCTACTCGGTCTGAAGCTTAGTCAGTCATATGGTCAGCTGTCAAAGGCAGACGTAATAAGGCTTTGAGCCCATACCACCCATGGGTGATCTTATACTTGCCTCAGCATAGACACCGAGTACACGACTCCCTAAATTTAAATAAGATATATATATATAACAAACGAGTTAATTTAATATAAAACAAAGAGGTTGGGATAAGTTTTGTGCTTTATTTGACACTCAGGAATACAACACTGCTGGGGAGGGGCACAGCCCTAAGGTGAGGTGCGACGGAGGCACCAGAGTTGTAATATAAACCATAATAATAGTATTACCTCCAAAGGCACAAATATTAGAAGCTAAAGGATACAAGTCTTGAAAATATAAAATATTATGATAACAACTTAAACACCAACCCTATTAGTTTGTGGAAAATATAGGCACTTTATGATAATAATGTAAACACTCAACACTTATCACAGTACAAAACCAACACGTGGATATGTAAGAATATAACTGTAGCAAAATAAGCTCCTGTTTGTAACATATGTACAATTGTAACCCTATAACTGTTGAACTTACTCTCCTAAATTATGAAACATTACTAGGTATGTATGTATGAAGGTAAACAAGTTGTAAACCTATGTTATGGTACACCATCCTAAGAAATTATCTCGGGAGTGCAACTCTTGAGTTTGCCGAAGAAGTAGTGCAGCTTAGTTGTACATAAAAAATTTGTACAGAAATCATGATATTTCTGTTAATATATAAGTTGTGATATGACGATAACAAGTTGGCCCCATTTTAATCCAATGTTGCAATCAATTCATTGAAAAGCAAACACGAATATCAGTAAATAGTGTTCTGTACAAAACTTATAACTGAGGTTGCTTGAACAACTTTACAATGATATGCTGAGCCACTGAGGTCTGTTCAATATTTACGGCTGTGATATTATGATAAGAAGCTGGATTATCAGCTCAAACTTATAACAAGCTGGCACGCAAAAATAAAACGCTCCATGGGTGTGATAAAGTTGCAAAATTACTGCAACAGTTAACTATGGAACAGGTGTCATTTAAATGTAGATCAATTACCAGGAAATTTTTAAACACTCCTCTGATGCAATTTTCTAACCCGGCAACATTTTCGTTTTAAAGAGGAAAAATCTACGTCATTAGAAATATCTCCTTCTACACGGAACACCTAGCTACTTCACATTATAAATATCCATAACCCTTACAATTAAAATGGACAAGTCGTAAACTACAGTTAGAAATTGAGATGTGGCTGTACTTACGAGTGTACGTGTACACCCAGTGTTCCTTTATAACACATCTATGTCTTATACCACGGAGAAATTGATAAACCCTTCTACGCTAAACTACCAGTGCATAACCCTGCAAGGCATTGAACATGAATTAAAAAATCCTCACCTTAACCCAGAATTTTCTACTATCCACCACATATTTAAATAACATAGTAAATATATCCAGGATTATATGAGCCAATGTACATGTACAATAAGGAACAATGACAATAAGATTGAAAACAAGCTAAGTCTAGCTCCTATTGTCAACGTGCGGCAATAACCCCTGCCATAACGAGTAACGTAACGAGACAAAAAATACTGAATCAGGGAAGGCAATAATATACAGCATGAAAAATAATTGCATTTGTAAGATATCAGTTTACATATTTCTCATTTTTGCTGAAGACTCGAACGTCAACTCAAACTTCAATACACTAATATAGTATCTTTCCCATACGTTAAACCATCAAATCAGCTACACAACAAATATTGCCTCCATAGGTGAAAATAAGGCAACTGAGGTATTTACCACACCAATATATTAAATAAGACACAATAAAGATATTGCACTCTTTCAAGTTCTCATAAATATCGCACATGAAATATAGGTGCATAATAAAATAGAATCGTACCCCGACAGCTAAGAAGAGGAAATCAACTGTCACTGATATAAATAAAAAAAATATCGAAAAAAAATAAAATAAAAATCAGGTGGCTTAAATTAAAACTAACCTGACATTTTCAAAGCTACTGAAAATGTTTGCATAATGAAATCATTGAACAATTGTGGTAAATAAATAAAAGTAGAAAAAAAAGTGTAAATTAGTGTATAAAAATAAAGAATGATAAACTTATTAAAGCAAATAAAGGGTTTGGATTAAAAATTGCACATGTACAAAAGATGAACTTAACTAATGATTGTCCGAGCAATAAAATCAGTTATAAATTGCATTACTTTAACCATAAGCATATATAGAGGTATATAATGAGATGACCAGTTTAGTGAACAAAAGGATTAAATAATAATATACAGCATATCGACTGTAACATAATCCTATCAGCCTATGGTAATAATAAGTCTAACTTGCAGCAAAGCAATAACAAATACCTAGCTCCATTGTGGTAAAAAGATAATTACCTATGACTCGTATACATAATATATATGCAAATTATAATCAACAACTATTAAATAATGTAAAACCAAACCAGTAAAAATGTCAATAAATAAACTCAACAAAAATGCTCTATGTTAGAACTCTGACGTTTCTAACCTAACAAAATTAATAGAGTATATCACATGATTATTGTATAAATAACAAGTTTGTAACACAGATGAAGGAGCGTGAACTAACTCCCTGAAAAGACCAAGGTATAATACTGGTCATCATAAATAATCTTACGAGTAAAACGACTGAGTGGGAACGAAAATATACTTCTGAAATTTTTTTTCAACAAAGATGATTAATTTGACAACAACACCTGCATGTTCAGCTGTGCAGTATGCAAATATTAATATACAATACACTGATCTATAATGCTATGTAAAGACATAATCCCATTGCTGTTAAGCTTTAAAGTGTGTTAAGTTTTTTCACCTTCGTATAATATTGGCAAACTGACACAATATTGATTCACAGCTAGTCTGGAAACTTTAAACATTATTACATGTTGAATATTGAACCACACATGTACTACATGCATGTACTGTCAAGTATCGAAGTTGCCAAATTCTACTTTGCTATTTGCATGATTGTACTTATTCCTGCAAATAACTGTAATACATACAGTAGCGATGATTGCTGTACTAAAGAGCAAAAAGATATCTCATAATGAATACAATATAATACAGGTTAAAAAATTCCAACTCACACTTCAATATAATTTAACGCGATAACAATGAAAACAAAAAACCTGCTAACTTACAGTTGTAATTTGTAAAAAATGTTTTAGATGTAAATATAGCAGTTGTAATGATTTGTTTCTTTGAAATACTGAAACATAATTAAATCACCACAAGGAAGCCTTTTTGTAAACAAATGAATACTGGAATGAAAATATATGATTCAGGCAGTGTCGAACATAAGTCAAAATAAATGATTGTGTAAATAAAGTGTACAATAATTAGGCAACTACTTGAAGCAATATTTAAAATATTTATGTAACAAGAAAAACACAACATATATTAAAAAATATGGTAGTATGAAGGATAAAATTGTAATACTTTGAAACCACAAATATTTTGAGCTTAAACTAAATGCATATATAATGCAATAAATACTTCAACCATGATAATGTGTTATCAAATAAACCCTATACTCGAAATTCAAGTGAGGTACATGATACAAAAATTGCAGAAGGCATTTTCAACGTAATGGGACACAACCAACAGAATTAACATAATTACTAAATACTAAATCAGGCGGTAACTACATTAAAAAATGTATTCGTAAATTAATATTGCTCTTCTGTTACCTGTTGGCTCGTAAATACCTGTAAGTAACACCCTGCTTCACTTGATTTTTCATCCCTTGTTTACAAAACCCTCATAACAATGTGAGTGAATAGATCATTTGCTACATATTATAACAAAATTTTATGATTTATTATGTCCCAGTAAGGCTAATTAGGTAAATAAGAATATATATAATATATTTATAAACACACTAAACACCAACTAAATTGTCACACCACTCAAAATTCCTATCCTATCAACTTCCAATTTAGCTGGCATTGGACATACTCTTTAAGCAATCAGTCATCAATCTGAAGATCTGGCATGAGTTGCAGAAGAGAGACTGGTCCCCTGTAAAATGGTTGCATAAACTTCAACCAGTGCTCAGAAACTTTCATCAGATGCTTGAAGGTCGGTCGTTGCTCAGGGTTCTCGGCAAGACATTGCAGAATGATGGCCTCTAACACTTCGGAGTAGTGGTCGGGCAGTCTGCGAGGCAGGAAAGGAGTTGACGCCACATTCCTGTGGCCTGCGATTTGCATTGATTCAGACATATAAGCAGGTACAAGAGCAGCTAATTCATAGAACACACACCCCAGTGCCCATGTTAAAGACTCTAGGCTTTTCTGTCCTCCGACGCGCAGTTCTGGAGCGGCATATGCGGCAGAAAACTGAGTGGAGATGTTGGTCCTGTAACGTATGTTGCCCTGAGTAGGAAGATACAGCAGTAAATTCTCCACCTTGACCTCTCCAAACTTGTCCAGCACAAAATGCTGGGGTTCCATGAGTTCATTGAACAGACACTGGACTTCGAGGTATGCCAAGGCAGAGGCCAGTTTGTGAATAGTGTCCCACAGCAGGTACTCTGGCACGAAAACTTTGGACAGCGATAACTGGAAAGCAACCTCTTTAAGAGAAATTACGGGAAATTCCAGGACGTAACACGAGATATTCTGTTCTTGGTCCACCATCTTCATGAAACATCTTTGAAGATTCGGATGGTTCACCGTGGCCCACTTATCAGTCTCTTGTTCGAAGATCAGTGGTTCCCCAAGCACGGCACATATGCTGCAGTCGTTGCTGTTCATGTTTTGCACTTTGATCAGAACACGCGTATTGTCAAATTTGCTGACAGCGGGATGAACTCTGTGAGTCCGGTGATGAGGATGATTCGGAAACTGGAAGTTATAATTCATGTGATACCCGTCCGTGTCAAAATCATCCGGAACTTTGAAGGTAGACAGGAAAGATCTGACTGCAGGAGGTAGAGGCAGTTCTTTAATTTTATCAATCCTCCTCATTGTGAGAGAGGCCAAAATGCGCCTTCGACACCATTGCTGCAAAGATTTGACAGACGAAATGGGCGGGGTCGAACTGCTACCACTGCTGTTGGAAATATTGTTGACATTACTGTCCTTGCCCACCGTTCCCAACTCCTGCAATATTAATTGATATGGAGGCGTGAAGACGATCGATAAAGGCCTGACTGGCATGTCGCAATGGTTCGTTCCACTCTTTTTCTCGGTTTCTCCTTCAAAATGTTTAGCGTCAAGGCAACAGAATGCTTGTCCACCGCGCCAGTCCATCTTCACGTGTGTTGGTGGATCGTCGATTGTTTTGGTCTGATCGGAAAACCCCCTGCAGGTTGTGACGTCATAGTTGGGGCTGCTGGCGGGATCCCCCCTTCCCATAATTCAGTGGGTCATTTGTGGAGGGTTATGGCGGACGGATGTATCGAAGGGGGACGGGCCGGTTTTTCGGCAAGAAAAGAGCGTCTGGGAGAAAGCCAGGTGACAAGGATGATCAGTCAGTGCATCGCAGGAACTTGCATATCTTTGCCCAGCCAATTTTGTTATTTTTCGGCTTGATTCGTTTCATTGCTTTCCACTTATGGCTGGCTCTGTCGATGGCGTGTCGCTCGACGGCGCAGGCAATTCCACAAAAGGCCAAAGATGTGGCAGACGATGACGCCAGAACGGAAACCTCGTCTCTGGAAAGTGCGCCTCTTCAGGTGGAGAACTCATCCTCTTGCAACATCGAAATGGCGCAAAGACAACCAAATCCAGGTCCAGGCGAACCTGCGCTTGCCATGCAGAAACACCATCACCGTAAAGCCTTCGAATACATATCCAAAGCTCTCAAGATCGACGAGGAAGATCGAGGTAGGTGGATCTTTTGATCTCTTGACGCTGCGCTCTCGGAAAGTACCTGTGCGTCTCCTGCCTGGCAACAAATGAACACATTCTCAGGCAGGTTAAGCAGGCAGCTCCCTCCCTATGATTAATAGACATGCGCTGTAGAAAGCTGCTTACACCTGTCAGCTGCTGCCGAGGCTGTGGCCGGAGACACAGGACCCGCCCAGCTGGCTGTCTTGGATGCTCTGCAGTCACTGCAGCTTGAACCTCATTTGATCATGTCAGCTGCTCTTCAAACACCATCTTCACACTTCACAACAATCCACAAATGACAACAAGGGCTTTCTTTGTCCTTGATTGACTTAGGCCATCATTTATGCTGGGAAATAAACCAATAAACAAATTATATAAAAAAAAAAAAAGGAACAACAGAAAAGTATTTTATTTAACAAGCCCATTTCATTTATAGATGCTCATTAAATAACTAGGAAAAATTTATAGAATAAACAAATGAAAAGCAATCATACCGATCAACTAAGAAAAACAAACCCCTAAAACAAACCAAGGTTCTAAAGGGGAGGCCTCCAATTTAATCCCATCTGTTAATTTGATGTTTTTTGCTATTGTCACTTATTAAAGAAGACAATTCATTGCACTAAATTTTAGAAAATGAGAAAATTTGTAAAGAAAAGAGATTGAATCACAACATGAAGCAGGCTGCGTTTTTTCAATCACTGCCTCAGCATGCTCAGCATGATTAGGTCTCCTCTACACAGCATGATCAGCTGGGGTGGCATTTGTGGATTAGATCAGGTCAGAGGTCACTGAACATGAGACACCCCTGCACACTCAGCAATGATTAATCCAGGAGATTCATTGCCACGTGCCTTTCTGCTTTATATCCCTATTCAGCATGCAAAAAAAATTAGGGTCCCTCGTTTTGTAGCTGACTAAAACCGTGCATGTGGGTTTGGTTAATGAAAAATATTTCCGAAATATAAAATATGGCTGAAAATTTAAGAAGTAGAAAGAAAAGATAATGTGATTGTCAGCTACTATGGCTGCCCTTTATTTTCCTTTAACAACTGAAATGACTCTGATAAGATGTGATACGTAATTGCAATTTGCAAGTGACAAGATGAATTTAACTGAGTTCAGTGGGAAATTCATAACTATTGTGGAAATTTTGAAGCTCAGAAAGCTTAGTGGAAAAAAAAAAAGAATGGAAAATTTGGTGAGTCTGGAAAACTGCATTTCGCCAGTTAAGTGCAATGTTAAGGTTGTGTTTAAGAATATCTAAAATGCTGATTCACAATGTTCAATGATAAATGGCATTAAATGCGTCCTTTATTAGATAAACCAATATTACATTTGATAAACTTGATATTTTAAATGTGCCGCTTGAGATTTTAATTTTAGTACATATTGGATGATGTGGTCCAACCTTTCAAAAGCATTGTGACATGTTCTTGAAAGCCGCTATCACATTTCTCAACTCCCAAGGTCTCTCGCCTGTTTTTGTTGTCATTAATTTGATAATTACAACCAGTAATAGGAGCATTCTAAGTGAAAATCATGATTAGTTTTTCGAATCCTTGACACGGGTGCCATCGGAGTCGACAGGTGAAGAATTCTAATGTGGGTTAATGGTCATGGGATGGGTTTTATCATGCCCCAAAAAGAGAAAAAATAGAAAAAGGACATTGCTCTATTCAGACTATTGTCACACAATGCTGTGCCATAGCAGTGAGCTAGCTGCCAGGGTTCCAGTGCTATGACTCATCTCTGCTGTTTAGCACACCTCATTACCATGGCAACACAATTGAGAGCAGGAGCAGAGCATTCTTTATGCGCTGTAAATTCCAATTGCTGGAACAAGTCAAAGCTGGATGCGCATTTGGGAATAATAAATGTAGTGCTGTATTAAGAGTTAGAGAATTTTTTATAGCTACGCAATGATAAAATGTATGCAGTTTTTTTATCAATAAAAAATAATAAAATTGCTGGTATAATATAATTTCGGTTTCCACTATATGAAACTAAAAATATGACAAAACCCCTAAATCAAACTGATCTGATTAAATTGTATAAGCTAATGAAGCGGAACATGTGATGACTGATAGTCCGATGAGCATGTGATGCTGATCAATGATCATGTGACAATGCGTCTGTGAGTGTAATCCATGCAGGCTGCCATGGCATGATCATAATGACGGATGGGCTCTTGAAGTCCTCTAGTCTTCAGAAGCCCGCTGTCTGACATAACCATTCTTTACAATCTTAATGTCAGACGTATTCGGATATTCTTTTTAGACAGTGTCCTACTTATCTTTTCTAATATCATCATTAAACTCATAGCTTCATGAATGGCAGTGGGGTTTCTACGTGAGACAGTGATTCAAATAGATCTGACTTTTTTTTCTGACAAATTTTATGGGCAAAGCTAAAGGTTTCAAAATAAACATTTGCTTAAAATGTGAAACATATAGAAGAGTGGCACCCTTATGGTGACTTCATATTTGAGGGGAAGACGGGTATCTAAGAGGTCACAACACGTGGTATATAAGCCATGTTTTCCATGGGGAACACTCCCTTTACTTTCACTTAATAATGCAGACATCCTTAGCATGTGGTTCCTAGTGAAAAGGGCCAAAGGCTTACCTATCTGGGCCAGGAAGGCATTTGCACGTGCGGTGCCACTCATCAGATTAGGACTGTCATGTCTCCGTTCATGAATCATCACCACGCCCTCTGGAGACTTAGTTGTCATGTGCAGATTATGAGTTATTTGTGGGGGCTTGAACAATGTATAATCCAAGGACTATTTATAAGCCGTAGACCCTGGAAGCCTACTTGTTTCAGTGATATCATTAAATATCCAGTTGCACCTCTTTCTCATGACCAGTGCCTCAATAGATGAGATGTCTGTCGGCACAAATTTTGTCTAATCACATGTTTAAAGTCATTATTAAAAGGTAGTATATATCTATGTTCAGAATATTCTTAATATTGGAGTTATCACACAGCTTTTACTCAATTACTCGCAGCTCCTCTGTAACATATTTTCAATCAAGATACTTACAATATGAATATTACCTTAACAATGCATACATATTTTATTTTACCTCTTATTGAATAGAACGAATGGAATGGAAGAGAAATGAAAGAAGCCTTAGCCATGCTAAATATGGCTTCATTTGGTCATGACAATATGATTGGAGCCCGCTTTGCTGATTTAATTGGATCTGAAGCAAAGCTTATTTGTTGGGATAATTCCAGCATGATGGATTGAGACAAAGCTGTAAAAACATGGGAGGCAATGAAATGCTGAGTTGCCATTGTGACTTTTTGCCATTGCGTTAATTAATGGGATGAGTTGAATTGATTTGTTGGGGGTTGCCAACAAGCCGATCTGGTCAATTCGCAACAAGTGAGACAATTTTAACTCTATTGTATTCAAAATAGTTTATTTTGCAGGCAATATAACAATAATATACAATAGTAACAATACAAGAAAAATTTCAACATAAACAAACAAATCAGAAATCTACAAATCAATATAATAACATGCCCGTGGGACCACATGTCATTCGATCCATTTTGTAGTTTTTGTGCCATACTAATAATATATGCTTAGTCTTATTCTGTTACTGTCTCAGAAGCCAGTAAAATGTTGGGTAGCTGTTGTTATTTTAAGCTTGGAATAAACAAAGCCGTATTAAATGGAAAATAAGCTAATCAATTGAATTACAAATACTTTCGTAACGACCCTTCATTGTACATTGAGGACATCATGTGGCAAGCCAAAGTTATCTGCTTTAACTTGCCAGCCGCAACGAATGCGCTGAGACAAATTGTATTTGAGACACCTTTC
The DNA here is from genome assembly GCA_932294295.1 of Alitta virens. NCBI lineage: Eukaryota > Metazoa > Annelida > Polychaeta > Phyllodocida > Nereididae > Alitta > Alitta virens. The sequence continues at coordinate 9,196,306 of OW028574.1, forward strand.
AACTCAGTGTGTCTGCATGAGTGTATGATGCCAGAACAAAAATCTGTGAAGGCTACCTGAAGTTTGGTGTAATAATTATCTAAATTAATAATTTCATTAAAAGTGCAGTGTACATAACATTAGCTGATGTCCATTTCAAGTTTTAGACAAGTAGTAAGACGGATTGATGAATTGACAGCCTTTTGATTCCAAACGGAGTAAAGAACTCCTTCTGACATGGAATATTTAGTAAGGACGTATTGGTTGACCTGATGTATTGAGTTTGAATGTTTGAAGGAACACTAAGATCTGTTGGTAGTTTTCAGACGAGAACTCCTGTAGCGCATAATATAGATGCTAAACTGGTGCTCTGATGTCACTTCGTCTGGCCTTATGATTAGATAAAATTTCGTTTCGTTTGTAGTTGATGTTTCCTTGGCCTTTGAAGAGCCAGGCGTCCTGCAGCTTGGCTTCTTGACATTTAGAAGCTACTAATGCCACTTGATATCTCTTCTGTAGATATGATTCTGGACCAAGTGACTAGATTGCATTAACAGTTCGAGAACTTTATGAGTTGTGTTATATTGCTAAACCGTGAAATGTCACGTAGTTAACAAGACGATTCCCAAACATACATAACTCACTAACTGAACATTATTAACTCTATATAATTACTACCGTAAGTCTACAACAAGAGAAATTAAGTAGCCTCATTAGTAATATCTACTGTCCCTTGAAACCACTTATTTATGACTCCGTAATTTCCAGTTACTTGTAATTTACCAATAATTAATTTTAACCCATAAATAGCAACTGTTAGACTTTAAGCAAGACTAAACAGCGCTTTCCATTCATAGGGGTCTTCGTAGATTAGAAAGGTTCTGCTGGACATGTGTATTCTCGCTTGGTCGCTCACTAGAGTAAGGCTGAAGAAAGCGAGTTCTGGAGGTTATTGGCAATCTTTCATAGAGTAGATCTAGGGTGGGCAATAGGACAAGTGGGCCATAAGGATGAAGTGCAAATCAGCCAGTTGGTGGCCTTAGGAAACCTAGCCCTCTGTCATCAAACCAAGTCATCAAACATCTCCATTGATTGCTGGCCCTGGGTAAACAGGCTGCTCTAGGGTGGCCAGTAAATTCAAAGGTGTTACTTTGATTTATCTCTTTAATATGTGCCTGATTTGATTGATAATGGTTGCTGAATCACCAAGAGTCTAAGAATATGCAGCAACATTTTGAAATTGTGCATTTGAAACAATTCTCGTGTTGGCCCTTCAGGGTAATTTACTAAACCTTCAGTACACTTTAACAGAATCAGTGAGAATATCCCATTTTATTGTCTCTAAGTCTTTAATACTGGTCATCAGCGGAGTACTTCTCAATCTAAAGATCCACAATGGACCTTCAAAACCCATGGCTGAGGCCTTTCCAGAACTGTAGTATACCTTTTTTGGACCTTTATATTTAATAACTCCTTGCAGCTTCCAGCTGGGTCCTGAACATATGCTTTGTAGAGTTTGTGGTGCCTTTTTTTCCACTGTTAGATGATCCATCAACCCATTTTGACAGCATTAGCCGAAAATCATCATGAGACCCAGATCGATGAGCGCTCAGCTTTTGCTATGAATAACAATGGGAGATGCCGGTCACCTCCATATTCTTTTGTTTGTTCATCTAGATGAGTTTCCTACAGCTGGAATTGATATCTCTTCAGCTTCAATGTGTCCATTGAGTGTGCTTTTGTAGAATTGCCACTTGGTTGGTTCGTGTAAACTTGAATCTGTGCTGTTGGGATTAACCTCCAAGGATTTACAGTAGACCGATCTGTCAGTCCCTACATCAGAGAGTTACAGATACCAGTACAGGGTGCGGCATAAAAACTTGCACCAGCAGCTACTGCTACCTCTTTTGTTATTACCTCAATTGACTAATTGCATGCAGCTGCAATCATACACACGAAAGTAGTAATAGTCCTAAATTATGTTTATAAATATATTTTCGTTTTTCCTCAAGAATTATAGATAATATGGGTCTAAATATAGCACATACACACTTATCACACCTTCGGGTGATTTTCACCTCGGCTTTTGCAAAATAAGCATTAGATTATGTCACTGATCATACAGATGTGTTACAGACATCTTTCTTGACCTTTGCCGCCAAAAATAGGGCAAATAGATTCATTTTTAATAAGAAGGTAGAACATTGACACTTTTGAGGCAGAAAGTGCCATTTTGGATTATGATCAATTTTCTGTCTAATTAACTGGCCAATCCTCCTGAAAATCATGTGATTATTTCGAGATTAGTTGTAAATTCAAAAAGTCCCTCTGGAATGCCATTATATTTCTCTGTTTTAATTTCATGACCTTGCTGAATCAAAACTGGAACCAACCTTCTTATCATCTAATTAATACCTTGATATATATATGCACATATAAAAACATTGAAGGAGGATTCTGTGCAAATATTATATTTTTTATGGCTTCAGAGGTGTAGTAACTAGGAAATATCTAATTTGTAAACTTTCTGCAACTAGAAACACCATGCAAGCAGACAGAAATTTGACTTCCGTGATGTGTATCACTCAGAACAAGCCCTGCTGCATACACCCTCTCAATAATTCAAATACTGATATTGTCTAACATTATAAGATCAAAATATCACAATGACCAATTGCGTTTCCCCCTAACTAAATGTGGCAAAACTTTAAAAGACTTCATAAGCATTTGAGTAACCTAGAGCTATCCCGAAAGTAGAGATGCCTTGCGCAAGTTTTTAGGCCGCACCCTGTACATTCGTACCCACTTATTTATAACTTATTTCAGTTCTTATGATGATTTTGAAATGTTTTTATATATAAATAAGAGTATCAGCCAAATTTAGCTAAATTTTTGTCAAATATAATGGTAATCAGAAATCTTTTTTAATTTGAACTTTGTTGTATGAAAGGGGCCACCACTGTACCGCTTATTAAAGTTTTTAATTGACGTATTTATGAGCCCAGTTGGGGCTGAGTGGAGGGTGTTGTGCAAAGATTTGTGCATGTTCACAAAGTCAATAAAGATCTTTGAAACTTGAAACTATAACGAAGAATTTGGGACTGTATAAAAAGGGTTCGTCATACGTTGGTTTTATTATCGTGATTCAGTGATTATTTAAGGGTCTGATGTAGGAGACTGGACAGTGGCCTTGTTATAGCCGGGCTTTTGTTATTGGCAAGCTTGTTATGAAAATGTTTGGCTGTATCATGTTATTGATGTTAGTGCGTGTATGTCACCGTCTGGAAAGTTTTCGTAACATATTGTTACTTTTTTAGGTGCACAAGTTTTTTTCCATGTAAGAGACATGTTTGTTGATCCACCCTTGCCTCATCCTAATACGCTGCTTCCATTATTACACCGCTGAGTGGCTTCATACTTATCCCTATTAATAGATGTATCAAGTGGAAATTGAAATCTGTAAACGTTTTGAAATCTACTGTACTCTTTAAATTTCAATTAAGAAACGAGTTTTGATGGAGTCCATTAACAACCTTCCCCAGAGAAGTAGACTTAGGATCCCAGATTACATTTTAATCTTTGCATACAGGTGCAAAGGTGCAATTTTTTTTTGTTTCGTCACAAATTGACCTGTTAATTCTCACCGTGCAAAAACATGTTGAGCCCAAGAAAGTTAAGTAACTGAATGCAGTCACTTCAGTAGAATAATAATTTATTGGTCGGTTTCTGCCAATTTAACTTTTTTTAATGGATTCTTGGACATGTAAATTGTGCTTCCATTTTGAGGCCATCTCGTATTTGGACAATCCGGTCAATATTCGAGCAGTCCGGTCAAAATGCTGCAGACCCGTATATGGACACGTATATGGCCATATGGGAATGAGTTCGCTGCAAGAGCATTATTGATTCATAAGGTGCTGCTAATTGTGATGCTGCTGGCTTAAGTTACTGACAGATATATCCCTTGAATGACCAGTGCTTCAGACTGCTTAACTGCCACTTAAGTCTGTGTGTGCATTATTGTACACAAAGCCTGCAATTATGATCACAATGAACACAACAGAAGAGTTGTTTGCTTTAAGGGCCATAAATGAGCTGCTGGTTGATGGTCTCCAAAGTATGGCATGATGATCATATCAAATGATGCGTTTGATGTCAACATTACAAGAGTTTATTGTCATCAAGCCAGGCTGGGAGCATGGCCAATTTCCCAGATTAGACAATGGAGAGACACGAGCAACCCAATAGAGGGTCTCTTGAATGATTTAAGAGAAGGGGGAACCATGGGTATTAGCACAAGCATTTGTTGTGGTCGTGTCATGCTTGTGTCGTTGTCATGGTATTGTCATGGTGTTATGTCGCGTTATTCAGTAATTGTTGTGTCATTGTGATTGTACTGTCATGTCATTGTCCGGTTGTGTCATAGTTGTCATGTCATTGTCATGGTATTGCCATGTCACTGTTGTTGTTGCCATGGCATTGTCTTGTAATTGTTGTATTGTCATTGTCTTGTGTCATCATTGTCTTGTCACATCATAGTCATGCCATTGTCTTGTAATTGGTGTTGCCATTGTATTTTTGTGTTGTCATTGTCTTGTCACATGATTTCATGGTGTTGTCATGGTGTTGTCATGGCGTTGTCATTGTCATGATGTCATTGTGATGTCATCCATCTTATCTTTCACCGTACATGTAGCGTAACTGGTGTCAGTTGACTTGATTTTCATGGCATTTTGACTCTTTTCATCATTACCATTCTCATATTACGCTTGCCATGTAATCGGCATGTTTGTCATGATTTTAACTCTGTGTTCCTTAAATTGCCCATATCTGATATCTGGTTAAATCAGGCCTGAGCTTAACAGGCGAACCATCGTTTCGTTCTCCTGGAGGTTACCTTAAACATAAATGCCGCGAACGCAATTTCAGGAGAAAAGTTGTGTGGGTTACCATCTTTTTGCTTACGCTCAGGCCTGGTTAAATGCTCCTTGTTCTCTGACATTTCCATAAGGTTTGCTTTGAGCCTTTGACGATTATATATTTACCCCTTAACCATTTCTCTGGTTTAATGTTTATCAGTGTTTAGGATTGGAACAATGCAGCTCTTGTGAATATCAAGCAATATAAGTCTAAACATAAATGATGGATATCACAACCCATTAACCAAGTTCAATCTCTAATTGGGCAAGTGAAAGTGCCCTACCTCTTAGTTAATGGCTTAATAATGAGCAATTAAGTAATATGACTTAGATCTATAGCATCTCATCAGTACGTTAATTCTGATACCAGTGTTCAAACAACAAACGCTAAACAGTAAACACTGAAAACTTTTCCTTATCAATCTCATCCTAAACTGCATACCCTAAATTTTAAAGCCATTGATAATTTGATATCGAGAATTAATCATTTGACTGTAAAAAATTTGAATATAAGTGTAAGTTCATAGGTTTCTCTATATACTTTTCGAAAACTGGCAACATTCGAGGAATGCACTGAGGACAATTTTTGTAAAAATACCTGAAAGAAATATTGCATACAAAGTAGAAATAACACACGGATGAACATGCACATTAGTTTGATTTAACAACTGGATGAATGTGTGAGAAATGAACCTGTTTTCTTGCCCACGATGAAAATTCACATGTCAGGCTAGTTTTTCAATCTGCAGCCTGCACTGGTTGACATTTGGAATTAGACGAAAATGGAAGAAAGCTTTTGTCCTGCACCGCAAATCATGCTGTTGAGATTGAAATTTCTTTGGTACATTGAGGGCAAAAAGTTGTATTCTGAAAGCTGTTAACAACACAACAGAATGTGTGGGTTTTTAGGCTAGGATTACTCAGTATGCTTCATAATTCATAGCATATATTTGGTGCTTGCTTTGACGTCCATTGAATCGCTTGAGTGTTACGTGAGATTACATCTGTGCCTTGCATTTAAATCCTGAAATAAAGAAACAAGTGGCTGTCTGAAGGCTTGTGTTTTGTCACGTTGGCTTGCACATGTTGGATGAGTTGTGAGGAAAATTGTCTCATTTTAATTGAGCGCAAAACATGTCCTGGCTACTGACACTCTGCTATTAAACCTACATGTAATTTTATCTCTACCTCATCTTGTTTTACCTCTTACAACAACCTGTTTATATAGATAGCATTTTATTGACAGACTGTTACATTTGAATTCTTTCCTTGTGGCTCATGAATATTCTCAGACTGAGACACAACAGAATTATGAATCATCCCCACCTACATCATGTGCATGTATAAGTGTTATTCACTTCTTGTGTTAATGCACGACAATTACTCTACTTGTTAATGGATGATGTAATCTAACCAGAGTAACAACATTTAACAAGATAATATGAGAATGCCAAATAGGAGCAATTACCTACAATAACATTCGTTCATTCGGTGTTTTCGCGCAAAGGCACCGGATTAGAGTAATCTTTTTTCCTGTGATTTGTCTATCCCACAGGTAATAATATCATGTTAGGTGCTAAATTGTTTCCTAGATAATTTTTTGAAATTGGCTATGGCTTTTATTGAAATCAGTTCATATCAGAAAGGATACATATGTCACATATATCTATAGCTCTACTCATTAAATCTATCTAATGCTACATCTACGGAAGTATGATATAAATATTCTTAATATGTTTATACGTAATGTGCGAATAGTATATAGCTTAACATTCAAGGTCCCACTTGCTGTAATTAGATATTTTCTGGAATGAGTTCTGCTCTAAGTAAGATATACATAAAAGATAAATCACAGATCAAACCACAAAGCATTAAACAAATATGAAGAAAAACTCGAGGGTAGATATCTACCCTTTGCAAATGCGCGAGATTGACATTTGCTGAAATCTTCAATAATCGTTGGTCATGTCTCCTGCCAGTTTAATCATATGACCTACAGCCTCTGGGCCTTCGGCTATTAATTTGACAATGACTTGACAGGTGAGAGAAGTGACCTGCACAGTGTACTTTACTGAATGATAAAGTATTGCTTCAATACTTGTGGTCTAAAGGGTATAGTTGCACAAGGATTGTGTTGTTTTCCTTGTCCTATACTTCAGTAGTTCGAACAAGGCCGGTGCTGCTAAATTTAACGTTTTACCAACGATATTCAGTGGAGATTTAGCTTATAACGAGTGTATGCCCTGAGTATCAAACCGAAAAACCTTTGGCAGAGCTGGTTTATAGTTTACTGCCAGACCACCCAGCTTGTAAGTTTGGATGTTGAAACTAAAACATGGAAAGGAAGGGTCTGACCCTCTATTCCAAGGAGTTGACTGGTTTGAAACATCAAGGAAAAACTGACAATCACAATAACTTTTCACTCGCATAATTCACTGATTTCTGTATACACTGTATATATCTTCAGTTTAGTTTTCTATTTTGCAGGTCGGAAGGAACAGGCCATCGAGATGTACAAGAGGGGCATCGAAGAGTTGGAAAAAGGCATCGCGATGGAGGTTTCTGGGCCAGGAAAAGAAGGTCAGTTGCTTGCTTTCTGTTCGAGATTTCTGATGGAGTTTTCTTCCGCTATTATCATAAGATTATCACTGTTAAAGTCTGCTGAAAAGCAATTTAGGAAAGGATGCCTGTAGCAATTAACCAAGTTTTCATAGACACCAGTTTAGCAAAGTAATGATTATGGCTGAACATAGAAGGTCTCTCTCGAGGTTGTTCAGCATAACCATAAGAAACTTCAGTTATGGAGGGCACCTCATTGTTTATGTAATGGCCAAAAATAACTTTGGTTATTGAAGTCGACTGTGAAGAAGGTGAAGTCACTGAAGTAGGCCAACTTTTCGACTGGTCAACGGACACTTTTAAGTGGCCCTTGCAGTGACATGAAGTTGAGATGGATACGGGGCAGTGGTCATCTCTCACCAAGGGGGTCATGTGCCCTCACTGACCTCCAACACAAAAAGGACCTTGAGCCATGAGATGTATCATGGCTGCCAACATAAACTCAATTACCCCAGTGCTGCCATCTGGTGCCTAGGACATCCTGGTCAGGCGGAAGTATGATTGCAGTTTAGACCGTTGTCTGTCAATGACATCCTCCGCTCTGACAAATTGCCCTCAATATTCTTTTATCACTTTGCACTGGTCACTCTCCCCCATGTCTTTATCATCCTTCACTTTTAAAGTTTCCTTTAATACACCACGACTTCATAAATGTCAGAGTTAACTGGCGAACGTCCGTGCAAGGAGATTTTATTGTTTCCCCGCTGAACTGCAAAGTACAATAAACTGTCTAATACATTGCCGTTAATGCACTTTGGTTTAAAACTTGATTTAAGCTGATTTCAGCTGAACTGAACCCTGGGTAGCCTGCCATATTTCAGACCAGTTCACTTCAACCAAACTTTCCAGTTGTGACTAAAACTTTCAACATGGTGGCCCATATAGCTGGTGCAGCAACTAAACTTCATGCTGTATTCTAGACCCACTTGTGAATTGCAACATGTATATCCTGATATATTCTATAGAATTCTAATGTTGAAATAACATGGAAAGCTATGCAACTGTGTCCAGATGTTTAAGTGCACTTCAGAATGAATTACTCATATTTATAATATTGTGTATAAGTACACAGATGGTCAATCCACTCACGAATATGGCCTTCCAATGTTGAATGTTGTAAACTTTAGTTTACAGTTTGGGTAAAACACATTACTTCACAAAATTAGTGGTTTGTGATAGTTCTTATGAAGTATACCATTTGATTTATGAATCAGTTGAGCATTGTTGAGCCTGTTTTGGAAGTAATTAAGCCACCTCAACTTTGTATTCATTTGTCAGTTTAATAAATTTCATGTGCATATATATGATGTGCATATGATTCAGATTTTAATAATTTGTGGGTGTGGTAACGCCCAAGAATTATTCCTGTCGTTTCAATGGGCATCAGCACTAAGCCAAAGGGCAAAAGCCATTGATGTTATTGGGCAGTTTGCAGGCAGCAGCAAATTTCAAAACACCAAAAGTCAGTCTGAGGAAATTACAAGCAGGTGACATGGAGTGTAATTAACTAGAATTGGCTCAACTTAGAAACGAGCAGACTGCGTTTATTGATTAAATGGCTAAAAGCAATGTATGAGCACTTCAATTCAATATTGAAGTTAATGGGGCTGAAGGGCGGCAAATTTGAAATGAGCTTGGCTGGAGCTTGCATATGTGAAATAAAGCCTGCGCCAGCACTGTGAGCGGGTTATAATGCATCGTTTCGAGCGGTTCGAGTTTGAACATAACGCTGTCATCTGGGCATGCAATAATAAGCAAAGTTCGGGGTTGTCTACTTGGCCTACGATGCTGCAATGGCGACATCTGGCGCATTGGACGTGTCTGAGCATCAAGCTCGAAAATTATCTAGTTTAAACATGAAAAACATCAGATCGTCGATCAGAAACCAACCAGAAACCAAGAACAACCTTATCTACATGATCTTATTGTTCGTCACTCTGGGAAATGCAATTATTTTGCTCGAAAACAAGACAAACTGTTATGGAATCGGCGAGGTCCCCAATCAACACCCATAACAACAAACAACCATCGGCAGGAAAAAACCAAATCTACGCAAGACATAGAAGAAGATTAGAAGCTAAGGTGGTACTATGTTCCCTAATCTTACTTTGTGGTGATGTAAATCCAAACCCAGGACCGAGAACCCCAAAATTCCCATGTGGAATGTGCTGCAAGGCCGTCACCAAGACATGCAGAGCCATACAATGTGACCACTGTGTTATATGGATCCACAACAAATGCTCAGGTATATCGGACAGTAAATATGAGCACTTCCAATTGGACTCTTAAGCTAAGTTTCATCTGCACCAAGTGGGAGATGCCTACATATTTACAACAGATAGACAGCGTTATCTTCTGCACAATAAATCGATAGCTGTACTTGATGAGACGCCATCAGATCTCTCCATTTCTAGTATCTACTCACCATCCAGTTTCCAACCAGCCCCCTTTTCCACATCGTCACCAGACCGCAGTTCAGTGAGGAATCCAAAAGAAGCAAGGAGAGGACTAAAATGTATGTCAATAAATTGTAACGGCATCGTCAGTGTTGGCAAAAGAGCTGAGTTTCAGAGTCTAATACAAAAACATCAGCCTCATGTAATTCTTGGACAGGAATCGAAATTAGGTCCTAAACACACAAATAGTGAAATCTTTCTTAACAATTACACAATCAAGTGTGTGTGTGTGTGTGTGTGTTATTGTTTAACGCCTCATCAGCACCTGAGTGGGCTATGTAGAGGCTCTCTAGGGTAAGATTGAATATCCATATTTGGTAGTAGAAACCAGAAGCATGTAAAAAATCAATAATTGTCTGCATTGGATAGCTGGAGCAGCCTGTGCAATGCGCACTGTCCTGTTTTAGCCACTGGGATAGAGGACTTCACCCCAAGTGTTTCCACCCTCGCCGCGTGGAGGCCCAGGACCTTCGAGGGCCTACACAATCAAGAGGAAGGATAGAAAGAGAGGCGGAGGAGGAGTATTCATCCTCATTAGAGATGACATTGATTGCAACGAAGACGCCTTCGAGGGCACAACCACAGAAAGTGAAATTGTATGGGCACAAGTCAAGATGCCAGACATGAAGCTGCTCAACATAGCATCTGTTTATAGACCACCAAACACGCCAGTGTCCTACATGGCTAACTTACAAGACCACCTGAAACAAGTATACCAAAGGTTCAAGAATGCCACCTACATTATTGGAGGAGACATGAATCTAACCGGAATAGACTGGGCAAATGATGGAGCGCTGGGAAACCAACAAGGCACAAATGACATCCACTTGTGCTCTATATTCATTTCATGGATGACCTAGGCCTCAGCCAACATTGCAAAGAAGTCACCAGGCCAGCATCAGACAAGATCCTAGATCTAATTCTCACCAACCAGCCATCATCCTGTAAGTCAGTTGTGTCCCTCCCAGGAATCTCAGACCACAATCTTGTACTTACCACCTTCCATCTGTCACACCACCGCATGAAACTCCCACAGAGAAAAGTCTATAAATATGACAAAGCTGATTGGAACAAAATCAGACAAAGCACCAAGAAACTCACAGCAGACTATTTCATTAGACAACCAGATAACCTCACAGTTGAGGGCAACTGCAAATATATCCAAGAAGGGATTAGCTCTATCATCAACACAGAAATACCAACCAAGATGACGAAATCAAAAGAGACATATCCCTGGATCAACCCAGAGGTTAAGAAGGTCCTCAACAAGTGAGACAGACTGTATGTGCAAGCATGCAAGACACGCTCACCAGAAAACTGGAATAAATTCAAGAAATATCGCCAAGTTGCCAAAAATGCCATAAAAAACAGCCACCATGAGTATGTAACCAACATGGTAGATAAAAACCTCCAAGACAATCAGAAACCCTTCTGGTCATACCTAAAATCCCTCAGGCGCGACAAGAGCAACATCCCCACACTGAAGGTCAGCAATGCAGCACCTGCGACCACTGATCAGAGTAAGGCAAATGCCCTAGTTGACCAATTCTCTTCAGTTTACGGATGAAGACCTGTCTCATGTACCCCATCTTAGACAAAATGTATCTGGATATGGCAGACATCAGCTTTGGAATAGAAGGCATTCAGAAGTTATTTAGCAACATCAAACCCCATAAGGCCGGGGGTCCTGACGATCTACCAGCTCGATTCCTCAAAGAAAATGCAGAAGAAGTGGCACCGATGTACCAGTAGCTTTTCTCACAGTCATACAACACAGGTTTTCTTCCTAACTCCTGGTGTCAGTCCACTGTGTGCCCTATTTACAAAAAGGGACCAAGATACATCCTCGAAAACTACCGTCCAGTGTCTTTAACAGCCATCCCTTGTAAATTGTTGGAACATATCATAGTATCCAAGGTATGGGAACACCTAAACCAGCATAAGATCATTACCAACCAACAACATGGTTTCAGAACAGGCTTGTCCTGTACAACACAACTGATTGGAGTGGTAGACGATTGGACCAGGGAGCTTAACATAGGAGGAAGCCAGGTGGATGTGATAGTGCTAGACTTTAGTAAGGCATTTGACACGGTGCCTCATCAACGCCTACTACAGAAAATTACATCTTATGGCATCACCAGCAAAAATGAAACATGGATAGAGAACTTTCTCATAGGCAGAAAACACAAAGTTGTAGTTAACGGCACTAGTTCAACAGTCAAAGATGTCACATCTGGGGTCCCTCAGGGAACCGTGCTGGGGCCGCTCCTATTTCTCCTCTACATTAATGATATTGAAAATGGTCTATCATCACCAATGCGACTATTTGCAGACGATAGTGCTATCTACAGGAAGATAGACACAGAGGAGGATGCTCACCAGTTACAATTGGACCTTTTTAAGCTGCAAGAGTGGGCGTACAAATGGCAAATGCGTTTTAATGTCAACAAATTTAAGACCTTAAAAATCACCAGAAGAACAAGAACCGTGTTAACTACATCTACTACATGTCAACACCATCAGCATCAATCACCTTAGAATTCCCAGAAAACCTTAAGAGACAAGCTAGAGGCATACTAATCACCATACCACCAAATGGCCACTTCACTGCTTTGGGAAGTATCACATCTGATAAATACCTTGGCATCACCCTAGATCATCACCTGTCATTCAACGAACACATTGACTGCACGGTCAAAAAAGCAACATCTCTCCTAAACCTCGAAACCTACACAAGTGTGCGATCAAGACAAAAGCAAGAGCCTACGTTGCAATAGTCAAGACCCCACCTAGAGTACGCATCACCAGCATGGAATCCTCATACCACGAAGAACATCAACAAACTAGAACAAGTACAACGTAGAGCAGCCAGATTCGTGTTAAACAATTACATCTACAAGAGCAACTCGGGACTAACCCATCAGATAACTCAAGAACTGAAGTGGCCAAGCCTCCAACATCGCAGAGCCCTAAGCGACATAACTACCTTCTACAAAACAAGACAGCAGTACATCAAGACACCACTCCCATCAACAGTCAAGCTATCACCATCCAATCCCAATAGATATCTTCATATCCAAGGACTACATTCCACAGTCTACCACAACAGTTTCTACCCAAGCACAATAAGATTATGGAATTCACTGCCACTTAACATCATCCAGTCTCCCAGCCCAGATGCCTTCTCAGCAGGAGTCGTACAACACATACTGCCAAGGACATGGCTTAAAATGAACAACATCTGGACCCTTACAAACTAGATGATGATTGTCATGTTTTTAACATGCACCAACACAGATTTTATTGTATATAGTCTACGCATGCACCAGGTTTCGCCACTGCGCAACGCACCATTGTACAGCCCGGGACGGCCTCTTGCCCATTAGGGTTTCAAAATTGAAGATTGAAGATTGTGCTTCCTGCTTGACTGACCTCGCTCGACCAATGGGAAGCAAGTTTATATAAACGCTCGGACGTATGCAATGCTAGGGGGTTGTAACTTGTGCTCTGATTAGCCAGTCTCTGGTATCGCCTAAATGCCTACTCTGATGCCGAGCACACTCAGTCATTTGCAATGCTTTGCACTTGTAACCTGTGCTCTGATTGGCCGGTCTTTGGGATAGGCTAAAATGACTGAATTGTTCAGGAAAATTTGTAGAAGTTATAACTGACTTCAATTGCTAGGTTACAGTCTTTTTTCATCTTCAAAAGGTTTTGAAAACTTTTAATGAATCGGCAATGAGGGAAAAAATATATAAATGTTGTAATTCTGATTTTAATAATAATGGTGCAATGCTAATTGATACACGCATCTGAAAAAAAATTCATTCCAATGACTTTCCTGGGTGAAAGAAAATTGTTCTGCTACCTCAAAATTTAATTTTATAAACCCTATCAAATGTGACATATAGAACTTGTGTGCAGTTGACAAAAAAAGTTGTAAGGAGATAAGGGAGTTTTTCTGTGAATTGTGTATGTTCACTAGTGTGTGACTGGTGCCCAGCAAAAATTAAAATATTATCAGATCCAACCTAATCTTTTCTTGGCATTGCCTTTTTACCAAAGGAACCTGCATGTGCAGTTTCATTGAAATTGATGCATTTCTACCTGTAGCACAACTCGTGTGAAGTTTTACACTAGTTTATATTGGATTTTTCAGCGAATTTCTGCAATTGTCAGTTTTTACACTGGGTAAATGGAATTTTCTGCTGATTTTTCATCGGGTCATGAGTTTAGTCATTGAATGTGAGATGCAGGTGCTTATGTAGTTCCCTGAACAGCTTCAACAGGTTTCAGCAGCAAATATCAGTGAAATGAGTACGAAAAATGTTATATATATATTTTATTGGATCAAGTACGATAGGAGAGTTTCAAAAGCTATATTATAGATTTTATGAGAACTTTGGCATTTTTCTTCATGCTTACGATTGGTATGGAATACAGCTGCATCTGTTTTTAACCCTCAGTGAACAAAGTTCCAAGAGGGTTATTGTTATCACTGTCGTCTGGCTGGCGGGCGTAACACTTTCGTTTCCGGAGCAGAACTCTTACACAAATGCACTTACCCTAACAAAATTTGGACAGTAATACTCTATTTGGCCTAGTGGTGCCTTTTGATAGTCACATTGACATATGACGGCTATGTTTTACAAAATTTAGAAAAAATAGAGAAACTAAATTTTTACTACTGCACCTATACATGCTTAAAACTTTGTCATAATATGTCTAAAATAGTGTAGTGGTGCTTTTTGGGGGTCTCAGTGGGGTGTGAAGCCCTGGGGCCATGTTGTTCCCAATCACTTCCCATTCCTCTTTTAGCTGCATAGAGGACTTGCTTCTGTCATTTTGGGACGACCTGCCAAGTTTTCTGTCATCGCGGTCAATAAAAATTTGAGGTCTTCGGCTTGGGCACCATGGCTTCCAGTCATTTGCCTGCGTTTTATGGCTTCTCTAATAACAGCTTATTGTGACCGCTTTAGGTGTTTACCAACCCGCCCCAAGAAATTCCAGTGCGGGTTCTAGTTAAAGATTTATTCGTCTGTTAAAATATGAAAAAGACGTGTTGTTTACTGCTCAATTAGTGAACCACTAATTATAATAGTAATTCACACATCAGCTAGTGCAGAAGACATATCCTAAATATATCCCATCTATTTAGTGATACTCCATTTACACATTAGCAAAAGATCATTGTGCTGCAGAGGGTGAATCTACACCCTGCATCTCAGGGAAAAACCCCTACACAGCTGCAGATACATGCTTAGCAGCAATGAATTGTGCTCATTAGGGGCAGTGGCCATAGTGTGGCAACATTTCATGGGGTTAGAGCCTCAATAGGGGACAGTGGAAGTGCATGACCAGGGCTATGCATCACCCCTGCCCTTCTATAGCATACACACCCTCACGTGGGATTTCCCAGTTTCCATGGTGTCATCCGCAGTGATGTACTAGTGCTGTTGCTCCTCTGTGGATTTTGATAAATCTGTCTCAGCCCCACACCCAGCCCCTCTGCTCCTCTACTGCTAGGTTACAAGGCTTTTGTGGGCCACTGTGAGTCACTAGATCAGTGCAACAAAGCAGCTGCAGTGCAGGCCACCAGTAGCTTTACTTTCTGCAGTTGCACTAAAAATGTTTGGTATATGGTATGTTTTTAGCGCTTATAATGTGAACAATATTAAAGTTTTGTACAATATTGCATTAGACTTACTTTATAAAATTTTAAATTATTGTATATGCAAGACTTCAAACCTGTAAGTCATATGTAATATAATATAAGTAATATAATAAGCAGCTGGGTGGTCTGGTGGTAAGGCGCTTGTCTACTCCTCTGAAGGACCCGGGTTCAATCTTAGGCCTGGGTGTCCTTTCATGTGCATCCCAGCTGGATGTCGTTCGGATGAGATGTTAAATTGGGGGTCCCAAGTAAAAGATCCCACCCATGGGGAAAATGTGTAACATGTGTGGACTTCTCGATAAGGGCAAGGACTTGCCTTAGAGGGCTGCACTTCCCATTCCTCTTTTAGCTGCGTAGAGGACTTGCTTCTGTCATTTTGGGACGACCTGCCAAATTTTCTGTCATCGCGGTCAATAAAAATTTGAGGGCTTCGGCTTGGGCACCATGGCTTCCAGTCATTTGCCTGCGTTTTATGGCTTCTCTAATAACAGCTTATTGTGACCGCTTTAGGTGTTTACCAACCCGCCCCAAGAAATTCCAGTGCGGGTTCTAGTTAAAGATTTATTCGTCTGTTAAAATATGAAAAAGACGTGTTGTTTACTGCTCAATTAGTGAACCACTAATTATAATAGTAATTCACACATCAGCTAGTGCAGAAGACATATCCTAAATATATCCCATCTATTTAGTGATACTCCATTTACACATTAGCAAAAGATCATTGTGCTGCAGAGGGTGAATCTACACCCTGCATCTCAGGGAAAAACCCCTACACAGCTGCAGATACATGCTTAGCAGCAATGAATTGTGCTCATTAGGGGCAGTGGCCATAGTGTGGCAACATTTCATGGGGTTAGAGCCTCAATAGGGGACAGTGGAAGTGCATGACCAGGGCTATGCATCACCCCTGCCCTTCTATAGCATACACACCCTCACGTGGGATTTCCCAGTTTCCATGGTGTCATCCGCAGTGATGTACTAGTGCTGTTGCTCCTCTGTGGATTTTGATAAATCTGTCTCAGCCCCACACCCAGCCCCTCTGCTCTTCTACTGCTAGGTTACAAGGCTTTTGTGGGCCACTGTGAGTCACTAGATCAGTGCAACAAAGCAGCTGCAGTGCAGGCCACCAGTAGCTTTCTGCAGTTTCACTAAAAATGTGTGGTATATGGTATGTTTTTAGCGCTTATAATGTGAACAATATTAAAATTTTGTACAATATTGCATTAGACTTACTTTATAAAATTTTAAATTATTGTATATGCAAGACTTCAAACCTGTAAGTCATATGTAATATAATATAAGTAATATAATAAGCAGCTGGGTGGTCTGGTGGTAAGACGCTTGTCTGCTCCTCTGAAGGACCCGGGTTCAATCTTAGACCTGGGTGTCCTTTCATGTGCATCCCAGCTGGATGTCGTTCGGATGAGATGTTAAATTGGGGGTCCCAAGTAAAAGATCCCACCCATGGGGAAAATGTGTAACATGTGTGGACTTCTCGACAAGGGCAAGAACTTGCCTTAGAGGGCTGCACTTCCCATTTCTATCTATCTATGTTGCTAAGACATAATTGTCACATACTTGCGTCAATTGTCAAAAGAATTGATGGAACTAAACATGAATTTCATGAGCTTTATTGTATTATATTTATTCGCAACCCTATTTTATTACCATCCTTATTCGAATAATGCTCTTATATACGTTACTGTAATTAACATGTATCAGCGTATATTTGCATCACAGCGTTTGCGTGTCGATATCCCTCACATTCGAAAGCTTTAGAATTGAGCTTTATGTGGGCGATACATTGTCATTTATACTTTATATTAGACCGAAAGCTTGCTGTCATATCGCTACTTTGCAAGCATGAGTCATGTGTGTTACTGGACTGCTGTTGTGAGTCAGTTTGTCGAACTACTATCAGTGATGCAAAATTATCATTACATATGGTGGAATCAACTCGCATATTCAAATTTTGAAACAGACATGATATTGTATATAAGAAATTAAGAGGTGGTCTAATGAATGAAGTAGGCTTAAGGCTAAGTTCAATCTGTAGACAGTTTTACCTCCCATTTCGAGAATATATTATGTAGGTTCAGTCATGAGTATGACGGTGTGATAAACAAATGAAAGTATGTGTCACACATTGTTTATCACAATTAAGTTAACAATGATTAACTTGATGTGGAGCGAAACATCGCCATTAAACCATCCCTGGTGTGAAGTTTACATTCAAAGTAAGATAACTACGGGGTCCAAAAATGTGTAGTCATTATGGCGAGGTGGCCTTCATAATGAGATGGACTTAGTAAAGAGGTGGTTTTACTAGTGAGGTCCCACAGTAGTTTATTTTGAGGCCCTTATACAACAGCATAGTGAAGTCTACCCCCATGGCAGCTGAGTGGGGTTAAATGTAATTCATGTTATTCTAGGGCATGCTTAGCAACCCT
This sequence comes from Alitta virens, assembly GCA_932294295.1. NCBI lineage: Eukaryota > Metazoa > Annelida > Polychaeta > Phyllodocida > Nereididae > Alitta > Alitta virens. Next base: position 9,214,406 of record OW028574.1, read on the forward strand.
CAACTCTAGCTGTACCCTATAGATATAAGGCTGTTTGTGCGGAAGGGCCTAGCGTGAGAGCCTGAATATTGCTCTGGAATTAGAACAGATAGAAGCTCCAGCTTTGCCTGAGGTTTGTCATTATCAGTGAGCCACTGCAAGACTGTGCTACACTCCAGTGGGCTGTGTCATTGCATATTGGGAGATAACGTGATTGCGTGATTAGAAAACCCAGTGCACAATATATTGGATGTTTATTTAATAGTATTTTCTTTGGCGGCCACCAGCATCAAGTTGGAACACACAATTTTGTAATCTGTTTTTCAACTGAATTTCAAGGTCAATTCATTCCAAAATTGTGACAGCTTCTATTCATGCATGCATGGTAATCAAATGAGTACAGTAGATGCTGATTCTGTGATCTGTCAGATGATATCTCAGCTGAACTGTCACCGTGCATAATTGATGTGACCTTGATGTGACCTTGACTCATTGTCATGATTACATTAAGATACTTTAGTTTTATAACCATGAAGAGAACTTGGCTAAGGAATGACCGGGTTCTTTCAAAAAGTTATATTTGATGCAAATGTCGAATGATATCCTTGGTGCTCCATGAATATTTTCCTAATTGGAAATTTAATATATTTGCTATTGATTGATTGATTGGCGTGTGTTCCTTGACAGCGGTAGATATTTTGCCGGAGAGGGCCACCCCAACTTGTACATATTATGTTTATATGAATAAAATGTTTCGGAGTTCTTCATTTTGACGAGCATAATTATGATTATAAACAAAAGCTGGATTTTTCAGTAGTCTGCTTGGTTTTTCAGTGGTCTGCTCATAAGTGTCCTGCTTAAAATGTCTATCGATTTTCCCTTGCTCAACTCTTGTGTGGAGGTGAGGCTAGCCCCTGAGATGGGTGCCTTAAACGTGGTTGGCATGTAATCTACTTGAAATATGGCATCCAGTCCACTGCCTTATGCCAAAGTGCAAGATAATGTATTTTTATTTTTGCCAAAATGATTAATTGTGTTAGCAGATTGTTCAAATCCATGTTGATATGTGTGTCAAAATTACAACATTCAAAATTGAAATTATTTTTTTACCACAAAAATTCAATATTTGACATTCCAAATTTGACCTACTTTTTACCACAACAATTCATCGTCAATTAATGAATATACGATATCTTTCAGTCATCATTTAATGCTTTGTTAAACGTTTAAGTTGCAATATTGTCAAATGTCATCAAGCCCTCGACAGCTACTTTTAATTAGTCTTAGAGGGACCCTCCTGAAGACGTGTGTCTCAAATTAAAAATGCTGAGTTGTGAGTAAGGTGAACATTTGTGCATCAAATTTCCCACTTAGCTGTCATTGTCCCCTCGAATTTCCCCACCTTTCATGGAAATCCCCCCCCCCCCCCCCCAGCAAGCCTGTTCATAGCGAATATGCACAGAAGAGGAAAAAATCAACACTTCTTTGTTGTATAGTTTGTCTTGGTAAGTTAATGCAGCCCTCCACTGCTAGTTCTTGGCATTATCCAATTTTAGGTGTCTTTGTGTATGTTGGATTATTTATATATTTATCTGCCTTTTATGTACTGCCATTGTATCATGTTTTTGTATGTAGTCTTATTGACAAGCTCCGAAGTTTATAGAAAGCCTAGATATATCGTGTTTTATTGATCTAAAATTATATCTAAAAAGCTATGTACAGGAACAGCCAAGCTGTATTCAGACACATTTAGACACACTGACAAAAATTTATGGATAGATCAACGTCACAGAATTTTCATGCTGAGAGTATCAATACAATGCTACTGGAGTCGTGCTGAGGTTTGTTGACAATGCTGGGTTAGACGATGTATCCTTGTGCCACTCCTGCTGTTGTCACACAATGAGAAAGTCAGCATGCGACAAGATTGATTTAAATTGAGATGCCTACAAATATCATTGCTTTATAGATCTTGTAGATTGCATAGTGTACATTTGATTGCATTCGTGTCTTTTGCCAGCTGAGTGGTTGATTGGTGATAGAACTATATGCCATCCTAGTCATGTTGTGGATTTGCCCAAAAAAAGAAAAATTAAGATTATCCCAGCCAATAGGATATGAAATTACAGAATAATTGGTTCGTTTTGAGTAAAACAGAACCTGGTGTTAGGACCACCTCATGTGTAGGTCAATTCATTAATAAAGGCAGATTATCTCACTGATACAGCCACCTCTCTCTTCAAGACTCACCAGAGAGACTGATATACAAGATAATGCAAGACATATACAATACAAGACAAGCACAAAAGAATGAAAAATAGTATATTCAATCAGTCTTCCCGAAGTCTGCCGGTCCAGTGTCAGACCGCAGGACCTGACCGGCCAAAGACAACATATTTTATAATGATATTTTAAAAAGACATGAGCTCATTTTGACATTCTGTCCGGCGAAGGACAGTTGAACTTCGGGAAGACTGTTCAATGTATAATGTTGAGATATCTCTATTATACGGAGAGACCATTATAAGACTAGTTGCTGCCATAGACAAAGGTTGGAAATACTTCGAAGTACACAGTACTCTGTCAATTTGTAGTGGATGTTCCAACAACAGAAAGAAAGTATACATTGTATTATGGCCTCCTTGACCTTGCTTGTCAGGCCTCTTCTTATTTAGAGCTTTTTTTCTCTCCTTCTGGAAGCCTTTCTTTCGTTGGTGGCTAAGGAATTGCAAATTAGGGGGAATCCCCGACTGATGTCATCTTGGCCATTATCCTGCTGGTGGAATTGATGGACTTGTAGGGACAGACAGTTATGAGCTTTTTGTGTGCCTTGTTGAATTAATTTTGCTGGTGCATTGTATATATTACTAACGAGTTATTTACAATAACATGCATGTGAGACTGCTACCAACTTTGATCATTGTTGATAAACATTTGGAATTTGAGCCCAGTTTTCTAGTACATGCAATAGACCCCTCGCAAGCCATGTCACCCCATCATGATGTCTGCCTTAGTCATACAAGTGGGTCTAATGTCAGATTAATAGTAACACTGAGAACACACAAAAGGTACTGGCTGTACTGGCCATTATGAATTTTTCAGTATTACTGCATACAGAAAGGACTTCTAATTGAATCATTTCGGAAAACCTAATTAAAAACTTGGACCTCTCTGTTGGAAGCCTATAACAGATTATATTGCAGTTACACCCATTTAGGCCGACTCTAAATTGTTTTAGTACCCATTATGTTGTTAAAAAATGTTAGGTAGGTGTTGGGGGGGGGGGGGGGGTTAAAAAAAACTCGCCCCTTAAGAATCAAGGTTTTAACAGTAAAAAAAAATGGGTGTCAAATGTCCATTTTTGTCAGATGCCTTAAACAGAATTCAGGTTGGTCCTTGTAAAATCGGGTCAGCCTTATTTTAAGAATGTTTATAACAAGGCAATTATCCAGGAATTAATTTTTTTTCTATTTTGTTTGGGACTTCCCATTATGAGCGGCTCCAACTCTATAATAATAGCTTATAATCAAGTGTCTATGTGACATTATAGAAAATGTACTGCAGTATAGACATGGTATATGGCCAGTGCCAGAATGTTGTTCACTGTTAAGTGGCCCAGATTTGCAATTTTTCAAAAAGGGGGGGGGGGGGGGGTATGAAAACTCTTAGAGCAAAAACTAAATAAAATAAAATATGAAGAAAATATAATTTTCCAGGGGGGGGGGGGGGTGTATCCCCATGTTATTGCTGATGTTGTTAATCATTGTCAATGATTCAGGAATTTTGGTGTCAAACAGTGCTACCCACTGCAACTTGACTATTTCCAATACTGTGGTATTTTTACTTGACATATACCTACCACTATACATTATGCATATGGTAGTCACATCCACTTTATCAGAGCACAACCACTGAGTTGTGTAAGAGCACAAGTTAAAAGGTTCAGACCATTAGGAACTACAAATGAAAATGTTACAAGACAAACCTTTTATAATAATGCCCAAATTGTGTACAAAGCGTACTCCCCCCATGGGTTACATCTTCAAGGCAAACACACAGCAAATAGAGTCTTCACTGAGCAGCCCTAAATTCAGCAAGACATAAGTCTTTCCTCTGCTCTTATTACTCATTTTGCTTTTCAGACATAGTAGGTCATAACTAACTGATTCCATAAATATAATTTTCTCAGGGATATAACAAAAATTAACTAAATGATAAGATGTCAAATATACATTAAAATGCACACAAAAATACTGCTGCTAGGATGCACTTTGCTTCAGCCAATCAGAGTCAAAAGCGGGAACATTTTCAGCCAATAGAATTTCAGTATTCTGGTGTAGCCACCTGGTGGAAATACTGAGAACCTTCCATGAAAATCCACTATTGTGTGAAGGACGAAGGTCCACTTCAGGCAGAGTGTACCGTTGGTAAATATGTTCAATTTTGGAATATGTGGATTCAGGCAAGGGCATGCATCTGCCCATTCAATAAACAGCACCTTATGAATAACTTTGAAGTGTAATTGACAAAGCTAGGATGAAAAATATACATGTAGTATTAATTTCGCATACATAGGTACGGCGGAATTAAATAAATATTACTTTATTATACATACAGATATGGAAAGAACTTCGGTTTAACTTTATTCATAGAGCTGTTGTTTTATGAATTCATAGAGCTGATTTATGACTGCACCACATTATGTATGATATTAGCTGTATGTTCATTGACATCATTGTACAGCAGCTTAATACTTACACATCGCTGTACAATGTGTTATATGTAGAGTCAGCCCAGGGCCCTGTGTTACTCCCTCCCATACACTGACAACAAAGGGCAGCTGATATCCATGAGTCAGAATGCTGCTTTGATCTGGTTTTCCCATTGGTGGGTTTTTTTCCATGTCTTTTGTGACTGATAAGATCCTGACCGGGGCTTTTCCTTTGGAAAATGCCTGTGAGCCTTTCGTGGTCCTCTGTCGTAATGAACAACGATTCTTGTCCTCTCCCGCTCTATCTGCTTCTTTTCGGTCTCTCTCTCTTCCTTTAATCCTCCGCAGATTGTCACAGACGTGGCAACATTTCAGTGCATAGAAACGCATGTAATTTTGCGCTATATAAATGAATAATAATTTCTGTGACAGATCAAGAGTTGTCTCTGCAGATGTGTAACAAGACTCAGTGTAATCAACAGGACATCTTGCACTTGTATTGTTTTTGTTGGATTTTTTTTTTGTCCAATTATATAGATGTCAATCATTTTTGGTCTTTTTCTTATTAATGTGTGCTCATCCTTCGTTATCATAGACCAATATACATGCATAATTGGTGAAAACTATATACCACGTTAGCCCGTCGTTGGGCTTCTTTTTTTTCTTCTTCTTAATTATTGGATTCAGATCCAGGTTTGTAGCAATTTTCACCACATCAAGTTTACTGCATCCTTAAGCTCGTTGATGGTTAAATTTAATGGTGCCATGAATCAGTTTTAATCTTGAGCCTTATCCAGAAATACGAAGGAGCTTTAAGGAGGGATTATCTATGGTTTGTATTTTTATTCCGGGTGCTTGATAACAATAAGAGCCACACAAAGGAAGAGACCTGTAAGTTATCCCGCAGGTCTGCCTATTTATGGCTTGGTTATTCAACTCACAATGGCCTCGTGGGATAAATCAACATTTTTGGCGTGGCGAATGAATCGGCGTGTAATCGGGCGGGCAATTTACCATGGTGTGTTTGAAAAGACACTCGTGAACGACAAGAGGGGCTGCTTTTCTCAACCGATTAATGCTGCTGCTGCTGCTTTTCCCCAACTTGTCATCCCAAAATGACAGACAGTGGCAAAAAAATGAATGTGTAGGCTTTCCCCAAGTTCGTATACAATGTAATGCGCATGGATTCTGTGACCTTCACATTTCATATTGAAATATGGTGAAGTATGGACCTCAACAATAAAATAACAATAACATTTATTTAGAGTCATGCTTTTGGTAGAACAATAACGACTGTGTTATTTAAAACAAAATAAAACACAAGAAAACATGTTGGCTGCGTGTTAAAAATATAAGAATAATGATTCGTGAAATTAACAACCTGATGGAGTAGGTCTGTCAACTCTGCATAAACATGTGCAGTCATCTCATTGTTTGATGTTTTCTTTGAATTCTTCGATGCTCAAATAGCACTCTTGACATTATTTGGCATGTTATTCCATAATTTGGCACCCCAAGTAGGTGAAAGAATAATAACCATACTTAACAGTCTTGAGCCTTCGCCTCAGTGCACTTACACACACATGGAAAGAACTGGTGAACTGGTCAAATGTCTTCGTGTGTCTGTTTGTGTTTGTCAGAATGTGTTTTCTGAGCAATCATTTCCTTTCAGTGGTAGATTTCACATCCTTGAAAAGTTCTACCCAGCCCAACCGTATACATTGTTATAATAGGGCAGCCACATGAATAAGACCGTGTCAATTAATTCCACTGAATTTCAGCGCAACTTCTACATGGTGGTGTCCATAAAATCCTCATTTTCATGATTATCGCGTGTAATGATTATGGCCATCCATGTTATCAGTTGCTTTATTTCTTCTCGTTTTGCATATTATGAAAAGAAGTTTGACGGAGAACCATTAATAGTATAATAATTACATTTTGTATATTCTACAGGACAGTAGGAGTAGCTGCAACATGTGAGCCTTGTTTGTTGTTCATAAACTCGAAAGTTTCATTGTAAAGAATTTCACATGCGCTATTGGTTGTCATGGCAACAGGTGTGGCCATAAGTGCATCTTTTTTTTTTTCGTTTAGTTCAAGGCCACACAACACGCAGCCCTTTAATTATTATACTGTGCCTAACCTACAGGTGTGCTGCTGCCTCATGTCATTCAGGAAAGAGGTATCCATTAAGGATGCGGTCAAAACAGTAGTTCACAAAGAAGACGAGTTGTTTGGGAAGTCTGCGTAAAAGTTGTGGAATACTTTAAATTAAAGCTATTAAACTTTTTAGAAAGAAGTAGAAAACTGAACGCAGTCACGACAAGTTGACAATTATGCCAGTTCGTGTTTTCAGGAGAAACAGGGACCCATTGATGGATTGAGATATGTCTTATGTGTCTGTGATCATGATAAAGGGTAAAGGCTGAAGTAATGATGAGATGATATCATCAATGATACAGTTAGTTTCATTAAAAACGGTCAAATTGAACCTTGACAAAGCTAGACAACTTTTGCTATACGATGCTACCTGCCACTAAACAGAACTGACTGGCTATAGCTGGCTACTCAAAGCCGGATCTAAGAGAGCATGCAGCATCATACATGTCGATTACACTGCCTAACTTTGATATATAAGAAAAATTTCTTACATTTACCAAGGTTTATATTTTTTTAATGGTGGTAGTTTAAGCCGACTACAAGATAGAAGTGGCAGGCTTTAGCCAGTTACAGTTACAGCACAGGCGCTGTCCAACTGCTATACATGTCAAGAAATAATAAGAAGGTGCCGCTCTTGCGCATTAAGCAAGTTGACTTGGCCTCATTAAAAGGCCCAATGCTCTCTCTCACTCCACTTAATATAAATGTCTGATTCTTTGGTAACATAAAGTTAACAATATTTCTTTCTGATCTGAATCGACATCATTGTGGTTATTGTCTCATTTTTGGCTGTTATAACGCATTTTTCGGACGTAAATACGATCACGACAGTCATGCGGACAGAATGTAGGTCATTCAGACCAGCAGCGGAGGCATCCACAGGGTTTTTTGGGGGAAACCCTGAGGGCCAGAAGGCCTCTGATGGGCTGCAAACGGTCGCGGACCTGATTTATAGCAGGGCGGACGTAATTGGCGACACTTATGACCTAAATTCTGTCCGCAAGACTGTAGTCACCGAATTTTGAGTGCTACACGTTCCTTATTTCTGTGTCTTGACACGTCAGCCTCTGCTGGAAGGCACCTGTGGTTACAGCCAGGAATAGGTTGCTACAGCTGACTAGAGTTGACCATAATTTATGACACTAACTGTATGGCTGTGAGTCAGTGACTTTCAGTTGTCATTTTCCATGTTCACTGTCTATGTATATGGAAATCTATAACATGTTAGCATTCTTAGATGAGGAAGAAAGATAGCATCTTCCAGTGGCAGAATGCATGGTGATATGTTGTGATAGTGCGTTTTCAATGTCCCGACTCCTAAGTGTATGCCATAATTTAGATTTGTTGCATTATCTTCATTGTCTGAAGTGCTCAGCAACACATTCGCTGCAGTCAATGGGTTTTGTGGGAGTGCTGTTCCCAGTCTTTTCATTGCTGTTGCGATAATTGCATATACATCTTCCTAATGGTGTTTGGGAGTTACACCAGGGACAGGAAAAGGCTTCAGACGACGCAACCTGTGAAATAACCATCTCTCCGTATCTGAAATGAACATCTCTCTAGATCTGCATCTTGTGTTTATAACCATGTCCTACTCCACAGTTATATTTTGTGCATGTACAATTTACCGCCTTGTTTAAAATCAGCTACATCCGCATGAAACGCCTTTAACTTTAAAATGTCTCATTTGCGAAAGGCTGAATGAAGCTGCTGTTAAGTTCCGCTTATTCTTGCTCACATCAAGATCGATGTATGTGAAAAGTCGATGGCAGAATTCTCCCGATACTTGTGCTGCTGAAGCAGGAAAAGAGCAGCGTTCTTCTGTTCTCTTGTAGTCTAATTCAGATTGGTAATTAAATGTCTCATCCAGGTCCTAGAAACTGCCATCCAGTCTGTCTGGGAAATTGAGGCAATTACGACTGCTGAAGAGATTGATATTTGCATTATGAATGATGATACCTGCCCGCGGTGATTTAATTACACAATGAACATTCATCCAGTCCTTTTCTTTTCCATTGCAGGAGAAACCTGGGAGCGAGCGAGGAAACTGCGCGAGAAAATGAAAGCAAATTTGGTCATGGTCCGAGATCGACTGGATGTCCTTGGTGAGAGGCCAGCAGGAAATTTAGAAAAATTGGTGTCTGGTGTTTGGTCCATCATTCTTACGATGTTTGTCCGAGAATGATAGCGCCCTTGAAATGTCTAGTGCCCTTGAAATGTCTAGTGCCCTTGAAATGTCTAGTGCCCTTGAAATGTCTAGTGCCCTTGAAATGTCTAGTGCCCTTGAAATGTCTAGTGCCCTTGAAATGTCTAGTGCCCTTGAAATGTCTAGTGCCCTTGAAATGTCTAGTGCCCTTGAAATGTCTAGTGCCCTTGAAATGTCTAGTGCCCTTGAAATGTCTAGTGGCTGCTGCTGATTTTTTATTTGAAACGTCATTCATTGAAGTACCTTGTACATTGTAAAATGAATTTGTCACTCACATAGATAGCCGATTAAACCTTATTACAAGCGTTGGAGATATTAAAGTGGAGCTTCTGACATATCTTTCCGAGCGACACCCAATACTTTGCATCATTATGTCGAACTGGATGTTGGGCTGAATTCTTAATTGCTCATTAGTGCTTCTTCTACTGTCTAAACATGAGATGGCCTGTCATGCTAGTCTATCCTTTGGCTCGTTAATGAGACGTAGCTCATATGACTTACAAAATATGGCATTAAATCGAGGTATACTGCTTTGCCACTTAAAACATTTCATTAGGAGTATGAATGTATGTCTGTGGTACACTCTGTTTTAGCAATGTAGCCTGACTACTTTTGTAATTTATATGTACTTTACACAAGTTATTTTTCCATTATCTATTTGTTTATTGTGACTTTCTTAAATGTTCTTATATCATTTAGACACATGTCCGTAATGACATTCTGTTGCCAATTAAATTACAATCTTTTATAGTTTTATTATGGGTTTCTTTTGTTTATTGCAAATATTAAGTGTATTTTTCTTATTCTGCAAGTTAAGCATGATAACTGCATACTATTGTTTTCATCATTATCGTTGTGAATTGCATGCAATGTTCTTATTTCTTATTTATGTGCCTCTTTGTTTTATTTTGTAATTTATTTTAGAATCTATAGCCGTCTATCCCACATGTCCCAATGCATGTCATTCCGATTCGGAACGACCAAGTACCTCAAGAAATTCTAAGAAACCTTCCAAATCGTCTGCCAAAATGAAGGAACTTACAAATGGGGTTGCCAAAACGAGGCTGTCATCACCAGGCAGAGGTATAAATCTGTTTATCACTTGCCCAACATCCTTTTTACCTGTTCAAACCTCAGGTGCGAGTGTGAGCTGTCATACAACGTGAACAATAGTTCTTTTGCAAGTTTTGTAAGCAAATGGATGGACCTGCATTTGGATGGTCATTGTTATTACAGTCTACCACTTTTCATCATCAGATGAGTCTCTGCTGCTTTCCCTTAGGTGTGTGGGTTTTCTGTGCCTGGGCAAGTACCTCGATCACCAATGTACATACCTGCAAATTTCTTCTCCTCCCCCCCCCCCCCCCTTCCTTTAAGAAAAGCAATGGGCTTGCTCATTATTGTACCTTTTTTATGGCTAGGGGAGGGGGGGTCTAGGAGATCTTTAGACCCACCCGACTGTCCATGTCCACACATTGATTCACATCGGGAAATGCCATTCTAAAATTTTTTTTGAAAAAGACCCACCCAATGCTAGCGGCTGGCTACGGGCCTGCTTTCTTTTCTTTTTTCGTGTTAAAGTACATTTTCTTTTTGTGTGAAAAATGTGTAGTTAAATTGCTTTACTTATCATGTGATGATTGTAACTATAATAACTTACGCTCCAGTCACATAGTTCATAATTTCATAAAATTAACATGTCTCTTATTACCCATCTTGGTGGCCTTTGTTTTCTTTGTTCGCATGTCTGTAACTTTGGGGCATTTTAATGGCAAATCCTGTATCCAATATCTCTTCGAGTCCTGCAACAAAATAATTCAAACTAATAACAGTGGATGTATAAGGTCATTTTGTTTATATTTTTAATGTCAGTTAATTTGCATTAACTTCTGTCCTGCTGGATATTTAAGATGGCAATCTTGCTAATTGTTCGTGTTTGGTGCGCAATCTATTTAGAATGGATTCATTTTCATTAGCAGACAACAAACCAATGATACTTACTTGTTGCCATGGAAACAACAGAGTTATTACAATTTTTTGATAGCTATAGTATTTCTTTGTCATGAGAAATATGAAATACAGGTAATATTGTAAGTTTTGATAATATAAATGCCTATTTGTGGCAGAGATATTGCTTTCTTTTGGAACATTTCATAAGATTCCGCATATAGCTGCCATGAATGAAAAACCCGTGATAATTTCTCTTGTCAGTTACAAAGGCATAGCTTTTATGGCGGAAAGAAAATAACTGTAAAACAAATAATTATCCATCCCAATAATTTCATTTGTAAATTTAGATTAGAATTGAAAAACCAAAAAGATGTAATTAAACTTCATGAATTGATCAATATCTTCCCTTGTAATTGCCTACCTCCTAATTCAATGGCATTAATAAAAATGTTATTTGGAATTGTTAATTTGTGATGACCTGGAAAAGGTTTGTCTTAATTACAGTAATTTTGTGCTAATTTGAACATGGTTAAAAAGGTTGATTAAAATGGATATTTTTTACTGCGTAATAGTGTTCACTGCAGGGTGCCTTTTATACTTTTCATTTCTCATCCGAAACAACAGTGCAAGATGCTTTGCATCAGACTAGCTTGTCTTCAGACTTTCATCAGAAGACATAGCACTGCACTGTTTAAAAAACCAGACTTGAGTCTTTGTATATTTTTATTCTTTTCTGCTTTCAGTCACAAGCCAGCACTTTGCTGCTCGTAAAAAGCCGATGCCAATGATGCAGAAAAGTTCCACATTGCCGCGAGTCTCCCAGGCATCAGGGAGTTCCTTATCTCAACCAAATTCGCCTCGCAGGGGCAGTCCAACGATGGCGCCCAAGTTCTCACATCAACGACAGCATTCCCAGGGCAGTGCAAAGGGCGCCAATGCAGCCACTACGCCATCTGGTGGACCTAGTCAGGTACTACAATGACTCAGCAGCAATGGAGTGTAATGACAGAGTAGCCATAGCAACGCTCTAGATTTGAATCAAAATAAAACACTTTTTTTTTGTGGAAAGGTTAAAAGAAGATAATCTATTCATGTATTTTGTTAAATTTACAGAGCAAAGGTTCTGGAGCACGCCCCAAGCAAGGTTTATCTGCATATTTCAAAAATGTTGATAAAAAATTGGCTCGTCTTATTCTCAATGAAATTATGGACCATGGACCAGCTGTGAAATTCCCTGATATAGGTACGAATGAAGTTCAATAAACTCGTACAATTTCTCCAGTACAATATGGGAATGTCCAGAATTATGTGTTCGGTATTTCAAAGACTGTTTTATAATTGCAGCTGGGCAGGATGTAGCAAAACAGGCATTGCAAGAAATTGTGATATTACCAGCCCTTCGACCTGAGGTAATTAGAGATATCTATGGTGTTATCTGTGTAAGGTGACAGAGTATTTGTTACTGGTCTTCTTTAACGAGAAAAAAAGGCAGTTATTTTGTACTTTAGAGGACAGCAAGTTTTCAATTTTACCAAATGATTCCCTCGGCCAAATCAGCCACAACAGCAATATTGTAAGAGGATATCAGTCTAAATTAATTTGTTATGTTGTAGTTATTCACTGGTCTGAGGGCTCCCGCTCGAGGTCTGCTCCTTTTTGGTCCTCCAGGAAATGGCAAAACGATGCTGGTAAGTGACATCTTGAAATGATGCAAAATTATGACTAAATTATGACTATATTTCAAGAACAGAACATCATGGAAATTACCAATACTTATTTTGAAATGATGCAAAATTATGACTCCGTTATAGCCCCAAACGTGCCTCTGATGTCACGTCGATGATCACGTCTGGGATTAACTCAGTTGCGACTTTCTTTCACAAAAAGAACATCATGCAAATTTATGATACTTGTTCTTTGCAGGCAAAAGCTGTAGCTTCAGAAGCAAATGCAACATTCTTCAACATCAGCGCAGCAACTTTAACGTCAAAATATGTAAGTTCTTTCATTGAAAATGTGCAGCATAAAGACGCCAACGTATGAATATAATAAGTGGTACTTAAAACTTATCTGTTTTCCAATATAGGTCGGGGAAGGAGAGAAGTTGGTGAGAGCGCTGTTTGCAGTTGCCAGAGAGTTACAACCTTCTGTAGTATTTATTGGTGAGAATATTTAACTATCTTTAAAGGATGACAGTGCTCTTAGAATTATCTGAACATTTGCAAATTTTAAAGATCATTACTGAGCTGGACATTACAAATAAATGAGATTTGTCTGTTGTCCTGTTATTTATCATGTATGCATACAGTGATATGATAAGTGCAATACAGGAATGACAAATTACAACGAAAAGTCATCCATAACAAAAATTGCTTAATGTAGAGAAAATGTTTACGTTCCTGAGCATTGAATGATACATGATTTTTTTCTTCAATTTACTACTTTGGAGCACTGATATATAGCCCCAAACATGCCTCTGATGTCACATCAGATGATCTGGTGTATCTCATAAGTCTAGCGTTGCTCTAATTAATTGCATTTAATTTTCAGATGAAATAGATTCTCTTCTTTGTGAGAGACGTGAGGGGGAACATGAAGCGAGCAGACGTCTGAAGACAGAATTTCTTTTAGAATTTGATGGGGTATGTGTGTAAAATTATTGCTCATCTGTGTTTGATACGTAAACGAGATGATTGTGAAGCATCACTTGTGTGTCTGGATATTCAAAGTAAAACAAAAAGTATTCTAATTCGGTTGTGTTAGAGTAAAAGGTAGCATAGACCTTATAGGGTGGTGTGGATGTTATGCTGGAAAAGGAAGTTCATAGGCTTACTCGATAGACTCGGCATGTCCTTGGGTACAAGTGCTGCCCTCTACATGATGTTTGCTGCCCTCTGGTGTTTTATGCATGTCACTCACTTGACTCCTTCCTAATTGTAGTGAAATGGATAACAATAAAAAGTAACTTACTTCTGGTTTAGGGATACTCATTGGATCGAGGAGTCTTATGAAATGAATGGCTTAATTCTCTCTTCGGCCCATCATGTTATTGAGTCCTTACGTGCACTTTTGAGTGTTTTGTTTAAGTTTGACTGTCAGACTGTTCGAAGAATTGTTTCAATGAAAGGTGTGTGAGTCGTTTTGTTTGTGTTTTGATTTCATGCAAAACTTTTTTTGAAAACTAAAGAGTGTAAGTGAAGAGAATGCTGCGTAGACGTCTTTCTGCTGTGCTTTGAATTGATTTGTAACATCAGAGAAATCTGTGAATTTTGCTCTTCTGTGTCGCTGTCTAAATATGATAATTACTATGCTTTTATTTCAACGATCTTTTTAATTATTTTCTGTCACAGCTGCGTGGCCAGGTAATTTGCTTGTCCCCAGATTATGAAATAATGTCGAAAAATATTTGAAACAAGGATGCTGGTTGCTTCTATATGGTTTCGTTAAGTTTTGTTGCCATGAAATTATTCTTTATTTTGCTTAATAAACCAACTGGTGGTTTGAATCTTCAAATTTTTGCCTTCTAAAGGCCGTAGATAATTCATGTTCGGGAAATACTCTAATGGATTATGTTTTACAATATGCCTTGGGATTCTATATAAATCCGTTGATGATCTATATTGTATGCTTAATGTTTAAAACATGTGCGAACTATATACACTTATATGCATGTTTGTTTTCTGAAAATGCAGTGGTGTTCAATATCAATTTAAATCTTTAATAAAATGTAGTGACGTTAAATATGAATGAAAATCATTGCACTATAGTTTGTAATACTACTGTACCACTGTATTCCTTTTTAAGGAACCAATATTTGCATTTTGATTTTTGATAGTTTGCGTTTTGTACAATTTACTTAAGTGTGCGGTACAAGTAGATTTGAATAATCGTACCAAAATGGTGATTGTAGTGAAGCTGCACTGATTATATTCATCAATGAATTTGTACTTTGTAGTGATACACTATACTCCAATGTACCATATAATGATAACATTTTGTTTTGAATTTTTATGAGTACACTGAAATTTTTGTAATGGCTATGAACAATATCTAAGTTTTAAGATGCGTGCCATGTACTCCGCTGAATATTTATTTAACTAAATTTAGAAGCATTGGAATTTTTGTAGAGGTTGCAGAACTTTAAGTCCGGTGGAATATTTTGTAAAATCTAGATTTTCTTCAGGTTCATGATGGTGGGGAAGACCGCATTCTTATCATGGGTGCGACAAATCGACCCCAAGAATTGGACGACGCTGTTTTAAGGTGACCTTGACTTCTGGCCAATTAGTTTGACTTAATTTATAGAAATATCTCCTGAAAGGAAATGCACCAACTTAAAACCTATAACCTCTTGAAGGGACAATATTGTCCACTTCATCTAAATGTCCCTCCATAAAGGCATAGGAAAAGCCCTACTTACATCATTCATAAATGCACAAAATCAGTAAATTGTAACTGATACTGTTGTACATATTTTTATGTTGGATTAGCTGCGGCCATGTGCACACCAGAGCAAAATCTTGTGAAATGAGAAAATTCTTTAATTTGTTACTATCCAACATGTATATTTTCACATACTCCATGGTTTTATCTCATATATTCTTTCAGACGTTTTGCTAAACGAATCTACGTCACCATGCCGGACAAACAAACCAGAGTTGTGTTGATCACTAGTCTTCTTCACAAACACAACAAACCACTTACCACGAGGGAAATTGATTATTTATCAGAGTGAGTTTAAATTATGATTATTATAGGTTATCAAAATGAATATCTTGTCAATAATATGAATTTTACTTTAGGTCACACTTATTTGATCTTTAGCTTTTCAAATCTTCTCAGAGCCATTTTCAATGATTGGTTGAAGATCCCAAATAAAATTTGCAATTCAATAACATTGGATCATGCTATTTTATTTTTCTGTCAGCACAAAATAATATAAGTGTCGCCTTAAAGAAATTAATGGGGATCTACAAATGTTTTCCATTTTCAGTCTCACACAGGGCTACTCTGGCAGTGACCTCACGGCTCTTGCTAAGGACGCTGCTTTGGGACCAATTAGGGGTTAGTTTGTCTGTTATTTACCCAGATTATTCAGTGTCTGTGCATTATTTGTAGACATATGAGCATCCTTTAATCAGTATTAATCTCTGTTAACATCATATTAAATGCATTATATCTCTTATTTTGACATATAAGTATCAGAAAAAGATACATATTTCATAACTACACTTTACAATTCTACAAGAATGTAACAAATCAAATTGAGTATTGAACATGACAAAATCCATCCTGCTGGTCACACTTGTAGATCACTTATCACATCAGCAAGAAGTGCAATCGTACACTGAAATTGTTATCACGCAGTAGGCCTACATAAATAAAAATCTTTGTGTGAAATTTTTTTCAGAGCTGTCTCCTGACCAAGTAAGAGACATGGAAGCTAGTCAAGTGCGTGGAATTATGCTGACTGACTTTATCGATTCCTTGAAAAAAATTCGCAGAAGTGTACCTCCTGAAACAATGGAGAAATATGTGAAATGGAACCAGGAATATGGTGACATCACGTCTTGAGAGATGGAGATATCGGTGATATCAAAAAAGAACAGAGCGTAATTTCGAACCTCAGGAGAGACATATTCGACGCGAATCAATCAATGAATTGCACCAGACTTTATTTTCGCTTCAGCACTTAATTAAGTCGCAATAACACAATGCCTATTTCAACACGCAGTGTTTATTTGAAGCTAGCTTTAATTGATCTTGAAATAGTTTCACTTAAAAATTGTGTAAACTATGCAATTTACATTATTTTAGATTATTTTTTATTTCTATCATCTTACAGCCGTTTCGTGCTTTACAGACTGAAGTATTGAACTATATGTTTGTTATTTGTCTGATGAGAGTTTCTGGTGCCTAGTTATTTTGAAGGAATTGGTGCCATGGTTTTTGAGTCATATCTGCAGGATATTTTTCTGTGTTACAAGTATGTCTAAATATTTAGTTATGTTTCACTGAAGATAATTTGTCAGACTGCTGGAATTCCAAGGTTGATGGTGATTTAATCATTTTCTTCTTGCATGAAAAATATACCCATAAGTCTCCAATATATAAATATATATCTGTCCAAATGTATTCGATGGACATTTAACTGATAGCGCTTACAGTGAAGCTTCACTTGAATCTCAAAGATCGTACAATGTTTCCGTGAACCAGCTGCTTGATTAATATACGATTTAAGTTTTATTGTGATATTTTTGCCAAAGAAATATTTGATTGGACATCCAAGCAACGAATGCAGCATTTCATGTCTGTTATCGTTTCAAGGTTATTTTCACCGTCAGAATTTGTATTGTAACACTTGATTTAACTATTTTTTCAATTCATTCCTTTGTGATATTATTTTTGTAACAACGAACGCAACAGTGCTTATGCAATGCATTATAATAATATCAATAATTTCTTACAAACAACTTTATTGTATTTAATATCATCAGTTCAAATTGAAGTGCCTGCTTTGCTCATGCAAGTGCATGTTTTATGCATTTAACCAGTACAATATTGTCAGGAAATCAGTTTATGCTAATACTGTTTACATAGCATGTATCCATGTTTCACTTTCGACTAGCTATTTAAGCGATAATTCTTTTCCGAACTAAATAATAAACAGTAGGCAGAATTGCACCATTCATGTACTTTTATCAAAACATTCCGCGATTTATAGTGTGTTCTGAATTTTAAATCCTTACAAAACCAGATATAAACTTGTAATACTTGATGAAAAAGATTATCCTATATCATATGGAGAGAAAGAAAATATTTATTTGACATAAGATAAAATATTTATTTGACATAATTGAAAATGAAAATAGATATGAATGACTTCAGGTGACAGAGTATATGAATGACTCTTTAGGATCAGAAGGGGTTTCCCATTGCCTGATAGTGAAATTCTGCCTATGGCTATTATTTAAACAGAAATTATGAACTTTTAGCTAGTCATATAAGCTGATGACTTCATGTTTTGTATAAAAGCTACTAGTAGCAGAGAACGTTTGTGCTGGAAATATAAATTATAATAAACTTACAATGCTATAAATCTTAATGTAATATGTGGGTAGATAGGCTGTGTATTTTTTCCTTTAATAATGAATTGTATTATAAAATATAAGTTTTGTGACATTGTATGGTGGTATTTGCGAAAGGAAAATGTTTCTTTCTATTTGATACAACTTTAGGTGAATTGTGTGTTGAACAAAATCCTTGCAATGTAAAAGATCAAAAAAAAAAAGAAAAAAAAAAATCTTTATTTTTTTTTGGTTACTCCTGTAAATCAGCTCAGAAAAGGCACATGCCATTAAATTATTTAATTTCCAAGTACCACAATAATTCCAAACTATCAGAGTGCTGTCTTTCTTAACCTCAGTATTATTATTGAATAATTGTGATTCCACGTGTCTGAAGCATTTTGTTTATGTGAAATATTTCAGATGTATCCAGGGTTGAATATTAGGGGTTCATGTTGATTTACACTTGCATATAAATGTGGCAGCATTATGGTTAGTCCTGTTAAGTTTATTCTGTTGATTTGTAAATAATGATTTACTGGTGTCTATTCTTCGTTGCCTTATGTTTTTTTTACAGAGTTCAGTAATTACATATTTATTGCTCAAAATCTGTATTTTGTATTATCAGAGATAAAGCCCTTTATCTCTGGTATTATATAGTTTTATATACTTATTCGTTCAGCCCTGGTGTTGTCACGATATATGTCAATTCGAGTAATAAATAAAAACTTCCATATGATACAATAACTTGTATTCTCATTAGCCGATTTCTTAGGGGTGTTCCATTGTGGGGTGGGGGCAGACAGGATGATTTTTGAAAAAGCCGGAGGGGGGAGGGGGGGTTCTCTAAGAGAGGGGGAGGGGAGGGGGTGGTTGACCAGTATTTTCTTAATCATAATTTAGGAAAAAGGGGGGTTGGGGTCTTCAAAAAAGAAAAGAAAAACATGCTGGGGTGTCGGAAAATCTTCAGGGTACACACCCAACCCACTATTAAATGGAACAGACCAACTATTGGTCTGTTTTTAACTTGGTTGGTCCAATCACATTATTTTGGCACAGTTACTACTGAAAACTACACGTAAGCCATTCGGAGCTCATCTGATATATTTTCACTGATATGGAATTTGAGTCTATACATGGGTCCAGGTATCAAAGTTGTTTAATATATATTTGAATATTCAAAATATCTGATTTCGTAAATGACGAGTCAGTATGATAGAGTCAGTGATTTTCTGCTGTAGTTTGAGCTATAGTCCTTATAGCCCATTTGGTGATGGAGCAATTCCAAAACTATTATTCAGTCAGTCGATCACTGATGACCACAGGGTTCGAGCAGAATTGTAAGATGAACTGTGCTGTCTGTTCATGACCGCTGAGGCAAACATATATATATATAACAGCAGGAGTCTTATAAGCATGCATTTTTTAACACAAATAATATTTAATGTTTCTCATGTAGCAACAAGAATAACATATCACCATATTTGAGTAAAGCAATATAGTCTACAGATTCATGAATCAGTCCATTTTGAAATTAATGTTCATGTATCATCATGATTCAGCAGGTTCTGAGTTTGGCTCTGTAGTGGCTTCATTGGTCTTTTCAATGTGAGAATTTCCATCAGCGTTACTAGTCGTATTAGTAGTCGTGGGTCTTTGTTTAGAATCAGGCTGCGCTACTGTGATTCCAGAAAGAATGTAGCCACTGTCGCTACTCATGTTTATACTGGGATGTGTTCTGTTTGGCAAGACCTGCAAACAAACATTTCACTCGTTAAACATAATAGTTCAAGATACAAGATTCATTTTCTTTTTTTTAATGACAAACATTTAAATAATATAAACGATACATTAGTGATGGGTCGATGATCGATTATACTCAATCATCAGTCACTTAATAAAAAATTTGTGACGATCGATTGAATGCTTTGGGACCGTTTTTCGTCAGTTCCGATGTATGAGTTAATTAACTTCAGATTAAGGTTTGAAAATTAAGCATTCTATTGATTCTCATTAACAGTTGTTAGTGATACTTAGTGTTGTGTTTCCACAGTTCAGTATTGTGTAAGTGAAAATGTATGGAGTTTAATAATCAATTTATAGTTATCCAAACTGACTAAATTAGATCATCGGTTGGTTTCCCTCAACTGATGATCGACTACAAAAATGTTATTGACTCCCATCCCTACTATACAGGATGCATAAAATAATACCAGTTCAAGTATTAAAGACAATGAGAATATGTTGAAAAATTGCTGCCAATTTTTACCAAGTGCAAAAAGCAAGTTCCATCAATTATAATAATCTTAAAACCAGTTATCTATTCTCACAAATAAGCTATTTGTTTAAAAGTCTATAAAAGTTTACAGCTTAGCATAGGGTCAGTATTGGAACAATTTTTTGTCAATATGCCTCAATATAATTTTCCAAGCCTTAGTTCAGCTTATTTGCATACAACCAGATCTAGTGGTATATTACCTGATAATGCCTCCACCAGGTGTCAGTCAATGTCATGTTAACAACGCCACCTCTGTTTCTTAAACGTTGGTACAAATCCACCAGGGGCTGAAAAAGAACAGAAACCACTTGCAATACATAATGACAAATGTATCAAAGCTACGTAATTTTAATCATTGCAAATAAAATTGAGAACTGAATGAAATACCTCTCTATTACTGCAGAAGACGACTATTTTTCTGTCAGAAGCAACGAGGTCTATGAGACTCATCACAACAGGAGAAGGATGCAGTCGTGTTGCTACAATTAAACTGAAGTAAAAAATGTTTTAAATGTCATGATCAGTAAAATGGCCGTTAAATGAGTTATAGATTACACAGCATATCAATTGTATCACTATAAAAATAAACAACAGGCTGCAGAAAAGAGATAATGGTCTTAGCCATGACAAGTTGCCAGAGGTGATAAGGCTTGGATTCCACACCATGTTACACATGGGTGGGGTATTATACTTGCCTCAGCATAAACACAGAGTACAAGGCTTGTATATGTTTTTAACACCTGACAGGATTTTACATTCTCTCAAAGTGTCTTTCAACAACCCAACTTACCCATCAAATTCACCCTGTTCCATCAAACTTTTCGCTACTTTCATTTTTTCCTCTCTCTCATTTTTTCTCTGTTTACGCAACTGTCGTCTCTCTTCTTCCCATTTCTGGAATTTCAATATTTGAAACAATTCAACTCCAGAAATAAAGGTGACTGCCTGAATGATAATCCACAATCTTTCAAGGATAGACAGAACATAACCGAAAATAATCTTACGTTCCTTTCTTCCGAATTTTCGTTTTTCTCCTTAGCTGCTCCCTTTCTTTTCTAAATATTAACCATGCAGTTTCATTACAAAATCAGTTTCATCAATTCATAGTTTGTCAGGATGTTTTTTTAATCGACTAATCATTCGGAGCATAGTTAATTTGCCACAGAAATATAAGTACATAGGGTTAAAGGGTATTGTCTTATGTGAACTCCTCAGGTGGCAAAAATAATAGGAAACTTCAAACATTGGAAATTATCTTATGCTAAGTTATAGTTATTCAAAAGTCAGTTATCAATAGTTTTGATTAAAAGTATGCATTTATTATATTGATGTGGATTCATCTGTGTTTTAATTTTTCCTATATTTTCCATTACCACGCATACAGAGCAACTTATATGAGACAAAACATGTGTACTAGTATATTTCTCTATATCAAAAAATTATACTAACAGTAAGAGTAGTTAGTTACTAGTAACAGTATTTATAATAGTAATAGTAAGTTTGTTGATCGTCAATACAAATATCAGCATTTCCAATTATAAATCAAAATAGATACAATTAACAATAGATATGGTAGACAGACACCAATACTGGTTTAGGCTCTTAAACGCTTAAAAGCACGCATGGTGATAAACACTTGCTAATTACCTTTTTTGGAGGTCCATCAGAGTCCTCACTATTTTCGCTATCTTTCTCCGCCTCCGCATCCTGCTCCATCGTCTCCATCTGCGTCTCATCCTCATTCGCTGCCTGACTGACCGTATCTTTGAGAGACCCATTCACATGAGCAGCTGACTTCTTCAAAGTCGATACGAGATGGAGTGGAAACTGATACAAGCTGTCGTAAAATTCTTGTGGAAAACCGTAATTGTGCACAGCCGTCCTGGAAGAGAACCAACAATAAACAATCTACGTCTCGCTGCTCACATTTTGCAAAGTTTTTTTATTATAGCCAGAATAACAGGATAATATACATGATATATGGAATATTGAAATGCATTCCAACCTATAACATGTAAAAATGAAACAAGTATACAATATATTTTTGTCTGGCATATCAAACACAAATTACGAAGTACTAGTATTGTCTTACCTTACGGGGTCAACACCTGTGTGTATCTGAACCAACTGTCCATGACCTGACATAAAAGAAACAGGTGTTACTGAAGTTTCAAACTTATTGCAAATATGTACTTCTGATGATAAATTTTCTTGTCATAGATATGAACAAACATCCTCACCTCCCATTCTCTCTAAGCAGGCGCCAATCAATAATCCCACACATGATTCCATGACTAAGAATCTACTGTTAGCTCGTACATTACTCAAGGTCAAAACCTGACTCAGCGAATCCAGACGCAAATAGCTGCAATGAAACAATCACGAGGGCGCAGTGTAAACAACAGATGATACTACCACAGAATGTTTCTCTCAGCCAACAATACTTAAAATTCCATTCCTATCTTACCATATTTTTTGTGCGCTCTTGTTGAAGTACATCTCAGCTAACAACCGAGTGGAAGGTCGGAAAACGGTCATTCTAGATAAATGTCTGTAAAACAAGAAAACAGTGGACTTGAGTAAATTCATGGAGTCATTATTCCTGGCTCCACTGTAAAATAATTTTAAGTCATTAAAATTGACAGAATGCATAAAACTGCACCTTACTCACTTTTTTTTTTTCCTGTTCAGATATTTTTTCTGAGCAAACTCTGTCTTAGTGTTGAAAGTAGCACTATTTTCCACAAGTTTCTCTATAATATCCTGAAATAAGCAAAGTTACATTGTCTGATCAATTCTTGTGTGCAACATTCCTGCACCTCTAACAGTTGAGCTAAAGAGCAGCTGCCCACCAGCCAAGTGCTAGTAGGTGAGGTAGTTGTGTACCCCTGGATCGTAATACTATACAATTACAATCTTGAACTGAAACAATACACAATGGTTAATATATTTGAAGCTGTATCAAGCATACCTGGCCACTGACACCTTGCTTTTTTAGAGCCAACACGTCATCATGAGTTAATTTCTGATTTTCTGAAGTATCCTGCAAGTCACGGTTGTCTTTTTCCTGATTCAACTCCCCTAAAACCAAACACAACTTGTCAGATCACAAATATTGGACTTCACATATTTTCCAATGCAGATAATTTTATAGTGTCATATCACTATTACTTCATGGAATAGGTTTGTTTAGCCCACGCACATATATACACTATTACAATTAGCGACATTGAAATTCGCCACAATATTGATATTTACCACTTGCAATAAACTGCAATAAACAGTTACACTTATTAGATGACTGCCGCAGAGTTAGAAGATTGTGAATGATATAAGCAATTAGAATGGTGACAAATCATCAATTTGCTATGTGTATAATCATGTTTTAGGGGGTGGCGAATCTCGAGGTCGTGGCGAAGTTCAATGTAGCTGAGTGTAATACTTACCCCCATCATTCTCTTGTTCGCGTTCAACACGGACTACCTCTCCACCAGCAACTTCAAACACAGATCCAAAAGGCTGTCCGATGGCACCGTCAAGTTTGAAAGACATTCTGTCAAAATTACACTTCCTGAAAGTAATAAAAATAATTGCACACTCAAAACATTTCTTTAAATACCCAATGCAAACAACAGTTATCCTGAATTTCGTCTGCTTAGCAGTAAACATTCTCTGGACATTCTTCAACACAACTTACCATTATAATTGGCATAATAATCAGTGTTTTTACTTTCACAAAAAGACAATTTAATCCACTAACTGCAGATTCAACTTTAGTGACCAAACTTCATTGATCAATCAACGATCAATTCTAAAATCTTCAATTATTCCAGAATGCAGCCCTTAAATTACTATATTATCGCTCACCCCTCATAACCTCCCTATCAAAGCAAAAATAGCGTTTTATTGAAACCTACTTTTGTGTCTTTATTTCCACACATTGTATATTTCTGTCCTTTCTGATCACTACTCTGTCTCCTTCCTTAATAAGATGAGAATCTTCCATTTTTCTTTCGCCGAAAACGCACAAACCACACGTGTGAGCAATACAACCGGAAGTCTGGAAGTCATTCAACGGATGTAAACAAACGCACGTGGTTGTCAAAACCGACATTTGAAATCTCGCCATGAAGCGGGCCTGTCTTTGCTCGACATTTCCTAATCAGAGCTGATCAATGAACAAAACTAATAGTTCTCCCTCTTTGAAAGAATGCACAGCACCTCATAGAAAATGTAGAGCTCCAAGGAAAGTTTTGTCCCACAGAATTATTCCAGAACCTCCTCAGGCTCAAGCTGAGCATGAAAAAGACACTCAAATGATCAGTGATTTTGATCATGAGCAACTCCAGAGGGAGAAATCTCATGGAATCCTACAAAAGATCATAAATTGGTTCTCAAATGAGGAAAATCAAGTCAAATCAGTTGGGGAAACAGGTGAAGGCATTGATGTACCTCGAGATCTTCATAAAAAGCAGTCAGACATTTCGCAGACAAAGAAATCGCACCCAGCTGACAGTGATGACATCACAAGCAGTAGCGAGGATGAAGAAGAAAATTTCAAATACTTCCCAGTAAAATCATCCACCAGTTTGTACGTTGAAAAATTAGAGCTCAATGAAATCCTCCCGGAAGAATGGACTGCGACTCAAAATGCCTACTTGAAAGACAGAATCCAAGGTGTCAAGCAGTCTATAAGTGACTATCAGTGTGATATAGCTTCAGTGTATATCCAGGAGCCAAAAGATCAAGCAAGGGCTCATGAAAATTCTAAATTTAATGAGGAAATTACAAACCAATTAAATAAACTGGAACAGGAGCAGCCAAGATTTAATTTTGAGTTGAATACTTACTACATAAAAATTGCCAGTCTATTAGAGCCAAAATTTTCTGTGTGTTTATACATCGAGCAAACGAGCAATGCACCTAACCCCTTAGTTAGCCACACCAAGACTGAGCTAAGTGTGGCGGCCTTGTTGAGTTTCTTCACCCCTTGGACAGACATTCAGGTTTTTAGGGTGAGTGAAATTGACATCACTATCACAAGATTACTGCTACAAGATTCATGCTGTCCTAAATTTACAATGATGGTATTTCTACAGAAATTTTCAGCTATTCTTGTTGTGTCCAAGGAAGCCTCGGTTCTAATTAGAGATGGAAAATGTGGCCTCATCAGATCACTTGCTACCGTTTTACAAATACCCACAAGCAAATTATTGATTATTGAAAATATTACATAAACCATTTATACATTTGTAAGCTGTATTATTAAATTTGTTACTTACATTTACAATTATAAACTTATATTTTATGGCATTTTACAAGTTTATACACAACAAATATTTATATCTTTATAAATATAATTTTATATTAAATATAACAATATGTTTGTTTTTTGTTTTCTTGCTTGAGTACATCTCATCAGGTTTGTTCCATTTTAAATCAATAATTATTTCATTCAGCAATGAAAATAGAAGATATTAAACTAAGATCAGGGCATTCACAAACATCTACAATTCACTTTCACAACTTCAAATTCCCTCATTTGAAATGCATCCAAATTTTATTAAATGATTTCAAACAAAAAGCTGCAACAATTGATACAATCAAGACATATAGTCTTTAGAGTAAGTCCAATTAATCATGACTTGTGACTGCTGCCTCTGGTCTTAGTGTCCTCAGCTGTGACCTTTATTTGTTCTACATTTAGGTTTCTTTTTTCTCCAAGATGTTGCATCAATTTATCTCTGGTGTCTTCTCCTTGTAATTCACTCATGGCATCTGTAGACAATATAGACTTCAATTCTTCTAGAGACAGTCCAGATGCATTAAGATTTTTGGATCTTGGATATGTCTTCTTGAAGTGGTCACCAGCAATTGCTGCCAAAGCCTGGTATTTACTGTCACAGGCTCTCTCGTCAATCTGGCTGGCTTCTCCCTGTTTAAATCCCTGTGCAACCAACTGTCTAATGTAGGCACCAAGATCGCGACCATATTTCGTCTTATCCACAGGCCATTCTTCACAGAGACGAAGAAAATTTCGATACCTTGCAGCAGTCATGCTGTTTCGTTTCGGTTGTGGCTTCAGATAAACACAAACCGCGAGACTTTCTGCTTCTCCCTTTATTACCTACCGGGTGAGCGCCGCATAGCCCAGTGGAATACTGCACCAGGAACATAGTCCCAGGCTGCCGCTTTATTGAGAAGTTGGGTCCTCAGTTAGGATATGGCTGACCCTTGGTTGGTCCATCACTGGGAAACTGGTCATTGTTACGAAGAAGCTTGCACCTTCTTCACCAAATGATGCACCATGTGTATCTTACAATCTCATCTGTAAATATCATCATCTTGTTCTTGTTATTTTATTTGTCAGTCAAAAGCTTCTGCAGCTTGTGTTCATTGTTTTTAGTTATATCACCACCAACTGTAAATAAAGATTTATCAAGTTTTAATGAGGATGTCATTCTTCAGATTGTTGCGACGTCATAATATTTGCAATACTTTTAGTTTGATGTTATGCCTTGACTTGTTCCTTGCAATTGTATACACCATTTCTGTATAACATCGGTGGAACAGGGCGTATTCGATTTGGAGACATGCTGGCCTTCGGTACAACTCAGCTTGCTCCATACAGTTGAGATGCGAAAGCGCGCTCTAACCACGTCCGCCCATGGCAACTACAAGTCAAATCAACCCGGTTCCGCAAAATGCATAATAATTGTTGGTGCCTTTGCAAAAAATAAATAAACCGCCATTTTCCACGCTGAGGGCTCTACATGCATGCTCTCAAATTACTGACAGTAAACACTAATAGTCCTAACCTAGTAAAGCATAACTGCAAGCTACTACTGATTGGGTTAGTATGTAAACTATCTGGACACTAGTGGGTGCCAAAATCTAAATTAATGGCTAATATCTCAGCTCCTAATTAATTGAGCTACAGAAAAAAACATAAGCTTGAAAACTCTTCTTTTCAGTGAGCCATGGCATGCTACCTATTATTGCTGTCCGAAATTTTCACGCAAGCATAGATCTGGTCACGTTCGGGATTTAATGCCGAGGCAAGTAAAATATCCCACCCATGGGGTATATATGTAACATGGGTGAACTTGTCTCTCTCTCACCTCATCAATCAACCCTCAAGCAGCAAGAATTTGCCTTAGAAGGCTGCATTTTCCATATGTATGTATGTAGGCCTATGTATGTATGTATGTATGTATGTATGTATGTATTTATGTATGTATGTTTGTATACATGTATCTATATATATATATCTATCAGTTAATATCGGAATATTAACCAACATTTTCCTTAAATTCCCTTGAGGTCTACAATAAAGACCTACTGCATAGGTACACATGACAATGACATCCAGCTGCCTGATATTCATAGAGCTCTATAAGACGAAGGAAATTTTCATTTCTAAAGGCAACTGATTTTACTTTTAACAGCCTTCACTTTACTCCATGATCTAAACAACTGAATGAACTGAAGTTCTAGGAAAGCACAAACAGACAGGGATTCTTGCATTCCTGTGATTGGTACTGGTCATTAGGAGAGGACGTGTGTGTGGCAAACAAGCAGTGGTTGCTGTGCAAACTATACACAGGGCCTTTATAAGGTCATTTGGGAAATATATTGCATTATATTTTTATAAAGTTGAAGCATCACACCTATACAAAATGACATGGGGGCATTTTCTGGTGGGGAATTTTGCATCCAGTGGTGGGGATTTTGCAGGGGTTGGTGGGGCAATGTCCTGCTGATGACCATCCAAAATTAAGGTCCTGCCAGGCTAGGCTTGCAGGTCTGAGTCTCTGAAGGTCTCTGTAGCCTAGAGCTCTACAGTAGGCTGATCAATTCTAGTATGACATGTGAAGTAAAATGCAGAAATTGACAAAATGTACACACAAATCCAATGATCCAATGAATGAATCAAGTAACCTTTCATACATGATCCAATGATCCAAGCATTGGCGCCCTCTAGTTTGTGAGAGGAGAAGTACGCATGCTCACATCGATTATCAAAATGGCGACCGTCGAGTTGGCAGTCTGCGTGGCACAAATGCACCTGTAGATTTCTCGCTTTCTTCCATGAGTTTTCTTCTGAAACATACGATCTACTGGATGCGGGTGGAAACTATGCAGCATTTGGTAGAAGGAGAAGCATCAGGATGTCTTGGCTAGGAAGCGGTCTGTCTCAAATCACCGGCCAAATTTCCAATTTCACCAAGGAGGTTTTGACAGAAGGCACAGAGGAGGTGGACGGTTGGTAAATTTTGTCATAGGTAATGATCGCTCTGTAAATCTAGCGCCTCAGGCATAGCCGATACAACCAGCTTGTTGTTTTGTCATGAATGAGTCGGGCAGGGACCGGGGAAATCGTTCTGTTTGTTTGACAATATGTGTGATGGATTCGGCGGCTGCAGCTCCCCCACCCACTAAGGCCATTGGCATTTTGCTGTCACAGGCTGCAGTCTTTGCACTGCCATCAATGCAGGCAATGCTCAATTTCTTGCAGGCCAAAATCTGCTAACCTCTCATATATTTACGAATTGAAAGCTCTAATGGCGATTGGAAGGGGCTGCTGACTAGATCTAATTGGTTTGCATAATTTTGGAGTCGGGAGGCAGTGGCTGCAGCATCATCTGCAGTGCTTGCCTTCATCATCATTTGCAGCCAGCAGCAGCAGCAGCATCAGCAGCAACTGCTTTGGCGGCCATGAAAGCAAGCAACCTAGCTGCTGCTGCCTGGGACATTATCATAATCATGATAATGCTATAGGAAGCTATAACGGACCTTACATCCTTTTTATTCGCGACGAGCTTACATGTATTTTCATTTTGGATGTGGTCTGTTTATGATTTCGATGTGGTTACAACGTTGAAGCTTACGGTTATCGTTCATTACATATATGCACAGGATGAGAATTGATTTCTTCAGGTTGTGGCTGCAGGCCCCTGCCAGCATACATGCAGGCAATTGCAGCCGGGCAGAGACATGCAGAAAAAAGACAGCGATGATAATGGCATTGTATAGTGTATGTTTGCCCCACACTATTATTATTTGAGTTTATCTCATTCGTATAACATCATTATTGGTTAACCAGCTTCACGTGTTAGTTTTAATGTGGTACACCATACGTTCTATTGGTTTCTGTACATATTGCAGGTCATATTTTGCAGCTAATATGTGTGCCATGAATGCATTTTGCTCTCAAATGTGTCATTTCATTTGGTAAATGTTGGGCTTATAACATTATTGAGGTGATTCATTCAATTACATTTGGGATCAAAGTGCATGGTATTTTGATGATTTATTGATTTTCTTGTGGTAGAACAATAATGAAATATTTTAGTGGTACACACACATTCTTTGTGTATGATGATGATAAATCATAGTTGATGTTCCATATTTGTGTTATGGTCAGTTAAGTGCTGAGTAAGAGGGACTTTCTCGGATTTATCAGAATTTTTTTTATTGTTAGAGCATTTTTTACTTGCACTGTAATACTTCACATTGGATACACTTCAGTCAATGAATACAGCGTCAATCGTCATATGATCGTCTATGTCTTGAAGATTTTTCATTTGATGTTAAACGAGTGCTTCAATATGGTAGAGTAATTTTGGTACATGTGTACAAAATATTTTAGCAAAATTTTATGTCAGAGACAGGAAAATTAAATGTTAAAGTTTTCAATGTTTGGATGGAGTACTTACTCTTGAATGTTCAGAATAGATTAAAGATTTCTTATGTTTTTGTCGATGTGTAGTTTGACATATCATGATATGGTGCTAAAAAATGTGAAAGGATAGTGTTATAAGTCATAACATTGCATGTAATAATGTGTTGTTTGCTATGCATTTCAACAGTTAAATTATTGTAGTACCCCTTAATTAAGACCAACTATATAGTGCTTGGCTGAGGTAAGCATTTAGTTGAATCAGTTGATTATAATTCCATTCAAACTAAGTGATCACTGACCATTGTCCATTGCATTGTATTGATAAACTGATATCAATATGATTAGATTAACTCTATGAATTCAAAGCATTAATCAAAATGCATCATGTGCATAGTCAATATAAATTTGTATTATATTGGCATAAAACTATACAATTATTTTGTCATTTGACCAATACAGCGATTTATTTTGTAATTAATGTCTGAAAACGCAGCAAGCAAAATCTCATGCTTTACGTATGGTTGTCAATGTTTAAAAGTGGTTTGGATCTTGAATTTTAATCATCCAGAAATTTTGGACCTTGATGATTGGGTAGCTTGGTCAATAGGAAATGATCAATTAGTTGTAATTGCAAACTAGTGTACATCTAACCCAGGGTATTGTAAAGATATTGAGATTATCATCTCATCATTATGTTGATAACGAGGTGTTCTGTGATCACCGAGTGACCATTGTGCTCCACTGGACTAAGACAACTGCTGCTTTGGGGGGCCATGGAGAAAATCATCATTTAAAAGTTTCCATTTGCTTAGCTGGAAAGTCACTATGCATTAATTTTAAGTATATTCCTATGAAATTTTGTATGAGAATAATATTTTTATTTGTAATAATTACGTAATGTAAAAAGGGCAGTTCAACTAACATTATAGGTCTACCAAATCCAGTATTGTTTATTTTAAACCTTCCGATTTCCCTACTGGCTCCTCTGTTAAACCCCCCCACCCTAAAAGTTCATGGATTTTTCAAGCTTTTTAGTTATATCCTTGTAAGTTCTTCATATGAATGGTTCATCACGTATAATACATAGCATGAACATAATTCTAGTAGGAACACTGAGTAGTGACTGTTTATCGTATGCTTCCATTGTTTTCACCATACCACACCATATATTCTCACCATTTGTTGTTCATGGTTCACACTAATTAGTGTTGATAAATTTCATGGCATTTGATACAGGACTTGCAGTACTTGAAAAAGATAAGTAAAGCACTGGCCTTTTCAGCTTTTCTGTTTTTCATACAAACGATTCCGGGGGGCTGTCAAATTATCAATGTATTTGGAATTTTCAGCTGGAATTCTGTGCTGACACTAGTCTGATTTGGATGCAATGAAATGTTGTAGCAAACGTTGAACATGATGTGAATTAATATTGAATGTACACTTCAGGACATGTAATAAACTTTAATGTATAGTTGTACACTCAGTGTACCTTATGCTAAGGAGCATCACAAGTAAATTATTGATATTCTCAATATATAGACATGACGTTTTTCGACCATCTGCTTTATGTAATGGATGTTAGGACTGTTTAGATTAATTTTTCTTGTGCAATTTGAACTCATTTATATATATCATTTGATTCACTTGTTGTTTTTATAGATTATTATAATACATGTATAGAATATAACAGTGGACATTTCTGGAGTTATTTCAAGAAAATATTGATATTTCAAAGTGTAATTTCAATGGCATAATTGCTATTAGCCAGTCATGATAAAGCGTAATACCAGCTGTGTTTGAGAAATGATATTGGTTTTAGATTCAAGAGAAGTGTGCTGCAGCCACTGTTGCTATTTTAGGCCTATTAAAGAAAACACATGATGAAATTGCTTGTTTATAATATATATATATTTCCTGTCTCCGGCGGGCTGGGCTGTCTGGCTTCTTGAAGTAAATCAAGTTTGGAGTTAATGCATGACGAAAATTTGAAGTCATTCACCCAGTTAACCAATGTTATGCTCCACCACGTGACGTGACCTTTTCTATTGTTCTTTTGCTGGATATAACCAACGAAAATGTTAGTTAACTCCCTCCTGAGTGCAAACTGTACTTAAGTTGCTTAATAACAGCAGTTTTAAAACAAATCAAACATTCAAACAAATGAGTAAATATGCCTCATTGAGTATAGGTTAGATATATCCCTCATAGTCGGGAGTTAACTAACATTTTTGTTGCTTATATCCCTCCGCCCCAAGGCGTCGGCCCGACAGGATATAACCTACAAAAATGTTAGTTAACTCCCTCCCATTCGGAATATAACTAATACTCAATTGTGATCTAATGACAGACTACAGTGAAAGAAATCATGTGATTCAGCATTAAGTTGGCATAATTTACTGTTTGTCAGTTAATGACTAATTCATAATTACTAGTGCAGCAGTAATGCTTAATTGTCAATGATGATTCAAATGTGAATCAGTTGACCAAATCATGATTGTGTAGTGAGTTTGACTGGTATCAGTTTTGTCCATGTTTTGATTCTGCATTGGTGTAATTCTTGACATTTGTTGATCAACAAGAGAGGGCAGCACAATCCAGTTGTGTTCAGTTGACATCTTGGTGCTCTGGTGGAGGAACTGAAGAACTGATGTATTTATGAATTTGTTGTGTCCAGAGTGTAAATTGCTATTAGAGGAATGTGTTCTGCATCTATTTGTACTCACTTCAAACACATTTTAGTTCTATTAACTGTAGTTGCGAAAACAAGGTTTGTCAAATTTTTGTAGGTTTGTCACTCAGTAGTATTTCGACTGCTATTTCTTGAGATTTGATTTGATTCATCACCTGTATTCAACCAAGAGATTGTCATGTGGTCAAGTTGTATCTGCTCTTTGGATGTGAGGGTTTACATGGGTACCAAAAATAGGAAGCAATGTCCAATGTTGCCATTTAAGAAAAAATCTAATGTCTCCTTTCACTTTTTAACTAAATAAGTAATAACTAAGAATATTAAACTGACGCAGGCCTGTCACTTAAGGAGATATTCCTTTTATGTCCGTCACCATTTAAGACCTCCAGTGTCACTTTGTCCCTGGGAAAGAAGGACAATGTCAGACTGTCGAAAATTGTGAATTTTTACCCATGTAGACCCATGGATGTGGTCAGTCAGTGTGTAACAGCAAAATATTATGACTAAGTTCCCATTCTATTGTTATGCTAGTCATTTTCAATTATATTCAGCGTTGTTCAATATTGTCTTTTTAAGAGGACTCATTCAAACATTGTAAAGTAATCAGGATGGTTATCAGATGTGATATTGTTAATTTACAATGGCACAATGAAGTGAAATAAGTAGCAGCTAGGTGTCGCCACTGGGCAATTGGAATCCAGAATTGCCTTTTGCTGACAATGGCGCTGTGACACCTCTTTCTGGACGTGGCAGAAAGTGTATTTTGGGAGGTGACAGTCCAAAAATAAATAAATAAATATATATATATATATTTGCAACACAAACACTTTATTTGTGACTCTCCAGGGGGCTAATATGCTTAGTTTGTAATAGACGAAATAAGATGCTGGGTTTATGTTTTTGCTGTAGGCAGTTTGTGATTCTCTCAAGCTCTGGTTGAAGAATGTCACGAGATGTTCCATTATGAACATTTTACGAGCTAATATGTGGCTTATTTATGGGCTGAAAAACAAATTGAAGGGTGAAAACTGGTGTGTTCTATATAAACAGGTTTTCCTTATAATATTTTGCTGCTTTCTGATCCTTGAGCTGTAAGGAGATAGAGGCAAATAAGGTAACAGAACAGTTGCAGTTTGAAAAGAAAGAAGAAAAAAAGCTTAGGTCACATGAGCTAGACTGATTTATTAGTCGAGAAAAGACTGGTGATTTACGCTCATGAAATGGCCTGATTAGTTATCGTGCTGTTTGGCATTTTGAAATGAATCACTGATAAGAGAATAATTTATTCACTGCTTCCTCCTTCAAGTAACAAAGTCCACCGAGTTGTCGCTTGTTTGAATTTGTTAAAAATTAGTATTCATTAAGATTATATGAAGTATTCACATGTCTTTCATGTACAACTTTGAGGATTAACATAATTTAAGCTCGTAGAATGGGCGTGCATTTGGTGTATATAAAGAAGAATAAGTCATAGTGCGAGGTTATTGCAAGTTGCTGTGTGTAATATGTGGAACATGGTGGAGAGGCTGGCTTCAATATTGCAACTGCACAAGTGCTTATCAAATGAGCCGAGGGGTTGGCGTTATCTTAGATAGTGCTTGCAGACCATAGTCCTATCTGATAAGTCGCTAAGACGCCGTGGCCCACCTGAGTCATTCCTTGTAATGTTTCTCATTGCGGCCGTTGCCTGATTAATATGGCATTTTTCGCAAGAACAAATACCTCTATCTGATAAGAGAATTGTTTGCCCAACATGGCAAAAGGCTGCCTGCACTATGGTCCCCTTTGGCGGCAACATGCCCAGCCTGTGGCGGCCATTTTGAGTCTTTGCCAATGTCACTGGAATGAGATACTATCATAGTATTTTCTGAATCAATTCCACTTTGTGTACATGAGTTATATATATTGTGAAGACTACCTAGATTGCTTGAATTACAAGTTCAAATTTAATGTAATCGAAGTAGTTGAACGAAATGAATTGTTTTTTTTTGTCCCTCGATCTGCTAAATAATTTAGCCTAAAATTACCAATTAGGCTATGACATATTAATTTTGTTCTGTGACTAAATAAATTAGTGAGCCATTCTGTGAATTAGTATTATGATTAGTTTCACAAGTGTATACAAAAATATATGGAAAATGTCTAACACCAGACCTAAGGGATGCAAGTTTTTCTGTGTATAAATCTCTTGAGAAGCAATGCAGTGAAGGTCTGAATAAAGAAAAGAAATGCAGTCAGTTCTGAATGATTTGGATTTCATTGGTATTCTCATGGAAATATAACTGACAAACAAAAAAACTCAGTTTTTGTTAATGAATTCTTCTAATTGTTCTACTTATTGATGATAGTTGCTTCCTGTGTTGTAGATCATGTCACGGAACTTCGACTTGCTAAAACCAGGGTGGCCGAACTGGAAAACCAAAACCATGCACAAAAAAACGAAGTGAGTGAAAAAACTAATAATATTAATGAAATGTATCTAATATGAATATCTCAGTTCGAGGCCAGCTTCATCAGATATTTTGGTATACCCTTGCAAAATATCTTGAGGTTGCCAGGTAAATTAGTAAGTTATATTATGGTGATAGGTGATTTTTTAATTGAATGAAAATTAAATTTTAAAGTTATATACTTCAAACTTCTACCAAAGAATGTTGCAAATAATAAAATAACATTTGATAGTTCTGATTACTTTTTTTGTGCACAAGAACAAATTTATTTTGAGATTGGCCTGGTTTTAAATTAAATGTTTTTGTGCTTTAAATTCAGATGGAGAGACTGCGGGCCATTAACAGCGAACTCCTAGACAAACTCCAATCATCGGAGCTTCAAATATCTGCTATATCTGGTGAATACAGACAAAAACTGCAACAAAGCCAGGTTTGTAATTTGTCAATGTCCATATTGTCTTAAATTGTTTTGTAGTAAAAACGTAATTTACAAGAATTGGAAAACCAGAAAGGAATTATTAATTTATTTTCTTGGTTCTTTGCAAGATAATCACTGTGTTAATGTACATTTGTAATTTGAAACTCGAAATAGTATACAAATATTGACTGCAAATGATCTATACATCAATTCAGTAGATGTTTTTATTTCATATTACAAAATTTTATAACTTTAGGAAGAAGTTAAGAATCTGAAACAGCAACACAATGAACTGCTTGAACTGCAACAAAAAATGGCCGTCAGCAGCGCTGCATCATCGACTGTGAGTTACACCTCGCCCGCCTCCGCAGCCTCCCATCACACCCCAGGTGAGTTATTTATTAATTAGACTGATTTATTAGATTTATATACCTTAATTACTTAGTTTGTCTGTCATTAAGAGGTCAGAAACAAGAGTTGCTAAGAGTTATCAGAAAATGCATAATTGATGTTGAGACACAATTTAATCGATGTGTTGTTTTAGGTTATCTATAGACATACTCTGGTATCAGTGATATGATGTCATATTACCTGTTGTATGTATGGCAAATCAGTCTAGATTGATTCCTTATCACCAAACAACTTTTTTGTTGTCTGGGATAGAGTCAATAGTTTCGGTTTGAATTTATTAGATTTTTCAGGCTGAATACGGTATAACAATTGCCTATTAAAGGGGTCAGTGACATTTTGCCAGGCATAGTACGGTAAATCGGACACTTTGAATTTGAAACTACTTGGAACATTATTTATGGAATTTTAATTATTTTTCTTCCCAGTTTACGTCTATAATTTAATAATATCTGTATTACTGATTATGGTAATACATGGTAATTTGGTATACGCTGTGTCCTATCGCAAAAGACCTATTTTGACATGAAACATTTCAGTGTTTTTATGAAGTCTGTTCTGCTATTTTGCCCATGAAAGTTATATTGTGCCCATAAATTCCATAAACATCTACCTATCAATGTTTGTTATACTGATGAATTTATTAGGTCCTATAATAAACGATTTGATATACTATTCAGTGTGTAAATCGATTAAAGTTAGATGTGTCCACAGTCACGTGTATTGCCACATTTCTCTGAAATGCTTATCTTTTTATATTTTTATTCATTGTTATCTTCAGTCTGATATGCAGTTTTACAATATGCCTTTCAAATTCGTTCCTTCAACAATTTGATAAACTAATTCATTCACATATTCAATGTGTAAAAATTTTAGAAAAATGGTGTGATTTGTGATGTCTGATTTCAAGTTGTTAGGACAAAAATGATATAATCTAACTGAAGAAAAGTAGTGATAAATTCAAGTTATCTGGAGTGGGTGAATTCTTTTTGAAGTAGCTTGTACTGGTTTTCTAGATAAATATGCTTATGAATCTAAATTTAGTACATGATAAATCAGATTAATAATGACTTTTTTTTATAAACTAATGTAAATACTGGGAATATTAGATAGCCGTTATATTAGTAATGCTTCTCTGTATGTGACTGAACTTTATAATAGAGAGAATTAAACATTTGAGTGACTTCAATACAACTACCCTTCAATGTTTGACATTAGTCATTCATCAGGCAATAGTCAATAACATCGCTAGCGCTTGCTTGGGTTGATGCTGCTGCATTTTAGTCAAGGCCTATCGCACACACCTGAAGTCTTTCAGGCCACACACCTGCTGTAGGTATGGACTTTGGCCTATCCTTTCTATTGGCAATTTGTTGCCGAGGGCCTGAGCACTTTGTCTGCTGATAAGCCGCTCCTCTGACAGGCCGCCATGTTTGCTGTTTGCAGGTCTCGGCGGGGCGGATGAACACGACTTCCACGATGTCATCTCGGGACAACGTGAGATCTACCAACTCCGACTGGAAGTGCAGAGACTTCGCACCGAGCTTACTCACTGGCGGACCCTTGCTGAACAATCTGTAAGTTTAATCTAAGTTATATACTTTATAATTGAACATTTTCGATCATTTTTATTTCTCATTCTTGAAGTAAAAGTACCAGTATATTGTAATATTGATTTTACAAAGGTTCTTATTGTATGCCAGTGGTGTTTTCGTTTTAACTTGGAAACTTTCGACATTTTCATCTGTCCTTCATCTGTTATGTAGCATTGTAAAATGCAAAAATGAAATTTACGTAGAAGTTTTTGGTTTACTGTTACATACCATGCTTAAATTCATGATGTCCATATTCATGATCATCAGCAAGATTTGGTTTTAAATGCTACGAATACTCAAATTCTAAAGAATGACTTTTTTGGTTTTAGGATATTATACGAAATAATGACTTTAATGTAACTGCCCCGTCTATTTCTGACATGCTTTTGGCATCTAACCCGTTTGATCCAACTCCTTTGAATCGCTCATTCTTAACGCCACTCATAGGAATGTGTCAAAGGTCCATGGTATTGGTTAGGTCAACATCTCAATATTTGTACATAACTGATCAAAGTCTATATGACCTTAGGATACACTGAGAACCTCTCTTTTATTTGCTTGGATCAAGTTGACTGAATAATGTAAGGACTCAGGATCTATGAATGTGTTTGTTTTGTAAGGTCACCTTTCTGGCCGTGTTGTTCTCTCACTTTGTTTGAGGATGGTAATGTTTTGTTTAGCGATGCTGCCTTTAATGAACAAATTGTGCTTTTATGTAATAGTGTTAAATGGTAGAAACAGCACATTGGAAAGATAACTTAGATAAAGTTGAAGATTTTTAAATTAAAGTGCCTAACTAGGCAAAGCTGACATGTGTGCATAGGTGATCTTAAAATTTGGTACTAAAAGTTACATTCTTTTAAACCTAGTCACAATTTCAATTGCTTTGTTGAATTATATAATCACATTGTAGAATTATACGATCGCATAACAACTGGGCATGAGAAAATTTAATTTAATTTTTCCATGGACTCATGGTCACACACTATTGCTAAGATGATCACTTTCAAAATTAATTAATGCATCAAAAATTTACTTGGCTTTTACGATGACTTTTTGTATTTTCATAGTTTTATGTGCCCATACTGCAAGTATTCAATCAACATAGACTAGAACATTTGTTTGAACTAAGCATAGGTCTATGACTCTAGCATGTCTAGGTTGAAGGATGGGTAGGTGGGTTTGCGTCTACAGGGAAATGTTGGTTTTATGCAAGTAGAGGATGTAATGCTAACACAAATGGCTAGTGTGTGTGTGTGTGACATGTGGTGCAGAGAAGTGTCTGTCCCACTTGAGTCACCGATCGGTAAATATTACTAGAAACAGAGACTCCAAGAGAGTAAAATACTAGATGGGTTGACAAGTTGTTGTGCCAGTCCATTGCACCAGGCTATGTGACATAACTACTTTAACCGTCATCTTCTTGATCTTATGATGCCGATTACACCTTTAAATTCACCGATTCTTCTCTTTTTAATGAATGGAATTTCACGACTGATATTACATCATTCATTTGGTGGGTGATAATATGTGTTTAATATTATGATTAATGACTAAATGATTCATCGTTTCGGGTATGTTCATGCTGACATACAACTGTATGAGAGCTTCAGTGTTTTTAAATTAATTAAATTTAATTGCAAAATCATTTGTTTGAGATTATCAGTCTGTTCATCTGTGGTCATTAAACAGGAATAATTTAATTACTTAATGAGGAGATAGGATTTAAGCTAGACCTACATTTTGCGTAGTACTTCGAAAGTTTCAATTAGTAAATAGTTGCATGAGGCAACATAAGTTGGACTGTTTCTCCGTCTGGCGGTTTTAATTAGTTCGCAAAGTGAAATCTCATGTTTTTTTTTTTTTAGTCTTGCATCATGACAGTTGCTACTTATTCTATGATAAGATTCTATAACTTTAAATTCAAATAATGTACTTGATAAAGTTACTTTCTAACCGAACAAAAACGAAAAGAAATAGTATATTGAAAAAAATATGATGTGATTATTCCCAGGATATGGGACCGGCAGGATGTTTGATGTTACTATCTAGATTGAGATAAAATTTAAAAATAAGTATCAAGCCTCAACTGGCACTGTTCACTGTTTTAAATTGAACAAAATGAAAGAACTCCTTCAGATCTATATAGTCTTTTTAGAAATAGTTTGTCTGATAATCAATCGACCAAATTATTTTATAATATTATGCCTTTAGTATGGTGTTTTACCTGTTGGAAAACCCCAGCTTCTTGACACTTGGAAAAAAAAAATTAACTAAATTTATAATTAATTTTGGTTGGAAGACCATGCTCTCCATAATTTTGGTATTTCATGAGCATCTTAATTTGATTATTGGCCGACATTTTTTAAAATATTTAAATACACCTGAGGTCTTAATTGTACTTTGGATTAGTGGGAATTCCTGTTGTGGTTCAATTTTATTTATTTTTTATTTTTAGGCTGAAATTTTAATCCTTACATAGTTGTTACAGTTGCACTGTTTGTAGGCTTTTGTGATTACTATCTTTGCCACAGGAGCAATTAGATTACCCCAATATTGTTAAACCGATAATGCGATTTACGACTTCTTGGATTTTCCCAGATGAAATAGATACACTAATGATATTAGGATTTCTCATGTTTTGAAAACTAATAACAAGGCGTGGGGTGAGATGCTATGAAGATTTTTCACATTTTTCTTGCCTTGATGCTATTTATTACATATTTGCCGTCTAGGGTTGCCAAATCTTACCTAAGAACTTTGCTAGGATGTTATGATATGGGATTCCATTCTGACATCGGTTAACAATGTTTTGCGACAGTGATGACTTCATTCATTGATAGTATTGTTGATTTCATCAGGTGATAACGTTGAACAGCTTGTACATTTATGTCCTGCTGCCACTTAGGTTATATTTGCAGCAGAGAAGCTGATAATCTTAGCTTGTACACGTTTTAAGACATGGCTAAATCTTTTGAACATGTGTTCAGACATGAAATTGATTCAGATTTCAGAACAACATTTCACAAGAAACCAAGAATGATATTTTAGCTTGGCTAGTTTTATCGAGCGACCACTGAACACAGAAACAGTGTATTTGGCCAGCAACAAATCTGGACAATTCTGTCGAGAGAGTTCGGACTTTGGACTCTCTAGAATGTTGGGTCAACAAGAAACGCTGACATATTGTCCTCAAAGCGCTTCTGTTGTGTGGTCAGGTCCCTCGAAATATGCTCTGGCCGAGCTGTAGATTTTGTCCTTGCGTTTATTGCTGAGGCTCTCTAAGGCTGCACAGGGATGGATGCTGTAAAGTGGCATTTAAGCTGCTAATTTATGCATGCTTGGTACAAGTCTAATGCAACATAACTTATGGCTTATTTAAAAGCCTGGTTACTCAGCTAACCGCAATTGGACACAATTAACAGAAATGCAAAGCAATAACATTGTCAGCATCTGGTGACATATGGCATAAAAAAAGTGTAATATTAGATAAATTGTAGGATGTTGATTATTGCCAAACATTGTTACCAAGGCAACTGATTAAACTGCTGATAAGTGAGTCCGTT
This sequence comes from Alitta virens, assembly GCA_932294295.1. Taxonomy (NCBI): domain Eukaryota; kingdom Metazoa; phylum Annelida; class Polychaeta; order Phyllodocida; family Nereididae; genus Alitta; species Alitta virens. Next base: position 9,255,571 of record OW028574.1, read on the forward strand.
TATCATTGCTGTGACATTTTGGAAAACTGAGAACATCTTCCTCATGGGAAAGAGCGTCATGTGGAACTACAAAACTGGCTAAAGTTGCAGGGCTTTGTCTCACACTTGCACGCTTAAGCATCACAGTCGTATCTAAAAATAGCTGCCCCTTAGTAACGGTTTTGTTGCTCAGCTGCACAGTCACCAGGGCATTGGCAAAAACATGGATTGATGCAGTGACCAAGTTTCTTGCAGCAGCTGCAACAGCATCAGCAGCAAAGCAGCAGCAACAGCAGCAGCGGTGATAGCATGGGGGCAGTGGAATTATGGCAACACTTTGCAGTTGTGGAGATGTAGCCCAGTCCTTTGTTTGCTCTCCTGTCAGCCGTTTGCTGAACTGGAGAGTGATAAATGATAGCGGCAAGCGATCTGATAAAGTTTCGCTGCTCAGAGATAGGGCGGCCGCACTCCCACCTCTCTCATTCCAGTTGCTGCCTTTGGACTGTTCAGAGTGGCTGGTTGAGTCCTGTCGCTCTATGCAAAGTTTTCGGCAACTTTGCTCTTTCAAAGTGACCAAACTTCAGTGTTGTATGGGCAGTATCGTGCACTCTGCATAACTTCTGAGCGAGCAATTCTTAGGATCATTGTGAATCTAATGGAGATATCAAGGTAATCAATGCTATATGAGTTTGATCTTGGAATGACCTTCACAAAATGTGTTAAACGGATTACTCAAGAATCTAGTTCTTATGGATGCTTGTTGGGTCAATCAGTGCCAGCGTCTTTCTGATGGTTGAAGTCAGTGTTTCTCATTTAGATCAAGAAATTTACCTTCGAGATTGTAACATATGCTCTCTCAATTTCTCATTTCAGAGGTCATCTGCGAGACAAAATGGTGCGGACGGGAATGAAGACCCTGATTTGCTCCACCAGCGGATACTGGTAAGTAAGAGTGAATTTTTAACGGTTGAAACCTGATATGGCTTTGATTGGTTAACTTATGCTAGTATGACAGTAGTGGAGATTTGTGTTGCGGTAGTTAGTCCACTGATGAATGGAGATGATGCTTTGCTTAGCTTCAATGCTTCGGGTTAAACTTTTTTAAAATTAACTGAGGGCTGAAATTAAATTGATTCATTACACAATGTAGACCATATGGCATAATGAGCATGGCGTGACCGGAGAAGTTTCCATGAGTCACCGACTGGACTTTGGTGTTCGTTTCTACCTGTAGATGTCAGCAGTTGGCTGTGTGATAAGACCCGATATCAGAGTTGGTGATAAGGAGGGAGCAATCTACGTGATGTGTTGGGGCAGACCGTTTAGAAGGACGTGTAATTAACTATTGGACTGATAAATGGGGACAATTGCTGATAGGCAGATGTGAGCAAAGTCCACAAACGGTCCCCCGCGCCACGAGTTGTCGATGGTTGACTGAAACTTGTGTTGGGTTCTGTAGTCATCTCTGATTATGAGCTGCAAACTAGCATATGGTGGTATGTTGATAAGCTTATCATGTATCTTTTTGTGATTTTATTTTGAGGAAGGTGTTATCAGTGATTGTAATGTCGATTGTAAATGAATTAAGAACTTCATAGGTCAGGTCTGCCATATCTTGCGGGATTCAATGCTTTAGTTTAGATTTTGAAAGCAGTGGTAAAGTGTTCGAGTGGTAAAGTGTTCGAAGTGCTTGAGTTGTGCATGTCAGTTGTGAGTGCTTTAGTCTTGATTTGATGGAGTAGAAGGGTTGTCACCTGGCCATCTTTGCTTAATGATAAGACCCGGCTTTGTTGCCCGGCGAGATGAAAAGGCCATTTAAGAATACAGGTGCTGATGACAAACACTTGTGATTTGAAAAACTCTAGATATAAGATTGCTACAATGAGAAATTTTGAATAAAGTCATTTTAAGCATGGCATTAACTGTAGCCGAAATCTGAACTTTAATAAGAGGGAAAATGACTGCGTCTGCCAAAATATCTTTTTGCAGCTAATTAAATGTTATTTGTCTGACAAATTAGTCTGAGAATGTCCTACTCAATTAGTGCAAGGAAATTGAGGCACACTTCACAGTGTATTTTTGGTTGTCTTTGGTCAAACTGGCACGTACTGGTCTACCAGGTTAATTTCTTTCAGGGGATTTTTTCAGCCGGTAATGTTGTGTGATGCAATGGCCTCTCAGCCAATCAGGAAACTGTGGCAACCCAATTGGCCAATCACATTTGCTGACACAAAATGTCATGCCCGCCATGTTCACGTGAAAGCCTGCCTTCCAATTGGTCACCATGGAGATTGACTCAATTCCTAGAATTATTTTTCTCTAGGTACATGGTGTTTTTGCAAGATTTTCGCCTTTATTGAACTAAAGAAATAGAAGAGGAAGGGTAAAGAGAAATTGTGATGTCTAGAATTGAACGTGAATGCAATATATTTTCGGAAACGACTCTTGTTAAATGTCATTTTGGTAACTTATTTCAAGAAATGACGTCTTTTTAATGTCATTACGGTAACTGAGTTAAATTAATTGAGTGCAAGGTGGCAAGAGTGTTGCACTTAATTGGAGCAAATAACTTTGCTACTTGGTGAATAAAAAAAGCTAATCATTTGCAGCGTTATATAACCAGAAGAAGAGAAAGATTCATCCTCGTAACTAAACTCAGCTATTGTGCTGCTGAGGATTCCTAAGCTTTGGTCAGTCAGTCAGTCAGTCAGTCAGTTCGTCAGTCAGTCCATCAGTCAGTCAGTCCATCCGTCCGTCAGTCAGACCGTCAGTCAGTCAGACCGTCAGTCAGACAGTCAGTCAGTCAGTCAGTTATTCTAGGATCCATAATAAATGTCCACTTTTTTTTTTTGGGCATATTTTGGCATGGAGCAGCACAAAATGGACAGATATGTTAGCAACAAGTCAAATCCCAACTTTCTAACTGATAAAAACACTTAAAAAGACATAACTGGCAGTTTGCTATCTTCTCCATTGTAATTTCTGCTGCTTCTTTGCGACCATAACAAATGGCTATAATAGTGCAAAAAAGGGCAAAATATTGTCATTGCAAAGATAGGAACCTTAAAGTTGAGTTTGACTTTTTGGTAACATTAGTATCTTTTTTGTGCTCTCCATGACATTTATGTAAAAATAGGACGAAAAATCAAGTAGGACATTTATTTTGGCTTATACTATAGTCAGTTACAGTGGAACCTTTATAAAAACCAAAAAAAAGGGTTCAGGAACATGCAGATCTGTTTGTTACAATTTTATTGTGTGGGTTTTTTTTAGTACTAAAAAAAATTGGAAAAACTAAATTATTCATTCTTAACTATTAGGCTATACAATATACGTATATAAATACTTATTTATTATTCCTGATTTCTATGAGAGTTTCTTCAGGTTTTTGCATTTAATGGGTTAATAATATCTAGCTCTAATGGACATGTAACTTAAACTAATTCATGCTGGAAAAACGTAACTTTTTACTATACATCATTCAATGCATCTTGAATTCTTACCTTGTAAATGGAGATCACTGAAGTGTCACACATTGCCATGATTATGGAAGACTTGATGGACAATTTGCTTGACCAGGTCAGCAATTAAGTCATCAATTCAAATTAACTGTAATGAATGAGTTCGGTTCGCAGCTGTGAGGTCCTTCTCCACATGTGCGGTTCGTTCATCATCTGACATTCTTGTGTCAAAATGCAGGACAACATGTCATGTGGTGTAAGTCTTATGTCTGTGACAGACGCGTGTCTGTGACAGAAGTCTTGTGTGTGTGACTTCAGTGTAATTTCTCTTCTTTACCAAAGGACTCTACTAGTAATTTCTAAGGGGTCCCATGGATAATCTTCTGTGCTCTATGAGTATATATAACAAGTATTAACAACAGCTTAACACAGGAATTTGTTGCTTTCTTGGATTGTCATGTGCTTGGTACAAGGTATATAATACTATGTATGTACATATTTTGATTAGAGGCATGTGCTGTTTGTTTAATGTATCAGCATGAAATTAACTGCATGTGGCGAATTATAGTGAACTTAAGTAGATTCTAGGAAATCTGCATTGAATAACTGAATTGAATTAAATTGAAAGTTGTGTTGCAATTTAGGTTTGTTCAAAAATGTCAATTTGAAAAATATCAGTTTGAGAGGTACACTTGAATAGATTAAACATGATTAGGCACAGCAGGCTTGATAAATCACAACCAAAAAATGTCTCTTAACTTAGGAACAAATCTTTAATTTGCTTGCATTGCATGTAAACTAAGTTAATAAATAAACGGTCAGATATGTCAGGGATAATTTACAATTATACAAATATAGATATTTTACCAATTCTGACCATGATGCCTTTTGCACACTAATGTCATGGCAGGACAAGTCACAGTTTAAATAATTATAGAAGGCATTGTTGGTGTATTGAGTTAGATTTCCTTTTGTTGAGGCGCGTGGCCAGGGCTATATGCAGCGTTTGTGTAATTAGGAGATCAAGAAATTTAGTATTTATGCGGTGGGGAGTGAGAGGAGTGGGCAGTGTGGAGTGTACTCCCAAAGGTCTCACATCGACTCGAGATTTGAAACGCATGAAACTCACAGGTTGGTGTTCATATATAAACCTAGCATGGTAACAGTGCAACTTTGTCTCTGATAGTAAAATTGTACATGATGCCAGTTTGAACTTAGTATCACTTTATTGTTCAGTCTGTGGCATGAGGTTAAAGTTATGGCTGTAAATGCATGTAAAGAAGTTGGTGTATTTGTTGTATTTCTAGTTGGTACTTTCTTGGTATGTCTTTAATGCTGGTTTTGTATTTTGAAAGGTACTTCAGCATTGTAGAACCTCAGATTTCTTAAACAGAGAACAAATGTGTTCTGAAAATATACTCTCTGAAGGTCATTATTGGATGTAATTATTATGCAGTATTTCTTGTTTTAAACTTGTACCTTGGAAATTGAAATAAGAATTTAATTTTTGGGGCTGTTAAAATAGGTTTTTGTCTATTACTTCTGACATGCCAATGTATGGCAGATGATTTAGATTCAGGAAACTATGAGCAAATTGACTAATTCGAGGCACCATGTAGCATTGTAGCTTTTCCAATAGTGCAAGCCGGATCTTTCTTATCGTGTCGTCTAGTGTCTGTATGTCCAATTATGGTGTACACATATAAAAACATACAACTGCATTTACTATACAAATTAGCAATATCTATGGGAATGAGAAAACTAGATGCGGGCCATGTTAACAAATTCTTATCTCCGATATATATCCTGTAGGCTATCACGAGTGAAGTGTGTAGAATGTTTGCCCTGAATTGACCAGGTCAGGAAGAGGAGGTTATCATCTAGTTCAAATGATATGTTTGCTTGGTGATATTATTAGACATGTGCAATGGCTAGTGGGAAGAGTGTCCCGTCAAACTGATAATTTGCTGAATGTATATTGTAGTATTGAGTGACAGTAGTACATTTATTCTATAAAATGTGGATGTCACTTAGAATCGATGGTTTGAGGACAGCTTACCATGTTTTGAAATTTGGGCTTTGCTGAGGTGGATGACATTCATGAGTTAAAGTTAGAAGTCACAAAGATAAAAAGGACAGGGATTGGATGGTAAGAATGAAGGAAATAATGACTCCCAATTTTAACTTTGTCGTTTCAGGAATTGGAACAGCAGCTTCGTGATGAGGTAGATTCTCACCAGAGGGAGCTGGCGGCATTGCAAGATGTTCACAATCAGAAGCTGTATACAGTCAAGCAACAACTCAAACAGCAGTTGCAACAGCAGCAACAGCAGCAACAGGATGAGGAGACAAGTAAGCAGTGGATGTTGCAGAGTTAATAAAAAAACTCCAATACGACATTTTGATATATGGAGAATTAAACTGTTATTGAGTATTATATATATTTCTCCGGTGAACAATTAAACGCCATCTGTAGTAACTGTATAAATTGTGTTGCAGACGGAACTTCAAGTCAAGAGATGACCAGATTGAACGTTTTGGTGAAGGAACTCCAAGAAGCCAATGAAAAGGTGAGTCCAGAAATTTTGTTAGATGACATATCTATTGCTTTTATAATTGAATTTGAATGCCGTGTTATAAATTGTTTGATATTTGAAATGGTACTTATTGCTGTTCAGTTAACTGAAGAGAAGGAAACTTTAGCAACACAAATCGAGGATCGTCTCCAAGGCAGTCCTGACAGAGATCAGCCAGAAAATGATCATAATAAAACTGATCCTAATTTGGCCCGAACATTACGAGAGGGAAGGTATGATGCTAAAAATTTCTTTTATGATCTGATATTATTTAATTCAACAATGAATTGGAGAATGGTGGCAGAAAGTCTTGAGAAAGATGATACTAGCAGTGATATTCCTTAAATTTCTGTTTGACAGACTACCCTCGAGCACTCCGATGGACTCCGGTTCATACTCTAGAAGAGTTATATCTCGTGACGAGTCTTACTCAGAATCTCTCGTGCTGGACTTGTCAGAGCTGTCGATGCAAAATGAAAGTCTGACGGAGCAAGTTGAACGACTTCAGAAACAGGTTAAAGATTACGAGGAAGAGATGCAGAGATTCGATGATATTAAAGTCGACTGGGATGCTGAAAAAGAAGCGCTTGAAAATGTCCTGCTTCAGTTACGGCAAAAGTTGCACACCAAAGAGGAGGCTAAGAAGGTAGGTCGCTAATGTGATTTTAATTACGAAAATGCTATAGTGCACCAATACAATACTGTTAAAATGATTTTTGTGTTATTTATGTTAAACTTTGTCTTCTTTAGGCCGAAGAGACCAAAAAAGAGACAGAGGTACCACAGAAGTCTCCAAAAGATGAGAAGTCAGTAAGTATGATTTTTTCGTATTAAATATCAGCTATTACCAAACTTATAGCTTTCTGCTTTTGATGATTAAAAGGTTAACACTGGTTTAGTTTCTTGACTGGTTATTAGTTTCTTTTGGGATGTGTATGCATGCAGTTCTGAGCTATATATTTTTACTAGGGGGAAGATGCTGAATTGGAGAAGAGCAAAGTGGAATCATTAGAGACTGACTTGACGATGCAGACAGCGAAGTTAATGGAAGCCCTGGAGAGGATGGAGCAGCAAGATGCGGAGCTTGAGAAATTGCAGCAGCTGCTTCAGGAGATGCAGGAATCTCAGTTGAACAATACCGAAGATACCTCTTTGCAAGCCGACTTGAACTTGAAAGGAGAGCAGTTGCAAGAAGCATTAGAAAAGGCCAAAAATAGTGACGGGGAGTTACAGAAATTGAAAGTAGAGTTAGAGCAGAAAGAAACAGTGCTGGAGGAAATATCAATTGACAAAGAAGCCCTGGAAGCCAGTCTGGAAGAGTTAGATGCTCAGCACCAAGAAGCCTTGCAACAGGTCCTCACAAGCAGAGAGACTCTTGTGGCATCTAATGAAGAGCTGAAACAACAGGTGGCAGCACTGAAGGAAAACAGCGCCCTCCATGAAGAAAAGGCGGAATTGTCAGCAATCAGTGATGAAGCCATTGACAAAGAGATAGCCAGTCTCAGGGAACGGCTCGAGAAGGAGCAGACACAACAACATGAGATGAAAGAAAAGCTTAACAAAGCCGCTCATTCTCTCAATGATCTCCACATGGACAAACAAGAGCTGGAGAAATCGAACTCCTCACTGAGTCACAAGGTCAGTGAACTAAGTGCCAAAATTAAGGACATCACTGCTGAGAAAGCGGAGTTAATTAAGTCAGTAGAAAACTTAGAGTCAAGTTTGAATCAAACCAGAGAAGAGTTGGAACGAAGTGCCTCAGAAGCTCCTGTAGATGACATTGAATTCAAAGTTCAAGAAAGTCAAGAGCGATGTGATAAACTACAAGAAACCATTGACCAACTTGAAAGTCAAATCAAGAATTTGGGTCAGGAAAGAAGTCAGTTGACAGAAGAACTGCAAAACAACAGTTTCTCTCTGTCCCAGAGTGAGGGAAGCAACAAAGACTTGACTCTACGGGTCTCTCAGTTGAGTACTCAAGTTGAAGCCCTGAACTCGGAGAAAGTGTCTCTGCTGCAGGACGTTGATCAGATTGAGCAGAAGATGCAGGATCAGAGGCATCATTACGAGTCATTCATCCAGCAGCTGAAGCAGTCCAGAGAGATGGATGAATCAGGGTTACAGCATCAAGTGGAGCATTTAGCTAAAGACTGTTACGACAAGGACCACAAAATATCTGATTTAGAGTCTGCTATCTCAGGGTTGAAAACAGAATTGCAGGAACAAAAGGAAATGGTGCAAGCGGCTCTTGATGGTCAGTGTGGTGTGAAGGAGCTCTTGTCCGACAAGGAATCCAAAATCTCATCTTTGCGGTCTGAGAACCAGTCTTTAAATGAGTTGCTGGAAGAGAATGAGCGTAATATAAAGACCCTCGAAGCAGAGGTTGAGAGATTGAAGGATATCGAAACCCATCATAAACATGGTGTGGAGGAAGCTCAGAAGCTCCAAGATGAAATTGAAACTCTGCGGAAACAACTCAAACATCAGGTCTCCCAGGAAGAAATTGAGGCAAAGGACTCGAGAATGCTAGGTGTCATGACCGATCTCGAGTCGGAAATTTCCTCACTCAAAAATGCACTTGAAGAACAAAAATCTGTGATCTCTGAGAGAGACACGGAAGTTTTAAAGCTCAAAGACAATATTACCTTAGGAGATTCTAAAATCATTGACTTGAATAGAAAGTCACAAGAACATTCAGTAGATATGCAAAAGTTGAGTGATGAGTTAGAAAGTGCCAAGGCTTCTGTAAATCAAAAGGACCAAGAGGTAACAGAACTGAAACAGAAATTTCAAGACGTCGGTACAAAGAAGTCTGAAAACTTAACTAATAATAATGAAAATGATAACAATAACACTGAAGGTGTATATATTGAAAATGGTGATATAGATGGTCAGAGAAATGGAGCTGACTATGAGGTGTTACAAGAAGAATTGGAAGAAGTAAGAAAAATTGCTGCTCAGAAGGACTGTGTCATTACAGAACTGCGGGTCAACAACTCCGCTCTTTTGAAAATGTTGGAAGACAAGTCTTTACAATTGCATGGAGACAAGAGTCTAGTTGAAATACACAAGTTAGAGAATGAAGTAAGAAGTCTCCGCAAAGAAAGAGAACAGATCATGTCCATCCTGAATGAAAAATCTCGTGAGTGCAGTAACTTGAAGAGTGAGGTGCACAAATTGATGAATGTTATTTCAGCGGAGAAAAATGCCATCTCCAAACTGCAACAGGACAATAATGAACTTCTGAAGAAGAGAGAAGATCCAAACTCCGATATGACCAAAGAGACTGTGAGGAGATTGTCGCAAATCATCCGTGACAAAGATCTGGAAATTGAGTCGCTCACGATGAAGACTCAAACCCTCCTTCATGTCTTGCAGGACAACTCGCAGGAGGGAACACAGCTTTCCACGCTCGTGCAAGAGAAGGAGAATCTGATGAAACAAGTGGTGCTTTTCCAGCAAGACAGAGAACAGATAATCCAAGCCCTCAATCAGAAGCACCAGGAAAGTGTGGCATTCCATGGTGAAGTCCAACGTCTCTCCGCACTTCAAAACAACAGCACTCAAGAGCTAGATGGCCTGATGCAGCAGTATGCTAATCTGAAGAAACAATATGAGGACAAACAACAAGCATTGCTCAAAGTCCAGAATGACCTGCTCAACTACAAGCAGAAGTACTCAGAAATTGAGAACAGGATCAAACAAAGTGAGGGAAAAGCTAAGGAAGTTGAGGTCGCAAGACAAGCAACTCCACCTAGTGAGGAATTGCGGCAATCACCTCCTCCTGTTTTGGTATCGCCACCTGTTGGAAATGAACAGGAACAGCTTGGGTCCATGATAAGAGAGCTTCGTAAAACTCTATCACAAAGAGAGGACCAGTGCAAAGAGAAAGACTCCCTTATTGTGCAGAATGGTATCAAGTTGAAAGATAAGGAGGATCTCATTCACAAGAAAGATGCCATAATTGCCGAGAAGGCCAAGGTTATAAGTGACATGAACGTGAAACTGCGAGAAGTAAAAGGAAGTGTGCGAGAGAAGGAAATTGAAGTCGGGGCGCAAAAGAAGAAAGTTGACAACCTCACATTCCAGTTACAAGGTCTACAAGTTGAGGTGCATGACCTGCAGGCCCAAAATTCACAGTTATCTGATGAGCGCAGTAATTTCCAGTCTCAAATCGTCCAGATGAAAGAGGCCAACAACCGCTTAAACGTCACTGTGGGTGAGCGAGACTTAGAGGTGGGTGCGCTCAAGGAAAAGATCGCAACCCTCACTCAATTAGTGGCTGCTGGATCAACCACTAATGAAGAGAAGGGGGCTGTGGACCAGAGAATGGCCGAAACAGAAGCCATGCAGAAACAGGCTCAAATCTTCCAGCAAGAGAGAGACCAAGCTATGACTTCTCTCAGGGCTAAACAGATGGATCTCCAACAACTTCAACACCAGGTCAGTTAAGACATAAATTAGAAGGGCAATGGCGAAGGTAGCTAGCTTGGTGGGTAGTTTAGTTTTATCTTTTATGATATAGTGGTAGTTAAGTTTGACCTTTACAATATAATGGTATACTTTACTGTGTAGTGTTGCATGATTTTGGGAATTGTTAAGTGATATAGCATGTTCCCCATCATTACTACTACATTTGATTCTGATTTTATTCAATTTCAGTATTCAAAATTAACTGAAAGAGAGAAGAAACTTGAGAGAGAAGTCGAACGATTAAGAAGCCACTTGCTTCAAATTGAAGATGGTTATACTCAGGAAGCTTTGGCTGCGGAGGAGAGGGAAAAAGATCTGAGAAATAGATTGGCACATGCTGAGGAGCGAGCATCTTCGCAGTCTTATGCTGTCCAAAATGCCAAGTATGTGGCCTCACAGTCACTTTAATTATTATTAAGTTATTAATTATCTTCATTTAGGAACCTTGATTATAATGTACCACAAGGTGCTGTGTTTTTTCCTATTGAGGTGCTGTTTAAAACTGTTTGATAAACTATAACTTGTTTGTTAATTTGTTTTAATATTTTCCTCCCACAGTGCAATGGCAAGCCAACAGCTAGAATCCCTTGAGAAGCAACTCTACGAAGTGACTTCTCAAAGAGATAGTGCCCTTCAACAGTTAGCAATTACTCAGGAACAAGCTAACCAATACGCTACTAACCTTGCCAACTTGCAAATGGTCTTAGAACAGTTTACTCATGGTAAGTATTATTTATTATCTTTTAGTAATTTTAGGCTTATTTGGAATGGCAGAATATAACCAAAGGACCAAATTACAGATATAATCATATTAATGAGGAACTTAATAATTTGCATTTTCAGAAAGAGAGCAGCAGCTTACTGTCGAGGTTGAACGCTATCAGCAACAGTTGTCATCTTGTAGATTTGAAAGAGATCAGTTGCGGCACCAATGTAGACAATTGCAGGTGAGCGTTGCGTTATAATATGTAGGTTAAGAATGATACGTGTGAATTTGCTATTTGAGATGAGATGCTAACCAACAGATTTTATGTAGGTCGAGTTAGACGAAACCAAAGAGGCATTAGAAGCAGCTCATCGGCTGAGTGAACAACTAGACCGCAAAGAGGCGACCATATCAGCGTTAAGAGAAGAAGGTGGGTAGCAGATTATGCCCTGGAGTTAAAAGTTAACGATTATTATAACTAACATGACTAACTCTCTTCATCTTTCCGCTAGTCTTTGTCTAGTAGTTATGCTCTTTATACGTCAGCTTCGAACCTTCTCAAAAAAAGTGTCTGATGTAATTACTGTGTGATTTCTTGTAACCAGGTAATATGTGTGCTTCTGCATGTGTGTGTATCATGTGGTCTAATCATTGAATCATTAACATAGAGGAGGAATCTCGCTTGCGATTAATCACCAATCGGCTTCGGGTCATAAAAGATTGTGTCCTAGAATTAAACTGTGTGTATTAAACATAAGATTTAGTTGTGCTGTCGATTCTACGTGTATATACCGAATATGGGAATGCTGACGATGATCCAATCAATGTTCAGTTCTCGGAGGGGCCTATATTTGGAAGCCAATCAAGGCTTCTTTTATGTGGCCCCGGAGGACTGGATGGACAGGAGACAATCGAAATTGAATTGAGACATGGATGTTGTGTATAACAAAGGGATGCAACCGATCGAGCATGACAAGAATAACCAATCAAGCATGACCAGGATAAAGCATGTTTATCATAATGACCTGCATGTATGAATACGCTGTCTGCATGAACACTGTACATTGCTCACTTACTCACACTGCTTCAGTTTTGAAAGATTTGTGCAAATTTTGCTTGGACTTGAGTCAATTTTGTTGCTGCCTTTGTTTTAGTTGACTTTTGGTTTGACGGCATGTGAAGGGTTTGCTCATGTGTTTTAGTGACCACTGGTCAAATATCAGCTGGTAATTCTGAGCTGCTTTACGAGTTCTCAGGATACGGGTCGATATTGGATCATGGGTCTGGCTTTGCTTATGTGCCGCAGCTTTTTTGTCACACTCAATTCAGCTAACGTGAGGCCGCATGTTATCGTCGCTCGTTGCTGACCACTTGCTGATGCTATTTTGCTGCTGATGCTGGCTGCTGCTACAAGTGCTGGAGGGGCCACTGACCAACTCTGCCAAATTACAACCTCTGAAATTTGCATGGAAGACTCATAATCTATATAACCAATGTGTTTGGTATTATTAACCCGTTGCGCTCCTTACCTCTCCTAGATGTTGTTTCTTCTCTTTCTCAATGTAGAGTAACTTTTTTTCCCGTTTACACTAACCTGCTTTTAGAATTCCTCACATTTGAAACTTTTTAAATACTAACATTAACTTGCACTAAAGAAAAAAGAAGGTAGAACATTGCATGAATGCATTTTGTAACTTACAAACTTTATTTCAGATGTTTTTTATTCTAGAAATTGTAGCGCATTGTAAAAGAGACTAGGTGTGTAGGAGGGGATTTTGATAGGCAGCAGGGAATGTTGAATGATGGTGTCTGGGCCCGATGCTTACCCTCCTTCTCCTCCTCCTCCGCCTTTTTTGTTTTTTGATGTGTCGGACATTTTGTGGGTGCCGGGCCCGCATCTCTCCCCAGCACAGCAAGGCGCTCGCATGGCTTGCTTGCTTGTGACGTTGATCTAATCTCAGCTGGTAAAAGTGAGTGCATGACTTCTCCAGTTACTAGCTGAGGTTACATGAATGTCTAGAATTCACAACATGGTCTCACTTTGAATGGCCCGCTGCTGCAACACGCACGCTGTTCATGACACAGTCCACAGTCATACTGGTTATGTGGCCATCCTCCAGATGGCTCTCTCGCATACTTCCCTTGTGCACTTTTGACAGTCTTGTCAGTCCTGACATCGACATGGCCAGTTTGTGTGCATCTGAAACACTGAAACATCTCATATCATGTCTCCTTGTCTCATGTCTTATGTGTGTGTGTATCGTGCTCTCTAGACACTTGTCTCGTCCTGTATACGTTCTGTCTTATTGCTCATTTATGTGTGTCATTTTTCGTCACTTCATCACTGGCTATGATCATACCATGACTGCTAATTTTTTCCTCCCATCCCTCTCCTTAATAAAAAAAAATATATATATATAATTATAATTTTTTTTATCATATCTCAAGAAGTAATTACCTTTTTTTTTTTTTTGGGTAACCTTAAAATTTTCTTTGTATCGCATCAACCTTTTTTCAATTTAAAAAAAAGAAGAAGAAAAAAGAATGTAAGGCATGGCAAAGCATAGTCGAACTTTTTCGCATGATTTTTTGCATCACTGCATGAAATTTCATAACTTTTCAGCCCCCTGCTCACACATTTTGCACTTCGTGAGATGAGTAGAGTTGTCTGATATTTGTGATGTTGTCGTTAAACACCGAAATTGTGTTCATATTGGTTGAATGTGAAATGGGAGGGGAAAGATGCAATATGATTTTTCACGTGACAACCAACTAACAAAAGAGTAGCGTCGATGCATTTTGAAGCAAAAAAATAATTTACTTAAAGAGGAATTTCTGATTTTTGTTTTTCGACAACCCGAAGTTTCTTATAGAGATACTACCTTAATTCTAATTCACTTCCTGTAGTCCAGGGAGTTCCCACAAGATGACGTTTTGTGTCGAGTCAATTGTGCACTCCCGTTGGATGGCACTGTAAGCTGTGCTGGCCAAGGGACTAAAACTGTCAATTTTTCCCTGTAAATTATTCATGAATGATTGCAAATTTTTCAGTAAATAGATGATTTAACACCCAAGTTTGAAGTGTGACACGAATACAAACATTTCACCATACTTACAATATGGCGTCATGTCTAATTTTAACGTCCCTATTTTAATCTAAAAAGAGAACAAACAAAAAATAGACCATGTGGAATTTTTATTTGACTAACAGTATGCACTTAAGTGATGTCGCTAACATGAAGTTTGGCTGTTTCATTTCTTAGCATTTTAAGTTGAAGTTGGAAATTGGGATGGTGGTGTGAATGTTGGTGTGTGTGGCAGATTTCTTGGTGTGTGTGTGGAGTGAGAGAGATGTGTACAAGTACTATAATGTGTTAACAGAGTTGACCAAGGCAAATAAGGGCATATTATACAATAGGTATTTGCATAAGGTTGCAAGCAAGTATTTGCTAACATGGCATTGGATGGCTAACGAAATAAATCAATTGACAACACCTAACACGCTGGTACCCGCTCTCTTTTGAGTATTACATCAGGTACTGAGTGTTTTGGACTTCGGTGCCTTTTGTGATTCTCTAAGGATGACGGCTCCTCACGACTAACACTGCATGGTTTAAGGCTGCTACATTAATCTAATAATTTCACGTCTTTTACAAATCGGGACTGTTCACCAAAGCAGTCCCTATTGCATGGAGTGGCTAACGGTATGGTATGGATTGTAGTTCAACAGTCATTATACTATTATATTAAATGAGACATTTTATTAATGAATTTAATAATACTAGCACAATGCAGTACTAACATGCAATGGTGTAAGGTAATTTGCATTATCAAATGCAAGTTGTGCATGATAGAAATATGTTATTAAAATGGTTATGGCAATAATAGATTAAATGGTAACCCATGGTCGAGTGGCCATGATAGAGAACCAAAGACACAGGTTTGAAGATGTTTTAATTATTTTGCAGTGCAAATGAGAGAACAAGAACTCCTGAAAGCTGAGGAAGAATTGAATAGTGTGAAGACGACTAATGAAGGCAAAGTGGACAAGTAAGTAGCATGGAAATTTAACTTTATTCTAGTTGATAATAATGTATCACAAGGTGCCATATTATATCCTGTATATATTGTCTACTTTTTCATCACAGGGCGCTCATCAAGAACCTGTTCCTTGGTTACTTCCACCTTCCAAGTGGCAAACGTAGCGAGGGTATTCGACTTATTGGGAAGGTGCTTAGTTTTACAGAAGAGGAAATGAAACAGGTTGGTATTAAAGGACAATAAGAGATGTCTAATTTAGTGAAGTAAATGTATTTGAGCAGTCATGATAGTTCAAGAAGGTTTTAATACGCTGTTTTGTTTCTTCAGGCTGGTTTGGACGGTGCATCTGGCTGGTTGATGGGTATGACTGGCATGTTACGTAAAGGTCTTCAAGTCGCGCCAAGAAGCCCTGGTGGTTCTCCAGGTGCACATCAACACGATAAGGTGATTCTTTACTCCATAAGGCTGATCTTGATCTTGTTCTCTTGGCAGAATTTGAATAATTATGATGATGTTTCATGTTGAGGCACAATAATAAGAATATATATATATATATTTTTTCAGTCCTTCTCGGAGCTGTTTGTCAAGTTCTTGGAGCAAGAATCAACCCCAACTATAGCAGCCCGGTTGCCTATGGATCAGATGATCCAAGAACAGCAACTCAAACAGCAGCAGAAGCACCATCAGCCTTTCAATCCCTTCGCTGCTATTCCTGCAAGTGCTTCGTCAGTTCCTACACCGACTGCAGGAGGACTGGTCAGTCTCACTGGTGACCCTCGGGAGAGCCACCTCCTCATGGCGCCCTTGACCCCCACTCTCCCAACTTTCAATCCCATAATACCCTCTGTCACGCCCTCTAGTGGTCGGGGCAGTGCGGCCAGTTCAGGACGTTCGACACCTGCCAGTAGTGCCATACTCCGAGATGTGCTTCAACAGTCTTGATAATAGCGAACTTTAGATCTTCACATTAACACACACATAAACACTCCAGACTTTGACTCACATTCCTTTTAAGAAATGTCCAAATCAGTGTTTACAATCATTTTAATGCAAAGGTTAAAGTCAATTTTATGCTAATCAGCTTGTCACCACTGTATGCATTATGCACCTTATTGTTTTACTGCTTGTACTCTTGCAAATGTATCGGGCTTTAATTTAACACAAGTAAATTATTGTAATTCTTCATGAGCTAAATGATTTGTTTATGCCACAGGGGGATGGGCATTTTATTTTGTAAAGATTGACATAGATCTTAAAGTTGCCAAAAGGTCTGATGTACTTATGTTATTAGTGTATAACATTCCGTATATATTATGTATTCCCCCAAATTCATAATCAATATTTCTTTAATTTTAAAGCAGCGATAGTAAATACAGTATGTTATAAGTATAATAGGTTAGTTGTTAGCTTTTATGAGTAAATTGCAAATCATAATTATGACTGTGATCAAATACTGCATGATCCTTTTGGGCCGATGTAAATTGTAAATAAGAATATTTTTTTATGGAACGTGACCCAAACATTTTGCTTCAAATAATTACTGTTATTTTCTGTTTGCATTTTGTAAGAACGGACACGGTTTGTCTTCCGTCTTGCTTTATGGCAGTGATTATCAGCGAACACTTGAATTATTATTAAACGAAGGGTCATGTGCAGTGTTACTGAACTGGGGTTTGTATATAGGGACTATTTATAATGACACATGGTTGGACATATTTTTAAATAAAGCTAAACAAAAATTATTTATCTCTTTTGTTCTCTTATTTCAAGATCGATTTTCTGCTGTTCTGATCATATGACAAAAATAGACAACTTGGCAAAATAAATTTATTTGGTAAAATGGTTTAAGCAGTCTTAAAGAAAATTTGACAATTGACTTATTGCAGCAAAGGAAATATTGCAGTGGCCAAAACAAAGCCAAACAATTTGCAACCTCACAGAAGACAGAAACTTCCCGTCTTTAAAAGAAAATCCAAAAAAGGCCGTTCCATTTACAACCAGTATATAGAATGTAGATGTTAAATCGACCTTTCCTGTGCACAACACTCCTGCAGTTTTTAGCCGAGTGAATTTACAAATATGCCAGGCAATTTTTACTTAAATCTTGTGTCACTTCAAATTCCAAGATTGTTACATCCATTAACAACAATACACCAGTTTAATTAGCTAAACAAAACAGCCTTTCTTGTGAACATATGTGGAAGATACAAATGGATAATATTGCAATGAATTTGTGACGATACTTGAACTGACAATATTCTATAACAACGTACACTATTACTGTGCTTCGTAAACTATGCCGTACCAGGGATTCTTTGTGCACAATACTTGTAAGCTATAGCATAACACGAATTTTAAAAGAAAATAAATTACTTAAAATTGAGAATACTAAGTATAAAAATTATAGAAGAGCATGTCATGCCTTATACGACTAACTGTACATGGAAGAGCGTCTTAGTTATAAAGCATTGAGATCACGATTAAACAATACCTTTTCATGTTCACAGATAGTACATTTTACATATATACCACATAAACAGCAATGCATATCAATACATGTATAAGATAATACGCTCACAAATAGCTCCATCAAATCACCCTGCTTTTACGCTTTTTTAACTGACCTAAATTGGTGAAAAGATAACTTACTGGTATCTCTACGCTAATTTCTGATATGGTTAATTGGATATAGAATATTAATGTTATGTTCTTTCCAGATATGTGTAGTGTTGAGAAATTCTCACAAAACTGTCACAAAATATCTCTCATTTGTGATGTGTAGACTGACATTTAAAATCCTGAATGTTGAGATTGCTAAGATTACATGTTTACCAGTTACCTACACCCAAGTAATAGCTATAGAAGAAGACAGAACTCAAAATGGGTCTTATTTAACACCAACCTTAAAGCACAGCCAAATTAATCTTCATTTAAAAAAATTACATAGCAAAAATTTTAATTGAGCCAAAATAAATACCATCGGTCTTGTGGTGCATAGAAATCTGCCCATGTAGCTTAGTCTATTATATATAACGGCAATTTAATTCTTCCAGATAAATTAGCTGGTGCGTTCATAGCTCCCTATTATTAGTTGGTGACCATGATGATGGTGTCACCACCGTATATATACACTAAGCTGACTTACTCCCCCTAGTGAATATTCAAGATGACCAAATATGGGAATATTTCTGATAAGCTGAAACGCTAACCACCAGACACATGCATAATTACAATTGTTTGTCTCAGTATTACATAATAAATAAATATGCATAATAATCCGAGGATTAGTAATTTTTTTCATACATAGAACACCCATACGTAGTTAATTATAGAAGAGCATGTCATGCCTTATACGACTAACTGTACATGGAAGAGCGTCTTAGTTATAAAGCATTGAGATCACGATTAAACAATACCTTTTCATGTTCACAGATAGTACATTTTACATATATACCACATAAACAGCAATGCATATCAATACATGTATAAGATAATACGCTCACAAATAGCTCCATCAAATCACCCTGCTTTTACGCTTTTTTAACTGACCTAAATTGGTGAAAAGATAACTTACTGGTATCTCTACGCTAATTTCTGATATGGTTAATTGGATATAGAATATTAATGTTATGTTCTTTCCAGATATGTGTAGTGTTGAGAAATTCTCACAAAACTGTCACAAAATATCTCTCATTTGTGATGTGTAGACTGACATTTAAAATCCTGAATGTTGAGATTGCTAAGATTACATGTTTACCAGTTACCTACACCCAAGTAATAGCTATAGAAGAAGACAGAACTCAAAATGGGTCTTATTTAACACCAACCTTAAAGCACAGCCAAATTAATCTTCATTTAAAAAAATTACATAGCAAAAATTTTAATTGAGCCAAAATAAATACCATCGGTCTTGTGGTGCATAGAAATCTGCCCATGTAGCTTAGTCTATTATATATAACGGCAATTTAATTCTTCCAGATAAATTAGCTGGTGCGTTCATAGCTCCCTATTATTAGTTGGTGACCATGATGATGGTGTCACCACCGTATATATACACTAAGCTGACTTACTCCCCCTAGTGAATATTCAAGATGACCAAATATGGGAATATTTCTGATAAGCTGAAACGCTAACCACCAGACACATGCATAATTACAATTGTTTGTCTCAGTATTACATAATAAATAAATATGCATAATAATCCGAGGATTAGTAATTTTTTTCATACATAGAACACCCATACGTAGTGTAAATGCAATGCAAGGCATGGCATACTGGCAAGAAGATGAAATCTCATCTAAAATCATACATAGCTACCATCAGTGTTACGTGATCTTCTAAAATAGTCTACTGCTATTTACAGTATATGCCATAAAAAATCTTTTTTATTTCCTAAAATCAGACATTTCAAGTTGTTTTATTTGTGCTGGGCAGGATAAAATTTTGAGCTCATGTTAAATTTGCAAATGACTTACTAATGCTAAGATATAATTGCCATTTTTTGCTGCATAAATATAAATTATTTATTAAGGAATTGTAAAGTAGCTTAACACACAATTGTGACAGTGACAATGTACTTATCTGACGTAAACTTCGTAAATCAACAGCCACGTTACGTCTAAATCAACATGTTCCACTAGATATGGACAACCATGAAATCTTAAATAATGATGATAATCCAAACAATGAATGACAATCCAAACAATGGATGACAATCCAAACAATGGATAACAAGAAACGTGTAACAACCTGCACTGGGAGATGATACGAACAATCTGCAGTAAGCTGAAAAATGTGAACCAGGAATTGAAAATAAAAATAAAATAAAATCAACAATATATATACATCACGTCATACTTGTAAACAAACATTAACATGCAGTTTGTAAGTGACACACAATTGCAATAACTTCATAACTCAATGCAATATCATATATGCTATAGGTCATAACAATAATATATACAATATTGGTGATTTTGGAAATATCTTTTGAACCAACTGCAGCTAGCATGGATGACTGAGTAAATGAGAATTGCATAAAATATAATGATTCAAGATAATGTATGAAGCACCATGGGAAAATAAGATTATGAAATGACACAGTCACAACAATTTTGACGAGCAGCGCTGACTATAAATGAATCGGTGTCCTCCTCCTCAGACTCGGACACGGACACAACTGGGCTTCGAACGATATGGCAGCCGAGCCTGCGGCTAGCACTTCCATTCACAGTGTACATATTCTCACACTCTTGCACGTAAGCATCATATTCTCGATCCAGTTCCAGTGCAGCTTCGATCTGTTCGTGTCTTGCAGGAATTTCGATGGCTTGTGCGCAGGATAATGAACATGCCCAATGCTGGAATGGCACACAGGTGTTGCCCAAATATGGATTCTTGAAAGTGATCACCTTGTAACCTGAAAAAGACGTATACATTTTCATATTTTTCATCAGTGTATATAGTCATCAAGTATGCTTGGTCCACTTAAAATGTTTTGGAGGGGGGGGGGGTTTGTTTGGCCTATCCCCCCCCCCATTTGGGTCATAAGTCAATGAAAACAACAAGATATTATTTCCATAAACGACTCTTCACTCCTGTATGTAAACATGTATCAATTTGTATCATGAATGTTTTACAAAATAAAGTAATTTCCATGATGTTGATAATGACAAAAAAAAAAAAAAAAGTTTCTGTTTTTGATTTCCTTTTCAAAAAATATTTACATTCTACTAATCATTTTAAAAGCTGCTTTTCCCATAAATAATTTTTCCACACACACTAAACAATCAGAAAAGCATAATCATGAATGTTTGAAAACATACCTGACTGATTGACCATTTTTGCAGCATTGCAGTAGCCACACACATTAAACATGTTGTAAATATCTGACACATAGTCTTTTAATACTGGAGCAATGCAAGGATCTGAATAAAAGTTCAATTTTAGTCCAATCACAGCCTTGACCGCCCAAAACTGGAGGGATTCGGGTTGACGGGGAGTAAAGTCATTTGTGCCACGGATAGCGAGGATGCGCTCGTTCACATCAGTGTGGTACCACATGAAAGTAGACTTAAAATAGTTGTGGTTGCCATGGCGATAGACTGTTTGCAGATGGGGCATTTTGAGAAGGAAACCAGGAAGAGCGTCGAGAAGATTGTTGTCCAACATCAAAGTTCGCAGGCGACGGCAAAAGGTGAGGGTGAAAGGAATGGACTTGTTCTGCAGTTTGTTGTTTGTTAAAGCTAAGTACTCAAGTTGTGACATGCGCCCGATATCGGGTGGTATTCTATCTAGACAGTTGTACTTCATGCTTAGCCGTTTCACAGTTGGGCACTTAAAAATCTGCAAACATCAAATGAACACATTTAAAAAATATCTTTTTTAAAAGATCTTGGACATTGCAAAATTAATTACAAAACAGATCAACATTTTTACCTCTACTGGTAAGGTATTGTCATCTTTGTATTTAAATATGCCATCCAGATGAAGCTCTGTAAATTTGTGACTTCCCAGATATGAGGTCAGTAGTGATTCTGGAAAACAAATACAGAAGATATTGTATTGAAATTTTGTGAACTACTGCAACACAAGCTATTTTGAAGTCAACATTGTGTGTGTCACAGGTAACAGCCCTGCAACCTAATTATGGAAATTATTTGCTAGTTTACCTAGTTAAACAAAATGATTGGTTAAACTATGTAGGCTATAGGCTGAGTATAGATTTAAGAAATCTTCTCTTAAAAATACAAGAGAAATTGATTCATATTGTTTTAGTTTAGGCAATTTTTCTGAATTACGTGCTTGTCAGAACAAGAATTGCATAAACTCAGCACATGAACATCTAATTATTCTGTAATTTCATTGTTAGACCTTTAATACCATAAGCCAGGCTATAGACTATAAGAGAAATTGATTAATTTACTTTAGATAGAAAAGGAGCAAAACATGTACATAAGCATGATAAGGTCGCTGGGCTGTGAGGTGATGACACAGTGTAAAGCTGGACAAAACCAAAATAAACATGACTTTTTTCCTGCTTGTTTTTGCTGAATATTTTAGTGCAATATTTTCAATATACTGCCTGATTCATTTTCAAAGCCATCAGACAGATGCAAGACGACTGTGGTCATGACTAAACTGCATACCTATTCGTCTGTTAATTCTCTCTTCTCTCGTCCACTCTTGAACAAACTCCAGGAAGCGCTTTCTTTTCTTATCCAATGTCACAGCTAGGTACCACATACTATGAGGGATCTCCTGCAAGTTAAAAAAAAAAAAACCATATGGACTTCATGCAGATAGATAGATATATTTTACATGTCATAACTCAGCGCCAAAAAAAAAAGTAAAAAATAAAGCATGGCCTCTAGGCTAAGTCATCAAATCACAGTTACACAAGAAATTATATCCAACTAATGAGAGACCACACTGCAATTGCTGCCATACACAGTAACTGCATGACATATCATTATTACTGCTGATGTCTTAATTGACAGCTCTATCTATAGGGCTTTGAGAAGCCACTCCCTTTAATTGCAATTTCCTTGCTTCGTGGAGTTTCAATACCAAAATCACCACAGTCACAATAACTATGAACTTTACACTTATCGCTACTAGTCGCCTAACTTTCCAGGTAACTGGCAGCCAGAACTTATTTAGAAACAACCAGGAAATCCAATATGAAGATCACGTTGACACACCATTTTTCTGACATGTCCACTTACCCCAATTGGATAATTCTCATCTTTGAGCCTGTTTTTCAGCTTGTTTAGCCATTGACAACAAAGTACAGGGTCACTCTGAAGACGTCTCAGCAGAAGAAGCTCATAACCGTGGAAATCGTAGTTCATTCTGCCTGCAATTCCTGTCAAACGTTGATTGTGTCAGTCATTTTGACATTTTCTTGTTTCTCTTTGAAGTCTCGTCCAGTGCGCGATTTCGGCCGAGACTTGCGCGAGACTTGATCGACCTTGGCCGCCATTACGCCGAAACATCACAGTTAGGTGACTTAGCGGTCGAACAACCAGGTTTGTAGCAATGCATACGTCCTAAATTTGTTAAGTCAATCGAAGGTAGTTGGCTTCAGTGCTTATGGGCATTTTGTGTTGTTCTGGGGGAGATTCATTCCGTCTTTTTGATGCAATGAACCCTTGTTTTGAGTTTTGACAGCTAGCTCATGCTCACGGAGTCACACTGCTCTGCACAATCAACTGAGTACAAAATACAATGAAATGGGAATCATGTGAACCCATAGCTTCGCTGGTTTGACCATGGATATTAACATCCATGGTTTGACACATGACACAATCTTCAATTTTGATTTTACTAAAGTATGAGCAGTACAGTGTATGTACCTTGTCCTGACCTTGGTATCCATTTTTAAAATATATATTTAATTTTTATCCAGGTACTTAAATTCTTCAAGGACAGTATTAGTGTATACAAATTACCTGTCTTACAGTGGAAAATAAATCAAACAATTGTTACTCTGAAAGTCTGATATATAATTTTTTGCATTTGTAAATTTTGTTTCAGAAGTCACCATGACAAGGCCACCCTATCCTTACTCAGTAGCCGGGAAGTTGATGCAGTTTCCCTGGAAGTTCCATTGGCAAAATGCCCGTTACTGGAAATACTCTGCCGTCGCTTTTCTTATCTGCATGCCACTGTTCGCCAAATTGCACGGACTAGGTATGAAAACAAATGCTTAATTAATCCAGTTTTATTTTGTAAAAGTCTGACTTTTTGTAAGAAGTGTGTAATTGTTTATTCAAGATAAATCCTTATAAATTAAGAAGCTGAATGGCAAAGTGGTTTATACTTTATAACATTGGCCACTTAACTTACTTGTAACCTCTGCTGAAAGTCCTCAGTTCGAAATCTGGCACAGCACATGAGCTAAATGTTGGCTTGATGTCGATTCAGGGCTCGAAATTAGCGCGAGTCTGGGACTACTAATTTTGGCACAGACTCCTAAGTTTGATCTGTTCCGGAGTATGTCAAACTTCCAGTCCAGAACAAACCGTGCACATAAAAAGCGGCTTTTGCGTGCATGGCCGTTCGCGACCACACAGAGAAAAAGAAGCTGTAATTGCTAGTGCAATTGAACCCTGATATGTATTCAAGTCAAATAGCAATTATTAGAGGGTTCAGTTCTTTACCTATTGTTCTATTAATACTCAAGAGTATATTGCAATTGATGTAGTTGACACTAATTGACAGCAATTAAACCTTCACACATTTCCTTATGTACATAAAATTGCAATCTGAGACCTTTTCAAACAGTTGATGTAGGTTATCATAACTTTTTTTGAAAACAAGGAGACTGCATGCCAATCGTGTTGTTTCTTTAAAGTTAAGGGTTTAACCCAAAATCCTTGTTTTAATGATGAATCTTAGTTTTCTAATCAGCATTTCTTACTATTGACTTAGGTAATTCATGCAGTTACAAGTAACATGCATATATTTTCTGGATTGACTCCCAGATTTTTGGTCGGACTACTAGATCTCTGAGTTGTACAAGTCTGCCAGAATCCAAAACATTTTTGCTAAATTTCGAGCCCTGGGATTGCAGGAGATGTTATACTGGCAGTGCCTTGTACTCAGTGTCTATGTTTGGGTTGACACTAACCTTATTATCTCATAATTACATATGCCTGTGACAGCTGGTCATAATAGCTGACAAAGCTTCAGACCAGAAGCAATGGGGCAAAATGAAATTACAACATGGGGTATTAATAAAAATGTGTTTCTTTTTAATAGTAAACGGGCCTGGCAATGTAAGGATGTGGGAAGACATCAGGGCCAAGAGATATCGTGAGTATTACAGTGTATATTATTATCTTGTGGTATATATTAAAAGGTAATTATCATCATTTAATAGCTGGACTTACTGCATTTCAGTGCCTTTACTTTGATGGTTAGATTGAAAGTATTGTCCAAGAAATTTGATTGAATGTCGTTTTAAGATGACAATTAATATTTGTATGTCATGAGAATGATGTGAAAAGATAAATTTAAGAAGTGAACTAAAATAATGTTTTAAATAATTTGCGTTCATATTAATGATTGCAGTTAATGATAAGATGCCCTACTTGAAATTTCAGATGATACATTTGCGCCACCATCAGAAAGCGGCAGTCATCATTAGGCAAATTAAGGAACATAAATCTTTTAAAATTTACTGTGAGAATGCAATGGTCTTTATATTTCGAGAGCTGAATATGGTTGATTTCAAAGTGCTGTTGTGAAAACGAGTTGACCAAATAAATTATTGTACCACATGTTTTTGTTAAAGTTTTGTTTTGGTGCTATAACAGTGAAAAACAGTAAATTCAAGCGCCTAATTTCAATGGACATCAGAACATGCTTTGTCTAACAGTATGTGAATGTCATCTAAATTTATGATTTGAATAAAGTTTCTCTGGTTTTCTGTCGAGTCTGCATTGTTCATTGCAAATGCGCTTGAAAGAACCTGAAGTTGAACTTCTACTCTGAAAATGGCTAGTTTGGGATTTGAACCCAGGGAAGGCTATAGCAGAACAGTTGGCAGACCCCATGGGAAGTTACTAAAATTTAACTACAGTGATGGCACTGATGTGAGCTCTGTTGTTCATGTGGTTAATCAAATCAAATGCTGAAAATGCACCCCAGGGAATTGAGAAAGACTAATTGACCTGCCAAGGATGCAATGCATGATATGTTGAGAACATTGAGGTCACACGAGAGGACCTTGAATTACACCTTTTTTTAGTTTGTGTCATTTGTGAGGTGTTCTCACTTCTGTATGAAGCATGTTGTCCTAGGCCAGGGTTTTTCCAGGAATTTCCAGGAATCCCTCCTTTTAAAGATTTACTACTTGCCTTGCCTCCCTGAATTGGAGGAATATTCAATTCACACTAGAGGGAGACAGTAGTCAGGCTGTTAGACGCTAGGGGCGCTCTTGTCCCACCAGGAGCACGTGGCTGCAGTTGTTATTTCTTGTGACAGCTGAGCAGAGGATAGTACGCTTGGAGAGAGCATAGGTTACTGTTAAACAGGAATTACCATTTGACAACCTCTACAGGTAAAGTAAAGTAAAATGCATTTATATAAGCAATGTAGCATATAGCCTATGAATTGCAAATGACACTCAGTTTAATATTCAGTTCATATATGCGTATACTTAGACTACAGATATTTTGGAGTCAGAGCAGCGGTTGTTGAGCGTCATGAAATCGTCATATATCACTTACAAAATAGGTATAATGAATTTGTTTGGCATAGTTATGGCGCACCAAATCAGCTTATCAATTTTTAAGAACTCTTCACGAGTGCTCCAGGGTCACAACCCATATATATATGTTCAAATCTGGCAGAAATAAGCACTGTTAGCAAGTTGAAATAGTCATAAGGCATTATTTATTTCAATGGGTGATGTGAGGGAAGTTTAATTGGTGTATGATTGACGTACCTCCGAAATTTTGACCAATTGTATTGATTTGTTATCTTGCAAGTGCTTGGGGTTTGGTAGATAGTGGCAGAAAACTTTCAGTCATAAGTGCTCATGACTCCGTGATTATCAGCTGATAAAAGTTGGGGCATTTCATTCTGAATTTCAACTCCCCGTCACCGGGCCCCGGGGGGGGGGGGGGGGGGAGTTAGGGTTGTGAGAGAGGTCTATATATTCATTTACCCCAAGTGTGGGATCTCTTATTTGCCTCAGCTTAGACACCTGTACAGGACACCACGACTGCTTTATAGCTAATGATATAGATATTTGGGGGGGGGGGGGGCGCACAGTTCTTAGCTGACCTGGTTGAAATAATGAAAATTCACAATTTTGGATCATTGATTCATAATGTTAATTCAGTGTAGCTGGAGGTATAGGGTAATCCAATTCCTGGTAAATAGAGTCTTCTTGCTGAGCAGCCTTGAATTCCGCAAGACAAGTCTTTCCTCTCCTCTTATTACTCATTTTGCTTTTCAGACACAGTAGGTAATAACTAACCGATTCCATAAATATAATTTTCTCAAAATAACGAAAAAATACTGCTGCTAGGATTTACTTTGCTTCAGCCAATCACAGTCAAGGTCGGGAACTTTTTCAGCCAATAGAATTGCAGTATTCTATCGTAGCCACCTGTTGGAAATATAGAGAACCTTCTGTGAAAATCCATTATTGTGCAGTTTAGGCCAATGAATGTTGCTGAAGAACTCTTGCATGCAGTGGGAACACTGGCCAGAGAATATCTTTTTCTCCTTTGACAATGAGATATTTCTCTAACTTCTAGATTATAGTAATCAAAAATAATCAACACGAGGGCAAATCAACTAGTATCAGACTGTCAGTGGATATAGTCGTTCATTAAAGGGCCATAGTGTATTTTTCCTATATCGGCTTCTTTACTTTCGCCAGTTCAAAGCTCCCATGGTTTGCAACGTGATTTGCTCTTTGTTCTTTGAATCAACAAATGCCTCCTAAATTCCTGAGTATGTTGCGCAGTGTTTACGTCTTCCTGACATGGGAGAAAGTCTTTGCGCTAGCTTTTGCAGCAGTAGATGTGTGCTCGTGGAGGTAAAAAGCTGTAAAAAGAGAAGCAAAAATGCTGTTTGCATGAGATAGTGGCGATTGTCATCGCTCGCCGAGGCTTGTGAACTTGAAATTGTGTTTTAAGGAACACTTGTGTGCTGGCATCTGTTGGAGTGTAGGAAATGTGCTAGGTTGTGGTTGTCCACTTGCAAAAGCATTAGTTGCGGGAGAGGCTTGGTGGGGGGAAATGGAATAGAGTAAATATGGCCAAATAAGTTGGGGGCCATAGAGTGCATGGAGTGTATGGGAAGGCGCCTGGTTAGATAATGAATTTCTGTTGGGGAGCGAAAACCCTATAGGAGACACAATGGCGGGTCAGAGATATTCATCGAAAAGGCTCAATATAGCTGATGGGAGACGATGCCGCCTCTTAGCTGCCCCGCTTCATTATTGCATGAAAGATCGGCTGAAATGGAAGTTGCAGAGTTTGTGTGATAACACTTGCTGCTGCTGCTGCTGCTGCTGGTGATGATGCAGGACCCAGACTGACAACCGGGAGCAAGGGATGGCACAAGTCATATTTCCTGATGGCTAATCCGCCCGCTTGTTGACTGGCATGGGTGCCATTGTGTCCCCTTGATTGACTCCCCTCGCCACTCGCCAGTTGTGTTTTCCCGCTAAATAGACCGCGAGAGGTGGACAAACTCGTGTAACACTGACCAAACGCGCCAACCAAAAGCTCCTAATACAGTTTGACCCCCTTACAAGACCCCTCACCCGTAACACGATTAACTCCTGGCACTCTTTGACACGAGTCGCAGTGCGCGCCGAATTAGGTCAATTACTGCGTTACTCCTCATTGGCTTATGTGGCGTCAATTGACCTAATTTGGAGCAATGCGATTGGCTGTTGGGACGTCATCAATTGGTTAAAGTGGTCGTCTGCGTTGTGCAAGCTACAGTGGACCCTTGACCGTTCATCCAATCTTGGCCAAATCCAATATGCGGCTAATTCGAGGGGATTTGGTGAACTTTTCAAACCAAGTTTGTGCAATCTTTCCTTCTCTCTGCAATGTGTGTTTTACGTGCCTGCCAAAGAGCCTGTTAAGTGCAGCCAGTTTGCACAGGACTGTTTTAACGTATTGCGTCGCAGCAAAAAGCTTCTACAAGACGATGCTACAAGTTTCGACATTTATTGTGCATTCTCTCTCCATCCAAACAGTTTGTAACAGTAGGTGTTACAGTTAAAACAAAAGTTCTTTGAGTTCAGAACAATGTTCTCTGATTCTGTCTTTGATCTTTGTAACTTGCAATTCATCATTTACAGACAGAAATATGCTCCTAAAATATGGAGCAATTAACTGCTTTTGCAAATAATTTGAATGGAAATGGATAGTTTGAAGACTTCAAAGTTGGTGATCCCTTTGAATTAAATTTATATTTGCCTGTTTTTACATTACTTTGAAGAATTTCAGATCAATTTGAATTTCTACTGATGAAATTTATTTCAAACTTTTCATTTACTACAGAATAGCTTTTTATTTCATAATCTGCAGTTACTGGTACTTTGGTTATGTCTGTCTTCATTGAAATTGTGTAAGTTGTCACAACAGACGGACCATTTGCAGTAGTTGACATGAGCTAGTGTTTGCAACACCTCATTGGCTTATTGCTGCTACAAGAGTGCCTGGACCTCAGCAGCTCAGATCGGCTTCACCTGTAAAGCAATTCTGAAGCAACAAGTGACATCAAACAGGTTGACTTGCAGTGAAGAGCTTTGTCTTTGTTTTCTCTAAGATAAACATGATCACGGTGGCATGCTGTAAGAGATAGCATTGATCTCCCCAGGCAAATATTTCCAGCCAGCCAAGTCTGTTAATGTGCTTTACAGCAATGAGCAAAGCTGAAACAACAACCCCTAGTGTAATGATACTTTTATTTGGGTTTCTTGACAAGCGATACATATTATATATTGGCTGCAGTATTGACCCTTGTGGAGCTCCATTACCTTTCGCCTGAGCCTTCCTCTAAAACATTGAGGTATCGAGTGGTTAAGGTATAGTTAGTCTCTAGCTTGCTCATCTGCTTGTCTGAGTTCGATCTCAGTAATGGCTTACTGGAATAGCCGCAGGTGGTATGGGCCTAGTGGTTGATGTGTTGCTCAGCTCCCACAGAGTTGTCTGGGTTCGATCTCAGTATGAAATATTGAAATAGCCGCAGATGGCATGGGCCTAGTGGTTGATGTGTTGCTCAGCTCCTACAGAGGTTGTGGGTCCTACATCCGGCTGGACTATAGTCACATAGTAACTCTCTAGTGCCTTGTATTGGCTTTCTATGATGAGGCATACAGAAAACCCCACTGCTGAGGGTGCCCACGACTTCATCGTCTCTTGAGAAACTTCTGCCGAGCAATTCATGAGCTGACCTTAGAGAACCAATAGAACTATTTTCACCAAGAGCTGACGGAGGTTAAGACAACTGGCAGTAAAGTACTGCTAAATTGCAATACAGTACTTGGTGTACTAATGGATATACCATGCAATCTTCACAGAATGATAACAAGAAACTTTCTTTAGTGGGCTGCTTTTCGCCCTGATTTTATCCTTTCCGCTCGCAATGTGTAGTCACTTAAGTTGAGAGTTCGAAGCAAAAAGGTTTGCAAAGAGAAAAGTCTAAAAGCTGAAGCTGTGACATTACGTTTTTCCTTGTGTCCCTTTTAGTCTTAAACATGGCAAAGTCATTGCTCCTCGCACAGACACCCCATCGCCTGATGCCCTTCAAAATAAGGCGATTAGGACTATTTTATTTCCAAGGCCTAATGCATTTTGTTGGTTTACTAGGGCCAAATCCCATCTCGCTACTTTAATGGCTTGTGAGAAAACATAAAACACGAAGAAGAGTCAGAAACACAGAGAGCATTCTGGGATAGTTTTGGGGTAATCTTGTTGTCAGTCTTTGAGGGATGAATCCCTGGGTTGTTTTTAAGAAGTTGAGAGAGGATGAGGCGACTTCTTTTTTCCTAGATGATAATGCTTTGCAATCTTTTGTGATGACTTCGTTGGCTAAGAACTGCCACTCCATTTGTGTTAATTTATACTCACAAGTTAAAGGCTTTCATTCTTTGCTTTCTAGTATTTCCTATTATAGGAAAGACTATGTTATGTATAAAATGTGTAAGTTCAACAAAGGTAGAGCTTTGCTTGCTGAGAGAGTGTGACCTCTATGTTTATTGTCTTGACAATGTCAAGATCAGAACGGACTCAAAAACTGTGTATGACATAAAGTCAATTTACTGTGGCCAAAGTGGCTAAATTTCTATTGGTTATTTTTCATGGTATTACTTTGCATACAGTCTTTCATTGTATGGCTCATTACTACCCCAGAATAAAGTAACAGAGACTGATGTTTCTCTGCAGTGGTAAATCTGATTAAGCTCATGTGGTGCACACCGGAAGTAGATCTATGAGTAGACCTAGAACTAACACGCAGTAGTCAGCCTGAAGTAATATTGAACAGAAAGACACAGAAAGAGAAAGATGAATCTAGTTGCATCTATAGTTGCAGCTAGAATGGGAATAGTGTTGTTAATTTGCTTGGCCTGTTGGTAGCTGTTGGTTGACACTGATCTCTTTCATCTGACACTCGAGCGTCACTTTGATACCACGTGACTCAACATTGTGCGTCACGACGTCTGTTTGCGCCCTGACAGATGATGACGTCACAAACAATGGGGTGCTCGAGCGGGAGACGTCTAAGGTGGTAGGGCTTGATGACACAGGTGTAGCATCACTGCAGTTGCCATGGAAACAGCAGGTTCCTCATACGGGACTTAGCGAGAGACGTCTCAACGTGGAGTGCTCGTGGTCCGCACGTGCTCCTCTTCACGGATGACCTATAATCCGACCCCACTGTGGCGCCCTCTCTGAACAAAACGGATACCCATAGATGGAATTGCCCAAATGTTGCATTGTGGCTTGGAGAGATATGATTTCCATATCACAATTTTTTGGTCCTCTGTGATGCTGACTAGCAGAATAGAGTGTGCCTGGTGGCCTGGTGGCCTTGTGTCCAAAATAAATGAATAGTCTATGAATTGTTCACTGCCATGGTTTGAATAGGATAAAATGAGTAAATTGCAAAGCTAGTCCTTGACCTTGACCTGAAAAACGTTATGGATATCTTGATTAACATTTATGTTGGACAGGATCAAATCTAAAAAATAATCTCATTGAGCGACATTTAAAAGTGAAGTAATGAATTTTTGTTCAGTAGAAAAAAAAAAAAAAAAAAAAAAATCATTCAAACTTTCTGTTTTGAAGGCCTCCCTTGAAGCTGATGTAGGTTTTCTCTTGAGAATTTTAACAGGTTTTCCAGCACCAAAGAAAAGCATTTGTTTACGAAAGGCTCCTTGTTTTTTGGAGCTGAATTTATAAATTGTGCCAGAGGAAAAATAAACTCGTGTGAGTTACAAGGTTTCCTACTCTGGCAAGAATTTCAAATTCAAGTTTCTTTATTCCGAAACATAATTATATTTTGAATTAATTTTTTCTATTATCACCATGTTGTCTATCATAGATGTAGTATAAGTTTTCTAATGGATAATCACGAGACGTTAAACTGGTGGTGCCTGTAATGGGTGTCTATGCTGAGGCAAGTAAAAGACCTCACCCATGGGGTAAATGTGTAACATGTTGTGAAGGTCAAGCTTTATGTCATCTTTATGTCTGCCATTGGCAACTGGTCATATAAGCTTAGACCATGGAGCCACCAGAACCAGTGACGCTGGCATAGATTCAATACAATTTACACGTTTCTGTGTGTGTATTTGGTGCTTTAGCATCTAGCATACTATAATAGTAGTATTCAAGTAGTAGTCCTGACTTTTTTTTTCCAGTGTGCAATTTAGTGGTTAAACTGGATTGGGGTGTATGTAACAAGGCAGGCAATGGCATGGGCAGTGTGGATTGCTAAGAGCAAGTGATATCGGCCAAATAGCTCGCTGGTTAGGCTGCTGGGCTTGCCTGCCAGATATGTGACCAATACAAGTCAAGGAAGCGGAAATGAAGCTGTCCAACGGAACACCTCGCCCCCTATGTGACAAGCCATGAACTACTGGCCTGCCTGCCTGTCCCCATGAGCTAGTATGTGTGCTGACTTGCAAGCACCTGTGGAGCCCTCTATAGCATGATACACTGTGGATAGGCTTGTTTGTGAAAGTAGAAGGGGTTATGCAGTAATTCTATGAAAGTATTTTTGTACTTTTTTCGCACTAAACGTTAAATTCGTGGTACCTAGTACTCGGTGTCTATGCTGCTGGAGGCAGGTCAAATACCCCACCCAAATGGTACAGGTGTAACATGATGTGGACTCCTAGCCTTATCTCATCATCACTCCTGCCTCTGGTAGATGATCATGTAAGCTGACTAAGCCTAGAGCTGACCTGTAAGCTGACTAATATGAGATTTTCAAGACCTATTTCAGACACCTTGAGCTTTCAGCTAAATGATTCTCATGGCCTTTGTTGACGAGCTTATGACTGGTTCCTAGAACTTTACAGTGGCATCAGTTAAATGTGAAGTTGGTTGCAACCCAGAATTTTCCAGTCATCAGCTGGCGGACAATTATACACCATTGTGTAATTGTTTTGTACCACTGAACCCCAACCAAGTATCAATAAAAAATTCAGTTATTATTTTTCCCTATGTCTACAATTTATTTACCGGATTGATGCCTGTCACATTATAAAGAAAGACGAGGACCGTAGCTTTCCGGAAATAATTGAATTTAAAAAATCTGAAAACTGACAAAGTTATTACATACAATGTACAAGCAAGTGATCGCTATAATTGTCCCGCCAACTTTCTGCCAGACAATAGCTGACTGTTGTTCATGAGGATTTGTACAATGGCGTACCTAATCCTAAACCGCACTGGTGAGTGGTACAAGACTGAAAGAAATAGCTTAATTATCAGGGTGAGCTTATTCTTATGGAAAAGCTCTCAAATGTAGGCCTATGTGTAGAATTGCAAATTAAAATGTTCTTATATGTGAAGTGGTCTTCTAATGGGATTCACTAGTAAAAAAAAATTCACTTCACTTGATTAGTGATAGGCCTACAATGCTCTATAACTGAATCTATTTACATTTATTTAGTTGCCATAGCTACTTCATTGCATGTTTCTATGCTTGGTTTTGACTCATTCAAACTAAGTGAAATTGTTAAGAGAGGTTTTTGCCACTATCCATGGATATGCTCAGTGGAATTTAGAACCACAGGATTGAATTGCATGATTCCATGAATTGTCTTTGATTTATTTGTCACTTGTGTGTGTTATGACGTCACAATGCTCAAGATTCCTTATTGTCCCCGAGCTTAAAGCATTCATAGGAGCTCTCTCAAACATGTAATTCTTAAAGACCAAGGAGGGCTCTTGTTATCTTTTTGGCAATTAAGACTTTTCTCCTGTAATTAGAATCATCCGTCGTTGAGCTTTAAAAAAGCATGGATTACTGAAACAGCCTCACTTCGGAACAATGGAATTTTCACAAGACAGTGTGGAGGCACATGCTTTCAATTTATGCACACTCTGAAGCTAGTTGTTGCTGCGCCAGATTTCAAGATGGATGAGTGTTTAATACACCACGAAGGTGACTGGTTTATGAAATAGGCACCAGTTGCCGTGGTTATTCCCCTGATGAACAGATACAGCCTTCTCCCAAAGAAATATCCCAGTTTGCCTCCCGAGTTAATTAAATTTTTTTTAGCAGAGCCATACCTCACACTAGCTTTGACTCTTAATTACACTGCATATATTTTAAGTTTGGGTTATTCTGGGTTAATTTAGCGAATATTTCATGATAATTTATAAATGAGGACTATATATTAAGGAAATAACTGATTGCCTGTTTCGTTTAATTGTTTTGACTAGTTTTGGATAATTGTTTTGACTTGTGCAACCAACCGTGACTATAGAACGATTAAAGATAATTTGTTGACAATCAAAGCAAGCTAGCCTTAACAAAGGACTAATCTTTACGTCATGCAGGTCAAGAACCTATTCTATCTATTTAGGACAAACTATGATAGAGTAAGTAAGGTCAGAAAGCAAAAGAATAAAGTACAATGAGAATGAGTTGAAATTAAAATGACATATATACATGTAAATAAAATCTACGTAAAATTGAAGCACCACATTGGCTGGACGGCTTCCATTCCTTCATTTCAAAATCGTGAGGAAGTTGTTACAAAACATCAATATTTGAACTTAGGTGACATAATGACACAGTTTCGAGTGTTATAACTTGTGTGATGAGGTTGCGAGGTCACAAGGCTCGTTAATCCAATGGGGAAAATTCCAAACATTTTGTCTAACCTGTCAGTCCATCACTGACTGACTGACCATAAATACTAATAACTCCTAGAATATTTGACATTACCCACAATATGTATATATATTTTACTGTGACCTAATTTTCTTCATTTTCAGATGAACAACTGGGGCAGGTGGGATGGCTGATAATGCGGGCCACACTGACTCCCATCCCCAAACTGATGCTGCTGCTGCTGATGCTGCTGTCAAACATATTGTGACCAGGCCATGATCAATTCACATCTGTACTCTTCAAACACATGGCCTCGCTGGCTTTAAAAGTTCACAGGATTTGAGCAACACGTCCCACTGGCTGGAAACACCTGTGTTTCAAGTATAAGCAAACAAGAAACTCGGATTTTATTTTAATAACTAAGTCTCTTTCGTCTTTTTCATGAATGGATTTAACCATGAGTTCAACGTGAAGTGTCAATGCACCATGTTTGCAGCCAGGATATACGTGGAAATTGAAAAGATTGCATAAAATAGTGCAGATTTTCTTCAGATCATTTGTGCTTAATAGAGAAACATGGTTCTGTTGTACAGCATACAAGTCTGTGTAAATCTTCACTAGAACTGAACAAGTGTTTTCTGTTGTTGTTTTTTTTTAGTGGAAGAACACTTGTCAAGGGAATATTTTTTTTTTTTGTTCAATCGAATTTTTCCTGTTACTTTGAAGCACGTGCCCCTCGACTTGTGCTTCCTGTTTTAGCCTCTCATCCTCGTTCTGGACTCTTCTTAAGTTCTTCTCAAGGTCTCCAGTTACAGTTGAGATCATTAAGTGTTCTGCCCGCCCCACGTGCAAGCTTGTTAAGGATTCGAACGTTGTTTTTTTTTTACTCTTTTTTTTTATTCGTCTGCTGTGTTCAAAACATCCGAAGACTTCTTACAAGAAAAATTGAAGGAACTTTGCATTAAAAACTTTACAGGATGAAAATTTCCACGTAATAAGAATACGAAAATAAAGTATGTCCGGGAGTTGAAACTGCAAGAATATTGGACATAGTCTGTAAACCAATATGATATGAAGATGGCTAGAAGAATCAGAAGGTGGGGAAGCACCTAATACTGAAGGGGCTGATAGAGCCTGATAGAGCCGTATTACACACATATAGGATGTCCAGGCTGCCTGGTAATCTGTCTTCACCTGTTTCCAGATCTGGCTGACATCAAAAGAGGTAATTTGCAAACTGCAAAGGGAGGAAATGGCCAACACCATGACTGTGATTGCACAGCAGATACTGTTGCTCTCCCTCTTCCCTCTCTGCCTGCCTTTTGACCTGGAGGGGTCACAAACATCTTACGCCAAATTCCCCAGATGGCAGCCGTGTCAGAACGGTTCCTTGAGTCTGGAGTTCAAAACGAGTCGTCCGGACGGCCTCATACTGTACAGCGACGATGGCGGGAAGTTTGATTTCTTGGAAGTCAAACTGGTCAAAGGTATGATTCGATTGCGGCTCAATCTGGGAGGAGGTGCTCTCTTACTGACTGTCGGGCAAAATCTGCACGACAACTGCTGGCACAAGGTGGAAGTGCACCGCCGGTGGGAGGATACCGTTTTGGAATTGGATAACATCGAGCACTTCAAATCATCGCCCGGTTCAGAGTTTGCTTTCGGTAACCTCACCCAAAACAGTTTTGTCTTCATCGGTGGCATGCCCATCGCTTACAGCGCCAAGCTCAGTCTGTTGGCCCTTCCTTCGGTCATGTTTGAGCCCAGGTTCCGGGGTTCGATACGCAACCTCTTGTACCGCAACTGTGGTGGTCCCGAGGAACGCTTCGAAATGATTGCTAGCCAAGGAGTTCGTACCAACAATCGGGATGAATGCGAAGTGGATAACCCTTGCGTTAACGGAGGAGTTTGTATCTCCACGGATACCGGATCATTATGCGATTGTACCAATACCGATTACGAGGGTCAGCACTGCGAAGCCGGTGAGTACTCAATATATTCTGTATTTCTTTTGTTCATTTGGATGGCTTAGATATTTGAGGTTACTGTGTCAAAAATATGTCAGTAGTCAAACTTATGGAGAATAACTTGTCTGGAATTGGTCCATATTTTATGGTATATATTGGTCAGACAGTTGATATGATATCTCAACTGGTGGCCTAGTGCTTCCGGTTTAATTCCAGATTTGTGGCATGATCCCTTGTGCAAGTATGCTTTAGTCTTGGATGAACTAGTTCATCCAAGCCTTAGTGAAGGGGGCTTGCACAAGCACATGTATTGTTTGTGTGGGAATATGTAGCCTGGCAGCAGTCCTGTCATTTTTCGTGGTATTTTGCAACAGGGTGATAAATATTCAGTTTGGACAATATAGACGCATCAGTGCCTACTATCACCATTTCACATCATTCAGAAATGATTAATTAGGCTTTTTTTTTTGCGATGAATAAGTCATTCTGTAATAGCATTTAAAAGAAGCAGAATTGAACTTGCCGATACACTGCATGAAAATGATGATTGTGGAAAAATAACAGCATGTCAAGATTATGAATAGCGTGTGCACGCGTTATATTTTTTATGAAATGGATTCAGTGAGGTGAGAGAGCTGTAAAACCGTGTGCACATATAATCCTACGAAAAATATAAAGAATGCAAACTCGGCGCACATGAGGGTCATGCTTGCTTGCCTAGGGAATATGGTCTGTTGTTATTGCACCTTAAAAATCTGCCAATATACAGATATCCTCGTCCTTAATTAATTACATAATTGCAATAACGTCGATTTTCATGTTTTGCACTTAGCAGTGTTTAGTTAAATAGTACAAGCACTTTATCCATAGAGGCCAATAAAAATCTCAGAGGGCGCTTGTTTCATTATTAAGCAACCTGAAGGTGTTTATTGCTGGCTCTTAAGTTATCAGGTGGCCTGCCAAGAGAACTTGCTCCCAAGCCCTTTATATGCAAATAAACTGCTTCCTGTTATTGTTTGACCAATTGGACAAACAGATTACTCTTCTCAGGCAAGATTTGGACTGTGTCAGTTGAATAATGGATTGAACATTGTTTTGGTGACCATAAAGAGGCAAATAATTACGTGTCAGAATATAATTTTGATAATGCATAAAACCTGCCTTAGAGTTTAGTGGCTTTTATTATTAGAATTTTGTGACCTGTGTGATAAACCAGTTATTGCTCAAAGCAGGTTTTCACAGGTGACAAATTTATAGAAATCTACAATATTGAATAAAATCAGATTTATCTTACCTTTTCTCAGATGGTTCGTGTACATCAAATTAATCCCTTGCAAAACTTAGGCAGCCAAGGTTTCTTTGTGTGTTTAAATGCAGATTTATACAAAAACGTGGACCTAAATTATGATGTATTCTGAACAATCGTGTGGCATGACTTGGTTCACAAAGTAATGTTGAGTGATGCCGTTGATGACATTTAAATGATATTGCTGTATTTTAGGTTAGGACTGTTATTGTGACCTCGCGTTTTGGTCTGGTGAACCAGGCTTTTTTCATTACATTAGTTTGTAATTAATTAGTTGTTTGCATGCTAGGCTAACGCAAATGCTTATGTCAGCAATTATGCAAAAGACCAAATGCATTTTTATTAAAATTGTGAAGGGATTATACCTGGTAATCTGTATAACAAAATACTTAAAAAAAACTCATTATTGCGTATTTGTAACTAAAACACGGATGAATAAACATGTACAGGTGTGGGTATTTTTGGCAAGGTCATTAGCTAGTTATGCAGAGGACCTAACTCAGGCTTATGCAGCCAGCATATGAAAATGGCTTCTTGCTCCTGTTGCTTGATATGAAGCATAAGTAAACAGGGAAGCTGTGTTTGGCTTTCTGAGCATGAAAAATGATCTAGTGTCTTTGAAGTGAACCACACGAGTGTTAAGAGATCAACAAGGTCTGGTTTCAATGGATGGTTTCAATGGATGCTGAGGGCCTCAAGGACCAATGATGCTGACCATAAGTACATGACATAGGAGGGGGGTTGGGATTATGAAGGGGGGGGGGGGGTGGGGATTATGATAGTATAGCCTTCCAAAGCTAATTCTTGCCTCAGGTTAGTTGATGAGGGAAGGTGCACCATGCATATGTGTGGGTCTGAGACAGACAGACAGACAGAAAGATAGAGGGAAACTGTAAATACTAAGTTAAGATAGAGAGCACTTGAGAAAGATAGCAAAAGCTCAAACGACGTATATTTGACTTTAATGGTCATTACCTCGAACACAGGCCTGCGCAGTCTGTCTGGGAGGGGATTTAAGATGAGTGACAGACATACCGACAGACAAATAGATAGATAGATAGATAGACAGACAGACAGCTAAACGGATAGACAGACAGATAGACAGGGAGCATACTTAAGTACATAAAGTTAGGCTGACAGATGCCAATGCCAAATACAGACACATTGAGTCTTTTAGAAAGTGTTGCAACTCTTAGAGCAATAGTATTTTACTGGATCAGTGCTGCAGAATGAAATATGGGCTGAAAGTTGATTGAAAGGTTGCGGGGGAGTTTACCCCTTCTTACGTGGCGTTGCGTAACAATATTTTCAGCCCGACTTGCGCAACACAGAATAAGGGCAAAAGGGGTGCAAGGGTAGGTGGGGGGGGGGGGGGGGTGAGTTGTGACTTCGGATTGGCTTATCACAAAATGCCCGACTCGTGGAAGCTGCAGTGAGCCTCCCCTGCCTCCAATATAGCAGCTATATTGATGGATCAACACATTGCTGTATTGATGGCCGGATCAAACTGTTTGCTCCCAGCCTACTTATACAAATGCTAATATTGATGTTATGCATGTAGCCCTGTTAGTTTCATGGATTTTAAGTTTATTTTTCACTTCCCATGTTTACTTTTTAGCAGTATCCTGTCGGGCCATTTAAAACGATTTCAGTGTTTTCGCAATTTCAAACATATTAGCTGCGCTGTCCAAATAAAAATATCGCCTTTTCTGGTTTTTTCTTACCATGAATTGAATGTAGCACGATACTGTTTTGCGCATACTGCACTGTACAAACGGATAGATAGACACAAGAAGGTCATCCGGTGCATGCGCATTACATAACAGGTCAATTAATGTAGTGTGCGGCTGGTAGGGACATGCAGTGTCATTATCAACATATTTAGGTTAATTTATTTGTTTTGGTTGTTTCTACGATCCATTTTATTAATTGGTTCATTCGATGTTGCCCTCTAAATAAATTTGCACACAGCTGTAAGTTATTTCCACGGGTGGGGATTTATACCTGCCTGTGTGCATGATGGTATAGTATAGAATCACTGTAGGGGGCAGCATAGATCCTTGTCCTCCATTATGATCGTTAAGCAGGACAATGGAAAGAACCCGTATGACATGAAGTACCCGGATCAGGCTGTAGGGCATTCCTGAATCTGCACAACTAATGTCATCAAGGCCCTGATGCAGTTAGCCCTGAGCCAGCCATGGGAGCCCAAAGACTTGGCTGCTCATTCAGCCCTCAAGATAGTGCTACAGGCTCACTGGCAAGACAGGGTTTTTACACTGTGAACAGTACAACATTGCCTGGAATTTTTTAGTCACAGAATTCATTAAGTTTACATAACAGTTGCTAAGAGGCAATGAATCTGAGGCATGCCTGTCCTGTCTATGCCATCTACAAATACCTACGGTATGCTCAAGGATCAAACTGTCCAATAGAGTCTTTTCACTGAGCAGCCCTGAATTCAGCAAAACATAAGTATTTCCTCTCCTATTATTACTCATTTTGCTTTTCAGACACAGTCGGTCATAAGTAACTGATTCCATTGATATAATTTTCTCTGGGAAATAACAGAAATCAACTGAACGATAAGATGTAAAATATACATTAAAATGCACTAAAAAATACTGCTGCTATGATTCACTTTGCTTCAGCCAATCACAGTCAATGGCGGGAACTTTTTAAGTCAATAGAATTGCAGTATGCTGGCATAGCCACCTGGTGGAAATATAGAGAACCTTCCGTGAAAATCCACTATTGTGCGTTCCGAAGATAGGGAATCGAATCCATAGTTGGTGAGCTTCCCAACACTTTAACCTCAAGACCATGGTATCCTCATTGCCTGTGTGCATTAAGTTCGTCTGTGTAACCTTGTTCTGGGGTTGAATTCAGTTCAAGGGCATTCCACCCTTTTCCTTTAAGCTACCCAATTTTCCCAACTGGCATCAGCCCAGCCAGGCATTGTTCTCTTGTCTTGCCCGGTTGGGGAGTGGATTTCAGTGAAAATCATTTGAAAAATATTTGTCCAAATTAGATTAGCTCAGTAACAAGGTCATCATTTTTCAGATGTGTGGTTTGTTCTTGCAATCTTTGTTGCTGCCTCGAAATAATCGATGTTTACATAGTTAGTCGTGGCAACATTGGGCTGGATGTTAGGGAAATTAGCCAGCTGCGGCAGGACTCATTGAGAGCTGCATAGAAGAGCGTTTTGCCGTTTCGTTATGAGAAACTCAAATATTATTCAACTCTGAAGTAATCATTACGGATAATGAAGCCGTAAACATTGTCTGCCAGAAGAGATTTTTGCCAATCGTTTTTAGGACGAAATGGCTGTTGGACGAAATGTTCTTCGCTCAATGCTCATTCAGTCACTGGTTAGCGATGTCGTCTGCTTTGAAGATAATGACAACAAAGCCCACATGGTTTTGTCATGTTTTGTCTTTTTTCCTCATCTAATGGAAGACATTCCACATAAGTCAGAATTTAATTTCCACTCAATGCAGTTTCATTTTTCACCAGGCTGGCTTTAATGGAAATCATTCCAATTCCGACAACATTTTCTTTCGCTCCACATATTTCTAGTAAACATGGCGAAAAAAAAAAAAACTTCATATACACACGTTTTTCCATACAGTAGCCAAAAAAATCTATTGCATTCAGTTTGTCTTCTTAATACTGATTACCTACCATCCAAAGCCTTACTGGGTTCACTATCTTTACCCTTCCAATGTTTTGGTCTTGATTTCTTTCAATGTATCATTATTTTTTTGTAATCAATGCCTGATAGATTCATTAGCTTACAAATAATTAGTGTGCCTTGGTCAAATAAGGTGATTTTCAGTCATTTGACGAAGTTTTAGAAAATAGTAATTTTGACAGACAATGTAACTTTAATTGAATTAATTTTATATTTGACGTGATTGCCCTCAGCAGGCATGCTAAAGACACAAGCTGCTTACCATTTGAGACACAATTTCCCTGGCATCTTACACCTTGCTGGGGAAGTCTTCTGGCTGGCTGGGGAATGAAATTGTAGCCTTTCTCGGAGGCCTCATGAAATTCTATGCCAGTGTTTTGCATTTTATTTTGACGAGGTGTCAGCTAGAGGGGCATAAAGAGACTGTAGTGGGATGGGACATCCAATAAATTCACACTCAAGAAATATAAAACAATCCCCTGGCACTTGGAACAATGAATATCATTAGAATATATGCGTTGTATCAACGACTTTTATGTTACTTTAATAGTCGATATTTGCATTGAACTTACAGTTTTGGATCTCCTGTCAGATTTTGAAAAAAGATAAATGGTCCTTAATGGGGAAGAAAATTTCCACAAGAGGTCACTGACATCGTAGCGGATAAGTATTGTTTGATGACGTCATGTCAGGGACGTCATGTATAGTGGGATGTCATCCATGCAAGGATGGTGTAGTGACGTCATCTTATTGGTTTTTTTTAATGTAATACTGGTCGTAGTGCCCCCTGTAGGCTCTTCTACGTTTTTTTCCCCATTGCTCAAATCTGAAAGTTCAGAATTCAATTCCAAGTCCCAGGTTCAATTCTGGGCACTGTCAACTTGCTGTACAAAGAGTAATCCAAGATCTCATTCTTATGTGTTTAAATCATTATTATAACTAATGTAAAGTAATTAATTGTTATAGGTTATAGTAGCCTTGATAAACTGCACGGATGTCAACAATTAATTTGCCATAAAAATGTGTGATATTTGGCACCTGAA
Source organism: Alitta virens (assembly GCA_932294295.1). Classification (NCBI taxonomy): domain Eukaryota; kingdom Metazoa; phylum Annelida; class Polychaeta; order Phyllodocida; family Nereididae; genus Alitta; species Alitta virens. The sequence continues at coordinate 9,298,653 of OW028574.1, forward strand.
GAATCTGTGTTGAGACCTGTACTGAAGACCCATATTATGCATTTATCAGGGCTTGTGAATCGCTTGTACCTTTATGAAGTGTGGTCATACATAGCTACGCCATAGCTTTGTGTGGGCGGGGACTCCCAAATAAGCTTGCTCATCCTCACAGCATTGCTGCTGCTGCTGCTGCTGCTGCTGCTGCTGCTGCTGCTGCAGCAAAGTGCTGAGATAGGCCCCAACGTAGATGGGTGGCCAGAGCCCGTCGCCCCGGCTGCTGGGGGCCATTAAATCAGCATTTAACTTGATGCTCTAGCATTCAACTGGACAGGTGACAATGCCAGCTGTTTACTGCAGCAGATTAAGCTGCTAAAATAAAGGCCCAAGGAGGTTGCTGCTGCTGTGGTTGCTGCTGCAAAGTGATGAAGAAAAATGATGCGGAGATGCCCTCCTGGATGCTGCTGTAGATGGACGAAAACACTTCATAAAAGCAACTGCCTATATCTAGAGCCAGGAAGGGGAAGGACCACAGTGGGTGGGTCAGGGTCACATGACAGACCTTCATCTTATGTGTGGGTGTACTCTTGCATAATTCAAGCTGAATTTAAGCCATTTATATGTAAAAAGTACTTGTATGTTTTCACCTTGTTCTAAAATCACATATTTCTTTAATAATGATACTGAAAAATGAGTAAGCAATCTGGCCCGCTAAAATGTGGATAATACTGAATATGATAGTTGACATTGTTGAACTTGTGTACATAACTGATAATTTAATAGCAGCCAAAGCTTTTGGATGAAGTGATGGTTTGTTATTATTGGCGATCAGCTGTGGCCCTACACCCTCAGGGCACAGTTACTACTTCATAAAATACTAGCCTTTATGTACATCTCAGCTGGGAGTCGTCGGTGGGATGCTTACTATTGAGTGTCTGTGCAGGGGCATGTTAAATTGCTCATTTAGGGATGACCAGTAGACCAATACAATTAGTACATATTTTGTACCATATTATTGGAGAAAATGTGACTCTTTTGAAACTTTTGTTAAGCAAATCTTGCCTACCTCACTACACCCTGTGACCTGTTTTTGATGAATATTGGTTGGTCTAGACCCCATCCACTGCACCCAGTTTTTATTTGGCCAGGATTGATTAAGGCTGATATTGAACCATTGAGAAGAGACCAGGGCAGCTCATGCGAAGTGACAACTCCATTAGTTTAGTACAATTCTAGCAGGACAGGCCACAATGGCTATTGACTACAATAATTCTACATTGACAGACTATTATGAACAATATTTCACCCTTTTATGATTAAGATTCATATTGACCCGTGGACCCGTGTTGTTGCTCAAGATGTGTTGAGGGCGGGGCCTAGCTCACAGGTAGTGCTCTGGGCTTCCAACCGCTGGGTCCCGGGTTCGATTCCCAGTCGAGCCTAAGTTGGATGGCTGTTTCATCCCTTGTCTCATTGCCATGGGTCTGCCTGTCCTAATTAGCCCAACTGGTGCAGAAATATAGGACGTAAAGCCCTAATCACACACACACCGTTACTCAAGATGTTTAACTCGAAATTGCCAAGTCCTTTGATTAAATTGTTCAATTTCTATTTATTATGGTAAGCTTTGTTAACCAAGCTGTTCAATATTTCTGTCGTGTTTTTATTGCAATATAATGACCGTGTTATGTCTGGTTTATCTCAAGTTATTTATGGTTTAATTGATCACATCTCGTTGGTATTTATCAACTACTTGTAACAGCTACTTGTATTATTGGTCTATAAAATAACACGGCCTAAATTGGTCTTTGGATATGAAATTAATTACCTCGTGGAACTTTATGATTGGCCACATTAAAACAGTTCAATAGCTGTTTAATTTAACACAAAAGGCAGTTAGATGAAAAGCCTTTCTAACTGACAGTGATGTAAATGTGTTTTCTATTCCTATTTTTCAACACGCTTCAATTGAGTATAATGTACAAAGCTTGTAGGTGCAGTCACCTGTGTCAGTTCAGCCCTGACATGATTTTAAAACATTGCATCGGAGCTAGAATTTGTCACTTTAATCAAATTGCATCCCGCATGAAATTCCCATGGTGGTGATCAGCCTCATTTTATACGCAGCTAATCCTATTGATCACAGCATATTAGAGTATTTGTATCAACTGCAAAAGTGTTTTTTTTACATCATCTACATTGATCCAGCAATGAAAAAAACATGATTTATGTCCATAATTTGTTAGGCAGCGTTTTAGGAGTTATATTAAATGTGTAGATAGTAGGATGTTATTTATGTCGAAAACACTTGCAAGAAACCTAGAGACCGCTTGTAGTTTATTAATAGCACAATAAAAATTGGCTTATTGACCGACTGTGTAATTTATTAGCCTAATATTTTGTTGGCTTGTAACTCAATATAAACTGTTTGCAGCCGGCAGTTATGAGTGCTAGAGATGTTTATGCATGTTTTCATTGAAAAGACAGTTAGCTTGATACCACGGAGGGTGGTACTATTAAGAAAATTAAACAAGGACAAAATGATGATGTCCCGTTTATCCATCGCTTAAAGTTGTTTTTGTCGTCTAAATTACTCTCTTTTTTCCATAATTATGTTTTGTGAACTCAAATGTCCGATAAAAAAGTTCTACGTCATAACATTATGTCGTCTCTGAAAGGTTATTATTGTTATTAGATTGAAAAGTTGCCAAATTGATAGAAAGTTTAATTTCAGATAATTCTATATTTCACAGTCTGAAATGTAATATAGGATGTTAAATTATGGAAAAGAATGGAATTTTGAAACACAAAATGATGGCAAATTATACAATTATTTCGTTGGGAGTGTACGTATTAGATCGTCTACTTACGAACTGAGGACTCTCCTATATTAAATTCAATTTAATTTGATGTAGATAATATTTCAAATTGCTGCCACTTTGGATGGTGGCGCTGCAGTGCAGGGGAGACACCTAGCGGCAGGTGGATGCATGACTTGTGGTCAGTGAGTTGCTGAAGGAAGCAAGACTGCAAAGGTAGTAATGACCGCTTTGAAGTGGACAGTGGCCTGTAGCAAATGACCACTGGCTAGCTTTTGATGACACTGACCACTGCTGACCACTCTCCCTCTCTTATTGCTCTTATATTTGGCCGACCTTTGGCTTTTCCTTATAAAAGTGCCCCCACCAAATTTCCCCGAATTTTCCTCATAGAGCCAGAACACTCCTTTGATGTCAGAACATCAGCTTTAATTTGTGGCTTTCGAATGATATGTTAGAACACTAATACTACTGCCATGAATATTTTCCTTTATTTTTCTTCATTCTCTCATTCTCATTTTTCTCGCCAGGGTGTCATATTTCAGGGCGTGCCAAGTCACATGGGGCCTATATTTCGTGAGATGGCTTCCTTTTTTTTTATGACAATTTTTTGCTTTCATAATCATGCTTTTGACTGCGTAACAAGTCAAAGCAAATTTAATGTTATTTTGTAGTCAAAAGACTTTTTAAACATATGCTTGCTTCCATATAAAAATGACAGATAATTGGAGCAATTTTGAGCATTTATTGCAAAGTAGAAGCACAATAAGAATTTGTGTGTCAGCATCATCCATCATTTAGAAACAATAGCTGTAATTAGGATTGACGTATATGGCGCTTAATGAGTTTTTGTGAATATCACTAATTTCATTGTTTCTATTTTAATGTTTGCTGTCACTGTTACATGCTATCACATGCCCTAACATGCTATCATGTCACGGAGAATGAAAAAATTAAAATTATTGCGTGTTGTGTGTGGAAATAGCTATGTTTTTGGGTGTACAGAACACGAAATACATTTGAGGGCATTAGAATGTATATCTGTGTGGTCTGTAGGAGATCAATTGAAGCTTCATGGGGACTAATGTAGTGACCAAATAGTGTTCCCCATGATTGACTGTTCAAGCGTGAGTCTCTTACAACTAAACTGGCTTTGATATCTTTTGAATATTTAAAAACTTCGAAATTCGTTTTTATCCATGCGCAATCAGTAAACAACATAATATGTTTTTATTTTAATTTTACAAAAGTAAACAACGAAGTATAAAAATGACGTGTATAATTTGACTCCAAAAGCTGTTGATAAGCCAAAAAATAAGGATTGAAGAGCTACATAAATGAAAGATGAAGAAAAGACTTAAAAAAGAAATGGGATTCGAACCCAGGACCTCTTTTTGCAGCATGGAAGAATGGTCTATTATTAGCAGTGTTGGTGCTTGGCAGTACATATGATTATAAGAAAAAATCAAACTTTGTTCCTCCGTGCTAAAGATTTAATTGAATGAAAATAATTGAATTAAACTGAAAATGATAGGATAGTGGAAATTCGTGTTAAAGAGCCTGCACATGTGCAGCCATTCCAATTATTCCGCCATCTTAATTGCCAATGAATACCTGGAACATGTCCTCAAAATGGCGCTGAATGTAAATTACATGTGACTTTCAAATATCTGCTATCTCGCCATTTCATTGATGCCAGGGAGATTTGCATGACATGGCAATTTTTAACTGTTGCTTATGCGATCTAATCCACAGCAAATGACAAACGTAAGTGGCGCTGAAAAAAGCATCCATGTTTGTATTAATATCAAGAATGCCATTAGGGATAATTTACATTATCTGCTCGGATGGATAGTGATGAAAGTAACAGGCTCAGTGAGACTTGTCATTACTATAAATAAAATCCCACAGGATAAGCTCTAATGAGATTTGCAGATCAGAAAATGATTTGTCTTTGTTATGGTAACTAAAAGAGAACAATCACTGATGTCATATAATGGAATTTGTTTGTGACGTCATGTTTAGAGAGCGCCATTTTGTGTTGATTGATTGTTTAGTGTCTGCTGAAAAGATTAAAAATCGTAATTGGGTTTTAAAAGTATGGAAAAGTTACACATTATATAGCAGTATTTTGAATTACGAATATTGGAAAATATATTCAGCTTGTTCAGTTGAGTATGAAATATGGTATTGAAATATGGTATACTCTAGATAGCTGTAGTGACCTATTCCTGGCTGTACTGTAGCTATAACTGGCTAAAGCCAGCTGCTTCTGTCTACTCCTAGCTTATAGTCGGCTTACACCTACCACCACTGGAAATATATAAACTTTGGTAAATGTAAGAAATGTATCTAATATATCATAAATAGGCCTATATATGTGCAATAGACATGCGCATCTCTAATATTTATATATTTTTATGTACTTTTAGATCCGGCTTTGAGTAGCCAGCTATAGCCGTACAGTTCCATTAAGTGGCAGGTAGCATCGTATAGCAGAAGTCATGTAGCTTTGTCTAGGTTCAGTTTGACAGGCCGTTTTAATGGAACTAACTGTGGGAAGGAATGGCAGAATGATGGTCACCAAACCAAAATAAATTGAGACTTCATTCCTGAAAAGGTAGCATTTTGTAATTGCAACCTGAGAAACTACTGTGAAACCCCCCAGTGTCCTTTCAGAAGAGACTCTACCTCAATCCAATGAAATAGATTTCCTTTTTTAGTAAAACGTAAAATCTCTTATACATTGCGGAGATTGCGCAGGGAGTTGGTTTAAGGCAAACTTAAATGAGCTCTGGTAAAAATATGTGGCTGCTGGGAATTGAATCTTTGGCTATTAAAAGTTCGCAGGTGAAATATCGCTGTTGGCACTCATTTATTTCAGCTTCTGTTATTTAACATACATTTTTTTTTATTCTTTCGCCATTGCTGATTAACAGCTACTAAACTACATGTATGGGACCAAGCCTGTGCAATGTTTTCATTTTTTAATATATAATAGCGAAGTTACATTTTAATGTTAAACGGTAGTTTAATTGCAAGTTTGTCTTGATAGCTGGGGTGGCCCACGTGGGCTGTTATGAAATATTGGTTCATCCATTACTTTTGAATGAGCCCCAGGGAGCTGCATATTTACCCCATTTAATTAATTGGTACTATATTATACTACTTTTCTATTATTCTTTAATTGTTATTGTATGTCATTTACTTTGTATTTTCTGTTTACATTGTGACACATATGTCATGAATGACATGAAGCTGTCGAATAAAAGATATATATATATTTTGTGTATAATTCTGTTTCATTGATTATCAAATTATAATTTCACAAACGCCACAACTGTCCTGAGTCGAGAGGCAAAACTGGTTTGGAAAGTGTTTTGATTATGACTTTTTATGATGTTTCATTATGAGGTTACTACAAGTTGCTTGGAGTTGATACCTCGCCGAGGCACTTGGCAAATTGCTGAGACAAGTATCACGAGCAAGCGATTAGTTTTTGGTGCGTTTATTTGAGCAAGAAAAACCATCCATCAAATTGTGATGCCGCTGCTGATGATGATGCTGCTGCTGATGATGATGCAAAATGGAATGCGATGCAAGACATCTTGAGGGAGACAATTTTGATTTATCACCCATACTCTCCAGAACCATAAACACGTGTAATTAGGTAAATGAAGGCTGGCCAGAAATATTGGAGCTGTATGGATGAATGTGGAGTGGATGAGAGTGGATGAAGGGATGATGGATGATCAAGCTTTGTTGGTTCAGCAGCAGCAGCAGCAGACATGTCCTGGTGCAGAGTTCACTGATGTTGTTTAGCAACGCTCAATTTGACAAATGGTCAGCTTGTCAGATTGGCTCTGTTATTGATATAATGCTAATTTGATTGCAATTTGGCAGTATGAAATATAACACATAATCTGTGTTTAAATTGTGTACTAAAAAGTTTTGGTAGTGAAAATAAGTAGCCTTAATGTTGTGGAAGATGTTAGATGTCAATGATATAGCAGTCAATATCATATCATCATCACCTGAGCCAATAATAGCCAAGCTGCCTACTGCTCCGGCAGCTTTGAAGTAACCTGATGGTTTTTAACAAACAAGCGGAAAGCTGCATTTTAGAAGCTATTTATGGCAGAATCTGATAGTTTTCCTCAGTGTTCATTCAGGATTTCCAGTTAAAAGACAATTTTTCATTTTCTTTGCAAAACCACCTACCAGGTTTGTTGATATTTTGTCTGACGAGAAACAGGAAAAATTTAAAGCACTTTGTATTGTGAAGCTTGATTACCAAAATATTTTTGAGAAAGATGAATTGTTTGCGATCTATGAGATTATTATAAGTGGAGGAAATGCACTTACAAGAGTACAGTTTCTGACAGTGTGGGCTGTAAAATATAAGTTCAGTGTCCAAAGAAATCTGGTTACACTCAATGTCTCAATGCTACTGGTCTGACGCCTAGCCACTATAGCCAGCTCATATGACCAGCTGCCATTGGCAGATGTAATGATGAGATGATGAGGCTTGGAGTTCACACCATTTCACACAATTACCGCATGAGTGGGGTCTTTTATTTTCCTCAGCATAGGTACAAGGCACCTTCAATTTGACGTCGCATGGTAAACATCCCAGCTTGAATGAAATTTAAGCTCGTGAAGAGTGTCCGGGCTGGGAATCGAACAGGATAATGTGGAATTTGTGTGTGCTGTAACCAATGAGTTAAGCCATGCATCTACAATTTTTACTATTTTACTACTATTACACTGTTTATAATGCTGATGATCTTCTGAGTGTCTTTAGGGGTGGGGGCCTAGCTCAGTGGTAGCGCGCTGGGCAGAAATACAGGACGTAAAGCCCTGCACCTGACGGGCTAATTAGGACAGGCAGGGACCATGACAATGAGATGAAGGATGAAACAGCCTTCCGACTTAGGCTCGATCAGGAATTGAACCAGGGACCGAGTGGTTGGAAGCCCAGGGTTGCTACCACTGAGCTTAGCCCCCCACCTCTTGCAGATGGGTGGAAAGCAGGACTTGGCAGTTCCTGGCACTGATCATTTGCAGCAATGAACCAGCAAAACCAGCAGAGGCAGTTAACAAGGCTTGGGGCATTTCTGGCTGATAACAGAAGAGCTGGTGGGTGTGGACTGGTGTTTGGGGTCATACACCTGAAGCAAATGGGAGAGGGGGGCAAATAGGGGGAGATTAGAGGGGTGACTAAGTACAAGAACCCCCCATAGATCAATCAACCCCCTCTTTCTTAAACTGCTGCCCTCAACTTTAACTGCAGTTAATTGAGCCTCGGAAATTGTGCATTTCACCAACAAGGCCTTGGGATGGCAAGAAGCAGTTAAGTGGCAAAAGTCGTTAAGAAAAGAAACCTACCAGATTAGTGTCTTAGGAATGAACAACTTGCCAGTACACCAAGAAACCTGTTCAACCTGTTCAACCTTGTCTAGTGGTTTTGGCCTCTGGCTAGCTCTGCTGAAGGTCCCGAATTCGAATTCCAGCCCAGGCACTCTTCATGAGCAGCTGTGTTTCAGCTGCATGGGAGTCGGTCACATGAGACTTTAAATTGGAGGTGTCTTGTAATTGTTGTCTATGCTGGGGCAAGGAAAGGACCCTATCCATGAGGTTAATGAGTAAGTAACATGGACTCCAAGCTAAAGCTTAACACTAGTATGTCATTGAGATATATTTTTAAAGAAAGAATTGTTCATCAGTCAGGTTTTATCAATTTATTAAACACATTTTGTGATGAATGACGTTTGATTCTGTTTTAAAACCGTTACAGTCTCTTGCTAAATAAATTTGTTAAATATCTTGAAAGCTTTTTAATATAATTTTCTTTTTTTTTCTTTTTTTTTGTCGACGCCGAAGCCTTGATACCTTTTTAGCATCAGCATTACAGTTGATGGTTTAGATTTGATCTACTTTTTCACTGGAAATTCTTATTTATTTAGACCTTTTTTCTTGCCAATTTGGCTTATTAAGCGTCGACTGTCATGCAAATAAATGGAGCCAGCTGTTTTGGGAGATTTTCCATCATTTTCCGTGACATTCGGCAGGCTGCATAATTAACTGGAGCCGACACACCATTTTTAGCGGCCGCTCGTGGAAACCTCTACTCAAGAGAGATTTGTTCGCTTCGTAATGAAAGTTAATGAGAAACGCTGATCAAACATTTTTCCATCCTATTTGATTTACTGTTCACGTTTGACTCTTTGTCAAATATGATTGAAATGTTTTCTCTGCGTTCGCTCTCCACTCTAGGAGGTATGTTCTAGTTTTCATGAACTAATCTGCAGATTGCTTTGGTTGGAATAAAGCGCGTGTCGTTTCATTCTTTTTTGGAAAAATTCAGACATATTTCTTAGTGAAAAATAGTTGAAATACACTGTCCATGTGTTTTGTGATTGAAATACCGCAGACTATACCTCCCTCTTTTTTTTTTTTTTTTCTTTTTTTTTTTTGCTCCTCTGAATGCTTTTGAGCGTCTTGTATCTGACAAGGATGACAATCTGCAGACTGATTGGGTTGAACTGACAGTGCTAAGCTTCTGTGGTAACTCAAATAAAATTTTTACTTTTTATGATTTTAGTTGGAACTTTCCATATATGGCGTGTCTTTCCCCACTTGCTGTTTCAAAAGGATTCAAGCGTTATTTAAAAGTTTTTGAACTTTTTGGGAAAGTGTTTGGTATTTTGGAGACAAGAAGTCTGTGGACTATGCGAAGTCAAAGAGGTGTCTAGATAATAAAAATAGTGCTACAAAGTTCCTTCAGTGCATCCTGACAATAACAGTTGTGGAAATGGTCTCTTTTTGTGCCCGTTTCCGAATTCACTGGCATCATGCGTTTGTAGTACGACCACACTGCCCCCTTGAGGGTAATCTGCAGACGACTAGGCGACAATAGGAGTAGCGAGTGGCCCCACATCCGGGACTTCCGAAGATCAGCGTTGTTCAATGAAGCAGGAGGTCAGCCAAGTCCTAGAACACAAAAATTCAAGAGACAATTTCTGGTGCAGTTGGAAGGCTCTACTTTGTTGGGATGTCAGAGCTAGAACTAGACACAGACCTCATGAGTTGTGGTATGCTGTCCTTCGTTCTGTGAATTCTGAAGTTAACCAATGTTATTATTGATAGCCATTTCCCGCCACAAACAAAGTTGCCTATAAACCTAACGAAAGTCCGGGTGTAACAAAGCTGTTTGTTTCCTTTGCTGTATTTTTTTCCATTGTACAGACAATGACATGTACAACCACAGTATAATGGTCTTATAGCCATCCTCCTGGTCTGTTTTGATCATGTTTTGTTTTTTAATAGGTTATCTGTATTTATATGGGTTATTTATGTATGTATATGTCACATAACAGACAAATAAACTGTCTGGAGTCTTGAGTCTATAATGAATATATATCCCATGTTACAACGTTTATACAACCAAGCTTGGTCTGCTGTTTGCTAAATCAGAGGTAGCGCTCTGGGCTTCCAACCGGTGGGTCCCGGGTTCGATCCCCGGTCAAGCCTTAGTTGGATGGCTGTTTCATCCTTCGTCTCATTGCCATGGTCTCTGCCTGTCCTAATAAGCCCATCAGGTGCAGAAATACAAGACGTAAAGCCCTAATCGCACACACAAACACTCTGTTTGCTAAAACTAGATATACAATTTTACTACAAGGCATATTTTATTCGTCTTGTTCTGCTGTTCTTGCTCCTAATGCTATATAATACATTTGCAAAATACTCCTAAGTATCACCCAGACGCAGCATGCATATATCTTGTTACATGTATGATATAATATTACATATGTTGATCATGGCTCTACGACATGCCCTTTTCTCTTCAAATGATCTCAAGCAGGCACAAATTAAATTCTCTTATAACCATATATATACTGTTTCAACTGAGCTTATTTGAAGATTTTAATATCCTTTACAAGCTCATATAACATGAAGATTCCACTTAGTTGTGTGCTGTAATGGAAAACATTGGGAGCTGAAACTATATTGATGAAGGCTTCTGTATGTATGCGTAAGAGATCTTTGGAGAGAAAGAGATCTGTACATAGAGAGAAAGATCTATCTGCAGACTGTTTCAATTGATAATCGGCAGACCCTGAGCCAAGGGATTTGCAGTGCTAGCTATCCAATGCTTCTTGTTGGTTTTTATGCCGTTTCAAACCCATGGGTTACAATAAGAGGTGAATCCATGCATATCTATTGGGGAGATCTGGCTCCTTGCAGTACACTGTCTCCCAGGAACATACCAATGATACCATGATGAGAAGGTATTACATCTACTGCTAAGACGCCTATATACCTATCCATTCGATATCTGTGGCTCCAAGAGCTTCCCTTAGCAGCTGGGGTGAGCTTAGACTCATGACATTTGGAAAAACTGAGAAAAACCATATGGAGATACAGTCGGACCTTCTAAAAGGAACCATTTGGATATTGTTGTATGAGGGCCTGGTGTAAAAGATATACGGGCAAAAAATTCAATCCTAGAGAACAATGACATTGTGGTAATTTATAACCAGCCTTCCATGAGAAGTTGTATTTAAACCGGACTTCCGTGATAAGTTGTAAATTATAACCGGGCTTCCGTGATGGTTAAGTTATAACCTCACTTCTGTGATAAGTTGTAATTTATAACCGGACATCCGTGATATGTTGTAATTTATAACCAAACTTCCGTGATATGTTGTAATTTATAACCGAAATTCCGTGATATGTTGTGATTTATAACCAGACTTCCGTGAAAAGCTTCAGGATATATAGGGGTTTTACCTTTTTGTGTTCAGTTTCATTATACCCCACCACGACATTCTGAATATTACACGATAGACAAAAACTGATGATTTGATCGAACTTTGAACTCACAACCCGCCAGTCATCAAGCAAACACTATACCCACTGGGCCCAGCATCCATGATATTGCGCAAAGTGTGTAGGAAGAACAAAATGAGAAAATGGACGCATATAAGTGGAGAATCATGTTACACCCCCAGTCGTATGGCTGAGAGATTTGATGTGGGAAGTAGAAAGGCGGAAAGTGGGCAGGAATTGTGGGTATGAAGGAACTTTGGGCAGGCAGGCATTGGGGAATCATGTGCACACTATGTCAGGCCTAAGACAATGCAGAGCACATGATTATGCTCTATTAAGATTCAGGCTGTGCAAGGGAGGAGGTAAATACATTACTACATAATAGATGGCTTCACAAATCACGAAATTGAAGTGACATGCGCCACGAAAGGCTGTGCCACGCATGCTGAGATATGTGCCTCCTGCCTGCCTGGAATGCAAAGTGATGCTGAAATGCTAGAGGGCCTCTTTTCAACTTGAATTCCACACCCTCTTGTTTTGCAAAAGAATCGTTGTAGCTGAACGTGATCTGTCTCGGTCTATCTTTCGGTGATTCAACCACCTCGAACTAATACTTCGTTGAATGTATTACAAATTCATAGAGTTGAAAACCAATGGCATTGTCTTGGAAGTTAAACTCCAGATGACGTCATGTGAATGTAAGACTCTCAAGGGCTGAGGGACTGCCTTATCCAATGAGAGTCCTGGATTAAGATGACGTCCTCTGGAGTTTAGCTTCCAAGTCCAAGTGTATAGTTTCCAATTCTATGAATTTGGCTGTAAAAGTGCCACTAAACTTGAAGCATACTGCTCTGTTTCTGTTTTCAATAGTATTCAATACGAGTTAGTTTGTGGCTTTTGGCATACATGGTGGATTCAATGAAGCGAATAACAGCAATAGGAAAATGATGAAAGACCCAAGGTGCAACAAGATAACATTGTTTGCTAGATGTGGCTTTCGTGTATTGATGGATAGACACTTGAGGAATGGCTGGAGATGTGCAGGGAGGCTGCTGGATGAGGACAGGGCTGCATCAGAATTCAAGTGCTGACCACGAGGATGCTCTGCGTGTGCTTCTCATGCCTAACTGACCACAAGTGACCAGTGCAAATGAGCAGCCGAGCGCTCAATCAATTAGCGCATCAAATCAAGGGTGGACGTGTGCCACCAACAGACTGGTCAAACTGACCATCCAAAGATGCAGCTTTGGGCAACAGCAAGATATGTCAGACAGCCAGAGGACTCTAATGTTGCTGTTTCCAGTGGACTATTCTTAATAAATGATGTTTCTATTAGTATTAGTGTATTGCCTTATTTTTAACATCTAACCATGGAAACAATGAAATCATGGTTTCCATAGAAATGACTTCCCTTCACTCACCAAAAGTTTCATTGCGCAGTAATCGAATCCAGGACCCTTGGAAGATGGACAAAGTAGCGTCTCATCTCCCGTTAGACCACCTAGGCCCAATTTCTTGCAACAAATACATGTTGTTCTGGCGGTAGTTTCTATGACATATTCTTGTGGCCGCAGCTGGTCTGTGTCTCCTTGATTGTGTTATCAGTCCCCAGTCATTTTCAAAAGGTAAAATTTTCTTGTAGGTATTTCAAAGAAATTTTACACATCAAGTATTTCTAAAGTATATCACAGTTAAATGTGAGTTATGACAAGGGGGAAGGGGGGGGGGGGTTGTAACAATTATCTGTTCATATTTTTGAATTATCGGCGAGTTACCCTATTTTCGCTCACTCTTATATGTCTCAGTAGTAAGCACGTGCAGGAAATGCTTGAAGAGCGCCCCCTATGCCCTTGTGAGTAAAAGAACCCCCCTCAAATAATCTCTAAAGAGTAATTCAATAATATCTGCAGTCATATCGTAGTCCCAGAACTGCTGTTCAGTCAAATCTCTGTCCATGCTTTGTTATTGATAATACCAGGATGTATATGCATTTTTAATGGGATACAAATTATTTATTGGTGAAATTCACAACCACGCATTTCTTTCGCGTGGCATTAGTCAATGAATGAATTTCAAATCGAGGAGATTTTGTGTGCGATTGAATGTAAGTGCTTGTTTGAGTTCAACAAGAAACTATTTATTGACAAATTCATACAAGAAATGTTTGCCTTTGTAGTCTTCCAAATGAACGTTTTAAAAGAGCCTAAGGTTTATTCATCAAATAAAAGGTATTTTTAGAACTTCCTAAGGTTCCAAAAACGTCTTAATTCCTGGCTCCTAGATGCATGGGATCAAGTTTTTGTGTTCTTATAGGCAACTGTTACGATACTTTTAATTGGCTAATTATTATTAGAGAAGACTTTATTGTTATACTTTACAATAAGGGCTATTTCGCCATAATGATCATTGTTTCACAAAAACTGAGTAGACAGTTGGCATTTAATGCATTGATGTAATGTTAAGTGCAATATTATTGCACATGTATCTAGTAGTATGATATACAAAAGACTAACATGTAGCTGTCACTTTTATCCATGGTACAGCAACACAATGACTCAAAAAACTAAAATGTGTATCATATAACTCAGGGAAAATACATGTGGATAGGCTGGCAGGTACATATCATGAGACACACAGAGCAGCATCTCAGCGTCCATGGAGTCAAAAAAGCAAAGGTCACAGTCACATTGATGTCACAAGAGCCAGAGAGAGCATCATCATCAGCCGCGGCAGCAGCAGCCCTAGCATCCCCAGGGCCTCATCACCCTCCTCTTTCTGAATACCCCCTTATTTCCGCCCTAACCTTACATAGCCCTATTAACACGTGCAATTACACGCCACCCTCCCTGAGCCATTCAGGGAAAACCCCCCTGGGCAGCCCTGCCAGTCTGGGGAACTGGTCTGGGGTGCTGCAGATTGCACTAAAATGACACACGAGTCTACAGTTATGGCAGCGTCTGCGAGTTTGGTGGTACAGCCACTATGCCTTGCTGTGTGGGTTTATACATGCAAAGAATACCTAGTGGTTTGGAAAAAGAATCTGTTGAAAGGGAGTATGTTTGCCACTGCTGTGACAATTCGGAGGTCCTAAATGTCAGTGGGCTGTGAGCAACAAGTTTTTTTTGGAAGAACAAGGATGAAAGAATCATCGAAGCAAACCGCCCAGTTCAGGTAGCTCAGACGCATCAAAGTCGCCAAAACAGCTCAGCAGGAAAGTGACAGAATGACAGAATGAAAAACTGCCAGATGAATAAGCTCGCGTGACCGCAAATTTTCACACTGCTGAGAGAGACAGCTTTTAAAGTTTGATCGTTAACGCCATCTTTAAAATAGAAACCGCATCCTGTCGCCTCAGACTTGGTGATATTAAGTAACTGACTCAACTCAAGGTGACAGTACCTGTGAAGTCTTATGTAATATTACGCAGTTTTTGACATGTGATGCTGTGATGGAAAGACCTCCGCAAAACATCCCCAAGACCTGTGATTATTGAGCTATGATTATTGAGCTATAAGGGATCTTTGAAGCCTCCTCCTGTTTCCCTGCTTTGGACGGCCTAATGTGCACAGGAAATGACCCGATTATGATATGAAAGGTCATCATGCGCTTCCGGTGAGCAAAAGGCCAATCTTGTTTGTGGCGACCTCTGGTGCTTAATCCCCCGTGAAATAACTTCTTATCCTCTCCAGGGCCCCCCCCCCCCCCCCCGTATTCATGTGCCAATGAAAGTAGGACCCGGGCAGCTTTAATAAGGAAAAGTAGTCCTTAACTGAGAAGTGTACATGTTGTCATGGATACATGTTGCTATGGTTACCTGTTTGATGCTACAATGTCACTCTTGCCTCGTTGCCCGCTACTCTGCCTTTGATCTCACATAACACCGTGAAATGACAATGCTTTTGTGATGGATCAAAAGAAAGAAAAGTTTTTGCGTTTTTAGGTATTAAAGTAGAACAGGAGTGCATCAAAATACACCATAGCTTCAGCCAAGTGGCTTCTAGCTGGAATTGAACTCATGAAGAATGGGTTCTACGCGAACTATTAAAGATGCTGAGCAATAGAGTCTTTTCACTGAACAGCCCTGATTTCAGCAAGACATAAGTATTTCCTCTTCTCTTATTACTCATTTTGCTTTTCAGACATACACTAATGGACTTTAATAACGCATAGGTAAAAACATGTTGTACAAAACCCGAGATAATGCGTTTTTAAAGTCCATTAGTGTAGTAGGTTATAACAAACTGATTCCACAAATATAACTTTCTCAGAAAAATAATAAACATCAACTAAATGATAAAGTGTCAAATATACATTAAAATGCACTAAAAATACTGCAGCTAGGATGCACTTTGCTTCAGCCAATCACAGCCAAGGGTGGGAACTTTTTCAGAATCGCAGTATTCTGTTTTAGCCACCTGGTGGAAATACAAAGAACCTTCCGTTAAAATCCATTATTGTAGAACATTATAATCGTAAAATTCTAGTCTAGGCTAAGCAGAATACTGCTTGGTTCGATGGTGTGTGTTTTTGGCAATGATGAAGTAACAATCCACAAAACCTCCACCCTGTTTGATACCTGATATCCAATATGATATGGCAGGAGATTTCGTGCTGGAAACTGCTAGGGTGGAGCATTGGGCTAATTCGCTTGCCGTGCTAATGAGATTATGCAATATCTTTAGGATAGATTGGCCAAGGTCAACTCAGCTGGTAGGCTGCTTTGCCAGGCCTACTCTCCCTTCCAGCGTTGCTCTGGAGTACATATTTATGTTCTGTTTATAGCAATTAGCTGAAGTTCTACATATTTGATACATAGATATCAGTCGAGGCCAAATCTGAAAAGTGATTCAACAGTAGGTAAACATTTTGTATAGACGTGGTCACACACACAACATATGCGAAGGGTGTTTTGTGGCTGCTGTATTGTGGAAGCCAAGTAGCCAAGCTTGAGTCTCTTTCAACTGGCCAGTAGGAAGTCATTGCAACAAACACTGTGAAATCAACAACAGCTGAAAAATGATTTCTAACCAGACTGTTTACTTTAGTACGACTGTGTGGTCATAAGATACAACTAACGTCCCATAATTTCATTTAAATATTTACTTAGCAACATCAGTTGAATAGTATTGTTCGAGATCTTTTCATTCGTTTTGTGTATTTATTAGTGTCTGAACTGCACTCAGTGACAGCCTTCTACTCTATAGTAATAAGTCAGCCAGGTGGTGGTGGTGGTGGTGGCCAGTTGCACACAGATTGCTTGCTGGCCAAGGTAGATATTTGCATCTCCCACCTATAAACGTTTATCAATGCATCAGCAGGTCACATGCATTTGTTCATTCTGTTGCAGCAGCTGGTTAGTTGGGGGGCTAAAGTGATGCTAATGACCAAGGTTCCCGAGCAACAAATGAGTATCTCTAAGCATGATATACAAATGTACTTAATATGATATATTCGCGAATTTAGCCAAGGATAACCTACATATATGTCCAGAGAGAATTAATTACCTTTTATCAAATTTGGACTATCTATCCCTTGCAATGAAACATATGACCTAATCAAGCCAGAGCCTTTCTCCCTTGCAATTACACCTATGACCTGATCAAGCATGAGCCTTTCTCATCTGCAGCATATACCAAGCCCATCTTCGATATCATTGTGAGCTCATCTTATTTCTGTTCTATGATTAAAGAGTTTATTTTTGTTTTTGTTTTTTTTCATTGCAAATTTACCAATGAACTGTGTCACATTGGTTGAGAATAGTGATCCCAAATTAAATTAAATTGGCAGCTGTCACACTCTTGTACTTAGCCTGTTGTGACAACGCTCCACAGATAACCCGTTGTTGCAACAACCAGACCTCGATAAATATTGCTTTTCCACAACTGGCTCAAGTGTTCGGTTGAGAAATGTTGCAAAATATATTTATGGAGCTTTCGGGTCTTAAATCGTAACTTCATTGAGATCCGTGTAATATATTGAGTAATATATATGGTAGTCCTGCTGTGAAGGTAAATTGGTCAATATTGAAATGAATTGAACAATGTTGTCAAATGATATGCATCATAATTCAAACATCAGAATATGTGATTCATGATGAATGGAAATATTATGAAGTCGTGCATTTGGCCTGAAACGTTCAAATCTGTTATATATTGAAATAAGAAGTTTCTATTTAGTTATCAGATTTTCGTAAATTCTTAATTTCTCATCCCTGATCTAACAGTGCATTTAGTCCAAAAAGCAATTTATCCATTCTGATATATGCCAGGACAGAATCATCTTTGGCTGCTCTTTAATCTACCGCTATTAATTGACTATTTCGAAATTCATATGAATATGAATAATAAACAGCATTGATTGATTGATTGTAACAAATCAGTTTTATTTAACTTTTCCCATGGCTCTAAGGATAACTATATAATCATGTAGAGAACAGTATAAAAAAATGTGAAATTGATATCAAACTGGAATATAAATACACTGTAAAAAGTTTCCGTAGTTTTCTTACAGCACGCTATTGTACAATTTTTATAGCAAGATAATCTTCCCTTAGGCGTAATACTATACATTTACAGTTGAGGTAAGGAAAATGGCAGTCTATCATAATTTATACACTAGACTGCCATAAAACAGGCCAAATCTACCATACAATCTTTCACCCCGTATTCTTTGGAAAGATACTGTAAAAACACTGTACACCATGATACCGCGGCATTTTATGGTAAGATACAGTAAATCTCATCTTTAGTATGATAAGTAAAATGTATACCCAACATTGGCTTATTATAAGGGCTCATTGACAGTATTTAAGATTTTACGGTAAGCAATCATTACACTTAAGAGATGCATGTGGCGTAATTTTACGGCAAACATCCGTTTTCCTCTTTCACAGTTGACCAACTTGCAACTGTAATTTTTGCAGCAAGATACTGTGCAAAAATTCGCCAGCAAGATGCAGTAAAAACTACAGAAAGTGAAAATGTGGTGCATTTAATATTTTTTAATTAAAATATGGATAATGAAGTGATTTAACTTTGAGTGCGCGTGTTAATTCGAATTCTGTATGAAATTCATAGCACAAATCTCATCCCAAACAATCGTGCCTGGTAATACTTCATCATGTTGCGGAGTTGCATTTGTTTGCCTCCAACACCTGCCGACCTGACCCACAAACAGAGAGTTAGCATGAGGGCAAACACAGGCAAAGACTAAAGTTGGTTGAGCTGTCTTGCTAAGCCAGTTTGCCATGCAAAATCTCCATGAATTACTCCCAAGTCTCTTGGTCTGATGTAACACATGCATGTGAAACTGGATACTTCCCTCCATAAAAATAACATCAAAGTATTCTTTTTGGATTTTGTGGCGTATTTTTTTGGTCTATTTCCCTACTGATGTTGCATTACCACTGATGATCAGTCCATAGTTAGTTTTATCCAAAGATGTTCTTTTGTCTTTTCGGCAATTTGCCTTGTTTTATATGCATGGTAACATTTTATGATTTTGTCCATTTTTTTTTTTTTGGTCAATTACACGAGAATGCTCCTTGTTGAATGCCCAAGACTCAATCAGGCCAGCGTTATGCAATTCATCATGACGTCACAATGCTCTCATAATGACTACAAACAATGACTCGGCTCTCATTGTCCACACTCCTGCATATTCATTGCTGCTTGTGTTTGCCAGGCGACTCCCCAGTTCTTGCTAATATTGTCTAACTTAATGAAAAATCATGCGCCTAGGAAGAAGTTTTGATTGTGTTTATAATGTTTTGTTGACAATGTCTAGAAGGTAAACAAGATCCAAATCAAACGGGCGAGGGAGCATTAAGACTCTGATTCTTGTAAATTAAATGAAGTCCGACAGGAACATGTTTCATGCAGCCAACTTGCCATGTAGCTTTATGTTAAAAAACCACAATAACTATAGAACGAAATCCCAGTGGAATCAAGAGTGGGCAACTTGAAATATGAATTACAACATGACTGGCGAGTAATTTGCTTCGGAATATGTAGCATGCCAGAAGTAATAGAACGGGCTCCCATTTTTCTCCAAATTTAATTACACAGATTAAGAGCTTTTGTGTCGTTAATTTAAGAAAATATATGTTCTTTTTCGGCAACATATTGTTCTCATATGTAGACTTAATTGGAAATGGAAGTCATGTAAAATTCTTAGTGAGGATTTTTTTGCTGTCCCATTCAGTGGTAGTAGCTCAATGGTTGGAGTGTTTTTGATAGGTTTGAGGTTATTGTATAGCATTGTCTCAATGATAGAGGTCTGAAGCTTAGTCAGCTTATATGACCATATGACTAAGGTAGACGTAATGATGAGATGATTAACTTGGATCCACACCATCTTACACATTTACCCCATGGGTGGGGTATTTTATTACTTGCCTCAGCATAGGCACTGAGTACAAGGCACCTCCAATTTAACATCTCATGCAATCGTCATCCAGCTGGGATGTAGCTCATGAAGGGTGTCCTGGCTGTGGTTCATGCCTGGGAACTTCAGCAGAGAGGGCCTTAGCAATGAGAATGAAGAAAATACGGAGATGCACTTGTTTTGTGATCAGTTGAAAAAGTCTCATGCATGACCTGATCACGGAAGGGTGGGGCTATGTCACTTTTCGTCAGCATTTTGTGATGATCTGCTATATATATTATGCATTTGATAACGAATAGATAAAGCCCATCATATTGAATCTCAAGTCCATGCATATGCTAGCTTTCTTAGACTCATAGCCAAGAGTATTTTGCTGCACTTTAGAAGGGCTAAATCAGGGGCTGAGAGGTCATTCTGGTGACCTTGGTCCTTGTAGTTGCTTGTGCTTGTCAAGTTGCCCCGCCCTGGGGTCTGTTTTGGATCAGGGACACATAAAGCGGCCAGCCCGCGAAATGGCCCTGATTTCATTAAGCTAATCTGAATGGCTGGCTGGCAGAGGCTGTCTTGCCTCCCAAAACCTCCTTCACCTGCTACAATCACAATGCTCTTTGTACTCTTTAATATGGTGGAGAATTCGCTAAGGAAACCTGAGCAAGAAAGGCTATTGTTGGAATTGTTGGAGTTGAGGAATGTGTTGCTTTTGTATGTGCAGGGTGTATACACCCAGTGGGATTGTAGTGCATTGCACTGAGATTGATTTAAATCCTTCTCTTGAGAAGCACGAACAGTTTCAAACTGTTTCTGAACTATTGGAGATCTATTGTTGTTGCCCTTAATGTTGTCCTCGATGCTCTTAGCGCTATTGAGTATTATGTGCTTAACTGTAGATTTAACATTTCCACGCTTTCTGCGCACTTTACCATTACATCCTTGACAGGCAAATTCAGAGTCTTTCTAAATCCTTGGTGAGTTTTCAGCCTTGGACAAGGAGTAAGCCACTGGGGCTGATGAGCTTACAGTTAGTTTCATTAAACAGAAGTTGTCTAGCTTTGTCTAGGTTCAATTTGACAGGCCCCTTTTAATCAAGCTAACTGTACATCATTGCCAGGTGCCCATTGCACCTGGTAGGGTGAGGCAGTGGTTGCAGGAGGATATGCCCAACTCCTCTATAACAATGGTAACAGGGGATTAACAGAGATCCCCTAACTCATTTAATATCATGATGCCTTGAAACCACTTACAACGCATTAGAAGACCTCTGTTTCAAGCTACTACCTTACAACATCTCTTTACCAGATATCCAACGCAGACAATTATTGATTTTTTACATGCTTCTTGTTTCTACTACCAAATATAGATAACCAATCTTAACATAGAGAGCCTCTACATAGCCCACTGAGGTGCTGATGAGTCGTTAAACAATAACACACACACACACACACATGATGCCTTGAACTGAAATGTAGATATGGAGAAAATAAATACATCATAAAGAAAATGGGAAATGCAAGGAAGACACATACTCTGTGACGAGCTATATGTTGTGGCAGTTTTTCCACTCCACCTACATAAGGAATGTCTTATAGCCAGAAGAGGCGTCCGTCTTGCGCTCTCTAAATCATACGCGATTTCCCTTGGTGCCTTTGCCACTCCTGGATAAAAACATACCTTTGTGGAGCTCGTAATGTATTGTATCTCCATTTGTGCTTGACAGTGCAAATCCATTTTGCCGCTAAGATTTATGCGACTGTGAAATTCTTTGCTTTTGCTAAGCGAAAGTCAACTAGGAGAAGGAGAAATTATGGCTGTGGTTTGGGAGAGGCTTTCAAGCCATGATTTTCCCTGATATGTGTAGCCTGCCCTTCCTTGTGAACGTTTGAGGAGATTTTTCTTACTCTTTTTGGTGTTCTAAGGCGAATGCCAACATGCAGGGACATAGCGAGTGGCCTTGAGGTAATCCTAAGTAAACGCCAGTAGCAAGAAGTAACTCAGTCTGACAAGAGAACTGCCTTCATGAAGGTTTTCCTGTTTAAGACATACATTCATTCTGACCACAAGGACAGCGGACAATCACTGGACATCCAGGGGTAGCAGTGATGAACCTGACCATTAATTTGACACACAAGGATAGAAGCCAAATTAACGTTCGTATTGGCATTAATGTATAACGGGGATCTATAGATGTTGCAATTCGGGTCTACGAATAATTGTTAAAGCAATTTACTAGCATGAAAAGCATAGAAAAAATATCTCACAAAGAACCTGCATGTCAGCGAATACAGTTAGTTTCCTTAAAAACGGCCTGTCAAATTGAACCTAGACCAAGCTAGACAACTTCTGGTATACGATGCTACCTGCCACTGTCTGGTTATAGCTGGTTACTCAAAGTCAGATCTATAAGTACGTGCAGCACCATTTGGTGCATAAGTTGAGAGTTATGCATATTTGTAATCTTTTGTTGAAAAGATGCATGTCGATTGCACATACATATTTATGATATATTAGTTACATTTCTTACATTTACCAAGGTTTATAGTTTTTCAGTTGTGGTAGTTTAAGCCGACTATAAGATAGAAGTAGACAGAAACGGCTGGCTTTAGCCAGTTAAAGCTACAGCCAGGAATAGGTGGCTATAGCTAAGTATAAACATAAGATTCGGCCATATACAGTAATTTTTCATTACTCGCAATTACAATCCAGATGCTCACGTGGTAACGAGAACAAAGCGATAGGGTGTGACCTCGAAGGATAACCTCTAGATGGGCCCTCCCTAGATCTGTCACAGGATGGACCTCACAAGACCCCACAGAGGGCCAGGAGGATCTCACAGAGGGCCAGGAAGATCTCAGAGAGCCCTGTGATGTGGCTGGGGGTCATTGGCGGGACAGGACCTAGTGACATGGGGGACAGGGCTTAGTCACCGTGAAACACCCTCCCCACATTGCTGTTCAAGGCCATGATCTAAACAGTCTAGTAAGATCTAGACACAATTGTGTGATCAATTACTAGAGACTTGGTTGGCATCTAGGTTTATAT
Organism: Alitta virens; assembly: GCA_932294295.1. Taxonomy (NCBI): domain Eukaryota; kingdom Metazoa; phylum Annelida; class Polychaeta; order Phyllodocida; family Nereididae; genus Alitta; species Alitta virens. Next base: position 9,321,704 of record OW028574.1, read on the forward strand.
CAATGTTATTTTTGAAGTTGTATGTCTAATTGCTGCTGGTACAATGCATTGCCAGTGTTTATGACCAGCAGCTGCCATAGGCAGACGCAATGATGAAATGATGAAATGAAAAGATATGGAGAGATAATCTGGACTGCATGTATTTCCTTATTGCCCTAAATCTGTCTTAGTTTCACAATCAATACATATCATAACTGAATTTTACTTAATGGCCTGATGACTGTCCATAATGCTGTTAAAAAAACTTGCAATTGTTGCGGTTAGGTTATTCGGTTAACATTTTGTCGTTTTTGGTCCATTTGTCAACGTTGTAGATTAACAAGTCACACCGTATCATTTTGGACGTTTTTCTGTATCAACGCAAAGTGTGATGCAATTTATTAAATTAATTGAGATTATGGTCGCCAAGACAGCTCTGTAAACTTAATATAAATATCTTATCTTCCTCAAATATGAAACTCCATAATGCAGTGTTAACAGAATCTTCTCATATTTAATTTTGGAGGCCAGACAAATGAAGAAATTCCAGACGCATTATGTTAAATAATCTAATTGAAAGAGTAAGAACACAACAGCTGATATATAGTGTGGTATTTTTAGCTTCATGTAATTGAAAAGGGATGAAATGACAAGACCTTGAAATTCAACAGAAGAAATTAGAAAGTTTCCCTCCAATGCTAGATACCTGTACGTAGTGTATAGAACGATATTGAAATGTAGTTTTAGACCTTTGTAACAGATGATGGGTAATGCATTGTTAATTTAGCAATTTTCTTACTCAGGTGGTGGATCCTGTTGAGAGGGATTTGGAGTTAAATTTTCTAAGTGCTCTTTTTGAATCTCTAGTTTGCCTTTAAACTTTCAAAAAATGCAAGAACCCATTTTTCAGTGGCATTCGCTGATGGAGCAACTGTCACAGTGTGATGGATAAGGTGCCTGCCTTCATATGGGTGCCCTTTAAAAAGTGCAAGCCATATTAGACAGTACAGCAGCTGTATATTTTGCCCAGCAAGTTCAATCTGGGCCTAGTGTAATGTATATAAGGGCATGGTCCCCGGACACTTGTGTTGTAGCAACTGGCAATTGATGGTTTTGATGAGAGTTGACCGTTGGGGGTGTCTCCCCTTTCTCTGTTGGACTTGCACTGTTATGCATGTAAATTACCTCCCCCCCCCCCCCATGTGGTGCTGTATGAGCGCTGTTTGGTCTTGCAAATGAAGGGAGCATTTTCCTGCTGTCTTGCTGATTGTCCGAATACCCTGATAAGCTGCCTACTGGAATATTGCTCGCTCGTTTGTGCCAGCCCAGATGCTGAACTCTACAGACACTATGCTTACACAATAGACTGGAATGTTTCCTGCCACACAGAAATTCACCAATGCATGACTTGAAATGATAAAGTCCCCCAAGACATGCCAATTCTACTTTCTTAAGTCCATGTGCTCAACTTTCTTCGGAGCATTGATATGCAAGTGGATGACTGGAGATGCAAAATGTTCCCGGACAATGGTACATCATACAAAATGTATACATCCTGTGTTGGCTGGGGAAACAGACTACAATGAGATACAATAATCATACGATGTCACGTGTGCAAATATGACATGTTGACAATAGGGAGATGGACAGACAATCACAGTGACACACACAGACTGCCAGCGATGGGACAATCATTCACTGTATACAGTAAGTTTCATGAAATACGGTCAACTCTAGACTGCTGTAGCCCCCTATTCCTTGCTGTAGCTACTGGCTAAAGCCAGTTGCTTATGTCTACTTCTAGTTAATAGTCAGCTTACGCATACCACCAGTAAAAAATATAAACCTTGTTAAATGTTAGAAATGTATCTAATACAGGGTGCGGCTTAAAAACTTGCACAAGGCATCTCTACTTTCGGGATAGCTCTATGTTACTCAAATGCTTATAAAGTCTTTTAAAGTTTTGCCACATTTAGTTAGGGGTATAAGCAATTGGTCATTGTGATATTTTTGATCTTATAATGTTAGACAATATCAGTATCTGAATTATTGAGAGGGTGTATGCTGCAGGGCTTGTTCTGAGTGATACACATCACAGAAGTCAAATTTCTGTCTGCTTGCATGGTGTCTCTAGTTGCAGAAAATTTACGAATTAGATATTTCCTAGTTACTACACCTCTGAAGCCATAAAAAATATACTATTTGCACAGAATCCTCCTTCAATGTTTTTTATATATGCATATATATATCAAGGTATTAGATGATAAGAAGGTTGGTTCCAGTTTTGATTCAGCAAGGTCATGAAATTAAAACAGAGAAATATAATGGCATTCCAGAGGGACATTTTGAATTTACAACTAATCTCGAAATAATCACATGATTTTCAGGAGGATTGGCCAGTTAATTAGACAGAAAATTGATCATAATCCAAAATGGCACTTTCTGCCTCAAAAGTGTCAATGTTCTACCTTCTTATTAAAAATGAATCTATTTGCCCTATTTTTGGCGGCAAAGGTCAAGAAAGGTGTCTGTAACACATCTGTATGATCAGTGACATAATCTAATGCTTATATTGCAAAAGCCAAGGTGAAAATCACCCGAAGGTGTGATAAGTGTGCATGTGCTATATTTAGATCCATATTATCTATAATTCTTGAGGAAAAACGAAAATATATTTATAAACATAATTTAGGACTACTATTACTTTCGTGTGTATGATTGCAGCTGCATGCGATTACAGTCAATTGAGGTAATAACAAAAGAGGTAGCAGTGGCTGCTGGTGCAAGTTTTTATGCCGCACCCTGTATATCATAAATATGTAATTTTAGATCTGGCTTTGAGTAGCCAGCTATAGTCGGACAGTTTAGTTTAGTGGCAGGTAGCATCGTATAGCAGAAGTTGTCTAGCTTTGTCTAGGTTCAATATGACGGGTCGTTTTTTATGAAACTGTATTAAAAAACTTTAATGAAACTGTATAAAAAACCTAAGATTTACAGACTGTCAAGTACATCTTGAGAGAAAGGCATTGAAGCGTACAGTGTGACTTTGTCTTATTGACAGATCAAGTGTTTTAAAAACGATTGGTGGTGGGAGTATTACTTGCACTTGGAAAGTGTAACTTTGCCAGCTGCAATGGGAGAATGACTGGGCAGAGAAAGTTTCTAAGTTAGCTCTGTGATTCTAGAATGTCAATAAAGTGAGCTGGTGCACCATAAGCCTGCAGTAAGGCAATAAGGACATTTCTGCATCTGGTTTCTGGCTGCTGCTGCTGCTGCTGCTGCTGCTGCTGGAGTAAGCCAACTTGTGCTGCTGTACCACTTTCCCAATGCAGGATGCTGACTGATCATATGTAGCTATTTTTGACTCAATAGTAATTGTATTAAGTTAACGAGCTTGGCACTAGGATATTTGTAGTGGTGCAGGAGCCTGGCAGTGGGTGATCACCGAAAGGAATGTTCACTGTGGTTCACTCTGCTGCAGATGCATGGGTTGGCAATTCTGTAACTGTATATATGCGAGTGAGAGATGAGAATAAGCCGAATTGGGGAGCACAGATGATGGCAAAGATCTGTTCTGCATCTTAGTCCGCATCACCTAACTCCTGCAGCAGCAGCAGCAGCAGTAGCTACAGCAGCAGCTGGAGGCAGGGTTGTGCAGTGTGAGAAATAACAGGCACGATGGTGACACACTGCTCCGGCTGCAAGGTCAGCCCTGGTAGTTGCAACCGCAGCAGCCTCCTTAAGCCAAGTCATCTGTTTGGAATCTCCCCTCATCCTCTGAGCATCCTCATCTGCCCCCATGCAGTCACAGCAGCAGCAGGGCAGGCACACCAGGACTCGCTCATTCCACCATCCTCCTAATATAAGGCTCCCCCTACAAATCTGGCAGTTCATATCCACCCTATGCCATTAAGTACTGCAATCCCCTGCCATGTATGCACTGCACTATACTATGGGAACATGCATGTGGTACATGTAGAGCAAGTCTATAATCGACCACAATATTTTGATGCAGGGAAACGGTGGGCATGCATCAGTCAGCCAGCCAGTCAGTCAGTTAATCAGCCAGTCAGTCAGTTAATCAGCCAGCCAGTCAGTCAATCAGTCAGTCAATCAGCCAGTCAGTCAGTCAGTCAGCCAGTCAGTCAGCCAGCCAGTCAGTCAGTCAAGTGCTTTCTTCAGGTATTTCCATACAATATCCTGCGCATCCAATGAAAGTTTCCCATACATGGCATGAAGCACATGATGAAGCACATAAGATGCTGAGTGAGGATTCATTTGCCGATAATGACAGATTAGGCCACTTTGACGCAGAATAGATCTGCAGATTCCCATGCTACTTGGCAACTTTTTGACCGTCTTTTGAATATATAAGAGGTCCTTGAGATGCTGCGACGGTGTGAGATGCTACTGGAGGCTGCTGAGGCAGGGGGAACAGCTGATGAGGTCAGGCACATCCGTCTTGATGCCTTATCGCCTGTCTCCTATAGATGGCCCTATCTACCCCACCCTACCTGACCTAGATACTGATGGAACCCCTTCAAGTAAAATGCCCTTCGTTGGAGCTGCAAGCTGTGGAAGTAACTGGTCAACCATGTTTTTTTTTAGCTTTGCTCAATCTCAGGCACCCAGGAGCAAGGCTAAGCTGCTCTTGTCACTGACAATTACTTTCAGAGGTTTAGTGGTTATGTGGAGTTTTGTGTAATCCACTGATTGTCATTCGATTCTTGCGCTAGGCACTGTGTGTTGCCTGCATATTTTATGTCTCGTGTGAACAAGTTTCTAGTAAAATTTTGTTTCCAAGCAAGACAGGGGATCGAACTCTCCTTACAAGCTTTAACTTTACCATTTAGCAACTCCGTGCTTGAAATGGGTCGTTAATTATTCATGTAAAGGTAAATGAGTGAGTGGAAGTATTATGTAACAGTCAACAAGGATTATTTCTACTCGGTTGGTGAGACTTAATTGTGAGATGATTGTTTCAAGTGCAGTTTTAGACATAAAAAGATTGTTACTTAAAATGCAGATCGTTGCAGAACTTGGCGTCTGTGGAGAATAAGTTACACTGAAGTGAAGAAAAAAACAACAAGTGCTCAAATAACCAAACAACAAACAAACCAACACACCAACCAAACAACCAAACAACCAAACAACTAAACAACCAACCAACCAACCAACCAACCAACTAACCAACCAACCAAACAACACACTAACCACCAACCAACCAGCCAACACACCAACCAACCAACCAACACACCAACACACCAACCAACCAACCAGCCAACCAGCAAAACAACACACCAACACACAAACCAATCAACCAACCAACCAACCAACTTGTGCACCATATTAACAAATGCTTTGCTTAGTACACTTGAAAGATGTGGAAATAATATGTATTGAAATGGCATTGTGTTGGCAGTATTAGTAGAATAACAAGGCTTTGTGGGGACTCTAGAAGATTATACAACTCAGATGTAAGGACTAATTACAATGCTTTGATAAATGACTTCAATGCGATAAAGGATATAGATCACATACGGAGTAAAAAGTTACAAGAGAGAATTGGAAATCATTACATTTCCTATTTCGGGAACATGTTGCTTCATCGCTTTATTTTATTGAATCCCCTTTTTTTTGCATTCATTATTTAGTGCTGGATTGTTCTTTTTGATCAATAATTTACCAATGTGCTGCTGAGAGGCATAAAATCTGTCATTTCCTGCTGAAATGATTGATGCAATTGAAGTCTCTTTGTTATGCAATTGTAACTAAGCGGTAAGTGTGCTGTCGAATGTTGAGGCGCCCACTGTATGCAACAGTTCACAACTGCATTGATTGGACCATCCCTTCCAAAGAGCTTTTTGTTGGTCGCCCTTCTTGGACAAATAAAGCCAGTTCTTTCTCCTCTCATTGGGGTATTGATAGTCTTGATCTCGCATTGTGTAAACTGTGGTACGGCAGTGAAGTTTCGCAACTCCTTCAACAAATATAAGACTTGATTTTCCAAGGTGCCCCGAACAAATACAGCCTCCGTGCTTAAATGAGTTTTTCCAGCGATATTTGCTCCAAAATCAAATCAGTGTTGCTTTCCACTACGTCGTCAATGGCTGCACTTCCTCCCTTCTTGATGCCCATACAGTTGAATAGAATACCCTTTCAAGTTTGTATTTTCTTTCGTCAATGGATCGGTTCATGTGGTGAATTAAAAACAATCTCAACCTTATAGATCAATTATTACTACATTTAGACATTTACTTGTCTCAATGGTTGGATGCCATTGATCTGAAATTGAATGGTGTCATTTGTGGAAATAAAAGTATTGAGGTGGTCTAAATTCAGGTTTCCACATCAGGTGATGAAGAACTTCCGATCTATTCTTAATCTGGTTCCGTACTGGAATCAGGAATACCGGAAATTGGTGAAAAACGTGACATATTTATTTTGTTGGGCCAGCTGTTGATTTATAAATGCAGTTGTTTCATTAAAAACGGCTTGTCAAATTGAAACTAGACAAAGCTGTCATAGCTGGCTACTCAAAACCGGATCTAAAAGTACATATCTATGATATGATAATTTCTTACATTTACCAGGGTTTATATTTATCTGGTGATAGATTTAAGCCGATTATTAGCTATAGAAGTGGACAGAAGCAGCTGGCTTTAGCGTGTTTAGACCACAGCCAGGCACAGGTCGCTACAGACGACTAGAGTGGACCGTATTTTATTAAAAAACTGTATACCATGAAGAGAATAACTCGATACACGATGCAGATAGTTCTAGTTGGAATGATTCACATTGGTCAATTCGTTTTGCACAGATAGTACTCTTGATTGTAGTATCATGGATGAGGTGCAACTCGGTAACACTGCCCTTCAGTAAGATGCTATGTATGGTGAGATGATAAGTACTCAGCGGCACCAAGGGACCGATCCACTCTGGATGACTGCCTTGGGATGTGCAGGGTGCATGTGGGCCCATGCTGCTGCTGCTGCTACTGCTGCTGCTGCTGCTGCTGCTACTGCTGCTGCTGCTGCTGCTGCTACTGCTGCTGCTGCTACTGCTGTTATTACACACAGATGAAGAGCTCACTTGAGACAGCAGCATTTGGGGATGGGGATGCTGCGATCAGCAAAGGTGATGGCACCCTCACTGATTCTTGTGTGAATCATGTCTGCAGAGCCCTGACCATCACATCTCACTCATCTGTCATTCTCTCACAGGAAGAGGCAGAAGGTCACCAGTGCACCCCAAGGTCATTTAAGGTCACGCCGTCAAGGTGATGGTCATACTGTGAAGGTCAAAGACAAGAGCGTGTCTGTGAGAGAGGACCAGCACCGGAAGTAGGTCAGAAGGGGTGCTAGAGCCCAAATAGGACATGATGACACGTTGTTGACATGATACGTGATGAGGAATACCATGCAAGATGAGAGTCATCATTTACAGGACCTGACACACTCATTGCCATGGGCTGTGTCTAATGTTTGGGATGGTCTTTCTCTATTGTCTCTATTGTGTCCAACCAAGACCCGCTTATAAGCCCCCTCTCGAAGATGTGGCATACATTTCAATCAACGAATGGGGTTCAATTCCAGGTCCGGGTACTCTTCATGAGCAACATCCCAGCTGGATGTCAATCGTACGAGATGTTAAAAAAGGGAGGTGTCAGGTACTCAGTGTCTCTGCTGAGGCAAGTAAAGATCCCACCCATGGGGTAAATGTACGACATGGTGTGGACTCCAAGCCTATCATCTCATTCTGGCAGGTCATATAAGCTGACTGAGCTCCAGACAAGTGGCTTTGAGACATTAAGCATCTACACAGGAACATCAATGGACTCAATGTCGTCTCACCTCAACATATGTCATATACAAATAAAAAGCAATCCAGAATAAACGTATATATGACAATTTGGATAGCAATCTTTAAGTGCATCTTGCTGTTGCGAAACTATCGTGTGGGTGTGATGCCGCCATATGTATACTGTGGTCCCTGTTATTTCTGGCTATGTTTGCTTTTCTCATTAGAAAGTGCAAAACAGAAAACGGAGTACATCTGATTCCGGGTTCATTGTCACAGTTGATGGGAGTTTTTTTTGGATTCTGTATTTCTGATTGTGTTGTTTCAGTATTCCACCCACCTCCTGATTTCTCCATCTGTTGTTTGTCTTTATACAGCAGCACTCTGAACCCCTACTGTCTCCATGGAACACAGCAGCAGGGAACATTTTAAAGCTTTTTGAAAAGGGACCCGTGTTGATTTCTTTCTTAGGGTCCTTCTGGGGACACACTATGCATTTTCTACCGCTGTATGGATGCGCGAGTAAGGGCTGGCGAGTAGACTGCATGAAAGTGTTTTTATAGACTACATGGTTGACACGTAATGTACAGCATCCCGGGGACAAAGCTTGCTCCACTTTATTGGCAGTTATGAAGGGCTCTATGTTGACACTCCTCTTTGGGCCTTCTGGGGACTTGCTCCAGTCTCTGTGACAATTTTAGAAGCATGTTAGCCCACTGGGGAGCCCATGCGTCGTATATTGCTTTTCCACGAGTGTTGCTTTGCATCTAGAGTGGCTGGCTCATTGCTCGCCTCTGGTAGATGCTGAATGGTAACACTGGCCAGTCTGGCTGCTGCTGCTGCTGTTGCTGCTGCTGATGCTGATGCTGATGCTGATGCTGTTGTGAGAAAAATGTGAATACACAACAACAACACCAGCTATACCAAACACCCTGGTTACTCATATAAATGTAAATGATACCTTGCAGATGGAGTTGAATTAAACAATCATTGTTCTAATTGGTAAGTTTAAAATGTGTTTTGAATTAAAGTAATTGAACCACACAAATTGGGAAATGGGTTGGGAGTGATAACTGAAACAAGTTTCAATCAGGCAGATTAATTGGTCATAGAAATAATTACATTTGATATGACCTTGAGTTTACCAAGGGCATGATATAGACTTACGTAGTATCAGTAGAAGGAGTAATGAAACCAATGATGCCATGTATTACTCAAAATTGAGACTCCCAGTCGCATAATGCGTTTTACAGTGGAGATTAATGGTGGAGAGATGGACTGACACAGTCTGACAGCTTAATCTGGGTCAGTATCAGTGAGCTGAAAAGTCTGTCACCTAGCCCAGTATTGGCAGTAATTGTGTGAATCTGGTCATCTGGTGCTGAAGCATTGGTTCAAAGCGCCAAAACATCAGTCGTAAATCTGCATTATTTAGCAGGAGTGGGAGTTATTAGCCCCGTTGGATGACTTGTATGCAACAGAGATTGAGGGAGGGGACTGGGGCTGAGGGGATGCTTAGGAGCACAGAGGGGACCAGGGGGTTACACAAGGTCCCTCAATAAGCCCTAGAAATGCCAGGCGAGGAAATGAATCCACTGCTGGAATATGAAGCATGGTCTGGCATATAAATGAACACAAATACACCATCCCCTGACTCCCTGTCTCTCTTGTCCCCTCTTGTGGTGGCTGCTTGGTGGTTGGTTGACAGTTGTATTATTTTGATTTGGTTGTATTTTGTTGATACAGACATGTGTCACATTGCTCGGTGATAAAAGTTACTAAAGACAATGAGTCTTTGAAATTACATCTCACTGTCATTTTTACAGTAATAAGCTACACCGGTTGCTTCCAGTAAAACTAGCATTGCCCACCGTAAAAAATGTTGCTTTGCTCGCTGTATATGTAATATTACCAATAAGTAGCTTTTTTTGTAGATCCACAGACCAGACTACTGTGGTAATATTTACATAGCATTACTGTCCTGATTCCAGTGATATTATGTGTGCTACTCAGTTTCTTTCGGCCATAAAATCAGGACAGCAGAGGCATAGCTCAAAGGTAGCGCTCTGGGCTTCAATCGCTGGGTCCCGGGTTCAATTCCCGGTCGAGCCTAAGTTGGATGGCTGTTTCATCCTTCATCTCATTGCCATGGTCCCTGCCTGTCCTAATTAGCCCATCTGGTGCAGAAATACAGGACGTAAAGCCCAAATCACACACACACACACACACACACTCAGGACAGCAGTTGTCTTAGGTCTTGTCATAACCAAAGAAGCGAATGTGTCATATTTCAACACAACAAACAACAACAACATCCGAGTAGTTCATGATAAATATCTCTTTCACCTATTGATGCCCTTTCTTTCATCATAGTGTCTGGTAAGATCAAAAGTGACCAGGAACATTTTCTCCTTTGGTTAGACTAGACCTGATAGAAGAAATTACTTCAAAAGAGTCGCTCGTATTATAGGGGAAGACCCTGGTTGAGATTTGCTGTCATTTCATGTCATTATGTCCTTGTTTGGTGAATTTTACAGTAGCAATCAGGTTTTTTTTTGTTGGGGGGGGGGGGGGGGTTGGTTTAGCCTTTAAATACCACCTACAATAATGAAGGTCACCACTATGATTTGGTTCCCTACTACACGAAACAAACTACCCTATACCCTCTAGCTATAGAAGTCTGTTTGAGGGTATTTATGAAGAACTCCATAATGGTCACGATATGTAAAATCTTATAAAACCTTAGGTCACAAATTTACTGGTATTGAATGGGATGGTATAATTATTAACAACAAGTGACATAGTAATTAATTAGCTATCAACAGTTTGTGTGTGCTGATGTTTGATTCGGTTGAGCCGACTATTTGGTAGTTTTAGCTAGCTCTGGATAGCTACAGATACATTGGGACGTTCTTTGTGAGTACTACTGTACATTCAGCAGCATGGGACTAAGGATTTGTATGCTCTCCGTATACTTCAGTCTGACTCATCCTTCAGTGTGACCATATCTTAAGTGGCCCTAAATCATATGACATCTAGTGGTGTATGTAGCTAGCATCAGCCCAGCATCGGACCAATTCCTGGCCTTTTTATCACGGCTAACATCCGAAAAGCATCGATCGGTTCCTTTGCAGGGCTCCGATAAAAACTGACGTCCTTCGATCAAGATCTTATGTGGTTTTTTTTTTCTTTCTTGGCTTTTTCTCTTCCGTCGCATCAAAAACAAACCCAGAGTGTCTTATCAGTCTGGCAAAATGGAAGAGGTTTGTCAAGTTTGTCCAGTTTGTCCAGCTGCTGACCATTGCTGACCACCGTCTCAATAACACTGAGAGATGTTTGCCAGAATGACCACAGCCTTGACCCGTCTGCTCTGGAGTGGTCACTTATCATCTGGTGTTGCTGGTCAGCGCTGGTCAACCTTGCTGCCCACAGGTCACTTTTCCAGGTTATGTTTTGCTTCTTTCTTTATTCCGACTGTGAACCCAGAGGGCAAAAAGAACATAATTCTTGTACTAATTTATGACTTATTCGTTTTTTGTTTTTCAAGCCAAGATAATATTTTACGTAAATTAGTTTTCATGAACATTGAAACAAACATCAACTACAGTTTGTCGGCAACTTAAAAATAGCAAGACAATGTGAATATGTACTGATTGAAATAGTTATATACAAAGGCCTTAAATTTATTTTTTAGCTTAAAAACTATTTTGATAAAGAGTACTTCGCATATTCAGAAGGTAGCATTGTGGCCAGTGGTATGCTAAGTTATATCCCCAGTAAATCTAGTCTTGACTCTTAAGCATACCTATCTCAAAAACGATGTTAACAACATTGTTCTCAATCAAACATTATGGGTCCTCCTGTTTTTAATCTATGCATCTTATTGATTCGTTAGTTTGTCTTACTTTCATTTTATCTTTTGTATAAATCTAATTTTTTTAGATTTTCTATACATGTATACTTTCTATTTTATGCTCAATTTATCTCAATCATTGTAGTATTATCCTGTCTATTTTTGTGTATATTTTCCATACTTACAAGTATTATCATTTTTAATCTCTTTTCTATTTATTATACATACGTTTTTATGCTAGTGTATTAACCTTTTACTAACAGAAGGGCCCTATGGAAGAATAAGTGTTACACTTAATAGGGTTTACCCTCAAAAATTTAGTTTATCTATCTATCTAAGTTTTATTTGCTTTACTTGCCAAGTTCAAAGCATGAAATATTTGATAGGTTCAATAACCCACTTCTTAGTGTCTTTTAATGACACAAAAATGACATGTCACGATTGCATTATGGCATGAAGTATGAAGCTTTGTACTCATACGACATGAAAGACCCTGTAATACACAAGTGTAACCAATCCATGGTGCAAAAACCTGTAAAGGACTTACAATGTGAAGTAGACAAGTGCTACAGGTGCTGGGGGCTTTGTGGAACTTAGCAGGCCAACATTAGGGGCGCCAACACTAGGGATGCCAACATTAGGGACGGCAACATAAGGGATGCCCTTTGAAATTTCTGTGAAAGGAGGCAACGAGGAAATCAGATGTGAATTTTTTAGATGAGGAATTACAATTTCGACCTGCAGTCTCTTCAAAAGAGTATGCCTTTCATGAGGATGGCTTTTGTCTCATACTCTCTCTCTCATATCAACTTTTATATCTCCTTCAATTCTTTTTGGCCCATTTGAGCTATTTCAAAAGAAAAGGTCGCGAGCGGAATCATGCGTCAACAGTATAAGGTCGTGAACGGCATCATGCAACATGTATGATAAATTTGATCTGGCGTGTTTCTGGGAAAGAAAATTCAAAAAGAGCAGAAATGAAACGGGGCAACAAAGAAGAGGTCAGCATGTAGTGTCATTTTCATGTCAATATCAGAATTTCATGTTTTATGATCTGTAAAATATGCCCCATGTATAGATTTCTGCAATGTAATTTGATAGGTTGATATTTGATAATATATATTGTGATCTTTCCGAACCTTTTCATTTTCGAGATTTTATGCTTTGTTGCAGTCCTGTCTCACAACCTGTTGACAAACGGAATTCACTTGATTCATTTCCTTAATTTACTTGACAAACATTAGGGTGGGGGCCTAGCTCAGTGGTAGTGCGCTGGGCTTCTAACCACTGGGTCCCAGGTTCAATATCCGGTCGAGCCCATGTTGGATGGCGGTTTCATCTTTTATCTCATTGCCATGGTCCCTGCCTGTCCAAATAAGCAGTAGCATTATTATTAGGTGCAGAAATACAGGACGTAAAGCCCTAATCCACCACCACCACTTGACAAACATTTATAAAATGACCATCAATGTACCTCGTATGCCTGAGTCATCTCATTGAGCTTTATTATATGGATAGTCGTTCAGTTGTTTCAAATTCTTCACAAGGACTTTTCAAACAGCCAAACTTGTCTGAGTGACTGTTTTCTAAGCAGTTTTCTGTCCGCTGAATAATGGAATCAAAATCCAGAGAGATAATTTTAGATAAGGACAGTTTAGTTGGCGTTTGTAGCGGGACAAGCGATGCTGGGCGATTGAATAGGGGAAGATAGATGGGGAGGGTAGAGTATAAGAGAATAAGATAGAGATCAGGGAGTTAGAGGATAGATGGGTTGGATAGATGGGAGTTTGCCGCTGATGCTCTTGCTCTACCAACAGAGCCTGCTCAAATGAAGCGAGATTGCATGCATAGAATTGAGCTTATCCCAGCTCTGTCCCTGAGCCATTTTCTAGAGGGTCACTGCAGACCGGTCACACCCACAACACAGTCCAAGATGGCCCTGGAACACTGGACATGGGCCCTGGACTGACCCCCAAGGCAGCGCTGCGTCCAAGTACATGGTTATGTATAAGTAGCCCTACTTATTGCTACTTTCCAGAATATATTAATATCAATGAGTAGGCACAGGAATTCATTCCCACATTGTTTGCCCCACACTGGATCAGGGGGTAATAATGGGCTTAATTAAGTGAAGCAATAACCCCAGGTTATTGTTTATGGACCCTGGAAAGGACCAGAAAGTTGTAGTCGTCGCTTTGTGTACCAGTCTAAATGAGGGTGAAATTTTCCAATCCAATCTTGCTTCAAGTTGTTTGTCTTTTTTCCCAAAAACGGTCTTAATAGATATTAAAGCAGCGGCATTATATCTGCGCTGTATTCACGTTCAATTCATGTGCTAATGATATAAGCAACAAATCAACTATCATCCCAAATACGAAAGGTGATGTTATTCGAAATTACGAGCGTCCAAAATGGGACAGAATGTCAGAATCCACACAAAGTGTCCTCCGCCTAACTTGCAAAACTTTCATCACGCTTCCAATAGTTCTTTGACCTTTGACCTGTCGTTACGTAACATTGGCCTTTGAAGCCAGCAGATGGCAGCACGGTGGCTGCTTCCCTCACCCTGCTCCTAGAACGTCGTCGCTGACCCGAGCATAATGTCAGTGTGCGAGGAGCTCTTTGCTGTGCACTAAGACCATTCATCTAGCAGCCCCTCTTAATCTTTGTCTTGTCTCGGGAGGTACACCAGAGATGTGTTAATGGCCCTGAATTACTCGTTAAGTTGGTGGATTTTCCGGCTGGATGGCATAACTGGCATTTCTGCTGCTCAGGAGATCTGCTATGCTCTTGTTTTTTGCTTCTCTGCTATTGCTTTTTGCTCCTCTGCTTCTGCATTTTGCTCCCACTCTTTCTCTAAAAGGCTCCGGAATTCTTCTCTTACCTCCCTAGTGTTCTGTTTAAGAGATACGTTGGAATCATTTATTAAACGCGCCTGTCAAGGACAGCACAGAAGCCATCAGGAGACACACTGCCATCAGGAGGTCTGAGCATCCAGCAGCATCCAGCAGCATCCAGCAGCAGCAGCAGCAGACTAAGCTTTTAGCCGCCACTTATGTCTTTGAAACGTGGTCACAACCTTAATGCCTTTCCCTTATACGAGACAATGTGATAAACAGTTCAGCCAATGAGTTCGAGAAATTGAGACTTCACTTGTGGCAGCCCCCAGTATCGCGTCAGCTTTATTTCAATCGTTTTTATCACTTTTACGGCTACACACTATTACCTATAGCAGCCTCTTAATTTAATATATTTTATACATCTCCCATCCGCACACAGTCTTTTTAGTGATACTTGCTTTCTAGGCATCATCTCGCTGTTAGTTGCAAAGGATATCTACATGGCACTCTTCTCAACCACCCATATATCGCTATATCATGATTTATGGCCTATGACGTACACTTTAGAAGTTGTCTGGTAACTTGTCCGAAGCAGCCTCCTTTATGAGGCCCACGAATAACGAATTGGGTTCGTGACATGAGTAAACTGCCCAGGACTGATGGCCCCCCAGGTAAACGGCACTAAGTGCTGCTCAAACAGGCCAATCATGTGCAATCTAATAGATTGGCCATTGGCTACATATTGATAAACAGTTGATAAACGTGCGTCCTGATTGATGGATGGCGGAACGGACAGGCAAGTGATGCCAGGGAGCATTGCCGCAGTGCCTGTGAGAGGAGAGGAGAGTGAGAAGAAAAGAGAAGAGAGGAGAGGAGAGAGGAGGAGAGAATAGAAGGGGAGAGGAGAGGAGAGGAGAGGAGAGGAGAGGAGAGGAGAGGAGAGGAGAGGAGAGGAGAGGAGAGGAGAGGAGAGGAGAGGAGAGGAGAGGAGGGGAGGGGAGGGGAGGGGAGGGGAGGGGAGGGGAGGGAAAAGAAGATCAGAGGAGAGTGAGAAGAGAGGAGAAGAGAGAAGAGGAGAGGAGAGGAGAGAGAAGGAGAGGAGGAGAGAAGAGAAGAGAAGGGGAGAGAAAAGAAGATAAGAGAAGAGAAAAGAGGAGAGGAGAGAAGAGAGGAGAAAAGAGAAGAAGAGAGAGGAGAGTGAGAAGAAAAGAGAGGAGAGAGGAGAGGAGAGGAGAGAAGAGGAGAGAAGAGAAGAGAGGAGAGGAGAGAGGAGGAGAGAATAGAAGAGGAGCGGAGAAGAGGAGAGAAGGGGAGGGAAAAGAAGATCAGAGGAGAGTGAGAAGAGAGGAGAGGAGAGGGCGCAGAAAAACAGGACAAGAAATGCTTTCTAAAGTGAAAGTGAAAAGGTCTAAGAAGGTTTTGTGTGTAGCTGGAAGTGGGTGTTGATGATGTATATTGTAGTACAGAGTAGTGCAGAGTGTTCCAGTCATGAGATTAGGGAGAAATGAGCTTACGATGGTAAAGAGAATTACGACGAACAGAAGACATGAAAGAATACAAAATTACAAAGATATATTTGCATAAAATGTTTGCAATGTATGTGCTCCAATGAGCAGTATATGTCGAAGTTACCGAAGACTAGAAAGTTCTCATGTGAGTGAGTACATATACAAAGAAACGTCCACTTACCTCGTTATGACCAAAGCGAAACTAAAAAGACAAGCCTGTTAGAGAAGCATGGCAAAGAGGATATTGCTTTATGGGAATAACCGTTTAAGGGCGGATAGTGAGGTAGATTCCCATTGATTAGGAGATGACAAGGCCAGTTGATATGTTGCAAACAAGATTAAGGTGAAAGAGATGAAAGTAGGTTCCCCTGGGCTGCTGGTTTGCAATGGGATTTGGGGGCCACTAAAAGTGTCATAAAGGGAGAGGCAGATGGAGGGAGATGGGACAAAGAGCTGAGGGATGCAGGGGATGCAGAGGTGATGATGCAGAGGTGATGGTGGGATCTTAGTGGGTCACACGAGAGGATGTGGAAACAGGCGAGGTCAGAAGACAAGGATGATGTAAAGGCCCAAAGAACAAGGGGTTTGCCCCAAGCATTGAGACAGCTGGCCACTAAGTGTGCTCAGCCACCTCAATATGATGACAAGAGACTCCCAATTCGCTTTCCCCCCGACTCTCCCCAAGCTATGTGCACTTACGATATTGCCATGACACCGACTTAACACAGCCTTCGACACAGACATTGTCTGAAGTTTGCTGCTAATATTTACCTATCCAACGGACCCCTTTCAAGGAATTCTTTGATCATGCAGTCACTTGGAATAAAAATTCTCCCAGCTCCTTCCAGGAGATTGAAGACGGAAAACAAGCGAGTGACCGGGCTCGATAAGAGAATGTGGGAGGTCATGCGGCAGCCGGAGAAGGTCACCAATGAACTGGGAGGCTGTCGTTCGCCTCGAGTCCTGTCATAATGGGGTGGAAGAAAGTGGGTGCGCACTGCATGGGTTGGTGTTGTCATGTAGAAAACTGCAAGGCTGAACTGAGAGTGAACTGTGCCACGACTCTGTCAGTCCTGGGAGGAAATGAAGTTGTGTGTTTGTTTGACAGGCAGCGGTTGACCCCAGTGGCTCCAGTGTTTATGAAGGATAAAAGAGTTCAATTGTTGTGTGCTCACCCCACCGCCCCCAGATCGTGGACTACAGAGATTTGGAAAGCAAATCGTGACAAGCTGTCAATACGTTGAGCGCGTTGACAGGCATGATTATCGCTCTGTTGGTAACGTTATCCTGGCATTTAGGCAGTGCACAATATGAAACCAGGCAATTATCTATGATTGGCCTGCCTTAATTCCCCCACTTATCCCATCAGCCACCCACTGCTACTGTTCCAAATTACTCTGCCTCCTGCAATAAAACTACAAACCAATAATATTCCTAGCCGGCCTGCCCCATACGCGCGTCTGCCCATTCAGGCGCTATCGGATTCTCCACCATAGATGGTAAAAACATGCTCCAGAAGGCTGGCTTTAAGTGTGGCTATCAACTGTGAGGATTGATCTATCAGTGTTCAAACCCTTCAAACTGATACGACTCATTGAGCATGATTTAGAAATTCACCCAGCCCTCTGTGAAATCACATGTTTATTGCATGATGGAAAAACGAGGTTTTGGTGAGGAAATAATGCGATAAGTGAGAGATGTGAAATCGTGTGGGAAGCGATAAGGTGCGGAAAGTATGGGACAGGTCTACGGGGACTGAGCGATGGATGGACAGAAAATTGTGTCATTCGGAGATTGTTCCAAGACCTGATTCTTGCGTTTGTCATGTCCTCTTGTCTCCTGATCAATATTCATATCTAAATTCCCGTTTCATCTGTCGAAAACACATCTTGTCTGTGGCTCATATTTCATATTGGTTGAGGAGCCACAGAAGATATTGTTTGTGAATCACTGCATTAAAGTTGCTGTTAAGGAATTCGAGGGTGACTCCATCGATTGTCTTGTCATCTGTAGCACGAATCAACAGGTGCTGCCTTCTACAAGTAATTAATTTTGGCTGGAAGGCATCCTTGTCCTCCTTGGTCTCCAATATGAATACTTGTTGCTCTAAATCCTTGAATTAAACGGTGCTGTCCTCAATCTTTTTCGGTTGAATATTAAACACGATCAGAATCCCCAATGCTTGAATAATGATTTAGCCTTATTATAAACACATTCTTTATCACGTGGTGCCGCATTTCACCTGAATACATTTTACTGGGGCCGCATGAACTGCCAATTCCAGGAACGTGTTGGACTCTAATTGAATGGATATTAGTGGGATGTTCTTGCAGGATGGGAAATTGAAAGGAATTGTCCAACACGTTTCTGATTGCAAGGATTTCCCTGTGGACATTTCACATATTAAATGCTGAGGGTGTTCAGTTACTACGCTTGTAACAGTGTTAAGGAAACTGAAGATGGGGAGGCAGGAAACTGTTTGAGTTGCAGGGCTACTGCTGCTGCAGGAGACAAAGAGATGCTTGGCAGTGCGTGAGAATGCAGCACGCATCAGGTTTAGCTTTGCTCCTGTTTGGTGCATTGCATTTGCCCGTGTACTTTAGCTAAATGCATTATGTAAAGTTTCTGAATTGGATTGTTATGATAAGGGATGAGCAGAGAAACTTCGTTGATTAAATGGAAACACAGAGAGAATGATGCCGGTCTTGTGTAGCTAAAAACTATCATGGCAACTAGTGTACGGACTACGGAATAGGGTTCGAATGCAAGCACCCACAGTCACCGCTATGCTAACCAAGAGGCCACCCAGCTCCCTGTAGAAATAGCCTGAGACATGTTGTCTACATTGCAGATTAATAGCTTGCTGTGCACTGTTTAAGTCATTGCTCGCCTGATTTGTTGTACCACTGCCTAAGCATTGTTGTGTAAACCAGCCACCCTGCCATGTCCATCTTAATGTGGCATTAATAGGAGCTAAGAGCTGACAAGACAATCTAATCACTAGGCTGCTAGTTCTATGTTGTGCTAATCTAATGGATGGTGACAATGTAATCGATGGGTAGCACTCTAGGCAGTGGATATTGTGACACCAGTGTGGCCCATAGTGTTGGCAATAGTGTGCCTCCCTGTTTGATACCAACTCCTTCTGCTTTGTTGCACAACCACCCTATTTTCCAGCTGAGTTCCTTCGCACTATATCTTAATGGAAAAGTGGCAAGGCGAATACCCTCTCACTCCTCTAAATACTATTGTGTGCTACTTGTCTTTTTGTCGACCCCAGGATAGAGCTGCCCTACACATCATTCTTCAAAGTGTGGGTCATACAGCCCATGCTTTCAGGACATGTCTCCTTTTGAATTAAACTGTTGAGTCCCCAGGCTTTTGATAGTATGCATGTACTCACACACAATGAATGACATTTTGTTGTTGTGAATTTTGTGGCATAGGCTGAGACAGATGCTGTACGTCAATAGAAAATTGCCCTTTAGCATATATATTGCAGGAGTCTTTGTTGCATCTAGTAGACAATTACTGCGTACAAGGAGTTCTTTGAAGGCGACATGCTTTCAGCACTAAACGTATTGAATGCTAAACAACTTTGTGAACTGTAGTCATTGTTTTTCACATACAACTGGGCCCCCGTAGAATCCTGAAAGCAAGGGCTGCACGATCCACACTTTGAAGAATGTTGCAGCTCTTTTCTGGGGTCGACAAAAAGACGAGTATTTAGAGGAGTGTTATTAAGGGTATTTGACGTTTTATTGATGATTTTATCCTTGTGTGTTACATTTGTATATATTGTATTTTAATTCTACAGAGCCCTGTTATAAAACAGACAGTAGTTTGACACGTTACCCTCTTAAGATATAATGAAATAAAGAAATTAATTAATATAGCCCAATATGATAACAAAGAAGATTAAAGTTGCATAATTCAACCATCATTGATGAATGATTTGTTATTCATAACTGTGTTCGATCAGCTGGCTTAGCATGACAAATCTTGAAAGAGATTTTGTCTGCTTGATTTAGGCAATATAAGTTAACTCCATCATTAACCTGTTAAAGAAATGTCTCTTATGAAGGAAATATTTTGTGTGATGACACTGATTTTCTGCATGTACTCATTCTTTATGAATATACAATGACATTGGCTTTTCACAGTGTTTCTATTTTTAGACTTTGATTTCAACTGTGCGGACATTAAGTTCAGATTGCAGATGCCCTGTTGTCAGCCTGTTGTCTACACAGCGGCCATATTTTGGGTCCTTTCCTTGTAATCCGTGCCACAAGTTGCCGCAACACGCCATTAGGAGGCTGAAATTAAAGGGAACAGATATGGCGGGAGAGTGAGAGAATGGAACAACAGTTGTGACAGCATTAGCAGCGGCAGCAGCAGCAGCATCTAGTGATGCTGTTTGAAAAAGCAAGCCCTCATGATGTGACTGTGCATCTGGGATGCTGCTATACTCTGTAACATTCATCTTCTTTGTGTCATTTCATGCCAGAGGATGTCACTCACAGAAAACACAATTTTCTCTGAAATCTTTTTGGCAGAGCAGCTTCATATATTGTGCATGGTGGCAGCTGCGAAGTGCTAATGCATCCCTGACATAGGCTTTTCCCTGGCCCTGGCTGCAGCTAAACTCCATGCTCTACGGCAATGCACAACATTAGCTCCATTGTCACCAGGCTAAGAATAGCTGATTATATATATCTGCTCAGCAAAATATATTCAAAATAAGTCCTTTCCTTGTAGCCCTTTTAGCCTCAAATGCATTTTTTTGTATGTATCAAAAAGATGTTACACCGTTACACATTTTAGCAGGATATGTAACACATTTGCGACAAAGCATTGCCTTCCGGCATTTCCACGAATTTGTTCACATGTTAATATGTTAATAAGAACGCTATTGTCCTAAACTATTGCTGTTGCCATTAGCACAGCCAGACACAGTAATAAAATATTTAAGACTAAAAAAGTTTGGGGGTGGGGGCCTAGCTCAGGGGTTGTTTTGCGCTGGGCTTCCCACTACTTGGTCCTGGGTTCAATTCCCGGTTGAGCCTAAGTTGGATGGCTGTTTCATCCATCATCTCATTGCCATGGTCCGTGCCTGTCCTAATTAGGTGCAGAAATACAGGATGTAAAGCCCTAAAACACCCGCCACTAAACATTTTTTTGTCATAACCAGGTTTCAATAGATATGGTGAAAGAAGAATTGTTGTGTTGAAAAAGATTCTTAAATATGTGGTTTAACGAACCAACCATGAGAACTCCTTTTTTAGCATAGATGGTGAGTGCTGGGCGGTTAACACTTGGGTCATACGTTCAAATCTCCATTGTAGCACTCACTGAACAGACTGAACAGTTCAATTGTCTCATGAATATATTCATGCTAAAGACTGACAACAAACTTATCACCATAAACAATTTACCAAGGACAGTTTTCATGGATGAACTCGGCCCAATGCTAGTGTCAAAACACATGTATCATTATATAATTGTGTTATTATTTTAATGAATGTCTGGGAGAACTGTTTAAAAGACCTTGAAATTATCATTGCACTGGAATTCTACCCTAGCCAAATAACTGTTATTACTTGGCACTAGGAATGAATTGGTGATGAAATTTGCCAGAAAAATGTTGGAGGCCTCCAATTATATAAATGAAGAGCCAGGGAAATTGCTGAAATTACTCGGTTAATTGCTCCATCATATGGCCTGAGATTTCAAGTTAGTAATCACCCGACCTTGAGAAATTAACATCAAAGTGCTCCTGTAATTCGCTAATCATCCTCACGCCTCCCATTCTCAAATTCACCAATTGTTTAATAGCCCGTTCATTGGTTGTTTCTAATCTCTAGACTTAAATCACACAAAATGTCACGGTCGTCCTATGAATGCCAATTGCTTTCTGTTTTGTCAACATGGCATTCATAGGACGAACACGACATTTTGTGTGATTTAAGTCTAGAGATTAGAAACAACCAATGAACGGGCTATTAAACAATTGGTGAATTTGAGAATGGGAGGCGTGAGGATGATTAGCGAATTACAGGAGCACTTTGACGGTCAACCACTTATGGAATGAATTAGAAGCTGAAATTGGTTATTCAAAACCATAGCAATGATTGGAGTAGGCTGACACAGCCTCATGGCCACTGCTTGGAGTAATTCTTGGCCTTATGCTTGGTCTAATGCTTGGTGCAATGCTTTGGCCTAATGCTCTCCCTAACTGCTGATATCTAAAATTCGCGTGTAAAATGTAACTTATGACATGACATGTATTCATATTCATCCTCATCTTCATTCACTCTCATCACCATACTTTCCCAGGGCCATACAACCTTCAAGCATTGCTTTTATGTATGGACTTAGGCAACTTACATAATATGATTATATTTATTTGGTATATTGTAATCTTGTATTGCAAATATGACTGTAATTGCCGAAAATTTTTATAAATTCAAACATTTAAATGTTTGGTCTAATGCTTAGTTTAATGTTCGGTCTAATGCTCAGTTTAATGCATAGTATAATGCTCTGTCTAATGCGTTTAATGCTTGGTCTAATGCATAGTCTAATGCTTGGTCTTATGCTACTTGATTTAATTAAACCATAGTTCACTTAGAGTGATATGATCCCTGCTTTTCAGATTTTTTACAGTTGCTAGTGTAGTTTCATGGAAGTTTCTAGATATTTCCACCAGGTGGCTACGACAGAATACTGCACTTGTATTGTATTGACTGGAAAAATTCCCGCCCTTCACTGTGATTGGCTGAAGAAAAGTGCATACTAGCAGCAGTATTTTTTAGTGCATTTTAATGTATACTTGATATTATCATTCACTTGATATCTGTTATTTCCCTGAGAAAGTTGTATTTTTTTAATAGGTTAGTTATGATCTTCTATGTCTGAAAAGCAAAATGATTTATAAGAGGAGAAGAAAGACTTATGTCTTGTTGAATTCGGGGCTGTTCAGTGAAAAGACTCTGTTGCTAGGTGCTCAGTCAGTTTCCATGACTTGTATTGTCTCCCATGGCATGCACCAATAGTGAAAATGAAGTGCAATGCATTGACAATTGTATCAGTAATGTTCTATATCATTATGATGCTCTCCAACATAATCATTTACATCTGTGAACAGACAAGATGGTCCCTAAATCACGACCCCTCATTTGTATTTCATTTGTAATAATGCGTAAAAATGGTGTCCTTAAATGCAAACGTCAAGAATCAGATGAGACAGGAAATATCTCTTCATGAGTGTCGTGCAGAGGGAGACCTTGCAATTGAAGGAGATATTCAAATGAGACATGTGGCAAGCGCTGGTTCCATGGCAGTCACAAGAGAGACTGACTTCAGAGACTAACAAGAGAGACTAATGAATCAATGAGACTACATTGCACATTCAGTGGTGAGAGCATCTCCATTCCCAGCCTTCCAGTTGCTGCTGTTTATGTTATGAGGATGGAGGAAGGAATTATACCAATGATTATACCACCGTTACAGTGTCTTTTAGTCGATCACATTTTGAGATGGGAGCTGATAGTGTCATTGACCTGACTATTTTTCATAGTAATTGAAGTTAAAGTGGGAATTAGGCTCTTGTGAGGAAATTGTCATCACACATACTGCATTTCCGAAAGTGACTTATAATTATATGGGATTTATATATTATGTTTCCCTCTGCAGTTAAATTACTTCTGTGGTGGGGTTGGGGCCTAGCTCAGAGGTAGCGCTCTGGCCTTCCAACTGCTGGGTCCCAGGTTCAATCCCCGGTCGAGCCTAAGTTGGATGGCTGTTTCCTCCTTCGTCTCATTGCCATGGTCTCTGCCTGTCCTAATTAGCCCATTAGGTGCAGAAATAAAGGACACACACACACACACTTCTGTGGTTCATTTTGCAAACGGGAAATATATTTATCCCAGTCCAAACTTACTAGTTCCGGTGCATAGAAAATTCATTTTAGTCCAAGATATTCACCTGAACTGGATGGAGACAGTTCAAGACACATCTGGGAGATGTTTATGTGCACTGGGAATGATAAAAACAGCCATCACGAATAGAAGGATTTAGTGGTGTGCTTTATTGTGGCAATTATGCGTATGTATTTCTAGTGCAATAAACGCGCACTTGAGGATTCTGTGATGTTGGGAAAGAGGAGATATGGAAGAAAAAGTGATGAGATGTGACTTCTTTGCTTGTCAATATATCTAGTCTGCATTTATCAGGTGTGAAATTTCTGTGAATTCTACCTGAATATGTCAAAGAATGAAATGGACAAAAAAGGACCTGCAATATTATAAGATAATACCGGAATAACAGGGGATGCAATTGCTTAATGTATTAGTGAATTACTCCCAACTGTCATTTATAACTTGTGTTTCATTACGGATCCTTTTGCCATACTTTGTTAGAATACAAGATAATATGATACAATATGATTCAATACCATACAATGCAATACAATACAATACAATACCATCCAATATAATTACACTATTCCTTTGAACCAGCCATCACTTATATGTATACATATGACTACTGTGTGCTATCCCACTTTCATCAATCCCTTGTGGTGTGTATGATGGCTTTTTCTCTATACTAAGTGTTGGCAACATCACGCATCCTTGCAGCAGCAGCATCAAACAAGTGGTCAGCTGGTCCTGATGCTGCGCCGCATCTCTGTCCTTCATCATCCAGACTCCCTCAAGTGTCGCGGATACCAGCCAATAAATTTATCAACAGCACAAGATGCGCATACAGGGATGCCACAGGGCGCGGTGGTGTTGCCGTAGCATATCTAGTGGCAGATTATTTTGCTATTCAATGAAGTTGGAGAGTATCAGAACAGGGTCACGGCTGAGTGTGATAGAGTAAGTTGGTAACTTATCAGAATATGTCTTAATAAAATCGGCATATTCATGGCCAATTGTGCAACGTGCGTTTTCAATGCGTTTGGATAAACTAATGGAGAACGCATGGTTTTTGTCTCATTATAATTAGCTAAAAACCATGCGTTTACCATGCGTTTGTCCTTCTTATGGAAAACGCACGTGGCACATTTGGCCATGTTTCAGTGTGTGATTATTCCACGTGTAAAGAAGTATAGGAGGCTGTTGGCTCTTATTACTTATTTAAATGTTTCAGATCAGCATGACACAACAGATTGTAAGCCCAAATACCCGTATTGTTAGACAATAATTGTGTCATTCATTCATCAGGGATAAATTTCAGATGTCATATCACGGGATCCTATGAGGCTTGTACTTAACCAGTCAACTATCACACGATGGCCGCATCAGACTCCTGTTTTAGGCCAGTGAGCTTCATGGTTTATGCGTGGTTTATCACCAGGCAACCTGTGGCTAAATGACGATATAACATGAAGGCATTCCACTGTCCCATCCGTCATCTTGCCTTGCAGCAGCAGCAGCAGCAGCAATTATCCAGTTTACTCCAGTGATGAATTAGAGCACCACTGTGCTACCATTTGTCATCAAAAGTTGGCAGCTGAGGTTCTACATAAATATGTGTAGCTATATTTTACTAAGTGTGTACCAATAACTGCCAGCTGGTTGGAAATTTGCACTCTTTTTACTGATGGAGCATTGAATTGTGAGAAGTATTAAAAACTGACACTGCTTTTAACTTTTTTGCTGTCCGCCATTCAGAGCAAATAAATGTCGTTAAAAAATAACCCATTAGAATATGGATTTGGTAGTGATTTGAGAAAATGAAATGAATGTAAATGTTTCTTTTAACAGTGATGCTTTCTTTTTATTACCAAACCATATGGTATCATTATTGAAAAGCTATGATGTCAAAATCGGCAGAAATCTGGACTAAACCTACATGGCCAAATGTGCCACGTGCATTTTCCATGAGATAGATAAACGCATGGAAAACGCGTGGTTTTTAGCTAATTATAATGAGGCAAAAACCATTCGTTTATCCAAACGCATGGAAAACGCACGTGGCACATTTGGCCACGTACGAGTTAGCATATAACAGCTCCGAGATTGGTGTTTATTTATGGACTGTAAAAAACATGACCATCGGCCGGTAACAAATGAGTCTGGTAATGACACACGATGACAATTGTTTGGGAACAATGGCTGCCACACAATCACTGCCATTGTGACCTCGCCATCAGCAAAATAAACGCAGGGCAAAGTGATGACAGTTCGTGCGAGCCGCCAATGCTAGACAAATTGGCACGCAACTCTACTCATACCGGGACTGTGGGACTGTTGGACTGTTGGATTGTATGGTGCAGATTATATATTATTATATAACCGTGTTTAAAAACTTGGCTAGATTTACATACCATTTCTTTCATATGAAGAAATGAGTTCTACCTAGCCAAAAACCGGTGTTATGAGATGATTCAATGATAATGCCGGATTTGCTGATGATAATTGGTGGTTTGATCATATTTTAGTTTTTCTTTTATAATAGAAGTTGGATGTAGTGTCATTTATCAAAAGAAGCGGCCTTTTCGAAACTTCACAGATGTGTATCCCCTGGCGTCAGTTCAAGTTAATTCTGGCTGACATTGAAGTCGAAATAGTTTCTGTGTACCTTTTTGGCTGTGGTACAACAGAATTTTATGATTTATTAATTTCAATCACCAAATGTGGAGTATTATTTTACTCCTATTATCATCATCAAGCTTTTTTCTGTTTCACCCTGAGGATAATTTTAGGTTTGAATGGTGGAAAATGACAGAGATCTTAAGTGGGCTTTTGCCCGGGCTATTAAGGGAGACTTTTCAGTCCGTCACTTCGTTTTTCAGTGGTGCAAATCAGGCGTTTTGTAAATGCAGGGAGTCAATGGTTTGTAAACTGATATGATCCTGACTTTTATGGCAATTGATCAAGAGCGTTGATTGCCGGTCCCGATCATTCCTCTCAAAAATCGATGATCACTGAAGACATTTCCGCATTGCTGCAACAAACGCTGGCATCACTTGCAAGTTTTTCCGTGGAATAGATCAGCCGTAATCGGATAAAACTGAGAGATATAGTTAAAAAATATCGGCCAATCCAAAGTATCACATATTTGCCAAAAATAAAGATAGTTTAATCATGCCATCAAAGGCGCAGGTGCAACTTAAGTGCATTCAAGTGAAGATTGAGATATCTCATACTTTCAACAGGTTTAATAGTCACAGAATAGTCACTCATAAGCTGCGGATGAAAATACAGACAGTGAGTCAGTCAGTCAGGCGGTGAGTCAGTCAGTCAGTCAATCAATCAGTCAGTCAGTCAGCACGTCAATCAGTCAATCAGTCAGTCAGTCAGTCAATCAGTCAGTTAGTCAATCAGTCAGTCAGTACATCAGTCAGTCAGTCAGTCAGTCAGTCAGTCAGTCAGTGCACGTTATTGAAGTCAGTGCACTGAACAAATTCCTTTATAAAATGGTGAATATCGATGTAGCATTGCAGCTGCATGAGAACAAAATTATAACCTATTTTCGTTTCTTAACCTTGGATGACCAAAAGACATAATCTTGGGTTAAAGGGAGTTAAGGCATCTTAGATGGACCTAAATATCTTGCAGGGGTCTAAACATCTCAGAGGGTCTGGAGGATTTTTGATGAAGTTCACAAAGAGCTGCCTCACTCGCGGGTAATTGACACTGCTCCCTTGAAGAGCATCTCATTCAAATCTTGAATTGCCTTTAATTTTGGGTTGCTCATGTTTCCATTTTCCTGAAGAGAGAAGAACATCAGATGTTTCTTATATCTCCAATGATCCCTGGGAAGCTTCAATGAATTTCTTGGGAGTTCTAGGAACCCCATCTCCTACACTTATTGGAATTTGAGGGCACTATGTGGTTCAGTTGATGGCATATTATGAAATCTTTAAATCATCAAAATTCATTATAACATAAATCTGGCAATTGGAGATAATTGTAGATAAGAAATTTTAGATAAGAAAAAAAGGCCTATCGTCTTTCTGTTTTAATCTTTTTGTTTAAATCATCTTCAGTGGAGTATTCTTCTGTTGTGTATTATTAAATTTTACAAGAGTGAATGCATCTCAGACGATATGACCAGCAGGCAGAGGCAGATGTGATGATGAGGTGCCAGGAGTACACCGTAGTGGAATTGCTGCCTCATTGGTGGGTCTTTTACTTGCCTCAGCATAGATACCTATTACCATGTCCTGTCAAATTGAAGTGAGGTTTCACAACTTCTGACTTGGATATAGGCGTTTGTTCAAAGAAATGTCATTCAGAAAATAACTATCGTTGCCCAAACACCCTAATTGGCCTTGCTCATACACTGCCTAAGCCTGGATATCCAAACTACATTGAATTACACACAACTTGGATTTGTGTGTTTTGCAGACAAAATTGAAATGGCGTCTACTTTAAAGATGCTGCATTGCGAGTTCTACTTCTTTAAAATTCATGACTTGGCTCAGATCACTTTTGCTGTAATGCATCTTAATTGCTTGTGAAATCCTAAGACATTCTATATCCTTCTCGCACCATCATTAATCTAGGGGATGAAAGATTATCACTCATTTCATTATTGCCTCAGACTATAGCTATTTAGAGATGAATGTCAACTTGAGTCCATTATATTTCTTAAATGACTTTTTAACTTGGTAAGAGCTGAAATATGATTGATTATTGGGCTGTCTCAATTTTTTATATGATTATATAAGCCGCGTAGAGATAACATTATGGTTCTTTCCAGAATACACATCAAATTAAAAGGACATTAATCGTGATATAAACCATATTAATTTGAAAATTGAACTAATTAATGTTCCGAATTGAAGGAATAAATTTCAAATGCAATAGATATTGTCATATTGATCACACGATTCTAACTTACTAGAGCAACCAGTACTGTAATTTCGCAGAAAAATAACAAAAATCAACTGAATGATAAGGTGTCAAATATATATTAAAATGCACTAAAAATACTGCTGCTAGGATGCACTTTGCTTCAGCCAATCACGGCCAAGAGCGGGAACTTTTTCAGCCAATAGAATTGCAGTATTCTGTCATATCTACCTGGTGGAAATATAGAGAACCTTCCGTGAAAATCCACTATTGGCTTGGTAAATCGCATTTGGTTTTAATTTCATGATCTTGTAATGTTGTCTTGGTTCCACGTGAGTGAGCAGCTTGTTCCAGAGAAGTTTGGTGAACGGGATCACATTTGCACTTATTGAAATAAACTACCTGGCGTACTCAAATGCTCTCCAATTAAACCAGCTTTTTTAATCAGTCTGGATTTGGATGCATTTTAAGCTTTGTGTAGGTAGTTCATGAAATGACAGTTACAGCTATTTCTTTTTCCAGTGCAAGCTACTAATATTCAATTCATGAATATGTTTTCTCTGGTGTTTCTTAACAGGATATTGGTCAACTTTGCCATCGTCATTGTTGCTATTGTGTTAAAGATAGTTGAAACAAAAAATGGAAACTAATACATATTTTTGTTGTGTGCTGAAAACAAGATTCATAGGTTGTTTTATGTAGCCAAGGCTGGTAAAGTGAAACGAACGACCTTTTTTATGTTATTTCATATCATGGAATTGAGACTTATGTGGTCGATTTCAAAGTCAGAAAAACACGATTTTGTAGATTTTGCTAAACATATTGGACGTTTGGCATTTGGGCAAATTCTCAAAAGACGAAGTATGCAGAATTGATGAGTTGAGGCCAACACTGAACTGTGCAATGCAAAATGTCAAGAAAACATCTGAGTGAGATTTGAGTGAATCGAACAGGGAACATGAGAGAATTATGAGCACAGATGATGGATGGGAAAAGGGTTAGGTGGGAAATACACGCAATTATTTTGCTCCATTTTGTTTTTTTATATCAATTGCCATGAGAGTTGCAGATGTACAGAAATGAACAAAATGTGGTACAGAAATGAAGGCTGGGTAGAGTTTAAGAAGAGCTGCTACAGAAATGAAGAAAAAGTGGTACAGAAACGAAGAGAAGTTGGTACAAAAATGAAGAAAATCAACCATGATCAAATCAGAACAAGTTTGAGCCTATTTCAACTCATTGGCAATGTATGACCAAGAAGCCTCCAATCAATGACTTGATGCTATGTATAAGTCAATACTATAGTATTAAATGTTATACTTTGACCCCTAATGACAGTCTGTTTTGTCCAACATAGATTCTATTACCAGATATATTTCATGTGTACAGCATTCTCACGCATCGATTTCTTTGTTCCCTCACATGCATCTGATCAAGTTGGTCGCGATCGAAAAGATGAATAGTAATTTTCAGCCTGGCAGCTTGAGTGGCCTCCTTGCCTCTCTCAGCCCTGTTCCTAATTACACAAACGTCAAGAAATATTTCATGGGCAAGTGGATCCTGAAACACTGCACCCGATGACTCCATACTTTGTCAGATTCCCAGGACTTTATCTCCACCTCATTTGCACTGCAGCAAAAAAGGGCCATGCTCAAACGACGTTCTCTAACGGCCTTTCTTATATTAGCATCATGAAGTTGCGAGACATTGCAGTTTGCACAAGAAGCCTAGTCAACCGCAATTGAGTCGATCGACAAACTTCAGTGACAATGAAAAATGTACTTACACATGTCCTTACTGTTGTGATGAACCATTAAGTTCAGTCCGCTTTATCGAGTCAGCTTCAATTAACCAAAATGTCCTACATTTATTGTCTGGAGCATGCTGACAGTTTCTTGCAGCTATCACAAAGCATTGATTTGGTAAGTTCTAATTTATTCATTTTTACTGGATGTAAGGCTGTTGCCATATGCAGTTAGTTTCATAAAATACGGTCGACTCTAGCTGTCTGTAGCGACCTGTACCTGGCTGTGGTCTAAACATGCTAAAGCCAGCTGCTTCTGTCCACTTCTATAGCTAATAGTCGGCTTACATATATCACCAGATAAATATGATCGATAATATAATATAATAGAAATTAATCAAATATATCATAAATACGTACTTTTAGATTCGGTTTTGAGTAGCCAGCTATGATAGCTTTGTCTAGTTTGAATTTGAGGGTCGTTTTTAATTAAACTAACTGCATAATACTTTTCTGCTGACATACTGGGGAGCACGTGTGACGTGTTTGCCTGTACAATGTAGTAGACTAATAATTGAAATTATTTATTTATTTATTTATTAGTCCTAGTCACGAGTTGTGATCAGTTCTAGGTGATTGGCTTTGGATTGCAACAATCCAAATATAGGCATAGGGGTGCCAAAAAAAAAGTGTCAGAAACCTGCCTCCTCAACCATGCATCTACCAGCATCAGCAGCAACAGCCATAGCAGTCGTAGCAGCAGCAACAGCAGCAGCAGCAGCATAAGTAGCATCTTAGGGAGGATTAGAAGAACAGACAATACTCTTTGGGGTATTTGTTGGTTAGGGGTATCAGGGCGATGTTATTGACGCATGCAATAAATGTCTGAATGCTGTATGGCCTTGACAAAGTTCAAGGGCAATCGAAACAAATTTCAAAACGAAACAATAAACACTCCAGGCTGCTTGTACAAACACATGGTTAGCCAAGAAAGACAATACTTTTCTGTCTTTCTCGAACAATACTGTTAATGGAAGAAGATTACAATACTTTCCTGGGAAATATATTGAATAATTTCCTTTAATTTCTCTGCTACGTAGTACATATCGTTGTTACGAACATATCGATAAAATTGTCCTAGGAAAGTAATATATTTTCTTCTTCTTTTCTTTGTGGTATTAGACAGAATGCACTCCTTTGCATTGTGTCAGTGTTTTGTTGGTGTGTCAGCCTATGTTTTGTTAGTAAGTCAGTCATAGGCGTAGGAGGCACCTTTCTTTTGGGGGGGCAAAGGTCATCTTGCCCGAATTTTAAGGCTTTTATTAGCACCCCTTTATGCCCGAATTTTTCAACTTTTTGCCCGAATTTTTGGCTTTCTTGGACACTTGGGGCAATTGCCCCCCCTGCCCCCCACCTTTTACGCCTATGATGTCAGTGCATTGTCCATATTATTGACATGACAAGGTGTGTTTGTCAGGTGCACATGTTTTTGATTACTTTGACACGAGACACAATCATCCGCAGTGCCATGCAGGTGGAAGTTGTTATTGGAATGCAAATGTTTTTATTCCAAGCCAAGGACAGTGCATGTACATGCTATCATTATTTGTATTAAAATGGGATGGGGGGGGGGGGGGGTTAACACTGTTTTTACCTATAAGCCAAGCGACCTAATCATGAGGGGTGGGGGCCTAGCTCAGTGGTAGCGCGCTGGGCTTCCAACCACTGGGTCCCGGGTTCAATTCCCGGTTGAGCCTATGTTGGATGGCTGTTTCATCCTTCGTCTCATTGCCATGGTTCCTACCTGTCCTAATTAACCCATCAGGTGCAGAAATACAGGACGTAAAACCCTAATCCACCACCACCACCTAATCATGCACATTCTTTGCTAGATTACCTAGTTGAACAAAACGATTGGTTAAACTATGTAGCCCATAGGCTGAGTATAGACTTAAGAAATCTTCTCTTAAAACACAAGAGAAATGGTATCATATTTTTTTAGTTAAGGCAACTTTTCTGAATTGCCTGCTTGACAGAACAAGAATTGCGTAAACTCCGCACCTTTAATACCATAAGCCAGCCAGACTATAAGAGAAATTGATTAATTTACCTTAGATGAGTAAACGAGTAAAACATGTACATAATTAGGTCGCTATGGTGTGAGGTGACACCACATAGTGTTAAGTATGGAACAAAATATCGAATATGGTGCAGTGCAGGTGATGAATTTAACATAAATCTGTTTTATTGCAGTATTTATAGTCTGCAATATGCAATAATAAACTGAGTTGGCCGTGTCACGATAGTAGCTGTCTCCACAAATTTAGCATGTGCTTTGCATTCCTGATTTTATGCTCGTATTTTGTTAGGGTTGATATAAATTTAACTGGAATAAGGGGCTGATTCATCTGTTCCCCACCCAACTCTCCACCTTATTTATGAACTCTTCAGATTCACGCTTCATATTTAATTGAGATGCTGCAACTTGGTAGCTCTTGACGGAGTCTAATTCTCAGTGGATGATGGGGGTTATAATCTAGTGCCATTTGCTCCTGACTAAATAAACATGATGAATTTCAAATTAAGCGGAATCCGTTTCGTCACTTGAGCGCCGTTTCGTGTCACATGTGTCGTTTCGGTTAGCCGCTTTTGCATGGTGACGATTTGACTGTCAACAGTTAATGAGTCATTCAGCACTCTGTAACAACTCTGCGGGCCGTGGCTTCTGATTTGAAGAGGGGGGGGGGGGGGGGTGGAAATACCCGTGTGATAAGGGGCGCAGGAAACCCGAGCCCTGCGGGTGACTTTGATAAAATATTACAGGAAATTATCCCCTCCTTACATGCAAAGATGCCCGTTCGCGTGTTGATTATTGGAAAATGCCATTATCATATCCTTGAGGGGCGATTGGGTGACAGGCCCAAGTGGACTTAGCCAGGGCATTAATTCGCCTCATGCATTTTGCTCCACATGGGTGTAACTGTAAAAGCAGCTATTTGCTATAGTGTGACTCACAACTGTAGGTCTACCTACTGAAGAAGATTAGTTACAAATACGTTTATTTATGACAAAAACTGGAAATTGATATTAGTGAAAACGGACATGACTGCATTGTCACGAAATGATATCAGTTTATCAGCACAGAAATAACTAAAATGTTAAAGAAGGAAAACGAATGAAATATATTGAATTTCTTGTTGGTAAGGAAAAAGTCACCTGTCATAAAGCAGAGGTAGACTGGATATTAAGCGTAGTCTACCGATATCCTTCACATTTTATTTTTTAAGTTTTTGTGCCTCTAAAAGCCTGTTTTCTTTCAAAATTAACAAATATTTGCTTGCGGGTGTGGTGAATAACGAATAGAACAGGTAGAGTGTGTGCCAAGCAACAAGGACATGCCTTGAGCAATCAAGGAGCCAAGCAAGCAGCCAAAACAACTAGCCAAAGCAAGCAAGCAACCAGCCAACCAATGATTTGATTTGATTGGAATTTAATTGAATTTATTTGCCAATAAATGATAAATATACATTTGTTATACAAAAACCATTTGTAGGGGTGACTAGCACAAAATATGAAGGGCTAGTGGAGACTGCAAAACATAGTGGAAATAGAAGCATTGGACACTTGAGTGAAGCTGCTACACCCAATCGGAGCGGCCGAATTTGATGCTGGACGCTTTGGCAATGGACACGATGACCAAACACTGACCACAAGCCAGAGTGTCATGTGCTGCCAGGATAAGCAAATATCGATGGTCACTTTGATATGTGCCATGTGCCGCAATATTCCGTCTGGCCCTGCTGTATAATGTTTTAGCCACGTCATTGTGACGTCAAGAATACCGATGCCTGTTGAGTGATGATGAAATTCACGAAGTTAAAGTTTAAGTTATCCTGACTTGGAGTTTTTACTTTACTTTGTATGCTTCATGTTATCAGTCTACATGTTATTTTGAAAGTTGCTGAGTAAACCACTTTTCAATTTAAAAAAATAGAAATCATCGTTTTATAATATTACTTGGGAATAATCCTTGAATGTCATTGAGATGCGTTATCATATGCACAAGTCAGTCTCAAATAATTATGATCTATCTAATTATGATCTAATAGAACCACTTCCTCATATGACAGGTGATGCATGGATTTGCTGCTGAAACAGGATGCTGAAGAACCAGTTCTCGTCATTCACAAGCCATCCAAGCCATTTTGTTCAGTTTAAGTCTTGTGTGAATCTCTAAATGTGTCTAACCCTGGGACTAAAGCAGGTTTGGAATAGCGGGTCATTAGGGCCTGACACGGTTGGTAAATATGGAATGCATTGAGGAGTTGCCTGGGAGCTAGCTTGTCACCCAGTAATGCCTCTTGCCCACTGCCTCTGGCTCCCAGCAGCTCACAGGCACAACCTCTGCTTCTACAGGATGGGCTGAGCGTGTGCCCCAGCATAGACACACTTCTAACCTCTTAACTTACAACTTTAGTTTCTGCTGAAAACCTGGCTAAAACTCGCCCACACAATCCTGCTACAAACATTGGCTGAGCTGAAAGTTGAAGAGTTACAGTTTTAAAGTTTTAGGTACTTTGACGACGTTGCATTCTATTGAACTTTATAAGTGGCCGGATGACTGTGAAGATGTTTGTCTTATTGGTTGTCCGAGACAGATGTAATCATGAAATGATACAATGGGGAACCAAATTAAGCATTGAGAACAAGGCAACAGGTTCTGAACAGGGAGTCAAACACATGACGTCTGATCAACTACCTTACAACCCAAATCTTTTTAAAAAGTTTTATCAGTTTGACAGCGTCTACATGGCCACATGTGCCATGTACGTTTTCCATGAGAAGGATAAACGCATGGAAAACGCATGGTTTTTGCCTAATTGAAATGAAATGAAAACCACGCATTTTCAATGCGTTTATCCAAACGCATGGAAAACGCGCGTAGCACATTTGGCCATGTAGAATGCACCCCATAGCCATTTTGACTAATAGATGGTCAAATATCTACCAAGTTAGCCGATTTGACTAACAATCTAGTGTGTGTGACTGTGTGAGTGATTTTCCCCATCTGTGCTCTAATGTCTTTACTAAGGTGTTGCATGACATATGCTAGTACAATTGGCTCTTTTTTACCTTAGTCTGAGCAAGTCTGAGAGTTAGAACATAGCTAATCGATCTAGTCTGGCAAAAACACGGAAGCAGGAAAAGGTTTTGCTGATTGTTGATTGGACATTTGCAATACATGGCCAATTGTGCCACATTCGTTTTCCATGCGTTTGGACAAACGCATGGAAAACGCAGTTGTTGCTTCATTATAATAAGCTAAAAACCATGCGTTTTCCGTGCGTTTATCCTTCTCATGGACAACGCATGTGGCACATTTGGCAAAAGTATGATAGTACGTGTTTTGCAGCTGCCCGCAAGTTGCTAATAATAAACAGAGGAAAATAACATCCTATAAATTGGCATCATTGGGGAATTGACCTTGATCTGGCTTGTGGATCTATTTTCTTTGCTGCTGCGATGTTCCTTGCAGTAAGGGAACGAAGTATCATGTGTCCTCGTGTTTATACACAGAGTAGACATGATCCCGTTGAAGTAACAGCAATTGATCCGCGGCCTAAGTGCTTTGGGCTCGTGGGTCTTTGACCAGTGGTCAAATGTGGTCATTCAGTGACCCCCCCCCCATCTCCTCTCTGAGGAAAACATCACCTAGAAGTTATTGATGTACACAGTGGCTATACTTAGCTCCCGTCAATAAAACCCAATGTGGTTTTGCCCTGTGAAATGTGTAGACATAATCTGACATGCACACAATGGCAATTTGCATAGCAATTTGTCAGATATAATGCATCATATATATTTAATAATGATGAAATTATGTCTCATCATGACTGACAGGGCCAAATTTATCTTGTGTATCTTTGTCGGATGAGATATAAATACACCTGCACAGTTGATCTAAATGACAATGTTACCTGTAATTTGTTTCTCATCATTCTGATTGATTACGGTGATGTTTAAGCAGTTTAAGAAAACGTTAAACTGAGATGAGGATCAAATGAAGCACCAGACCAATTACAGATGCTGCTGCAAGGGATGAAGATTCTTCTTTTGATCTGATTATTCTTTCATGATTTCCTAAATTCCTAGAATATTGAAGTTTTGCCAATTTCCAACCCATTGATGCATTCCAGGGTTTCTGTGTTTTAATAGAGTTTGATGTTTCTGTTGTGATAAACACCGCAGCTTGTGAGATAAATGTGATTCATGTATTCATATTTACAAGAGCTTGTACTAAGAAGGTGTGAGATCAGAGGTAAACTCAGCCTTACAAAAACTCTGGTAACTGACACAATTTGTCATGTCATAATGACACAAGTTAATGGTCACTGTCCATTCTAAAGGTGGTCTTTTTCTGTTCCCAATTTTCAGCGCACCTGCTCGCCTTTCGCAAAAGATTGCTATGCCAGAAGGAGTTGTTCTACGGACTCAACAGTTAATTTGCAAATGTTTGTGCCATTCAATCAATAGATTTTCGGTATAAAGTCTTCATAGAGTGGACCACCATGGTGGGGAAAGGTTGTAAAATAGCATACGATTCGAAGGAGGTGGTGGAATATGGTCATTTATTCAAGAGACATGGAAATTTATACTCAAATATTGAAACAAGCATCGGCCGGGTCTTGTTTTCCATATACAATAGGTGTTAATATAGATCCTTGTGGTGCACCTCCTGATATGCCTTGTCCATCTTACCGTCCATTTGAATCTTGTATCTTCCTGGTTGCATCGTACTGGTCCATCTTACTGGCTGACAGGTCCCCTTCTCTGTAGCTTTGCGATGGCCACGGGGCATCTATGTTGCATCTCTGCTGCTGTTGCTGCTGAGGCAGGTAGTGATGGGGATGTTGCTACAACTAATGGCAACTGGCCATCTCTAATACCTGTGTGTTTTGTCCTGGTCATTGTAACCAGAGTATTACAGGGCGGAATAATATTACCCGAGGTATACAATTGTGCTGTCTGATAGGATATTACTCGAATGTATGGGTTTCTGGTCCTTATTGTGCTTCTGTATTTGGCTCTGCCACAGGAGCACAGGATGCCCGGTTGTAACGCGAAGTGACACTTACCTTATTATTTCCATATCACGTACCTGTTTTCAGCTGCTGCACAGGTTATTTGTTTGATTCTCATTGGCCTAGATTATTTTGGGGAAAACAGGACATTGCTTGCCCATAAACTAAATACTTGCTGGTTTTACTGTGGTGTTAGTGTTTCCGAGGCTATATTATAATGACATGATGAAGCTGCCCTCAGCTTGCCAAAGGACACCTAAAGTCTTTTCAGAATCGCCTAAAAGGCTCTATTGTTGATATATTTTATTTACCTGGATATTAAGGACACCTTGTCATAGCGGCCAATATATGGTGGCCAAAAACAACGAGGCTCTCCTGTATTATGTGTATGTATTAAGTGAGTATTTGCTGCCTGTACCCCCATGAAACGAGCACCAGTAACAGACAGTATGGCTGCTGCACCACACCGGCTTGTCACCTTATAAAGACAGACAATATATTTTGGCCTTAGCCAGGACTGCCTTATCCTTCGTGACTAGTTGACGTTTTACAGCCGGTTCCTGTAATCAGCACAGCTTTCAATCATTTTATCCGCTCGTCTTTGCTAAACGAAATGGCACTCTGCTTGATGTCTTCAGTTATCTCTTCCCATCTGTTTTCATCCCCTCTCATCAGCCTTACATCTAAACTTCACTCTTTTATCTGTCTTTGATTCATCCCAGCCCACTGGACCTGATTTCTGTCATCTTGGTGGTGTATTGGTGCCATAAGATGCCACACCTAAGTTGCCACAAGTTTGCCATCAGGTTCCAATAAGGTTGCCATGAGGTTCCAATAAGGTTGCCATGAGGGGCCCATAAGGTTGCCATGAGGTTCCCATAAAGTTGCCATAAGGTTGCCATGAGGTTCCAATAAGGTTGCCATGAGGTGCCAATAAGGTTCCCATAAGGTTGCCATGAGGTTGCCATGAGGTTCCAATGAGCATATATGATAAGGTTGCCATGAGGTTGTCATGAGGAGCCATAAGGTTGCCATGAGGAGCCATAAGTTTGCCATGAGGAGCCATCAGGTTGCCATGAGATTCCCATAAGGTCTCCATGAGGTTCCCATAAGGTTCCCATTAGGTTGCTATCAGGTTCCCATAAGGTTGCCATGAGGTTGGCACAATGCCAGGCTATGATTATGCATCGTCGTAAGGCTGGTTTGCCTTATATTAGAATCTTTTTACCAATAAACACAAGAAGGAAAAATAAAACAAAAGGATGATATAAAGTATAAAAACAAAAAATGTAGGAATCGTGATTTAATCTACTTAAAAGCATCGATATCTCAGTGGCTGTTTTTGCTGAGTCGCGTAGAAATTTCATGTGAATGAACGTTTTATATATCAATAGAATTTCTGGACAATATTCATAATTTGATTGTCAGGAGATCCTTCAACATCATGAATGGCATGTCAATAGCGATCTATATTTATCTTGGAGGTGTCACCTTTTAGTACATGTGTTGAGGCTCCTTTTTGTGTTTTTTTGGTACTTGTGAAATTCTATACACAAATGTGCAATATTGATAAAACGATTGCTAGTTCGCGCATGACTGTGAACGTGAATATTTCCTCTCACGAGTTCTTACTTTGCTTTGTGTCTGGTCAGTACTTTTTCTGCAGTCGAGACGATGGACATGACTGTGTGGGTCTTTTTTCGTCTTTCTGCACTTTATGCCTTTTTCCCCTTTCCTCTGGTAATATTTGATCTCCCAGTTGTGGTCATCGGTTTTTTTCAGAAGACGTTAATTGAAATGAAGACATATTGATTGGAATTAAGAAGTCCTTTGCCTGCCCTGAGTAAATAAATCATTGGAAGACTAAAGAAAAGAACTTCAAGGCCTGAGAAGAGCTCCCTAATCCTTATGTACCCCCAAGACAATGCAGTGAAATGATGGGAAACCATATCTCTCTTGCTAATACTCTGCTGATTAACAGCCTCCCTCTTTGATGTAGCATATGTTGTGGCCTTGCGAAAAAGCTGCTGACAAATCACCTCCTTGTGGTACACCTCAAAGGGTTAGAATGCATTTCCTTATGTTGCCATTAATCCCCCCCCCCCCGCATCAAATGAAAACATCAAGACAAGACATTCACTCACCTGTTAATTAGAGAAAGAAGCCATGGGATTCTAAGGAAGGGGTCATGTTCGCCATTGAGACATCTCTGCCTTTCTAAGCCTTTTATGGCCTTTTTCCATGTATCCACCATCTATAATTTCAATGACACCTCTAAAAAGGCAAGGGCATTTATTGTGATGACACACAAGCATCCGGGGATTAATATGGGCTTCCCGAGGTTTCTATGCATGATGCATGATGAAAACATGCCTTCATCTTAGATCTTGTCTTAATAATAGATTATGTAATTAGAATATTAATAAAAGTGTTGTTTATATATATCCATATGAGTTGATATTTCCCACAAGTGAAATAATCCTTATTTCTATGACCAGAGCAGATTTTCAACCCACTACTACAAACCTTGAATGGAAACTGGGTTGATTCAACTAATTATTACTATGGTGGTGAGATGGTTAATTGGTGATTTGTCCTGCTACCCTTAATTTTATACTTATTGGCATAGAAACCTCGGGAAGCCCATATTAATCCCCGGATGCTTGTGTGTCATCACAATAAATGCCCTTGCCTTTTTTTCTAAAAAGGCAAGGGCATTTATTGTGATGACACACAAGCATCCGGGGATTAATATGGGCTTCCCGAGGTTTCTATGCATGATGCATGATGAAAACATGCCTTCATCTTAGATCTTGTCTTAATAATAGATTATGTAATTAGAATATTAATAAAAGTGTTGTTTATATATATCCATATGAGTTGATATTTCCCACAAGTGAATAATCCTTATTTCTATGACCAGAGCAGATTTTCAACCCACTACTACAAACCTTGAATGGAAACTGGGTTGATTCAACTAATTATTACTATGGTGGTGAGATGGTTAATTGGTGATTTGTCCTGCTACCCTTAATTTTACACTTATTTACATGAACATTAGTCAGCCAATACCATTGACAGCTCCCTCATCATGCCTTTTTATGGTTAAAACAAGGGACTGACAAGTCAGTTGCATGAGGCTCATGTTCAACTGACATGTTATTTAGCTTGCATTATTGGATAAGCTTGCTCACCCAACATGTTGATGTCATATGGTGGCCAGGTTTACAGAGTGGTGGGGAAATTCTCAATGGTACTAGGAGTAGGACAGAAAACTCTTTCTTCAAGTAGAACATAATTTGTTATAGTTTTGTCTATGCTGCACAAATGGTGGCTTTTCTTGCCTTAAGCAGAGATGACAGTCCAGTCAGCTCTAAATCCTCAAATTTATCTGCTAGCACAAGCTGCCCATCATCAGCACAAACAACACTACTGGAAATAGATGTTTTGTAACTAAACAACTTCACTCTTTGATACCTCGGACACTTTCGTCTTGGTCAGCCCCTGTTTGCCGAATTCATCCACCATATTATCATGATTTTAGACACTGGAGTCATCCTTGAGTTCTGCTGGCTTCTTGCGTTTGGCCATCCTGTCGCTAGTAATAAGGTTGATTTATATTTGCCTTACACTTGGGGTGAATTCCATTTGTAGCGTCTTCCCGGGGGCCTTGCTAATAGTTTGCCGTGTGAAGCATCAGTCTCGCGGTGTTTAACTTGTTAAAGCTTATCTCTCCCCCCCCCTCCCTTCGCCATCATGGTCGCGTCTGGCTGAAGACTGGTGCAACGCATCACTCACCGGTTGTTTGCTTCCCAGCCAGGCGTTCTGTAGCGTCTTCATCCCTTGCATACATTATTTATTGTTACAGTCCTGGTGATATTTTGAGATTAGAGTATTTTGACAATGTATCTGCAATGAGAGACGCAGACATATGGAATGCTATGCAGTGTAATACTAACCATTGTTTATGTCCCTTTTGCTGTCTTTTTGCATAATTATGCTGAGCTCCGCAATTTTTTAACAGGTCCCAACATGTAGTCCACACATGAATGAATAAAAAAAAATCAGACCAATGACTAAACTACCTAGTCGTCTACAGTAACACCAACAGATCGTTTATTCCACTTGTTCAAAATATATTGCAAGTGATGAGGGACTCACCCCCTCACCCCTCAAATACAAAAACAACAACCAATTTATCACAATTCACTTAATTCTGGTGAAAGGGAAGCGATACTAGGACAAATGTTTATTTATTGAAATGAGTATAAATTAGGTATAAATCACTAAACTGTAAATGGTATGATAATGTAAGAATTAGTTTAAATATCAGTGACAATAGCAGCACCTGTACATGTTTTAAGTCCAGACATGTACAATTAAAGACATGTACAATTGTACAATTAAAAACAAATTAATTCCTTGCAAAATCCACATCTTGCTGATATTCAGTGGGCCGCTAATGCTGCCCTGAATTTGCATTTCAACCTACTTTTCCAGCTTCATGCCCACATTTTCAAGGAGATAGATAGATATAGATAGATAACATTTTATTTATGTCGTATGATAAATACAACAAACATTAGCTCATAGAGCTAAATATTTAGTGACAATCAACAATAACAACAGTAATACAATAATAAAATAAGGTAAAATGTACTAGGTTGACCAAAACTTCATACAAATATTACAACTGCACTTTGGTTCTTCCCACACTGATATTGTTTAAACATCTTTACATCAATTACATCTTATAAGTACTTGAAAAATTATGTCATAAATGTGCACAATTGTAACTCATAGTTTGTCTACCTAACATGGCAGTGTTGTGCATGGTAACATAAGTATACAAGGATCTCGAAGATTGTGTTTAACTTACTTTACAATAAATAATCAATTGAGATATACAGGATTTATTTGATAAATACACTTGAACACTTTCAAAACACTGGCCTTATGAACATCTCTATTTTTCTCACCGATTTTATGCTACAAAATGTCCCAGACTGTGGAATAAAAGTTAAAACATGATGTTATATATAAGTAATATCAGTAATATCAGTAATATCAGTAGAGTAATGCATTTTAAGTTGCCTGACGCGTGGGCAGTCAATTCTAGGGATGTATGGTACAATGTATATCGTATATCTTTTTGCCACTAGTTCTTGGAATGAACTTATCTTTCTTTTCCCGCTGTGCTTCTGCTGGCTTAGTCGGGTTGAAAGATCAGAGCCAAACGGATCGGATGCATGTAGCATGGAATATAGATGAGTTTGGGAGGAGTTGGAACATTGTATTATTGAAGAAGAGGCTGATCAGTGTTGACAAGGTGATGGCACCTGATCCAGACGCCTAGCTCTCCCTAGAAACACTACTGGTCGTGGCCTGCACGAGACAGATGGGCCCCACACCCCTCACTTATGCACATTGCACACAGTCTTAGAGAATAGAAGGCCTTAGAAAGGATGCTGCCATGCCATAGAAGGTGTAAGGCAAGGAGGGTCACTAAGGCCAACAAACTCAAGTGTATTCTCTTAATGCGGTTTAAGGTGAAGCGCTTGAGGGAGGTTACAGGATGAATGCATAAATTGTGTAAATAATCAGGGAAGCTGGGCAGTTGCTAGCATGCGGGAAGTTAATTCACAACGTGTTGAGAAAGGATTGCTGACCTCCACCACTGCTGGCGAATTGATGTCAGGACTGTGTAAAAAAAATCAGGAACACAAATATGAAGCTGTGAATCGTTTAATTACCAGTATGGCCATATCATACAGTTAGTTTCATAAAATATGGTCGACTCTAAACAGATGTAGCAAACTATTCCTGGTTGTAGCTATAACTGGCTAAAGCCAGCTGCTTCTGTCTAATCCTCACTTAAAGTTGTGCAATCAACATGCATCTTTTTTTAACAAGAAATGACAAGCTCTTAACTTATGCACCAAATGGTGCTGCATCAACTTTAAGATCCGGCTATCCATAGCCAGCAATAGCCAGACAGTTCCGTTTAGTGGCAGGGAGCATCGTATAGCAGAAGTTGTCTAGCTTGTCTAGGTTGAATTTTACAGGCCGTTTTTAATGAAACTAACTCAATGTCCCTGTCTTCCTTATTATTATGCACAAGATGACGACCACATCATCTGCTGGAAACTTAAAAATGGTGCATGATGCTCTGTAACACCACAAACAAAGAGAAAGGATAATGATAAAACATGTAAGTTAGTTCTTTGTAACATGCATTGATGCCAAGTCATTGAAGATAACTTGGACGATACCACCTGCATGAGTGCATTAAACATGGGCCCCATGTTTATGTGTATAGACTCGCACCGTGGAGCAGCCGATCTCATGTAGTGGCCCAAAGTGGGTGGTCTGGTCCTTGAAGCCCACATTACCATCTAATCAAGAATGTATTGCTTCCAGGGGACCTTTCTTTCGTGGCTGCTGCATTTTAAGACCTTTTGGGGCAACATGGATGTATCTAGGGCTAGTTTATGGCCACAATTGCTGCAGAAGTGTCTATCACTGAACTAAAACCGTTACAATAT
This sequence comes from Alitta virens, assembly GCA_932294295.1. Lineage (NCBI taxonomy): Eukaryota > Metazoa > Annelida > Polychaeta > Phyllodocida > Nereididae > Alitta > Alitta virens. The sequence continues at coordinate 9,365,861 of OW028574.1, forward strand.
ATCTAGTATCAGGAAATTCCTCTGTATGACACGATCTCTTGGTCTTTCCTTGGTTTTGAAGTTATGAAGTGATGCTGTGTAGAAAGGTAGATCTGCATGGATCGCGGATGACCCTTTTGTAAAAAGGACCACTTTGAGGAATCAATTTTCCAGCTGAAGCGGGTAAGTAGGGGTGGCTGGATCTTCCTGGGGATGGTGTGAAAATCATAGCTTGCATAAAATCTGAAGCGGGGTTTAATTCCTAATTGCCCTAATCGATAGTGTGAAAAAGCCTATAATTTTCCAATAGACTTGGTTTGCTGGAGCCAGTGATTGTGCTATCGCTTTGCACTGGATGGTACTGAAGGGTGTAGTTGCTTTGATTGATTATTAATATGGTGGAGAACCTGGTCATCCCAGATGCCTTTTGAGATAGAGGTTGGACAAAGGTGCTGCTCATATGATTGGGCATGTGCTTATTAAGTGTGAAGGGATGGGACTGTGGCCGTCAAGCCACACGGATGCAACTGATGCTGCTGCTGCTGCTACTGCTGCTGCTGCTGTAACAGACACGGTGCCGCTGATCCCGATGTCATTAAGGTGCCTGCCACGGCTTATTACAGGCTAAATGTCAGGATGGGGCCAGTTACGTGCTGAGCAACCTCCCCCACAATTCTCGGTGCTGTTACAGTGCCCTGCAACAGTGCCCTGCAACAGTTACAGTGCCCTGCAACAGTGCCCTGCAACAGTGCCATGTACTCAGGTGCTTGCTAGACGCCCAATCGAAAAGTCATATGACCTCGGTGACCTTATACAATTAGTGCAGGCCTTCGTTATTATGTCCTCTACTGGTGCAGAGTGTTCAGGTCTTCATGGTTGGGTACTTTTCATACTGGATAAAAAAATTTAGTACAATCGTACAATCGGCAGGATAATTGTCCAGGTACGGATAGCTTACTACCTCTGACACTGACTCAGAGGTAGCGCACTTCCAACCGCTGGGTCCCAAGTTCGATTCCCGGTCGAGCCTAAGTTTGATGGCTGTTTCATCCTTCATCTCATTGCCATGGTCCCCGCCTGTCCTAATTAGCCCAACTGGTGCAGACATACAGGACGTAAAGCCCTAATCACCCACCCACCTGACATCCGACTCATTTAACACCTGGTTATACACTATTTGTCAATCCCCTCATATTACGAAAGCCAGTTATGACGTCTTCCCTGTCCCACATAAATATGTTTGTTATAAGCTGATAAGACTGAAACAAGATCCCAGTTCTTTCCAGGTGAATGGGTCTTGTTACACTGCATTAATAATGTGGTGGTGAGGTGGCCTCAAAGCTGGGTTGACCTGTGCATGCCCACCTTTATGCCCTCTTTAGTGGGTTATAGATGCTTCACCTCGTAATGGCGCATATGGAAGGGCCTTGCGGATGTTTGGGGTCTATTTGCTCTGGCAATAGTCATTTCGCGTGGATTGCATCTATCGGGCAGGACAGCCATCAGGACAGCCATCAGGACAGCCAGCAGGACACCCAACAGGACACCCAACAGTCACCTGAAATGTGATCAAGGTTTACTTTACGACGCCCAGGAAGACATTTGTGCCTTATATGACCACTGCCATGTAGGCGGAATGATATGGAGAAGTGCGGGGGTGGTACGCTAAAATAGTCCCTGCCGGTTCGAGATATGGATTATAAAAAGCAGACTTCATCTTACTATGCGTTTCACCTTATGTGCCGAAAATACCAGAAAGAAAAAAAACAACTCTTATTTTAGCAGCCTATTTCGTGTTAATGTACTAGAAAATAATGCATTGTTATTTAAGGTAACGCATTAAAAAGGGATGACTTTCAGCACAAATGTGTTGTGTGTGCCTTGTAAAAGACGATGAATGAAGTGTAATCTGTATCAGGCCTCACCTTTGATATGATATACCCTCGCCCAACACACAGGAGCATAGGAGATTCGTAGCTAGTTAATTTGGTCAAAGGTGCCAAATGAAACATAATAGAGTGGTGTTTGAAAGAGGGAGGCACACCAGGGAGAAGCTTGACCTGACAAACACTGGCAAACAGACCCACATTTCACCTGCATCATTGAGTAGTTTGTGAGTAAAAAGGGCCTGACTCCCACTGAGTGAGAAGGGCCGGAGACCGAGAGCTCTTTGTTGTACTGACAAAGCCCTGTGTGAGCTGTCTCTGTCGTTTGTTCGAGCCAGCAAAGCCCTCAAAGAGCTGCTCCTGTGCCACAATAGGTTTATCCCTACAGGTTTTGTGCTGGCAGGTTGTGGAAGCTTCAGGTAGACGCCAAATGTCGTTGCTGGTTACGCTACACAAACTAGATACGGCGCTTCATATGATTCTGTTTACTAGATCCTGTTATTTTTGGACAGAATTTTTTGGTGATCATCCTTTAAATGTTCTACAGGTGATATACATAATTGTTTCAATTTTGTGCAAGGTATTAAATTAGTGACATTTTTTGAAGTGACAGTAATGTTTTGAAGACTCGATATACTTTAAAAAGTTTCTTTCAGTTATCTTTTCAATCAGTAAAGGCTCTAAGATGCAGATCTTTCTCTCGTCTTTGGATCAAATATAAGACCCTGTGAAAAATTCCCCAATTGCTCTGGGAAGTCCTTCACCTGGGAAGATAACTGGGGTAGTGGTTTGTTCTTGATGCCCAGACCAATTCACGTGACATACCACTTCATATATGTCCTCAAAGCTTTGTCATGTCATCGTTATGTTAGCCTTGAGTAGATGGTCAGACTTATAGTCAAATGTCGATCAGTAGCTTTTAGACATATAAAGACAATCTTGCCTGCAGGGCTCTTTAACTAATTTACAATCAATCAGACTCCGTATTGTTTAGTCCATGGCAATCCTTTGACCTTTATTGACACTGCAAGGGTGGTTTGAACCCAAGACTTCGGAGGGGTGGGGGTCTAGCTCAGTGGTAGCGCGCTGGGCTTCCAACCACTGGGGCCCGGGTTCAATGGATGGCTGTTTCATCTTTCGTCTCATTGCGATGGTCCCTACTTGTCCTGGTTAGCCCATCAGGTGCAGAAATACAGGACGTAAAGCCCTAATCCACCACCACCACCAACCCACGACTTCGGTATTTGTGACCACTTGACCCGCCAGACCCGATACCCTAATAAGAACGAAAGAGCCTGAAGCCCCCTGCCCTCTGAATAGCCTCATCAGACAGACCCCAACGCCCTTTTAAGTTTGCTTTTCACCTGATAGGTGTCTCTAGTGTACATCCGGTGTCAGTTGCAGTGTTACCTAGCAACCAATATAATTGGCCCTTTTTTTCTTCTATTTCTTCAACGAGGCCACTGAATCGGCTTAGCGTCATGTGACCCCCCACAGCGTCAGGTGAAGTAAAAATAGGAGCTGTTGACACCAAGCCGTGCTATTATGGGCCGTCTCTATTTATAAGATGTTTACAGCCGCCTGTTGGCTAATATGTATTTTGATTAGTCATCAGTCAGCTTCGAAAGAACATGGAGTTTATTATTTGGTGGGCTTTGTGAAGAGACTTAATATTAGGGGTGTGCAGTTTCATATTTGCCTGCGTGACATCAAGAAAAGTATAAGCATAGAGCTATAGCTCTATGGTATAAGCCTCTTGGTTTCAAAGATGGGAAACGGGAGTCATGCAAGATGAAAGATGTTGGTTCCATATTTGAGAATTGTTTTGTCACGTATGTGTTTTCTTCTCACCATGTCTATGTCTATGTCTCCATGCTACTGGGTCCGAAGATTAGTCAGCTTATATGACCAGCTGCCAGAGGCAGACGTAATGATGAGATGAGAGAAAATTTGTTTATTTGACCAAATAAAACAAAAAAACAAAAGCAGCAAATTACAAGGAACAACTAAAGAAATGTACGTTATTACACATAATATAAGCAGTGGTCAGGAGACATCCACTAAGATCTTATTTAAAAAGAGAGAATAAAAGTGATGATAAGGCATGGAGTCCACACCATGTTATACTTTTACACCATTTGTGGGGCCTTTTATTTTCTCAGCATAGACACTGAGTACAAGGCACCTCCGATTTAACGTCTCATGCGATCGACATCCAGCTGGGATGAAGCTCATGAATAGTGCCCGGGCCGGGGATAGAACCCGGGACCTTCTGCAGAGCTGTGGCCAATATGGAATTGGCGGATGCCCTAACCATTAGGCCACTCAACTGCATTTTGAGATGAAGTGCCTCTGAACTTTTCCCCAAGTATGTTATAAAAAGGATGTTATATGAGCCATAAGATGTCCAAATTTTGCATTAAAGCAACTTGCATGTGGGTTTTTGCACCTTGGTAAACACCAATGTAGCAAGAGTGATGAACGGTGTAGTTTTGCATTGCATGCTTCACTTAAAGCAGGCTGATACAAGCTGATCAGAGTGACATGGATAATTAGGTCAGAGTAACCCATATACTGATGCAATCAGCAGCTAACAACTTGCATGTGGGTTTTTGCACCTTGGTATACACCAATGTAGCAAGAGTGATGAACGGTGTAGTTTTGCATTGCATGCTTCACTTAAAGCAGGCTGATACAAGCTGATCAGAGTGACATGGATAATTAGGTCAGAGTAACCCATATACTGATGCAATCAGCAGCTAACAAGGCCTGATGCGTGGATGCTAGGGGCAGGATGGCTGATGCGGCTGCATGATGATGCTGCTGTATGCTGCTGCTGCTGAGGGGGTGTATGGATGATGATAGCCTGGTTGCTGAAGCGAGCTGAAGTGGGATGCCGAGTTAGCTGTGCCACTTTATGAGGTCATCCTGAGGTCAAGTGGTTTGCCAATAATCTTGCTATTGTGTGGCCACTGAGCAAATGTACTGAGGTACCATGTACAGGATCAGCGTCTTCCTCTGTTAGAACAGCTAGTTGGAGAAGTCAGTAGTAGTAGGTTGGTTAGACAAGTCCATTTCTTGCCAAAATCCCTAGCAATGTTGCTGGCACCATTTGGTGCTGTGTTCATCTACCCTGAAAGCATCTCTTTAGTCCATCACATCATCACATTGCGGCTGCTGAGCCAGGTCACTCCCCTCCGCATCCAAGTGATGGAAGCAACCAAAGCAAATCCCCCCTGCCCTGGAGACCAATGTAATATCTGCTCTGGCTTTTCATGGGCTGTCCTGGGCTACCACCAGACATTTTCTGCTACTATCAGCTGGGATCGACTACTATAGTTTTGCTGTTGTATTCTGTAGTGTATATTCAAATGCAATTATCTAAGTTAAACTTTGCATCACATCCGCAGGCAGTGGGACGCAGGGGTGAATTTCTGCATGAATATACTTTTTGCAGGCTTCTGTGTTTGGTTCTGTACTTTTTAGGGGGGGGGGGGGGTGTGTGTGTGTGTGTGTGTGTGTGTGTGTGTGCGTGTGTGTGCGTGTGTGTGCGCGTGCGTGCGCGTGCGCGTGTGTGCGCGCGTGTGTGCGCGCGTGTGTGCGCGCGTGTGTGCGCGCGTGTGTGCGCGCGTGTGTGCGCGCGTGTGTGCGCGCGTGTGTGTGCGCGCGTGTGTGTGCGCGTGTGTGTGTGTGTGTGCGTGTGTGCGTGCGTGCGTGCGTGCGTGCGTGCGTGCGTGCGTGTGTGTGTGTGTGTGATATGTTAGGGCTATACGCCCCGTATTTCTGCACCAGTTGGGCTAATTAGGACAGGCAGAGACGAAGGATGAAATGAAACAGCCATCCAACTTAGGCTCGACCGGGAATCGAACCCGGGACCCAGCGGTTGGAAGCCCAGAGTGCTACCTCTGAGCTAGGCCCCCGCCTCTTGTACTTTTTAGGTACATTCAATGTAATTGTTATATATCTCTCACTGCTGTAAGCCCATCTATATAGAGCAGCTACACATATATTGAAGACTCAGTCATATTACAGTTAGCTGCGGGAGGCTGATAGACTGGTGTCTTCATCCACGGATGATGATGCTTGCTGCTGCTGCTGAGGCTACCACTGATGAGGGGCGCAGGAGATTGGCATATTGGCGGAGAGATAATCGCGTCCAGATGCTGATGCTGTTTTGCTCTCTCTCCTGGAGTTCAGCATCATCAGCAGCAGCAGCAGGGGGAAGGAAGGTTGTGAAAAACAGAAGCTGACAGGCTGTCACCAAGTCCTGTTTCGCAGGCAACATGATGTAACCAATGTCTACAGTGTCGCAACCGTTCCCTGTTCCCTGTGACATACCCGATGTGACACTGCTCTGTTCTCTTTTACTGTTCTTTGTGTTTCTGATATTACATCCCTTTACTATACATACATATTGTCATATAGCAGATGTGGCTGGTCTGCCTAATGTATATGCTTACTCAATGGACATGACACCGACTATTGTACATGGCCAAATGTGCCACGTGCGTTTTCCATGAGAAGGATAAACGCATGGAAAACGCATGGTTTATAGCTAATTATAATGAGGCAAAAACCACGCGTTTTCCATGCGTTTATCCAATTGCATGGAAAAAGCACGTGGCACAATTGGCCATGTAGATGTCTTATAAAAGGAAATGCAATACACTGTATTAAAGAGACTCTATTTGCATTTTTGTATCAACTCAGTGAAAAATATATTTATATTTTCCCTAAAATTGGTATATCTATTTGTGATAACTTCTAATTTCATTTTAAGGGAGAATCGAGCCGCGCGAGCACAAAATGAAAAATTGTCAAAAAACTGCGAGATATCTTCTCGAAAGACTAGGTCTTTTTTTGCGAAGTGTTATAATACTTTAGAAAAGTTAGGCAAATACTGCATGCAATATAACTGACAACACCGTTATCCTTGTAAAGGCAGACAAAATGCCCTGGAGGCAGGCTCTACCTTCCCTTTTTACCAAATAAACCTGGTGTCATTTCGTGATAATTTTCAAATCTCCCCCCGAAATCTCTTAGATATATTGTTCTATCAAGATTGGATTAAAACAGCATTGCTATGGCTGATGAAATTTTGATGATTATGAAATAGACGGATTGCCCTTTGATAACGAAAGCTGATCGGGCAACAAAGCAACTAATGAAATGATATTGGCAGAGTGGTTGGCTCGGCATTCTCGCTGCATTGTTTGTGTTGCTTTTCAGGTATGGAGATGCGAAATGAAGCTGAAGTCACAGTCCCATCAAATATACTTCAAGGTTTTCGCTCTTGTCAACTGTTGCCATTGTTTAATGAGATTTTAAGCGACTTATTCATAATGACACCTTTGTTTTGAAAACATTCCACTCGTGTCTTGTCTTTATTGGCAATTTATGGAGAACCGCGGAGCCAAGAAAGATTCTTAAAAGTGACAATCAACCTGCCAAGCCACAAACGAAATTGCTATTTGATTAGCTGTTCTGCCCAAATGAGTGAAATGCCCAAATGAATGGCGACATTTGATGATTATTTTTCATCTCGTTTGCTTTGTATCCTATAAAGGGTTATGACAAGTGTGTCACCTGACATTTACGTCTGTCTCATTTGACCTTGACCTAACTTGGTTTCTAAGTCAAGGTTGATTTTTCTAAGTCAAGGTGAACATGCTTCATCCTCATGACGTATATATGGAATGAAAGAGGCAAACAGGTGAATATATAATTATCATAGACTAGATATTGTTCCAACAAATGAGGTAGCACTGCCACATTCTATGGTAGTTATGACTTATGTAAGGTGTATGGGTTCGAATCTCTCTCTTTGCAAAGTTTAAGAGCAATTATTTTTTCATGTTACATTGCCATGGGGCCATCTCATCGTCAAACTGTAGTTTGTAGTGGTTTCCCGTGTTTGAAGCAAACATTTTTTTTTTTTTTGTGAAATTTCAGCTGATCCATGGTGGTGAGATTTGGTGGGATGAGGCCATGTGCTGCCCGGTGTGGAATTCTATAAATAATTCAAGCAATAAAAACAGATTGGTGTCTCTGAAACGTATTTCCCGGAAACTCTGTTTTGTTGCCCTTCCCCATCAATCTCGGGCGGACACTTTTGCCCTGCATTTTTAAGCGCTCTAAAATCCCCTTGGGGTCAGGGGTTATCAAGATTGAAGCACGCATCAATCTGTGCTGCCATTAAATTCAAATCGATTCAGTAAACCCTAGCCTGCCATTAATTACTCTTGCTCCTAGTGAAATTTAATGACCCAACCGTGTTATTTATAACTGGGAAATTTAGCAGAATTTGCCTGACATGATAGGTGTTTAAAGAACACTCAAGTTGAGAGGACCCTGTGGAGGTGCATTCAGTAATGTCATTCTATGCACCTACTCAATGTTGACGTTTTGCTGTTATGACAGATGCCATCATCAATGTTCTATTCCCCACCATAACTTCTTTGACCAAAAAACTAAAGCCCCTGCTTTTAATAGACCCCATTATGAATTAAATTTTTTACCATCAGCTGCTTTACCCAATCTGCTTATAATTTCTAATCTATTTCCAGGATTGGGTAGAATCACATTAAAGATATTAAAATAGAAACATTTGGACTGGTGCTTGCCTGTGGCTGTGAAAATATTGCAGTAGGAGATATTAACGCTGGTTTGGTTTTAGGGGGAGTGCAATCAATGTCAGTGTGTTCTTGGGAGGGAAACTTGTGCTGATTGATTTCTTCACAATTCAGGGGATGTTACTGTTTTTAGAGACAAGCTTGAGATGGGCCTGTAGAGTGCTCGAAGAAGTGGCTGCTGCACAGTTGCTGTGTTGTCCGAGGCTGTCTCCAGTTGGTCTACTCAACCCCCCCCCCCCCAATCTTCTGGTGGCAACCAAGGATGTATTATTGTAGCGTGGGACCGGACAGGACTGCCCACCCTGGTCACCGACTCACCACAGACCATTTGGACTCGGGAGTGGCCCAGAGTGGACAGCGGTCAATCCACAAGCCCCGAGCGCTTGACCAACACATTTGACAGTCATGTGACCCTTAGTCCAAGGCTATTGATCAGCAAGTCCATCTCTGAAGGACCAAGTCTCCCCGACTCTTTCTTGCCCTGTATTTAGGACTATGCCCACCAGGCTTTCTCCTCCACATTTTGTGACCAGTTGTGTCTGGAGTGGAATGGAATTTAAGAGATGTCCAAGCTCTTGGGATCTATTCTTTTCAAGTCTTGTTTATATGAATATTTGTTTTGAATGTTGAGTTATAGAAATTGTTGTCAGGCAAATGAACAATTTATACATTATGTTTCAATACATAAATCTGAAAGTAACGGTTTGACACTTTTATCTGATAACTAAAACTTTCGGTGTCATTGTTGAATCTCACTTAGTTTGAATGAATTATTTCTATATATATCAGGGATCATATCACTATCAGGACAGAATTACTTTAACCAAAGAGTTAAAAAATATGAAAATATGAAGGAAGATATTGAGGCTGTGCATGATAATTTTAAATGCATAACGACAATAAGAACAAGAGAACAGGAACTTTTCCAGCTCTGACATCCTTCTACTTGGCTGCAAGCTTGGTTCAGAAGCAACTTGCCACATAACCTCACACACGACTGATCGATGTTGACATGTGTTTGTATTAAAAGTGACATGTTAATGGATCAGTTGTTTAGCTATTTAGGTCACGAGATCTTAATTCTATAGATACAACTAATCTCATGATCAGGATGTCCACACTTGGCCAGATACATTTCTTGCAATGTTTAGCCCAAAGGCAAAACATGGTGTACCTCAGGGGACCAATGCCTCCACGTTTACTAAGCCCTCCATCCATCCCTTTTGTCCCTAATCAATCATATGCAACATGACTGGCCTGCTCTATTGCATTACACGCCCACTAATGCCAACATGCTTTGCTTGCCTAAACTAATGCCCTGGTCACACTCTGTCCATTTGTGAACTGACCACGACTGCCCAATGGTGCCCTTTCAGTCATTTGGATGCGTTAACCTTATAGTGGACTATCTTCCTGTCCATTCTACAGTCCTCCTGAAGCCCTGCATTCTCTAGTCAGTATCTGGTCACTTTTAAACACTTTGGTCGCCATCTGGCCACTTTGTGACGACGTTCTGACCACTTTGTGACGACGTTCTGACCACCAAAACACATGAGCAGTTTACAGCCTACCGTTCCTTAATTATGTCGTAGTGTCCATTGGTAAATGGCTGTAGCTGGCCTTGCCACTTTGCTCCGATGAAGACATTGCCTCATACATCCATAGAAAGCTCTTTGTAAGCTCATTTCATCAGAGATTTAATTAGGGAGCAAGCCTTTACCTAATTGAACACCCGCTGACATCCATAGCAAAGCGTTGTTGGCTGGCTCTATATCCGTAGTTTACACTTACACAAGACTATCTTCAGACTTACTCTCTTTTGCAATGAGTAATCGCTAAAACAAGCTTGGTCTTCAAAGGCCCCCTCCTGTTTGAAATATGTTGTCATCAAGTGACGCTGTCTGAGACTTTTGTTACTGAAGATATCACAAACATAAGCAAGCAGCTTATCAGCCAAAGTAGTGCTTTGATTCTCCGATAGCTTTGTGGCAGGTTTTGAGATCATTGTGTCCATAAGAGATGACTGCCATGGGAAGCGTATTGAGTTAAGATGTTTGCGGAGTGAGTTTTTTGTTGATGAAGTTTCGTGGAAGTTGCGATCGTAAGTTATGTGTTGCAGGATCAAAGTGCGCCATCCTTTATTCCGCTACATAGTCCTGTTGAGAAATGAAAATTGCGAGGTGCCTGCCATGGCTGTTGGAGGGTGTTCTTTTGATGCTTTCATGTTGTCATATATATCAGAAGCTGAGGGGCTGCGGTGGGGTCGTTATACTGATTGGGTGATTATTTTGACATGCAAGGTCAACAGGGCTTGTTTGAGATGGTAATGAGGCCAACTTCAGTGAAAGTCGCTTGAGTAAATTGTTAGCCAGGGCCACAAAGTGTAAAGTGGGACTTACAGGGTGACCTTGAGGACCTTGTGTGTGGTGGGATGACATAGGTGTTTGCTTCAACCCAGGGTGATTCCAGGGCAAGGATATGTTTAACAATCACACCCAAGAGGTCAGCTTGATCAAAAGCTAACAACGTTGGCTGGGGGTTGACAGGCTACTGATCATTAGCAAGTGTCATCAAACTTTGATTGGCTTGGTTAGTTGGCATCCCATTGATGAGACCCTCTTGCTCTTTTGACGCACTTTCTTTGTTATCATTGATCGTGCCAATTATGCCAAAGCTTTTGTAAGACATCCTAGAACTGTCAAGGTAGCGCGACGTATGGTATGACCAAGGCTCGTATGAGGCGAGGGCAGGAGGGCAAACCAACCATCTAAAGGTTGTCCTAGATCACACCAGTAAACGAGCAGTTGGTCGACAGGGGAGGAGATGTCAAGCCTTAGTTGGCACCCCTCTTTTATTATGCTTGCAAATGTTGCTACGATGTTGCTCTACTACCCATCACGGATGTCTAAGAGGCCTTTCCTACATCCTTTGTAAGTTGTCTGCCAGACATTTTTGGGTTGGATGATTCTAAGCCCCTGGTGGTCCCTTGGGTGCTCCTTGCATCTAGAATGAAATGAACTTTCTTATCCTGTTCATCCTTTTGTCGTTTAAAGCTTTCTTTTGTTACATGTTCATTTTCTCAACACGAAATGTCACTGACAAGCATTGCATGTGATTATGTAGCTTGCTGTGTTTCCATAGGAATAGCAGTTCTCTCGAGTGTTTCGCACAATGCAGACTCTTTTAGAACCAAGGTTGTTTGAGATTGTCTTTCTTGTCGTCTTGTGGATATTTCCAGTCTCTTTCCAAGGCTGAGTCTCGTCCCTTTTGCCCTTTGAAACCAACACCACACAATGCAAGGCAAATGGCATTCGCTTGTTTCGTGTGTGATGCAGTATGTGTTCCTGCGCAGAGTATGTGTTAAATTGAATCGTGAAATGGGAGGGAGTGTTAGCTCAATTCATTATGTGCTTTAGCTGTGTTGGAAGCGGAAAGTTTGTCTTCTTTTTTTCAAAGTATTGTAGAGTAGTTCCTTTGACTCATGACATATGAGAAATGTACAGGCTTTGTCAATGTGTTTGTGGAGGAAAGAGACGGGGTACCACAGGGAGGTGCGATAAGTCTCAATGGAGCCCAGTGTGACACAAGTGTTGCAGGATTTAGCAGCGATCCCTCAGCAATTAATGCAATGTGCCATACTCCCGCCAGCCCCTGATAAGAGAATATTCAAAATACATCATACGGAAAGGGAGGGGTTTGCCAGTGCTTTGAGTGGGACTGGGGCTTTATGCATTATGGATGTGCCAGAGCTTCTGTCATATGTGTGAGGACCTTGGAGCCACAATTGAAGCTCTCATTCTTCTCTTATACTGCATAATGGAAGTGACTGGATCCCCTTGAGATCTTAACTTTACAGATAAGATATGTGAGAGCTGCTAGTCACCATGTGCTCTTTGTCTCCTCATGTGTTGATGCAGACGCCAGAAATGTGCTCGACTCATCCACACCCCTGTGTTGTATTTCTTCTGACTTCTGTTGCTGCAAAGAACTTATAGATAGATAGATAGATGGATAGATGGATGGTTGGATGGATAGATGGATAAATGGATATATATATATATATATATATATATATATATATATATATATATATATATATATATTTACATAGATAGATAGAATATAGATAGATAGATTCATTCATTCATTCATTCATCAAGAGAACCCATTATAGCTATTATCCACTATAAACATCTGTATGATTAGATTATTCCATTATCTGCATAAATTCTTTGAGTTAACTGTATAGATGAAGGAGCTTGTCTTTGGCTTGTCTTGGCTTCCAGCTCGGGAGATGATTCAATCAGAGAAGCGCGGGCTCATTATGCCAGATCAGCTGGCTAATCGCCTTTTTTCTTTTTTGTGCAGTTCTTATTACTGGCTCACCTCCGTAACATTTGTACAATGCACCTACACTTGGAATGGCTGAACTGCACACATGCCCTAATGAGGACATTTTGTGGCATTCGAATTGGAGTTATTTTAGGGCGTGTCTCGTTTCAGCCTAATCTTGAGACTTGTGTTGAGCTGTGTCAGCTAATCCTAGGAAGATGAAATCTGTGGATCACGGAAGTCACCAATTATGAAACCTTAACATTTGTCTAGGAGCATCCTTACAACAGCCACAATTCTATTTTGCACGAATGTGATGTTTCTTGAGAGTGGCAATGATCCAGCCCTTGAATGATGGAGAATTATTGGATAGGGGAGATTAATGGATAGGTGGACTAAAGTATCACCGGAAGGTTCTACCATTTGCGTCATGAATAGCCAGAATAGACTGTCAGTAACTTAATGGTGATTTTGACAAGTACATCTTGGTAGATATCACTGTATAGGTAGACGGCTAGAGGTTATGTCTGAGGTGTGGGTGGCCTTGGCGAGCCATGCAATTGATATTTGTCTTGTTAGGAGGTTATCCTCTAGTAATGGCGTTCCTCTGAGGCCTCTTAGGACGGTCTCTTTACTCTGAGAACTTTGTCCTCTACACCATTTGGGATTATTGACCTCATTAGCCCTCAAGCCGCATTAGAAGTGTCCAGTCTAATGGCCATTGGTCACTTGGAGGGGTCAGAAGGATGTCTCTGGTCAGACTCTGGTGTTAAGATCTACTAACAAGATTCTGTTTGAAACAAGATTCCGCTTGAAACCTTCATTAATGTCGATTGAAGGTTTGCTTTTGAATTGAAAGATTTGAAAAACTCCTACAAACAAATATAAACAAATAGCAGGGCAATGTAAAGCATAGGATATCATAGGATATCTCATGTCAAGTCCGTGGAAGATTAGACTTCAAGCGAGTTTTTTGTTGAAACATCGCTTCTCCAGAGAGTCAGCGGATCTGCTCTAGGTTTCGCTGGGGTCATCTTATCTGGGGCAGGGGACTTCCACTTGGCTAGGATCTCCAGTATAATGAAGATCCAACAGACAGCTCAACAGTCAACAAAAGGCAGGCCCAGTTGGCCAGCCGCAAACATTTCCTGCAAATCAAACTGGGAGGCCAATATTTCTGGAGCTGTGTGCGCTTCCTTGCAGGCTGCCTTCCTACGCCTGCTTGTGACTTCGCATACATTGCAGCGAATGATAGCGAAAAGGAGTAAAACAGGGAGAACACTAGGTCCCATTGCTACACATGTGGTTTGCTTCTATACATCTGCCCTGTAGTTTACTTCTCATGTCAACTTCACAGCTTTGCCACAATGTTCCCAACAACTGTCAGAGCTGTAATTAGACTCAGTCACAAGTTTTTGACTACATTCTTACTCACGCACCAAGTTCAGTGAATGTACGAATCCCGATTCACATCAAGAGGTTGTACTGTTGTTGGAACTGTGTCATGAAAAACTGTCTGACTGTGGGTCTGTGCAGTGCAACTTCACTTTTTTGTACCAGCTAGTTATTTAATGTAGGCTTGATGGACATTCACCATTATGCTAATAATAGTCATTTCACCATTTCATCATTTTTCATGGTTCAAGTGCTCGAAGATTTCATTCCATAATCTTCTTTTAATCGGGGGTTATCTATAGCATGTGAGATATTCTTGCTCAGGAACTCTTAATTGGATAACTGTTTGGCATTTGAGTTTTTTTAGGGAAGCCTTTCAGGCAATTAAGCAAACTGCTGGAAGGAAAAGAAACCAGTGCACAATGCTAGAAGGCACTTTAGTGGCATTAGGAGGTTGAAATAAGATTGAAATGACATCAGGAAGCAACTCTTAGGACTCAGTTAGGGTCAGTCTGAGTGTCTTGTGAGTCTCCTGCATCTCAAGGGTATTCCCTAATAGATTAATGTTATTCCAATCGAGCCAGGAACCTGACAAGGTGACAGCTCTCCTTAATGGCCAGAGCAAAAGCAGTCTGCTGAGATGCAGCCAACTGCAAGGAGACAACCGCTCCCATAAACAAATCCAGCAGTTGTTGGTTCCGAAGAGATTTGCAAATTGCACTTCTATGTCAAAGTCTGCGGATCGGTCGCAGTGGCTGCAAGTTCCCGTCCCTGGATTAGATGCGCCCCAAAGGTTTGAACTGGCAGATTCTGTCGAATTGAAATGAGCTTTTGTCTCCCAGTTATCCGGAACAGCAAGTTTAAAATAGGGGAGCCTGAGAAGGAGAAAAAAATTCTAGCAGACTTTTCCACATACTCAGCTGAAACTGTTTCCGTCTCTCCCAAAAGATGGATGAGTCGAGACCAACTGGTGAAATTTACGATTTTTCGATTGCATTTGTTAGACTAGCTTTGCAAAAGAAGACAAATGGCGTTGGCCATACATACATAGTCCCAGAAAGGCTGAAACTGCTGTGAGACATTTGGGTACGGGGGAGGGAGTACTGCAAGGCGAAGGGGTCCCTCCCTTTGACTTAAAGCTTTCCATCAGGCCGTCTCCGTGCCTGGCCACAGCAGGCCTCAAGGCAGGCCTCCAAGCAGGCACCAGGGACTCTGTCTAAATGAGCCTGGGGCTTTTGTTTTCCTCCAGCTTGCCTTACAAATGGACAGCAGACGTGGACATGTGTCCGGCTCTGCCTCCACAACTCCCCCCAACTTTATGTCATTGGTAAATATTAGCCCAGCCCAGCTACAACAAGTCAACTCACACTCAGCTCAGTTTCAAGTCACCAACACTTGGTGTGGCTGGAACTGAGTTCTTTAAGGTTGTAATGGAGTAGTTACCAAACAAAACTGTTTGATTGTTAACTCAGTGGAGAAAATTCTCTCTTTAATTGAACAATTTATGTTGTAAAAATTGTAGCTAATGCTTCATTGATTTGTCTGAATTATTATTTTGCAATATGCTATGTATTCTTGCTCTTAATATCTCTTTTCTTTTATTTCAGGTGAGTACATTTTGTCTGATTGTTGACCTGGATAATTGTGGTCTGGACTTGACGGTATGTGACCTAAATTGTTTTGGTTTTAGCCTGGAAAAGGTTTGTCTTATTTGTGGCCATGATTTTACAACCACATGAAATCTGGTATCAAAGAGTGTTGCAAATAGGATCAGCGTTATATGATGTAGACCTCTTAAATGTGTTATTAGCTTTATAGCTGCTATATTACTGCATGTAAATCAATAATGCAATGCGTGTAAAATAACACTGTTTAAAAACACAAGGAGTGTCTCATTCTCCTCTTAGGCAGCTTAATGTATGCATCATCCTGGTTGGTTTCATTGAAATGCATTTGAAGAGAAATTATACAAGGTTGTTGCGCTGACATGTCGTATTTATCCGGGGACTTTAACCCCCATGAGCGGGCGAAATAGCATGAAATTGGGCGCGAGCAGTAAAAGACATGGGGGCCTTCCAATCTGCATTATATTGCTCAACCATCGAGCCTTGTGCTTTGAATGGCAAAAGGCTTGGGCTTTGTGGTGTAGGAAATACAATGGTAACTGGCTTTGTGGCCATATCTTCCTATGGGTGCATAGAGTCACATAGAGTTACACAGGTCCACACAGAGCTGCACAGAGTTACACAGAGCAGCACAGAGCCACACAGAGCTACACAGGTCCACACAGAGCTACACAGAGCTGCACAGAGTTACACAGAGCAGCACAGTGCCACACACAGCTACACAGGTCCACACAGAGCTACACAGAGCCACACAGAGCAGCACATAGCCACACAGAGCTACACAGCATATAGCCTGCTGCATATCTGGGCGATTACTGGGCCATTCTACTTGATCAGGCCAATAAAGGCTTTGTGTGCCCTCCCTAATCGCATAGTTGCTCATGTCAATTCTCTTAATCTCTTCCCTCCCCTCTCCCTCTCTTTGATAGTGTTCTTCTCTCTCCTTCGTTATTTCCATGAGGTTAATGAGGTTGAGCAGAAATTGCTTTATATCATAACACAAGTGGCTGCGCACTAGAGGCCCTGCTAAGTGGTTATTTAATGGGGAACAGGCGCAGTTGGGATCAGACGCCAAAAGTAACATGGAAAGTCGTACAATGCATTTTACACAACAAAACTATAATTTATTGTAACATGATCTGGAATTATTATTATATAAATGAATGGTTCTATAACTTGGCCTGGAAACCTATTACCTGGTAGGATATGAGTCTTTGCAATTTGCTTTTGCATTGAAAGGTAATTGGCAGCATGCAGGGTTTTCCTGTTAAGGTCATTGTTAGATATTGCTCGTTGTCCTTGAGAGAGACTTATCGTAATTACAAGTAGCCATACCTGTGCAGTGTTTACACATTGCTGTGGTATTATGCCAACCACACCAGATGGCAGGCTAAACTGGCACGTGACAATTAGCCGGCGTTTCACCGGAAGTGCTGTGTAAAAACCGGAAGCAGCTTGTTGTACTGTCTGCCAGGCTGCTCTTTAAGACTGGAGAGCTGTATTTTTTTTTCTTCCAGAACGAGGGTGTTTGTTTGGAACACACAACATGTTTGACATTTTCTGCCAGTTTTCTCACCA
Organism: Alitta virens; assembly: GCA_932294295.1. Lineage (NCBI taxonomy): Eukaryota > Metazoa > Annelida > Polychaeta > Phyllodocida > Nereididae > Alitta > Alitta virens. The sequence goes on from OW028574.1 coordinate 9,383,288, forward strand.
AGTGCTTTTAGTTTGCAATTACATCGATCAAGATGAAATTTGTTAAGCGGGAGGTGGGGATGCCACAAGGAGGCCACTTCAACTTATGCACGTTTTTAACTATTTCAGTTCTGCCAAAACAAAAACAACAACTAAGAGACACTTGTCAGGCTAGCGAGGAAAGAATTAATTACAGCCTGAGCCCAATCTCTTCGTTCAGGGTTCAGGGTGTTTTTAGTAGTGCATGTACAGTTAGTTTCACAAAATACGGTCGACTCTAGCTGTCTGTAGCGACCTGTACCTGGCTGTGGTCTAAACATGCTAAAGCCAGCTGCTTTTGTCCACTTCTATAGCTAATAATCTGCTTACATCTATCACCAGATAAATATAAACCTTGGTAAATGTAAGAAATTAATCTAATATATCTTAAATAGTACTTTTAGATCCGGTTTGAGTAGCCAGCTATGACAGCTTTGTCTAGTTTCAATTTGACAGGCGGTTTTAATGAAACTAACTGTATTGTTCTGCAAGGGTATCTTTATTACCAATGTTTCTTACTTTATTTGTTTTGTCATTGTCATTGTTGCTACAATTAATGGAGTAGGCCGAAAGTTGATTGATTGATTGATTGATTGATCGGTAGTTTTCACCACAATAAGCAAGTTCTTCATTGTCAGTAATCCAGAATGTGTACGCCAAGAAGTCACAGTGAGGAACAATTTGGCAGGAGGGATGTGTTTCTTCATAGAGCCCTCTTTTGTGCTCGTGTGTCTTGGTGTGTGCAGTGACAGAATATGAAGAAGCAATAAAACCCTATCAGCGAATAACAGTAGTGCATCTCTATGAAGATAAGCAACTCCATTGAACTCTTTTTCAAGTACACTGAACAGACCCAATGATGATATTTGGGGTCACTCAGTGGAAGGTATTGGGTTTTTTTTTATCTATTGGAATTGCCCCTAGGAAGATGCTGATGGGGAATGGTGGATGGCCTCAGCAGCAATAGCATCAGCAGCAGCTCTCCATCCCACACCTGCAGCTGCAGCTGTCTTATTTTTATTCCCCATAAAACTCTTTAAGATGCCACGTCTGCCGGGCTTACATAGTTAAGTAAGATCTTAAAAGTCTGCTTCGTTCTCAAGACTGTACAAGTATAGTCTAGCTAGTTTGCAAGTTGTATTTAGCAGCCAGGTCAATTTGTCAATTTGTCAATAGGGTGAAACATTGCTGCTGATGAGGACATTGGGCTCTTTGGGCTATGCTTCCAAGTCTAGTTTGTACAACGCGGTGGGTGGAACCTTCATAGTGTAATTGTTCCTGAGGCGAGTAAAATACCCCATTTATGGAGTAAATGTGTAACATGGTGTGGAATCCAAGCCCCATTGTCTCATCATTACGTCTGCCTCTGGCAGTTGGTCATATGAGCTGACTTAACTTCAGACCCAGTTGCATTGAGACATTGGCATTGACATTAATAACGCAAAATTATTTACCTGACATGGCCAAATATAGATGTCGATAAACGCATGGAAAACGCATGTTTTTCGCCTGATTATGATTAGGCAAAAAGCGTGCGTTGTAATTTTCGCTGAAGCAGACTGTTCTTAGACAAGGATATGCTATGATAACTGGAGATGATCATGGGAGTATTAATTAAACCGTCGGGTATTTACGGAACATGTTTTAATTGCCCAGTATATTGTTAATTAGTGGAGGGCTGTGAACTGATACTTTTGTATGTGGATTTGAAAATGTGTTGATGGTTTGGAATTTTTTAATATTAAGTCCTAGTTTACTACTTATCAATGACTCATTTTATTTGACCCATATTCCCATATCCATATAAAGGAGGGCTTTTAAGCCTATTGCGTCCCGTTTCGATGCATTAAAAGTCGTTATGACCCAATTGACTGTTTGAGGAAGTCACGTGATCTAGTTCTTCAGATTCTCACAGATTTGAGAGGAAAAATAAGGGCTACCCTTTAAATTCCTTCACAATCTCAAAGTGCTCTAATTGGGGCTATTTTCCATCTCCGCTTTTTTCATTGTGTTTCCAACTGGGCATTTTCATGAAACTCTCGAGTGATTCATACGAGGGGCTTAATGCATCCGGCGTTATTAATGAAATTACCTCAGATGGGATCATGAGCCTCAACCCAATCCCAAGCTATGCTTTCCCTTTGTAGCTGTTGTTGCTAAAAAAAATCACTGCTTTTTGGGCTCTCGTTTTTTTTTTTTTTTTTGCTTTTCTTTTGTGTGAGGATTAATCAGAAATTGTAGCAAAGGCAAACTTAACTGCCCCGTTTGTATGAATGTAGGGATATGGGTCATTCGAAATGATTTCGGTAGCCTAGGTTTTGTGTACAATGTGCAGAGGGTGTCCTCACAGAGTAAGTCTTTGAAAGGAATAACTGGGACTTGTAGATCAGCATTATTTGGAAATGTCAAAAGTACCTCCCCTCAAATTGTGATTTACTGATCCAGTGCTTCACCGCCTGTTGTTAGAGAGGCAGACGTCGTGATGATATGGCATGGAGACCACATCTAGACGTGTATCCCAGTGGATTAAACGGTGCACTGATTCCCTGATAGATGCGCACTGCAGTGAGAGGCACTGGCACTATAAGCTGGCTCATGAAGTTAATTTCTCGGTGTGAATCGAACCTGGGACCTTCATAGGATCTATTGTGCACCTTAACCACTGTTTCACCTGGCTTAACATTTTGGAAGAAACTAGAATGGCCTATAATTAACAATTTTCTCAACATTAGAAAACGTGCAAAACCTGAAAGTGGTAAAATCGATCAGTTAAAGGGCTTTTCTTGTAGAAAATGGTTGGTTAATAATGGATTATTTCGCTACAAATTGGCAGGGCACCATTAGCGGCGTTTTGCTGATCAATAAACAAGGGTTATTATGAACGAATTTCCCCAATCAGGGGGTTTGAAAACAACAAGTGGGGGTGCCAAGATACCCTCCTGTTGCCCTGTACCTTTCGATGGCAAAAAGTCATGGTGCTAGAGACAGCTGGTTAACTGGTGCCCGACTGGTTGCAAACTGGTTGATAACACGCAAATTACACGTGATGCTTGCTCCATAGGGCTACGGGAATTAGTGTTATGTCATTACAGCTCAAGGTCAATGACCTATTAGGAGGAAACTGCTGCATGTTGGTACTAATACTCGATAAGCCAGGAATTCGATCAGATTGATTTCACCTGCTTAATTGCAGCCTGGAAAAGTGATACCTGATCACTGTAGGGAGTTGCTGTGCTAGTCAGTTAAATTCAAGGTTATGCCATTAAAATATTTTGCATTGGGATCAAGTGGATTACAGAAATATTAAAGTTACACTGTCTGTCAAATTTGCAATTTTCTAAGATGCTATCAAACAGTTGAAAATTACTTTTATTAATCAAGGTACACTAAATTTGTGAATTAATGATTTTATAAGACATTAATTACATTAAAAATAAATTCATTGAGAGAAAATTCAGACTAAAACATTGAAACACAATGGAAATGACATCATCAACATTGTTTAGTATTGTGACATCATCACTGGGTTTGTTTACATGTTGAGTTTTTGATGGCATGAAAAACTAATATTTATATTATTTATTGTAAATTAAACTAAATTGTTGTGCAAAAGTGGGTATTTAATGGTGAAAAGTATCATGAGACAAGAAGGCAGTATAGATTTATATCATTATTTTAATGTGCAAATTTGACAGACAGTGCACCTTTAATGTTGTCATTTCAATCTTACCTTGTAATTGAGAATTGCCATATTTCCATGACTATTAGTCCTTTTTTCAACTGTATTTATAATGAAATTTGCTTTCTTTTATTAAAAATATCAATTGTTCACTTTAGAGTTTCACGAGAATGATTATATATGGAAAATATTCCCCGCATGGTACACACTTTATTATCTACATTGAGGTGGAGTGAAAGAAACTTCCGTTGCTCTTCATCAATATTCACAATATGATGAAAATAGGGCCCCAGGTGCAGTTGCCTTCGACTGTGACAGAGCATGTGTTGTCCGCAGTCCCATCTCACTCAGTTGAACACCGACCTCTGTTTTGTAAGTGACACCCTGAAACGCTGGGCGATAATATATGATGCGCGGTGTCCCCCCTGTCAGTGCTTTACATCAGCCAGGTGACACAAGACATGACTTGAATGACCGGGCTATCATGGCCACTTCATCTGCCCTGGGAGAGACAAGTGGGGTTGCTGGTCATACTGAGATGGTTGCCTCGCCATTCCTCCCACTATCTTGTGGCGTTTCCAGCGTTATTGGTGTCCGTTTGCGGGCCCGAAATGGCCCAGGATGCTCATAAAAAGGTGGCTATCTCCCATAAAACGATGACAGTGTGGCCCATGCGCTACATGGCAGAAAGGTCACCGCTACATACTATGCCTATTTAATGAAAAGGAACATGGTTAACAAGGAGAAGTGCATATGATATGATCATGATAAAAATGAAACCACGCCCTGTGGTAATAGGTCATGCACAATTCAATTGAGATCACTTTTAGGCGGTGGTGGATTAGGGCTTTACGTCCTGTATTTCTGCACCTGATTGGGCTAATTAGGACAGGCAGGGACCATAGCAATGAGATGAAGGATGAAACAGCCATCCAACTTAGGCTCGACCAGATATTGAACCCGGGACCCAGTGGTTGGAAGCCCATGTGAAGTTATAATTGGACATCATTTAACGAAAGCTGATATCAACCAATGAGATCAATAGCTACTATCAATAAATCTACCAATTAATCTATCAATTAATCTATCTATTATTCCATCAATTAATCAATCAGTCAGTCAATCAATCTGCCAGCCAGTCAGTCAGTCAGTCAATCAATCAGTAAGCCAGTAGGCCAGTAAGTCAGTCAGTCAGTCAAGAAAAGTATAGACATCTTAGGGACCTTTAAAGCCACAAGTTTCCTGTGGTTGTGTGGTCTTTGCACTCAGTCTGAGATTGCGTGAACCACCTTGCCTTATCGACCTGTTTCTTTATTTCTGTTTTGTCTTTTCTCTAACATCCTTTTTTCGTAGCAAGTGCATTCGTGTACTGTTCGGGCTTTATTTAGCTCCTTCTTTGTAATCGTAATTGACACATCTGCAAAGTAGGGAAGACCAGAAAGGAAATGTATTGTGTTCTGTCTGGACAAGTTCTGGACAAGTTCAAGGCTCCCTCGGATGAGAGCTTCAGATGGATGTAACCAAACGGGGGTTTTTGGATGGCTCTAGGCTGTCCCTGATCTATAAGCCAAATAGAGAAGTTTAAATGACAGTCAGCTTTAGACTATTATGACTTCAGCTTTTCTATTTTGGCAATTATGGTCGGTTCATGGTCAATATGACGTATATAGTGACGTCAGTAAAGTTGTCCGATGTGTGCTGATGTAATTGGGGTGAAATTATGTTGCGTCATTGACTTAAAGATGGTCCTATTGCTATTATAAGTCAGGTTGCTTGTGTAGAAGGATCTTATGAACAATTTAGACATCACTCAGCAGAAACAAAACATGAACTGACGCTACAAACAGATAAATCACTAGACTTGCACTCGGAGTCATCATTTAGTGACCAGTGGTCAGTGGAGGGTCATCAGCTGGACGGCTGTGAAAAGGACCAATGTGACAAAGAGGGGGAGTTGGGCTCAGGAGGCCCCTGACAATGTGGAGCCCCAGAGGGACCCTGAACAAAACGACCTCATCATGAGGCCAGCCACAGGAGCCGACCAGTGGGACACTGGTGGGACACTAGTGGGTTACTAGTAAGACCAAGGTGGGACAGAGTGGGACACTAGCGAGACACCAGCCACCATTGCCATTCTGCACACAGAAACCCAAGTCTCTTGCTGCTCGCCACTCAATTTGTCCTAGGCTTCCCTTTCACAATGTCCTGTCTGCTTATTAAGGACCACGACTTTCCCTACTTATTAAAAGTGAAAATCTCACACCTGTCCTCTGGCTTCTTATTATTCCAGCCCTGATTGGTTCAGCTTGTGTCTGGCTGTCTATTGTGTCTCTTCCAAAGCCTATCATGTTTCGTCTTTCGGGCCAATTATTGAATGAGCTTTCTCTTTATTTTCATCCAGGAGTCCGGTGCCCCTTGGTCCCTGTGTGTCAGGTTGCACAGCTCTCATTTGAGCTCTCACAGACATCATGACTTCCCAGCCAGAATTCCTCGTGCTGATCTATTTGTGCCACCCAGAAGTCTTTTTCTTAAATGTGTCCACAACATTAAATGTTCTGCGTGAAGTTGCATTGTTGATTGGCAGGCAGAGGTTTCCAACTTACATCACAGGGAGCTAGCTCCCCAGTTAGCGACAACTGATTGCCTTTGGGGAGCTCCTTCCACAGTAAATCCATATGTGATATCCTTTATAGATATAGATATCTTTTTTTAATTGATTATATGCCCACAAGCATCCAGCCATGGGCTGCGTAGTCTGACCCTCTTACTAATTGTGAACAATTTGGACTAACCACTCATTAATTCTGATAAACCAGTGCTCATTATGTATGAGTTTGGTCAGGTTTGCGTTACATGGATCAAGTTAATTTCTTTTCAATATCAATTGTTCGGCCACAGAGTAACCCATTAACTCAGTGACATATGCAGGACGTAATGTTCCTTTGACTTAATAATGAAATATTGATGGAGGAAGCATCTGTACATTATCGTATTGATATCTAGTTCGTTATGTGGTTAACAAAATATTTGATTTGCAATTTAACGCAGATTAACATGAAGTCGTGTTACGGCGATAATCTGGCCATGATCACTCATCAAAGGTTAATGAGCTTTTTAGCTCTTACGGCTTCCTTTGTCTTTCGCGTGTTCCTTGAACAAGACCTGGCCTGTCTCAAATTTCTCAAATTGTATTGCTCTTTCAAATTCTTGTGTCTTGGTGCGAGGTAATGCATGCATGATTTAGGCTCAGGTAACAACCTTAATTTTGCCTCCTGATTGCAATGGCTGCCTGCTGCAGGAAAAGAAGAGGGCTGGTGAGAACAAGCATACTGGCACAGGGATGGTTTCTGTTATTATTTGGTTATGGCAGAAAGGATTCTATCTCAAGTTTATTATTGGTGGTTAAATTCAATACTTTAGTGGTGTCTTGCACTGAATTCTGCATGTACTCGGTGTCTATGTTGAGTCAAGTAAAAGACCCCACCCATGGGGTACATGTGCAACATGGTGTGGACTCCAAGCCTTATCTCATTACTCTGCCTCCCTCTGGCAGCTGGTCATATAAGCTGACTAAACTTCGGACCCAGTAGCATTGAGACATTGACATAGGAGCCACCCACCCGATGCCTGCCTAATTTGGTATGCACGCTCGTACCTTGGACACCAGCCTTTACCATCTCATCATTGTATCTGCCTCTGTTGATGGCCATCAAATCAATGCCATAGATCAATGTATATCAGTGTCATTTAGGCGTTGATACGAACAGTTTATTGTTCCTATAATTCTGCCTTGACCTTGGTTGGCACAGTGGCACATGCCTGCCTGCTCCTATTGTCCAGCCTTGTAAGCTCACAGGCACCGCGTTGCATGGTCAATGACTGACCCCGTCATTTATGAGTGAAGACTGACCATTGTCCGCATGAGCAATCCGTCCTGTATCAAGCGCTGTAGTGGACACTAAAATGATCTATGTTTGTGCTAAAATACGTTTAAGACATATTGCGCTATAATGCGGAACTCATGTTTCAACAACTTATATTGGGGCGGGGGCCTAGCTCAGAGGTAGCGCTCTGGGCTTCCAACCACTGGGTCCCGGGTTCGATTCCCGGTCGAGCCTAAGTTGGATGGCTGTTTCATCCTTTGTCTCATTGCCATGGTCTCTGCCTGTCCTAATTAGCCCAACTGGTGCAGAAATACAGGACGTAAAGCCCTAATCACACACACACACACACACACTTCAACAACTTATTAATTTTACAATTAGTAATCAAGATGCAATTATGATATCTTTGAGATGTAATTAATATCTTTTAGAAGCATTACAGACTGTTCCCAACTGATAATTTGCTACTTTTATTGCACCATACTAAAATAATCAATTCAGTGATGGCCTTTAATAGATATCTGCCATACACTGTGATTCTAACCAATATTAAATATAAAATTCATGTGAAATCATTGATCACAGAAGTAGGCCCCCAAGCTACAATTAAGTGATCTTACAGCGAATTATCTGGTGGTATTACTGACTAAATTGATGCCACTTGTTACTTTTTACTTTTGCAGATCCATTGTATATAATAAACTGTTGTCAATTATGCCGCGTCACGGTTAGACATGTGATTGGGGGTAATTTTGCCAAATTTATTGAAATTTGCCCAATTTTAGAATCAGGTGCAATTCCATGCCATCAAACTTCGTCGTGCTAAACAAAAACGCCCTAGGCATACTTCATGACAATGAATAAACAGTTTACCATCTCTTAATTCAATTGTTTTTTCGGCTGCTTAATGGCACATTGGTTGAGGTTTTTCGATGGTTGCTACGAGAAAGCTGCGTTCGATTCCCACACACCCAGAGACTGCATGGCGGCTTGCCCTTGGATTATGACCTCTACTGGGGGCCAAAACTGAGGCAAGTGTTAGACACCACTTACAGGGTCATCTATTGTGTCATGTTTTGTGTAATTTGACTCTTAAAATAATTAACTGGTGCAAGATGAACAGCCGAACATGCTATCTGCTTGGAAGTGGCTTGAAATGAATGATTTTTCAAAGTGGAGGAGTGACGGAAGGACACAAAAAGTTGGCCTGAGTGTTTCTCAGTTGATTGGGCGATGGGCCACACCTCAATCTTTGGCCAGCGATTGATTCTATTCCCCACAGGACACTAAAGATAAGGGGCTGGTGGATTCTTTGGCGTAATCATGCTTATCAGAGAATCCCTCATGAAGAATGGTGGACCAGGAAGGGGGGGGGGAGGGCGGGGGGTCTGCCTGATTGTCTGTCCTGGCTGCTGGCTGTTGTGTCTGGCTAAGGGTACACAAGACACAAGCAAGACTCTTACTGCATTTTGGTATGCCTGTGTATGTCCAATATGTGTGGTTATGATAGAAAAATAACACAATTCATCCACAGCATGTTGTATGAAATATTGTCTCTCCTTTCCAGAATTGCAGAAATCTCAGCGTAATAAACCATGGTTCTATTTGTTATTTAAGACAAGATGTGCGGGATATATACTCAATAAATCCAATGCAAACTACCTTCATAATTGTTTTGAAATAAGTATATACGTTAAATATGCACATTTCTTCAGGAGAACATGATACGTGTAGCAAACATGGCACATTTTGAACCATGAAACGGATTAGAAATATGGTTACTTTACTATAGGATGTCGTGCAAAGAAAACCAATAAAATTAAATTGAGCGATGTGAATCGAATGCAATTCTTCTAAAATGCATTTGAATGATAAAGTGCCTTGCTGATTCACGACTTACGGATGTATTTCATACAATTTTGTATTTTACAGCAATTTGATTCAATAGCGACATTTTCTTTACAAATAAATAATTATTATTGCCTATTGTATTTTGCAGGCTTATACAAGCCTAGAATTGTCAATTGTGCTTTTGCAATAACGATATTATATTTTTCGCATTTTGCGTCATACAAACTGGTTATTCTATTGTGTATCGTTTGAGATATTCATATTAAATGTTATAAACGACATGATATGTCAAATAAGCAATGTATTTGGAACATGCTGTGTCATTTGCACAGATTCTGGCTATAAATTGCAACAATACAAAAATGTAATGTAGATAGGTTTAGCAATTTATGGGACAGGTAGCAGAATAGTTTATGCCTGTATGGCATATTGCATTATATATAATGAATGTATAACATCTATTTGGCTTTATGGATATCTTGTATTATCGTTCATATGTAATATGTGTATTCGTTATTAATAGTAATAATTTATAATTATATATTGTCCACAAGAGAGTATTACATTTGGCTCAATAGCAGAACAATGCAGCCCTCTAATAAAGCTGAACTGTCTGTCAAATTTGCGATTTTGTAAGACTCAATCAAATACTTCATAAATAACCTTTATTAATCAAGGCACACTATATTTGTGTGACTAATGATTTTATCAGACATCAATTACTACAAAATAAAGTATACATTGAGATAAAATCAATACCAAAACATTGGAAACACAATTGAAATAACATTATCACCATTATTTAGCATTGTGACATCATCACTGGGTTTGTTTACTATTGAGTTTTTGATTGCATGAAAAACTAATATTTATGTTATTTATTGTAAATTAAAACTAAATTGTTGACCGAAAATTGGCATGTAATGGTAAAATATATCATGAAACGAGAAGGCAGTATTATTTATATCATTAATTTCATGTGCAAATTTGACAGACAGTGCACCTTTAAGGGACCTGATTTTAAACTCAATAATGAGGTGTCCTAATGTCAAGACTGTTTTTTCTAAATCATAGTGTTATTGAGGAAATACATCATTACTACAAAGGTACTCGATATGACTCGGGGTGTTACAATAGCACCATATCATCCGCAGATGATCAGAGTGTTGACAAAGAAAGACACCGCACCTGCACCTCACTCCAAACTTGCGTTTTTAGTGTGTAGACCACTAACGCCCAATATGTTAGTTGCAGAATTCAACCGTGAAATGAGTCTGTGACAACCATAGGTCCAAATACTCCCTTGTTATCATTCTCTCGCTTCTTTATGTGAAATAAACCGCACTGAGACGTGGCTTAGATCTTTGCCTGTTTGGAAGAAGTTTCGGATATCTCATTACGGCTCGCCCTGGTGACAAAGAGGCGCTTTTCCAGTCTATCTTCTTACAGCCAGCAACTGAGGAGAATGTATATGCTTCTTCCACCTGAGTGATCAAAATTATCCTCTCTATTCCTCAGCCCCTGATTCCTATTTTTCTCACATGCCCACCAGTTTCCCCTAAGACACACGAAGGCACGTTCATTTATGCAACTCATCCTAACAAGAATGTCTCTCCTCTCACAGACAAGTCATCTCTGTCCTAATTTGGATATCCTGTGTCTCACTTGCTTATTCTTGGCCAATTGTTTGTCAGGCATGTGTCGAGAAATGTCTATATCTGTGTCTGTGAGTTACATAGTATGCAGTGCAGAGAATTTGTAGCCAAATATGAATATCTTGCAGGTCGCATAAAAAGACCTCACAGTGACGACCCAATCGGAATGTAGATCATACTGGAAAGACTTGTATTTTTGCAGTAATTTTCCTGATATTTAGTCTACAAAATGCCATCGCCATTATGACCAGAAAGTGGCAGTAGTTCCAAGTTGATGATAATGAAAAGTCAATAGATAACAGGAGAGAGTTTTCTCTTTGCCTCTGCTCTGGAGCAATCTAGATAGCTTTACTGCCAAAGATTGGAGCTTGAGAAGGAAACAGCGCCCAAAGTAATCAAGCAATCAAACCATGGGAAAGAACACATGCTGTGCGTGTGAACCTCTGTTTGCAACTCTACTACTGTTTAAATAGAGTGTATGGGAGAACACTTGAATTGTGTACTCTCCGACACCCTTAAGTAATGTTTGTTGGCATTTCTGGGCTTACATAGTAGTTTGAAAACTGTGAAGTTATTCATTGTCGTGAGTTGCTATTTGTCAATTGCTAATTATGATATTGGATAGATTTGAATTTGTAAATATAATCAAATGCTAACAGTTGCACGGATCTCAATGTATGGTTGTAAGATATTATTATAAAATATTATTATAACATATTATTATAATTATGGTCACCTTTATCATGACAGACACTAATTAACAGATATTCAGTTTTAGGCTGATTGCTTTGTCATGCATGTTTCACTGTATCATGGGAATTAGCTTCAATCCGTAGTCTTCTGTTTACATCCAGTTTTTACAAGACTAGTGATTATTTCTCTTCAGCCTGTTGTCGAGGCATAAACAATGATGAACTGCTAGATTAAAGTCCTTCATTCGCCTCATTGAGTAGTGAATGTTGCTATTGCTAGATGCCTGCCGAAGTGTTTGCTGGGAGGGCAACCATGCCTGCATCATTGATTCCGCTGATAACTGGCCCAGTCGAGGCCAAGTCGAGGCCCAGTCGAGGCCCAGTCGAGGGGTTGTTAGCCTTAATTGGAGGTGTACCTTGACCAGCAGCATGGGGACCTTGTAAGAGGGTGAAGCTGCAAAGGTCATTGAGGTCACGTTGTCCTCTCGATGCTCAGTCTAAGAGTCACATCCATGCATGTTGAACACTGGGAGCTACTTGGAGCCAAAAAAAGACTACTGGGGACTACTAGGGACACATGGGGTTACTGGGGACATGGTCATTTGTCCTTTAGTTGCAGCAGGTTTCTCTAGTAGCCACTGGTCATTACTGGTCAGCTGTTTCCTATCCTCTTGTTGCCTCAGTACGACCTCTACCATAAAATGACGTGGTAGTCATGCTGGTCTGCACTGGTGATGGCTTCATGGTGCCCTTATGGTGCTATCAGAGGTTGCAATATTATCACCATGCTAACATGGCATGCAAGTACACTAGAGCACTTTACTGATAGGCATCCTCATTTAACGTCTTACAGTCAATTTCATAGGCTTGGAAACTAAAATTCCAGATGACATCACCTGAATCACGGACTCCCATCGGTTAAGGTAATCCCATAGCCAATAAGAGTCATGAATTCACATGACATCATCTGGTGTTTAGTTTCCAAGTCAATGCAATTGGCTGTAAAACTACAATAAATATCACTTACATAAGTTATTTCGGATCGAATGACTACATGTAGGTACCAAGATCTGACTTGTTAGTGACCTTGAAGTTTGTATGTTCGCTGAAGGATTGTCATTTCTGTAAGCTGATGAAAATATCGATTAAGTATCCAATAGACAATTGCAAATTGAAATGCTTCATTTTAATGATAACTAGACTCGAAGAAGGTAGCTAGTCAGCATTATCCTGTGATCGAGTAAGTCACTTATGCAACTGCCATCTTAAATTGTCGGGGGGGGGGGGGGGAGGGTGGGGAGTCTAGCTCAGTGGTAGCGCGCTGGGTATCCAACCACTGGGTGCTGGGTTCAATTCCCAGTCGAGCCTATGTTTGATGGCTGTTTCATCCTTTGTCTCATTGCCATGGTCCCTGCCTGTCTTAATTAGCCCATCAGGTGCAGAAATACAGGACGTAAAGCCCTAATCCCCCACCACCACTCTTACATTTTTGGGCGATTATAATGTGCACAATGTACATTGTATTTCATATTTAAATTGTCAAAGTTTAGTGTCATGTAGATTGCAGAATCCTGGAACATGTATATGGAATAGCACTTGAACATCTAAAATGCTTGTGACAGGGCTGAAAGAAACCCTGCTAATGCAATATACTGCGGTACCAACAACTCCCCAACATCAAACGCAGGGTGTAGGATGCTAATATCATTTAAATGGCATCTCCAGTGGCAGAGCTAAGCATGCCCTGTGCTTCTTTGATGCTGCTGCTGCTGCTGATGATGATGATGATGCAGATGCTGTGGGTGTATTGCACCCACATGTAGTTTAAGGAGACGTCGGCATTTTATGGCTGGAGAACTGTTCTCACTTGCTCTCATAGACTCAGCAGACGTTCGATGTTTGACATCTTAATTGACAACACGGGCATGTGCTATTGATTAAATCATTGGTATGTGAGATGTTGTCTGATTTATGCATCCCCTGGTCCCAAGAGAGCACTGTCTCTTTGATTTTCTGGCTCTTTCTCATCCTCTGTCTTTTCCCACAAAGATTGCCATTGATTACTCTGGCCACTGATAAAATAAAAACTTCTAATAAGACCCAGGAGCTAGCGGAGTAATTGCACATAACCACTCCCAATCACGCCTGCCCTCTTTTTGTCCTCTTTTCTCTTGTTGTTTTTGTCCTTTTCTGTGGACCCCTGTGACTCGGGTCACCTCCATTCTCTCCCTATGTGTGCCTGGGAACTGCTAAGGTAGATTTTGTGCTATTTTCTCTCGTTATATAAAGTTAGATGTAGAATTGTTGAATTATGATTGGACAATCTGAGGGCATTATCCTGACTGTTCCTGGTTGTTGAATATCCCCTGTGAAGTATTTAGATTGTGGTAATTTTGTGGTGATCATAGAAAACCAAGTGGTTCAGGTTGTTGCTAGCTACCCAGGTAGCCCCAGGTTCTATTCTGGACTGAGCACTGATGCCACTATTATGCATTCTACTGGAGCGGCGGGCACCAATAGTTTAAGCAGCTGGGTGGTCTAGTGGTAAGACGCTCGCCTGCTCCTCTGAAGGACTCGGGCTCAATCCCAGGCCCGGGCACCTTTCACGAGCAACATCCCAGCTGGATGTCGTTCGGATGAGACGTTAAATTGGCAGTCCTTTGTACTCGGTGTCTATGCTGAGGCAAGTAAAAGATCCCACCAATGGGGTCAATGTGTAACATGGGTAGACTCCTCCTCTCTCTCTCACCTCATCAATCAACCCTGGATAGTGGCAAGAACTTGCCTTAGATGGCTGCACTTTCCATATCTATCTATCTATGTCTATCTATAACTGGCAATTAATGAGTTCAAATAAAAAAAAGTGTTTCGTACAGTCTGAATTCATTATACGTATACTTGAAAGAAAGATTGATTTTAACTAAAACAGACGTTGATAGTCTTTTATAACATATTTAATCTTCAATTCAAACAGCCTTCGCTTTAATGCAATGATAATCATCGATTTTAAATTCGGTCGTGTTGTTTTTGTACAACGTTTCATCCAATGTGTTAAACCAAAGCTTTGACAGATGTATTATTTGCAACGATTCAGTCTCAGTGCATCTGAAAGATCATCCTATTCAATAAATGTGCTTTTCAGGCCTCAAACATAGTGTACCGAATTCTATACACATTAAAACGTACACATTCTGCCCAAACACATTCTGCCCAAACACATTCTGCCCATACAGACCTGCCGGCTCATTCCGCACATTGCACCCATTTGAATAGGAAGTGAGTATTCAGTTGAACAGCTGCAACTGCCAGGCCCTGAAAGGCAATTCACAACCACAACAAAACCTTGTCATCCGCAGTTCATAGCTTGCACTGTATGGATGGGGACAATAATCTATGTGTCTCTAGAAATAATCTGTGTGCCTTTGATATAATCACAACTCGCGTGATTGGTGTAATCCATTAAAGCTGAGAAGATTTACTTGTGGTTTTTTTTTTTTTTGTGGCTATAAAGCTCTGGATGTTTTCTGTATCAAAAATTATAGAAGCAGCAGGTTTTGTGGCTACTCTCAATATAGTGCACCCAGCCACATTGACATCCAAAAACAATTTGTGCAATACACAAATTCGGCTTGACATTTCACAAGTAATTTGTGAAGGATGGTTAATATTGTGAGGACAAAAGTTGAATGGAGCAAATGTAAAAAATAGAGAAAATCTACAAAAAGGTTGAAAAAAGAGTGGGAAAAGACATAGAAAAATACACAAAAAGGGGGGTGAAAGAGAGGAAAGTTTAAAAGGGCAGGATATGTGGTAAGGTTTCAGTGAAGCCATAGACTTGGTGTTCTGTCAATTTGTCCGATTGAAACTGGCCAGCCTCTGTTCAACTGTCAGCTTTGATTGGCCGGACAAATTCAACGGCCTTTCAAGCATGGATTCTTCTGTGAGGATGTCTCTTTTTGAAAGAGGACAAAAAATACTGAAAAGGTTCAATGATGTAAAAAAACGCAACTTGGGTGTGACTCCGGAACTGCTTTTGGCAGTATGGGGTTTTGAATGTCTTTTACACTGTGTTAAAGAATCCGTAATTAATATATTAGCCAGATATAGTTTGTCAAAATAAATTTATTACTTAATTGATCTTAATTGATTGTGACTGCCATTTCGCTAACTACGCACAAACGGGTTGATTTAATTGCATTTGATTTGCTAAGGTAAAGTTTAACTTATATTTATTGAATATCAACAAGTAAGTAAGTAAGTAAGAAAGTCAGTAAGTAAGCAAGCAAGCAAGTAAGTAAGTCAGCAAGTAGTAGGTAAGTTAGTAAGTAAGCAAGTAAGTAAATAAGTATATTTATTTTGCAACAATTGATTAAAAATATAATAATTGTTAAAGTACAATATAAGGTGTTAAAAGCATAAATAGAAATATAATAAAAAATGCAAAGCAAATAAGTAAAAGCAATTACACATCATGATCTAACCCTACTGGGCACGATTGCACTTAAGTATGTCTGGTTCCACTTAAGTGGGCATTTAAATCTAGTTTAGATGAGCCTGTATTTTATTGTACTTAGTTATTGAAGTGGCAATAATTTACAAGCCAATCGATCTAAAATATATGTCTATGGACTTAGTATGGTGCTGTGAATCCCCACATTGCATTTCAAACCATTTCATAAGTTTTCTTGTTGATGTGAAATTTGAACCATACCTTGAGTAGAAGGGAAGAGCGTAATATACATGACTTGGAATTGCAATTAAATATCTAGTTATCAACACTTAACAGCCAGGAGAGCTTAGCTAAGTTTGATATGCCATCCTAATACTCAAACTCATGACTTGGCAAATATCATAGACTCGCAAATGGTGGGCCTTCCGACTGAGTGATTTTTAATATTCCATTAAAAAACTCCCAACTCCAACGTCGAAGTGTGTTATAAACATGAGCTCTGGGGGCAATTCGTGCTTTTAATGAATTTTTGGCTTGGGAGTTACGACTTTCATCGACATGAGATTATGCTATCGTCTTCGTCTGTTATTTTATGAACATATCTTTCGGGAATTATTGGATTTACACGGAGTGCTGACACCTTAATGTAAAATAAAACTTAGAAAGTTAAGAATCACACATTGAAGAAAAAAAATGAGTTTAACAGAGTCAAATTCAAAAAGAGATTTACTAGAAATTTAGTTTTTGTCAGCAAAAATGATCAATTTTTCCGCGAAGAAAATAGTTTAATGTCTTTCTTGTAAGTGTCGTGATTTTTATGTCATTAAATACATTATCACAACATGTCGAGTAAAGTAGATTTATCTTCTGTGATTCTCTCATATAATAACTTTGGCTCTTCGCGATTTCTTCTTTTGCGTCACAGCAAGTGGGCCTAACTCAGTGGTAGCGCACTGGGCTTCCAACCACTGGGTCCCGGGTTCGATTCCCGGTCGAGCCTATGTTGGATGGCTGTTTCATCTTTCGTCTCATTGCCATGGTCCCTACTTGTCCTGGTTAGCCCATCAGGTGCAGAAATACAGGACGTAAAGCCCTAATCCACCACCACCGTGTCACAGCAAAGCTTTAAATGATCATTTCTCATATCAGACCATCTCTTTATTCAGTTTACTAAGTCTTATGGCAATGTTTCTTGTATAACAGATAATCATTGTGTAATACGGTCACTTCACCATTAAGACATCATGGCTACTTTGCATAAATTGCTAAGCGTGTATACAAATAAAATCGCGGTTTACCCAAGAAGCATGAAAATTACTTCAGGGAATCAGAACATAGCCCTAAGATTCTTGTGTTGTGAAGACAACCAGTGCAGACAAGCAGGGCATCCCATCCTTTTGTTAAGAGAACGTCCCAACAGGACTTGATTTAATCTATCAGGCATGTTAGCTACGCTTTTTTCTCTTCCCTACTTCAATTGACAGGTCAATCCAGCCCCGAGCCATGGCTGCTTACAGCGCTGAGTCCTGCACTTAGTAATGAGGCCAGTGCACAAGGAAGGCCGGGTGACTGTGCTGCCTAATACACCATTCAGTGCTCGACTATTGTCAGTGAAATAAGTGCTTAACCATAGTTGCAAGTGCAAGACTATTAGGCTACTAAAAATACTGCAGTTTATGCAGTTTGATCATGGTTTAAAACTATTATTATTATTATTATTATGTTTATTCGTACCTACATAGTACAAAATTAAATCGAACAGTTTATGGAAGCATCAATATAAAAAAATATATATATAAATAAAAATAAAAATAAAAAATCAAGTTGTACATAAAAAATTTAGAAATTGTAAAGCATCTTGTCTGTCCATTATTGAAAACAACTGTCCTTGTGAGACAAGAACTAAGTCTCTAATAGCTGTTCCTGTGACAGTATCTTCTTGTGTGTAGCAATTGGCTTCACAGTCTCCGTTCACTATCTGAGATAATTTATCAGTTGTAGTATTAGTACGATACTCTGCGAATGTCTAACTTGGTACTTCGGTGTTTGGTTTCAGCAAAAAATCGGTTTGGTACATGGCCAAATGTGCCTAGTGCGTTTTCCATGAGAAGGATAAACGCATGGAAAACGCATGGTTTTTAGCTAATTATAAAACGCATGTGGCACATTTGGCCATGTAGTAGAACAAACATATGCATTTTTAAAATTGAGTCTGAAGTACCCTAATAGCTTACTTAATAAACACAATTAGTCTGGAAGTAACAACTGCGGTGGAACACATTTCAACATATCTCTTTGGTGAAATCGCCTGGTCGACTCTGTGTAGCATGAACAAAAACATTGTTAATTAAAGATCCGTTACTATCATATTAGGATCTGTGACAGAGAAGGCTATATTGAGAGTTGGTGGCTGGATGCTTTCTTTGACTCGCAACTGGTTGTTGTTTTGTGAGGAGCATGTTTAAAATGGAAAGTGCAGCTCAGTTACAGAAAAGCATGTCCTTGGTCCAAGGCTGGGGATTCCATTTCATTTGTCTTTTCAGCATATAAAAGGCATTTGCAGACTGTAAGGTCGCTGGATACACTTGGAAATTCTATGGGAGTGTCATGTTGCAGAGCATAAACTGAGTTAAAATCCTTGCTATCAAAGATGCTGCATTCAAATATGTCTCAGTACATTGACATAAAAGCTGAACGAGTAGACCTATATTAATTTTTGTGTCTGATATCTGCCAGTATTTTACCTCGCTTATCTGGTATGATGTTGTTACAGACTGATGCTAGGGATGGTTCATAGTGTAGAAGAGCAACTGTTAAACCTAAAAAATATTTAAAAAATCTAAATCTAAAAGCTCAGTATTTCAGTGGTCAAGTGGTCATCTGTGCTATATTTGAGAGTGAAAGTTATTGGGGAAAAGGTCATGGTGCTCCATTTATGCCATTCCAAGTTTATCTGGCGTTTCCTGATCAATGAAGTTATTGGTTTCAAACAGACTTAGCATGTGCCTTGTGGCTTTGAAGCTGTACTTAAAGCTAACCAGTCGTCAGTTGATGATTTAGGAGGCAATTCCTCTGGTCATATTTACGTGTTTTCGACAGCCGTAAGCAAGGTGTTAGCAAATGGTGCACCTCATTGGTAGTGTGTCCGTCAAATGACCTCATACTCAGTCATTTGACCTCTGGATGAATTCTTCACTTTGGCCTGTCTTAGCTCATTGGGGGGCTATGGGAGAGCCATCAGTCTTACCTGGTTGGCGGAGAAATTCTTCAGGGACGAGTTGAAGACAGTGAGTGATTGGCTGGGGGGACCAAGGAGCAGGACTGCTCAACCCCAGCAAATTACACGGGCCCCGCCCCCCTAATTGATTGGCTGCCCCCGCTAAATTAAGTCCTTATCCCTCTCCTCATTAGGCCTTCTCCCTTGTGTTTCCTAATGTTAACTCCCAACATGTTTGTTTGCTTCAGTTCTTTGCTTGTTTTCTTCAATTCTGTGCTTGTTTTCAGATCAGTTGCTTGTTTGCTGCAATTCTGTCCTTGTTTCCTTGTTTTTTGCAACCTTTCGCTTGTATTCTCCAATTCTTTACGCAAGTCGTTGCTTGTTTTCTGCAATTCTGTCCTCATTTTCTTCAATTATTTGCTTGTTTTCTTCAACTATTTGCTTGTTTTCTGCAATTTTGTCCTTGTTTTCTGCAATTATGTCCTGGGTTTTTTTTTGCAATTCTGTCCTTGTTTTCTGTATATATGTCCTTGTTTTCTGCAATTCTGTCCTTGTTTTTCTGCAACCATTTGCTTGTATTCTCCAATTATTCACTCAAGTCATGGCTTGTTTTCTGCAATTCTTTCCTTGTTTTTGGAAATTCTTTACTCATCTTTTACACGTCGTTGCTTGTTTTCTGCAATTCCTTGCTTGTTTCCGGCAAGTCTTCGCTTATTTTAGAAACGTTTAGGAAAACGTTGGGATATTCTACAATGAAGAAGACCTTTATATATATTCTTCATTATTTTTCTTTCTGGATTTACAGCTGTCTTTGTGTGCTAGCTGCTATCATGGCTGTTTTGTAGACTTCCTTTGTTGAATAACGCTTAAGAGGTAAGACCTCATATCTTCTTGCCTAGAGCTATACAATCAGTGGCTTAAATAAACATACAACACATGTATTATTCACATGTATTATGCACATGTATTATACACATGTATTATGTTTGAGAAGGACTTCCCATTGACGCTGTGCATCCTCATCAGATCAGGTCTCCATATTTAGGTGTCCCGAATAACAGGGACCCGTGGGTTCTGCATTTCATGGACAAGAGGCAATTATTCAATTAAATTAAAATGGAATTCTTGGTTACCTCGTATTTTAGGGGGAAATTATGGTTAATGAAGCTAATGGCGTTTAAGATGGCGTTTTAATGCAATATTTTCCCTCTGATTGCTCGCTTGTTCATTTGTGGATGCAGATAAGAAACGAGGAGGGCATTAAATTGATGCTTGGCGAGGTGTGAAGTGTTAGCTGGCCTCGCTCTCCCTGCAGTCCTTTTCCTCAATTAGGCGTTGCCCACAATCTCCAAACAGTTCGAAGCTGGCCAATTTCGGGTTTCAATAATTCCTCAGCATTTCATTGTGCCATTCCATTTGGCCATCTCATTGTGACTCTATAATGGACGTTAATTGAGAAACGGCGGGGCATTTATTGAATAGTGCAGATTGGCCATTGATGGATGGTCCTTGCCATCAGTGGCTGGTTGCTGCTGCTGCCGCTGCTGGTGCTGCTGCTGGATGATGATGGGTGATGCCGTTGATGCAGGTTATGAGGCCACCCCCCCCCCTCAGTGCAGTTGCTGCTGATGCAGGGTGGCTACTGATGAGGGCAGATGATGGGCAAAATGGGCAGTTAGGTCATCGTGGTTCAGACTAGTAGCAACGGTCCTGTCACTAATGAACCAGGCGTGATGTGGAGAGACTTTTCTGCTTGGGTTACTGTTATTGAAGATCACAATTTATTTTGCTTGTTTTGTACATGTAGATTTGTTTCTCAGCTTAAATGAAACTCTAATGCTTTGATTGAAAACAGATACACAGCTACACATGGCCAATTGTGCCACGCGCGTTTTCCATGCGTTGGGATAAACGCATGGTTTTTGCCTCATTATAATTAGCTAAAAACCATGCGTTTTCCATGCGTTTATTCTTCTCATTGGAAAACGCACCTGGCACATTTGGCCATTTATGTACATCTACTTGATTTAAGAGAAAACATTTAATAAATCTCTTCTATCAGTCAACTAATCTGATAAACAATTAAATCATACATTATTGTTAATACATTCATTCGTATGATCGCTATACCCTTTGGCATCAAAAGCTCAAAGAAATGGAATTCTGCGTCCAACAATAAATGCCAGATATCATTAGCTGTACACGCCAGTGCTTGTTTTGGCTCATATAGATCATGAGCAAATGATGCATAAACAAATTATAATTCCTCAAAGCTGACCCCTGACCTCTTACCCTTCAGTGAATACCAATCACAGAGGCTGGGGGGTTATGTTGTGTTGGATTAATCTGCACTTCTTTGAAGCTGATAATTGATGGTGATATTAATGTCTGCTTGTGTGATGAGTGCTCATCGATCTGTTGCTGTCCACTCTCTCTTGTCCAGTAATCTTGATGACCAGCCGATTGTATTGACAGGCCTTCACAAGTCCAGTCTTTAAGCTCCCCACCCTGGGGGTGGTGGTGTGGTGGATTAGGACTTTACGTCCTGTATTTCTGCACCTGATAGGCTAATTAGGACAGGTAAGGACCATGGCAATGAGACAAAGGAAGAAACAGCCATCCAACGTAGGCTCGACCGGGAATTCAACCCGGGACCCAGGCCCCCACCTCCCCACCATGGGGGTTTTTGGTATTGCACTGGCTCAGATTTTTATCACACTGTGCTTGTTATTCAGTGACAACAGGGTGTTAATTTCAAATACTTCTCTGTATATTTCTAGCACACTGTGCAATTGAAAGCATTGTCACATATTTAACATGCAGTTAATTGAGCTTATGGCCAGTACACTGTATGCCAAGACAGACATGATGATATGACAAGACCTGGCTTCTGAACCAGGCTTGACATTTACTACATGGCTGGGCTGCTAAATACCACAGGGCATTGATATTTTAACCTCTGGTGTGAACGACTCCCAGCTGAGTGTGACCTGCCTGACCTTGAGCCCGGGACTCAGCAAGTTTCTGATCAACACCTGATCCACTGTGCATCAATTAGCAGAACTTTTAATCTTCATAATAAAAGGTTATTCTGATGGAGTTGATCAATGAAAAAACTACCTAATCACTGGGGCATATGCAGAACCTGGCCTGTTCTCTAACCAACACTTTCCAGTGCCAAAATCGATTCATGTAATTTTTAAGTGTAATAACAATATGATGAAACCAACAAAGGAGAACTATGATTTATGTATGTGCTACAGCATTGTGATTACATGATTATATTATATTCTGTATGTAATGTATTTGAATTTGAATTCAATTTACAGCTAATTAAATACCCGTGTGAACCTTTGTGTTACCTTTCATAAAAACTTAATCTGTCAAAATGAAATCCTCGACTCTCAGTAAGCACATGGACATAAGACCGGATCTGCTCAGCTAAATATTTGTAAGCAGTAGTATCTCTATTCATATTGATTTTCAAAAGCGCAATTATTCAACCGCATTCTTGCCAATTGGCGGAATTCCAGATTAAAACTCCAAATTAAACGAGTTTGTTGAATGGTAGTGAAAGCTTATCAGACATAGCAAATCTAATGCTGTCTTTTGCGCATATTTCAAGCCTGTAGGCAATATATTTCTATATGACAATCCCATTTACAGCTATTGACATCTCAAATATATAGGAGGGTCAATTCATCAAGCTTAGCTTACCCAACAATAGGAATATAACATTAGGAAATGTTTATAGGCCACCCAGAGACAATATTGAAAACTATAAATGCTTCATAGAAGAATTTGAAATTTTAATTAAACTACTCAATGGTGATTGGATAATATGTGGTGATTTTAACATTGATCTTCTTAAATTTAATGAGCGTAATATTATAAATAAAATCCTTGAAAACTTTCCTCACAATGGTCTGATCCCAAAAATCACACTTTCCGCCCGCTTAACTAGGAAAAATGAAACACTAATCGAAAATGCCCTTGTTAAAATTTCAGATCATTTCTTAGATACCACAATAGGGCAGGGGCCTCGCTCAGAGGTAGCGTTCTGGGCTTCCTACCGCTGGGTCCCGGGTTCGATTCCCGGTCGAGCCTAAGTTGGATGGCTGTTTCATCCTTTGTCTCATTGCCATGGTCTCCGCCTGTCCTAATTAGCCCAAGTGGTGCAGAAATACAGGACGTAAAGCCCTAATCACACACACACACACACACACACACACACACACATGCACGCACACAAACACACACACACACTTAGATACCACTAGTGGAATATATGTACAATGAAGCTATCAGATCACCAACCCTACTTTAGCTGCCTCGATGACCTTATTGCAGTTAAAAAATCTCTAAAATATGTAAAAACTAGAAATTATAATGACAACTGTATTCAAGAGTTTAGAAAATACTTAAGTGGTCAACATATTTTACATAATTTAGAAAACAATGACTCACAAAATCCCAATACAACTTATACAATATTGAAGCAAATATTACAGGATGGTATTAATCGTTACATGCCACTAAAACAAAAAACATTTAACAAATATAAGCACAAAAACAATAAATGGATATCGAAGGGAAAAATTAACTCCTTCAAATTTCGGGATACATTATATCAAAAGTTAAAAAAAAATCCTGCCAATACGGAGCTATACAACACTTTAAAAGTAAATTTAAATACCCATAATAAAATCTTTAAAAAATCTATGAGAGATGCAAAAAGACTTTATTATGACAGTCAATTTAATAAATATAAAAATGACCTAAAAAATACATGGAAAACCATCAACGAAATCATATGTAAAAGAAGTAGCACTGTAAAATTTCCAGAATATTTCCAAATAGACAGTCGGAAAGTTACCAGAAGAGATAGCTAACAAATTTAACAATATCTCGAACATTCTATTAAAACAGATTAAACTAGAAATATATAAACCACTTACGTTTTTAATTAATCAGTCTTTTGCCACTGGCATCTTCCCTCATGATTTAAAAATAGCAAAAATATTTCCCATTTACAAAAAAAGACGATGGAAAATTACTTGACAACTACAGACCAATCTCCATTCTCCTCTCTATATCAAAAACTTTTGAAAAAGCAATATGTATGCAAATAAATAGGCAACTTTACCTCAAAGAAACTCTACTTCGCAAGTCAATATGGCTTTAGAGAGTACCACTCGACTGAGTTAGTTGCAATAGAATTAATCGACCGAATAGAGCTCGATATGGATAAAGGTGATTCCCCAATAAATATTTTCATGGACCTTAGCAAAGCCTTTGATACCATTGACCATCACATACTTCTTAAAAAATTGGACTATTATGGAATCAAAGGAACTGCCCTCTCATTAATTTAAAGTTACTTATCCAATCGCCAACAATATGTACAATATAAAGATTGTACCTCAGACTTACTACCAATCACTACTGGAGTACCTCAAGGTTCAATATTAGGCCTCCTACTTTTCATTATTTAAATTAATGACATTTGTTTTGCCACAAGTATATTTAAATTTCTCACATATGCCGACGATACCATCCTCTTTGAAACATTGAACTCAATACACACCATAGATAACCAACACTGAATAACTTACATCTAAACACTAACAAAACCAAATGCATGATTTTTCGGCCAATTAACAAACATGTACATCCTTCACAATTAAAGCATTGACAGTATTCAAATTGACTATGTGCAGCACTTCAACTTTCTTGGTATACTTTAAGATAACAAACTGAGCTGGAATACCCACATTGATTCTATAACTAAGAAATTTCTAAAACCATATGCATTATGAATAGATTAAATCATACCCTGCCAATATTTACACTGCAAAATATCTACAATTGTCTAATCAACTCCTATCTTAATTATGGTATGCTCTGTTGGGGACTAAAACCAAACCGAATTACAAAAATACAGAAAAAGGCAGTTAGAGTGATTTCCGTTAGCAAATATAATGCTCACACTGATCCTATCTTTAAGAATTTAAATATATTGAAAATTAAGATATTGCTACGAGAAAACTCTACCAACGTTTTATTATAAATAAGCTACCTGACTACTTCACTATCAACTTCAATATTCAACAACAACGGTCAAGTCACCAATATAACACAAGACATCATAGATTTATAATTCCTAGAGTACATCACAAATTTGCTGAATATACTGTACGCTATCAGCTTCCTTTACTTCTCAATAAAAATGTTGAATGTATTTTAGATAAAGTTTTGACACATAGTGAGTATGGTTTTTCCCATTATACAAAAAAGTACCTGACTGGTCAATATGTAGACAAATGCAACATCCTTAATTGTTATATTCGCCAAACTACAAACTAGTGCAAAAAAAAAAGAGAAAAAAAAAGAAAAAAAAAAGAAAGATCTATTTCCACCTCCCCCCAACCCAACATATACAGGTTATCCGTAACTTTACATATGTATAAGAAGATGTTAATTAAATTGAAAATATCTTCATATGCCCGCACATTCATAATTCATCCATCCTATATTGTTCTCTCTTCTTCTCTATCTCTTGTTTTTTAAGCCTTGAGAATTAGTCTATTATTATTATGTTTTTACTATGTACTGATTAAATTATAAATCCATTGCAATATAACTGATACACAGAAACACAAGGGGGCGTGATGATAGCATTGTTACCACAACTTAGTTACTGCCTCTTTGACCATATAGTATATGATAATTTATATAGTTGTACCATCAGACAGATGTATTTATGTAAAAGTATGGTCTAAATAAAATAGTCTTGAGTCTTGTCATTGATATACTTCCTGCCAAGCACTGTCTTTTTTTTTTTAACAAGTCATTTTCTGTCCAGGTTTCTGATAGGCTGGAAGGGAGATTAAACTCACATTTTGGGGAAAAAAGAAACTCAAGAATTTCTATGATTAAAAAAAAAAAAGTTTTAATTTGTGTATCTTATTGAAATTTTGTCAGTTATATTTGAATAACAAAAAATTAAACAATAAATATAATAAAACAGGAGGTCTCCAAAGTGAACAAGGTAATATCAGCAGCTTCAGCTCAACAGTAGATCTAGATAATTGTGACGATTAGTGACGTCAACAACTCAACAAAATACATTTAGTATGAACCTTAAATCATATATCACATGACCTCGTTTACTTTATGTCCATGCTGAGGCGAGTAAAAGATCCCACCCATGGGGTAAATGTGTGTGTGTGTGTTATTGTTTAACGCCTCATCAGCACCTGAATGGGCTATGTAGAGGCTCTCTAGGGGTAAATGTGTAACATGGGTGGACTCCTCTCGCCTCATCAATCAACCCTCGATAGCGGCAAGAACTTGACTTAGAGGGCTGCACTTCCCATATCTATTTATTATGATGTGGCAAATTATCACAACAGTGATGCATATTCTTCCCATTTTAGTCCTTTGTCCTTTTTTGGTCCTCCTTTTGTCCTTTTTTGTCCTCCTCTTTGCTAGGCTGGTTGGTCCCTCTAATCTATGGGCTGGTCCTGAGGCCTTTCATATCGATCCCTGTTCCTTAAAAACTTGATTCATGGCACATATCACTTTGTGGCATCAACACTTGGCGGATGCTCCCATGCAAGGACTCTGATGAGTTTTGTCATTACCAGCATCCTTGCTGGGGTTTCATTTTAATGCTGAATTAAATGAAGTAATATCCCGCGGAATGAATGACTTAAGGGCTAATTATACTCATCTAGAGCCAGGCGTTCTTCAAGGTCGCACTTCCAGTCCTTGTTTGAACTTTGTGTCTGGTGGTGTCACATATACCAAGGCAGGCAATGACTTGATGATTATGGATTTTTAACTAAAGAAAATGAGGTGAAGCACAAGTGTTGTTCAGTGTTGGTTCATGGTTGGGTAGGGTATGGTAAAAGACTTTCAAATAACATTCTGGTCATTATGATCTGACTGACTGGCTGACTGGCTGACTGACTACCTGACTGACTACCTGACTGACTACCTGGCTGACTGACTGACTGACTGACTGCCTGACTGACTGACTGACCGCCTGACTGACTGAATGACTGATTTTCAAGTAGTCACTTTTTAACTTTTTCATCTGGAATTTGCACATTCAAACACTTGTCGAGAGTGCACCATTGAGAGTGCACTATTGAATTAGCGCTGAGTGAGCCAGATTGTGTGCGAGGTACCGTCAGCCATCACTATGCCTTGTCGGCTTCATTATGGCCTCTCTTTGTCACAGCTTTTCGCTTTTGATGTCACCGTTGGCGGACTATTTGTCTGGGTGCTTGCATGACTGTAAATAAACACGCCTGATTGACAACTGCATTACGAAGGATGCAGATTGCATCAACTCGGTTTATCAGCCTTGTAGTCAACATATATCGGATCAGGATTTATTTGTTGGCAAATATTTCCATTTAATCGTCCAAATTGCTGTAATTGATGCGAATGTGTAGTACTAAAGTCTGTTTCAAATCGGCGATAAAAAGCGGAACGAAGAGCCGAGGTAGCGCTAGTCAAATCGGCCACACACAGCGAAGACAGGCAGGTGATAAATGGCGCCGTTTTGACCATGGGTGGCGTTTTTGCAGCATGTCGCATGTTTTGCAGTAGCAATAAAAGGCGGAATGGGTGTTGGGTGTACTGCAGGGACAAGTGCTAGGCCCGCTTATGCCCATGTTATGTGCACTGGAGGCCCAATTGGCAATGTGCCGTTTTGTCATGAGGACCTTACGTCGTCTCCAGCTCTGCATTTAGATTGCACCTTAACCTTTTACTACCTTTGCAAAGGAACATTCTTTCTGAAGGTAACAAATCGCCATGCGAAAAACACATTTACATCCATGGAAGAACCATGCTCCCACCTGCATGAACTATGTGAGCATTTCTTAGAGGAATGGGGGTGGCTCTGTCTTTATGACAACATGGAATTGAACTAATCCTTAGTTTTTGAAAGGCATTTTTCATTGCACATGTGACTAAATGGCAGTCATTAAAATTAGAAAGATGTTTTACATTGCACATGTGACTAAATGGCAGTCAGGAAAAGTATTTTATTTTAATAAGGAGAAATGCTGGAAAAAATTGAAATATTGGAAGTCTACTGTCACGTCTCAAACATAATTGTTGGAAATGGTGCATTTGGTTCATCTAATGCATTCGAATAGAATGTCCTAATGTGTACATCACTTAGATATTCTTCTTATCTCGTATTTTTCAGTTGTAAGAACATTGCTCTCCCATTGAAACATTTCCTCGTGTTGTCCTTTCCTGAACAGCGAGCATGTAGGTTTTTGCTATGTCTTTTGGAGTTGCTCTGCCCTGAATAAGTAATGATTCCATTTCCTTTCTCTGAATGGCTTTTTATGCTATAAGATTAAGCTTTTACGGTTCATACAGCTGCACTCCACAGAAATATTCCCTGGATTGGTTGTGTTGAAAGATGTTATTTTCAGTTTTAGGTTCTCTTCATGAATTATTCTTCGAGGTTCGGTTAAATCCTTCACTCCTGGTGTTTCAATTTTTTTGCCAGATTTTTAGTTTAAGCTCACGCAACATGGAACTTGAGATATTTTCCGACCTAGAGAATACAGCTTTTGAAAATCCTTGTATAATGTGAAGGAGGCATACCGTATACATAGCATCGTGGAAGAAACTCGAGGTGGAATACTACTAGTATTTCTACTCTGTTTGTCCCAATACAATGGGATGAAATATGCTGTGCCTTTGTTTATTCAGTCCCGATAAATAACTTATAATTTGAGGAGTGTCTACATTATAGGGGCGAGGCAGGCAAGTTGGCCCAGGGGATTACGGGCCCCTATTTGGGGGACAGGGGGAATTTATTGTGACCAGTGGTGTTTACCCTTGACAAGATGGGGTGTGGTGTATTGCAGGGGGGTTCAAAGGCTACCCCCTTATACCCTATTGTTCTCTATGGCCATATTTGATAGCCAATGCTAAAGCGAGGTAACTCAGTCGCACCAGGGATGCCGTACTTTGTGCGTGAGTTTTGACCTGAAAGTGTGAAGTGACAATATGCCATGAATTAGACTAACAAATTGTATACCTTGCTTTGAACTGATTATTATTCCCTGGTGCCTTTGGGATGCGGGGGAGGAAAACTAAATTGCTATGTTACTGTATATATTTCTCAGCTAGTACAAATCCCTTAGGTTTGTCATGACTATAACCCAAACAATATTGGCCAGCATTTGCTTTCTCTTGGTACATTCACACCATGCACAATTTTAATTAATCAGTTTGGAGACTAGTAGAGAACACAGCTTGGTCATCTTAAAATTAAACTACTTGGACACAGCTTGGTTAACTTAAATTAAGGTGCTTGGTATCTTTTGAATGGTTACTGAGAAAAAACTTGGTGTCAGAGCGTTAGTTCTTTTCTCCGTATTGACCAAGATACCCATGTATTGCCCTGGTTTTCATGGTTTGCTGCCTTCCCCCGATAGAGGGCGACAGGAGCGGATACATCGTGGTCATCCTGTGGCCAGGGGGCGTGGCAGTCTACTTGGGCCTCGGGGGTTCTCTGTTTAAGCCGCTAATTGGCCAGCTCTGGGACTTAGGGCCCCGAAATCGGAGGCAGAAGGATTGGCCTCCCATAAGATGCAGCAATAGCTCTGCAGGACATTGCCTCTTCTGCAGGACAGCTTTTGCTGCAGGAGGGATCTGCAAGAAGCATGGCAGCCCCTGGCTCATGTTGTGATCTTGGCTTTGTGGTTACTGGGGATGTGGGGCTGGTTTACCAAAGAGCTCAAAGTTCTGTTGTTTGAGCCGGGGGTCCACGAAATGCAGCATTGAAATAATGTTAAGGGATGACAAGATAAGTTTCAGATTGTGTTGAAAGAGTGCCTGATATCTGTTGGTGGTCCAGTGGCAAAGGTAGGTTGCAGCTCATCTGAGGGTCCTGGGTTTTATTGCTTGTCCAGGATCTCTTTGTGAACCACACTTAGCTCCTGAAAGTCATTGCCATGCCAACTAAACAGTGCCTCGTACTAGCTGTGGCTAGTGGAAGATCACACCCTTGGGACAAAGGTGATCATGGTGAGGATTCTTGGATTTATCGTCTTATCTATTTGAGCCTCGAGTAACTCATTGTAGAAGCCCATGCACCGGTTTTGTAATTGTGCAGTTTGGCCCAGTTTGTACCATCCTGGCTCATCCCTGCTAGAAGGCAGAGCTCTACCGAACGTTGAGACAAGTCTGGTGTGTTGCTAGTAGCTCTTATTTCTGTTTAGGAGCACGAGAATCGTCTGAAGAGCCAGTGGGGGACGGGCTAGCCCATATATCGGCCATAGAGCAGTATTAGGCTGGTCCAATCACGAGCGGTGCCAGTTGTACAATGGTTATGGCCTCGCAGCTATGATAAGGGCACTACATCACAGTCCATGTGACTTCCTCTCTGATTAGTCTGGCCATCGCCCTCTTTCTTGTTTTATAGGCGCTCAATGTGGGACAATGTAGGACAGGGGACTCTTTATTGCCCTCTCTGCTGATTAATCTTGCAAGGGTGTCTTAAACTGCCCTCTCCCCCTTTTGTGAAGACTTTACTTACTTGCGCTGACTTTCTTAACAGCCTTTGTTGGGGTCTTCGTTGGTGCATGAACTTGTACTCTAGATTGTAGACGGAGACTGTTTATGCCACATCAAAGTGTCACATAGCACTAACCTCTATACCTATTGCCAGCGGGAGTAAGTAACTGTCCTCCTCCTCCTCCTCCTCCTCCTCCTCCTCCTCCTCCTCCTCCTCCTCCTCCTCCTCCTCCTCCTCCTCCTTCTCTCCCTCTCCCTCCTCCTCCTCCTCCTCCTCTCCCTCCTCGATCCTCCTCCTCTCCCTCCTCCCTCCTCCCTCCTCCCTCCTCCTCCTCCTCCTCCTCCTCCTCCTCCTCCTCCTCCTCCTCCTCCTCCTCCTCCTCCTCCTCCTCCTCCTCCTCCTCCTCCTTGCCCTCCTCATTCCCTCATCCTCCTCTTCCCCTCCTCCCTTCCCTCATCCTCCTCCTCTCCCCTCCCCTCCTCCTCTTCCTCCTCCTCCTCTCCCTCCTCCCCTCCTCATCTCCTCTTCCTCACCTCCTCCTTCCTCCTCCTCCTCCTCTGCATTCTGTAATTAAACTATATTGCTATACTAATATTCTCCCGTCAGAATTGACCATTAGAACCAGCTGATTCAGAGCTGCGATGAGAGAGCAGGCATCATTAAGCCGGCTGATGATGCTCTCTGCCAATCTCTTGTCTCAGCAGCCCGGCATCTTTTATTCAATGATTCTTTCCCCAGTCTTTAATTACATTCATTTGTGTTCTTGTTATACCAGCGGAGACGATTGTTTCCTGTACAAGGGACATGCTTTATCTGCATAGAAAAGGCCAGGAGGAATTCTGGAGAATGCAGAAAGGAATGGCAAGATTTGGCCGGAAAGTCATCTTTAAAGTACATAAACTCACATGGGTAATGAATGTCAATTACAAACTGACACTGTTATAACATATTTGGTGCCACTGAGCATTGTTGAGGGACAAGAATTTACCATAGAGGCCCGCACTATCCTATAGTTAAAACCCGGTTTAAGGAGACTAGGAAGTTAGTGTATTAGTGAAGAAGAAAATTGAAGTTTCGCCAGAATATAACAGGGCCTCCTGTGTATATGACGGTGGAGAAAACCTTTTAAAAACCTAAAAACTGAAAGAACATAGATTAGCACACGACTATCCATATGTGAGAGAAACTTGAAAAAGTTCAATGTCTTGGTAGAAAAACATTATGACTAGGTTTAACAAGTAACTCTCTGGGAACTTGGAATAAGATATAGTAGTAACATAATCCCCCCCCCCTCCCCCCCCCCCCCAATCACCCAGCTGGGCCTAATGCCATAGAAGTACAAGCATTAAAGGCCGGCGAGGAGGCTTTTTGCCCATCAGATCACGTAGTTGAGGTTCCACTTTTTGGATGGTTTTGGTTTTCATAATGTGGCTCTCGTGTGATGCTTGCAGTTTGTTACTAGCTCTAAAATTACTCACTTTTTGTGGGATTCTCTAGTTTTATGGAGTGGGATATTGGCGGGGGCCATCTCCTTATGATGGGCTGTCATGCACTTTCCACCTCAGATGTGACCGGATATTCAAGGTGATTATAAAATCAAAAGTCATTTAACCCTCAAAAACTTTGCCAGGGAAGTTTATGAGAATTCACAAGGCTGATGGATGCTCTGTCTATCTTAATTGCATCATTTCTGCAGAGCGGTCTACTAACACACATACATTGTACATACGAGTGTAATGCGTTTTCATAAATCGAGTGCATATTATTCACATAAAGGATGGGGCAGACAGACACAGCGACAGATTTGCAATATAGAAGGACAACTGCAAGATGTTGATATGAGCATCAATGACAGAGAAAAGTTCACAATTTAAACAGTTTTCCTGTTTTTGCTAATCTATCACTTGAGCGTGCAAAATATCTTAACATACATGGCTATCCTTGGTCCCTTATCAATCTATGGAAACTTCGAAAGTTACAGTGATGCTTGTTTGAATAAATTCTGTACTTGAGCATTATGCCATAAGTCAAGATCTTGCCCAATCATGATACTTTGGTGCTAATGATATAAATGTTATTATACATGTTTTTTCTACTCAGATATAAACTGAGTAGTTCACAGATAGTTGTAAACTGTAATTCTAGAAATGATTCAGACCTACCTTTTTCGTGTCCGAAATAAAGTCTTTGAATTGAATTGAATTGAATTGAATAATATAAGAATTATGTGAAGATAGATATAAAGGTAGCAAGGACATCGCCTCAAGGTGTTATAATGCTCTTGTGACCCCCTGCCTCATTTGTGACGTCTTTGCATAGTCTGTGACCTCTCTGCATCGTCTGTGACCTCTCTGCATAGTCTGTGACGTCTTTGCATAATCTGTGACCTCTCTGCATAGTCTGTGACCTCTCTGCATCGTCTGTGACCGACTTGTGTCATTCTATCTCTGCTCTTACTTGTGTTAATGCCGAGTCAAGGTCGAGTGTCATATTATCTCACCCTCATAGAGCTTCTATTCCTATGCATTGCATTTCTAATAGCAAGGACTTCCTCTTAAACACAAGAATCAGTTAATTCATGGCCTTGGTCTCATTACCTTCACACAGCTGCTCCCGACATTTTTTTTGTCTGCTTTCAAAATGGTTAGGTACACCTAGTTTCATTAAAAACGACCTGTTAAGTTGAACCTGGACAAAGCTAGATAGCTTCTGCTATACAAGGCTACCTTCCATTAAGCCAGATCTAAAAGTACATGCCGCACCATTTGTTGCATAAGTTGCCAGTAAGGCGTATTTGTCATTTCTTGTTGAAAAAATGCATGTCTGTTGCGCATACATATTTACTGTATATTAGATATATTTCTTACATTTATTAACAATATAAGGTTTACACATCTTTTCAGTGGTGGTAGGTGTGGTAGGTGTAAGCCAACTATAAGCTAGCAATGAACCAAAGCAGCTGGCTTTAGCTAGTTATAGCTACAGCCAGGAATAGGTCGCTACAGCTGTCTATGAAACTAACTGTAGTTCAGATTAGTAAAGGCCACTTCAGCCAATGCCAGTAACAAATGATATACCAAATGTTGCATTTCTTCAGTCAGTCAGTCAGTCAGTCAGTCGGACAGTCAGTCAGTCACACAGTCAGTCAGTCAGTCAGTCAGTCACACAGTCAGTCAGTCAGTCAGCCAGCCAGTCAGTCAGTCAGTCAGTCAGACAATCAGTCAGTCAGTCAGTCAGACAATCAGTCAGTCAGTCAGACAATCAGTCAGTCAGTCAGTCAGTCAGTCAGTCAGTCTGTTCTTGAGAGTTTGATGATATATTTTACCCATTGTTCAGCAATTTCTAATATAGGATTTTGACTTACCTGGAAAACTGATCATTTGCATAACATAATCGGTTATATGCATTACATAAAATTTACTGAAGACCTACAGAAGGCAAATCCATTACACATTAAGCTAATTGGACATAGGTTGCATTTGTTATGTCTCAGTGGTCATTCCTATGGCATCCTTTAAAGCCTGCAGATTTTATTTCTTACTCTATTCTACCTGTGGCTCTCCAGCAATCCTCCTGCGGGGGTCAAACGAGGTGTTTAAGAAAGAGACCAGCCAGCGTGTCTATGCAATGGAGGGGGGAGGGGGATAAATGTAGGCTGTTTGTGTGTTAGCTGCACCATTACCCTGGCCAGTCAAGTGGCCCCCCTGATTTATTATCCTGATGAATGTTAACACGTGTGGGCTGGATTCTCCGCCACAGTATTGCCTGACCGGCCCAATGCTAAAAGCTAGCTGTCCACACCTAATATTAAGCATGTGCCACCTTGCTTTTATTTCATGGGCTTTTACAAGCATATGTGTGGCTGCATACCATGATATAATGAGACATGTTGCAGTATGATCTAATGGCATGACGTAAAGGTGTGTATTGACCTTGACAGCTAAACTGATTTACCTCCTGAATTTGTATATTCTTAACAATGATGTTAAATAGATAATCTGGTTTAATAATGTAATAGTGAGGTGGTCTTAATGGTCAGGTATTCTTAATAGTGGGGTGGTCTTAATAGTAAGGTGGTCTTAATAGTGATTTGGTCTTATTAGTGAGGTGTTCTTAATAGTGAGGTGGTCTTAATGGTGAGGTTGTTTTAATAGTGAGGTGTTCTTAATAATGAAGTGGTCTTAATAGTCTTAATAGTGAGGTGGTCTTAATGGTGAGGTATTCTTAATAGTGAGGTGGTTTTAATAGTGAGTTGGTCTTAATAGTGAGTTGGTCTTAATAGTGAGGTGGTCTTAATAGCGAGGTGTTCTTAATGGTGAGGTGATCTAAATAGTCTTAACAGGGAGGTGGTCTTAATAGTGAGGTGGTCTTAATAGTGAGGTGGTCTTAATAGGGAGGTGGTCTTAATAGCGAGGTGTTCTTAATAGTGAGGTGATCTAAATAGTCTTAACAGGGAGGTGGTCTTAATAATGAGGTGGTCTTATTAGTGAGGTGGTCTTAATAGGGAGGTGGTCTTAATAGCGAGGTGTTCTTAATAGTGAGGTGATCTAAATAGTCTTAACAGGGAGGTGGTCTTAATAGTGAGGTGGTCTTAATAGTGAGGTGGTCTTAATAGCGAGGTGTTCTTAATAGTGAGGTGATCTAAATAGTCTTAACAGGGAGGTGGTCTTAATAGTGAGGTGGTCTTAATAGTGAGGTGGTCTTAATAGGGAGGTGGTCTTAATAGCGAGGTGTTCTTAATAGTGAGGTGATCTAAATAGTCTTAACAGGGAGGTGGTCTTAATAGTGAGGTGGTCTTAATAGTGAGGTGGTCTTAATAGGGAGGTGGTCTTAATAGTGAGGTGTTCTTAATAGTGAGGTGATCTAAATAGTCTTAACAGGGAGGTGGTCTTAATAGTGAGGTGGTCTTAATAGTGAGGTGGTCTTAATAGGGAGGTGGTCTTAATAGCGAGGTGTTCTTAATAGTGAGGTGATCTAAATAGTCTTAACAGGGAGGTGGTCTTAATAATGAGGTGGTCTTATTAGTGAGGTGGTCTCAATGTAAGGTTTCACTGAGTTGTCTTGCATAAACTTAAGATGAAAACTGACCTGACTTTTTGTGTGTGTGTCTATTAAACTACACTCTGGATCTCTGGATCTCTGGTTGTCTGTCTCACTAAGCCTGTCAATATTGTCTTTCTGTCTGTCTGTCTGTCTTGCCAACAAAATACAACCAAAATAATATAGCAAAATAGTAATGTGTCACATATATGCACACAGAAACAAGCAACCCGTTTACGACCTTCTTACAACCAATGACAATGTATTACATGTGCGATATTGTCATATATATTGCAACCTGCACTAACACTGCATATGAAACCTTCACACCTGACTGGCTACTCAGCTAATCCTCATATCCCTGCCGGGCTGTTTGCCTCATAAAAACCTTTGGCTGAATACCTCCATGGCGTCTCTGACCCTGGCCGGAAATTGCATTATATGTCGGCATCATGTTCAACACAAGCCTGGAGCCATAGCAACTGCTGGCCTCGGTGTGAGGCTGGTGGGCCCTGGTGCTGGAGTTGACAACAGGACAAAAAGATACACGCTGCTGACTAAAATTGCATAACTAGAGGACATTCCCTCGCTGAGCAATGTTTTAAAATGGCAAAATGTTGTGGAGTTGAATAATATGCTTGAATGATACAAATCTTAATGGAATTTTTCCCTTCAGTTATATTTATAACCTGATTCAGTATGTCCTCAGTGGTGCAAGTTTTTTTGTTTTGTTTTTATTTTTTTACCGTACCCTGTTGATATTTGATAGCATAATATATAGATTTTTAAGCCGGTTAGTAGTAATAAAATGTCATCTTTTAAAAGACCTACCTAAGACTCGTGAGCTACTCTTGAAATAAAGAACACTGGTCATGCGCAGTCATTGCAGGGGGGGGGGGGGGGGCTTGGACTATCAGGTTTATATATGTTTTTCCAGGGTGTTATTCTTTGATTTGCAGAGGTATTTTCCCATTAACTTTAATTGTACCTACTATTATTTACTACCGTCCAAGATAACAGCCCAACTCAGATGTTTGTCATAAAAAAAACTACCTCTTTATTCAACCCCTTGGTGGGAACAAAAGGTGGCCTTCACAGCGAGGCCATTGTTTGTATGAGCAAGTGCTCTTCAGCGGGTGACATTTTAATGGAAAACTCGTCGACAAGGGGAAATGTTTACTATGAGGTCTCACATCAGTGACCTTTATCAGTAAACACTGAGGCATATCATGCAAGAGTCACATATCTTAATCAAAATCTGCCCCTGATGAGATCATTACAAGAATGCCAGCGAATAAGGAGATTGATAAAACGTTTAAGCAAGGTCACCTTTCAGGGGCTAATGCTTTCCCAGCATGCTACATGGTCATTTGTTTATTTCATGAAAGACGCCTGGTCCGTCATTAAGAAATGCATCTTTCCTTGTTTTAAGTTTAAACAAGAAATTAGGTTAGTGATGAAAAGCGAGAGGTTAATGTCTTTTCAGGGTTTTTTTTGGTTGCTTTGCTGGTTACCTATGTCACTTATTTTCAAAAGTGTTTTTGCCTTGTCAGCATATATTTTGGAAGTTTTGTCTACCAAACTAAGACTTAGCAAAAGTTAACTTTATAGAAAAAGTTGTTTACCAGTTGAAGTAATTACTAACAGAAGTTAAGCAAGAGCTTGTATTGTTCTGCACTATATTCTTTATACATTCTTAATCTCGCTGTTAATGAAGTAGGGAATATGAATCCTTAGCAATGTGTGAGATAAGATAGTTCCATCCACTGTAATTACTGTTGGGTTACCTAAGTAACAGACACGTGACCTTATTGTACCGAGATAAATTCCGCATGAATGACTGCTGAATATCCCTGGAATTTCTCTGTGAAAAACAAGTTTTAGGAACATCTGCAAATTCTGTCTGGCCAGAAAACTAGAGTTGAGAATGTTGGGGTGGAAAGATAGTGTTCCATCTGGGGCCTGATTGGCAATTAATTGAGACCGTGTCTTCTGGAATTAGACATCAGACCGGAATGACAATATTCCTCAGCCCCTAGTGCTGACATTCTAGTGAGTGGTAGAACAAGGCACATGGTTGCAGTGCTCATACACTTACCATTCTTCCACGCATTATTCTTTAATTTTTAGAGTGCTTTTTTTAATGGAGAATCGAAAAAAACGAACTTCCATTTAAATTATTGTATTGTTTGATTATTATTTTCATCTTGGTACATGAAGGACAGTTAGACATTGCTGTCATTAGTGACAAGATGAATGACCTTCTTGAGAGCTTTCTTCATTTTGTTGCAACCAGGCAACGATAACTATCTTATTATTATCATCCG
The DNA here is from genome assembly GCA_932294295.1 of Alitta virens. Classification (NCBI taxonomy): domain Eukaryota; kingdom Metazoa; phylum Annelida; class Polychaeta; order Phyllodocida; family Nereididae; genus Alitta; species Alitta virens. The sequence goes on from OW028574.1 coordinate 9,421,661, forward strand.
CCTATTCCTAGTTTATTAGGAATGTGTTGTTATGCAGGAAGCTCCATCAGGAGCCCATGTGCTCATTGTCACTCGTCATCATTGAGAAATGGCGGATTGAGCGCCCTCTCGTGCCAGTCCCCTTCCGCTAGGGGGCAGGGTCGGGTGTCACGTGACCTGTTGACCTACTTCTTGACCCAATTTCTGTTCACAGCAGACTCGAATCAGGAACTGCAATTTGTTCAGTAGGGGTGGACTGCATCTAATCTCCCAACTCTGTGATGTGAATTTCTTGGAGCAAGTTCTAAACCCTTACATTGGCAGTCGGTGTGACTGTGTCCTCTACATTTCAAGCAAATCAGCAGCAAATATTGCTTTCGTTACTTACGTGTGAAACCGCAGATTTCTGCCCTCTTCATAGTGATTGAACTGGGAAAGGGATTTTGAACGTCTAGTTTGATGGTTTTTGCTTCAAATAAAATGGTTCTTTGTACTAGTTTTTGAAAGTATATATAAAAGTAGGTATTAGCGAAACCATCAGTGGCATCTGAGAGCTTGATAAATTTTCAATCCAGAAGAAACTAGAGATCTTAGTGACTTAGCACTTATGATTTTGCAATTATTTTAATGACAGGGTCTTGGGCAAAGAGCTGTTGCAGCATGTGTGATTTTATTTCACAGCGACGGACAAATATAATATACTCATCTCATTTCTTGTCTTATTATTAATTCTTATGATTGACTACAATGTTTTATTACTACTTGTCTGAATGGTGGAGCATCTTATCATTTTGTCTAATGATTGACTTTTTTGTTATTTTTCAGAGAAAATTCCGTCCGAGGCAACATTTTACGGAGCTCATTACTTGAGCTATGACCTTTCACCCCATGGTGACCCCATTGTGAGCAGCAGTGACCAAGTTATCCTCTACTTCAAAACACGACAACCCAATGGCCTTATTTTCTACACAGGTAACATTACCTATTACTTTATTATCTGAGATATAAAGTTAGAAAGAAAAAAACGTATTTTAATTTCCTTGCTTTAACTAGCTATTGAAATTATTTCTGTTAAACCGCCAGTGATGCTTGATTAATTAGTATTATGTAATGGCCTATGAATGGATAATACATTCAGTGAGATTAGAAGTTTTTAGTTTTTGGTATTTATTGAGACACGACTTAACCCCACTTTTATTTAGTCATACCATGTGGTGAACAGTAAAATATTTTGACAGTGGCTGACTTGGCTTTAATACAACTAATGCACTGTAAATCCATAGCTATCTCTAGACCTAACCATTCCTCCATGTACTCTTTGGATGGCTTAGTCGTAACCACACAACAAGATGATCGGTGCAATTGTTTGTTTGTTTAAAGGGCAAGCAATTTATATAAATAGCACATTTGGCTTTTAGTTGGGGATGTTTCAGTTTTCTCAGTGGATTTCAAGGGGTGAATTTGGAAAACTGGATAATTTCAGCAAAAAACAGCATGAGATAGTGATGAAGTTGGCTAGCAAACTTTAACTCTTAAAAGACCAACGACTTTCAAAAAGTTGTACTTGATATTCATTGTATGTGCTCAGACAAAATTTATCTTCGGGTTCAATTTAATAAACTGCGCTTGATCGTGTCATCATTATGCTTGCCTCTGACGTATATAATCAAATAGTATGGATATGACAGTAGTGTCATTTTGGTAAATAAGCCTTGAGGTGAGCTGTGGTCTCATTAGAGAGAGTTGTTCTGAAGTTGAAGTATCTTCTGGGACATTATTAGTGGGATTGGAAGTGTCTAATCACTGTGGTCAAGCTTTGCCTACTTTTTTTCTCTGAATTTCCGTCGCCAGACTGCCCTCTTGGGAATGTTATTGCCCAGTGAATGATATTAAACTTGAAACCTCTGATCCCTAATGTCTGCGATAAATTTCTAAGAAATGCCCGCCAGGCCAGATTTGACATCAGCTGGGTGCTTTGGCTTTAGGTCAGTAAGCTGAGAAAGATATATGGTATGCCAAAATCAACTTAAAGAAAAAAAAATAAAAAAAACATATATACCGTAAGCAGCTGGGTGGTCTAGTGGTAAGACGCTCGCCTGCTCCTCTGAAGGACCCGGGTTCAATACTGGTCTTGGCCACCCTTCATGAGCAACATCTCAGCTGGATGTCGTTCGGATGAGACGTTATATTTGCAGTCCCTTGGACTCAGTGTCTATGTTAAGGCAAGTAAAATATCCCACCCATGGGGTAAATGTGTAACGTGGGTGGACTCTTCCTCTCTCTCACCTCATCAGTCAATCCTTGATAGCGGCAAGAACTTGCCTTAGTGGGCTGCACTTTCCATATCTTTCTTATCTATCTATAGAAAATCAACCAGACTTTTACAAGTCAGAAAATGTGCCAAGAAAAAAAATATGTGCTTAGACCTGAACATAAACCAAGATCCAACGGGCATTGTTACTATTAATAGCATGGTAAGCTAGGTTACTTATAAAAGTAATTTTACTTTCATCGAAATTTGACGGAGCTTACGCATGATTGTAGATCAATTAGCGAAATGACAATTTTTGAAAAGAAGTGCTGAAATGTATATATTACTAATTTCAAACGACTTTGACTCGAAATGGACATTTAGAAGATGAATGTACTGCCCTACATAGATTAGTACATTGGAAGACTGTGTAAATATTTAGCTTGTTCTCAAGACTTGCTCTTGCGCTGATATTAGCTCAGGAGTTCTTGTGCATTATGGAGGGACCCTGTTTGTTTATGAACCATAACAGGCGCCTAGGATCTAGACAAGACCAGATTAATCCCATGTAATAACTAAAGAGGGACACTTAAGTGGGGAGGGGTTAATTTGGAGGTCTTAATTAAGGGAGTTTCCAGGGCGGGGGTGACAAAAGGAATTGCCACCAGGGGACGATTTATTGGCCGTAAGATGTCGCTGCGGTGTCTTCATTACTGCTTCCGGTTGTTAGGACATTGAAGCATGGGATGGAATTGCCTAAAAATAACTCATTATGTCAAGACTGCGATAATGATATTAAGGCCACGAAAGTCCAAGGAGCTAAGGCTTTATCGAGATTGTTTACAGATAGGACAAGATTGAAGGAAAGGATCTGAGAAGCAAAGAAGCATAAGACAGGATTTATCCGTTATTTTCTTTGGTATTAGAGGAAAATGACTATTAACTCTCAGATGAGTAAGCTTTGTATATCCTAAGCGCCCCATAGCAGCAGCCAAAAATGGAAGTAGTGGGGTTTATGGTACTATCTGGCACTATGGGGAGCAAAGCTGATGCTGCTGAGCAGCTACTATGTAAGGGGTAAGGGGTATAATGCGCTATGCATATTGTCGTGAGCTGCTGTTATCGTGTAAATGGGCGACATTAGCATCCATGCTGACTCATCCTAAACGGTGTCAATGGTTGCGTAATAGGCCCTACAGGATTTGCTGCAGATAAGGCAAAGGTTCTTGGGTGCAAAAGCATCGTCAGGACACCCATTTGTCCCACTGACACGGCAAGCTAATTTGCCTAGAGGTATTTTTGTTGGAGTTTTTTTTAGATGTTTGGACATATACCAATAAAACCCTGGTTTATGCGCATCTCACCACACACAACATGTTAGTGTGCTCTTTAATGGGGTGCCAAATGAGGGTTTATTACCCCCATCACATTTGATGCTGTCTAGGATGGTAATGCACCCTGCAGCTGTCATCGTAGGACACGGCTATTTCTGGGATATTGTGTTTAATGGCTGTGTTAAAATATAAATTCTTGTTTTTACAATAATGCCACACTTAAATTTATATAAGACTCGCATTGTTGACCAAAAGCCATTGTGATGTTGTTTTATTTTAATGGACATCGCAAAGTTAAATTAATGTCAAATAATGCCTTAGATAGATAGATACTTTATTTTCATCGAAATTTAAACATACATGCTTATTAAGACATTTCATTATGACACAAATATTTCGATGAAGGGGATGCACAAGAGTTTCGTGGAAACTATGTTTAATTGTGCATCCCCGCGCAATATCATTATACTAAATAATTAACAAAAGTTATATATAATAATAAAAAAAAAAAAATTACCTTAACTGGTTCAACAGACTGCCTTGGTAGCATTTATTATTTCACAATAGAGTAGATATATTTTATTTTAGAAACCTCAAATAGTGAAATAACAGTATAAATAAAATAAAAACAATAAGCTGTGTGATAGCACTGAAATAAAAGCTTGTAGAATGAGTCAACTAAAATGACCTTAACAAGAGACTAGCTATAAATAGCTCACTTAAGTGAGGTTTTATAAAATTGTCACTGTCAAGTGTTACGTAACATCCAGTTAATATAATAAATCTGTATTTAAGGTCTGTGGATTATTTACGAAATGACACGAACTAATTCCTTTATGCAGAAAACAGTGAAATCAACCCACTACAATTGTCTATAATTTCTATGAAATCATGTATTTAAAAAAAAAATAAAAAAGTGATTAATATATTTAGCTTCTCGAGTTAAAAACAATATGGAAAAATATGGAAAAAGAAACATCATTGATCTCTTTATATGACATGATATCTATGGTTTGTGGAAAAAAATATGTATTATGTAGGGGACATAATTTCATTAAACTTTTTTGTTCGTGTCTTTGAAAAAAAAAAAAAACATCTTGGTCCTGACAAAAACCTGACATGTCTCTTTTTATTGCAAAAATAGGAAGAAAGAGTGAAAATAAAAAAAATGCTTTAAGAAGTCAATCGTTGAAATCATGACAAGTTCACATGCATCTTTCCCCGATTCCACCAGTGTCATATTCCCATGGAAACAAAAAGATTTTAGGAGATAAAATCTAGAACTTACTGCAGCCAGGTAGGATTTCTGCAGGCGAGTTCCATGAAAGACGAACTAAACTCCAGTTTCTAGCTAAACTTTTTGAGTGCATCCCACACGAAGGACTGCAGCCAATGTGTTGTCAGTTTAAAACTCCTGATAAGGTTTTGGATTATCCACCAGCGGCAGACGTAATGATGACACATTAAGACAGGGACCAAAATTACATTTTTTGGTTATACCTTTCCACACTGCCCCAATAGGCCTTAAGGTGAATTTCTAACAAGTTCAATGGCCTTGAATACTACAGTTATCACATGTTTATTTTGAGAATAGGTTATAGTTATATCCCTCACAGTCGGGAGTTAATTAACATTTTTGTTGGTTATATCCCGACACCGAAGGCGGAGGGATATAACTCCCGACTATGAGAAATAAAACTAACATATACTCCATAAGGCATATTCACTATATTTTGTTGTTTTGTTTTGATGCCTTTATTACGCAAAACAAATTTAGTTTGCACTCAAAAGGGAGTTAACTAACATTTTTGTTGGTTATATCCCGACGCCGAACAAAAATATTAGTTAACTCCCGACTTATACTCCATCAGGCATATTTACTCATTTGTTTAATTGGTTTTATTACAATGCCTTTATTACGCAAAACAAATTCAGGAGGGAGTTAACTAACATTTTCGTTGGTTATAGCCCGCTCAGAACAATAGGAAAACAGTCTGAGTGGAGTCTTAAATAATTTATTCACGTTCGAAGTGGTCATATTCTTGAAGCCGAAGGCTGAGTGAAATATGAAAACTGAGTGGAATAAATTCATGTTTTCTCAAAATATTACGATTTTATCCTTTGTCTCCCCCAAATACTCTAGGATTTAGATAGAAATGCATTTGACAGTGTTAGTTCAATTTTGCGCTGTCAAAAAACAGTCAAAATCGCGCTCTAAAAGTGATGTAAACAATCTTTATTTTCACGGCACATAATTGTCCTACACAAAATATTTACTAAATGGCAGAAGCGCAATTTAGTTTGAAGCACGGTGATGTCAAGCTTTTGTCTAAATTCCTCTCCGTTACCGAGCTTTTGATGAAAACGTTCAGTAAGGATGGGACCGCTATGGGACTCGACCATGGATTACTGTCATGCTCAGCGATCTGCATTCGGCATTGACAGAGATATTTAGCCGTTTAGAGGACAAAATCGCCACTGGAATAAGAGACAAGAGTACAAAAGTGTAACATTTTGACAATTTTTTCTCAGGTATCAAGAACATTCTACTTATCTAACCATGAACTTTATTTTCAGGTGATGGATTGGACTTCATGAACCTGGCTCTCCGAGAAGGGGGTGTCGTTCTCAGCATGAACCTTGGATCCGGGGTCTTCGAAACGGAAGTGAAACCGCGAAAAGGCAGCGTCCGGTTTGACGACAACCTCTGGCACAAGTTAAAGGTCGAGAGGGAAGCCCGAGAGGTCAGTTTTTATACTTTTAAATGATACTTCATAATGAATAAAGTCTTAACAAGATTTAAATATATGAAAATTTCATAAAAACTATCACATATGTAATATAAAGCATAGTTGTTACTGAAGCCCATATATACGCATGGTGCGATTAAAGCTAGCATGAAATGTTCGCTTGATTTCCAGAATGACAGTTGAAGAAATAATTCAGGTGTAATGTTGAATGTGTCCATGGCAACCACCTCGTTGACAGAAAAAAATTTAAGTAGATTTGAAGAATATGCATCAGTTGTAGTGTGCTAAGATAAGATAAGATAAGATAAGATAAAACTTAATTTAAGCTACAAAGCTTTTAGCCGACTGGTAAAAATAGCAAAGAATGAAGATATATATACAGATGATTATAATCATAGAATTATTATGACTTAACTGAACAATGATACCCCATAGCATTGGTGCATTGTCTATTTTTTTGGGAGGATTTTGGTATAGTTCATTATCTCAGCCACATGGGATATCATCTTGAAAGTATATATAACATAATAGTTTTATTATCTAGGTAATATTCTGTATTTTACATAATTATTTAAGCAATTGCTCATACTTACGTTGATATTAATTAGTAAATTGTAATTTAAATAATGCATGATTCATAATGGCTAAACACATGTACCATGTTTCATAATTCATGATATACATTTCCAAATGTTACGAGAATTTTTTTTTTTTTTAACTCTGCGTGATACTAAATATTTTGAACGCAATTATTATTCAAAAGAGTTGTGAGTTATGACAAATGTCACCAGGGGTCATAGTTATGTTTTGACGGATCAGAAAATGGGAAAAGTTTACTTAATAGTGCAAAAACATACTGCAGCATTATGTGGGCTATACATTGGTGTGTATTTTGTATATCTTTGCATTGGAGCACATGGTCTGATCTGCACCTGGAACTAGTGAAATGTGACTGTCTGGTTTGTGAGTGGAAGGTGGAAGAGGAGGGAGGAGGGTAGGGGGCAGGTGGAAGGGGGGGGGGGGGTGGGCATTGGTGATATAGGCACTGTGTTATGTAACTGTGTGATGTACAATCTTTGTATTCAAATGTCTCTGCTTCATCTTTTGTCAATTAGTCAATTACTGTTTGGGTGAATTATCAAAAAGGAAGGAATCGCCAAAACTCGAGTTGAATCGAAAGCTAAAACAAGTCACCATCATTGTTGAACTTCATTAGTGTCATTTAATGATCTATATTTATTTTTTTATTTGAGAGGAAATCAAACTACAGAATAGTGAATCGGGATAATAGAAATGGCGTCATTGGTTTTAATGAACACAGAGTAAATCACCAATTTAGGAAATCGCAAATTTCAAGAAAATACTTGAACATGGCAAGGATTGGAAATACTTAATTCCGTTTCATTTGACACAGCGACGATCAGGTCTAATTAGACTCAGTCTCCAGTTAAAGTCTGCAACATGAACTTCTTATACATTTAATTTTTCAGGGAGATCTAAGTAGAAGCAGGATGTAATTTACTTTGTGGAGATCTTGTCTATGAAAATAGGTGGGTGGCAGCTGCTTTAAAGGCCTCTAAGAAATTCTATATAAGAGGGAAAATTAGTTTACCAACTTCACAAGTTCCAAGATCTCAAAGTTGTAATAAGTAAGAAGGAAAAAGGCCTGAAAGGGCAACCACCTTTCTACAGGCTCATTGTAACTCCATTTTGAGATGCTCAATTATGTACGTATGTTAGAGCTGTCTATCATATTCATGTGTGTTGTTTGGAATTATGACATATTTATGATAGTGTTTCAATGTTCTTACATTATTGACAGCTCATGTCTGAATCATTTTCATCTTTCATTTTCATGGATTAATCTGTTCAGTTCCCTCCAAGCATCTCATCATTACGTTGTCATGTTGATGGAGGACGGAATACTTTAAGTCACAACCAAGTCAGCTATGAAATTTAAGACTTGTCATGCAACTGGATTCATTAATCATTAGACAAATTAGCCCTTGCTGACATAGTGCGGATATCAAAGTTTCAGTTGCCAGAAGACTGCTGAGGGTGGGGGCCTAGCTCAGTGGTAGCACACTGGGCTTCCAACCACTGGGTCCTGATTCCCGGTTGAGCCTAAGTTGGATGGCCGTTTCATCCTTCATCTCGTTGCCATGGTCCCTGCCTGTCCTAATTTGCCCATCAGGTGCAGAAACACAGGACGTAAAACCCTAGTCCACCACCACCAGGAGACTGGTGTCCAAAGCTCCTCAGTTGGGACATGGACGTGTGTCCTTCCTCGCTGCCTCATGCGAGTAAGTTGTGGGTCAGGGGGCAGAGTATATTCGCTGCAAAGTAATCAATCAAAACAGATCAAGCCCACTGATCTAGACTAGCTGAGGTTTCCCTTGAATCATAATACACTCCACTGGTAATTTATCAGGAGACCCTGTCAAAGACTCAACTTATAACTTGGCAAATTCTGTATTTGGGAGACTTGCCTTCAAGGGTAATAACCCTCGTTCTCATTAGCCTTGTTGAAGTTGTTTTATTTAAGATGTATTGATAAGGTGAAAACTACAATGCAGAGATCATGCAGATAACCACTATTCTTGGCCTTAATTGTGTGAATAGTGAGATAGTCTGAAGGTTTGTAATTGAAAATATGGATTGAGCCGAAATATTACAACCTTTAAAAATATTATATTAGTAAAGTAGCCATAAATATTAAACAGGCAAAACTAGCATTATTTACTCTCTGTTTTGAAGTTAAGTCGACTTATATGACCAGCTGCTAGAGGCAAACGTAATGATAAGATGATACGGCTTGGAGTCCATGCCATGTTACACATTTGCGCCCAATGACCTCTGTGAGAAGATAGCTTCACCGATGATACACATTTACCCTAATTGCGGATTCTACATGGCCAATTGTGCCACGTGCGTTTACCATGCGTTTGGATAAACGCATGGAAAAAGCATGGTTTTTGGCTCATTATAATTAGCTAAAAACCATACATTTTCCATGCGTTTATCCTTCTCATGGAAAACGCACGTAGCACATTTGGCCATGTTATAGCAAAGTGAACGATATGTACTTTTGCTTCTTTAAGAAAACCTTATTGAGAAATGCAGCAGCAGACATTTAATGAAGCAAATTAGGTTGGTATTTTAATATTCCATTTAGAAACCTTGTCAGCTTTTCAGAATATCTGCTATGCCCTCGGGTGCTGGGATTGAAGGTGATCAAACAATAGCATTGCAGAGAGGTACTTGCTGCGATTGTTTGCAGAGCTCTGCCACACATGTAATGTAGCGAGATGCAAATACTTCTCTAGCAATGCAAGTGTGAAGAGCTCAGTAATACAGCATAAAAGAGTTTCGAGAAGTTTTCTAAAAGATATCAGAGAGCATTGGGTCAATGAAGAAAACCAAGACAAAAGTGTTTGAGAGAAACATGTAAACAAATAGAGGCTGGATTTGGGAGGTTCATAGAAGGTGAAGGGAAAAAGGGATGAAAGACCAAACTGCAAAAGATTTGGAAGAGATGCAGGAACCTGGAGAAACCCTTTTATTCAAACTTAAGCATTGTGTATCCATGGGTTAAATCTAGCCAAATCTGAGCTACTATTTACCAAGGCTGCTTGCTAACATGTGTTACAATTTCTTTCAATTGGCACTAGTAATAGTGGATTTTCACGGAAGGTTCTCTATATTTCCACCAGGTGGCTAAGACAGAATACTGCAATTCTATTGGCTGAAAAAGTTCCCGCCCTTGGCTGTGATTGGCTGAAGCAAAGTGCATTCTAGAAGCAGTATTTTTCTGAAAATTAGCCTTATGGAATAAGAGAAGAGGAAAGACTTATGTTTTGCTGAATTTAGGGCTGTTCAGTGAAAGACTCTACTGCCATTAATGCTCTTACATTTTATGACTTCATATAAGAGACATTTCTGATGTATTCAACCAACTGAAAATGATAAAGATTGTGAGTCATTTGGATGTCATTTGGCTTATGCCTGTCACTGCAATTTTGCACAGTTGCACCAAACCTGAATTAACACCTGCATGGAATACAGGCGCTACATTTCTCTGCGCAGTTAGATGGATAGGATACGTTTACAGATGTCTATGGAGATGCAGTGTCTGGGAGTCCAAATGAAATGTTGGTAGTGGTTAGGGTAATCCATAAGTTGCTGGCCCAGCAGTTGTTGGCAATTACAAACATCTTGAAAAATTCAGAGCAGACGAAAGAAGATATGGATCAGACAGGAAATTGGGGAGGATGGGCGATGGTTAACCATTGGCCAGAAAGGTCGAAGCATAATTTTTTTTTGTAAGGCAGGCTATCCACTGGAAAGGAAAAACCGGGAAATTTGTAATAAAAAATTCCCTGCAGGGTAATTCAGGTAATTTTATGTTACTTTATGAATTCAGGGAAAACACAGGGAATTTTGTCATTATATGTATAATAATACGTATAATGCTAACAGAATAATGAATAACCCTGGATGGCAGTGTGGCTTATTGTAGATATTAAGTTTCATAGGTTGAAATGGACTCTGTTGATTTAATAATTACACTAAACTGTGTGGTATTTTCGTGGTGAAGGTACAGCTATTGGGTACCAGGAGGCCGTATAATCACCCGGGAAAATATCTAGTGAAACAGGGAAAAATCTGGGAAAATACAGGGAATTTTGTTTTCAATTGAGTGCATGCCCTGATAAGAGAATTGTGTTATTAAATTGTTGGAATATAATGCCACTGAATAGACACCTCCAAAACGAGGCATAGATCGAGTGTCCTGATTGTTGACTCAGAGCATTAATTACACGCTTACATAACTAATTCCTCATGTAGAATGCTGACGTCATCAGTAAACAATGGAAAGGAAACAGACAAAGACAGAACAAACAAAGACGATCTGCTTGCTGACTTCTTTCTGCCGTCATTGTTTACCTTTATTTAACATTTTCTGTAATGAGCATCGCATTAGCTTGATTGATGAAACCGAATGAATAAGTGATGAACCTTCCTCCGTTTCTTGTCGTCCTCCCTTTCCGCTTTTTATTTTACGTTTTCAAGGTTTAAATTGTGCATAATTACCAGGGGTCTGGATTCTAAATTAGGCGAAGTAGAGAACTTAATGATCAATATATTTAGAATTTAAATTAGCTCTGACGTTTACATGGGCTACGGGAGCACCTCAATGTTTATTAACATTCAAAAACGTTTTTGCTTATTTATGGGTAGATGCCTTGACATCATACATGGAACCATTTCGAATAAAACTTATAAAACATGGTCTGTGATTAATTAACATGCAGGGAACATTTCCTGTGATTTATTGCATCCCAGTACATTTTGGACTTGGCTGATTGGCTTCCATTCATGTGTGTCCTATTGTCATGTTTCAATGAGACATATCAATGTGTCATTCCACATGGAGATTATTAAAAGAGAAACTCGTGAATGCCAATATTAAAATCAATATGAGCGGTGTGTATACATTTTGATGAAGTTGTATTGTGTGTGCATGTTGTTGTATAGCGTCCATTGTTAAGAGAGAACAATGGGTGTGCACAGGAATATCAGCCAATAGAAAGGCAGCAAGTTTGATTAATGTGCTGCAGCCTTAAACTTTTGTTACTCTCAATGTTAGGAGGTGCTAAAAGAGGTCTGGGCACAATGCTTATTATCTGTAAGTAAATAACGTCCATGCACATTGTTGCACGGTGCAAACTCAATATGGAATCATTGAATTCTGAATCAAGAGTTTATAAAGAGTTTGTAAAGGGGACTCAAATTTCCCAATTTATCGAAAATAATATCTATTCATAACATGATTGATGTTTCGGCAAGTTTTGCCATGCTTCGATAGCATTATTATTCATATTCATAATACTGCGTGGTCCTTGTGTTTGAACTTTAAATACCTTGACAGAAGTGATTCATGTTATTGTAGATTACGATCGGTGGGCATTTTGTGGTTGTCATAGTAGATTCATCCTTGCAGAGAATTTTCTATTTTCTATTTGGGCGGTTTTATAAAAAAAAAGAAAAAAAAAAGTTTCTAGTCTGTATACTACCTTCTTTTTATATTGTAGGTCTTTTGTATACATTTAAAGTTTTGTAAAAGCAAAACTGACTTACAATAGCACAGCACTACTAGCTGATTCATAACCTAGGTGCGAAAGACGTCTGCAAGATGTTCTTGACTTATAGGTGCAGGCGAAGTGCACTACATTGAGTTACCCCATATGCCATCACTGCCTTATCTTATATTAATGGGGATTTTGTGGAGACTGAGGTGTTGTGGCACATTGTCCCAACAGCTCTGCTTAATATGGTATTTATGGGACACCCAGAGTGACAGGCGTGTGACACATCTTCCCATTGTGTTTGATATCGGCAGGTGCAAGTCTTAAAACAGGCATCAACTGGTTGGTAATACAGGCTTCACCACATAATGGTTGGTAAAACAGGCATCACCACATACTGGTTTGTAAAACAGCCATCACCACATAGTGTTTAGTAAAACAGTCATCACCACATAAGGGTTGGTAATACAGGCATAACCATAGTAGGTTGGTAAAACAGGCATCACCACATACTGGTTGGTAAAACAGGCATCACCAGATACTGGTTGGTAAAAGAGGCTTCACCGCATACTGGTTGCCTGCTACTATCCAACCTTCATTGCGGGACAGTATGCCTTAGGTGCAAGGGTTCAGCATTATGAATGAATATATTTGTTAATTTTCGCCAGTTTATATGCAAATTATGTGGCCAGTAAAAAAATCACCCAGGATTAAAAATGCCACGGGGTTTATCTTGGAAATAATATAAACCTTAAGAAAATGGCTGAAGGGGTGTAAGAGGGTGGAATATCACTGTTGGGGGGCAACTGCGTAGATGAACCAAAAATAGTTTAATGAATAGATTGAGTTGATCATCGTGTTTCTGTGAGGTAGCCTTCAGAATAGATAAGCCTCAAAATAAGTCTAGTAGAAGAGGGCTTTGAAATGGCGGTAACAGCTAGGACTATAGAGTTAATTTAAATCAAATATCACACTATAAGTATTCAAGGTTACATGATACATTATTGTAAATCGTGTTGTAGTCATTTAGAGTAACTCATGTTTAAAGATTTTCAACTAAAACAAATGAACTGTTGAAATAAGCGGAGGGATGTCTTGGTGTTTCATGCAAAATCACATCCGTGTGCAGTCGTTGCTTGGAGAAAAGTAAGAAGGCAATAGCTCTGGACAGGGAAGTCTGCCTGGTGACTGCTTTAAACAGTTCCCCTGAGCAAACTGCCATAAATTGAGTGGGCTGGCTCTAGCTCTAGGCCAACTTTTTTTTTCTTTAATATTTTGGTCATAATATTGATGTCACGATCTCAGGGGGACTATATATTAGGGAAATAGAATTCAGTTAAAGCTCTCTTCCTTCCAGCACACTGCTGTCTGCTGCCCCTGTTCTGGATAGCTTGGGCTGAAGGTGGAATGTCCTAGATATGGCTCGCTTGCCTGGTGTTTTCAGTGATAGCGCTATATTGCCTCGATGCTAGATGATCTAAATATCCACTTTTAGTGTGGTATCTTATTGGGGGCAGAAGTAAAGATGACATGGTAAAGCTTGGAGTCAAGGAAATGTCAGCTAACAGTATTAAATTTAATATTACTGTTGACCCGATGTATATATCTTTATTTGCTGTCATGCTTTGTTGAATTTGGGTAACACACTAACGACAATTTAATACCTTGTCTAAATTACACTGGTCTTTGCCCTAGGTGATGGGTGGGTGGGTGAGACGGGCTTCACATCCCATATTTTTGCACCCGATAGTGCTGATCAGGACAGGCAGGTGCCAAGGCAATGAGAATGGGGTGGGGGCCTAGCTCAGAGGTAGCGCTCTGGGCTTCCAACCATTGGGTCCCGGGTTCAATTTCCGGTCGAGCCTAAGTTGGATGGCTGTTTCATCCTTCATCTCATTGCCATGGTCCCTGCATGTCCTAATTAGCCCATCAGGTGTAGAAATACCGGACGTAAAGCCCTAATCACCCACCCACCACCGCCAAGGCAATGAGGCGAATGATGAAGCAACATTTTAACGTAGATTCGAACCAAGGACCCAGTGGTTGACAACCCAGCATGCTACTACTGAGCTAAGCCTTACTCCTGTGCCCCGAGGTGATCGTCATCGCGAGGTGGTCATCAGTTGGGTGTAAATTATAGTTAGATATATGTTCCCGAATCACTATTTCATGCTGATATTTTTAGAATCAATCAAGAGTTGGATGCATGTTATATGAAACGAGAAAAGCTTCTGGATTGGTATGACCTTGAAATATATGTCCAAGGTCACCTGCAGCCTATTTACTGGTGTCCCATCAAGTGAGAAGCTGCCTTATTGACCATTATTCGTGATCTGGCTGCCTTTCTCTGATAAATGGGTTTGTGTCTGCAAAAATGAGCTCATAACTGGCTATCTGTGGGCTGCCTTATGGAACCTAATTAGCCACTGTGAGGTATAGCAGATGCGCTGATTGGTGACTCGATTCAATCACAGACGATTGCAGGAGATGCTTGGCCAGTCCTGATGCTGATGCTGATGCCATCATTGCGGGGTAGGGCATTCCAGGGAGGGCATTTGTACATTCAATAGGAAGCAAGGGGGAAGATTGCATGTCCTGGTCATTTGTACATTCAGGGGTTCAGTAATAAGGGGTAAAATGCTAGATTTCTGGTTACCAGGGACACAGAATGAAGTATGAAAAGAGAGGATTGAATTCACCTACTCCCACCCTCCTACTACATATCTAGAATTTAAGCATATATGTATATATCCTAATAAAAATACACTGGGGTCCCTCTGGAAACAATATCATGCTCAAATGACTGACATACCTGGCTGTAATTCTTACCCTAATTGAATTTAGCACTTGTACTGATACGAGAGGTGAGAAGGAATGCCTTCTAGTTTCTTAGGTGTCACTCGATCTTTATATCATTTCCATTAATACATGAAAAACTATCTGTAGCCTATCTGCTACTGGTTAAGACTACAACCCACCAGACTATTCAGTCACGGGCGCCTGGCATTTTGTGTCTGTGTCGCGTATGACGGGAAGAAGCCTGTTTTATCTCTGAACACCCAATTCAATTTGCCTGTCACATAGGTCAGGGAAATATGGCAGGTTGGTGTGAGGAAACATAGCATACCTGCTCTTGATGCGGTTTGGATGGGATTTCCACAGCAGCAGTTATCACAGCACCTTCTCATAGTTATGGCTCTCTATGGCTGATTCATGAGCTCTCCTTAATGCTGCTTTCTCGGGTCTAGTCATTGAGGCTAAACCCACATTCGGCCTCTACTGATACCTGGCTTATGTTTGGGGTTCGGGCCAGGTCTATTCTGTAGTGATTTTGTATTTACGATGCTTGGGCCTCTGATAGTTAATTTCCTTGTTAGTCTATAGAAGAGTATGACCTGTCTGGTGGTATTTCTAATCTAAGATATTACAAGAACCATGGCGCCAATAGACTACTCTTGGCTTCGTTATTACGTCACATTTCATGTACAGAATATTGACTAAACAACCTGGTTCTGGGTGGATGGTGGTTAAGGGCTTTACATCCTGTATTTCTGCACCTGATGGGCTAATTCGGACAGGCAGGGACTATGGCAATGAGATGATGGATGTAACAGCCGTCCAACTTAGGCTCGACCGGGAATTGAACCCGGGACCCAGTGGTTGGAAGCCAGCACGCTTCCGCTGAGCTAGGCGCCCCTACCCACTCTTAAGCAACAAGGTTAATAAAAATGATTAATATATGAGTAGTGATTTTCACACTTGTATTCATGGTGATCTTACAGCAATGGAGGTCTCATCAAAGTGGGTCACCTTCGATTCTGGAGAAGCACTTGAACATTTTCTAATTCAGACAACATATTCTCTAATATGAATGCCACTACATAAATTGTAACAGTTAACAATTTTTTTTTTTCATCCTATTTTCCGCGTGGGCCATTACACTGAATATTTCCTGAAATTCTTTAATTCTAATGCAATGGCATAGGTCTGTCGTCTACTCGTTCAATCCTTTGTCATTGTGAAATACATTAGAGAGATTTCAGGAGAATTACGAAAGCACATTTTACCCACCCACTAAGACTGGTTTACTGAGGTCTAACGCCTCTGCAATTCACAGAATACACATAGGGAAGCACATTGTTGGGGCATATCACTTTGTGGCTAAGTTGGCCCGCATTGACATCCATTCAACCGGTCAGTAGGTAAATAGCGGGCCCGGCTAGCGGAGTCAGCAGACTGCGGACCGAGCGGACATTAGTGCCAGGGGTTCTTTTGACTGAGCCATGCATGGGACGTGGCATACTGATCAGTTGTGAGCCAGTTGGATCTGTTGCAGATAGTTAGGGGAGACACAGGGTGACCCTGAAAGATCCATCTTAGTGCTGCCACCTGGTCTGTCCGAAGGCTATTTTTCAAGGGCAGGGCTCTTTTCATTCTTTCGACTTCTTTTTGAAAAGAGGGGAATCTTAGGGTCTCCGAGGCTGACCACGCACTTTTTTTTTAGTTCAACTGACCTATAAATGTCATGGTATGCAAAGAGTGAGCCTAAGTATTAAACTAAAGACCACATGTGGTCCGATGGTAGACTGAGACTTTAGCAAGCTTCATGGTCCCAAGATAAAAATCAAATTGAATAGATCCATGGATAGATAGATATGGAAAGTGCAGCCCTCTAAAGCAAGTTCTTGCCGCTATCTTGATAGGAGGAGTCCACCCATGTTACACATTTACCCCATGGGTGCGTTCTTTTACTTGCCTCAGCATAGACACTGAGTACAAGGGACCGCCAATTTAAATAATCCAACGACATCCAGCTGGGATGTTGCTTATGAAGTGTGCCCGGGTCTGGAATTGAACCCGGGTCCTTCAGAGGAGCAGGCGAGCGTCTTACCGCTAGAACACCCAGCTGCCAAACTTGTGCAGGACTACTATAATATTCACAATGCCAAACCACTAGTAAGATGATGTAGCTTTGAACGTGACATAATGAGAAATATACCAGCTAGGTCATGACAGTATTGCAACCACAAAATAATCATTTCTTTGTATTTAATATTTTCATTTGTGTTTCATTTTTAATTACAAAATACGATTCATATGGACTAACTCTATTTAAGTAATGATGCAAAGTTCATTCATCATCGCGTCTTATTTTTCAATAGAAGCAAAATTCATTACACTAAGGAGATTTGGTTTTATGAATCATGCCATAAATTCTTAATTAAAAATAGATTGGAGGCGTGTTGGGATCTTGCAAGAAATGACAGTATCAACTTTTGAAGAGGGAAATTGATTTAATTATAACTCAGTTCAATTAGCGGAGTCTACTTCAACAATTCTGACAAAGGAAAAGATGGCGACTTCATTACTTCATTAAGAAGGTGTGGATGAATAAACCTGGATGAGGGGGAGGGGGTAACTTGAAATTTCATTGAGATTTCTTTACAAATAAACTTTTTTGGGCTGTTTGACTTTTTGATATCATACTGGCACCATGAAAACTCTGATAAGACATTGGTTACTTAATTTTATTTTTTTTTGTTAGCAGAATTGATATTTTAAGGGCTTTTCCCATAGCAGTGAGGGAAAGAATCTTGCACTTGACAATAATAAAATAAAATTAAAATTTTTCTTACAGATGAGATTTCCTCAGTGACCAAATTTTGTTCTCATGTTGACTTGGTGGTTGCCACATGTATTGTCCTTGCATTGTGCAAGTCATAAAACTGCATGAGTGACTGTTTTGACTAACCCGTTTTGACTAACCCGATTTGACTAACCTGAATTTGTCTTTGACGCATGCAGCTGATCCGGGATCGAGGTATATGCCACGTGAGTATTAAATATTTATGGATTCATATTTTATCAGTTATTAGCCTGTGGTTTCATTTGTACTATG
Organism: Alitta virens; assembly: GCA_932294295.1. Lineage (NCBI taxonomy): Eukaryota > Metazoa > Annelida > Polychaeta > Phyllodocida > Nereididae > Alitta > Alitta virens. Next base: position 9,439,963 of record OW028574.1, read on the forward strand.
TCATTATAAGCTAATGTGTGAGTTTCTTATTTTTGCCTATGTTGTCATTGTATTACTATTCTTGCCCTATTTCAAATATCACTTATCAGAATATCGTAAGAGCTTTTTAACAAATCGTGACTGTCTCACATACAAATCTCTTGAAAGGAAAATTTGATCATATCAGACTACTACTAGCATTCCGTTTTATATCGACATAACAATTGCTGGGAGCTGCTCGTTGGACATCATTTTGTGTTCTGACCACCGGCCGTCCAACTGCTGAAAATATTCACCAGAGACAAATCAAGTATTTTCCATATTTCTGAACATTTTGTGTAAACTTCAAGTATCCTGGTCCACGAATAAACACTATTTTCATTGCTCTAAACATGGATCCATAATTTTCTAGCAGGTCCTAATCAAGCATTAAAGTTTAACTTTATCTGCGGCTGATTTTCCCTGAGACAACAAGTGGAGATGAGTATTCGCTGGCCCGCTGCGACTAGCTGACGCAGTACGCAGGTAGGGTCATTTACCAGGAGGGATTCCTCCCGGTAGCGTGCGTGCGCATCATACGCTTTGACATTGGGAGTGCGTGGACCAGAACGTGTTCCCCAGTCTAAAAAAAAGGACAGCCAATCAGAAAATTCAGTGCTTGGCCAATCAGCCATGGGAGATGAACAGCACCGACCTGCCTTTCGCGTTCACGCTTAGGCGGGTCCCAGCCAAAGATGAGCACAGGTGTCTCACTCGCGGCATGTTTGTCCTTTGAACATTAGAGATGTTTGCTAGAACATGTCAACCGCAAAAATGATGTTGGAATCTCAGCTGTGAATCTCAGCTGTGCATCTCAGCTGTGCATCTCAGCTGTAAACATGGCAGCTGCTCCATAATCCGAATTGATGATTAAATCCCTGGGCCCAGCTGCCAGCTAAAAATAAACCTGCATTAGATTATTATTTGTCCTGCTGAGCTTATCTGAGCATAACAAGTGTTCCATCAACAGGGTACTCCGTTGCTAGGCAGTGAGAGTATGATAACCTCATCAGTCACGTGGTCAACTGGTTGGGCAAGTGGTTCAAGTGTTTTGGCTAGCTAGTGCCAGGCATTGCAGTCCCAGGTTCGATTCTGGGCTGGTCTAAATACCAGGTATTTTTTACACTGAGTTTAGAGCAGTTCTTTATTGTTCCATCAAATAAACAGTGTGTAGCAAGACTATTACCAAGTTCGCCTTCATATCTACGATGAAAGTTGATGTTATTCTATCATAAATTGTTTAATAGGACTGTTAAAATCACTGCATACCAAATAAGTTTCATACTAATACTCTCGAATTACGATAGCTGAAGGTTCAATGTCATATAACCTTCAAATACACTGAATATCTAATGCATGAATATCAAGTGTAATTACAATTTATATCTTGGAATATGATTTTGCGAAATTAATTATAACGTCACATGTAATACGTAATTATATATATAATTATGACACCTAATCTACCTTTAATCAATTAACGTTGACATATTCCTGTTAAATTTTCATTAGAATAGATCATTATTATTATTTTTTTAATTATATATATATATATATTGTTTTGTATATACCGTATATATCATTTTTTATTTATTTTTTATTTTTTTGTAATATGGGGCCAATCCCATTAAGCTACGTATATGCTTCATTGGCTCCTGCATTACTGTGAAATAAAGTAATCAATCTTTATCAAGGGATTTCAGCATTAACATCTTTCTAAATTTAATGTAGTAACCCCAAAATGTTTGTGTCTTAATATTCCGGAACGCTTTCATTTATCAATTAAAGCACTTCGTCTTCATTATGATATATCATTCTTTTGAAATCTTCCATTCTTTGCACTCTTATGAAGACATATATATCTTATCTTCCTTTTCACAGAGCTCAGCCGGTCCTTCTTTGTTTGTGAAGATAAATTGGGTTGTTGAGAAGGTTTTTCAGTTCATTTTTCTCCCAGTTGTTCTTGAGAGCTCTGTATTTTTCCATTTATACCAGCGCAGGTGAAAAAACATTGTTTGGTAATTAAGAATCTCATGAAATAAAACCGACTGCTCTGTGAAAGTTCTACACGAATGCTGCTGTCAAATCTGAGACCAGCAGTGCAAGGATTTTTCTCTCCAGGATGCAATGGTGAATTTTGTTTTGTAAGATATTTGTATAGCCTCCTATCTCGAAATGTGCATTCAAGTAATCAAAAATCAGCTCCAACAGACCCATTCAGCATCTAATATCTAGATTTTTCTAATAATGATAATTGTGTGAATTCTCCTCCCGACCATTTCATTTCTATTTTGAATTCTTCCAAACTAGGTCTGCCTTGCCCTGGGCCACAATCAGGAATATTGCCAACTGCTCAATTTTCGAGGCATTTATTTTCGATTTTTACTTTCCACGTCTTATTATGGTTGAGAATTCATCATTCATTCAGACCTGGAGCCCAGCAGACCACTCAATAGGCTGGAGGCTGTTGTCACCCAGGGCAAGGGTAAAACTGAGAATGTTGTTGATTTTTTTTAACCCTTCGTTATGATCACCCCTTTCCAAGTCCTTAATTAGAGACCCATGAAGAAAAATTACACAAAAATGCATACAAATGGAATACTATTTACAGGCAACTTTGTAGACTTGGAAACTTTTAACGTCATGTGAATCCAGGAGACTCGTTGACTGAGGCAGTCCTTAAGCCCTGCATCCACGTGACATCCTCTGGAGTTTAGTTCCAAGTCCATCAAAGTGACTTATTCATCCGAAGTCCAATTTTTCTGATTGCAGGTCTTGATTTACTTTATTAACTTAGGACAGTTGAAAGTCTTCTAAAAAATACAGATGAGTCCAACAATCATATAAGCCCAAATAAAAAGCTCATTGTTTATTTTGTGTGCTTTACATCAGAGGCAAATTACAGCTAATTAGCAATTGGTTAGCATGACAGACTTGTGTGACAGGACACTGTTCATGAGCCACAGCTCAATCCCTGTCCCACCATCGGGGAAGCAACCTGCTGGTAAATGGCCACTCAATGGTTTCCTATGGTTACATCAGGTACTGCGTTGCCAGATACAAATACTATACCCCTTCCAGAGAGATTTGTTATTTTGGCCAAGTGTTCCATCCCAAATCTTCATCAGATGGGGCATATGGGATGCTGTCATTGTGTCATTTCTGATTCGACATGTCGCCTTCTCCAGACCTCCATGCTAAAACACACAATTGGCAATGAGGCGACATGGCCCTTCCTTAGCATGCTCTTGGATAATGCTCATTATTCTGACATTATCAACTGTTACCATGGCAACTATTGTAGCATTCCTTTTGGGAGTAGTCCCCTGGCCCCGCAATTTGCTTCAACCAAAAAAGAAAATCGCATTGGGCCCAATAAATGCAATTGAGTCTCTGCAAGATCTTCCACTTCTCTATTTCCTTCTCTTCTCTTCTGCGCTGAATTTGCTTTCTTCAATGAGTTGCTGTTTGGAAGCTCCATGAATATGGAGTTGTTCGTGTATTCATATTAGAAATATGTTTAATTACTTTTACAATTATTTTTCAGTTGACAACTGAATTTTATCTTTTGTTATGCACTTAAGCCAATAGTTGAGTGGCCCAGTGGTAAATTGCTATTCAGTTCATTTGACGGTAATGGGTTCGGAATCGATGGTAGCACTGCTGTGATTTTCATACGTTGTTCGCTTGAAATGCTATGAAATGTTATGTTGTTATGTTCTAATATATCTATTATCTAAGTGTCAGTTGTACCTAGTGAGTTTTAAATTTCAGTTAAATTCCACTTGATTTATTGTATACACTGTTGTAAGGGGGGGGGGCCCTTTGTCAGCAACAGCATGGCTGTCTTGGGAGGGCCCTCCTGAGCTTGTATATTATTATATACTTTTTCAAATAAATTTGTTCTGAGTTCTGTTGGTTGTGCCTTTTAGGAGGTGATTATGTTGAGACAGATAAATCACCTCAGTAGGCCTAAATCTGTAAATGTGCATCACAGTTTGGACTCCCGGCTCTGTCGTCTCATCCTTACGTCTGCTCATGGCAGCTGACACATTTCCAGATCAGTAGCAGAAACTAGCTGTACAAATTGCAAAAACGAGTGATTTTGTTGTGTTTCAGGTCACAGTCCAAGTGGACGACACTTACAAAAGAACTGGAACGATTGTCGGGGATTTCACCATGTTGTCGAGCAACGAGCTCTACTTGGGCGGAAGTCCCAATACCGCCATCTTGCCTGGGTCAAAGGTCAAGGACAATTTCAGGGGATGTCTGCGCAAGGTAGGTCAATTGCCAGGGTTAATGCCTACCCATTGCTCATGGGGGTGATGTATTTTGTAATGTATTTGGTGATTTAGTGTAATGCAATATGCTGTTACAGTGTAACCAATTCGCCAGTGGTTCAAAGAGCCATGAATCAGATAAATTAGCTATTTATATTAGGTATTAAGGAGATTTTGAATGACCTTGGATTTTAACTGATTGTGACGTCACAGATTGGTTTCGTGTCCAAACAATCATCTCCAAGGTTACGGAGGCCTCCATGGGTATAAAATAATGGGAGGTGAACTTCCAAGAATAAATCTCCGTAATGGTTTTGCCAAAAATTGATATACTGTGAATAAAACAGGCAAAATTGTCAGTGTAGGCAGGGAGGGGGATGCCTACACTATGGCATAGGTATTCATGTACTTTAAAAGGCTGCTGCTCTTCTAATATTGGTCCGATTTTCGTCAAATAAAGACTGAATTGTCCAGGAAAATTTGTAGAATTTATATTTATATACAATAGATAAATACATTTCTGAGTAAAGAATGGAGTATACAAAGCACAGACACTGGTCTCAATGAGGCAGTAGCCATCATACTGTATTAAAGTGTTTACATTGTAGGCCTAGTGTTGCTAGCATTCTACACACAACACCAGGTATCTATTCTTTTTTTTAAAAGAATATTCTTGTTACACCCTCCATTGAAAGTAAAGAACACAGTTCTCTTCAACGGATTTCGTAGCTACAGCACTCTTAACACAGAGTTGGGCTTTCTAGGAATTAAGAGGAATTAACTCCCCGATAAGGCAGGAAAAATGGAATGCAAAGGCTTTCCTAAAATTGATGGTTTTCAAGAGAAAACAATTTGCTTGTGATAGTCAGATTCGATTTTATCTCTATTTTTGACAAGAGATTTGGTGATGGTATCAGACGATTTTTCCTTAAAAAGAATTTTGTCATCATTTTGGCTGATAGATTTAAGAAAATTTCAAAAGAGAAGTGCATTAACATGTAATATCAATAGTATAACACTTTGATGTTTGCACAGAAATACACTTTGAAACATAATTTTAGAGTGACATTTGGTCCAAGATATTGACTTTTTATTACTATTACCTTAACATAAGCGGGTATCGTAACAAGTCAAGAAAGATCTTTCAGGTAACGTGAAGTTAACCATAATTTTTTTGTTGCCTTCACGACAAATGCGTCAAATTATTTGTTCAGGGGCGGTTACCACATAAATATGTATGGTAAGCAGAAAGCGGGTTACCATTGTTGAATCTTATTTCGATCCATGCATAAGTAAGCATCATTATGATAAAGAACAACCCTTTTTTCTAGACACAGAGAAGATAAACCAGTGCAAAAAAGTTAGACACTATAATAAGACCCAATGGTTATGTGGTATTTTTTTATATTCCCCACGAGTGGACAGATTGGCCAGGATTCACGAGTGGCGTTAGCCACGAGTGAATTCTGAAGCCAATCTGTCCACAAGTGAGGGAATATAAAAATATACCACATATCCACTTGGGTCTTATTTATACCCCACAATTTTCACTTTTAGTTGAGCTGTCTGGCTATGCATTTATGTAGTATAGAAAAAATTCATGAATATTAATTTTTGCCATTGACCAATCAGAGCATTGCATAACTGTCAACAACGTCATCACCTCAAAACTTTCTGGGACATTTTCACATTAATAAAAAAAATTACGAAATGATATTTACAAACCAGTTGTTAAATATTTCTTGTCAGAATTGTTTTTTATACTAGATTTGGATAGAAAATGTTTAATTGTTTAGTATTATCAGATTTATTACTGAAGCGATGACGCTCCTGTGGTGTTGCCCATAGCAACACAGCCACACAATAGCTTGTATCTGTGGACTGAACAGATCATTGACTTTCTGTTACGTTTTTTGCTCCTGGAATCTAGATTCTTGTCAGATTTCAAAAATTTAAACTTTTTTAGGGAGCTGCCAATTTTATCTTTTGAATGGTGGTAAAATTGTGACTCCGAATATTGTTTTAAAGCGGCGGCGCTAGTTTAAACGGCGAAGCGCTTAGCTGCAAAAAGTGATTTTTTGTCATTGGCCTGCCATACATAGAAGTATGTGGTATACATTTCCCATCCTTGTAAGGTAAGCCATGTAGTATACACATGTATACCACATAGGCTATACCACATGGCTTTTCTATGTGGTATACAACTGATTGTGGGGTATAAAAGATAAACCAGTGCACTTGAATAGCTCTGCCCATCCTGTTGGGTAGGAGCATAGGAGTTATTGTTATGTAGAATCCAGATTCAATGTCTTGGACTTCTGGGCTGCCTGGAGTATTCTATTCAGATCATTTCTATTCATCTCAGTGCATTAAGTGTCTGAACAGATCCATTGTATTGTGCTCTCTGCATTCCTTAAGGAAATACTGATTTCTGCACCCTGTGACCTTGTGCAATTGCTGATGTCAGTGCGTTCAATTCTTTTATTAGTTTGGTATGAAATGCTTCCATGTCTACTCAAGGTTACATGTGACACGAATAAGAGGCATTGAGGTCACATTTGATGTCATATTGAGAGTTAAAGGTCATGATCAAAGTCATATCACACAGCCATCTTTGGATAATCAGCTGCATTGATGCGTATAATGAACTTTCATACTTTAATTGTTGACAATTATTAATCTGACGGGTACTGGTTTATTTTAGCATGAACAACTTTTTATGGATTATATTTTAGTATCATGCTATCATTCATAAATTCACAATGATATGTTTATCACAAGAGATCATGTTTATCACACACACTGGTGTAACACTTCTGACTGCATATGTTTGTCACACTAGTGGTAGTGTTTGTCACAATAGCTATTGTGTAGCTGACTTGCATTGAGTATTTCTTTCTTTTTTTTGATTAATTTTTTTTCTATTTTTAAGTTAAATGTGATGTAGGATATCTACTTTTGGCCTATCTGCCATCTTGTTTGCTCAGGAGGTGCAAGAAAGATTAGTCCAGATAAGTTGAAAGCTATACCAAGGGCTTCAGAAAGTAAACAACATTTTTGTGCATCTTTATTTAGATTGATAGCTATTGTATTTTCTCAATATCACATCAGTACAATTTGCGGATAATAATAATAATAATATCATGATACTGATACTGAAGGAGCCCAAAGGGGCACAAGGCTCGTAAATTGTTAATTTGGACACCCTGGTGAATATGAGATGAAATGGTGCAATGAGGTATGATTAATGATGGGACGACATCAACTACATTGTTGTAAGAGATTTAATATACTAGGATGTAATGCATGAACTAGATTGTGAACACCAAAGAGATAATGACACAATAAACTGTGTAAAAAAAACCAATTATCTGACATTGCATATATGGTGAAAATAATTTCCAATCTATTAAGACAAACGTAACAGTTTTGAATATTACAGTGTTCTTCACAAGATGATACCAGATTTTTTTTTTTTTTTTTTTTTAAAGTGGAGCTGACAAGTGACTGAATTATCTTTTATATGACATAAGATAAGATAAGATAAGATAAGATAAGATAAGATAAGATAAGATAAGATAAGATCATCAGATCAGATCAGATGAGATAAAACTCAATTTATAGTCAGAGTGCAAGACAAAACAAATAAAACATCAGCTATAAAGCTTTTAGCCGACTGGTAAATATAACAGTAACAATGAAAGAAGATATATATACAGATGATTAGAATGAGATTATTACTTAACTACACAATGATCATAAATTATTTTGCAGACAGATTCTGCATGATCCACAACTTTCCAAGGAACTTTAAAGTCTAAATAAATCTTTGAACTTAGCCAATTAATCTGCTTGTTTTAGTTCAACAGGTAAAGAATTCCAAATCAAAGCACCTTGATATATAATAGATCTGCAAACCATATTGCATAGTGTTGTAAACTGGCTTGATTAACTTAAGATTATCTCTAATCTCATAAAATTGACAGACTATTCCAGGCTACAGAGATTTTGTAGCTCAGGCTTATATAGCAATATGATGAGAAGGTTTCATCATGTCATTGTATTAAGATTACCTATCTTAACTAAGAATTTACCTTTAATTGTCTAACATGAATTGTTATTATTTGTGTAGCTATAAATGTAAGCTTTCTGAAAGTTGCAGGTTCATTTATCATTGGGAAATTTCAAGGAAAAACGGAATCAATCAGGCATGAGCATAAACATATCCGCTCTGCACTTGATGTGATTCAATGATCCAGACAATTTGCCCTTAATTGTCTGTCTGGGACAAGTGCCTGGTAGCTCTGCGTTATCCAAACAAGACTTATTTAGCTTAAGGACAGCTTGACAAGAGTCCTTTTGCTGTTGTTGGGAAAGTTTCCAATGAATTTTGTATGTGATAGTTGATTTAATTTTGACAAAATTGGGGGAGAACATACATTGTAAGTACATGGTTTCTGCATAATATTTGGAGTTGGTGTCAGTGCATTGGGTCAGATAACTGATTCCATGATCTGTTGAAATGCCCCATGGAAATTTTGGTGAACAATATATAAGCTAAAGAACAAGAGTTGTCTTGTTGTTTTGATGAAAAGCTGATCATTTCACTCGTCAATATCACACTTCTCAAGGCAAAAACTGTAGACTGAATCAAATCAGGAATTTTCGACTCAAATTCCCAAAGGGCAATTACAAACGAGGAAAAGCTCAACGGCCATTATATTTTTTTTCACTCCTGCCATCATTTTGTTGTTTCTGCCTTGATATTGCATTTGTCAAGTGAGTGGCAATTTAGTAGCGTTGACACTAACAGACATAATTTCCCTGTGTTTATGGGAATAAAAAGTGAGTTAATTAAGGGAGTTGGCTAATTTGCCTTGAGTGTGTTTCCGGATGATCCTTTGACAGCCGAGATGGTTATAATTATGAAACGGATCCATCATATTTGTCAGCACCCCCTCTCCTTATTTGGCTTTTTCGAATTTTAAGTTGCATCATTCCCTAACCCATTTCTCATCATTGAGTTTTTGATTTAAGTATGATGAAGAAAATTGAGAATGCATCTTGAATGTCACCGTCAAGTGTCAAACTGTAATTAAGAATAATCAGGAGAAAATTCATACTGCAGGTGTTTTTACAACAGGAATCTGTTTATGCTGCATCTAGATTTCTGCCAATTAAATGATTGCAATTAATTTCATGGTGGTTTTTTTGGTTTTTGGCCATTGATTGTGGCATCAACCACTGGTTTGAGTCAGTATATCCCTCAAATTGGTGCCATCTGAATTATGGGATAAGCATCTGTTGTACCGCTGGTTAAAAAGACATATCTACCTATCAACTTGTACAATTTTCAATCTAAGACCCTGTAGTTCCACAAAAGAAAACAATATTCGACCTCTATGATAATCATGCGCCTTGTTCGACGTTTTAAAATATTATACTTTTTTAGGTTGAGATGATTTAAAACTGAGACTTGACCATTTAGTGTATTTGCTTACCTTTTCTATTAGTAGTGAGTGAGGACCCGCAGAAACCTCAGCAACTGAAGTTCTTATTCCAAGGACGTTCGGTGTTAATTGCTGTGTTAACATCATCCCCCCTGTGCCAATTGTTGATGTGGGACCTTAACCATCCTCAAGAGGGAGCAGTTTAACGTAGTTTTAAGAGACCTCTTGAGGGTTTCCGCCGGAACCGGAACTGGCCCCAGGGAAATGTTATTTTGTGCTTGCCCATGCAAATTAGACTCAAGTGAGTTAAGCCAATGGTCAATAATTCACAGATGCAGTTGGATGGCTGGTGCAGGAAGTGGCACATGCATAACAAGTGTCTGGCCATATAATTGCATTGACATGTTATTCTACTTAAGTGGACATCAGAGTGCTAGGCCAGGAAATGAAAGGACATCGGGAGAGTCCCTCCCCATTGGCTATCATTGGTCCTAGCATTCGTAATTGGGCCAAAGACAGGCAACAAGGGCTTATCTGATCCGGCTATCTGTTCCTCTTAATCGGTATCTGTGTGTCCTGGTTAATGTGCATGCCCTGGAAATTCCATCCACGAAGAGGAATTGTCCGGTGTCAGACAAAGGTAAACTGGCCGACAAAAACCTTGTATTAGATTCTTTTACTAATTTTTGTGTGTTAGAACAATGCATTAAACAAACTTTAAGTATCTACTCCCTTACTGGAATAAGGGCGGGGCCTAGCTCAGAGGTAGCGCTCTGGGCGTCCAACAGCTGGGTCCCGGGTTCAATTCCCAGTCGAGCCTAAGTTGAATGGCTGTTTCATCCTTCATCTCATTGTCCTAATTAGCCCATCAGGTGCAGAAATAGCCCATCAGGTGCAGAAATACAGGACATAAAGCCCTAATCACCCCCTTGCTGGAATGATATTAGTTGGGTGTTGTCTTTGCATCACATCCCATCGGAGGAAACCCAAGTTAAAATCCTGGAGGAATGGGCACTCCCCAGAAGTGGAACTACAGGGACCTAGATTGGTCTTGTGAGGCTGTGGGTGCAGACGAGTCAGATAATCGGTTCTTCCCCTACCAGGTGGACAAACTGGTTAACTCGGGTAAAAAGGAGAAAAGCAGCCGGGAGGAAATTGCATTTGTGTTGTGGCGCATATTGGCAGTAATTTGTCGTGGCATGAAGTGACCACTGTCCAGCAGCCCTTTGTTGGTGTGGTCAGTGCATCTTGGTCAGATGTCCGAAGAATGCTCAAAGATATTTATTTCCTCTTTCTACAAGGACGTGGCTGGTGTAATGTCACTGGGTGTCTGCCAACCTAGTGTTATATTGCAATAAAATGCTGAATTGAAAAGGCATTTAAAAGATTACTGAAGTTTTGATTAAAAAACCTTCAATTGACCAACAATTTGCCAGAGCTACCAACCAGCACTTGAATAAGTTTTTCAGACAGGATACTTTACCATTCACTCCTCTTTTTATAATCAAAGATGCAGAGGTCATTTGATGAATGTTCCTTTTTGAAAAGCAAAAAAGTGTATTGTTGGATGCCATCATTACATGTCAGGTCTTGGAACAGCTAAATCAACGCTAGAAAAATGAGGTTTGAGGTGTACATGGCCAAATGTGCAACATGCGTTTTTCATGAGAAGGATAAACGCATGGTAAACGCATGGTTTTTGCCTAATTAAGATGAGGTGAAAACCATGCGTTTTCCATGCTTTAATCCAAATGCATGGAAAACGCACGTAGCACATTTGGCCATGTAATAGCTCTCAAAGGCGGCCTGTTTTCTATGGAAAGATGCATGTTGCGAACTTTCTCACTCTTTTTGGATGTTTTCTGTAATGTTCTTACACTATAGTGATAGACTGTAATCCCCTTATTTATGATGCCTGTATAGTATGAGCTGTGATTCCATCTTGGGTATTTGCTATGAAGAGGTTTATACTTATTTGTCTTCTTTTTTTTTTTGGCCTTTGGTCTGCTCTGTCCTTAATGCCCAGCGATTGCAGTCACTTTGTCACCGGATTTGTCCGAGTCACAAAGAATCATAGACGAGCAACCGGTAGGTCAAGCCGGACGCTTGACCAATCGGATTTCCCTCATGAATTGTCCGGACCAGTAGCCTTTGTGACCAGCTCTGCTCGCTGATGGTCAATTGCTGACCACTACTGACCATTGCTTGTTTTGTGCACCAAGTGTGCTTTGTTTTTGGATGGTAGTCGAAGTAGTAGGTCCTATCCGTTAAGTTGGTATCACTAGATGATAAATTTGTAACGAATTGCTAGCTTTGTTTCGTCATTGATCATCTTCACATAAGCTGATAACATTTCAAAGAAATCAAAATGCAATGCTGTAATAAAGGATGTTCAGAGGACCTTTGCATCTGAAGATTTACTTGCGGTCAAGACATGAAAACGAAGTAATCTGGTGGACCATGTCATGCAAGTTAGCCAATGGCTATTTGAAATATTCATTAGGGCAAGACATGCAATGTCATGTGGACCAGATTCCACCTTTAATGTTTGTACAAGTAGCCAAAATACCTAATTTGTATATATTGAATGAGGAAATAGAATTTACAGAGAGCTATTGGTGAAGTTGGAATGGGGGGGGGGGGGGAGGCTATCTATTCATGCTTGTCTGTCCGAGGGTGACCCAGTATTGGTAACGAGAAAGATTTTGTCCAGACGATCACATGACCATTGGTCGCAGTTGTATTTGGTCTCTGAAGGAGAACTGAAAGACATTTAGTTAAAAAATCTGCGTTTTGCTACAGTTGTTGGCTACAGTTGTTGGCTACAGTTGTTGGCTACAGTTGTTGGCTACAGTTGTTGGCTACAGTTGTTGGCTACAGTTGTTGGCTACAGTTGTTGGCTACAGTTGTTGGCTACAGTTGTTGGCTACAGTTGTTGGCTACAGTTGTTGGCTACAGTTGTTGGCTACAGTTGTTGGCTACAGTTGTTGGCTACAGTTGTTGGCTACAGTTGTTGGCTACAGTTGTTGGCTACAGTTGTTGGCTACAGTTGTTGGCTACAGTTGTTGGCTACAGTTGTTGGCTACAGTTGTTGGCTACAGTTGTAAGAACGATGTGCAAATTATCCTTTTTGTTTTCTTTTTTCTTTTTTGCCCATTGACACATCTTCCCGGTATGGAATTACTTCCACGTGCAGTTTTTTTTTCATGCATCAATCTTGTGTATTTGCTATGAAGAGGTTTATTCTTATTTGTCTTTTTTTTTTGACAGTTTTTTTTTCATGCATCAATCGTATATACAGTGTATATACACCTTTGCTAACATCAAAGAGTCATGCAACGTGGCAGTGACGTCACAATGTCACAATTACCTCCTAATTGTTGCATGTCTATGCCAATGACAGGGGGTGATTTATTGTGCAAGGATATTTGATGTCAGGTACTACTTTTAGTCGATTGCGGCAGGACACCATTAAGGTCATATCAGTATATATCGGTCACGTGAGATGTTGGATTGGTAGTGCCTTATACTCGGTGTCTATGCGGAGGCAAGTAAAAAAATCCTCACCCATGGATGGGGTAAATGTGTAAGATGGTGTGGAATCCAAGCTTATCATCTCATCATTACGTCTGCCACAGCTTGTCATATATGCATTAGCTGAGCTTCAGACATGTAGCTTTGAGCCAGTACAATACAAAACACTACAATACAATGCAATGCACTGAGGCTTTATTGAGATTTTATAAGTGAGGAGGCCCACAGGTGAGACCTTGACTTCAAAGAGGCTTCTCTTCAGCTCGTGGTCCTGCTCATTGACTAGAGTGTCGCTAGACTCAGGATGATCCTAACTACCCCAGACATTGAGCAATGTCAGTAAGGAGGGGAATCCCCCAATTGACACGATCACCCCAAAACTTAACCCTCTCGTTATCAACGACAGTGTTGCTAAGGACGCTACTCTGCGAGTGCATGATGAGGGCGGTCTGAGGCAGGAGTTCCCCGTTGGTTGACATTGTAGATTTTTGAAGTCTACAGTTGGTAAGGTGTAGTAGATGTGAAGACAGGATTTTATAATGATCTTAGGACATGGTAGGCCACAGAATCACACAATATACAGTTAGTTTCATTAAAAACGGCCTGTTTGAATCCAGACAAAGCTAGTCAACTTCTGCTATACGATGCTGCCTGCCACTAACCAGAACTGTCTGGCTATCGCTGGGTACTCAAAGACGGATCTAAAATTACATGCAACACATGTAACCGGCTAAAGCCAGCTGCTTCTGTCTACTTCTAGTTAATAGTCAGCTAACACCTAACCCCAGATCGCTACTTGATCACCTGTGCACTTTCAGCATACCTCTATATCATTCTCTTCTACACAAGAAACACATTTGCCAACTCCCTTTCAGCTCTCATCATTTTTACTTGCATGGGACGTTTGCTGCACCTACCACAACTGAATGAAAATTTTTTTAACCTAGGTAAATGTAAGAAATTTTCTAATATATCATAAATATGTATGTGCAATCGACATGCATCTTTTCAACAAAAAATGACAAATATGGGTAACTCTTATGTGTACCAAAGATATAAGAGTCAAGTGAGGCTGAAATTCTCTTTTAATCAACATCTCCATTGCCTGGTGTTTTTATTAAGCCATATTTTATGTCAGTATGATTGAACGTAGTATAAACAAATACAAAGGCTTGACGATTTCCCACGTTATTCTGAGGCCCTCTGGAACTATTTTTAAGCCTGGTTTGAAGTCATTTCAGGAGCGCGTGACACCTCTTGGCGTCACGTGAGCAAAGGTCAAAATGCTCTTAATATCCTGTGACCGCAAGGGGGCGCTGTTTTCCCTTCAGCTTGATGCTGTAATTGGGACTTGGGATCCATTGGGGAAGGGGCATCTTTGACGTTTTCCGTTTGATTAGATAGCCAAAAAAATACACTATGAATAAAATGCAACATAGTTACTTTAGACAAAATGCTGTAAATGAATTATTTTAGGTAATACAATTATACAAGTAAGTTTCCATGCCTCACTCGTATATGACTACAACTGATTTTGTAACTGATGATGAATGTTATTTATTTATTTATTAAAATATATTTAAAATGGGTAGCACCATCAGTAAAAACTGTTTTTCAGGTGGCCCATTAATGCAATAAAACAAAAAATATATACACAGATGAAATATTAATTATAAGTACATACATTAACTATAAAATAAGAAAGATAAAATTACATTAAAATATATTGCTTTAACTTCCTTTTAAAAACATTGATATCATAAATATCTTTTAAACATGAAGGTAAACTATTCCATGTATTAGCACTATAGTGTACTTAAAAGACTTTTCTTAGCAAACTGACTAGAGACATTAGGAATATAAACATTCATAGGATGACTTCTTGTGTTTATACCATTAAAGTCTACATGGCCAAATGTGCCACATGCGTTTTCCAGGAGAAGGATAAACGCATGGAAAATGCATGGTTTTTAGCAAATTATAATGAGGCAAAAACCATTGGCCATGTACCAATTTAAAATGTACACTAATGGACTTTAAAAACATGTTGTACAAACCCGCAGTTATGCGTTTTTAAGTTATGCGTTTTTAAAGTCCATCAGTGTATCTTTTTCTGAGTGTTGGTGCTGTGTCAGTGTGTCCTATTACAGAGAAGTAGTGGGTTCACTTGGGCAGGCAATGTTAATATAACTATGAGTCATAGAGAGTTTGCTTGGTTCGGATATAAGGCTGGCATGTGATGGTAATATCAGACTCCTCATTACTCAAGATAGACTGGAACGGACACTATCTGGAGACAAGAGACAATATGTCAGCCATGATAGCAGCTGAGGTGCCACGGAGTTACACTATCACAGGTCTCTGGAATCAATCACAGCACTAGCATTATTTCATGAAGAGTTCACTAGGGCCATTCATGTTAAACACAAGAAAGTATTAATAGCTATTAATAGGAACGAGTGGGATGATTGGGAATATGTGACAAGTGATGCTGGTGAAATATTATAACTAAATTCCATAAAATATTCCAATATTTTAGTTAGAATGTTGCAAACACTAATGTCGTGAAACTTTGCTGCGTGAAATGTCAGTTTTTTTTGTAGCATTCGTGATTCTACATATCAATATTATCATATTTAAAAGTGACTGTTAAAGGTCTTTTTGCGTAAATAATTACCATATATAGTAACAGGTCAAGCCTACGTGATAACATTTCTTGGTAAAACACAATGGCGACAAGTTTGGCTTGTACTGGATAAACAGATCTGGAAGAATAACACTCATTGAAATTTGGAAGACAATACTCATTTAAAATCATAAAGATATTTTAACTATGACAATCATACAACATCACGTCTGTTCTATATGTACAGATGTCTGTCCTACAGGTGTATTGTTTTGAAGAGCATTTCAGCAGTGAAATATTAATGAAAACAGGTGATTTTGAACTGTCGTATTGTACATCAATTGCGAAGTCATTCTTCAGACAGAAAGTCTTGGACTTTTAGCTTTTTAGTCCAATAGATGACATCTGTTTTGGATGAGCTAGCTGTGTGTCTAGTAAGTGGGCCCAGTGGCTTGTGATCCCGAACAGCTGTAGCCGGAGGCATCCTGGTGTCTGAGGCAGACAAGAGACTTTTGGTCAGCTTCTTGCTCTGACCACTCTGACCACTGGTCATCTGCTGGACCTGAGGGTCAAGTGTGGGGGCCAGACTGTCCGGGACAGGTGCATCATGACCACCGGCCAATGCTGCTGTTGCTGCCGCTGCTGGTGACACTGACCACTGCATCTTCTTTGGTGATGGATATGGATGCAGAGCTCCTTGATGCAACTTCAGCTTTTTTGGTTACAGGGAGCAATAATAGTTCAAAACGAATCTTGCTGTGCTTTAATGACTACAGATAGATCTCCGAAGGCTGATAAGCAACAAAATGTCAGTCAACTCCCGACTATGAGGGATATAACTGACGTATACTCCATTAGACATTTTTATTCATTTGGTTGATTGTTTCTTTTTACTGCCTTTATTATGCAAAACAAGGTCAGTTTGCACTCAGGAGGGAGTCAACTTACATTTTCGTTGGTTATTGCCCGCTCAGAACATTAGGAAAACAGTCTTAAGTGGAGTATAACCTTGTCTTAATTGTATGGTAAGAATCTCGAGGGAAGGCAGGATTTGGTCGTGTTCTATTTTACAGCGATGATAAAAGAAACTCGTGCACGGAGAGAAGTGGGGCTTACGGAAAATTAATTGTTAAAAGGTCCAAACGGTCATATTTAGTCCAGAGTCTGTAGACCTAAACGATGACTTTGTTTGCCCAGATTGAACACAGGCTACAGCTTGCTAGTTCATGCAAGCGCCACAAATAGCCTCAAAGTTTCCCTTTCTAAATCGGGACTTGAGTTTGCAAGAGTGCAGTCTTCCCTGCTAATAGTTTGGAGTTTGAAAAGCTTTGAGGAAAGAGCAGCTCGACAAATGAAAGTGTGTTGTGTTGCTGTCATGGAGTGCCTCAGGGAGAGTGCTTGGATCCCCAAATGTTTGCAACAAGTTGTTGGAGACATCGACCTCGGCATCAATATCATCATCATCAGCAGCAGCAGCAGCAGCATCCAGAATTAGTAGCCACGCAGTGAGCTTTTTGAATAACATCAAACACATGAGTTGGGGACACAAAGGGAAAACTTCCTAGCTCCAAAATTAGTCTCCAAAAGACTGGAAGCAGCAGGTACAAGTGCAAGAGTGAATGGCTGCCAACAAGAGACCATTGGATTAAAACCTCTCTGCCATTTGTGGTAATAGCATGTTGAAGAAACAAAGCAGATGATTAGCCCTGACTTGATGACTCATTACTTAATGAGCAGCAACGTTGAATGGAAGGAGACGAAGCAATGGGCAACTTCAATCAACAACCTGTTACTTGGTTACCATTGATTGGAACCCATCACAGACAAATGCTTGCAAACATCATCAGGCCATTATTAAGATTTTTCTTGCAAGTGACAGAGGCTGCTTTAATGTACAGATTGAAGCCTGTGGTGGGGGAAGGTGCTGGAGGCTGCAAACTACTGTCTCCTAGTTCCCTCCTCCTATTTTGCTTCCACTCCTTCATTACTTCGGTGATGCATTACAGCACTTGAAAGAACCTAATGCCAGCAATGTTCTAGGGTGTGTTATGGATATTTCTTTTTTGTCTTTTTGCTCAATTTTACCACAAACAGCTCTATTCGTTTAAACATAAATGGGTTCTGCAGCCATTTGCTTTGTTACGCTGCTTGCTGCAACTAGAAACTTGAGTTTGCCACGAATGCAGTTAAAGCTTTGTTTTCCTTCGGTCTGATGTAAAATATAACACCATTTTCATATTGAATCTGCCAAAGTTTTAAGGGTTTGCAGTGTTCTATTTTTTTTGCTTTACAACCTATAATGTTTATATACATACATATAAGGTGTCAAACAGTAAGGATAAAAAAACTATCACAAGAATAAAAGGGAAATGAATGAGAGGCGATAGTTTTAACTGTAAAATATATGACCGCACCTTTAAAGGCTAAGGGTTGAGTTCAAACAATGTTCTTGTGACCGTTGAGTTCAAACAATGTTCTTGTGACCGTTGGTCGTATGTGTACTTCACAATTATTGTGTGCATTCTAATCCTGGAAATGTTTCATTGTGGAAACATGTTTTCACAGGGTAAGGCTTGTCATTGGGTAGTGATCTGATATACATTGTAAACCTCTTGTTATCTACACTTACTGCACTCTAACTACACGATAATGCTAATCAGGTTGGTAGGTATACTGGTGGCCACAAATTGCTGACATTCTAAGTAACAATGCCATGCTAAACAGTCTATTTTTTTATAATTTCTTTCCAGGTCATCTACATTGCAGACAGCATCAGCCTAGACCTGACCGACCTAGCTCGGAACAGTCACGATCTCATCGATGTTCACGGAGATGTCCTTTTCAACAAATGCGAGGACCTCGTTCAGTCCCAGCCCATCACTTTTCTCACAGAGGAGTCCTTCATCAAAGCTCCAAGCTGGCATGCTCCCCACAGCGGTACCGTTGAGTTCCAACTCCGAACGGTCGAGTTCAACGGCCTCCTGATGTACCACAGCGGAGTCAAGTCAGTGTCCGATGTCTTCGCATTGGAGATTGTAGATGGTTTTCTTTTCTTGTTGTTGGATCTGGGAGCTGGTGGCATCAAAGTAAAAGCATCGCAGAGGATGATTAGCGATGGTCTTCCGCACACAGTCGCAATCCACCACGAGCGAGGAGTGGGCTCAATCGTCTTGGATGATCTCACTCAGGAATTCACTGTCCCTGGTATGTGCAGTAGTTCATAATATGTGTTTTGTTGAGTTTAATATTATTCATTATTTTGTTCAACAAGTTGTACTGTACAGGCCATCACACAGTTGCGTTTCCAACTTGTTGAGTCTGCCTGCTCAAGGTATTGAAAGTCAGATGAGTTCAAAAGCGGCGACATTACTACTCCATACGTAAATTCTATGAGTTGTTTATGCATGTCGTTATCTGATCAGTATTTTTTTATACTTACAAAGCATGTGAAATTCTATATGAGTGCAACCGACTTAAAATGAAATAAACTATATTTGGACTAAATTCATGGCCTTCAGGCACAGACGAAGAGCTGGACCTGGAAGGGCCCTTGTACATCGGAGGAATGAACCACCAACATTCTCTCCTGGCCATCACTTCTTCCTTGTGGAGTGCCAGTTTGCGGCATGGCTACGTCGGATGTCTCCAAGACTTGGTCATCAATGGCGAAAAGGTGGATGTGGCGGAGCTGGCGCGTAACCAGAAGGTCAAGGGGGTCAAAGAATTCTGTCGAGTGGTGGAACCCATGTGCGACAGTCAGCCGTGTATGCACCGGGGCAAGTGTAAAGAGGGATGGAACCGCTTTGTCTGCGATTGCTCCATGACGGCCTACACCGGGGCGTCATGCAGTGAAGGTAAGTCAACGTTTAAATATTTTATGATGTGACTTGAGGATTTGGTAGATTTTAGCATCATGTGGAGAAGGTAAGTTCAACTTCAAGCGATGTATCTAGTTTGGCATTTAGGTAATGTCAGTAGTAATTGGATGTTTTTAATTTATTTTTATAATATTTGACATATTTGAGACAGGTTACATGCCTGTCATCCACATGTGTGAAATTGACATCGATTACTAGATGCCGGTTTTTTGGTTGGTAGTTAAGTGTGTGCAAAAATGAAGCATATACGTGGCTTGGATTTATTTTCCATAATACATAGTATAAGAGTGGCATTCGTTTATAGCGACAATCTGTTTTGTTAGTTCAAATTCAAATTATGGCACACAATGGAAGCCCATTTGACATCAAATAATGCACGATTGTTATTCCGAATATAGTATTTATGTCATTGACCTTTAGGCACTTCCAACTACGCTAAAATCTCACTATCAAGCTACCTTTAGTTCCAGGCCAAATGGATAACAGTGATGTGGCTTACTAGCGAGGATATCCACAATGTCATCTTGGTCATAATTGCATGGAGTGTGCTGAGCTGAACTTATAATGTAAATGTATACAGTCTGTTTTCGCTGCTCCAAGCAGTCTCAACTGACTTGACTATTACACACTTGGCAGGCCTGTTCACTCATGAACCTTTCTCAACTCCCTGGGGAGTATACACCCAGTGTGCAGCCATTACAGTGCTCCTTTGGTCAAGCACTCCACAATCACTGCCTATAGCCAAGTACCCATCTGCACCAGGGTGGCGTGAAGCAGTGGTTCAAGGAGGATCTGCTCAGTTCGTCCATGCCATGGCAGGGTTTGAACCCACCACCATGCGCGAACGAGTCCAACACCTTATCCACTTGGCCTCGGCTCCCAACATATAGAAGTAATGTTACCTTAAGACCCAAGTGCAGTTGTGGTATTTGAGATTGTGGTTTTATTTCGGAAGCTGTTGCTTTTGTCAGTTTATTTGGCAGAGACGCGAAGACAAAGTGGGTGGCAAATTTGGTATCTTGGATTGCCAATCTTCGTCATGCCCACAGCATATTGGGCTGAGAAAGCCTTTCAGACTTTAATCTGTGTTTTATGCAGAGTGCATGGGAAGGCTCCTCTTGCCACACCTCCCCATTTGAGGCACTGAAGCCTTTGGCAGTCTGGAAGTGGGTTATCACCGTACATCTCAATGCTGCATTGTTTAATAGGGGATCGAGCTAATGGGACAGTCGATTAAACATTTAATTGCCTGAAATTGTTATGGTACGATAATTGAGACACATCACGATTCAGGCTTCGCGTTCATACAATGTAGTTTCAGATCTGTAATTTATTGAATGGTATGTCGAAGAAGTAGAGCAATGACTGCTCCCTCCCACGCCAGATCTACATGATGCTCCCTGCAAGAAATGCATATATGTATCTGATGGCCACTTTGCTTCCAAAGTAGCTACATGAAATTACAGACTGAAATCCTGTTGGTTTTGATACTTCGAAGCAATTACAACCATGGCAGTGGGGTGCAAGTGTTTCGTCTTAAAACTTACTTCACTTGCCTCTACGATAATTCCAAGTTTCCGAGCTAGTTTTCAAGATGGTTGCCAAGGAAGTTGCCAAGCAAGCATAAATACATGCATCCGGGTGTTTTTTTTTGCCATGTTTTAGCCTCCTGATGCGTCCAGACATGATTGCCAGTTCAAATCTTCTTGTTCACACATGGCCGACTGAATTCTGCATTTGAAACACTGGGACAGAATTTGAATGAAGATAATTTGAGAATCCACGCAGTCCATGCAATCATCTTGCAGCTGAAAGACTGTGCTGAAAATACCAATGAGTTAATATTTGTCATTTGCTGAGAAAATTGAGCAATCCTCATGACAATTTGACAGGCAGAGTTTGCCATGGTTACGGAATGGCTCATTTGTGTCAAGTTGTGTTTTACAGCCAGGCCAGGGGAACATCTTTTCCTTTGTATCAAACCAAGAGAATTTGGCAATTTATCTTTTAAACATGCAGGGGAAAAATACCTCTTCAAAGTTTTGACCGTATTATGTTCAATCTCATTTTAACTTTCTTCTTAAAGATTTTGTTAGTCCGTCAGTCGTACAGTGCCATCTTAGAACAGGCCAGCGATTTAGCAGTGACTCGTATTTCATGAGTTTGTAAGTACACATTTGAATTTAGCTTTGATGTGACGGTAGAATTTTTGAATGCCTAAAATGTTTCAAAGCATCCAACAAAATGAGTTCCACATAATGGAGTGATTTGCGTGCCACATACAATAAGCCTCTTGAATGCTTTCAATCCTGATTGCACCTTTCACTACTTGTGCAAAACTTCTTTTTAAATAAGAAAAGTCTTTCAATGTGTGAATTATCCGCAAGTATCTCCTTTCTCTTGTATTCCGGCAACAAAGCGAGGCGTAAAAGATGCGCCACAGGAAATCTGAATTTCTCCTTGCATTTTTGTGTTTAAGCCGTTGCACAGAAAACAGAGGGGTTTGTTCCTTTCATTTTCAATCAAGTGGATAATGGCAGCTGATGATTTAATCTCCAAACAATCGGTCCCTTGCAAGTTGGCGAGGATTACACGAAGTCCCCGGATTGCGCATGGCGGCCATCTTGCAACATGACAATCGCATTAGGACAGCCACCATTTTGTGGCTCTTGGCCCTCAAATAGCACGTTTTAACAAGGTTTGCCAGCCCCCTGGTGGACAGGTGCTGGATTTTAAAATTGTTCTCTTTCTTGTGGGATTTGATTCAGATAAGAGAAAAGTAGTTTTAATGACCTCATGAAATATTTCAGCGACCTGGCAGATGACACAGTGAGGGTTCAGAGCGTATGGTCTATTGTCATAACATCTCATGCATATGTGATCCTCCAGCCATATTACATATAATAACACACTGTCTGGTTCTTATGGTGCATCAACATGCATTGTTGACAGATGCAATGGGATATACACTGTATAAACTACACGTGCTAGCCAAGAAAGCTGAATTGCATCTCTCTTCCGTCTCTAAGCATGTTACCAGTTCACATCTGTCTGTCACTCAGCTGTGTGCATATTGTGTGAATGTATGTGATGAGATGCAGGTTTGTCATTTGGCAATGAGAATGCATTATACATACAATATACAGACAATGTGCACCAGTGGCACCATGCAATCCCCATGGAGAAAACTGGCAGAGATCTGCACTGCATGGAGTGAGGAAGTTTGTTTGCTATCTCCACAAGACATCAAGGAATCCTTGCACAAAATTGCTCTAAGAATATTAGCTTTGCCAATAATGAAAATTACAGCCTTTCTACTGATGGATGCAATTTCGGACAAAACTCGAGGGGATCTGTTGGAAAACAGCAGAGCGCTTCCGTTCGCTGGCAATTGTTATAACCGAAGCAATACCGACTATCTTGAAGATATCAGGAAAATATCAGAGAAATATCTGAGGAAAGTGTGACAGATAAGGGAGAGATTCAAAGGAAGTTGTAGCGATACAATAAGGTCAGAAGGTGACACGGTCGGACCCGGGTTGACCCGATAGGTCTCCCTGCGGATCGGTGGCCTCCTGTGGACCCCGGTTGCCTTACAACCTCCTCAAGTTAGAGCTGCTCAAAGGGAGAGGGCATGTGGATGTCAGGGGAGCGGAATGAAAGGTCATAATCAGGTGTTTTCCTGTTGGCAATGCTGAAAATTACCTCAGACCGAGACCTCTTAAAGTTCTGGTGAAGACGACATTAGCTGCTGACGATGCCAATCTGCGTCTGATGAAGCCGTCTGCCATCTTCAAGACGACCGACCCCCAACCTACTGGATATTAGACTGCTACTGATGATGAGGCTGCTGCTGATGCTGCTATGATTTATATACATGTATACAAATATGGATGGAAAAATATGCTCCAGCTACACAGAGATAGATAAAAGTTGGCTCAGATGTTTACTTTATAAGATGGATTGTGTATGCATAAGGTCAACAGATAAACAATGGTTTCCCATGCCTGATTTCTTGCAGTATTTTTGTACAATCTCTGAAACATTTATTATCTGCTAACTGACAAGAGGTAGTCTGGAAAACAATGGAACATTCTTCTCTTGGTAAATAGCTCTGATTTTATTATTTTTGTAAATAAGTTCTCGCTTTGTTTTTGATACGGTATACCGTAGATTATTACAATATTTTGACACGTTAACATGATCATTTTTTGCCAAATAAAATCCCCAGGCCATATTTTAATTCAGCCAGGATTACAAATTCCTCGGATTACTCAGAACAGGAAAATGAAGTTGCGAAACTTGTATTCAATCCTCTTAGTGTTGGAAAGTTCCCATTAGGTTTAGTTTAGATGCATGTAATCACTTGAGTTTTGCTGCAGACTCATCGTAGCAAGCACCTGCCTCTGCAACTGATGCTGATGAAGATGCTGGCGCAATTGAGATTATGAGGCATAAGTGACATATGCCCCATCACATTCTTAACAGCATCCCTGGAGAAACAATAGCAAGCAATATGCTGCTGTGATTGATATATGCCCTGCCTGGCAATTGTGTATATATAGGCATCCATAAAACTGAGCTGTCATTTTATATGAGGAATCATGAAATTCCACCTCATGGCATTGTGCTGGGGTGTGCTAGAGTGTGATGTATTAGTTACTCAGTGTGAGACCCCCCCCCCCCCTCCTCCCCAGCAGCTGTACCAGAGGCTTATATAAACTGCCAGCATCCAGGCTGATGGAATGAGGGGGGATGGGAGGAATAAACTGTGTTGTGGCCGACTCTTGAAAAATACCTTGTCATATATGTGTCATCAATTACGCTTGAGGCTGTTAGGAAATTGCTACAAATCACAGGCAGTGTCTGCACACTGTGATTGAGTGAGAAGCAGCGAAGTGTCATTCTCCTGATATTATGCTTCCCACATCATCCCCCCTCTCTCCCCTGCACCACCAGCAGCAGCATCCTGGCTTTTTAGCTTATGAGACAATCCCAACCAGACTTTCAATGTAGCTTTGTCACTAAGTGGCTTAGTGCAAATTGTCTAAACAATCACTGGGATGTCTGGCTGAGTGAGGCATTGTTGCCAGGGCACCATATGACCTTGTTGTCATTGCCAACGGAGTCCATTGGAGTAACCAAGTTGACGTTCTGAATTTGATTCATCTTGTAAATAAGACTTTTGACTTCTTCAAGTATATTCCATCAAACAATTAGTAGGGCAACAAACAGCTGCAAAGGAGATGAACAAGAATGGTTTCACTTCGATGATCTGAGATTGGCCATGTTCGCTATTAGTGGGGCAACAAATAGCAAATGAGATGAACAAGAATGGTTTCACTTCGATGATCTGAGATTGGCCATGTTCACACTGGGCCTCCAACCACTGGGTCCGGGGTTCAATTCCCGGTCGAGCTTATGTTGGATGGCTGTTTCATCCTTCATCTCATTGCCATGGTCCCTACCTGTCCTAACTAGCCCATCAGGTGCAGAAATACAGGCCGTAAAGCCCTAATCCACCACCACCACCACCAGATGTTGAGAAGTTTATCAGTCAGATGGACTGGTGTCCATTTTGTAATCAGTTGATGACGTCATATGCAACTGTGACGTCATTACAGTAACTGCTGATGATGACCCTATACACATTCAGGACAATGAACTGTTTACATCACAACTGGACCGATCCATCAGTCCCTACATCAAGTTTTGCAGAATTTCTCTATTATGTGAAAGCGCGCTAAATCACAATTATTTCTCCAGCTCAAGACTGCCATTATCTCCCCATTAGCTACATTGTCTCGGTGTGCTAACTGTATTATGTCTTTGCCCAGTAGAAGTCTGTGTGAAGATAATCTAGCGCCATAAGTGATTTTATGCACCATTATCTCTGCCTACATTTTATGATTCCTATTTTTGGCAAGGAAATAATTGTCATAAAGCACTTTATCTATTTACAACTTATTTATGCTGTTACGAAAGCTTTCTATGGTACAGATTTTATAACCAGTAGGCAGCTTAACACGGTTGCTTTAATAAAACAAACCAAGAAAAGACAGCATTGAGAGGTCGTGAGATTCTGTAGTGTGTGTGCACAGGTGGTGACAAGTGGTTTTTCAAATTCCCCAAAAAAAGACCCTGAATTAATCATGCTGAAAAAGGATCATTGTTTCCAGGGAGTTGAAGATCTTTTCTGTGCATTTAATGTCCTTGCATGATATGCATAGACAGACGGGATTAGTTAGAGCGGAGTAAAGATCACAGGCGGATAGAGATGTGGAAAGGATGTTGTGTTTGTTTAAACCTATTGTTTCCTGTTGTTTAAGATGGAGGGGTTGGCTAGGCGGAGAGAATGGGGTTGTTTCTCTGTGGATAGGCGGCCTAGCTCAGTGGTAGTGCACTGGGCTTCCAACCACTGAGTCTCGGGTTCGATACCGGTCGAGCCTAAGTTGGGTGGCTGTTTCAACCATCATCTCATTGCAATGGTCCCTGCCTGTCCTAATTAGCCCATCAGGTGCATAAATACAGGATGTAAAGACCTATCTCACCAACCACCACCACCAATCTCTTTGGATTTAACAGTCATTATGCGCTAATAATGTGGCATTTGAACAAAATTATTAACCTTAAATTTACTCATTCAAAGTGAATATAAATACCATGCAAAGACTTGCTATGTTTGTCAAGCCAACTTCTTCAGTACTGCTTGTGTATGCATGTCTTTACAAGGTATTTATATTGTTATGGATGTGTAAAAAGAAAATAGAATATCATCATCCACGTATAGACAAGTTTATAGCTGTGTTTGCTTTGTTGTGCCCATTGCATGGTATTAACATCAAATTTTTGTTGCCATGAAAGAGTATTATAAGAGCGAGCTGTTAGGAAAGTTTAAGGAACGGTGTGGACAGAACTTGTCAAATTAGGAAAGTTGTCGTCTTGTGTGAAAGGCTTGTCAAGCAATTTGCAGTCTCGGCACGAAAGGAGGAGCACATGAAAGGAGCTGTAATATTAAAAAGCGGAAGGGCCATAATAAAATGGGAATAAAGTGAAGCTGCTCGGTCATCAAGGTACCAAATCGGCTGGATTTCATATTTAGCCATTGCATATATTCGAGTTGGAGCGGAAGAGAAAAGTAGCGGGAGACATCAAAAGTGTCCGATGTGAAATGGTGGAGAATCCAGTGGCGTAACCACAGAAGCCTTTATTCGCCGGTCGTATGTGACATCACGGAGTGTGATGGCTGTAGTTTGTCGTTTAGGATGTGAGGCACGAGCTGGCATATTTCACAGACCTCCTTCCCATATCTGACCCGAGGACCCCGCCTAATCTCATTCCCCTCTATCTGCCATTCGATTCCGCTATTTTCTGCCTTTTCGCCAGCCTGTCATTAGTCGCGGCGCAGGGGTCACCGCAATATAATCCAGTGCGATATGTTCTACTGAATATGGTTTCTGTCTCCCCATGTCACAAACCCAATTGTTCTGGATCCCAGGAATTACGAGAATACGTTGTAACGTAGCCCTAATATAATTTGCAAGTCTGTGGGGTCATTTTGTGACACACCCCAAAAAGATGCAGTGACATGACTTGGTGCTTCTGTGTAGCCTGGTCCACATCTATATAGCTCTGCAATACAATGCTCTTGGTAGAGGAAGGAGTTGCATGACCAAAATACAAGCACAGAAGTTACTTTAAATGGTGCTTGCTTTAGTTCATTTATCCCTTAGACTCGTTTACATGACAAAAGAAGGAGATAAAGAAATGAGAGACAACACTTGGGATGAAAAAAGTAAAGATATAATAAAATGGCACCAAGAGCCTCGTTTGTGATGGATGAGCTATTGTTAAATGTTCAAATTCCGAAGAAATGCCTGGGGTCAAAGCGACAAACAGATGACATCGCTGAGTGATTTTGACAGCCCACTTTCCCCCTAAGAGATAGTTTGCAGAAGTTGTAGGCCATTCATCTAGATATGCAATTAGTTGCTGATATCGGATGACATGCTAAGCTGCTAGCAGAGGAGTCATGCGAACCTCGTCAGCTGTGTTAATAGAGGGCAATACTTTGACTGTTCAAAGCAGTTCAAAAAGAGTACAAAGATCACTGAACGTCTGGATTAAGAGTGATGTCCAAAAGCAGACATTTGATTTGTACAGATTTGGTATGACTTTGTATGCTCACGCGATATTAAGGTAAAACTTAAGACTTGTCAACTTTGCTTTTTTAAGAGAAGCGAGGTGCATCAAAATGCCCCGCAGTGCCATCTTGAGGGAACAGGGGGTGTTATATATATATATCTTTATTTCATACACGAGATTCATATCATTCATGGTATACAAATTTTCATTATACAATTAACAGAAATAAATTGAAAGGCAAAATGGCATAGATATTTAAGTGGTCAAGAGGTAGCTGCTAGCAGCTTAGCATGTTATCCCGGGGGTATCCCCACAGCTCGTGAAGAGGCCCTGAGGGGTTTCCACCCATTCCAACAATCTGTACAGCTCCCTACCCTAAACGGGCCTCTTTAAGGACTGCTCTGCGCTTTTACAACCGCTTTCTGCATATTTGCATGCCCCCTACTCATTGCCATGCAAGACCCGGGATTGGGGTGATTTCCCTCAGCTCCTCACCCCCTGCACCCCTCACTTCCGGTTTTGCTCTGTGGCGCCCTCTGTCTCCTTCCTGTCCTCGCTGTACACTCGACCACCTCTCGTTGACAGCTTATCAGATCTACTGACATGTTTTGCTTTTTGCTGTGCAATTTGGTTTTGGTACTCAGTTGGAATATACGATAATACAATGCAAAATTATCTCGGCCACATAATATATTAGTTAATCCTTTGTTAAAAGTATCAATCTATGAACCATAGACAACAAATATATATTCATCTTAAAATTACATTGCATTTTTGTGTCATTCATAAAAGTCCACAGACATGGTTATGCATCTGTGTGAATAGAGAAGGAGGAAGTGGCTCCAGTGACTCAGTTTAAACAGAAGTTCCTAGGTTTAATTACTCCTCTCTTACTGCTTCTTGTTGTGCTAGTTGGATTGTTACCGGATTGATTTTCCTATAGAGATGCTTTTATGGCATTACTGCAATCAGAGGCAATACCAGCCCTTTATGCGTGATTATATGTGCTTCCCCCTGTTTCTGTACCCGATTTTTTCCTCGTGCAACTTGCAATAAGTTGCGAAGTGCTTGTTAAGAACTTTGAGACAGCAGAAAACAGGAGACGTCAGTTGGCCTGGATGTCCGCAGTTCCGCTCCGTCCGTTATTGGTCCGCAAATTGTCATGCTTGATCACGTGCCCCTGTCACGTGTTACTTATCGGCCAATCACGTCCTTGCTCTGTGTCGCAGCAATGTCTGCTGGGTAAACTGCCGCATCTTGTGTAATCCTTTATATCCAACGTTCTCAATGTATCTGGCAGCGTTTTTTTCGGAATGAGGTTGTGACTTGGCATGGATTAATATCATCCAGGTCTGATATTGATGTCTTGGTAATCAAATGGTGACACTTTTAATCAATGGTTTGTGTCAGTGTGGACAATATATAATAATGTCTAGAGAGCAGGCAATTATTATAGATAAGTTAGTAGCGAAAGTTTGAATTTCCCTGACTTGAACTTAACCCATTGAATGGTTAGAATGACCACAGCAAAGTCTGTGTTGATTACGTATACTTGTTCTAGAAATGGCAGTGTGACAGCTTTATCCAGTGGCAATTGACCTCTGACCTCTGTAATGAGGCCATGTTTGTACCCTAACATTGCAGCGGCTTGATTACCCCTGGGTGCTTTAAGTACAATATTATGAGCATTGCAATCAGGGGGGAGTAATCCCTAGAAGGGGAGAGTTCAAGATGGACTGCTCAGCTCTGATTGATACTCTGCTCAGGAGGAATACAGATGGCAGTTACCCAAGTCCCTAAATCATGTCTGCTTGCTCATTTGGATAGAATTGAACCACAACTGAAATGTGTCACGCAGCAGTGAGGCTGAACTCGTAACAAATTGCACTGATGAATAAAGTTAACGTCAAATAGAGTTGACTTTTAGGGCCAGACAGAGCTACCGTGCAACTATGTTTATTCCACCTTTTCCTGAATTTGCAAAGGCTTTACCCCTTGACCTTTGGAATTGTACATTTTAAGGAGAGGGGAGAGCAGTGGATTCTAGCTGAGTGGTCACTGGGATGTTGGACACTTGTCCGAGTTGTCCAGTCTCTGCCTGATTAACCTTAAGATCGGTCAGAGAGGAGTTGACAGTCAGGCTATCAGCATCATCAACATCAGCAGCATCAACAGCATCTGAAGCGTCATCAGTTATAGGTACCTCACTGTAGCGGGGATTACATGAGTGGGTCAGCTTCATGAGTTTCCAATTTCTGCCTGATCTATTTTCTAGCTCGCGTGTTTTCAGCCCTGCTTGTTAGAGTGGCGTTATTCTCCTGCCTGAGCATAGAAACGATGGAAAGGAGTTCCTGGGCCAGGAGTCAAACTCTTGAGAGGATGTGGCTCACAGCTACACCACCCTCCCTTGGCCAGAGGGCAGACCCTTTACCACAAGGCCACGTATTCTGCTCATTACTTGTTTGTTGCACTCGGGTCATTGAGACTAATGCCTTCGCCACTGGCCCCTGGTGTACCTAAAGGAGCAAGATTAACTCCAGCCATCTCGGCAATTGAGGCCTTAATGATGATTGGGGTGTGATAAACACCATGTGTTATGAGGAGACCTTCAAACTAAATGGAGCTGCAATACACTGTCCCGGGCTATGTTGAATTGACCCTCATTGATCCGTCTACAATGAATGACCCATGTCCAGTTGGCTGACCGTTCACTGACCATTGTAGTACCTCAGTGTGTGATCGATCTGTGGACCTATCGCAAAGGCCTGTGTGCTTATAGTTCATCCCCTTTGCATGCTATCAGCATAACTTTCTTTGCAAATAAAGTGAGGGGTAGGGCCTGTCAGTAAGTTCTTGCACTATTGCTACGGGATGCCCATATGTTAGTTTTAGTGTGCAAGTAAGTCCTCGTCCTCCTCCCCTCTTCCTCCTCCTCCTCTTTCTCTCACCTCCTCTTCCTTCTTCTCCTCCTCTTCCTCCTCCTCTTCCTTCTCTTCCTCCTTCTCCTCCTCTTCCTCCTCTTTGTCTTCCTCCTTCTCCTCTTCCTCCTTCTCCTCTTGCTCCTCCTCTTCCCTCTTCCTCCTCCTCCCCTTCCTCTCCTCCTCCTCCTCTTCCCATCTTCCTCCTCCCCACCTCCTTCTCCTCTTCCCCTCCTCCTCTTCCTCCTCCCCCTCATCCTCCTCCTTTTCCTCTTCCTCCTCCTCCTGTTACAGCCACATACATGTGATTGATTGGCTACCCCGGCAAGAGTGCGTTCACATTTAGCAGTGTCTTACATAGTGATAGATTGGCCAGGGCCAAATGACATGGACTTGTACCAACTTATTGCATCTATCATCGCATTCATCATTCTACATTGGTTCTATGAATGTATGGCTCTGGCTCACCATGTTAAAAGTGTGAACATCATCCATCATGCATTAATTCAATCGCTGCTTTTCGCGCAAGAGTAGAATTCCAGTGGAAAATAAATTGTTGGACAAGTGGTTACGGCAGGTGTCGCCACTAGTTCCACAGCGGCCTCTAGCGTTTAAACTAGTCTTCTAGGCTCTGGACTGGATAGCTCACCAGATGTCATAGTTGTTTTACTAGAGCCTTACGCCACCTGTGGGAGACATGCTGCTCGATACATGCATTTCCCATTTATTTAGTGTTCTTAATGTCTTGGGATGGAATGCGGTGATTCTACTGAGCAACTGCTTTCTTTTTGTAAGTTTTGTTATTATGTGGAATATTGAATAAATTGAAACCACACTTAACAGTTTTTAACAGTCCTTGTTTTAGTATCACACGTATATATTGGTTTATTAAAATGATGTCCCATGTGCTTTTAAAAGTAGTAGAGTTTATAGTTGGTATTTTGGAACCAGTGAAGTGTTGTGATGTCTACTGCTGCTGATTTGTAGCCTCTGCTGCTGCTGCTGTTGCTGCTGCTGCTGTCTAGGCTTATGAGGCAGTCCTGGCTGGCAGCACACTTTCATAATAAATCTATGCTGCGGCAAAGTTCTTTGCTTGATTACAAGACACCATTAATTGGGAGGACTTAGGAAGGAGCTGAGAGATCAGTCGATGTCTGGTGATTTAGGGGAAGAGGCAGGAGGAGGGGATGCTGCATATAGCTGCTGAGGCAGGGCATTAAGAGCTAAAGTGATGCATCTTGAGAAAAACACTCAATGTAGATGCCTCTGGATGACTTTGGTGGGCCAAGAAAAACTAACATATGTGGGACTATGCTGTTTCTATATATATTTTATTTTTATTTTGTGGTAATTCTAACCCCTAAGTATAGAATTATCTATTCTCTTGCAAACAAGATTCTTATATATTAAGTTTACTGTTTGCAGCAGGAAGCGCATTAATTTTACAACGACGCATGTTTTTATGGCTGAAGTTCTTCGATGTGGCCACCGAACTGCTTTGTTACATGCAAACTTAGTTGTATGAGTTCAGGAAGTATCCTCCCACCCATGCAGTGAGCCAGCAGGAGGCAAATGAAGGGGAGGGTGGAGGCAGTTTGGAGGCAGTTTGGAGGCAGTTGGATGCAGATGAAATTGCTGGATGCAAGTGATGCAAGCAACTACAGGGAGGAGAAAAGCAAGAAGGATGAGGATACTAACGACCAGGGATGGCTGCTGCTGCTGCTGCAACAAGAGATGTCCTCAGTTGTCTAACAGCATCTCTCCAAACTGCCCTGCCCCCTGACGGACGCCTTGCAATTTGTAGATGCCCCCTGGTGGGACAAATTAAAAAAAAAAGTTGAACGAATGGGTTTATGGAATAGCAAGTCTTGTAGGTGCATCTGACGTTCACCCCTTCTTGGAAAATTATTACTTTATTGAATAATGTTCATTTGAGTGACTGGTAATCAAACTTTTTTGTTTGCCAGATTTTCGATAGATTAATAAATAACGGGTCCTTCTGGAAGGAGCTAGGTCATACAATGTGAAAGAAGCAGGGACATAAAAAGCAAACCTGGTCATCAAAATGGTTTCCTCTGGTGAGGGCAGTACAGGAACTGTTGCCTGTTGAATATACTAATCCTTAACCCCTAGCCTCCCTAAGGGCTTTGAAAGTTCAATCTCACACTCCTTTACACAAGATGCTGCAAGTACCAGCTACTATGAAAAAACCTCTCACAAAGAGCAAAAGATCCCACCAGACGGTCAAGTTGGCGACTTGTTAATCCAAAGGAACTTTCCTCCTTTCAAGTGCTAGCAGCAAATCTCCTGTCCTATTCTTAGCTTTCGTCAGAACATGTGGAGATTCTTGAATCGGAGTTTCTTCTGGCTCTGCTGACAAACAACCGAGAGGGAGACAGCAACTTGGGACTGTTGCTGTGTATATTACACAAGCCTTGGACAAGGGATAATTAGTCGGCAAGACACAGGTTGCTTGTAGGTTTTCCCTGGTGGGCTGTCCTGCCTGGGCCAGTCCGCATCCACTTATCAGTGCATCAGCCTCCTGCAGACTGCAACAACAGGACTACTCAACAACAAGACTGCTCAACAACAGGACTGCTCAACAATAGGACTGCTCAACAACACGACTGCTCAACAACACGACTGCTCAACGACACGACTGCTCAACAACAGGACTACTCAACAATGGGACTGCTCAACAACAGGACTACTCAACAACAAGTCTGCTCAACAACAGGACTACTCAACAATGGGACTACTCAACAACAGGACTCTTCTACAACAGGACTGCTCAACAACAGGACTGCTCAACAACATGACTGCTCAACAATAGGACTGCTTAACAACACGAATGCTCAACAACAGGACTGCTCAACAACAGGACTGCTCAACAACGCGACTGCTCAACAACGCGACTGCTTAACAACACGAATGCTCAACAACAGGACTGCTCAACAACACGACTGCTCAACAACGCGACTGCTTAACAACATGACTGCTCAACAACGCGACTGCTCAACAACATGACTGCTCAGGGAGCAGTGAGGTGTGCTGGAATGCAGAACATACATTGTTGTTATCAACATTTTGAGAGCAGGTCGATAACAATTAATTGTACTCAGTTATGCTGGGCAGACGTTTGGACTTGTTCACAGAATACTAGACCAGGTGAACCCCTTATTGTTAAAAATGAGGGATGACCATCAAGCTGGTTGTGCTGCGTACTACAACTGAGATTGCACAATGTCAATGACACCAGAATCTACCGATAGTTCCAATTTCCAATATAGCTTCATTTAATTAGTCTATATTTCCCACATTCAGATTTGCAATTAGCAAGTCATCTGAATATGATCGGTTGTGAATGGGTGTTGAAACTACACACTAAGTCTGGTTGTGTTGTACTACCGAAAGCTTCACAATTGCTCGAGTAATATTTAGCACCAAAAATTTGATAGTCTGGTGAAATGTGATTTATTGTCCACTGGGTGGATGAATGAAGTTAGAGGCCAATATAGATATATTGATATATCCTGTGATTTAATATTTCAGTATGATATGCTTTGGGTTGTTCTCTTAGGGAACATTAGTTCTTGCCCTTGCCCAGCTTAGCCTACCCGTTTTTTGCTCTGAGCCATCAACAGTGATTTGGTCTTCCTCCCAGAGCATCGGGCCAACAATAAACCTTTCACACCTCACTGAGGACATTTGGCAAGGTTTTTCTGTTCCCAAGGAAGCAAAAACCGACAATACTTGATGGTTTCGTCGTTTTGGGTGCACCTAATTTTCTTCAGCATTCCCCAAGGGTTTCATCTCCAGTAGCAAAAATCCACTACCATCCGCAATGGAAGTAGCTAGCTGTAATAAAGGAAAATGTCAGTGTCCAGATGACTCTTGTACATGTGGTTTGTTTGCTCACATATATGCATTTTAAAACACAATAGAGGCTTATTAGATATAATATTAGGAATGACATTTATTTGTATGTAGATTTGTTGATTTGTATGTACTCTATTATTGCGATTTAATGATATCATATTTCAAAAAAGGTTTACTTATAGCCGAATGGTTCTATGAAATGATTTCTTGTGCACCGTGACCAAATTGTATACATAGTGCAATAAGTAATAATCTAAATATATCTTATGGTTGAATTGAAATAATTGCTGTTCAGGACCTACAGGAAATGCATAACCAGCGGAAGTCAGAGCGCATGATGTAGCTTTGCAATAATATCCTAACATTATGTTATTAGCTAAAGGTCATTAAAAATAATAGCACAAGATGGCCGAGGGGCAGTAGGGCTTTATAACGATTAGGTGACAGGCGTAATGCAGAAATATTGGCGCGGAGGTAATAATTAGGGGAGAGTGGGGAGCCCTGGTCCATCATGACATGCTGGAGGCTACTGGTGTGTCTCGGTCATTTATGAGAGCAGCAGCAGCAGCAGCAGCCAAAGGTTTCCAGAGGAGGGCAGACCATCATAAGTTGCAAGGCTGCCCGGCCTCCCTGATCCTGGACTACCCCCCAAATCAAAATAATTCGCCTTAATGGAAAAATGCTGGAGTCTGGGTCCCGGGTCATGGGCTGGCCAATCAATACTGGCCTCGGAGCTTCACTGACTCATGTCCCAGTCTATTGAGAGTCATGCTTCCTGACCTGCGTGTCACCAGACTCCCCAATCTCAACTATAAACAAAAATAACAATAAAACAACCTAATGAGGGCTTATAAACTACTTTCCCATTACTCTGCGCTGCATACCTTGCAATTACAGCATGAAACTGACTAAGTAATCATGAAATGTTATAAGATTAGGTTCGCCCAACAATAAGTTGCTATTTACACATCAATTGTTTTCTCTGCCCAAACCACTGCTGACCAGGAGTCAGATATTGTGGTCACTAGAGGCAAACTGACCAGTAAATCTTGATCATTCTTTGCAAGCACCCATCAATGTCCTATCGTGCAGCAATCGTGTTTATCTCTGCCGATAGATATTGTCTCTGGCTTGCTTGATACACTTTGCCACTCGCATTACAACTGGTTGGGACAGGTGAGTGGTGGCCAGGTACATTCTGACCTCCTTGTCCGGTGGTTGTGATATAGAAATAGATATTGGAAGTGCAGCCTTAATAGATATAGATATGGGATATGGGAAGTGCAGCCTATATATATAGACAAGTTCTTGCCACTATCGAGGGTTGATTGATAAGGTGATAAAGAGAGGAGTCCACCCATGTTACACATTTACCTCATGGGTGGGATCTTTTACTTGCCTCAGCATAGACACAGAGTACAAGGGACCGCCAATTTAACGTCTATATCATCCGAACGATGAGAGGGGGGGGGCAGGGGCCTGGGTCTGTGCTGTAGTATCTGTCTTGTGCAGCAGTAGTGGTTTTGGATTCAGGTGTGAACCCGCCAACCAGGTTTAAGCTGGCTTTTCGCCTCTTTGTGTTCCATTCACACCCCAGCCCAGCAGTTGATACGATTAGGCTAGTTGTGCAGTTTGCCACCAGGGGCCGCATACGTTACCCTGCCACCTAGCGGTGAAGGTTTGGCAGCGCCTCCCAGCGGGACACAGGCTTATTGGCCTGAAACAGGCCGAATAACTTCAGTCCTTATTGATTGAAGGAAGTCGGCTAAAGAATCGAGAAGATCAGCAAATTAGGCATCCTAGTAAGCTGGCCAATGATGAATGACCACTCTGGTCAGCTGGCTATTCAATCACCCTGATGTCCATTGTCCTTTTGACGTTTGGCTGAAACCTGCTGGGATTAGGCCAACTAGGGAAATGGTTGATAGTCTTTCCTTCATTGCTCTGTCCGACTCCAATCTGTTGATATGAGAACCACTTAATGACTATTGCTTGCCTACCATTGGCTGCTTCCTGCACTCAACAAAATGTGATTTATAGCAACACTGAATTGCCTTATGTCGTTCTTGGAATAGTTAAAGCCTGGTTTCTGCTTGTCATCCACAACTGATGTAACTAGCAGTAAAATCTTATTTAAAGTCGTTTTAAATCAGGGTGTTACATTCAATGTACAATACAAAATATATGACCCAAGCCGAAGCTTCTGTACGACCTATTAGGAATAATAATATACACTTTGGAAAGTATAAGTATAGAAGTAATCTATAAAACAAATCTATTCTACAATATAGCATATATATAATAATGATAATAGCACACATATAAAGCACTCCATCGTACAATTCAGCACCTTAGAGGAAATAAAATTGCACAAGTGATTCTGAAATATTTCAATGCATACATTTTGACAAGATTAATCTGTCACATCTACAGTTATAAAATTTTTTATACGCGTATTATTTTGAGAATTTAGCCAGCTAGTCAC
Source organism: Alitta virens (assembly GCA_932294295.1). Taxonomy (NCBI): domain Eukaryota; kingdom Metazoa; phylum Annelida; class Polychaeta; order Phyllodocida; family Nereididae; genus Alitta; species Alitta virens. Next base: position 9,477,176 of record OW028574.1, read on the forward strand.
AGCGGATTTGAAGCTACTGAGTGATACTTAGCTTCTGATGTTACTTGGTATATGCATCCACAATTTACTTCCATAATACCTAAAAACTTTTTTTGCCATATGTCATTGTTTGGAACTAGAATGTTTCCTCAACATATGACAAAATGCCTCTGACTTTGAACAGTAATTCTGGCAGGAGTTATGATGTTTTTTGTAGTGATGCAATAGTTCTTACGCATACATTTTTCCTGTTCTTTGGTTGAGTATTTCTCGTGTAGTGGTCTCCGCGGGTCTGGAAATTTCTGCGCTCAATTGTTTGTCCGTTTGCTTGGAAGTTCTGACCTAGATGTGTTCATCAGATGTGTCATTTCTGTCCATTCTTTCTGCCATTATACTGACCCAAGCCTAACGTTAGAAATCCCTTGTATTAGCTGACAAAAATGGAACCCGCGATTTCGTTCTTCCGTCTTTGAAAGCTGTGGAAAATTGAATGAGATCATCTTTTTTATTTGCCTGTGCTTTCAGCACCACTCTAGAACTCAGAAGGAATAATAGAAGGGGAAGTCTATTTGGAAGATGTTGATTGGCTTAGTAGAGTGCATTATAAAGGAAACAGAATACCTGAGCCCTCGGCATATTAAGAGAAGTGCAACAGGGCGCTCCACCTTGCTCACATTTTTTACACACTTGTCTCATATTTCCATTTGATTAACTCATCCTGCCTCTTTCTTCCAATATTCTCACATACTTTTTGGATGTTCCACATACAACAAGAATTCTTGGATCTCACTTTTGGCGCACTCATATATTTTGTGACTTTTTTTCTTCGTCTATATAAAATACATCAACGAAAAGTTACAAACTTTATTTGGGGGGGGGGGGGGGGTATATTTTGTCACAAACTTCTGAGTATTTTTTATCCATTTTCATAGATGGTGCGGATCATGTGTTGGGAAAAATGAATTCATAATTTGGTGATAACTAGGATGTCTCTCATATTGCAATTTCATATCATGCTAGACTGTCTGACACACATCCTCTGATGTTATTTATATCGCAAGTCTTGACTTTTTTTCAGCAAGTTGATACTGATCTTGTGCAATAAAATTGTTACGGCGGCAGAATCTTATGTTTTTATGACACCCCCAAAGAGAGTGAAATCCTACTATGCACAGTTTAGAGCAGGGATCCTTCCTGGTATAATAGAAGTTGGCAGATATTATGGTATTCCCCTAGAAGAGAGTGTTTGTCCATTGTGTGAAGAAATCTGTGGTAGATTCATTGAGGAGGAGTTTCATATATTATGTCAATGCCAGTTTTACCAGGACCATAGAAATATATAACAGCTGAAATGTTTAAACTTTCACCAATCTTGATGATTTTGATAAATGTATCTTTTCTTATTAGTAACGTAAAGTATTGCAAACCAGACAGTTGATTGTATAAATGATTCATTTGTAGCTGCTGTGACATGTAAGCCCACTTGGCTACTGTATCTATAGATGTAGAAATATTGTAAACTGTCAGAATTCACATGTCAGGTTAATAATGATTCCTTATCTCAAGACATGCAAATATGAATGCAGTACATTTCAAAACTATGAAAAACATTAAGATTAGATATTCAATATCTCTGGAGTTCAAATGTGGCAGGCTGAAAGATTCTGTGAATGTAATCTGGAGTTGTCTAGGAAACTAGTATTTTAACTGAGCTCTTCGTTACATTTACTCTTAATGTGTTAGATGGGAATCATATCTAACACCTGGATATGATGAGAATTTATGTCATCTTTTTTTGCTATTTCTGTAATGCCCACTGTCAAATTCACTGTATATGATTAGACAATCATATCAGACGATTACAGATTTTAGCATGCAACAATAATATCAAATAATTACGGTTACCAGATTGTAGCATGTAACAATCATATCAGACGATTACAGTTACCAGATTATATGAAAGAATCATATCCGACGATTATGGTTACCAGATTGTAGCATGTAACAATCATAACAGACGCTTACAGTTTCCAGATTGTTTCAAGAAAAGAATCATATCAGAAAATTATCATTACAGATTGTAGCATGTAAAAATCATATCAGATGGTCATGGTTACCAGATTGTAGCATGTAGCAATCATATCAGACAATTACGGTAACCAGATTGTAGCATGTAACAATCATATCAGATGGTCATGGTTACCAGATTGTAGCATGTTGCAATCATATCAGACGATTACGGTAACCAGATTGTAGCATTTAACAATCATCAGATGGTTATGGTTACCAGATTGTAGCATGTAATAATTGTATCAGACGATTATGGTTACCAGATTGTAGCATGTTACAATCGTACTATATGATTACGGTTACCAGATTGTAGCATGTAACATTCGTATCAAACAAATTCGGTTACCACATTATGTAACTTCAGGATTTTGAGCTGTGATGAAAGCGAGACTGAAGTATAGTTTGGGAAATGCAACATCGTGGCAGTTGAGTGTGATTGCATCTTGTTGTACAAGTTTAAGTTGAATGGGGAGGGTTCATGAATACTTGAGGCGACGAAGGATGAATATTTGAAACGTTGTCCCCTGCTGGCATTAGACGCGAGTGCAAATGTGAATAATAGGTAATTGAAAGTGATTGCATCGACAAGTGGCCCCTTTGCCTGGCATTTCCCAGGCAGTTGCATTAATCAAGGAATTTAGGATTAATTATTGCTGAAGCCTTTGTACCCGGGGAAGCCTTGGGAGGATTTATTGAGGTTTGAATGACACGAGGCGATGAGAACTGCTCACAAGAGAATAAGTCGAATAAGAAAAGCTCTTAATAAGCTCAAGATGAAATGTGCTCTTAAATTATGCATCGCTGATATCGGTGATAATCGTATTCACACCCATTGTGGCCAGGTTTTACACATTAATGACATAGTGTGGATATTAAGAGCAGCTTTTAAATAAGTCATTAATATTTATTCAAGTAAAGAACTGCTCATTAAACATGCGTTTCATAACATGTATTTCCCCGGCGCATTGTTGATGTATGCGAATTAGTTACTGAGTAGTTGAATAATCGTTGAAAAGTTTCATGTAAGACATGATGTTTTATTAATAAAATGGTAAAATTTTTCTTTTTTTAATTGCCAAGTATTTGCAGTATGATATGTAAACTGCTTTTTTTAATTGCCAAGTATTTGCAGTATGATATGTAAACTGCTTTTGAGTGGCAATGACCTGCTATCCAGGTTGTGCATGGCCAATTGTGCCATATGCGTTTTCCATGCGTTTATAATTATAATTAGCTAAAAACCAAGCCTTTTCCATGCGTTTATCCTTCTCATGGAAAACGCACATGACACATTTGGCCATGTATCATTATATATATTCTCAATCTCACATGTGAGAATTGGATACATTTTTTTTCCCCCATTGAGAGTTGCAATAAGACTCGCAGCAAGACGAAAGTGGCATCATGCAAGGTCCTCTCTAGCACCAATGTTTTTTGCCCATTCCACAGGCAGATAGTGAAATTTATGGGTGTGATTTGGGTGGTAAAGATGCATTTGAGAGGTTGGGGATTCCCTGCTATTGTCTTGGCTCATTTGCCCTGACTTATATGGCGCTCACCCCAGCAGGTCAAGTAATGACTGAGGCAGGCCTCTTCGCAGGAGTTAGGGTTAGGGGGGGGGGGCAAATTCTGCATTATCACATGACAAATGCCCACTGACCGCACCCAGAGGGCCAATAGGGCTGCCCACCGCCATTACCTGAGATTGCAACCAACACCGGCTGCAGCTTAACGTTATAAATGCAACCAACACGACTGCAGCTTAGCCCTCTAAATCGTGTTGACAGGTCAGACAAAATGGCCACATTCTTGCATGTGCGCCTCTGAATTCTCTCAATTTTCCACTTGATTAAGATTTACATCACCTTGTCGGTACGGATTAGTAAGGATCTGGAATGTGGAATGAGTTGTGCTGAATACTATCAGATCTACTGATGCAGAAAGTACTCTGTGTGTTTGGCAAAGGCTTCATAATTTCAGAATGGGTCTAGCTATTTCTTAATTGTCAACACTGTTTCCTAATTCTAATAGCCATTAACCCTCGATAGCAAGAACTTGCCTTAGCGGGCTGCACTTCCCATTTTATCTATCTATCTGCCCCTTCCATATCTATCTATCTATCTATCTATCTATCTATCTGCCCTTTCCATATCTGTCTGTCTATCTATCTATCTATCTACCTATCTATCTATCTATCTATCTATCTATCCATCTATCTATCTATCTATCTATCTATCTATCTATCTGCCCTTTCCATATCTATCTTTCTATTTATCTATCTATCTGCCCTTTCCATATCTGTCTATCTATTTATCTATCTGCCCTTTCCATATCTATCTATCTATCTATCTATCTATCTATCTATCTATCTATCTATCTATCTATCTATCTATCTATCTATCTGCCCTTTCCATATCTATCTATCTATCTGCCCTTTCCATATCTATCTATCTATTTATCTATCGATGAAAGATGGTTTAGGCAACAAAGCACTGACCAACTTCAATTAAGGAGAAAGGGAATTAAAAGGGAGATGATCTTTAGGGATAGATGTCTATGTCCATGTCTCAATGCTACTGGGTCTGAAGCTTAAAAGATGCTAAGCTGGGCCCAAAATGAAACACAATCAAGTGATGGCTTAAATTCCAGGATTGTCTTAAAGTGGGGTTATATTGCTTAACATGACATTTGGAACTAAAAGGAGAGAAAAATCATAACATAATGCAATTAGGAGGAGCTGGAGCTGATATTAACAAGGCTGGTAGGCTGATATCTTGTTATGAGGAGTCCCTGGGGTCTGATAATGTGACTGGCAGCATGGTTTCTTAATGCACTAGTAAGGTGAGGTAAAAGCTTACATGTCATGAATCCCCACTGAGACCTCAGCCAACAAGAATGCCTTCCTGGCCTTCTGGCAATTGCAAATGATACCTCGTTTCTTAGTTACCTAACCCTACAAGCAATGCTACCAGGCATGACCTTGCAGAGGTCCGGGGCACCAGTTCTGCCATTTTCCTGTCACTGCTCTTCTGGTTTTGTCATTGAGGAACTTCATCTTGGTCATTGACATAATGGTATCCTCTATGATTATGCTGCTACAATGAGTTAGACTGCCTTGTGTTTGCCATCCTCATCACGTATTAAGTGTGATAAACAAAAGAAAGTTCAGTTTGCTCGATACATCTAGAATGAATCCACCTATTAAAGCTTTAAGCAGCCTTGTCATACTAACAGTAAAAGGCCATGTTGTCGTCCTTTTTGTTTTTCTGGACCTGCCTCAGGACACTCAGGTGTATGACATTTTTATTTTTTTCCAAACTCGCGTTAGTTTATATTCTTTTCTTCTTCCTGACGTCGTTACTGTAGTGACCATTTGCACTGTAGTTCCAGTCAAGGTCATAGAGGTCGCCACAAGGAAAATTATGCTGTCACATAACGGATGTAGATCAAATAGAGGGCGGGATTTTTGGGGCTGTTGACTTGTCATGTTCATTGGGTCAAAAATACAACGGAGACCTGGCTGCCCTGAGTCACTCCCTAGACCTTGACTTTTTTTGTGGAAATTCTGGTCTCAGTGTAGAAAAATATGATGATGGATGTCTGGCAAAAGGTCTTTTCGACCTATCTATCAATTGATTGATCAAATGATTGATTGCAGCCATGTACCATTGTTGATGGATATCACAAGTTTTTGTTAACTAGTCACTTTTAAATGCAATGCCTTAACTCACTATGACCTGAAAACTGGAATATGCCATGTAGCGCTTGTAACATAGATGTTAACCTTTATCAGCTTTGTAAGCCAAGAAGTCTAGCTGAAGATGTCAACTTGGCAATGTAGCTGAAATTCAAATCCAATAATTGCTGGCCTGGCCCCTGAGTAATTTGATGACCTCATTAAGCCAGAGGTTGATTCAATAATATAACTTCCAGAGAGAGAAGCCCTACACAAGCTGCAATGTGCGCTTCATTTTACGAATTCCACTGTGTGATTAGACTCTATGCTATCTTAATTAAGGCTGAAGGGACTTGGTTACCAATTTGCTGGCACATGGAGCAAGAAATGTTGATTACTCTAGGAAGGCTTGTTTGGGCATTGGATGTGTGCCTCTGTGGTGCCTTCTTGTGCATGTCCAGTGCTGGCCAGTGCCTTGGGAGGCTGTTAAAATCTCAGCAGTGCTGGATGGTCAGTGTGAGGCGAATACAAAGTGTCCCCAAGGGAGGCTCTGGTCAGTGTCTGTGTCCACTGTTTTGATTATATGAGGTCAGAATGGCGGGCTTAGTGGCCAGGCACTCGTTAACATGGTGATCATGGCTGTTGTAAGGCTTGACCGTATCCCACCTTGATTGCTTGGTCACACGTCACCTTCGCATTGGCCTCTTGCTTGGTAGGACAGTCACGTCCCTGACCTGCTGTGCTAAAATATGACACTGATGGTAAGAGACTGCTTCTATACTGCTCTATTCAGCTGTATACAGCAGTAGCAGCAGCAGCAGTAGCAGCAGCAGTAGCAAGGGGAGCATCAGTGTCAACCATATTTATGCACACTGTTGGCTGATGAGGAAGTTCTACAACTGACTTAACTCTGGAGTAGTTTGAAATTTATAGGCTTCGCCTGTTTCAGGGGTATGAGGATGGGTGTATAAGCCATATATGGGCTTGGTTTTGACGTATCTTTCATATGTTGCTGTTTCGGGTGGATAGTTGAGTTGATTTTCTGATTTCAGTAACAACAGCTAGTGCCCCAGTATGGTTTTGCAGCAGGCCACTCAGGTCCCTCGTTTGTGCAGCATATGAGGCTCATGAGCCTTATGCGGGGCGGACATTCATTGGCTTAGAAGGCTCATTGCTTTCTTGGCTTGGAGGGGTTCTTGATGTCCAAGGAGGCTCTTGCTGTCATGGGGCCCATCATAACAATGACCAAATGGTGGCCTGTCCGGTGGGGTGAACTGGACACTCACTCATGTTAGAGCAGAAGGGGCATAATAAGCAGAGTAATGCAGAAGGGCACTGAGGGAGGTCAAAGGTCACACCCTATACAGCCCAGGCCCTAACGAGCATCAGCTTGACTTCTCTGTGGCCCAACTCATGCGTCCATTCATTTCATTTATTTCCCAAGTGACAATCTTTCCAATGTGCTGGGATCCCTACAAACTAATTGGTGGGTCTACTCACCAAACTAAGGTGCAGAGAGCACCCTGTGTACCAATCTTAATTCTAGTTCATCAAGTGTCTGCTTAGCTAGTGTACTTACAGATGTACGTATGGATAATATGCTCCTGCAAAACCAAATTCAGGGTTGTTTTTTTCTCTTTGCTAGATCATGTAATTTTGGTGGAACCATGTCATCCATCCTCGTTCTGTCAACTAAGAAATGATATTTCTGGACACATTGTGCAGTTTGTTACGCTCAGGTCGGTTTATTATGGACTAGTTGGCACAGGATGTAAGCAAATGGGTTGATACGATTTAACACGTGTTTTGAATGAGTGCCAAAAATTAACAACTCGAATCAATAGCGTCAAATGTATACTGAGCAGTGTACTCGTTCAATACAAGACCAATCTGTTAGATAGCATCATTTGAGTGCAGTCCTCTGGATTACATTCTTGCCAGTGATGAGGTTGTTTGCTTTGGCTTGTCTGGCATTCCATCTTGAAGTGGTTCCATTCTGGCCCCAAGTGCTTGTCAGTGTGAGACATTACTTCATAGGTTAGGCAAACGACTTTGACCCGGGATGTTAAGACAGCGTTTGGGGCGAAGCTCGCTGGAGATCCCTGTTCAATTGGGCAGAAAGGGAGGGGGTATATGGGCGAGGAGGGAGTGGTGAAATTGCCCTAACCAACTGGCCATCTCCTCCATTTGACCAGGCCCTCTTCGAGTGACAGGTCAGATTGATCGGACTAGCACAGATGAGTGCACTAATGCTGCCTCACCCACTCCTCCCCAAATGACATTATTAGGAGTTTCCTGGGGACAAGATGTGCAACTATGTCACTGCAAGGGCCCCCCACCTGTCACCTGTGTGATTCGGAATAGCAACAGTCCCACACGGAGTCCTGGGAATCAACCTCTGAAGCATCGTCTTGCTGGGTCTAGTCTTCCTTATACCACTGCTACTCAGTAGGGGTGATTTGAAAAACTAAGTAGAATATCAATTTCCAACTAAGGCAATAATATGTATACCTGTATATTGTAGTAATGAAACTTAATCTGAAGAACGCATGCGAGCAAGCGAGAAGCTTACGAGACTTGCTAATTTTAGCAATGCTGATTTTACCCCCAAAGAAAAACAAATAGACAGGAATTGATGAATTGATACAATTGCCTGCATTAAATCAACCAAATAGACCCGCGAGTCAACTAGCTGCACTGTGATCTGGCAGAGGAGTGAGAGAGAGAGAGAGTGGGGACAGCCAGTGACAGGCAGCTGCTAATCTGAGCTGCAAAATGTCATGATCAAAGGCTTTACAAGTGACAGGCACCTCTCTAATTGCATCCAAGACCAGTCCCCCACCCTCCCTCCCATCAGACTGCGTCACAAATGCACAACTCTTTCCAGGCGACTGCCCCTCCAACTTGTACACTTAACTATTGTGTCTAGCAGGACTGAATTTTTCGCCCAGGTGTTTGTTATCGATCTCATGAACACGAAAATATTTTTCATACTGTGCACCACTCTATGCTTCTCGCTCTTCCAAAGTATTCCATTGTCAGTGGCACTTCTCAAGCTTTTCCTGAGACTGACGTAGTTTCCACTTGACAATACGATTAGTACCAATTTGATATGTTGGAGAATTCAGCTAAGCCCTCAGATGTATCTTTCATGCTAGGGATGCCACTGAGTCTCAGCAGCAGCACCATTCCATCCTCTCTACTGTCCCCCTGTGATCAATGCATCTCTCTCTGATTGGCACCCTTGCATTGTGCTGATGTGACAGCAGGGGCTTCATAGGTCACCCCTTGACTTGGCAACTGCAGCAGCTCTTGGCCAACCAAACATGCGTCCAATACAAGCAGATATGCCCCACTCGATAGTGAGGCAGTTTTTGCTGCAGACTGCTGGAATGTACTTGCAATGTCTGTGGTTACTGGTCGACTCCAAAGCTTATGTTTTTCGCCCATCCTTGTACCAAAAGGTTGCTTTACTAACGCTTTTAGATGTGCTGATAAATTGCCCAATTCAAACAGTTGTCTTTCAAGAAGTGCACATTTGTCAGAAGTTCTGCTTATAGTAGTGCCACAATACTGGTCTTGTTTGTTAAAAGAAAACGATCGTGTTGATTCTGTATTGTGGATCAGCATATTGAACTGCTACCCGATGGACTGTATATTTATTCAAGCTGCTTCTTTCTAATAACAGCGCTCGTGTTAGAAGAATAGGGTTGGTTTTTCTTGCAAACTATTTAACAGGATTTCTGCAAGAGTTGCTGCTGGACTGGCTCTCAGGGAGATGGACATCGCTGGAGCGCCGTGCCCACTGCTTGCCACTGGCCCCTCTCTTCGCTATTGGCCGTGTATTGTTTTGATCTCATCTCAAATAAGGATTGAGCAGCAATAGGTCTGCATCCTCTGTGGACCACGCTTCTGATTTACTCCCTTCTCTCAGGTTACTCTCAGATAATTCCGTTCGAAAAGATTTCTCACATGGCATGATGTAAAAACACCAGCGCCCTCACACGGATGAATCACCAAGGCCACGTGACTCCCCAGGGCAACAAGGCATTAAATCAGTCCCTCCTGAGGTGATATATGTCACAGTTGCTTGTGCCAATGTGTATTCTCATCTCATAGCTGCTCTTCTGCTCATGTCAAGGTTCATCGTCTAATTAATAAAGTGTTCGTACTTCGGCTCTCATAAGTTCTTGTGTTTGACTTCCAGCTAGGTCACTTCATGTGAGGGTTATCTCAACTGTTCAAGCGAATAATGACTGATTATTTGTTAGAAATGATAAGAATCTTTTTACATCATTACGTCTGCTTCTGAAAGTTGGCCATTTTACCTGACTATGCTCCAGTCCTATAAAATTGAGATAATAGTGATATTGTTTTTTCTTTATGTAATGCTATTGAACTACCTCTTTTATGAGTGTATGAAATAGGATGTGACTATCATCATATCCACACAGTGTTAGCGTGTCCCATGCTAGTGTCCCAGGTGCCATGTTCGTGTTTTTCTTCACTTCATATTCCAAAAAACTGTGTAGGAGATACACTGAGACCTTCATGTTTGATGTCGCCAATCTGTAGTTGTCTAGTCAACACAAAATGAAATGGCATCACGGATCTTATTACTGTAGGCCCCTCGACAGAGTGACACCTTTTTAGCTCTTGTCATGTATTATGCTTTCTCCCATTATCTTTTAACTGTCAACTACTGTATAACCTCTGTATAATTTGATATACCATGATTTTATACATGTGTATTTAATAAAGATATATATATTATTCCAGTGGGGTAGATCTTCTCATCCATATTAAAGAAATATTATATGCAATGTGTTTATTTTTATAATAGGGTAAACCAACACGCAATCGAACGATTTATTGCAAAAACGGGCAAATATTCAATTCTACCTGAGGCGTGTCTCTGGAAGCAACATTTGCCAATACAACCAAAAAACAAAAACACCTAAATCTCACATGTCGATAATCAGCATAAACAATACATTCGTTTACATTTGGCTGTTGTGAAACAATGGCCATTACTCTTTTGTAAAGGGACACCCGGGGTTTTTATTTCTGTCAAAGCAAACGAGTGGAAATGAACAAAGCTGGCTGTTATAGAATTACCCATGAATTATTACTCTGACAGAAAACACAGACAACATAATCATATTTGCAGTGGCTCTCCATGATCAGTTTTGACATGCCCTTTGCATATTGCAGCTTCAGCATATCCTCTCTAGATATGTACGTTCGTAAAGGTGCATTTTGCGCAACTGTGTGCGTGTTTTTTTGTTGGTTTTTTTGGAGGCAAAAGTTGAAATTTATTAGAATAAAACGTTTTGAAAGTAGCTGACCTCAGCTGTCTTTAGCTATCATATTCTACCTGAACCAGAACTATCTGGACCTATCCAAACCTATCTCCAGGGATCCTTTGAATGGCTTAGCTAGTAAAACAGACTGCTAAGCATTAGGTACGGGAGCTTGGGATGCGAGTTTTAATTGAAATGAGACCATCAGTTGCGCTAAATATACTTTTGTTGATTACAGAAGAAAAAGCTTTTGGATAGATGAATTAGTTAAGCAAAACGCTCTAAGAAAAAAAGGTCCCATGTACAACCCATTGATGTTTTCTTGGCTTGTCACAAATACAGAACCCTACAAGTCCCACGTTGGACCACCACAAGGTATTTGAGGAGAACCCTATTGCATGGTATTTCAAAGGACCCTGAGGTTTTTGAAATAACTTTAAATATGTATTAATCAAAATCACAAAAGTAATATTCATAGACTTCTGCAAGATAAAAAAAAAACCCAAGCATTGGATTCGAACTCATGCTATGCCCATGACATTCACAAGCTGGTGTGTTACTCAATGAGCTACGGAGAGCTGACTGCTTTCAAAGGAATCTTATTACCCATTGGTTACAGGCCAGCTAACAGAAACTATAAATAGAACTGCTGCTTTATTTTGATCCTTGAATCACCACCAGGAGCAATGTCATCTGTGGTGTATTGGTAAACATGGCTGCTTTCTGTGTGGGTAACTAGAGTTTGATTCTCACGCCTTCTCAATATTTCTGTACTGAAGGTGACTCTGAAGCACCTTTCAAAACTGAAATACCTCTGAGCCAGTTCTATAGGGCTTGGTGGATATGAAAAACCTCAACATGCACGAAGAACCTGTGAGGTAGTTCACAGCACCGATGGGTGCTCTCAAAAACCTCATTGAAACTTTTCTTCTTAGAGTGTAGCTGTCTAGCTTAGGGTAGTTCGTAACAGACGAAACATGTTCAAAAAGCTGGACTATTGAAACTGTGGTTACCATTTGTGGAAAATTGAATCATGTCCTCTTAATACTTTTATTTTGAAGATTCAGTCATGTGTCTTGTAATGTCATATTAACTTTTTGGGCATAACCATAGACAAGCATTTGACCTGGAAAAGTCACGATTTTAAAGTTCACTTGAAGGTATCTAAGACAGTTGGAGTAATGAATAAACTTAAGCACATTTTACCACAAAATATTCTCTCCACCTTATATAAGTCATTAGCTATGCCATACTTCAATTACGGAATATTAGCCTGGGGAACTTATAGCCATACATTGCACAAACTCCACAAGAAAGCTGAAAGGATTACTGACAAAGCAAAATACAATTCTCTAATGGAGCCAATTTTTAAACAACAAAGACTTCTTAAAGTTGCTGACATATGTGTGTTGCAAGAGCTGAAATTTTGTTTGAAGGTAGAACATGATTTTCTACCTGCATATTTCAGGAACTCAATTTTTCAGAGAGGTAGTGAAATACATGGACACAACACTCGATTTAATAATAACATTTTTAACTCCATTGTCAGACATGAATTTGCACGTAAGTCCACCCAATACCGAATTCCTGAAGTTTATAACAGCTGTCCAAAGATAATAATAGAAAAGATTTATTCACATAGCTTTCTGGGTTTCTCAAATTATGTCAAATAATACTTCATTAATTCCTATAGTTCTTCATGCACAGTTCTGGATTGTTATTTTTGTCAACATATGAACTCAACTATCTAGCATGTTGTTGCATCCATACTATTTTTACCATATGGTTACTTGACCATCTCTTTTGAGGAGGAAACAATTATCATTTTAATGACTTGAATGAAACCTGCTGTAACGTACAAGGATATAAAAAATATTTAGGTGATGTTCTGTCTAGGATGACATGGAGAAGTGGAGGGTTTCCAAATTATTAGTGGTAATTAGGGCTCCTCAAGGGCTAATTTCTTTTGTCAAGTTGGGACCCATCACCATGCTACCTCCCTCCCTTTTTTGTTTTTCTCTTTATGATGATGTTAATGATGATATGTTGATGATGGTGATGAATATAGTTCTGAAGTTGTGACGACATTGGCCTGACATGTAGGTAACAAAGAACTATGACAACATGACTCACACTATCCCTCACGTGGCATATAGATGTTGTTTAGGCAAACATTATCATATAGGAGAGCTTCAGGTTTTCGAGAAGCCTTTAAACTTCTTATCTGTTAACACCTCGTCAGTTCGTATTTGGTTAATAAGGAGAAGAGCATGACTTATCACTGGCTTGGAGGGTCTGTATCAGTTCCACAGGCTATGGACCAACTATCACCTGCCTGATTTATAATGCAATGTTGTGAAAGATATTTTGTTTAGGTTATACATATAGTAATGGTAGTAGCAGTAGCAGCAGGTACAGCAGCAGCACTAGTAGTAGTAGTAGTAGTACTTTAATGTCTCCGAGAGGAGAGTGCCCCACCCGGGAATCGAACCCAAGGCAGATTGTGGCAGATCAGCATATTTCTAAATAACTCAAAATGCATCAAATATTTCAACCCAACATCACTAAATCAGTTATAAAATGACTAAATAACAACTTCAGAGTCGATTCCCAGTGAAAACAGTCAATATTTATTGAGATATTTATACATTTGTGATCTGCCAAAACCTGTCACATCTGCCAAATCTGCCACGAGTGGAACCTAGGACCTCGCTCGCGTGAACATTGACCATTACGCCAAAGAAGAACAGTTACAGTCTGGTGTGAAGGTTACACCCTGCTAATAAATTTTAACAATTCTCCATGAGCGGGAATCGAACTCTGGTCCACCTGGACCACTGCTCTACACACTCTCTTACAATGAGGCTCGACCTGGTGCGAGGGTACCCTGCTGACACCGTTGTAGTAGTAGTAGTAGTAGTAGAAGTAGTAGTAGTAGCAGTAGTAATAGTAGTATTGGTAGCAGTAGTAGTAGTAGTAGTGGTAGTAGGAGTAGTAGTAGTAGTAGCAATAGCAGTAGTAGCGATAGTATTAGTAGCAGCGGTAGTAGCAGCAGTAGTCAATGGTGTCACAACCTCATACAGCATCAGTCAGGCATTGTAAATGCTCAGCCTGTTAGAGATTTTTCTGGGTTCTCCTGCTGGAGTGAACTTCTATATCTCATGTTATTCCCTTTCATGTAAAACCTGTGGGCATCTGATGCATTCTAGCAAATCCCTAAGTATTTCTCAACATAAACTCGTACTTTGTATTTTTAACCAGATTTAAATCGCATAGGGTATACGGAAGACTTCAAAAGGACCTTCTTGAACTCACAAAATCGATAGGCAGAGAGCTTTAAACTTGGTGTTGCTTCAAAGAACTGAGATGAGACACTGGAGTAACTTGGATGAGACAAAAACACAAAGAAAAGTAACATTATTTCCAGCAGCCTGCTACAGCTGATTATAGCTGAGGCGATCAGAAGTGACGCCTGCAATCCCCCTGGCTCTAACGGTTTCTTTGAGCAATTAAGGGAAGTCAGTTGGAGCAGACTACTCAAATCCAAGCCATTGTGTTGACAGCTTCACCGAGCTTTCTAATTGGGTAGCTAATTATGATCACCAACAAGAGAGAGCGACAGAGAGAAAGGGTGTTATGAGATCTCAGCTCATTTAGACTTATTCAACTTTCAAACCACCCAAGAATGGGCCTGATGTAATAGGATGCGCTCATCATGTAAGTCATTCCTGTAACTGATACCCTAAGATGCTGGCTGGATAAGTGCCTAGATGTTTGTTGACATGTGAAGAAATTGATTTTCAAGAAACTGACAACAACTGTGGCATTTCTCTTAGGACTAAACTACATGATTACATGTGCAGTGCATTCACAGAGATTGCCATGGCACCTGACTGAGCTTAAGTCTTTCTCAAGTTCCTGGGTTGCTTCAAAGAAGGGTGAACTGTCATTAAGAACTGACCAGTTGGCATGTCTGCATCAATTTGTGTTCAATTTTCCCTTGTGAATTTCCAGAGTGAGCGAGACCATTTTCTGACCTTGTACCATCTCCTGTTTATTTAATTTAATTAAAAATGTTTAATTCAAGGACATGAGTTGGATGATGGGTAACATGATTTTCTTGATGAGTCTGACAGGATTGGTTGTGGAGTTGAGAAAGCATAATTATGTCAGATGGAAAAACAAAAGACGAAAATGTGTCATTTGGGAACCTGACGAAAATGACCTTGTGTTTGTACTGCGTAATTGCAATTGTGAAGCTGATACAGGAAAGAACTTTGGTAAATGGGTTTTATGGCTTACAATGAGGTGTGTAATAGATTCACAGATAGTTAGAACAGGTTAAAACAAAGCTTTATACTTTGCTTATGAAATTGCTTATACTGTGTGCTGTGACATTAAAATTGGTATGCGATTCACTGTCGCAGCATCTTAATCAAGATAGCCAGTCACTGTGGCAATCCCACTGTTTCAGATTGCACCCTCTTTATACGCAGGGGTGTCGATACTGTGGGGGTGGGGGATATATACCCCCCACATTTTGGGAAGAGAGGATGATCAATCATCCCCCCCCCCCCCACCCTGAAATTCACAAATAAAAATTACCTTTTTTGTACATACTTCTGTTTTGGAGATTTGTGCTTTGTGAACACTTTTGATCATATATCATCACAAGATTATATGTAAAAAAAAATTTTGCATTACTGATCCACCATTACTTTACCTCTTTTTTTGACAAATGTGCGTTAGCTGCCCCCACTTGTAGCAAGGAAAGTCTCGGAGCGACAGACCAAGTAGGCCTGCATCCCCCCCCCCCCACCTGTCAAGAGAAATGGATGCCCTGCTTAGTGATTAGAATTCCCTGGAACTTATAAAGGCTTCTTTTCCAGCCAGTTCTTTCTACTCTTTTTTTCCACGCTGTCTTGTTACAGACATATCTGTTTTTCCTTGCTATTAGTGGGACTTTTATTTCAGAATGATGACATTAAAAACCAATTGAAAACGTATAATTGTTTTGTTTTGACAATGGTGACCTTTTTGTGACTCTAAATTTTGAGAACGATTTTATGACATTTCAATGACAAGTATACACACATAACCTTTATTCAATGACAAGTATACACATACTTAACCTTTATTCAATGACAAGTATACACACTTAACCTTTATTCAATGACAAGTATACACACTTAAACTTTATTCAGTGACAAGTATACACACATAACCTTTATTCAATGACAAGTATACACACTTAACCTTTATTCAATGACAAGTATACACACTTAACCTTTATTCAATGAAAAGTATAAACACTTAACCTTTATTCAATGACAAGTATACACACTTAACCTTTATTCCTATGATTTTTTTTTTCATAAAAGAAAGGAAATACATACAGCTGTTTGAGTTTTTGGTGAAAATATACGATTATATTTGTACATGAATAACGCTATGGACCATAAGCTCCAGCTACATCATGGGAGGACCTCAGACAAGGCTAGATAGGAAATGCAACATAACAATTAGTGAAGGTCCTGCAGGGTAGACAGTCCCATGGACTATTGTGAAGGTCTGGTTGCTGCTGCAAGGAGAGCATCTCAGCAGGTCACTAGAATAATGAAGGTAGGACTGGTAAGAGACAGAGGCAGAGTAGAAAAGATGACAGTGAATATGCCTTCTGTCTGTAACCATCCGGTTGGGGTTAAACTTCCTTATTGCCCTGTCTGACCCTCTCAGATATGAGGGCATCTGGAGACCAAGAAAATATCAGGACACTTGCCCCAGAACACACTCAGTCTTAATGTAGATTGAAGAATGTGGATGGGGTATTAGTTGATGCATTAGCTGGATGCGGTTGTAGATTGGTGACAGGAAGCAAGACATGACAACAGGATGGCAGTCACTCAAGACAAGAACCAGAATACTCCCCACTTAGCATATTTATGCACTCATCTGGAAGTCAGCAAAGGTCACGAGTGGGTGATGCAGGAAATACCCAAACAAATTCAGTGACATCTGTCAGGTGATATCACTAGGTTTTATCTGTGCTACCCTTTGACCATGTGCAGATGGATGGTTTTTACACCCCAGCTTTTGGTGAATTTATATATGAGCAGCGAGTTTGTCATTGCAAAATCATAAATTGAATCATAAATTGACGCGTACAAATGGCCATCTCAGATTTTACCGCAGTTGCTGCTTACCTGGCTCGCTTTATCTATGTGCAAAACCGTTAGGTCTGGACATGTGTTCTGTTTTCAGACATTTAGTATTTGGAACTTTTTCCTTCACTGTTTTCAAATTGGAAATGGGATAAAGAATTGATGTTAAAGGTTGAATGAGTTTGGTTCTACGAAAATGCCATAATACAGGAAGTTAATCTGTCACTGGCTGTCTCCGATGATCCCTGCTGCTCCATATAGAAGTGGGCTTGGGGCGAAGTGGACTCAGGACCTAGATGTAAGGTTTGACCCGCTGGACCAGTAATGACCATCAAATGACCTTCGCCATCCCAAAATCCTCTCAGCTGCAAGGGACAGCTCACCGTTATTAGGCTAGTGGTGTTCTTATGACCTTGGCGGTCTTCCTGCGTCCTTCACGTTGGCCCTTGGGCGGAGTGGCGCATTAGTCCGGTCCTTCCCATCAAGTGACAGGCTTCAAGCAGGACTGAATAGGAAGAATAATGCATGATGGCCATGTCATCAGGCATTACCTGTGAGTCCCTAGTCTGAGGCCCAAGAAATGTGGAAGACTCATGAATAGACAATGCGCTCGAGCAAACCGGTGGGACATCGCGGAGACGAGGTGATGTGGATCTGTCACTACGGTCCTCCATCTCAGTAAAAGGTGGTTTATTGCCTGCTCTGCATATCAAATGCTTGTCTTTTCTTCGGTTTTATGATGTCTTAGTGCACTTTTTGATTGATGGAGATCAGTAAAGTTCACTTCCCCAAGTAGTTCCTTGTCGAGAAGGAAAAGCACCAGCAAAAAAAGTGGTGTCTCATTTGGTTTACATAAGATAATATGGTACTTAATATAAAAAAGTATACAAAATCAAGTAGAAAAGCAACTTCAGACCGAGAAATATAAGTGGAAAGTTACCTTTCGATGACAAAGTATCTCCTTTGCTGCCAAATAGCAATGGCATTGTGTTGTAGTGCCTTGCAAATTGAGTCACAAAGTTTCTCGGTGACTGACTGGTTTTCTAATTGCAAATCTGCTTTGGTAATCCCTATATAAGAAGTTGAGAGAGTTGTGTTTAAGCCAGATGAGAGAATGTGTTCATTATGCTGTCCTTGCGTGGTCGTTCTTGAGCGCATTTGTTTTATGGCCTAATCAAGAGTAGATTGGTATCGTGCTCCTACTACAGTAATGGTGAACGAATCAATCCCAATGCCCTTGGGCCTGGAATCTGAGGAACAACTCTAAAGCTGGTCAAAGTACACAGACTGCAGTCACATACATGGCAGTCAGTTGTGACAAAAAGAATGCATATTGTACATAACAAATTGAAGGGTGGTATAGTGGAGTTTTATGTGGTCATTAATGGATGGTAAATCTGGCGTGCAGTTAATGTCGATGATAGATAAAAGATACTTGTGTTAAATTGTGTTAAATTGTTTGAAGAGTAAGCATTTCAAATTACTGTCATGCATGATGACCAGTGTGCGTTCCTAGTAGCTATTCGACACCATTGTTATGGATGGTGACAAGCGCTTTTCACAAATTCACCGCCATAAGGTGTTGGCAATGACAAATTTTAGCTTTAGCATTTATGAGTAATTCTTGGCTCAAGTGTTGAGATGGCATCCTCTAGCCCTGGTTCCTCCTCCTCTTCATCCTCGCTGACCTTGCGAGCCCTTCGGGCTTCTGTTTCTGTCTTGTTTCTTTCCGCTCAAATGCTCGCTGGCCGATTCGCTTAATGTTATTGCCTCCAAGACGAACTGGACTCTGATACTTGTGTCAAAGAAAACATTCCCCTTGGCTGACACTGACTTTGGTTTTACTGGCAGAACGTGCACTGTCCTTGTGGTCAATACTTGTGGTCATCCAATATGGCCATTTGGGCACGTTCTGGCCATTCGTCAACATTGGAGAAACAGGGATAAGGAAGGCAGACTTGGCACTTGTGTGGGATGTAATGAAGAACTCCTCTGAAATAGGCTTAAACTTAGTGACATCCATAGCAACCAAGGATAATTTGGGAAGGCAAACTGTCAGAAACTGATGGTTCGTGATTCTGATGTAGGGACTGTAGGTGGTGATGTCACTGACACATTGTCTGTTAACAATTCATGTTGCACAAAGTTCTATGAAGTTTCACCCACGTCGACTGTTAATTGTTCCATAATAGACCTATCTGCAATTCGGTATTGAACCAGCTACCGAACACTTGCGTTGAGTAGGAGTATTAGCTCATACACGCAACAGCATTTGGAGGCTCCTGCATACCATTGTAAGTATTTGCCATCGCAAACCAGCTGTCATGCAGAAAAGGCAGAATGAATCTCTAGATTCAATCAAAGACAGCAACTGTGTGAGGCTTTAAGACTGAGACCTAAATCTGGCAATGTAAAACTTGACATGAGTTGCTAAAAGCAAAGTTTCTGCCAGTTTTTTCAGTTGTGAATCCCTCGCTCTTGCAATCTGATGAATCAAAAATGGAATTTTCTTGCTGATTCAGCCAAGGTCATGAAGCGCTGTTTTTAATTAGGTAACATTCCCTGGCGATTGACATCTTTCCTCCTGGAGAACATTTGCATCAAGTGTTGATCTTTTATGTCTGATGATGCAGTTTGCTTGATGCAATTGAGTGGAACTGCATTCATCGACCACACACATACAATGGATGGAGTAATTCTCTTAAAGCTGCCACCCCAGTGTTTCTAAGAGTAATCTCTAATCCCTTTGATAATCGTCGATGAATGAAGAATTTGGGGACTTATTTTAATAAAATTTCAAAATGGTAATCTCAAAGTGTCTGTAAATATAAAGACAATAAATTGTGTGAATACTTCTGAGTGCTTTTGCCAACTTGTTAATTTTTTTTAGAGAAATGGGAAATGTGCAATGGGAGAAATAAAGGCCTGCTGTCACAGTACCGAGTGTACAAACAAACCCTGAAACAAATTTCATTGTTGTGTCCGTCGTCAGACAGTGAAATTTAGGAGGTTCGTCATCTCAGTAATTCCAATATGGGAGGGTATATTGGAAGGTCTCCCGTGACATTCTATTGACAGGATTTAACCTTCTTCCTCTGAACGTGACAATCCAGATGCTTATACTGCTGCTGATGCTGCTGCTGCTGCTGCTGCTGATGCTGGGCTTGATGCTGCAAAGAGTGATATCAAATATGATATCAAAGATTCCACAAAACCAGCTCCATCAGTTGACAAATGAACATTCATCCTCCTGGGAAGCCTTTGCGGGATTCTCCACCATTCGTTTGAGGAGTCGCAAGGTTCCTCAAGGAAATTGCCTCTTGTCAAAATAATTAACTAATCAATGTATAGAGGTTGCCTGACTCAGATCTAATCATCCGTTTTTAATCAACTTAGGATTTCCTGAAGTTACGTTTTCTTTTTCGCAGATTGTTCCAGTTGAGTGATAACCGCCTCATGTGGGATTTCGAATCAGATTTTTTTTCGGAGTCTGCAGAAACGCTTGGTTACGAATGGTTATCAGTGATTTCCTGATTGCTTGAATGGTTTTTTTTTTCTAAACTTAATTGATATTTAATTTATTTATTGGAACATTGATTAAATACTGCCGGTCAATTACTTAAATGGTTACTTAGTATCGATACAGTGGTATTGCTATCGGTGAATTGGCTACAATGAACCACCCAGGTGCAGTCCTCGCCCAATCGAGCATTTTCTCAAACAGTTCACAAAAGAACCAAACTGTAAACATTAGATGAATTGATTGGCCCAATGAATCCATGAGAAATGTCACGTGTTAAACGACCTTGGGAGCTTGTCCTGTCCACACGTTTTGCCATCAATTCCTCACAATGCAAAACCCCCCGAGTGGGGTTCGACCCTTGCCACATTAATTGACGAAGTGGCTGGCAGAAAGTGAACATTTTCTGGGGGCTAAATTGGCCAGATATTGGCTTGATGGATTTGCTAGCATGCTGTGAATGTCAATAACGGTCAGGCAGCCAGCTGATTAATTCTCTCACACTTTACTGCTGCATGAAATAATTGCCCGGTCTCCTGACAACCGACTCAAACGCCTTTTATTACCAGAAGCCAAACAACCTAAAGAGAAGCATGTAATTACTGGAAAGACTCATGTGATGGAATTGCCCTGCATGCCAATGGAGACTGAGAACTTGATTGTCGCCTCTTGTTCTAACTCCTACTCCTGCCTGATTCGGTTACAGTCAAGTGTCATGAAGTAGTTCTTTGTGGACTTTGTTTCAGTTGATACAGTGAATGCGCTTTGATGAATGTAGGCGATTTTAGGAATAATAATAAATAAATTTGTATAGCATCCGTTTCAGATATTATTTCTGCTCACCGGCGCTCAATAAGGCAACAATACCGATTCCTTTTTTTCCTTAATTGCTCTTTAATGTTGTATAGGTGTGCATAGTATACATATGATGTGATATTCTTGTAACGGTCTAATGAATGAATTGAATTGAATTGTGGATTGATGTACATATATGTAGCTTGGAAAGGGAAAGTCACTGATAGATCTTGTTTGGTTGCACAGATCATGTGTGGGTTTATTGTTCTTTGATACGTGTGTAGTAAGGGTGTTCCATAGCGTAGCCTGACCTTATCTCTCGTGGAGCCGAAGACTTTGAAGCCTCAATGTCACTATGCTGCTGTATGTAAACCTTAGTGAAGGAAATAGGTGCCATTTAAAGCATTGATGGATAGGTGAGCTCAGTAGACTTGTGAATATAATTACAGCAGACATCTGATGCACATTGGCCGGCTGCCGGACTGGTATCAAAGATGTGGTAGATTTCAGGAAGTTCCGGAGTCAATAAATCAAGAAGCAGACGACAGCGGGAAGCGCGGGAACTTTCAATCATGGCGGCCTGAGTTCTCCTGTCTGGAAGGCGGAAAGCCAATCGAACGGAAACGTCACGACTGCGCGTGCAATTTGTCAACTGTGACGTCACAGATTAACTAGTTGCCGCTCAATCATTTTTTATCACTAATGACTGTCACGCACGTTGAATGGCGCTTCCGTCTTAATTCGTTCAGCCTCCCAAAGACTGTTCGGAATATTAAATTAATCAAATGTCCCATTTTACCAAACGACACAAATGCCATCAATCAAACATATTGGGAAAATGGCTGAAAATGCTAATTGTGCTGCCACTTTTTCTATGGAGTTAACATGTCAAGTACCGCATGCTAATTGTGCAATCAATTTACATTTCATTTTTTAGTAACCAAAACTCTTTTCCTGTCCACGACGTTCCTCTATGGTTATATCCAACTTTCGCAAGAGACATTCCACAGCTCCCGCCCGCCTCTTCCTTTTTCTGATGCTATATTTGGGCCAGCCTGCCAGATGGGTCAATTGGCATCCAGATAGATGAGGAAGCTGCAAACGGCAGCATCCCGGCCTATCCCCGTGTCAGCCACTTAATAGGAAAAGTCAGAGTGTCATCAAGATGTCACGTGCTGTTATCCTATCCAGCAAGACATGGCCGACCTCTGCCCTCCATTCACCTTGTTGAAACAAACGACCTTCTAGACCTCTTTGCCACAGAGACGATCCTTCAAAAACATCTTTCAGCTCTAGGTCTGCCTCCACAGGGCCGCCTTGAGGTACACTGTGAAGGAACTGAGGTATGGAATTGGAAGATTCCTTTTTGTGTATCCATGATTACAAGTAAAAATATCCATCTGCATTTTTTGTAGCTATCTGGATTTCTGTGGCATATCTTTGACATTAGTCTTTTCCATCCTCATCCAACTATCTTCATCCACCTGCCTAGTTTCATCCAGCCTCCCAGTTTCACCCAGCCTCTTGCAACCGCAGAAACATCAGCATCGTTGCAGCAGCAGCATCGTTGCAGCAGTAGCATCGTTGGGAGATGCCCTCGGCTGCGGGAAATATTGGGGTAATAGATGTGTGACCTCACAGATGGAGAGTGACACTGACTGGAGCATACCACGCATCAGAGAGCCCAGCATCATCAGCAGACTGATGCGGCTTCCCCTTGCATGCCTCTTGTAGCAACCTGCATCCAACTACATCAACCTGCAGTGTGCAAGAGCATTATCATGTACATGCTTTTAATCTATATAACTCTGAAGTACAATGGATGAATGATTGAGCATTGAGGCAGTGAAAGTACACCTAGAATTCGTCATTCCATTAGATAAACATCAAATGGAATGGAAAGGCAAAAGTTGAAAGAAATGAATGAAGTTTTGTGAATGCAATAACTTTCCTTAGATACCGTCACCTTTTTAAAAATAGATAGTTACTGCTACGTATTTTAAACTTGGATGGTTATCAAGTCCTGTCAGACAACCCATCATAGACTTGGCACTCCGATGCAGGAATCCATCTACAACAATGAACAAGAACATCACTTCATTAGTCTTTGATAGACAGTGCAACATTTCTATGCATGTACATCTCTGCAGTGTTTCATTTGCCTCCTGTGATGTATGAATTCCTCATGAAATGTCACATTTTGCCTTCACGTTGCACAAGTCATTGGGGTGGCCCCATTCCGTTTCTCTCTGAACTTGTCACCGTATTTCTGAACATTTCGATTGCTTTCTATTTTGTCTGGGCGCCTCTCTGTCACCCTACTCTTTATTTTGTTGACTCTCCGTAAATTGTTTTTTTTGGGGGGTTGACACTAGATGGGACATCTGCCTATGGCCACTTTGACTCAGAAAACACCAATTGATGAGAGGAATTCACTGCAAAAATGTAGCCATTCAAACTGCAGAGACTGGCGAGTCCTTGCCAGTAAATGACTTGCAAGGCAAAGGTTACAGGAGACTGTTCTTCAGATTGTCCTGGCTCCATATAGCGGGCTCAAATGCATACAGAAATTGGCAACCAGCAATCGGCAGAGTATGAAATGGACTAAATTGATGAAGTATGATTTGGCAATGTATGTGAGGGGTGTCGTGTGTATGCCCTCCCAAGCGTGGGGTTTTTGGGATGATTTAAAATGATATGAGTTGCTTTTGTCTGTTGTGACAAACTTCAGGACAAGAAAGTGTTGCTATTTGATTTGATTTTTCTTTAGAATATAATTTACCAGGGTATCCCAATCAGAACAGTTGCTTATATTGAAAATGTAAGAATATACAATCGTGTACATTTTATAAGTTATCTTGTGTAAAGTTAGTAAATTTTGACCAGAAATGCGATTGAGCTATACAATATAAAGAGACTAGTTAGGATAAGGTAGTGGTCATTTTTATAGTAATGCTCATGGCTGTGTGCGGAATTATTAAAATCATGCAGTCTTAGGTCTCACTTCAGTTCCTAACACGTGCTAAATCGCCAATGGTACATGGCCAAATGTGCCACGTGCGTCTTTTTTTAGAAGGATAAACGCATGGAAAATTCATGGTTTTTGCCTATATAAAATTAGGTGAAAACGATATGTTTTCCATGCGTTTATCCAAACACATGGAAAACGCACGTAGCACATTTGGCCATGTATATATGGACTGTGAACAGAAACCATCTGAGCAAGGTCAGAATCAACATGGAAAAGAATTTGTGAAATCCTGCAATGTGTTCCCTGATTGCACGAGTCGTGGGCTGAGGCTGGCAATTTCTTGCTCTCGCTTCTTCTCCCATTGTCTTTTTTCTTTTTTTATTCCCAGGGTGCTCCTGTGACAGATATAGCAAGCACACATATGGGATTGCCCCCCTCCTCCTCACCAGACTGAGACAGGACTTAAGTCCCCTCTGCCTGTCTGTTTTATCCTATCCAATCTTTGCCACAGGAACAGATGGCCAGGTTAGAGATGGCCCGCTGATTGCAGTGCCCACCCAGCAAATGTGTTTTCTGCCTCTCTGGTATTTGTGATTCCAGCCACTTGTGATTGTGCCGGGACAATATGTTTCTTGTTTCACCGTCTGATTGTCTACTGTTCTGGCCTCAGATAAACCTATTTTCTCCCCTCTGCGACTAAACGAAGCCGGCTCAAGATTATGGCAGACTTGGCTCTGAAAAATGCAGTTTTTGGCACTAGGCAAAAGGTCTGCAGCTGTTGGAGGTACTATGGTCCATGGAATTGCAAATATTTCTTGATTTAAGCCTATGCAAATTGACAGTGCAATATAGTGGTTGGTTCATTTAGGCAATCTTATAAAGCATATTGTATATAAAGGATTAAATACCCACGTATTGAAAAAGGAAACAAATTGTTCGGGGTCTTGCAGATGTCTGTTTAATTTTGCTCTGCTGTCTGGAGAACTACATTGGAGTAGATAGAGTCTGTAGGGACAAGATATGCATAAATATGTATTTAATGCAGGATATAATGCAAGGTAAGTGCAGTGTGTGACAGGCAGTTGTGACAAGGTCACATTACTACTGCTACAGCCTGCCCTCCTCCCGTAGTTAGTGAGAAATGGCTAATTTCCTGGGACTGTCAGGTACCTAGAACTGTCATCTTGTGTCCCAGTATGTTCCAGGCTCCCTTACTTATGCCATTCCTCATTGCCATTCCACATTGCCATTCCATATTGTCATTCCACATTGCCATTCTATATTCCTGTTCCACTTTACTATTCCCACTCCATTCTATCACTGTTTGCCCCAAATGTGTCTGTGCTTCATACATGTGACACCAGTGCTACAGACTCCTACAATGTTCAGAATACTGTTGCTACAATGTTAGTCTAATCAGGTGACTGTCACTAAAATGTCTCACAAATGTCATTTGCATCCACTTGATTCTGTAGTAGTGCTTATGTGTAGGTTGTAAAGATGCAGTGCAACCTATTTTCCACAATCAGTGTTTTTCCCTCCATTAAATATAACGTACATAATGTTACAATGCTCTGCAGTGAAAAGCCAAATCGATTCGACCATTAGTATCATCGAAACTGCAAGAGAAATATAACAATTTTCTTGAGATTGCAACATTAAAAAGTCATTTCGGACTTGTAAAGACCCAGTGAAACATAAATCTCCTGGCTGCTGGTTCTGATTCAGCTTCATTATGGCATGCCACATGTCGTTATGTTCTCTCTGGCCCCACCAGTGGAATGCAATGATTTCAAGTCATTTGTTTACACTGGTTAAAAATTAGATCGATCAGGAATTAGTGAGGAGCATTTTTAAAGGGCATTTTGGCTCATGGGCATTTTGCATGATCAATGGGCAATAGTAATGAACCTTGAGGCATGCCTGATTCTGCTGGAGGCTCCTTGGCTGCTGTGCTATTATAAATTTAGTGGTGCAAAAACATTTACCTTTATTATCACTGCGAAATCACTCTCCTGTGGCTGCTTGGAATAAATTGAAAGACATGCGTCACACCAAACATGGCCTTATTATGGAAATTAGAACATGCATCTTGTTATCTCTGTATGGTTGAATAATCAAATGATGTTAGATGTTGCTGAGGTTATTATATGACAGTCTTTCTCAGCTCTGTGCTAATTTATTCAATAAGTCGTGGTCACAGTAGATGCTTTAGAGAACAACAGTTACGATACATTGGTCATATTTGGTCATGTTATTTTTCTATAAAATTTAATGGACATGTAAAAGAACACATTCAGTTATCTTTACATATAGTTTGTTATGCAGTGAAACGAGACAGTTGCATGAAATACACAGAATATCAACTGTCTATTTAAATGGACAGAACACAAGTGTTGACAGTGTGTACCCTTGCATCATGCCAGCCTACTTAATTTTTCTGATGGAAAGCGTGTAGGAGAGTGAGGCAGTGGGCCTCGCGGGCCAGCCATGTTTGGCAGAATGAGTTGTGAATTTGGGCCGCTGGGCATCTTGGCTACATGATGTCTCTCCATGCTGTTAGTGATGAGGGTTTCTTCATTAAGCGGCTAATGGTCCATGATTGGTGCCTCTAAGTTGGTTAGCAAGGATTTCCAAGAGGCTTGGAACACAACCAGCTAATGAGTGGCCCAGCAAGGCAGTTCCACAATCATGTTAGGCTGGTGTATTGAGGTCCATACAAGGAATATTGCATACCAGACTGTATGCAGCACCTCTTTGCATACATTTGACATGCAGCACACCGAGCCTAGGTCTTGTGGGTAGAAACCTCCAGTATATACAGCAGTCTAGCATCAGTTGTCTGGCTTAGTCTAGCTTAGTCTAGCTTATTTTGGATGGGACGTTGTAAATGGTTGCACCATATGATTATTTGATTTTTGCTTACATGGTTGCATGGACGTTGATGCATGCTTGTACATGGCCAAATGTGCCACGTGCGTTTTCCATGCGTTTGGATAAATTCATGGAAAACGCATGGTTTTTGCCTCATTATAATTAGCTAAAAAAACATGCGTTTTCCATGCGTTTATCCTTCTCATGGAAAACACTTGTGGCACATTTGGCCATGTAACTCACTTGTTGAATAAGAGTTTTACAGCAAATTTCATGGATCTGGAAACTAAACTCCAGAGCAGAGTGAGCTCCTCCGGAGGACAGCGTGCAAATGCAGGACTCCCATTGGCTGAGGGATGCTTTTATCTAGTTTCCATGACATCATGCAATGCATTCTTCTTTTTAACAATTTCACCTTTTTCCAACTATCACGAAACTTTCTATCATTTGTGGATAACAAGGGTCTGATTCTAATTTCTTTTCTTTGTGTCTGGCGCGCATGCATGTCCCAAAATATAACATTATTAGCGTTTGAAATACGACCAAATTAATAGAAGAACATGGAAGGTTTTAAATCAACAGGTAACCACAATGCCAGCTTTTGTGTTTTTTTTCTGCAAACTTGTCAGAATCATGTCTGAGGAAAACTGGATTGTGTCAGGTGAAAAGTGTCCAGGTTAAAATCCAATTCCTCATTCGTTACAAAACAATACTGCCTGTTAAACCTTGCAAAAATATTCAGAAAGAGCTGTTATGATATTAAATGAGCTTGAATGCCTTCCAAGTTATCTAAAGGGAATGTATATCATTATATATTAGGTATCATTGTTTGTAATTTGTTAGACATTTTTAATTGAATGATATGATGAACAGTCGTGTTGCTCATTTTGAGAGCTTCGACTGGCAACTACAAGCTAAAAATACCAATGCAACTGGTCATCCACTGTAATTGTAAGCTGTACTTCGCTGTCAGAAGAACTCATACTGAAAGCATTACTAGTGGCCTAAGCCAGCTGCTCACAAGGGTAACTAACTCTGACTGACTTCACAGACCCAGAGAGCTACTCTTTCTCGTCAGCATGAAGTTACTCGTGCACTCGGCCATTTTGAGCTGAGCCTGTTGACATATGATGAGACCCGAATGACAGCTAGATGACACCAGCTAACAGCTCTATGGCACCCGGCTGACAGCTCAATGAGCCGTGGGTGGTACACCAGCACCACTGGGAGGTATATTAGCCTAGCAGTAGGCACATTTGGCCAGCCACATTGTGGAGGCACATTTGGGCTGGCTGCCTGGCTTATTGCTGCAGACGCATTTCTCGGTTGCCATGGCGTGCAGCTACTCATTTGCATAAGCACGTGATTTAGGTGTTGCGGCGTTGCTAAGCCTCTCACTTAGGTTGCTATGTGGTGTGCATTATGGGCGGATTAAGGCTGTTTGGACAGAAAAGTAATAAAAGTTGTAGAAGTTAGGTAATTTGGTCATCTCGGGTCAATCCTTCGGCAAGTGAGCTCTGTTTTACCAGACATCAGAAAAAAAGCTTTTAAAAGTTTCTTCGACAAACTGATTTATGTTACACAATTGGGATGGTGTGGCCCTCTAAGACTAGCACTTACCACTCATTAGGGTTGATTAATGATTTTTTTTTTAAGATTTTGCATTAATTTTCACGTCCATTATGTGGCAAATGTCTTGTTACAGAGGATTCAAACAAACTGAAGCATGAGATTTATGGAAGTTTTGATGTGATGTCATGGTGTTATAAAAAGCTCTGACCAATTCCTAAGTTGTTTGGTCAAACAAATTGTTGATTCCAGGGAAGGTCTTAAGAAGTAAATGTGGTTCAGAAATTTTGCAGCAATTCTGACTATTTCATTTAGATGCCCTCTCCCCACCCACTAGAATGAAGAAGCAGTTGCAATATCATGATCATAGTTATGATGATTGCCAAGTCAGCTACAAATGCAAGTCGTTCTAGATGGTAGTAATAAACATATAGCCGCTGCATAAGTTGTAATGGAAATAATGTTGAGAAACTCATTTGTTTGATTTTCAGTGTTGCTTGGTATTAGTGACATATTCAGATTCATTTATTTTATTTCACATTCATAAAACATATGTTATAAATTTAATTTTCACAACAATTTGTATATAATGTTAGGAGACTACACTAAGAAGGTATCCCTTGGCTATCGTGGGGCCACCTACAGGGATTAAAGAATCATAAAATATTCTCTATACTATTTCAAATTAACAAAACAAAAATATAAACAGTGCTCTTCATTGTAAGGCAAGATTGTGAGGCTGTTAATTTGACCAGCATAAGTATTGTATATATAGATGAAACAAATAAGTGGGAAATGTGTGTTATCAGAACTAAATGTTTTGTCTTATGTTACTTTGTGTTTAAGTTTCGTGGGCATTAGTTATATGAGAAACGCATTGACAACAACATATTCCGCGCCAACATAGTAATTTTATACCATGTCTGTTTCTGCGTATGTATAAAATCCTATTTCATATGCGCATCCAAATATGTTATATGCTTTCACATGGAAATTATTGATGATATTTTGGTTAAAACCAACGGAGTGGAAGTGTGAAAGTCGACCAAATAAATATTCGTGTATTTAACTTGCTTATTCATCTCATAGATATCATGTAAAGTTTATTTAAATTATGTGCGTGGCAGTCATTCTGCAAGACCTTGAATGTTGTGCCCAGCATGTTTTAAGAATTACGTAACTTTAAACGAAATTGCTTGAGGCAAATGTACAATTCACATGCATTGCCCAATTAATTTGAAGGACGCCAGTTTAGTGCAAAGATGAATTTTATGCGGCAATTTTAATTAGGGCAGGCTGTATGCTAATTTAGTGATGAACGTAGGAGATTGCACGTCAAGTCATTTTCGGTGAATAGGCCTAAGCAAGAAAAGAAACTACAGTGTTTGTAGTGGTTAACTGGTATTTGTTTGTGTCATTAAACCGTTCCATAAATTGCGTCAGTTGTTAGACCGAACTGTTTAATTGTGACGCTTTGATTGTGACGTCATTTCCAAGGCACTCTATCAAAATTGTCCTTAAATCTCGTAGTAGGCCTACTCAAGTTATCGTTAAAGCTCCACTGTCTGCCGAATTTACTATTTTCTAAAACTTCATCAAATGATTGAAAATCACCTTATTTGATCAAGGCACACGCTATATGTGCAGATATATTTCTACGATGTGACGAAATAGTCAATTCAAATCGACTGGCTATTGCCAGTATTGGGCCAGTGGATAATAGCACTACAAAACTGGATTGTTTCATACCAGTCTGAAATGAGCCGGTTTTAGAAGATCGCTAATAAGCTAATGAATCTATTAGGCAAAAAACAAATGATACATTGAAATAAACCAAATTGTGTACTATATAATGTATCTGACCAGAGGCAAGCAGCATAGAACTTTACTGCTGTATATCTAGAGGCCAAGGAGCCTGGCTGAGGGGATTACAGCCCAGGGACTGACAGGAGATTTCTCAACCATCTTCAATTGTGCTGAATAGGGCTGTAGGCAAGGTGAAATGGACTATCGGCAGACAGGGAATTGTATTGATGCAAACAAGACACATGCCGAGTGAATAAGAGACTACAGCACATTTTCTCTTTAATACATCAGATTTATCGGCCTCTAACGGATGAAGGAGAGTCTAGATATAGAAAAAGCACAAAGTATAAGTTTACTAGGTTGATTATGTGTAGATATTAAGAGGTCTTGTCTGTGTGGTAGTAACATTTGAACATCACTTGACGACCATAAACATAGTTAGTTTAATTAAAAACGGCCTGTCAAATTTAACCTAGAAAAAGCTTGACAACTTTGCTGTATGATGCTACCTGCCACTAAACGGAACTGTCTGGCTATAGCTGGCTACTCGACGCTGGATCTAAAAGTACATATTTATGATGTATTAGATCAATTTCTTACACTTACCAAGGTTTATATTTTTCTGTTGTGATAGGTGTAAGCTGATTATTATAAGCTGGAAGTAGACAGAAGCAGCTGGCTTTAGCCAGTTATAGCTTAAGCCAGGAATAGGTTACTACAGCTGTCTAGAGTCGACCTTATTTTATAAAACTAACTGTATGTGCATTTTGTCAAGCAATGTCAGATGTTTCGATGGTTGATTTATAGACAGTGAAGACAGATATTGCAGGCTCTGTGATGAGGCTGATTTGAATTAACAATGAGATTTTGACAAAGAAAGTTATTGAAATTTAATGACTAGAGGGAATGGTTACAAAATGCATAATGAGACGAGCAGTGTCTTGGAGGTTCGGAATGCTCTTTGGGTTTGTCAAAGAATGTGTGGGAGCATGCAGCAGCATTTGGAGGTAGCTGAGGGTGCTATGTGTTGTGTGACATGCATTTCTGTCAATAGCACAGTGACCGCCTGATGCTGCCTTGGTTGGCCCCCTGCAGCGAACTCCTCCCCTCAGCGGCGCAGCTGTAATAGCGCAGAGCAGCTGGGAGAAACACTAGCCAATAGTTAGTGAGTGAGACAGGATGCGACAGCCTCTCCTCACTTCCTCTTCTCTTTCTCTGTCTTTTAATGGATACCGTGCATAGGAAAATGTAGAGGAAGGCCCTATGGTCGGCTCTTTGCTTGGATTACACTAATGAGCGGATGTTAGCAGAATAAACGGATGCCACTTACAAGTGTACAGTTGTGAGGAGGAGCTGAGTTGCTAAGCTCATGCAAGCAATTATGGAGTACCTAGTGACAGTTTTCTCTCTTCTTCTCCCTGTTTCAGTGGCCACTGTCGTTACCTTCGATGGCACGCAACACGTCCAGATTGAACTCGCCGAGGAATCACGCACCGAAGCCGAGGACATCACACTTCGCTTTCAGAGTTCCCGTCCCAACGGTTTGCTCTTTGCGACTTCCTCAACCAATGCAGCGGACCGCATCGAACTCATGCTGGACAATGGTCAGATGCGACTGGACATTGAACTTGGCTCTGGTGTAAAGGTATGTTGCCTTTTCTATCATATATTGTATACAAGATAACTAATAAATGTCTACTGTGTATTTAAACTTAAAATCAGCAAATAACCTATGAAATTCATTGGTATCATTACTGTCATGTCCATCATGGTAAAGTAAATTATGCATAAAATGATGGAAGATAGTTCTGCTCACTAGCAATTCCAACTACAGAAAGTCCTAAAAAATACTTACAATCTGGATAAACAATGTTTCTAGCTCAATACAATGCTAGCACCTGATAAGCCCACCAGCCACTCTCTCAGTACATTGCTTAAAGCCATTGCATGGTGTCCAGTGATTAAAGATTACACGCGAAGCCCCAGCCTTTTATTTTGAATCGTTAACATCATAAGGACAGAGAAAACAAGTGGAAACTGTGATAAAATGGATCTTAATGAATTGTCATTATAATATTTAGTGAAACAATTTCAGCTCTTTTCTTGTTATCTAACTTCTAATTATCTGGTGAGAATCCACAAAATGCCCATTAAGTATTTTCTGGTGTTTAAAGGACAATGGAATGGAGTGTGTTATGAAATGAGAAAGTTAAATTGCTTTGACAATAGTCAGGACATTTACTGAATGGAAAATATTAATGCTTGGGAAATCTCAATGGTGTAATTCCACTTCCAATTTTAAGAAGACAATAACCATTTGCAATGTCTAATAAGTGAAGGCAAACTATCCATATTTCTTCAATCCCCCAAATGGGAATGTTTCTGAGGGATTTAGTTCTATGAACTGCATTGATTTAATTTATGTTCCTCAACCAGACAGGCCTAATCTTAGAAATATGATAACTTAATTTGGTTACGTTGGTCTGGTGTTCTTCCCAAAATCTGTAGTGAGCTTAAGGTTGATTCCAAACACTGTCATCCGCAGTGAAACTGCATTGTAAAAAGCGTGTACTCGTATGATGCTTCACACTGCATTTACTTTGGATTAGGCTCACTGGAGTCATTCAGTAAAGCCAAGAGGGTTTGTTTGTTCATTTTGTAATTGGGCAGAAAGAATTGCAAAGAGTTGCAAGAGTCATATTTCAAGGGCTTGGGGGAACAGTATTTTTTCATTAAGTGAGCATCAGAACAAGTGAAAAAAAGTTGCAGCTGAGGCCCAAGCTACAAGCCTGAATGATTTAACATTGAGCCAAGATCATATTTCAAGCAAAGAGCGGATCGTCTTGATTTTTAAGATGCTCTTTGATTAACTGTGACTTGATTTATCAGTCTTATTTGTGTGTCTAAGGCAAGCAAATTGGTAAGATTGCAAAATCAAACGAGAGGAAAGTGGATGTGAAGGGATGGTAAATGTGATTTATGTTTTCAGGGCTGGCTGACATGACACTTCCCCCAGCGCAGATAAATTACCCAGATATTGCCAGGCCTTCATTCAGCTCTGTGATTGAAAGCAGGAATAATAGTGCCTTCTTAGATAAAGCTATTTTTATGGCGATCTCTGTCACTGATACAAGAGTTGTGTTACGCTAAGCTTGAATGGGGATGCAGGAAAACACCGGTGATTCTCAATAGCATCTTCTTGTTTCGCTGGGACTGCCTTGACGTTTATTTGCTCTTGAATATTTAATGCACTGCTTTTTATCAATTACGAAAATAGTACCATCATCTCCAGGGTGTTGACCTTCTTAGTATTTGTTGGATGGCATAAGGCTTATGATGCATTACTGTTACAATGAAGGAGACATGTTTTTAAGCTTCTTTTTTGGTCCTGAATCTCATTTAGAGGGATGCCTCAATGAGACTATTGTATATTAATCAGTATTTGTTTTGAAATAAGCTTCTTTGGTGGAAAGGCAATACTACCTCTTCTTCGGAAGAACTGAAATTCAGGTGTTGTTGGCAGCATATTCCATCCACATGTCTAGATCAGAGGAAATTGCATTTCACGGTTAATACCTAGAGAAGAGCCAGGGAAAGTTAGAGTAGTATGCTTACTCAGTTGTTCTAAGGAGCTGCAGGAGCTACTGCAGGAGAATGCTTTCCATTGCAGCTGGTCCGTCTTGCATGCAAGAAGCTGCCGGCTGCTCTGGCCATCTCCGGCGGTCTCCTAAACTCTTATCTGTCAGTGGCAGGCCTCTCGCAACCGTATTAGTAGTCTGAGGGGAATGCGCAAAGCCTTCAATCGCCTCTGGATAACTTACTTTCTCCTTGCTTTTTCTTGGGGCTACTTCAACTGTTGCCTCAACTTGTTATGATTGTCAGGTTGCACGATCAGTGCGACACCTCCAGGGCCAGTTCTGTCATCGGTGGGCCACGGCTAGCCGTTCTGCTAATGAGCCTCTCCTGCTTCGTAGGGAGTTCTGGTTTGTCGGTCAGATGGTGCTGTTAACCTTTGCTCAGCACAACATGCAGATGTTGCTTGGTAAAGATTGGTGGAGAATGGCAGATTCGGAGAAAAATCTGATTCATCCTCTTGTTTTCCTATCAGCTTGTTTCCAAGAAGCTTTTCTTAACCAGCATGAAATTTTCTCTTCATATTGAATGGCTACAAAGACAAGCCCCTTCTGGCTGTCAGTTAATGTATTGAAAATGAGAATTAAATAAATTTAGAGTGACTGGCTAATGACGAACCTTGTTGAAATAATGGAATTTCAGAGCTCTTTTAGTTTCATCATGTTGATTGAGCAGATTAGAGGGAACTCTGTGGCCATGAAGTACTAAATTTCACTCTACATGTATTTGGTTAATGCATAATAACAACCTGGCCTTAGATATTTATGGAGTCCTTGCATTTGTCGAGTTTAAGGCCATATTGTTAGTGAAGGATGGTACACCATTGTGTAGATAATAAATCACTTGTAAATGTATGCACGCAAAGTGCAAACTCTTCATAGTGTACCTACCCTCCAATCCAGTTCATATGTTAAAGT
This sequence comes from Alitta virens, assembly GCA_932294295.1. Classification (NCBI taxonomy): domain Eukaryota; kingdom Metazoa; phylum Annelida; class Polychaeta; order Phyllodocida; family Nereididae; genus Alitta; species Alitta virens. The sequence continues at coordinate 9,512,450 of OW028574.1, forward strand.
GATGCGGCGCTTGGCAAAAAGTACCTCAGGGAATTCCAGTGTCACCTCACACTTTGCCTATCCACTTTGTCACCCTGTGTCTAGCCTATATCTGCAGCACTCTATCAGCTTGTCTGTCTATCGCTTGGTATCCGACGGTCTCTGGCTGCATTCCCCAGGCGTGCTGATACAGACTGAATAGATCTATACTTGCATAGCTTAGATGTTGGGGAAGATGGCAGAAGATGACAAAAATGGCAGAAGATGGGGGATGGGTTCACCCCGCCTTGTGTGGTAGTCATCAGATGTCATCGTGAACCACCGTCTCTAATTAATATATCGACTTAAACGTCTTTGCAATGAGGAAATTACTCACCGACATTCGGATAATTTGGAGAGCAGCCATTAATGTGGCAATATAAGTGTACAAACTCTGATGCCGCTGCAGTTGCTGGCACACCGTTCGCCTCTCATGGGAACCCCAGTCTCTTGGTTATATAAGAAATGCATTACTCCGCAATCACATTTCTTGTGTGTGATAATCATGACAACAAGCAATTGGCACGAACCCTCCAGTTGGCATCAAGGGCATGGATTGAGAGCAGAAGAAAAGAAAGTTTCCCTCTTTCTCCCTTGTTACTTTTTCTGTCTTTCCTTAATCTCTCTGGAACCACCGCTGCTTCACTGCCTGTGATTTAATCTCACTGCGATGAGTATCTTTTGTGATGCAAAGTCATGCACAGAATGACTTCTAGAGAAGTAGTAAAGAAAGCTGAATTTATTGATGTTACAGAATAGGGTAATGAATAAATTATATACATTGTATTAATGTATTTTTTTCACCACAAAATTAAGAAAATTGGCTCAGATAGATGATGCCGCTACGGCTCTATAACGATGATAGTATTGTTCTTTATTGAACTTTTTGCTAAAACAATCAAGATTAAAACAAAAAAATAAAGATAACATTAATTTTAATCTTATGATAAACCATTAAATTTCAACTGGGTATTTCCAATTTGCCCTGATTTTTCTCAGGCAAGATGTCGACACCTGAGTCATAGGTAGCATATCCACTTGCTTCATGTCTGAGCATATCAAATCATAAAAGGACAGACAGCTTTCAGGATGTGTGCATTTAAGAGGCCTTTGAGCTGTAACATTTTAAGATTCTCCATCACCATTAATATGCTGGGACATGCTCCTCTGAGCTAGTGACACGTGTGGGCTACCCAGAAAATGTGTATTAATGGAAGCATGAAAAATTGATAACCCTTCTCCCATGCAACTACATGTCTTTTCCGAGCCCCCTGGGTCCTGTGCACCACATACTGTTAATGCCAGCTCATTCTTTAACACACTGTCTTAAGGCAAGAAATGGAGAAGTCCCTTGGTGTGATATGAAAGAAATTGCATAATGGAAGGGAGGTCTTTTTTTATTTGTTGTCGCATTTCCGATTGCTTTGTACATCGTGCGAGTGCTACATTCTCTTGTCTTCTTGTCGAATTGTCAGGTTCAGTGTTGCAACACCTTTTTCCGCAACACCTTTTTCCGCAACACCTTTTTCCGCAACACCTTTTTCCGCAACACCTTTTTCCGCAACACCTTTTTCCGCAACACCTTTTTCCGCAACACCTTTTTCCGCCACACTTTTTCCGCCCATTTGCTTCTTACGTATTGTGCCGTCGGAATAATGGTCCGGGGCTGATGCTTTTTTTGCCTCATAAAAATCATCAGGCTGATAGCAAATGTGATTTCTCCACAGGAATATGCTTTATTAGGGAGGTAATTCATGTTATGGGTGGCCCAAGCAGATTGTGAGCTTTTTATGGGCAGACAAACTCCCACAGTATGGCCAGATATATTGCATCCAGAGCAGGCGTGCGATCCTTCTGTGCTCTGCCCAAGTCGCCGCAACTGACTTTTATGTTCTTCTTTGTTGTTGAATAAGCGCGTACATGGATCGGAGACCAGCATTGTATGGCATCCTTTGGCCATTTGCATTATAAGCTCACCTGGCTCCTGTTTCTTGCCATACTAGGGCATACTTCTCCACACAATACAAGAGAGATAATGCTCTCAGCATGATCCCAACATCTTCTATGATTTAATACTTTGAATGACAGTGTCTTTACTCAAGTTTAAATGCTTAATTCGCATATAAAGCAGGAATTATAACTCTATTAAACTCGTATTAAAACCGCATTTTACACGCAACCAAACAAGCGGAATTTGCTCTTTTGAAACTGTCCTTCAGTTTTTCCGTTGTGCCTCGTTTTGATCTCGTATTTTGATCAAGTGAGTGACAAAAGGGAAACTGGGAAATCTATTTGTGGCGACTGAAAATTGGCCAATGACGTCATAGCGATTGGCTTTGTTTCCTGGCGTGCCTGTTTGGGGTCAGGGGGGTGATTGGATGGGCGCTGGCTGTCTCCCTTTCCTCCGTGGAATACAGGCCTTTGTTGCAGTACTTCGCTTTGTACTATTCTCTCTGCCATTTTTGCAGCTTGGTGCAGTTCTATTAATCGGTGGCTGTGGATTTTTTCATAGCTACAAGATGTACTTGAAGGGCAGGAATATAACTTACCTACCTTACATTCTAGGGAATGTTCCACGCGTCAATGTTTTGACTTGTGCATTTAATTAGCAATGTTTGGAGATAACAAAAGCAAATCTAAAGGGCAAGAAATATAGAACGAAAAATAGTCAGTCTGGATAAAGCTGATTTTACCAGTAATTTTGTGTACTTATTATTTCAGATATCGTCTTATTAGTATGATAATCCGAAATGGCAATTTATTCAATGTTCAGTTACTTTGTCAGGATGCAGTTCTTGTTGGCAGTAGCACATCAGTTATATATCAGTCAGCGGAGACCAGACCTTATGAAAACGGATCCCACAATAGTTTATGTAATTTACAGCACACTGCGCCCAGCTCGCAGTATGTGGCAGTAACCGAGTTAGGGTGGCAGGCTATGGCTCAATGCAGTTAGCAAGCACAGAGAATGGATCTGTCTGCAACAAGATTTCCTCTGCCCACTGGTGTATTACATCCAGCCTGGGTGCTCAATTTTTTTGTCTTACTCTCCATGTCCTTCTGTACACAACATTTACTTCTCCAGTCTGTTTGATAAGCCATTATACGCGTTCGACGACTGCCATCAACAGTGAATTATCTGCCATCTCAAAAGCTTTCCCCTGACTCCACTCGCTACTTTTTCCTGCCCGTGAAGCTGCTATTTTCCCACAAGATCTCTCTTTTTCAGCCCAGGCTTATTCTCTCCCTGGGCACGCGATGCTGCAGTTGAATTAAGTACAGTTTAAGGCGCAGGTGCCAATGCTTATTATCACCACTAGAGGGAATTGTACTCAGTGTTATTGGCAGTGGGGTTTCTCATGTAGGTTCAACAAAATCATCGCTACACTACTCCTGTGTATGTCCATGTGCTGAACATTTGAACAGTCAAGAACATGGAAACGAATGAGTGCTCTGTTTTGACTACTTGTACTTATCAAAGTGGAACCTTGGACCCTGGTTAGGTTAGGTTAGGTAGTAACACAATCTGATGTTGTATTTACTTATAAATGATGTAAGCGTTGGTTTCCTAAAATAGTCACTTTAAATGAATAGTATTCAATAGAATACTTTACAGAAGTATATTATACTGATGTGATACTTTTAAAGCAGATATATTTGTCCACAATATTTCATTGCTTTATTAGTTTGTATAAATCCTTGTATCTTAACCGTGTACTTTCCTTGTACTGAAAGATTTTGCTTCATTTGCAAAAGCAACCATCTGCCTCACAAACCTACAATGAAAAGAAACACATTGAGCCCTTATTTTTCAAGGAGAAGGCATTAAATGGATGAATAATTCTTTTGGACTCTGTTCCCGTGGTCCCAGGATGTAGAGTGGCCCCCGGAAGTTGCTATGGTTTCATCCATCTATGACTTCCGGTGTGGAGAGGACCTCAGAGGAGACAGGATGAGCCAATGGCTGTGAAAGGACCCGTGAAGAGTGTTTTGTTCCTGCTACCATTAGGCACCCTGACCTTTTGCATCGGAGTGGGGGAAGAACACCCCAGCCTGTCACCTGTCTTTGCCTTACACCCATCTCTGCCAGCCACTGACAGCCTCTGCCAGGCGCTGGTAATTCATGGCAGGAGGTGCTTTTCTGCCTCCTGCTCAAACCGCACTGCTCAATGCTGCTGCTGCTGCTGCTGCGGCTGCTGCTGCTGCTGATGCTGCTGCTACTTGCTCATTTGGTAATCACCGGAACGGTGTCCTGTGATTAAATACAGTACGTTGGTTTGGTACTGTTTTTGCATCGAAAAACAATAACACATGTTTGGTAGTTTCTTGGTTGAGGAGTTGTTCATTTCGAAAAAAGTTGTACTTTCTAAGATAATCTGACGAAAATGTCTGTGCAAGATTTGCCTGTGACAACCATGATTCAGAATTTGGGAAAATTTATTTCAAATTTGAACTTTATTTTACTGTAGGCCAGTGAAGAAGTTTAACAAGAATTTGCCTCTGTGTTCGTTGATTTCAACACTCGCAGTGTTTTTCTTTTTATTCTGAGTGAACTTGTCTTTTCTATTTAGTAGGCACTGATGTATGAATCATTTTTCATAAGATAATAAGGAATGTTAACACCTATGCTCCACTGAATCTGCTGTAAATGAATAAATGAATGAATGTTAAGGAAATGTAGATGTCACAAAAGACCTATATGTCAACATATAAGTAATTTCTGGAAGTCATGCTCACCTAGCTGTTTGTATCATGAATTATAAATTAGTCTGATATCTAGTGCAATTAAATCGGTTTTTTTAAATAGCGACAGAAAATTTTCATTTGTAATCTGACACATCATTTCATCTATGTCGGATTTTGCATGGATACAGCTGACATGTAACTTTTTTTTTTTTTACTTTCTTATATGTCCGTTTAAAGTTAGGATTCTGTGATCCCGTTGATTTTGTTTATGCTTCATATTGTGCTATTTTGCTCTGCAAAGAATGAAGAAATGCTTGCGGGGAGAAAGAGTTGTCAAGCCGTTGTAGAGATTTTAAGAAAACTAAAGTTACATTAAGGAATAGTCTGGTTGGAGACTGAGATGATGCTGGTTTGCAATTAAGATATTACAAAGAAAATTTAAAGACATCTATCTATCTAGCTATCTTGCTATCTATCTGTCTGTCTAGCTGTCTGTCTATCGGTCTAGCTGTCTATCTATCTATCTAGCTATCTATAATCTATCTATATATCTATCTATCCATCTATATATCTATATATCTGTCTGTCTGTCTGTCTGTTTATCTAGATCTATTCTATCTATCTATCTATCTATCTATCTATCCATCTAACTATAGATCTATCCATCCTTCCATCCATCCATCTATATATCTGTCTATCTATCTATCCCAATCTATCTATCCCAATCTGTTTGTCTTCTCACGGTATAAGAAGACCAACCCATTTGCAAAGACTGCCCAAGAATGTTGGTTGGTCGCATGCAGATTCCCCAGTGACCAACGTGCAAATTGCGAATTACTGGCCTATTAGCGCATTATCATGGACCTCGCTCTCTTGTCAGGAATTAGTTCTCTGCAATGAAGAACCGAAGGGCACCAAATGTCCAGAAGGCAAGGTATTACACAGTTTAAACTGTTTCACGGTCTTGAAGATTTTAGACAAAATGATGCCCATTCAGCATTTCTAGTACATGAATACTGTGTCTGTTGATGGATAAAAGGTTACTATTTTGTACCAAATAATTTGAAAGCTGGTTCCATGTGTGCCTGCTAAAATGAGTGTCCGGCCCACTAACTTGGACTAAGCCAGGCCATTTAGGGACAGCAGCATGCCATTAGGGGAGATATGTCATTAGTTACCAGCTTTATTGATCTCAAGCAACATCTGATAACCTCACGGCTTATTAGTGACCCGGTGACCTCGATGACTGTCAGATATGCTGTGTGACCTCTAAGTGACCTTCATGCTGAGATGCTATATGACGTTAGGGACACTAATTGCGTTTCTTGTGGAAGATCGTGTTTCCTGACGTGGCCAACGCACTGCAACTGCTGGAGTCACACGTGCCAAGTATTATTAATATTATTCGACTCCATTGCTGAGTGCATTATCCAATTACACGATTTGTTGCTCCTAAATGAGACTTAACTAGTATACCATGCTACACGAGAAAGGAATTTCTCTGTGGCTCTGAGAAACAACAGCTGAAGTCAGAAAACCACAAATATAATTTGCAGGAAAATCTTTATATTACAGTTGAGCAGTTCAAAACTGGGGGTTTTAAATGCGATATACAGCACTTAATATAAAGCAAATCTTGGAAATTGACCTTTCTACTGGTGGGATGTCATTGTGTGGACAACAAATGCATTGAATCATGCCCTGCCTTGGTGCCAGGGAAAATGACAATGTGTTAGTGCTGAGGCGAAGTTATAATTAGCTAAAAACCATGCGTTTTCCGTGCGTTTATCCTTCTCATGGAAAACGCACGTGGCACATATGACAATGTACTATTGCATTGGTTCTATTGCCATACTTGTCCATATCTGGCGTTAATGCCGAATTGTTAGATGAGTGGGTCACTGCAAAAAGTCTCCTTTAAAAAGATTTGTTGCAAATTCCTGAAATCCTTTGGTTTTAGTTTTCATATTTCAAAAGCAATGCGTTTGTGTCAAAGTTGGGTGAATGGATCTAGTTATGAGTGAAACTCGGCAAAGGAAAGAAACCAAAGTGGGTCATTCTCTTCGCTTTGCTTTTAAACAGGATCCCTTCATTGTTATTTTTTCCTCTTTGTTAAAAACCAGAAGTGGTTGGGGATTGCAAGTTTTGCAGATTTTTCCAAATATTGAAAATTTGCAACGTCTCAATCACAAAGGCTAGAGTGAAGTGTCGTGTGTAATTATTGGGCATGGCAGAAAATGAAGAGCGGGTCTGGCGAGTTAAACGGTTTAGATTAAACTGGGCTTGAAGTGTCTTCTTGTGATGAAAGTGCACCACGGCGGCCATATTGAATAATGGTGGCTCCCTCTCGAGGGCGTTGTCATGGAGATTAATTTAGAACGCGTAATGTGACATAATTAATAACTCAGGCAGCCCAATATCAGCAGTATTGTAGTTGTGGACATTATTCACCTTGCTATTATATTTTATGAAGCTTGCATTATATTGAAAAGCTTTTCAGTAATATGCATATATGAAGCAATTCTGTGCACCCCAATATTCCCAACGAAACGAAAGACATAGCAAATTTGAAATTCAATCTCCGTGGGTCAAACTGTTGAACTCATCATGGAGCTAATTTTCAGGCCCACTCCTCTGATTAAACTTCCCTGATTATGAGTGACAAACTCATCCCAGTTCCATTTTTCGAGATGAGTTTAGGCAATACAATTAAGCACTCGGTACACCTCTGTCATTTTTCCGTGTATTATTCATCCATGGTTTTGGAAACTACCATAGCCGGGCTAACCCCATATGCTTGTATAGTAGGGTACGGATGAAGGTCTATATATTTATTTATGCAACTAGCTGAAAAATTAATGAATGCATAATGATTGCTGATTAGATGCTGAAATATTGCAAACAGTATTTAACATTGGCTCATAAATAGCATCCTTAACTAGCCAAGTCACACATATTACGTCAATCAGAAAGACTAGCTAGACAGGGAGTCGAACCTAGGACAGATCTGCTAGAATCTTAACCATTCGGTCACTCAATTACCATCTAACTCAGTCTAGACTCGAATGACTAGAAGATGGAAGGGCGAAGGACACAAACTCTGAAGCCATGCCTGGTCTGTGATTCCTCTTCCAAGTTTCTCAGCTGAACAACTTTGAGATGTCCACTCAATGGAATGTATGTCCATTGAAGCCTATCATTGATGTTTTGGGGGACGATGAGTCTACTACAAGCTAGACTGGCTACTTAATGACCAGTGGGCAGTCTCTGACCTCCTGGAACCAATGGCTGTCCCCAGGCAGCTTCAACTCAATTGCTTAAGCTTACGCAGTTTCACTAGGATGGTTCCTTCATTCTATTTTGTCCCCCGCTGAAGTCTGCGTTGTTTGTTTTTTGAGAAACTTTTCTGTGTCCCAAGTCCAGTACATCAATGTCTCGCTGCTACTGGCCTTAAGCTTAGCCAGCTTATATGACCAGCCGTATAAAGCCAACGTAATGATGAGGCGATAAGGCTTGTAGTTCACACCATGGTACACATTTACCCATGAGTGGGATCTTTTACTTCCCTCAGCATAGACAAATACAAGACACCTCCAATTTAACATCTCATGCAGTCGACATCCAGCTTGGATGTAGCTCATGAAGAGTGTCCGGGCCGGGGATCGAACCCAGGACCTTCAGCAGAACTAGCCAGTGTGGATGGCGGATTCCTTGACCATTGGGCCACCCGGCTTATTCTAGGTCTAAGGTCTGATGGCCAATTTGTGGATCATCCATTGGGCAATTGGGAAGACCTTCTCCTGTAGGACAGCATCTTCGGTTCATCCAATCAGTCAATCAATCAATCAATTAGCCCTTGTGGTGTTTTTCTCTTCCACGATGTTCTTTTACAGTAAGACATAGCTGGGCCTCTGTGGTGGCTCTTTCCAAATGCAGACCAAGTCTGTTGTGTGTTAGTGACCGAGGTCTGCGTCTCCAAAGGGTTTTGCTTTACACCCATTGATCAAGGAAGACGGAAGAGGCATGGGGGAGGGTGGCATTGGTGTATCCTCATGCAGATGTTGATCACTAAAGTGCCCCTCATCAGGGATGCTGCCCCCATTTGCTACTCGATTGTCTGGCATTAAAGTGGCCTGCAGGTTGACCTGGGACCAGAATAATACATGGGACACTTGTCTTAGTGCTGGTCAGATTTCGCAATGACCTATTGAGGTTAATTTGTATTTGTTGTTGTGCTCTGCCCACAGGCTTTTAAAGGTTTTGGTGACCCTGTTAACACTAAACGTCACTTTTCAACTATAAACAGAGCGTTTTCCAGGATATACTCATATGATTTGATAACAAATACAAATATGTATCCACCTTGTTATAGCTAAATTACTTACTCGGTTAAATTCCTCACTGAGTCGATAATATAAAACATTCAGTTGGCATGATGTTCAATAAATAGCTCGGTATCCAAAGTGTGACCCATCATATTGAAATGAGAAGTTTTTGCTGTGGTATGTGGGCTTTGTGTAATCTTGATATCATGGCATAAATTAATATGTTTGCATACGATTGTCTCTTGCAAACATCAAATATCATTCGCTCTTTTTGTTGCCTTTAATTGGTAATTCAAAGCAGGAGCTGGTGGACCAGTTCTTGTTTCATGCTATCATTTGTGCAATATATATATTTTTATTATTATTATTGGAAATTGTATTTTGCGACATGTTGGTCATTTGATTCTTGTTGGTTTATTTATGTCTTGCTACCTTAGATAAAAACAACTTATGTAAAATTATTCCTGTACTGTATTTCAACATTGATTGACAAACATTATGGCATATGTTTCTTGTATCTAGAACGTGACAATTGTAATCTGGATGCTGTAGTGTGCATTTAACCTTTTTTGACAGAGAAACCCTTCAGGGTTGTCTCTGTCTATCCATTCACTTCTCTGTCATGAGAGGGTTGTTTAGAAAATGTTGTAATCCAGCCCCTGTTTGGGGATGCTTTTTGAGGAGCAAGTGATAGGGTGCCAGAATGATCTTAAACTGAGCCACTAATAAGCATGTAGATGGTCGGTTATACAGCGGATTTTGGTAATGACAGCCCTTTATTGAGAAAAATATGTATATTTTCGTGGTATTTTGACGTTAATTCCATGATTTGAACATCAATTAATTGGTCACTCTCTAAAACAGTTTTGTAGTAATTCTCTTTTACAAGTTTACTAATATAGCTTGGACTACAATTAATCACATCACGTGGCTTTATACCATACTTATTAAAAACATTTCTAGCATTCCAGACTTGTTTAAACTGCTGCACATATTGAATAGAAAATTGACTGTATTATTTTTTTGTCTACACCCAGATGACATGTGCCTGAGGAATCTTATATCTACTATAACATTGAGTGGTAATATACTGGTGATACAGGGTAAAAGATTACAGTGTGTTCTGTTTGGTAATTAAAAAAGCCTCCTCAAAGCTATACTTTCCATTCTCCTGTAGCGAGTAAATCGTACTAGCCGCTCGGTCGATATTTTAGAAGGTAATCTACAAAAGTGAAACTTTCAAAGTGATTCACGGGCAACTGATATCCGTCTTAAATGGCAAAGCAGGATTTCTCTACTTTCTTCATCACCTCCTCAGAGGCAACAGCTATAATCGGCTTACTTCTGAAGTAATCTGTGAAGTAGTTATGAAGAAACTCCACTGACAAGATATGCCCAAGTCGCGACAGCATAATTTATATTAAGGTTCATGTTGCATGTTCCTAGTGCCATTTGGAAGTAGTTGGGTTGACTCAGTTACCTGATCATTTAAATCCCATCATTCAGACTCTTCACCACAAAATATGAAATAGCAAAGAGCAAACTTCGCCGCAGTTGAGCTGAAATGATGTTGCTGTGTGTCCATGCCTGCTACACAGGGCGGGGACCTAGTTCAGAGGTAGCGCTCTGGGCTTCCAACCGCAGGGTCCGGGTTCGATTCCCGGTTGAGCCTTAGTTAGATGGCTGTTTTATCCTTCATCTCATTGCCATGGTCCCTGCTTGTCCCAATTAGCCCATCAGTTGCAGAAGTACAGGATGTAAAGCCCTAATCACCCACCCACCCCACCCATGCCTGGTACATATAAATATGTATAAAGCTAGGTCACCTGGTTACTTATAATGCCCAGCAGAAAAGTGGTTACACTGACAAGTGCTTCTGCCACGTCACATTTTGAGTATCGCTAGCCAACCTTTACTGTTTATCAAACATAGTAATCAACATTTTAGTATAAACCCTGTGTTGGTCAAAACTCTCTCCTGGTGGAGCACAGTTGTTTCGCTGTTTTCAAACAAAAACAAAGCGATGATCTACGTCACATGAGCGCTTTACTTGGTTATATTCGGTGCTTGCCCAACTCACTAATATGCAAGGCATTCTAATACTATGGAGGCGCATGACATTCAACATATTAATGTTATGCAATGTAAGATCTTTTAATAACATATTTTTTAGAATTTAATAGTTTTGGCCATGACCAATAATTCTTACTAGTTTAGTACATATTATTCCGTTTACAAATTCCTCACAACACCGACCGCCAACTAACGTTGCAGTGTGGCAAACTTGCACCCAAGTAGATTGCGAGCCATCTTGATCCGCACTGAGCCGCAATGCCCTTTGGGTTAAGCCGAATAAACGCGGTCTGTCCTTGGTCCAAAGATGTGAGGACACAAAGGCCAGAGTGACCGGAATGACCAATGCGATGTGTGGGCAGTGGTTGCCTTTCTTCTAATTAAGCCATACATTATCCGTCATTAAGGACATATAGATATTTATACTTTATATAATTAAATGTGGCGTTTGTATGCTTAGTATGTTCTTTGTCTACAATTACAATTATCATGGCATATTGCAAGATTTTTGTTCAATACACTGATTCCCTGCAGACCTACAATAATGCAAAAAGTAGTAAGAAATCAGTTACAAATTTGGTAATCTTATCTGTAAAACATGGACGATTTTATCAGTAACATGCTGTAAGTTTAATCCCTAAAAGTAAAGTGCCCAAGTTTGTATGCAGTAGCATCAACAACCGCATCAGTGGCAGCAGCATCAGCAGAATCAGCAGCAGCATCCCGTATACTTTATGGCAGCCTAGACGGGGCTACTAGAGCGGTAAGAAGCAGGTCACGGTTGGCTGGGTGTCGCCCGGCTGTGATGGTGTACTGCAGGGAGACCCACTGGGACCAACTAACATGTCATTGTGGCTGTTATGTGCCTGGCCTTAAGTAATGCCCAAGCCGTGCGAATGGAGGGGGAGTAGGTCTGGTCCCCTGGGAGTCATCTTACAAGGCATCCTCTTACATGCTCCCCAACCACATATCAGCCCCGGGCAGACAAATTTCATCACCATAAAATAGCAAGCCTAATGCAATTCCTTTGGTGTCAAGATGCAAGCAAGACAAGATTACGCGGTGACCCTCGATTGGAAACTGCCCGAGCATAGACACCGCGACTGGTCCCCCCGGCCGCAAACCGCAACATGGATTACCTGCATCGCTCGATCTTATCCTCTCGAATGAAATTGCTTGTGTTGGGCTCAAATGTCCCTCTCTTATTGGTCTCCCCTAACCAAAGTGACCCTCTTGGATTGGCAGAATGGCCACTCTGGAAATCGAATCGCTGACCATCAACAGGACCCACTGCCTTTAATCTAGACAGGTTGTGGAGTAAGATGAGGAGACCTGCTGACCCTTGATTGAAAGACTTGCAAGGTAACATTAAGCACACACACTGACAATTCTACCAAGAGCAGCGTGGTGAATACTGAATTAAGCCTCTCTTCATCGTCACAACACCGTTTGTTGTTTTGAAGTTGTTTTTTGAGTGCATATTTTCTCAGACCTCACTCCTTCAGGCATTGTGCTTTAGACAGCCTGCAGATCCCATATAAGTGATGTTGAGGCAGACTTCTTTTGACATCGCAATTTAAGAAAATGCTTGCGACAGTGTGCAAAGTGGATTGATGTTCTGAGAGTGACGATCAAATGTAAGAACAAAGAATAGCACAAATGCAGTAATGGTGTATTGGAGTAATGCACAATTGACATGTCCCGTGCACTGTGGGCCTGAAATTGCAGTACACTATATTGCTGTACACTGTGTATAAGGATTTGAATATTGGACACTGATATAATCTTTTTCTGGCAGTAAATCTGTTACCCCAACCCATATTCTGCAGATGAAGTGGGTCACTGTGGGACAAGACTGCAGATTGACCCCAACAAAGCAACAATCTGAGGAATAGCTGCTGCTCTCTGTGGGACACAATCCCTAGCTTAGACTGGCACTTGGATGGTATTGTCTTGCCTTTTTCCTCCTGGCCCTCGGAGACAAGGGGCCAGAATTAGCTTATCTGTTGTGGGTCGGCTGGGAATTCAGTCCTGGCTCGGTGTAATGGACCAGTGTCCTAGCTGCTCCTAGATATAACAGCCCACCAGTCCCCCTTGTCGCCTAGACACACAAACCCCCTGCAGGAAATTGAATTTTGATGAAATGGGCAGGTACCCTCCCAACACTTTGCTGTGGGAGAGACATCAGACTCCCTGGATTGTACTGCTGCGATGCTATACTGCCCTTTAGTTAACAGTGCTCTTCAGTTTGCAGTTCAGTGTACAGTGTATACCAATGTAACACAGTGGATAATGTGCCTCTTTAAACTTCGACATACTATTATCCAATGTAATAGAAACTATTATCCAATGTAATAGAAGGTTGTTAAGTTCTCAAGCAAGGACTTATTTTTAAATTAATTCGACGGTCTATGTACATTCTATCTTTGAGTGCATCTATAATTTTAGCAGCTGCAGACTTGTGTATTATATAACACTAATCTTTTCAGTTATATATGCGAGCCCAGTTGAATTCCTGGCACGTTCTTTTCCTGTCCTAATCAGAACTTTGTGTCAAACCAACTCAACATTGATTGATGGCTGCCTATGCACGAACAGCAGCACTACTGAATAAAAAATACTATATTGACAATCCGGCAAATAGAGTAGACACTCAAGTATATTTGTTAATTGGGTTCTGCAACTGTAACTTATTGACTTGCCATTATGAAATTTGGAATACATTTATAATGATAAATAAATCACGGTCTAATGTATATGTGGTCAAACCGACTTCGATGGTCAGCCCTCAGCAGGTCACTCCAGGATGTTTCTCAGCCTGTGAATAAATATACTTCATCTTAGCCTGTCCACGTGTCCCTGTATTTGAGACACATTGGTTGCATGTGAGGACGTGTCTGGAAACATCTCTCTCCATCTTGTCAGAAGGTCATAATATACACACGAGGAAATTATAGACATATGCTGGAAATAGGAACTGACCAAGTCACTGTCCCCCAATGTCTGATGGTTTTCCTTAGGTTAGGAGCAAAAGGACGATATCTACTTTCAAAAGCAACACTAGAACAACTGTGTGGTGTCTCCTGAATGTTTCGCTGGTTAAGAACAACTAGAAAAGTTGTTTTTAAGAATTCTTTTATGTATCGAGCTAGTCGTTTATGGAACAATATACCAAATAATTTTAAAGAAATCATGTCACAATCACTTTTAAGCTGTACTTGAAGCATTATGGTTTTACCAATTTTTGATATAATATTATGTTCTTTTTAAATGTGATATTTATATCATATTTGATTTTATTGTTATCAGGGCCAACTGTAAAACAGCATGTTAATCTGAATAGTTACCCTGAAAAAAAATTATTTTATCAATCAGTCAATCAACAACATGAGCTATATTAACAAACAAAGGTTGCCTTGAAACTTTTATTTCACGCTTTCCGTGGCAGTGAAGGCTGTGTATCAGCTAATTTCAGTATCGACAGATATTTTTGATATTGTATATCTATTGTGTTAAATTGATAATGTCGTTGGGGTGCAATACTGGCATTGCAATGAAATGCAGTCTGTAGCTCCAGCCTCCCTAGATGTTTCGCCTGCAGCTGCAGGAGGGGATGGAAGCGGTCACTCGATCCTGGATTGAGATAAAAGCGACTCTAGTCAGGGACAGTTCGAAATCAAGGAGCTCGCTCAGACCAAACAAGGTTAGAGCCAAATGTTCACTGGCCGGTGACGCCGCGCGGGCAATTTCTAGACGACCCCGCAAATGAGGCGCTTCTATAGTAGCACAAGAGGCTAATTTGATAGACGGCCTTTCTATGTAATGCCACTTAGAGTGGGCGCTTACTGCCTGGGCCTGCTCCTGATTCTCCACCGTACTATACACGGGTCAACAAGGTCAACTGATTTCCAATGCTTAATAATAGTAAGGAGCAGTCCATTCATTGCTTGGGATACACTCATTCACCAGTGCTTCATTTATAATATTATATATGAAGAGTGCAGAACATTTAGAGTGAATGATTACTATATCTATAATGCCTCTTATAGCCCTAAGGGATAAGTACACATCCTACTTTCAGAAAATTGAGGATAAGCTGTACCATGTAAAGACACCGTATTTCTCAGGATAGTACTTTTCTGAGGCTTTAAAGAAATATGGCATTCCGTTAACAGTAATATGTAATATGAACCCTACAGTATATAGAAATAGTCATAATTTTTTGCTCCATACACCATGTGCAGATCTAATGTATTGCTGTATTCTACCCTGAAGTTCCGACAGTCTCCAGTAGTTGGGGAACTAATGAAGGGAGAGATATCAGCTCGACTCCATCCTAGATCGTATCAGAAGCAACCACGCCACAGATAGGAGTTTATGAAACAACGAGCCCCATAAAGATAAAATATGAGTAATCGGGGAGAGCGTTATGTCCTGCGTCAGCTAATTGTATGCTTGCTTGATACATGCAACTGTGAAAAGTTTTTTCTCATTCTTTAGTTGTTTTAGTACACTGTTATCCTGCAGATGAAGTCTTACATGGCCAAATGTGCCACGTGCGTTTTCCATGCGAAGGATAAAAGGCATGGAAAACGCATGGTTTTTGCCTAATTATAATGAGGTGAAAACCATGCATTTATCCAAACGCATGGAAAATGCGCGCAGCACATTTGGCCATGTAGTATAGGACATGTTGCGCTTGAAGATTTACATATTAACAAAACATAGATGTTGGACTGGAATCAAATCTGGGGCCATTATAATCGGCTAGTGCCTTAACCATCAAACCACACAATGCTGTGCATCGGTCTATTCGCATGCATCAAGAATTGTAAGACAGCTCATGGGCCATAGGTTTCAGCCATTCCCTACTTCCTACAGTACAAACAGCTAAGGTAGAAATCAAATCTTCACAATCAGCATTTCCTCTGAGTTTAATCTCGAGCTGCCTTTGTAGTATGCGAAAGAAAGACCCTTTGGGCGATAACAGTGTAACTTAATTTGGCAGCAGACAGGGTTTAACAGGACCTTTTTAAGACCTTAGGGACCTGACTTGAAACCTTAAGAGGCCTCCACCTTGCGTTATTCTCTAGCTTTGTTACTTAACACCTTCCCATGACTACTTAGGCGATTGTCTCAGCTCTTTGTTTCTCACCTCCCTCGCTTTTTGCATTGTTCTGGAGACACTTCACTAGGGTGTATTTTAACTGTAAGGCATATACCATAAGAGATGCTTTAAAGCTTAATATTCTTTGCATCATTGTCTTAATAAGAAGGCCTTGATGCCCAAATGGTGAGCTAGACCGACTTCTATGGCACTTACATTGGGTGTATGGGTTCTAACCCTGCCCCCCTGCTCTATTATCAGTGTTAATGAACCATATTTTTGACGTTCCCACCATCTTCATCAATGTTCAAATGCTGTGTCATCACCTCACAGCCCAGCAACCTAATTATGTACATGTTTTGCTCGTTTACACATCTAAGTAAATTTATAAATTTCTCATATAGTCTGACTTATGGTATTAATGGTCTAACAATGCAATTACACAATAATGAGATGTTCATGTGCTGAGTTTGCGCAATTCTTGTTCTGACAAGCAGGCAATTCAGAAAAGTTGGCTACATAGTTTAACTAATCGTTTTGTTTAACTAGGTAAACTAGCAAAGAATGTCCATGATTAGGTCACTTGGCTTATAGGTGACAACACACAGTGCAAACACCCAGGTCTTTATTATGTGGTTTACATATACCTGCTATATTTTTAAAGGCATTTGCTCATATTTCCCCTGTTCTTAGGGATTAGTAGAACAATAATATGTCGTTCAAAATGCCTATCGCAGAGAGCTGTTTCCAGGAACTTCTCCATGACAGTTTGCTGTTTTATTCGTATATTCTACATTCTACATATCTGTGTTTGACCTGAAGCAGGGTAGGTTCCAGGAACGCCTGATATGGCCAAAGGCTGTTGTCAATCCAAATAGAGAAAACCAGATCTGTGGCAGTGAGATTGTTGGCCAGATAGCCAAAGCAAGGGTTGGGCAAAGATGAAGCTGCAGGGGACTGTTTCATATGAGGACGATTTCACTGGAGGATGGTTTCACCAGATGCCCATTTAATGCCAGATTCTCTGATTGAAGCGATGGATGTTTCAATGCTCTGCAAGTTATAATATACGGATGTCAACCATACACTCGGAAAGCTTCATCTCGGGTCACAGTGGCTGTTCATACCCACCATACACAGCTGTACATTGAGTCTTGGTTGATGGAAAAGTGTTTTCCGACCTTACTTCACCTTCCCAGTTATTCACTTGCCTCCAAAGCAAATGCTTAAACAGCAACTAACCCTCAGATCACATGCAGGACTTTCCTGGCTACTATTGTGTAAGTATCGGACTAGTCTAATAGTCCAGAGGTTCTATAGAAAAACCAATGAAAGCCAGCCAACTCAATTTATGGATATGAGCCTGAGACCAGAAAGATTTATGTGATGTATTTGGATATAAAGTCTGCATCATGACCTCGTGCTGTGCACCATCTCCGACTCCATGCCAACTCCTTTGACTAACTCACATCCTTCTTCTACGACACCTGCGAAGTTGTGCGAAAAGTCTGAAAAGCTGAAATGTCCAGTCACCGGTCAGGCCCTTACGTTGACCAATTGCAGGAGTAATCCGGGCTGTTAAGTTGAAATTGGAAAGCAAACCCACACGATTGACTTCCTGTGCAGTTAACGAAGAGACAAATCTGCCACGCTCTCCAACGGTTTGAGCTTTAATGAACTGCATTCATCAGAAAGGTCAGCCGTACCAGCTACCATCTAATCTGGAAAGCTTGCCTCTTAAAGATTCAGAGAAATATGATAGTATGAGTTAAAAACCACATTTGTCAGAGCTATGACAAACATGGGCTGCCCCGTTTGTCGTTTGTCATGCAGTGGCACATTCGTGGGAGCGGGAATGCATATTCAAAGATGCTATTAATTCTGATCAGGCTCAGCACAAGAAGGGGATCCCTCAAAAGGCGTCAGCTAATAGCCTTATAGGAAGGACATCTGCCAAAACTTTATCTCCAACTTGACCATCACTTGTGCTTCTGTTGTGACTCTGCTGTGGTTGGTTTCCAATATGTCTGGTCTCCATATTTCCATATTACTGCCGTCATATTTTGACTCCATATGCATTCGCAGTGACTTTGACAAATTTAAAACCTACCCAACTTGGTCCATGTTCACACATTGGTCCCCATCAGGGAATGCTATTTTAAAAGGTCCACAATTTTATTAAAAAGACCCACCCAACACTAGCGGCTGGCTACGGGTTGCCTCTTATTTGCCTGCCCCCCCCCCCCCCCTTCACTGCCTCCTTCATCATAGATGTTTTGCAATACTCAATGGAAGTTTCTAAAAAGAGAAATGTCTTTTTTTTTTGTTATTTATATTCCCAGCATGATTTAAGAATTGTACAATCGTTCCTTATGAAGGGACATACACGTAATATACACTGATTTGGCTGCTTGGAGAGGACTCCAATGGTTGGAGAGCTGATTATGCTGAAATTTTATTTCAAGGTGACCTTTAACGAAGCGACTTCTAAAACTCGCTGATTAATTCGGTCTTTAAAAGGAGCGCGTCGCGGAGGAAGATGAAGACCAATCAGTCGGTGGCAAGAAAGGAGGAAGGGAGTGTTGGAAGAAATCACAAAGGTCAGGCTGTTGACAGAGAGATGAGGAGATGGTGCTGTTTGATCTGCTCCAGGAGTAATCAATGTTATCTGGGCTGTAAACAGCATTTGCTCAATGAAGAAGTTGATGGGAAGAAAGACACAGCAGCATGTGGTCTGCGCCCAACGCAAGAACCAAAAGTGGTTGAAAGGCTTGGACCTATAATACTCAGGTCAGAGACGGTGATTTCAGGCAGGAATAGTTGTCTTTGAGTATCCAAAATTGTTTTGTGGGGTATCTGCTTTAGGTTTTCTAGTGTTTATGTTCTTTAGATTTTGACCACTGTGAAGAGGCAATCTTAATTTGGTGGTAAACTGTGAAGTTTAGAATACATTATGGTCCAAAATTCAGTTGTATTAAGCTAAAAGGGAATTTGACAGTGAGATGTTATGGATTGTTTTTAATTTATCGTGGTCAGACAGAGACACAATAATTATCACTCTTGTGGAGCAAAATTTAAACCTGAAATGATTGTGTCATTATGCCCCTGGCTTCAACCTCAAAATAACCCATCAAATCACCCCAAAATAGAGAGTGATCCTCGTAATATGTCTGAGGATGCTTTAAGGTCATTTGAAGGTCACATGGAGGTCATTTAGAGGTCAAGGACGTCCGTGAGGCTCCAGATGGACTTAACTTGTCATGAGAGTCCTGTGAAGTGCTCACTGTTTGAAGGTCAAGAAGGGCATGGAAAGTTGCCACTTGACTGTGCCATTCTGCTTGCCAGTCATCCTGCCATGCTTTACAAGTAAACCCTTGCCATCCTGCCTCATTCTGCCAAGCCATCCTGCCATGGCCATTATGTCAACTTCCTCGTCTGAATACACCTCATCAACACTGATTACACACTGATCCCTCAGCCCTTTGCATCTTCCATCTGACCTTGTCATCTGCCAGACCAGTTGTCCCTCTCAGCTGCCTTTGGCTCTGCTTCTGCTTGGCCCTGGTCCTGCTGCCTGGCCCTGGGTTATCTTTGCACCACCCTCTAATATTGGGCCTCACGCACACGCGGTATTTTCGATGGTCCGCTCACAGATAAGTGTATGAAGACACCCGGACCATAAAGGACTTCAGCTTAACCTTCACCGACTCACCAAGCGGGCAAGTTGTAGTAGAAACCAGAAAGCGAAAAGTCATATTGATGCCTCATAGGAAGGATGTATAAGTAGTTGAGGTGTTAGATTGGTTTTTCTGCGCCCAAGCTGGGAGGTATTTGTATTAGACTTGAAAGAAGTTTGGTGAAGTTAAAGGTCGGATGCACTAACACATTATCCCCAAGAAAAAGGCGTGTTGTACGTCGTGCTAACCTTTATTTGGATCACATCCATCTTAGAGCGTGTGCTAGAGGGTTCTCAGCAAATGTCATTGGCCTGGGAAGAGACAGGAGAAAAAGGTATGCCTGGAATCATATGACAAAGTATTAGGAGCAAAAGTAAGTCTCTGGTGACCTAGACTTGCACTGGGGTCAGGAGGAGGACCCGGAGGGACACGTGACATTTCCTGGGCCTCTGCATATTGCATAAGGTCCTTCATGGCTGGAGGTGAGGTGGAAATGGAGATGCGATGGTGGTGGTGAAATTGTAGGGGTGAAATTGAGGGTCACAAGTGTGCAATTTAAAAAGAGTATGGGCCGAAAGTGTCTACCCTGTGGTCCACCCTGCTGGTTTATGAGGAACAAGGATCTGGCCAAGTGTCCATAACGTGTCCAAGTGGTCAGCTTTTAAGACCTCCCTGGGACCAGGGGCCACTCCATCATGACCCCTCACTTCCGGTAGCCCATACAAGGGTCCAGAGGTCACAACTGGTCATCTGACTGACCACTTGACGTGGTCTCCGGGTTGTGTACTGGACATACATTGATTTAAGTAAATATCAGGGCAGTGGCATTAATTTCCGATGCTCAAACAAGACAGGCTCTACTGTGATCTAATGGTAGGAAATATATCCTAATACCTGCTAGTTGTTGTTTGTCTATTGATTAACCAATGTGTTCTTCTTTTTTTTTTTGTTGCTTTGTATTTCAACCAGATAAATAATTGTCTGGCCCATTTATCTTGAGTTGTACAATGTATCTTCGTCTGATGGATGATTTCCCTTTTATTTCTCTCGTTTTCCGGCTCTGGTTGCCTTTGATAGCATCTCGCGAGCCTAATTACTGGAAAATTGTGAGCTCAGCAGTATTTCTTCCTAATTAATAGAAATACTGGATATTACATAGACATCCCTTTGTCGCCTTAAATTTCCTGATTGTTTGTTACAGGGTTTGGTTGTGTCTTTTTCCTGTACAAAATAGTTCTCCCATCAGAACAGTTGCTGCTCTGTAGCTGCTGCATGGGCGAGGGCCGTATCTAATACTTGTCTTGCACATAGGGCTTCATGCTCAGGAAAGGCTGGTTGGGGAGTAGGACTTCTCTGTCCTTCTGCCTTTTATCATCCATCCATTGCTGCCTGTGGTCGCTGCTGCTGCTGCTGCTGCTGAGCATCTTTCAGCCCCGAAGCCCTCAAAATGAATAAGAGGAAAAAGAGAAAAAAAGAAAGGAAGGAGAACATGAGACTAGAATCTCAGTCAAAAGGGTCCAGCTGCAGTTTAATGCAATCTTGTCACTGATTGCCATCGGCCTTGCAACCCACCAACTGCGGTGTTGATTTTAATTACTGAGTTGGGAATCATTCGACAAGAAATCGATTTTAGTCTTTCATAAAGGAAATCCATTACTTTTCGAAGGATGATCTTCATAATACATTAATGTCAAGTCACTTGGGAAGTCTCCGAAAACTAGTGAAGCTCTTGACAATTTTCTTGCTGCATCCTTTAAATTTCTCAAGAGGATAAGGTTGATACAGCACTCACTGACTTAGTGCTTAAGCCATTCATTGACAAGTGGGGTTTTGAGATGTGTAAACGCTCTGATATTCTCTCTTAATTGTTGCATTTGAAACTCTTACTCAACAGAAATACCCTGTTAATTGATGCCTTGAAATTTTGACCTCGTTGTATTTGTCATTTATATGACAACTAACAATACATGGCCAATTGTGCCACATGCGTTGGAAAACGCATATTTTTTACTTCATTATAATTTTATAAAAACCATGCATTTTCCATGCGTTTATCCTTCACATGGAAAACGCACGTGGCACATTTGGCCATGTACCACCTCACAATTACACCCATTGTCTTAGGGCAGGGGCCTAGCTCAGAGGTAGCGCTCTGGGCTTCCAACCGCTGGGTCCCGAGTTCGATTCCCGGTCGAGCCTAAGTTGGATGGCTGTTTCATCTGTCATCTCATTGCCATGGTCTCTGCCTGTCCTAATTAGCCCAACTGGTGCAAAAATACAGGACCTAAAGCCCTATAATCACACACACACAAAGATGAAGCTGCAGGGGACTGTTTCATATGAGGACGATTTCACTGGAGGATGGTTTCACCAGATGCCCATTTAATGCCAGATTCTCTGATTGAAGCGATGGATGTTTCAATGCTCTGCAAGTTATAATATACGGATGTCAACCATACACTCGGAAAGCTTCATCTCGGGTCACAGTGGCTGTTCATACCCACCATACACAGCTGTACATTGAGTCTTGGTTGATGGAAAAGTGTTTTCCGACCTTACTTCACCTTCCCAGTTATTCACTTGCCTCCAAAGCAAATGCTTAAACAGCAACTAACCCTCAGATCACATGCAGGACTTTCCTGGCTACTATTGTGTAAGTATCGGACTAGTCTAATAGTCCAGAGGTTCTATAGAAAAACCAATGAAAGCCAGCCAACTCAATTTATGGATATGAGCCTGAGACCAGAAAGATTTATGTGATGTATTTGGATATAAAGTCTGCATCATGACCTCGTGCTGTGCACCATCTCCGACTCCATGCCAACTCCTTTGACTAACTCACATCCTTCTTCTACGACACCTGCGAAGTTGTGCGAAAAGTCTGAAAAGCTGAAATGTCCAGTCACCGGTCAGGCCCTTACGTTGACCAATTGCAGGAGTAATCCGGGCTGTTAAGTTGAAATTGGAAAGCAAACCCACACGATTGACTTCCTGTGCAGTTAACGAAGAGACAAATCTGCCACGCTCTCCAACGGTTTGAGCTTTAATGAACTGCATTCATCAGAAAGGTCAGCCGTACCAGCTACCATCTAATCTGGAAAGCTTGCCTCTTAAAGATTCAGAGAAATATGATAGTATGAGTTAAAAACCACATTTGTCAGAGCTATGACAAACATGGGCTGCCCCGTTTGTCGTTTGTCATGCAGTGGCACATTCGTGGGAGCGGGAATGCATATTCAAAGATGCTATTAATTCTGATCAGGCTCAGCACAAGAAGGGGATCCCTCAAAAGGCGTCAGCTAATGGCCTTATAGGAAGGACATCTGCCAAAACTTTATCTCCAACTTGACCATCACTTGTGCTTCTGTTGTGACTCTGCTGTGGTTGGTTTCCAATATGTCTGGTCTCCATATTTCCATATTACTGCCGTCATATTTTGACTCCATATGCATTCGCAGTGACTTTGACAAATTTAAAACCTACCCAACTTGGTCCATGTTCACACATTGGTCCCCATCAGGGAATGCTATTTTAAAAGGTCCACAATTTTATTAAAAAGACCCACCCAACACTAGCGGCTGGCTACGGGTTGCCTCTTATTTGCCTGCCCCCCCCCCCCCTTCACTGCCTCCTTCATCATAGATGTTTTGCAATACTCAATGGAAGTTTCTAAAAAGAGAAATGTCTTTTTTTTTTGTTATTTATATTCCCAGCATGATTTAAGAATTGTACAATCGTTCCTTATGAAGGGACATACACGTAATATACACTGATTTGGCTGCTTGGAGAGGACTCCAATGGTTGGAGAGCTGATTATGCTGAAATTTTATTTCAAGGTGACCTTTAACGAAGCGACTTCTAAAACTCGCTGATTAATTCGGTCTTTAAAAGGAGCGCGTCGCGGAGGAAGATGAAGACCAATCAGTCGGTGGCAAGAAAGGAGGAAGGGAGTGTTGGAAGAAATCACAAAGGTCAGGCTGTTGACAGAGAGATGAGGAGATGGTGCTGTTTGATCTGCTCCAGGAGTAATCAATGTTATCTGGGCTGTAAACAGCATTTGCTCAATGAAGAAGTTGATGGGAAGAAAACCACAGCAGCATGTGGTCTGCGCCCAACGCAAGAACCAAAAGTGGTTGAAAGGCTTGGACCTATAATACTCAGGTCAGAGACGGTGATTTCAGGCAGGAATAGTTGTCTTTGAGTATCCAAAATTGTTTTGTGGGGTATCTGCTTTAGGTTTTCTAGTGTTTATGTTCTTTAGATTTTGACCACTGTGAAGAGGCAATCTTAATTTGGTGGTAAACTGTGAAGTTTAGAATACATTATGGTCCAAAATTCAGTTGTATTAAGCTAAAAGGGAATTTGACAGTGAGATGTTATGGATTGTTTTTAATTTATCGTGGTCAGACAGAGACACAATAATTATCACTCTTGTGGAGCAAAATTTAAACCTGAAATGATTGTGTCATTATGCCCCTGGCTTCAACCTCAAAATAACCCATCAAATCACCCCAAAATAGAGAGTGATCCTCGTAATATGTCTGAGGATGCTTTAAGGTCATTTGAAGGTCACATGGAGGTCATTTAGAGGTCAAGGACGTCCGTGAGGCTCCAGATGGACTTAACTTGTCATGAGAGTCCTGTGAAGTGCTCACTGTTTGAAGGTCAAGAAGGGCATGGAAAGTTGCCACTTGACTGTGCCATTCTGCTTGCCAGTCATCCTGCCATGCTTTACAAGTAAACCCTTGCCATCCTGCCTCATTCTGCCAAGCCATCCTGCCATGGCCATTATGTCAACTTCCTCGTCTGAATACACCTCATCAACACTGATTACACACTGATCCCTCAGCCCTTTGCATCTTCCATCTGACCTTGTCATCTGCCAGACCAGTTGTCCCTCTCAGCTGCCTTTGGCTCTGCTTCTGCTTGGCCCTGGTCCTGCTGCCTGGCCCTGGGTTATCTTTGCACCACCCTCTAATATTGGGCCTCACGCACACGCGGTATTTTCGATGGTCCGCTCACAGATAAGTGTATGAAGACACCCGGACCATAAAGGACTTCAGCTTAACCTTCACCGACTCACCAAGCGGGCAAGTTGTAGTAGAAACCAGAAAGCGAAAAGTCATATTGATGCCTCATAGGAAGGATGTATAAGTAGTTGAGGTGTTAGATTGGTTTTTCTGCGCCCAAGCTGGGAGGTATTTGTATTAGACTTGAAAGAAGTTTGGTGAAGTTAAATGTCGGATGCACTAACACATTATCCCCAAGAAAAAGGCGTGTTGTACGTCGTGCTAACCTTTATTTGGATCACATCCATCTTAGAGCGTGTGCTAGAGGGTTCTCAGCAAATGTCATTGGCCTGGGAAGAGACAGGAGAAAAAGGTATGCCTGGAATCATATGACAAAGTATTAGGAGCAAAAGTAAGTCTCTGGTGACCTAGACTTGCACTGAGGTCAGGAGGAGGACCCGGAGGGACACGTGACATTTCCTGGGCCTCTGCATATTGCATAAGGTCCTTCATGGCTGGAGGTGAGGTGGAAATGGAGATGCGATGGTGGTGGTGAAATTGTAGGGGTGAAATTGAGGGTCACAAGTGTGCAATTTAAAAAGAGTATGGGCCGAAAGTGTCTACCCTGTGGTCCACCCTGCTGGTTTATGAGGAACAAGGATCTGGCCAAGTGTCCATAACGTGTCCAAGTGGTCAGCTTTTAAGACCTCCCTGGGACCAGGGGCCACTCCATCATGACCCCTCACTTCCGGTAGCCCATACAAGGGTCCAGAGGTCACAACTGGTCATCTGACTGACCACTTGACGTGGTCTCCGGGTTGTGTACTGGACATACATTGATTTAAGTAAATATCAGGGCAGTGGCATTAATTTCCGATGCTCAAACAAGACAGGCTCTACTGTGATCTAATGGTAGGAAATATATCCTAATACCTGCTAGTTGTTGTTTGTCTATTGATTAACCAATGTGTTCTTCTTTTTTTTTTTGTTGCTTTGTATTTCAACCAGATAAATAATTGTCTGGCCCATTTATCTTGAGTTGTACAATGTATCTTCGTCTGATGGATGATTTCCCTTTTATTTCTCTCGTTTTCCGGCTCTGGTTGCCTTTGATAGCATCTCGCGAGCCTAATTACTGGAAAATTGTGAGCTCAGCAGTATTTCTTCCTAATTAATAGAAATACTGGATATTACATAGACATCCCTTTGTCGCCTTAAATTTCCTGATTGTTTGTTACAGGGTTTGGTTGTGTCTTTTTCCTGTACAAAATAGTTCTCCCATCAGAACAGTTGCTGCTCTGTAGCTGCTGCATGGGCGAGGGCCGTATCTAATACTTGTCTTGCACATAGGGCTTCATGCTCAGGAAAGGCTGGTTGGGGAGTAGGACTTCTCTGTCCTTCTGCCTTTTATCATCCATCCATTGCTGCCTGTGGTCGCTGCTGCTGCTGCTGCTGCTGCTGCTGCTGCTGCTGAGCATCTTTCAGCCCCGAAGCCCTCAAAATGAATAAGAGGAAAAAGAGAAAAAAAGAAAGGAAGGAGAACATGAGACTAGAATCTCAGTCAAAAGGGTCCAGCTGCAGTTTAATGCAATCTTGTCACTGATTGCCATCGGCCTTGCAACCCACCAACTGCGGTGTTGATTTTAATTACTGAGTTGGGAATCATTCGACAAGAAATCGATTTTAGTCTTTCATAAAGGAAATCCATTACTTTTCGAAGGATGATCTTCATAATACATTAATGTCAAGTCACTTGGGAAGTCTCCGAAAACTAGTGAAGCTCTTGACAATTTTCTTGCTGCATCCTTTAAATTTCTCAAGAGGATAAGGTTGATACAGCACTCACTGACTTAGTGCTTAAGCCATTCATTGACAAGTGGGGTTTTGAGATGTGTAAACGCTCTGATATTCTCTCTTAATTGTTGCATTTGAAACTCTTACTCAACAGAAATACCCTGTTAATTGATGCCTTGAAATTTTGACCTCGTTGTATTTGTCATTTATATGACAACTAACAATACATGGCCAATTGTGCCACATGCGTTGGAAAACGCATATTTTTTACTTCATTATAATTTTATAAAAACCATGCATTTTCCATGCGTTTATCCTTCACATGGAAAACGCACGTGGCACATTTGGCCATGTACCACCTCACAATTACACCCATTGTCTTAGGGCAGGGGCCTAGCTCAGAGGTAGCGCTCTGGGCTTCCAACCGCTGGGTCCCGAGTTCGATTCCCGGTCGAGCCTAAGTTGGATGGCTGTTTCATCTGTCATCTCATTGCCATGGTCTCTGCCTGTCCTAATTAGCCCAACTGGTGCAAAAATACAGGACCTAAAGCCCTATAATCACACACACACACCCACCCACCCACCCACCCATTGTCTTAATGGAGAGGTTTGAGAGTTCTTGTAGAATACAGCACAGCGTATGATACCGAATATAACTCAAGTCACAAGTAGTTTTCCTAGAATCATGAGATTTGTCTTGACAACAGTTGACATCACAAATGCCCCCTGCACTGCGACTCCCAGCTCTGACGCCGTGCATGCAATCTAAGTTATGCAGCATAAAGCCAAATGGACAGCTGGATTAAAGACAGCTGAAGAAGGCAGCATGCATTGTAAGCAGTCCTGCTGATGTTGCTGCTGTAGACAGGGATGCGTGAATGCTGAGGATACAGATGGGATGAGCACAGATGTGTCTTCTTTGATGTCATGTAATAAGAGATTGGGGTCCTACGCCCTCTCTTTCTCCTTAGAAACACACATTCCCACCAAGATGTGGATCGGTGGTAGCTCTGATGGGAGTAAGCAGGAATGGTTTATGGTTAAAGCATCTTACTCATCAATTTATATTGGGTCTAATATATTCAGGTCTGTAAAGAATCAGGCTGAATTCAACTGAATAGTTGATCGACCAATCTGCTTTCTGAATCAAAAGCCAAACCGCTACCAACCAAAGTTCTGCGCTAATGTGGGTGCCCTAGTCCAGTGGATAAGGTGTTGGACTTGTACGCGTATGGTCGTGGGTTCAAACCCTGCCATGGCATGGACGAACTGAGCAGATCCTCCTTGAACCACTGCTTCACTCCACCCTGGTGCAGATGGGTACTTGGCTATAGGCAGTGATGGTAATTGTGGAGTGCTTGACCAAAGGAGCACTGTAATGGCTGCACACTGGGTGTATACTCCCCGGGGAGTTGAGAAAGACTCAAGCTAGAACAGGCCTGCCAAGGATGTAAATTGTAATGTCGACTGAGCTCATTGAGGAAAGCACATATCTCATGATTCTAGGAAAACCACTTGTGTGACTTGAGTTATATTCGGTAGCAGACACTAAACCCAATTGCATTACATTTATCCAATCACAAAACACAACCCAACAAATATGATGAACGTCTGAAAATTGCAATAGCTTGACCAACCTGTATGGAATATGAATATAAGTGGTCATTATGCAATGAACCATTATACTGGACAGGTTCATTCATCTACCATACATTGTATCGTACCAAAGCCACCTTCAAACAAAGTCCAACCAAGTCCAACTAAGCTGTGTTTTAACAGTATAGTGTTCTTTTTTTTTCTTTCTGTCTTTTCTGGTCCTACCTAATGATGTGAACATCTGCTGGGCTGAGAGTTGTCTCTGTCCATTGCCTAATCACCCTTTCAATGCCCATTGTGCCCTCTGTGTGCTATCGCTCTCCCCCCCCCCCCTCGTAAAAGGGCTTTTCAAACAATATCGATTGTTCGGGAAATATACATTTTATATACCTGGTATAGTTCTTTTGGCAACAGACTCTTATTTTTCGTGAACTGATCTTAAGAAATGAGGTTTAATGTGTTAGCTTCAGACTAATGTTTTATTTTCTTCTAATTGCAACACACTCTCACACAGAATCACTTGGAAATGCCTGTCTTGCTGTCAAGAGAGTTGAAAATGAACTGTCCGTTAGATCTTCCATTTTTGTCCTGCTGCATAAATACTGTCATCTAATTAGATTAAGATGAACTTCTACAGCTTCTCTTCTTGGAAACTTCACGTTAGGAGGTCTGCTATTTCTGTTGATTAGTTGTTACCAAAACTTGTGCATTGCTTTGCTGCTAAAAATGGAAAGAAAGAGGAAAAACTTCACTCAGAAGAGCATCTTCAGCCCCCAATGCCATCAAAGGCATCTTACTTCAAAATTTTCTTGGCCTTGATCTCAGTAAAGAGACAATCCTCTAAGTACTTTGTCTCATTGTTGTATTGTCACCAGTTCGAGGCTGCTATGCCTTGTTCTTGGACAGGTTTATGACGTCACGATACACAGAAGTTCCTTATGCACGTGCAGTGGTTGCCTTTGTAACCAGACCAGTGGGTGTGTGGCGGTTTGTGGCGGTGTGCGACGGATTTAGACACTTGAAAATGCCTTTTGCGGTAATTTGTCGTCATTAAAAGTACTGCAAGTTATTTAAATGCATCCAAAAGTATAAAAGTACATAATAGAAGTCTAAATTGGATTTGCTTCACTCCCACATGCATTTGCTAGCCACCATTCAACACCATTCGTCTCTGATATTCCTTATCTTAACCATGAAAGAATTTTCAGTGTGGTTTTATGTGAAGAATGAAAGTACTAGATTTTTGTTAGAACCGTTTCATTGTATTTAGACCTACATAATTATTTCTCTTAAGGAAGCATAGGACTTGGTCCTTATATGATGTTTAACATAAAGATCAAAATATGTACGTTCATCTATCACATATTTAATGTATCATTTCACATTAATAAAAGTATTGCGACACAAAAGATGTGTAACACCAACAACAGCATTTGAGAATGCATTATTAAAGCAAATGAATGCACTGTGTCATTGATCAAAGGTCTCGCATTGCACACATGCACGTAATATGGCGCATTATTCCCACATATTAGGCTGTTAGGTTTCAAAAGGCTTGCATCACCCATGAATTAAATATGAGGCGATTTGTAGGTGCTTATGACTCCATGGTGAGATAACACTAATATGTTAGCACTGGTTGACAATGCACAGATAAGAACGTGTGCCACTGCATGGTCCTGCAATTACTTTCCTATTATGGGATGTTTACCTAGTCCCACGAGAGCTGCACGCGCTGTCACGTGCCAGTTTGCAGTGGTTTGATTGGTTGATAAGAGTCACGCTTCATTTTTCATGCAGCAGTACTTGATCTCTGCAAAATGATATTATTTTATAGTATCAGAACAACACATTTCCAATTTTTTCAGCCCGGTGTTTTATAAATTAAAGAAATTGATTGGATCGTGTTTTCAATCCACGATCTTATTTCTGTTAATTATATATATATTTTTTTTTTAACTTGAAATGAAGATATATGTGATTATGTTATAGTTGTACTATTGGAAACAAAATGGCATACTGATATTATCATTTTGTAGCATGATGCCACCTGCTGCAGTTGTAATATTTGAGACTATACACAGCAGATATCCTTCTTAAAAACTTCCCGGCCCATTATACCCAGTATCCCTGCATGCCGTTGTATAGTCTTTAATCTCGTCCAATCTTCTCAGGATCTACGCATTTTCCTCTTAGCAATATTGCAGGAAATTTAAGAGATGCGATTTTGAGTACAGGAGATTAATATTGGGGACTTTTGGCGGATTTGTCATCTGGGGCTGGGGGTGGAGGAGTGTGAGGGGTGTGATTATTGCTAATGTATCTCCGCTGCCCTCTGCTGACAAATGTGTCTCACTTATATCAATTGTTAGCCTGAAGCTGGAGAGGGCAGATTCAAGGGGCTGACCTTTATAACATATTATGACAAAGGGAACATTTCCAACTCAGAAACTGGTGTGGGTTTACTTGTCTCGGCATAGACCCTGAGTTCAAGTTACTATCAAATTAACATCAAGCAGACAGAGATATTGCTAATACAAAATGACAGAACTATGGATTCACAAGGCACTTTTCAATTGCAAATAGCATTTTTGTGGACTACTTAAATCCTGTCTTTATTTTTACACTAACACAAAATTTAATCCTCACTCTAGTATAGTTGTCCACAAAAAAAACCAATTTTGTCAAAGTATAGTTTGTGAAGAGAATTTTTTTTTTAAGAATAAGGTTCCTTGATATACTGACTAATAGATGCCAGCGGCCTCTAGCGGGATTGAACTGAAATACGGACCAGTCCTCGGTTGAACTCTAGAGCCTGGCCTATAAATAATTCAGAGGGGTTTTTGTGCAGAGTTCTTAAAGGCCTGTTGCAAGATCTTTTGTGTTTTATCACAGTTTCCAACAATAATTCAGTCCATTCTTCACTGGTCCCAACCCTGCCAGCCTCCAATTCATTACTACAGCTACTGAATTTTATTGAATTTTTTCTTCTTTTCTCTTTTTTGTCACATGAAAACTTCGATCAACTGAGCTTCCTTAATTGGAGGGATTAGACGCCATATTAAATCATGACAAACGAAATTGACTCTGTAATGAACTGTTTTTTTTTCTTTCACCAAGATATAACATAACAAACGGCATTGCTCTCCTGGATATATTGCCAAGATTTTACTGTGAGGTCAGGTGCTCTCTAAGGAGCTGAAACAATAGGCTTAGTCAATAGACCCAGTCAATAGACTCAGTCCAGTATGTTCAATACACTCCCCTTGACCTTTGACCTTAGCTTGTTTTCCTCTATGAATTTTTAATAGCGAGGCATGCAATAGGCTCAAAGAATAATCTATATTTATTCAGGCACATTATATCTTTTAGCTTAGTCAACAAACCTGAATTTGTAGGTGGTATAACCAGATTAAATATTTTGCATTTCAAAGATAGTTCATACATATTATAAGCATTATTTAAAAACCATGTGTATTGAAAGTTATTGACAAAATAATGTGCTTGGTTTAGCATTTTCTTGACATTTTAGAGGCTTTACATATCCAGGTGTATATAATACTATATTAGGATATTGTACATAAAAG
The DNA here is from genome assembly GCA_932294295.1 of Alitta virens. Taxonomy (NCBI): domain Eukaryota; kingdom Metazoa; phylum Annelida; class Polychaeta; order Phyllodocida; family Nereididae; genus Alitta; species Alitta virens. The sequence continues at coordinate 9,544,322 of OW028574.1, forward strand.
TTATTTTAACATGTGAATATATGCAATACTAATTGAGCCTTGGGTTGCTAAATTCTTTGCTAAGTCCTTGCTCAATTCCAAATCCATTGACCTTAATCCGGCTGTAACGACCCAGATAGCTTTGACAGCTGTGTTCATCAATACAGATGATACAAGCAGCCGGATAAAGGTTGCGACTTGCCTGTTGTGTTCATTTGACTGGCTTTAGCTGGAAGAATGACTTATTGGGTTATTAGATTTTGTGTTTTTCTTTTAAATGAGCATGCTTGCACCTGCCAACTCACTTGGTCAATGAACCAAAGACAGTAATCATTAATACAAACTTTTATGTACTCTTTACAATAAAATGCTCATAAATTCCCTATTTTACAACTGTGCGTAAAAGGCCTACGCATTTACAGAAACACATTTTCTGAAGGCAGAGAAAAAGTACAAAAATGTTGGATTGTGAGATGACAATCGCAGATATAGCCGCCACGATCTCAGTTCATAGTAATTGGATGGTTCTGATTTCATGACCATTCACTGAATGAACATATATTCTGTTCCGCCGCAGTTCATATTGAAATGCTGCAGAAAAAGGGGAGAAAAAAAAAGACAATCATGAAATAAATCCCATTATCTTTCTCTTATTTGTACATGTCATGAAAAGATTGCTCTCCGTTACATATCATTGAAATGAAACATAAACTGAATTAGCTTTCTCATTCACACCAATTCGCCAAGTAGTAGCACATCCACCTGTGATGCTGGATGCATGAGTTGTCAGTCGCAGGTAGCAGTTGCAGGCCTGGCGCGCGTGATGTTGCTGCAGCAGGCTAGCTGAAGCAAAAGCAAGCAAGCAGTCAGTTGATGCGGATTGGCATCACCAGCAACATCTGTGTGCCATGCCTCACTGACGCACTGGCGGAGGATTACCCTTTTTGGCTGCTGAAGATGCGGACCCTGCATTGTATTGTGATCGTCTTGTTCTTGCAGACCCTGTACGCCGGACAGAACTTAAATGATGAAGGATGGCATAATGTGCACATCAGAAGGCGAGCCAAGAAGCTGCAGATGACTGTGGATGATGTCAAGGCCCCAGAAGGTAAGCTCACTCTACCTACTTGTCTGTAGTCAGACTTACATTTAAGCATTTGTCAGTTATAGATAATAAAAATGGTCAGAGAATCATCCAAGAATTAGCATAAAACTTGCTTTTAGCGAGTGTACAAACAAACATTACGTAGGTTTTTCTTTTTTGAAAGTTGTGACACTGGAAACAGTTGGTCATGCGGGATAGTTCAAGGAACTAGGTCAGAAAATCGAATGAAATGTTGATTGTTATGAATGTCCCAGTTAATGTTGTTTTGAAAATGAAAAGTGTTTTAAATGATATAAATTTACCGCATTTACATAGTAAATTTACATCATTTCAGAATATAACGTTTTGAAATATATTCAAATTGTAGCTCGAATATTTTGATTGAACACCTGTGCATTAATCAAACAATGTTTGGGCAAAACATTCGAAATCTAAAAAGTACTGTAGGTTTTATGTTGCACCTTTTACTGTAGTCACATCAATTATAAACGGAATTATCTATTTATAGGTAGAGTGATAAGTAGGTCAGCTATTTATAGACTTGTAATCATCTTAATTGTCAGTGGATTATGATAACTCTTAGACTTGCCAATGACAGTAATCAACAAGCCAATTATAAACAACGGGACGTTTTGTGTAAAGCAGACGACTGAAGGCTTATTGAGCAGTGATTTAGAAGCTGTCTATCAGGTGGCCATAATTAATTGTGATTGACAAATGAGTTGTGTGAAGTCATCAATACTCATTAAGCAATAATGCTTCAGTCATTGCGCCTTATGAGAGCCATGAAGCTGGCACAGAACCAAATTGTTGGGTACCTCTGCGGTTGTGACGAAGTACATACATCTAAACTGCCAGTGTGTGTAATTTTAGCCGTTGGCAGTTTACGTACATGGCCAAATGTGCCACGTGCATTTTCCATGAGAAGGATAAACGCATGGTTTTTAGCTTATTATAATGAGGCAAAAACCATGCATTTATCCAAAGGCATGGAAAACGCACGTGGCACAATTGGCCATGTATCGATGTGTGATTGACCAGGTGCAAGATCTGCGATGGTAATTTAAACACTTTTGAAGTTTAGTTGGCGGATTTCATTAGCAAAGGTGTTGGGAAAAATCCGAAATACTAATTTGGAGTGCATGTATTTGTTTAGGGCTGTATGTTACATCTTGTATCATAAATGAATATATATATATATTATCAATGGTGAGCTATAAAACACGATTTGACGAGTTAGGTTTGACAGGAACCTTTTAATATTGCATGAATCAATTCATCCGAGAGAATGCCATTCTTTGAAAACGGAAAGACAGGACTGTCTGGATATGATCATATGTCTTTTTTTTTCCATACATATAATGAAAAAATTTATCTATCTGACATATCGCTGCATTGAGATTTGAATTTGCAGTTCATTCAGTTCAGTGTGGATGAACTGTGGGACATTGAATAGCTCAATTTATTTTTCATGAGATTAAGGTATTTGTTAAGGACATTCACAACCCATGAAATTGAATTGCCACACAAACAAATCAATAGACCTGTTCAAGCGTGTTCTCTCTCAACTTGTTATGAGGACTTAACCCTAAAGGCTAGCAACCACTGTAATTGGTGGTCCTTATTTCTTGGGCTCCAACCAACAGCCTTGTGGTAGCAATGTAAGCACTCTAGCCATTGGGCCCTGGTGGCTGTTAATTGGGCATCAGCTTCTGTGGTGGCCGCCAATTACAAGAGCCGTTACTTGATGACAGGCAGGATGCTTTGAGGAAATGCAGGATGACACGGCCTAATGCATGAGATTGTCCCTGCGCTCCGTGAAAATTGCACAATCCTCACATTGGAATTAATTATTGTGGTTTTATAATGAACAGCCCTTCAATAGGTTTACAGGGGATTGTTTTAATGATGAGAAGCGCTGCTCAGCCACCAAAAAAAAAGCAAAGAAAAGAGCGGATCGGTGTCTGTTGAGCCCGGCCGCTTTTGTTTCAAAATCTGCGACACTGAAGGAAAATTAGAAGTCGTGTGAAAAGGAAACGGCGTTGGATTCAGCAAGACTTTTAATCAAGAGACAAAAAAGCCAAACAGGAAACCACTAGCGCCACCCAGGGGACATGGGCGATAAAAGGCATAGTCACGTGGTAGTTCTTTGTTGCCAGTCTTCAAACATCCTCTTGTTGGTTCTAATTTGCAAACTCATGTTGACAGAAAGTTATTCCAAATACAGCCATTCTGACATGGAACTGTTGAGAGTGCTTCAAGGGTTAACCCGGAATTCTAGAAGTGCTATAACCTGGGTAGTCTCGATTGAGGCTTGCAGGAGATATGATCCTAGTCTCTGCTACTTGCCCTTGATATTATTCCTCATTTTTATTCACTTTTTTGTGAATCTTTTGTCGCTTTCCAAAGTCACAGGATATCCACCAATAGATAGAGTGGTGCTGGTATTTCCCAACTGTTGACTGCATAGCTTATTCATGGAGTGCAGTTGCTTCGGTTAAGCCACCAGTGGAGTCAGTTGTTCTGATTGAGTGGGAGTGTAGTCTTGAAGTAAGACTTGACAATTTAAGTGACAAGATGTGACTGAAGCCCAGGATAGGTCCTCATCCTAGGACTGATGCCCCTGGCTACTGCTGAAATGAAACTGTCACATGCCGCTAATCTCCGCATCTTACTTTGAGGTTTATACCACAGCTGGCCTGACAGCCCAGCCCAGCCCTGTTCAGATGCAGTCAAAAGCAAGCACATCACAAGTGGCTGCTGAGGCTGTGTTACTGATGATGTGGTCGTCTGTCAAACGGTGCATTGATGGCACAGATTCTTGGCACCTCTAACTCCAGGGGCTTGTCAGTGTAATGGTCCCCAGGATACCAGTTATGGATTTCAATCAGCAGAAATAGTTCGTGGAAATGTGTGCAGCACAAATAGCAGGGCAGGACGGAATGTCGAGAAGTCACTTTAGCTGCTCGTACGCTGTAAACTATTCCGAGTAGCAGTTCATTTGTCTACATTGGAAATGCAAGAATTATGCTGTTTTAAAACAAATAAGAAATCAATTTAATCAAATTATAAACGGAAAAGCAACTTTCCATGTAATAATGTGACCAACCAACCAACCAACCAAACAACCAACCAACCAACCAAACAACCAACCCAGCAAAGACACAAAACTAGCCAACCAAGGACTGGGAAACTCTGAAGGCTGCCTATTTGAATGCCAGCCATATTGTTTGCCCGTTACTTTTCTGTCTCTAGCCTGAGATTGAACGTCCTTTCATTCTGGCACCCATGAGCATACAAGGCATTCACCTGAAGCTAATTTCATGAGACAATGACAGAGTTTTTCATTTGAACACAGCGGAATTCAATAAAGACATCTCGCGTGGAAAATGAAGAGGGATGAAGAAGGCGACTGTAGGTGTGTGATGGGATGGGCGTCATGAGATGAAACTGCTGCTGCTGCTGATGATGCAGAAGATGGCTGGAGATAGGATGGTCTTTGCTGCTAGGCAACTCTTGATGATGATGATAAAGGAGGAGGAGTAGGAGGATGACAACTCATGATGATGATGGAGGCAGGAAGAGGAGGAGAAGCAGGAAGACAACTCACGATGAGGAGGAGGAGCAGGGAGAGGAGGAGGAGGAGGAGGAGGAGGAGGAGGAGGAGGAGGAGGAGGAGGAGGAGGAGGAGGAGGAGGAGCCACTAGTGTATATAGCCTGTGTCTTACGCTTTACACACAATCCAAGTCCTTGGAGACCAAATTTAATGTATTTCGGGCTGTGTTTTTTGGCAAAACTTTGTCATGTATTCACCCACTTGATATGAGCCACTCAACCATGTATATTGGTGCAATGTTTTGAGGTAATTAAACAAAACATTGTCCATAACTGCAATTAATTAACGTTAATTTGCTACTATAACCACCAGACTGTGTGCAATGTGCATGTTTTGGGATAAAACCACTTGACAGTCCGCCAGACATGTGACAAACCAACTGGAAATAATATGACATAAGTGCTCGTAATGGCGCCGTTTACCTTTGAATGACACTGTATTTTGATGACGCATTTGTACAAATTGCATTGAGCAATGACATGTTCATAGTTGGTGTGTTTTGTGCACTCTTTATCTTGTTGGCTGAACACCTTGCTGCAAGATGTCAATATTTTCCTTTTTTTCTTCTTGTGATGCTTGTGTCACCAGTTTGATTTATTGGTTGAGCTTAATCAGCCGCAAAGACATGTTACAGAAATATTTAGCATGAAGCCAGGCAGAACAGACATAAGTGAGAGTCATGCTCATACTTTGCATGTTTTATGAATGTTTCATGCTGTAGTGTTGAGCAGAAATCACTCTCGAATAAAATATGCAGTTCTGTCTGTGCTGGTGGTAACACATATGGTGGTAGGTAGGTAGTTATTGATTTACAAAGTTGACAATGTTTTAATCTACACAAACGGCGCTATATGTGAATGTGGCGTTCCTCAGGGAGTGTGCATGTTGCCTGGCCCTATCAGATCTCAGTCTGAGTCTGGCAATAGTTGTCCTAGATAAGGAGTCCGGAAAATAACAATTGTAATGGCTCTTTGATTGGTACACATCGTTGTGATCAGATTATACCAAATACAGATGCAGGAAATCAGTCGCTAAAGTAGTTTAGTGGGAGACAGTTGTCCTGCAGTGAGTCAAAGAACTTGTTTAGTCACTCCTTGGTACATTGATAAGACTGAAGAAGGACTAAATGCAAAAGAGTCCTCACATGAATATTAGAACTGTCTTAACTGTCTTGGTACATTGTGTATGAATGGCCACAAAGTGATTATGCAGTCAGTGCAAAGCTCCAGCAACGTCCAGCTGCAGTTAGTTTAATTAAAAACGGCCTGTCAAATTGAAACTAGACAAAGCGGTCAAAGTTGGCTACTCAAAACCGGATCTAAAGTACAATATTTATGATATATTAGATTAATTTCTTACATTTACCAAGGTTTATATTTATCTGGTGACAGATGTAAGCCGACTATTAGCTATAGAAGTGGACAGAAGCAGCTGGCTTTGGCATGTTTAGACCACAGCCAGGTACAGGTCGCTACAGACAGCTAGAGTCGACCGTATTTTATGAAACTAACTGTATGTCCAGCTCCTGTCGAAGTGGGTGGGTCATTGTTCATGCCACCAGAGGGAACTAACAAGATAAGTGCGAGGCTTAAACTGTCTTGTCATGGGGGCCGCTTTGCTCCTAGATGCAATTATCACAAATACCGCTGCATCAATCCTCCACTCTCCCAGGCAAAGCTCAAATTAGTTTATTCCTCAGTCTTTAGGCTTCGCATGGCCAGATTGCAGCTCTGTCTAATGTGCTTCTAAAATCCAAGCTCGGTCTGCTTAGGTCTATTGATTAGTGATTGGCTACAGAAGAGAAGTGGCTTACAACCCAGGTCAGTGTGGACTCACATCCCCGCCACAGATATGGACTGGAGGGCTCCGAATAGTCATGGAGGTTTCCTTGGAGGTTATATTTGTCATGAGGATCCTCCAAAGTTATAGGTAGGAATGATCTATTATAGCAGAGTGAAGTCATTGGGTCTTTATCTCTCATACTAGCACCGACTTTTTTCCCCCAGATTTATTATAGATATTATACAATCTTATGTGGGGGACGGTGAGGGTGTCACATCCTAATAACATTAAACTGAAAATTATTTGTTCTTCATGTTATTACTTTGTCAATTGTACAATTTTTTTTTTTTGTCTTTAACATCTATAACTGTTACTGTTGTTAAATGAACCAGATATAAATAATTTTTTCAGATAATATTAGCTTTCCCTTTGCCGTATTATAGAGAATTGTTTTTATTCTCGAAAGAGATGGCTGCTGTTTTTTTTGTGTAGTTTGTGTGTGTGAGTTTTTAGATGTTTTTATCGTGGAGGTATGTCTAATGAAATCGATTTGTCAGAAGAATGCATCTATTTGAAGATAAGAAACATCCCCTCGACATATCAAACGCTTCGGCAGTAAAGGGAGTTGAATCGAAGATGGAAGCCATACTAGGCTTCCCAGATTTCATCTTACCGGAAGTAACAAACACACCTGCCCTCTGGTGTCAGAATCGTGACAAACTGCAGTGCCCTCTGTCGTCACTGTGACGTATGATGAGGAATTGTGTCATTGGCGCGTGCGTGGCATGAAATGTAATATGACACATTTCTCAGACACATTTCACATTTAGCAGACGTATTTCACATTTAGCAGACACATTTCGCATTTAGCAACGATCCAGAGCGACCTCTTGACAAGAAAACTATTCAGCAAAATGATTTACTCCAGAGCACGAGGCATAAATCACGGCACCAAGCATTTGCATGGCCTTTTAGGGATAGAACAGTTTGCTGAGATTGCATTAAGCAATTTATGCAATTTTGCAACAGTCAGAAAAACAATACCATGACTAATATGCCATTAGGCTTATGAACTTCAACTATGTCAGTGTAAATGATGTAACCATGCTCATCAAAAGATGTTAGTCTGTCTGAAATAGCATAAAAACTGTATCTGTCAACTGAAGCTATTGTTTATTGATGTGGATGTCTGAATCTATCTTAAATATGACAGCCACAAAGGATGACATTTAATATTGTGTAATTCTGATTATAAACATACATGGCCAATTGTGCCATGTGCATTTTCCATGCGTTTGGATAAACGCATGGAAAACCCATGGTTTTTGCATCATTATAATTAGCTAAAAACCATGCATTTTCCATGCGTTTATCCTTCTCATGGAACACGCATGTGGCACATTTGGCCATGTACTTTGACCTCCATACGCCCATCGCGATGTCACTCCACATGAAATGAAAATCCGCGCAAGTTGTCAGCAAGGAGAAGCAATGTTGTTCTTTCTCTCCTGTGACAAAGCAGTGCAAGCAATGCTCCCAATTACATAATGAGCATGTCTTGTCTCTCCCTAATGCCCATGAAAGACCCGTTCTTGCAGGCCAATACAAAACCCCTGCTGCCGCTGGGGACCTCATTGTTTATAGCCAAGAGCATCATTTCTGATTAAAGCATTACATGAGGAAGCTATATTGTGGCGAACTGCTCACCGTTCATTGGTAGTTCAAAGAGCTTTGCTGAGGCAGGATGACAGCAGGAGGGGATTGATACTTGGTCATCATGCACTGTTTGGGGGGAAGGGGGGGGGGTATACTCAGGGTAGAGGGGGTTGAGGAAATGTGGGAGTGAGGAATAGAGGGGTTAGGAACATCTGATGGTAGGATAATATCAATTCAGCAAATATGGGAATTTCATGAAGCGAGCATTTCGGTATATCGGAAGTATCTTGAAGAGAGAAAGCAACGTAGTTAGTATCATGGAGAAAATGACTGAAGATTGGAATATCATGAAGAAATAAATGATCAGAAATTACAGGAAGGGAGGATGTTAGAACATTACATGGAAAATAGTAATGGTTATAATTCAGGACTATTGAGTAATGACGTAGCATTTGAGTAATAAGTTATAATTGACCTTTCAGAAATGATTTATAATTGACATTTTAGAAGGGGCAGAGAGATGCAGAGATGTGTTTTTTTACTAAATTCAATTACCGAAGAGCTGGGAATCAATTTCTTGGCTAATATGCTTATTATTTTAGCTCTTACGAATATAACTCATTTACTTTAAAGATTGCAATCTGAATGGTACATCATTTCGGAATACATTTGGTAACACAACATATTAAACATGATTCCTGGCTGCTCAAATGACATTGAATAATGTGAAAAAGGTTGCTAGGGGATGAAATTACACACGTGTGTTATTACCGAAATTAGCTCTTCTTGTTGAATGCTGAGAATGTAAGAAGAATCTAGGTGGAGATCCCGTGATGGAATTTAATTTCATTTGGTTTATTTCCAATTGGTAAATAATAGAAACAGGTTTATTTTACTCAGTGCAGACGGGTTACTGTGCTTGATGTTATATATATTTATAAATCGCTTACAAAGGCTTCTAACCATTGCGGCAAGGATTGTTGCAGGTCAACATGTCATATAACCCCAGTTCTGCGTGACCTCTATTGGCTACCTTTGCAGCAGCGAATAACATTCAAGATTGCTGCTTGTGTTTAAGTGTAAATCCCTTTCACACGTCACAGTACTGTCAAGGACCGAGCGTTTGGTACTGTTGGGCCACGCATCTGGAACGACCTACCACCTGATCTCAGAGCAAGTACCTCACAGGACGCTTTAAAATCAAAGTTGAAGATCTGTAAAGTGATTCAGAGCAGTTTTTTTTATGTATGAACGTTTTATAAAATACATTTTTATTATTATTTTTTATATATGTTCACTACGATAGGGGTATTATTGTGTGAATGTACTTTTAGGGTTCAGAATAATGCCCTTGATTGTGGGTGCAATTTGGGGTTAACTGAGTCGGAATGACCTAATTTGTAATAACGGCTGAGTTCAGCAACTTAAGAGACATGTGCACCCACACCAGTGCCCTTCGGCGTGTTTGAAGTGTAAGTCCCTTGGTGCCACTGGCATCTCACAGTCTCAGCCACTGGCAGTCACAGCTGCAGCAGCAGCAGCAGCAGCAGCAGCCTTGATCAATGATGCGGGGCTGCTGCCTCTGATGGAGGTCCAGCATCTGTTGTCTTGAATCGTGCTACAAATCTTCCCCAATCTCTTCCTTGCTCCATAGTGTGGCTGCTCAGTCCTTGGTCGCTGGAGGCCGGCTCTGAAATCACCTGAAGATGCGACGAGACAACAGTATCAGTAGCAGCAGCAGCAGCAGTAGCAGTAGCAGTAGCAGTAGCAGCAGCAGCAGGATTAGAGCTTCAAAAGCAACCTCCCATTCTGCGAAACTGTAGAAGCATCACCAGCTTCACTCTGCTCTCTCTCCGTGACTTTGTTGTTTTTAAAGGAAAAATGTGTTAATCCGTTTCGTCTGTCATTCCTCGTTGTGAAAGAACTTGACTGAGATTGGCGATAAGAAAAGCAGAAATCCCAGACATGATTGAACGAAATGGAAAAGATGGAAAGATCATATGAAATAGTCTTGAGGGAATAGAACAAAAATGAGACAATCTTGAGAATATTTTGACGATTTCAATTCGTATGTGACATTGAGGTCTTTGATGAATTTATAACTATTAATAATATTTATATTTAATGCAAGCGAATACAAGATCATAGAACAATGTCTCACATTTAAAACGAGCTGGCATTATCTTTGATTTTACTAAATGTTTTTATTTGAACTGCATAAGTTATTGCTATTGATGTCATAAATAACATTCAAATATGCAGTGGTTTTGCATTGCTGTGTGTACAGATGATAGCAACACTTAACACTGGAGAAATATGTGCTTATAGATTATTGGGCACCTGCTTTGTGTTGATAGTCCACTCATAGTTTATGCATGTAATAACAACTGAAGGTACACAGCTGTGTGTTGGCTGAATAGACCAAGATATTTGATCTTATGTACTGTATACATGAATATACTGTGCCCGTTTTCTCTCTTCTGTTTGGCAGTGATGCTAAGACACAGTAAATATTGTTTGGTTTCGTGTGGCAAGTATGCTATAAACGTCAATTGTCCAGAGTGCTTAATTTTGACCAAGTCAATGTTAGATGTTATGGCTTCAAATGGCCACATTTGTGTATGTATAAGTCATCTTATATGACAAGCTGTTAGAGGCAGACATAATGATAAGGTTATAAGGCTTGGGGTCGACGCCAAGTTACATATATACTGTACCATGGATGGGGTCTTTTTCATGCCAGCATAGACACCGAGCACAAGGCACCACCGATTTAAAGTCCGATATCCTGCTGAGACTTAGCTCATGAAAAGTACCCTGTCTGGGATCGGAATCCGTGACTTAAGCCTTAACCACTAGGCCACTCATCTGCTTTGTGTTCATTCAGCTGTACATCTTTTATAGATTACATAATGTACATACCCTGTGTGGGATGCATGACTCAATTCTCTAAGCTTCCAAATATTATCGCAATCAGCCATCAATAACTGGAGACCTTCTACCACAGCCGGCTGCAGCAGAATTGTTTTCAATGAATCATTTCCATGTGGCTAGCGATGACTGGAGTCCATTTGTATTGGCAGCGGCAGGAAGTGCAATGAACGACTTGGCACCCTGGTGATCGAGGGGAGGAACTGGAATCAAGGTGCCAGGAAAACCCAGTGCCCAGAGGTCTGTGCGGAGAATTCGTTTAGGAAGATCATAACATGTTCTTAGACACGCAATGCTATGATTGGCAGGGAAACTGAGGAATTGCAACTGCCTATTGTGACTTCTTAAACAGTCACATTCATTCATAAAGCATCAATACTCTAATTCTGCAAATGATATTACAGCTGCTACTCTACGCGGAAGTTGGTTAATTGGAGAGGAGGCGGAAGTCCTCACGATCATTGCACCAGTCTTATAATCCAAGGCTGGCGTCTTAGTCTGGTCGTGTGATGTGTGCTTTTCCTCCTTGACGGGTCTCCTGCACCTGCCTCACATTCAGCGTCTGCAACAGAGCATTAGCTGAGAGCAACTGGCGGTAATTGTTGATTGGGAACAGAGTAGATAGTAGCAGTTGGGCTGCTGGGGGTTTGCTGTCTCTAGATGAACTCTTATTAGGAAATGGTTGGATAGGATTTATTTTATGGTACAGTTAGTTTCATTAAAAACAGCCCGTCAAATTGAACCTAGACAAAGCTAGTAACCTTTGCTACCTGCCACTGAACGGAACTGTCTGGCTATAGCTGGTTACTCAAAACCGGAACTAAAAGGACATGTAGCACTATTCAGTGTATAATCTTTTGTTGAAAAGATGCATGTCTATCGTACATACATATTTATGATATATAAGTGGAATTTTAGGTGAATGTTTTACATTTAGCGAAGTTTATATTTTTCAGTAGTGGTAGGTGTAAGCCGACTATAAGCTAGGAGTAGACAGAAGTGGCTGGCTTAAGCCAGTTATAGCTACATCAAGGAATAGGTTGCTGCATATTTTATGAAACTAACTGTGGATGTCTTGGGTAATGCATTTATTGGTTAGTTTAGTCCTGACTCTGAATGATTAATAATAGGCGAGTCAATTGTTAGTTAACAGTATACTGTTGATGCTAAATTATCAATCGGACTGTCAGTCTTCATTTTGGAGCCATTACCAATGGCTAAGCCCAGACAGTTCATTGTTCTCACAGTCTTATTCTAAACAATGACTTGAGTGCTATGCTGACAAGTATGTCTGTGTCTGCAATGGTGGCTGAGCTTTTAACTCCTTGTACAGTTCTTCTTTTCTTGGATGCTGTTGTGAGATTTCTATTTACTCTGCTGTTTGCATCTGCTTGTTTGGCCATTTACTAATCCCACTGTTTTTTGTGGCGTATGTCGTGAGATTGACCCGCGTAAGTGAAGGTTACACTCCACCTCCCTGATGTACTCCGCACTCAAGTTGTAGACAGCTAAGTTGTGGAGTGGTAAACCATTGTGAAGTATAGAGGCATTGCACAGACTATTGCTGCTTATATGGACAAGTTGTTATTGCCAACTTACAGATAGCAGCAGAGCATCAGTCATTGGCACATATTATGCATTTGTGTGTTGATGCTGTTTGTAGGACCATGGTGATGCATACATCTAGGGTGCACCGGCAAAGCAATGTATTCAGCACATTGGCTGGGGACATTGAGGCAAGACATTGGTGTAGGCCTATAGGAAAAAACAGCTGGGCAATGTACATTGAGCCATCATGGATGTCATTGAGTGATAGGCTGGGTGATGCTGGACGCGGTCAGTGTTGTGTGGTCAGTGTTGGGCAAATGTTTACAGGTGATGCGGGGACTCAAGATGCTGACAATGAGCCCCTTTTATGTGACGTGTAAACAGGACAGTGACAATCAGTTGCATTGTTCTCTGTTTGCCCTCACATCAGCGCCCCCTGGCGACTGCACCCCCATTGTTCATTGAGTGTAGGGGAACAGGAGAGTCAAAGCTACAGCCACATCTGAGCTCTGCTGGCAGCCATGTCTATTTACACACGGGTTAACTTGTGTTGCAGTAACCAGATTAATCTTGCACCTTTCCACACCTGTATGCCTTTGACGCAGATCCTTCGCCTTTCATGCTCCACTGTTTTTTTTTCTCTCTCTCTTTTCTTCTCTCACATATTCAAAGTGGGCTTTGTTATTTCCCGAGGCGATTAGGCCTAAACGGAGAAGCCATAGAAGTGCTTTATAAGATATTCCGTCTTCATTTCTTTGTTCAGGAAATTAAATGTTGGCGAAATCTATGTTGATGGTGTACGTCATTCAGTATTGAATTGGCATGTCACACAAGGGCTTCACTAGAAAGTATTCCTTGTCTGAATTTTAGTGATAGTCTTATTCCTCTTATTCCGGGTTGTATCTCGAGGACAGCCTTTAAACTGATTCCCATATTGAAGCTGCGGCATCACATGGCACAGATCGTATGACAAATAAGGATCACAGTCCAAGTGCCGTGGCAGTACAGTTAGTTTCATAAAATACGGTTGACTCTAGCTGTCTGTAGAAAACTTTACCTGGCTGTGGTCTAAACATGCAAAAGCCAGCTGCTTCTGTCCGCTTCTATAGCTAATAGTCGGCTTACATCTATCACCAGATAAATATAAACCTTGGTAAATGTAAGAAATTAATCAAATATATCATAAATGTGTACTTTTAGGTCCAGTTTTGAGTAGCCAGCTATGATAGCTTTGTCTAGGTTCAATTTGACAGCCGTTTTTAATGAAACTAACTGTAGCAACATTATGTGGACAGTCTGAGCATATCTGCATTACATCTGACTCTAGTGATCTTTTTCAAGAATACAACGTTCTTTAATTACATTGTGTAATTTCGACTGGCACCATCATATTGCCAAAGTAATTTCTCTGGCAACTCTGGAACTTCATCAATCAACAAGGCCAATACTGGAGGTGTTCATGCATCTGTGTACCCTTGCATGATGTTGTGATGAATTCTGCAATTCATATTCAAATTCCACTCTGAGGATTGGCGCAGGTAATTGAAGTCTTTCATTGAATGTACTCACGTGTTGTCATGAATAAAACCTCTATATTTCCTTTGGAGCGATAATGTCAGTGGTAAACACAAGAAGGGCTACTCAGTCTGATTTGGCAAAGGAGATGGCTTGCTCTAGCCTCTTAGTCAAGTTGGGGCCATCAATATGTATGGTCAGAAGAAAGCCAATATGCCTAGGGCCAGCTCAGCAATCAGCCACGGTGCCAATATAAGATTCATGGCGGCTCTGCAGCTGTTTAGGCCCTCGGCTTCTGCAGCCTGGTTGTGCCCAAGCATCAGAGGTTGCTTACCTGTCAGGGATGTCATTAGCGCGGGTCCAAAGTCACAGCAGCATCAGCAGCAGCAGCAGCAGTAGTGGATGGCACAAAAGAAATCTAGAGATAGCGGTGGCAAATCCCCTCCCATTCCCAAATGCTGTCTGCTGGTGTCAGAGGCTGATGTCTGGTCTAACACAATGGTCACAATATCATTCAGAGCTGGTGTCAGAGGCACACATTGAAAAGGAAAGGCACAGAAGTATCCAATGCACACAGTTAACCATCATGATGAGCAATAACAGAAACACCCTTCTTCATGGACCTATATCCAGCAGAATACCTCAGGAATGATTGAGTTAATCATCTAGATATGCCATGACTGCCTATGACTTCCCTCAACTAATGATGACTAATGAAACATGCACGTCATTTATCCCTCTAGTTTTCTGTCTATTACTGCAATTACTGCGAAAATTAATGACTGGGGTTGCAATTGGTCTGTGGTTCAATGGCCTCAGTGGTTCTGTTATTGTCTGGAGATATTGCCCAAGATAGTGAACTGATGATGTAAACTCACTAATTAGAAGAAGCTTTTATGGCTCAAACCAAGAAAACAGCAACAAATAAACAACTACCAGAAGATTCCAGCGGAAAGTTTTGTCACAGAATGAAGCAATGCATTTAAATCTGCCCTTGCCGATGGAGCTGGCCACAAAACCAATGCTAATATCTAGCATCAGGATTCGCGTGGCCTTGATTTTTCAGCAGTTCTTAATGTTTTCATAAGTGCAGGATTAATGCAATGCCGGAAGTAATTGGATGACTCTCATAGCAAAATGTTCCAGCAATGATCTGCAACGATGTTACTCAATGCGGTTTGTCGTGGTTGCCTAAAAGCTAAATCTGATGAGATGCGAGACAATTCTCTTCCCGCAGCTTGTGAATTGGGGAATTTACAGCTTGCATAGATGGGGTACCGACTGCAGCTGTCACTGTTGTATGTTGTACTATGAGTTTGTTTAGGGCATGTCAGTAGCTTGTCACCCAGACTATTTGACAACTGTATTCATTCGTGGTTAGGGCTGGACTAGTCAGGCTGCAAGCGCACTCACTGGGGTGTGACAATCCCAACAGTGTTGCTGGTGGTGCTGTTCTGCTGCTGCTGCTGCTGGGGGTAGGAACCAGGCATGCCACAGTAGCGACCAGAGCATGTTAAGTGAAGCAGAGCCACAGCGCGGAAGTGACAGTGTGGGGCTTTGACACTGACAAATGGCTGTAATAATGAACGTGGCTGGCATCACATGACATGCCACTCATCAAAGACCGTGATCGGCCCCCGAACTCCCAGCAACACCAGTCTAAGTCTAAGGACTAAATGTTTCAAGTGTTTTTGATGCTGCAGCCTCACGGCCTGAGATAACTGTTCGGGAAACTGCTTTGTGACCCCCCTTGGGACCAGGGGCAGGTGTTTTCTACTTGTGTTAAAAACACAGTGAGAAGAGGAGAAAAGGGGGGGGGGGGGAGGGGTGAAGAGGATTCTTTGATTCTAAAAATACTGCATCTGTTGTCTCCGGTGCTATTTCAGGAACCTTTTTTTGTCGAGTCAGCGTTTCTTTTAATCAGCTGTATCAATTTACTGCTGAGTCTGTTTGATACAAAAATGATGGGTTAAAGTTGACTTTAAATAATAAACTGGCAGTTATCATTATACTATACAGCGCGGTTGCACTGTTGTTGACAGTAGATGTGGTGTCTCAATATGGTCATCTCATCATTACGTCTGTCTCTGGCCGCTCTGATTGCTGGCCGTCTAAGGCAGAGCTGACCAAGCTTAATCCAAGCACAGTTAAAACGATACATTGCAAAATGATATTAAACTTTTCCTTTAAAAGTATCCTGAAAGAGCTCAACTAAAGCTTGAAGTGAAGCTTTAATATTGGTCACCAGTGAGCCGGTGGGTGACCAGTGCAGTTGGCTGAAGTTGCAGAGGAGCAGAGGCCTAGCAATCGGTGTTTAGATGGTCGGGTATAATGTGTCACAGTGTATCTGGGATGGAGATGCGGCCCCACACTGGACAAACAGACTGGCCATCCCTAGATCTGAAGCAGGAGGCTGACAAACACAACTGACCTTTGCTTCTCTCCAAGATGTGACAATATGGAGTACCGCAGGGCGCTTCTCTCCGCCCTATATATTTTTCCATTAGTGTTATTTAACCTCACCTTACTTTGTGTGTTTAGTCTGGCTCCTCAAATTGACCAAGGCTATGATTGATTTACTCGGTTTGATTTGCACCATATGCAATCTTGGCTGTAGTTGAGTCTAGTACTATATTTAATACTGCATATCTTTATTTATCGTGTGGAACTTGGAATGGCCAGGCTATTAAGATATATATAATTAACACCGGCTAGTATCTTTGTTATTCTTTCTGTTGTTAATCAAACTAAATTGTCAAAGCGATATATTTTTACTTTACGTGTCACTCAAACTGCAAATTGACCGGTCATCAGAGCCTCAACTTGATAAATTTGTTTACTCGCAGTGAGAGATGAAAAATAAATCTGAATATCTCTTGGCATTGCCACTATGAATTATGTCATGACCACTGAAATATTAATAGAGCCACACACCTCACGATGAAGTAACCAAGTACATTTGCCACAAGTAAGTTTGCCTCATGTATCCATCACAGAGGTCAGTGACCAGTGGAGACAAGACCTGTCGTGAGTGATGCATCATGGTCTTGGTGGCATTTGCTTATAAACTCACTCTGTGCCTTTTAAGCCCTCCCTGCACTCTGTTTTCCTTGCCACAGGTGCAAGATGGATGACGGAAAATTAAGGTCAAATTGTCGCTGAATTATTTAGGCTGCCAGCGCATCACTTGACGGTTGTTGGATTAAGTCAAATGCGCCATTCGGCAGCTCGGTCGATTGCTTAATTTGTGGCACCAGCAATTGGTTGCTGATGAGACGATGGTGGCGAGGTGGTACAAAGATGAGCAGGTTGCAGG
This sequence comes from Alitta virens, assembly GCA_932294295.1. Taxonomy (NCBI): domain Eukaryota; kingdom Metazoa; phylum Annelida; class Polychaeta; order Phyllodocida; family Nereididae; genus Alitta; species Alitta virens. The sequence continues at coordinate 9,561,770 of OW028574.1, forward strand.
TGGTGAAATGAAAGAGCAGTGCAGTGAAATAACAATCACAGGCGAGTTGTATAAAGATGGGTTGTGCTTGAATACCATAGATTTAGTGGATGCAAGCAAGCAAGATGGATAGATAGATTGATATATTTATGGACAGATAGATAGATAGTAAGGCTACGTGAGCCACATGAGATACATGTTTCCAATTGAGAGGAATTCATACTCATCCATAATACACATGCAGACAGCAGCTAGTATATTTGCCTTGGCCTTTTTAGGATGGAGCCGCAAGTTTTTTTTTGTGTTGAGCGGCGGTGGCAGGGACATGATTGGCTGTCGGACCAGTGAGTGATTGTAGTTTCACAGGGACTGACAGCCATTGGCCACTCATGTTGGATCCGGGGTGGATCCTGCGGGGGGAACCTGGGGTTAGAGAGGGGGAGCTCTGGGTGGCTGCTGTGCCTCCTGCTTATTTTTCATGTTCTTGTTTTGGCACTGGTGTCACACGCCATTCCGGATGGAGAGAGCTGCCATCCTCTTCATTGCGCCATGATGAATGACTTTAGCAACTGATTAGATTTTTTACATGATGAATTCCACTCTAGCAGGCATGTCAGCCAGCCAGCCCCACCTCCCACCCTCCCTCTGTACTCTCTGTACTCTCATTGTACCCTCTGTGTTGGTCTATTATCCAGCAGGTTTTTTTTTGCATGTTCATGCTTAATATCCAGGCAAGCATGAATCAGTCTATGATGAGCTAACGTTGTTAATGAAGTCATTTATTTTGAGGAAGTGTTGCTATTACCAGGAATAGGCCTTGTCACTGAATGAACTCTAAAATGGGGATCTAGTGCATTTGTCTATCTCTGTCTTGTGGTATTGTCTGTGTTTCTGTAATTCGCTCTATACTGTCTTTTATTTTGGGATGAGCTGGGATCCTCAATCTCACCCATTAGTGTCTGTTGTTTCTGGTGGACACTTGTTAGCAAAATGGCAGCTACCTGTGGGTGTCGTGTATGTTCTACCATGCCTCATGCAACATGTCCGACAAGTTCTCACGGAGCACATGCATGAAATGCCCGAATTTTGCTGTTGATTAAATTTTACGAAACACCCATATGCCCGCAGCCATCAGACACACGGGGGAATTCAATTTACAGCTCATTGCAAAAATCCCAATTAAAGATGCAGTGCGAACTGGCTTATGGGAAGGAAACATGTTGCAGCTCGAGGCAACTCCACCTTTAATGCCTCATCTGACACTTTGCAGATGCACAGCTCATCCTGGGGACATCTCAAGAAACTGAAAGGAACATGGCATACAATATGAAGTATGAAGTACAATATAAGTACACATTCTGTCCATAGAAAATACTTGATGGACAATTTCAGAACATGGCACAATTCTGATATTACCCTCATGTGCCATTGTGCCATGCTGATGCCCTACAATGGGTTGTGTGCTTTTGGGTATTCGATGCAACCCAAGAGGATGAGAGGACCTCTGTTGTAATGCACATGGAGCATCCCACATCACATTCAGCTATATCTGCATCCATTGACCTGCATCAGCAACCGTGTACCCAGAGCAGCACAATGTATGAATGGCAAAGGGACCTAGATAGAAACACCCAGTACAGCGATGCATGTGTCAATTGTGAAGGTCATTGTCAAGGTTACAAAGGGGTTAGTGGTCACATTCAAGTGCCCTACTCACAGTGCATCCGCTGTTTGATGTTGAATGTTTGATGGTCAAAAATGGGATTGCGTTCTGAACTGCAGGTATTGCTAAATGTGTAAGGGGGTTTATGGGGAAAATCATTATGATGTAAAAGGCAACGAGTGCATTAAGAAGAAATGTGAACTCATGGACACTGGTGATCTTCACCAACAACTGGGTTTAAAAGCATAAGTGGGTAGCTATTGTTGGCCCGAAATTTATTGTCTTGACTAAGCTGTAAAAACAAATTTGATTGGTCATGTACCTTAGCAATCTGAAGTTGTTGAAAAAGCCTTCATTGTACATTGAGAACAAAATTTAACAAAAGTTGTACAAAGGTAACTGTTACTCGCTAAATGCATGGTGTCTCATTTCCATACTGCAGACATATCTAGTAATTCGTATGGCAGATGGGCTGTAAACATGCAATCTATGTAATCCATGTATGTCAATGTGTTGTGTTGGTGTCTTCCTTCAACTGATTACACAGCTGTGCATGATCCTGATGGTATGCAGACCACCATATCATGCATGTCGTATGGTGATGGACATCATGTAAAGACTGTCATGTGATACATCATGCTTCTGCTAACAAATTAAGCACTGAGGCAGGAGAGGCCCTTTAGCTGCATGTGGTGGGCAGTGTCTTGTTGCTCTGGGGCCTTGGGTGTCCAGGACTACAGAACAACAACTTGGTAGTTTGGGAATGTCTATCATATTGGCTCTATATCCAAGCAACATTTGTGAATGTACAATGTATGATGGTTGGAATGTGATCAGTTCTGAATAGTTGGTGCTATAGTTAGTTCTTTATAATGGAGATACAAGTTGCAAGATTTCTCCAGTACTGGTGCACCAGACTGTTTCGTGGCGTCATGCAGCATTAAGCAGGCAATTCCAGTCAAATTGGTTGAGGCCTAGGAGCCATGCATGTTTATGGAAAGTAGGAAGAAGCAGAGGTCTTGTGTCGCGCATTACGATGACACATTGTGACACAGTCTGCCTCTGTCTGACAACCTGAGACTAGGGAGAAAGATAAGGCATTTTGTGACTCCATAAGGATGATGCTTTGTAGCTGGGGGCTGGCTGCCTGTATTGCCTGCATTGTACAAGTGGACCAGACTGCCATAATGTGATTAGGCATATTGTCAGGAGCATGGCTGATGGATGAGGTGAGAGGGATGGCGACCTCTTGCCTCAGCAGCTGACGGCATCCATGAAGTCCTCAAACTATACACGCCAAGGCTTAGCAGCTGCAGCACATTGATGGACTCTGGCTTCAGAGGTTGCAGGAATACATCCCTCCTTTCCCATCTGTGGCATCCCGCATCCAAATAAGTCCATATGTCAGGGTGGTGAGTGCTGCCAAGACAGCCTGCAAATACCTTGTCAAATACCTTATCAAATAACTTGTCATAACTGTGGCGTTGATGGGGCATACTGTATCTCGTGGAGTGCTATCACTTATGGATGTATAGATACACTAGATGTCTCTGACTTTATAAGGAATCTCTTCAACCTCTCGAAAGTGCTCACTATGGCAACATTCTAATGTAAGCGGCTTGACTCTCATACTGCACCATAAATGTGTGGTTTACAAGTGACGTATCAGTCAAAACATAGATTCTTTGTGAGTCTGCACTTGATGCATCACTGCCCATCAATGCAATTTTATTTTCACAGCTGCACCGCAATATAACAAGCCCCGCTAGTGGAAATGTAAACAAAGGAGAAGTAAGGTGCAAACTGGATGTTACTGCAAGTGATTTCTTGGCCAGGGGGTGTTTCTGGGCTATGTTCATACAGATCTATTCACTGGAATTGATTCACATGTTTTTATTTCGTTTATCAAATGATTTTTCTGAGAGTTTTCTTTATGGATCTCTTCTAAACGTTTTGCTCTAAAATTTGGACCGATAAAAAAAGGTTCTCTATTACGGACAAAATTAAACTGATATTGATCATGCAGAAAAGATAAATCTGCTATTTAATCTTATTTTAATCTTTAAAGAAGTCATATTTAATCATGGTTTCGTTACTTTGCAATTTCCAGAGTGCTCGATTTTAGAGTAAAAATGGGTAGTACGGAGTAATGGATCCATAACTGGCGTTAGATAAACATTTGTTAATTTAGCTTGAACTATAGCCTACAGTGCACACTGAGGTTGGCGCTTTGTTAGTGTAATTCTAAATATAGGCTCCATTGAAAGTTATGCCAAAAGCATTGTCTCCTAATGCCAGATAACACAGACTGATACAGCAGAACCTCCCCAGGTGGCCACTTTATTAATAAGACAATTCACAATAAAACCGGCACTTTTTGGATTCAAGGAATTTTTTCCCAATGCAATAACATCGCTAATTAAATTACCCTAAGAGTAGAACCACAAATTATGGGGAAATTATAGATAATGATAAAAGGCTCTGGTATATATCATACATCTGTGTCCACTTCTGAAGTCGTACTATGAAAATAGAAGAGAGAAAAAGGAATACAAGTGTCCATAGTGAACAGAGTGCTAATATCAAGCACCTGACAAAAATGTACACAACAGACCTAAATAAGGGACCATCAGGCGAGGTTATTTAAACATCACAAATCCTTCATATAACCTTCAACTTTACAGTGATGAGAATGAATGGTCAGGTTTAATTTCAAATACACTGTACCATTTGAAATCATTCATTGCGCGCAGTACATCGTATTTGTATTTAAACTATGTTCTCACCAACCTTACATCAGCAACCCTAAACCATAAATATAATATTATATTCAAGGTTCAAGATTCGAGGGCATCTTGTTTGGCAGATGAATAACCAGTGTTCCAATTGCTATAAATGATACACTGTATAGTCAAATGTAAGTGAAGTTGCAAGCTCCTTCATTCAGTATGCCATGCATGAGATTAAGGTGCACCCAGTGACCAGCCAGTTCCTCTGTGCCTTCTATTTGATAGAGACGTTGACCATTGAGTATTTGACAATTCCTCCATGGCCAATCGCCACAAGGGCTGGCCCTCTGAACCCAATCCAATTATATGCCAGGCAGCCAGCTCTAGGGAGGTGGCCACTTTGTGAGCCCTTGGCCTCCATATGAAAGCAAGCCACTGGCAAGAGCCCTGCCCAGATACTATCCATGAACTATTGTATACATATTGTCCCACAATGTCCCACTTTGCAAATGAATGGACACTGGATAGACGTTTGTCCCCGCCAAGCCAATTGACCAGTGGTCAAGAGGCTTCTGCAATTGTTTTGGAATGAAATGACCATTTGACAAGCCTTCAAGGTCACCTCTTATTTGACATTTCAGGCTTCAGTGGAAATTGCTTTGAGTCATGGTAAGAAGATTAAACAAAGCCATGCAAATCTATTGGACATTTGTATTTAGTGGTGTGCAATGTCAATTGGGGTCACTTCCTAATAGTGCGCTCATGTACTGCAATATTATAACGAAGGTTTACTGATTTTATAGTAATATCAGTAGTTCATAACATCTGCAAGTGAATAGCATTCCCATCTGTTTTACTTCCTGGGTCATGATAAGACCTTCAATTAACCAAGTTTACATAGTCTTGTTGTATTTTATTGCCTCGATCTCATATGGAGACAAACTGATAGCAGGTAATACTACTAATACTAATACTACTACTGCTACTGCTACTACTAATACTACTACTGATACTACTACTGCTACTACTACTACTACTACTACTACTACTACTACTACTACTACTACTACTACTACTGATCCTACTACTACTACTACTACTACTACTACTACTACTACTACTACTGCTGCTGCTGCTGCTGCTGATGCTACTGCTACTACTACTACTACTAATGCTACTACTACTATTCCTGGTGCTGCTACTACTATACTACTACTACTACTATTACTACTACTGCTGCTGCTGCTGCTGCTGCTGCTGCTGCTGCTACTACTACTACTACTACTACTACTACTACTACTACTACTACTACTACGACTACTACTACTACAGCTGCTGCTGCTGCTGCTGGCTAGTATCAGTTACTGCCAATGCAAAATCTGTTGTTTGTGCTATTATGCAGCAATCTCAGAGCCTTATACCATGACCACATAAGCTGGTTTCAAATCGTTAAAGACTTTGTGGGCTGTCTAGTGCTTTGTCAATATCCTAGATGTAAATATCTGGAGTTAGGTGGCCTAGGGGTGGCCTAGGGGTGACCTGAGGGAGCCTGTGATCCAAGCAGGGGGTGGATCTGCCCTGGGTAAAATGGCCACCCCTGTCCTTGAGGTGTGGGGCTGGGCGGGGCATTGTCATCCATCTTAAAGGCTGGCAGGGTGGGGAAATGGGGCGAATTGAGAAAGGGTTATTCCCTTATTACATCTAGGATGACACGCTCTTTCCGATTAATCTTAGTCTTGCTGCAAGTAGGGGGCTCTTTTAGGTTAAGCCAATCCAGATGTAAGGTTGGTGAGAACATAGTTTAAATACAAATACTGCGTACTGCTGTAATGAATGATTTCAAATGGTACAGTGTATTTGAAATTAAACCTGACCATTCATTCTCATCACTGTAAAGTTGAAGGTTATATGAAGGATTTGTGATGTTTAAGAAACCTCACCTGATGGTCCCTTAGGTCTGTTGTGTAAATTTTTGTCAGGTGCTTGATATAAGCACTCTGTTCACTATGGAGGTATGTATTCCTTTTTTTTTTCTCTTCTATTTCATTGTACGACTTTAGAAGTGGACACAGATGTATGATATGTACCAGAGTCTTTTATCATACAACTAACATTAACAGATGAAATGCATCAGACGTGCCGCATACAAGTATAGTCATCCAATCGGTCTCAGATGTTGTACCCACCTATATCCCACACCCACATATGCCCACCAGAGCCTTTATATTCCCTCTGGAAGAAGCTTGCACTGTTGTTGTAGCTATTTGCAGTATATCACAATTATCTCCTGGTATTCCTAGTAATTTCATTTGTACTCATCATTTGCATACCAGGACCATAATTTAGTGTTTCCATGGTGATCAGGTCATATGAGGTGTCTGTTATTCTTGATTAAACATAATTTAGCAATCCAGGAAAGACGCATTGGATTTGTAGTGTCCTGATGGGGCATAATTATTAAATATATGAGGCTGTTTATTTTGTATGGCATGCGAGTGAGAAATGGTCGCGTTGTTTACCTGCTCTAATAACAGTCAATATAGCATTGCTGATGTTTGCAATTCATTTCGTGCGTATGACTGCAGTATTCACAATAATAACGCGAGCGTGACATTGTTACAACATTTAGCATTTGAATTTTTACAGTTGTCATGTCAAAACAAGACGTGCCCACGTAATTACATTCGTAGGAATCGTTTAAAATAACATGAAATTTCGCAATAAGAGGCCAATCCTGTTTGGGAGTTTAAGTCGCAATACAATACAATGCTATATCATCCTCGGTCCCAGTGCGAGGGTGTGCTATATTCGATATGTGTCATTTCATTTAACCTGTAAATAGTGTTACACATTCAACATGTGTTTGATCTTTAGATGATTTGCCGCACCTTGATTTAGCCATATCACTGTTTAGTGTAATGTGTTTGGTTTTTTATATAGAGTTTTCATTGTTAATTGTCCCATAGTTTGACCCGGAAACGTATCATAATTGACAAAAAATGTCATAATTTGCCCAAGCCTTCATGAATTAGTTGACTGACAAACAATTTAAATGTTTCTTAAAAAGGTCACTGGGACATCGACCCAAACAAATTGATGTAACGTCTGGGGCAGTTCGTGTACAAGGGCCAACAACATGATTTTAAGTATTATAACTCATAGTCGGGAGTTAACTAATTTGGTTGTTTTGCCTTTAGTATGCAAAACAAGTATAGTTTGCACTCAGGAGGGATTAACTTACATTTTTGTTGGTTATAGCCCACTCAGAACAATAGGAAAACAATCTATGTGGAGTATAACAACAGCTGACGTCATCAGTAGTTCCAACATGGCGGCCGGGATGATGTTGTGCAGATGCAATCCTCATTAATGCAGAGGCCTTCTATTGATAATTATGTTAACTGTGGGATTTGGTAGTTAATGAGCATAGGAAACCCCCAGTAATTAAGGTCACAGTGTCAACGCGAATTAGGTCACAGAAGAACCTGCCAGGATGGATAGACTGCATTGTATCATTTCATTGTCTCATCTTGTTTATTGTCTGTTGGTAACTTTAAACTTCGCAGGTTAGTGAGCACTTTTATTTTAAGCTGACTTTGATTTAACTAGCTATCATCTAGGATGGTTGACTTATTATTAGCATTATGACTGAAGTTCAAACGTTTCTCTCCATACTTTTTCTCTGAAATGTTTTTGGAAGCTTTTTAGGTCCGCCGATGTCTAACTAGACCGAAATATTGCTGTCATTTGGGGCAGTTTGTCGGACTAACATCCAACATTAATTTCTGTAAGACTAGAATCTGGCCTATTTGACTGCAATTGCATTACAATGTACAGTATCATCTGGTGTGAAGACCAAATTGCCTCAAAATGTGGCCCAATGTTTATGATGGACCTAACCATGGTAGGCATGGTCTTAATACAGGGGACCAGTTGCAATCCTTGTGGGAATAAAATAAATGGCTGGCAACCTGAATGACATGCATGCTATATTGACAGTGTGGCAGATGCAATTTTCGGTTTCCGTAATCTGGCAAACGTTTGAGTCATTTTGGCAATCAAATAAGACGCGCCAATTGCAATTCGATATGAGAAAGTCATGTTGTCACCATGCCTGGCTGTGTATTGCCAAACACGAAGGTTTCAGACATGTCTGGATGTTTATGACGATGCTATGGCTAAACATGTTTCATCAACCGATGATTTTATTGTTTTACGAGCATTTTTTTCTTGCCCATCTACACAGCTGCGGCTGCTGCTGAAACTGGCTCATAAATTTCCGCATCATTTGCAAACTGAAGGTTCGCATGAACGGAACCAGTGCAAGGTGAAATGACATGCACGACAGAGCCTGTTCAGTGGGTCATGTCTTTAGATACCCTGAGATAGAAATGGCTAATGGATGAAGCCATAAAACATGCTGTATAACATGGAACAACTGGAAGATTAACTGAGAATAATAACCAGATTGAATAGCTCATGTCATAGACGGGGAATGCAAGTCAAAACGTCCGAAAACTGACAACGTCCGAGGCCGTAACGTCAGAAAACGTTCCGAAACGTCCGAAAATCGAAACGCCTGATTCCCTAAACGTCCGAAATGTGTCCGAAACTACGAATTTTTTAGGGAAGCGGATTTTATGGGTTTGGACGTTTCGGTTTTCGGACGTTTCGGTTTTCGGACGTTTCGACCTGATACCCATAGACCTATTGGTATAGTGTTTGACTGTTTACTCCTTGATCCCGGGGTTCGAATCACTTAATAAGAACGAAATAGCATAATTATATCAGTTTTCTACCTTTCCCTCATGGAATTCTGGTAGATAGGATAGGATAGGGTAGGATAGGATAGGATGGGATAGGAAAGGGTAGGATAGGATAGGATAGGATAGGATAGGATGGGATAGGATAGGATAGGGTAGGATAGGGTAGGATAGAATAGGATAGGGTAAGGTAAGATGGGATAGGATAGGATAGGGTAGGATAGGATAGGATAGGATAAGATAGGATAGGTTAGGATGGGATAGGGTAGGGTAGGGTAGGATAAAAAGCTTTTATAGCTTATGTGTTATTGTTATTTGTATCACCACCGACTTTAAATAAAATTTTATCTTATCTTATCTTATCTTAGGATAGGATAAGATGGGATAGGATAGGATAGGACAGGATGGGATAGGATAAGATAGGATAGGATGGGATAGGGTAGGGTAGGGTAGGGTAGGGTAGGGTAGGATAGGATGGGATAGGGTATAGGATAGCGTAGGGTAGGATAGGATAGGGTAGGATAGGATAGGATATTCATATTGATACCATCTCTGACTTTTTGCACTTGTTGTGGTACAACCTGCTCTCTTAATACAGACATGCTGGTTGTTGTGATATCATTGGTTGTATGCACATGCTCTTGTGGGCGGGCCCTGACCTTTCACCATCCTTCATCCATCATGAAATGTTGCTGCTGCAAGGGATCACTGATGCAGATAATGTGATGATTCTGGGCGCTATGTTATGCAGCTTTTCCTGTATTAGGCCCTCTTATACATCTTGTCTGTTCCATCAGCCAAATGAGCACAACATGAGGCTGCCAATGTGATGGAGACACCTCCCCTCATGATCATATCAAGTTGAGAATTCAATAACATCTTTCTAATGTTCAAGGTTTATTCGTATTGTTTTTCTCATTTCCTCGAAACGCAATTCTCAAAGACGAAATTGAATTTCACGTACTCCTTGATATAATCAGTTTCCATGAAGTAACTGATAGGCCTTCTTTCCTCGATACAGAAGTAAAATTCACATGAAGTTCCCTGGGTCGCTCTGATTTTTAAGTTAACCTGGTCTCTTTGAAGAAGTTGCCTAATCGACCGCTGTTAAAAAGTACAATTCATTCAGCTTTTCGTCATATAGAATTATGTAAAACTATATATGCTTTTATTAATGCATAAATTTAGCTCATGCCTATTGTTTGAATATGAGTAATTAGAAAAGTGTTGTAATGGGGAATTTGCGTTGAGCATGATGTTGTGATGTCATAATGACACTTTTTCAAAGCTTCCTGAAAGCTTCTGGGAATACCTAATCAAGTAGAATGTGTTATCATGTCGGCAGATACATGGAAAATAATCTACAGGGAATAATCTCTGGATTACACGAAGGCTCGTGTATGTCACATCAACTGTTACATTGTGACGTCATGAAATAATGAAGACGTCATCACATTGCATCACAGTTCTATTTACTGATATTACTATAGTTACTAAAATTAATGTGCATGATTTGTCAGTGGCATATATTAAAAAACGTAATGTGACGTCAGCAAAACTTTGGTAGTTCCCTGGAATTCCCCAAGCAGTCAGCAGGTAATCGCCCAGGGTGACATCTTGCGGTCGTCTAACTAAACACTTTGAGTTGTCAGACGTCGTGTCTGCGAAGTGTAATCACCCCGGCTGCAAAAAAAAGCCCCGGATGTTTAGAGCCTATGTCTCCCCGTCTGCCGTGTAATAAGGGTAATTAACGGGCATTAATGAACTTTTTCTGCTGAGAGACAGGATCTTTCTGCCATGTATTAGTCGGGCATTCGCCAATGGATTAGGTCCATTTTGTATATGACAACATGTCACTAGTTTCAGAAGGTTTCCCAGGCAACTTGGCGGGTGTGTGATGAGTTGAGGCTTTGTTCATCACTTAAGGAAGTTGCTGCTGATGCTAATGAGGTGTTGCTCGTTGGTGATGTGCTGTTGCTGATGGTGCTCCTGGGTGGGAATAAACTCTCAGTTGCCATGCACAAATCGAGCTCATTTCTCAGATTAAAAAGGTCAATCAGTGATCAAAAAGCAAGAATGGTAAGACTAGCCCTAGAAGTCTAATGTCCGCTTAGCTCCTATCTATTGTCTGATATTTTGTCACATAAACGTCACAATATGAATAAGAGCCGACAGCGGCGTGTGGTCAGTCAGAGTTTTCGGGCTAGGTTAGACTCTACAATTATTCTCAAACATTGAGAAATTAACATGACTCAGATATTGACTGCAGAAGTGCAGGCTCGTCTGGATGATCATTACTGTGCAACTGCCAGTAACAAGAGCCAACAGCATGCAGTGGAGATAGAGTTGTTCTGTGCTGTTGCAGTATTGTTTTTGCATGTTGTTGTTGCAGTAGTGATTGGATGGATGTATTTGGTATGTGCCATGAGAGGCTGAGTGTCCTTTCTATCCCAGTGGACCCATATTCATGGGACCTAGCATGTGGTCCATATTCAGAGCAGGCATTGTGGCCGGTTAACTGTGTTTATTGAGCTGCCTCTGTCAATCACAGGCCGTGATGAAATCCTCCAGAGACAACCCCCAGTGTGATGTCATGTTTACATTGTCACAGCCCGTGTCATGACAGCGTCACATTGTCACACTGGCTGTTACGTTGTCGCTACGTGCTATGAATGGACAATGGGCATTTGGTCATTCTGTTGCGTTGCAGTGACCGCTACTGGCCAGTGGTCACTCAGCTTCTCTGGTCACCCTGTCCGCCTAATGCCTTGACCAAGGGTGACCCTTAGACCCCACGCGTGAGCCTAATGACCAATGGAGTGGGCACTCCCGAGGGCTGTTGCATTGTGGGTGAAGGTGGAGTGTGAAAGAGTTCTTGTATGGCAACACAACTGCAGACTATGTTTATGTTATTCCCTTATACGCATCTAGTGTGTGGTTGGTGCTTACATAGAAAATTCCCTCATCTGGAATATTGTGGTGTTTTGCATGGGAATTTTTTTTTTTAGACGGTACATGGCCAAATGTGCCACGTGCGTTTTCCATGAGAAGATAAATGCATGGAAAACGCATGGTTTTTAGCTAATTATAATGAGGCAAAAACCATGCGTTTGAATGTTCCAGTACAAACACTGAAGACAACAACTACTGATTTAAGAATTGCCTGGCCCAGGAATGGCACCCAGGACTTTTGGATGAGCTGCACTGCTCCTTACCCAATGCACCATCTATCTGTAACCATTCGATCTGTGAAGCTTCATGTCATTTCCTGAGTGTTGTCAATGATGCTATGACCTCAGGGCCAAACTCGTCTATTCAGTGTGGAAATAGTGAATGACTTCAGCAGTGTGAAATACAGAACGTATTTTTCACTTTATATTTAGTCGTTCCGTGATGTTAACTGGTTGGTGGAAGATAAAAAAAGAAGATTGTTATTAAATTTTCTTTCCTTATTTGTAAGGAGCCTGTACTTGTTGATATGATTTGATTTGCAAGAATGCTTTGAAATATTTCGTTATTGCCTGACAACCAATCAATTGTAGTCGTTTTGTGAATCTATCTTGAATTGCCTCTTGCCAGGTAAAAGAAATATCTTCAGTCATTTTCCCCGATTTTCCCAACGTTTCCAAATCTTTGCTTGCAATGGCTTCCCCCCCCCCCCCCCCCACTCAAGTGAAAGCCATAAAACAAGCAGTGGACGAAGGATTCGATTTGGCGAGATTTGCAGTGGCCACTTTGCATCAGCCATTTCTTGATGTTTGTCAAGTTTCTGGCTAGATGAGCAAGGAGCGTTCTCTGTTGGGACATTTGACAATTATGACAACCGGGCTTGGATTTATGCTTTCTGCGATAACCTGGTTATTCTGCTGGATGAGGTGGTTCCTCTAAATGAACTGAGCCCTGAAGGGGGTGCATAAAACCCCTGAAGCAATAAAGGGTGAAAAGGCAACACAAGAGCCCCAGGGTACAGAACCGTGTACCGATAAAAACGCCCTTTATCGGAGTAATGCCAAGCAAATGCTGACAGAAATTAATTTAGGTTTCCTTATCAACACCCATTCCACTGCTGTAACAACCTGCTATCTCTTTCATTGCGATGGCATCTTAATTCTCGCTGTGTCAATTATCTTGTTTTCTAGTTTATTATTTAATCCACGTGGATCGGTGCAACTGAGTGTTGACAGGTTCATGTACCATGCAGACCGATGCATGTGGCTTGAATAGTTTTCTGCAGACTTCAGTTAATTGCCACAAATGACTCGATGAATCAAAGCTAGGCGATTTATAAAAAATTGGATCAAGTGACTGGCTCATCTTCTTTCCTTCGATTGGGAGATTTTCCCTTGTCCCAAATCGTCTTACTCTTAGATTGATCGGCAGATGGCGCTCTAAACAAATGGAGCGAATGGATAGAGGTCACGTGACCTTTTGTGTGTTGATGACGTCACAGATTCTGGTCACGCGAGAGTCGCCTGGTTTATTGCAATTGAGCAATGTAGAGGTGTCATTCTCGGAGCAGTTTTCTTGTTTCCTTTTATTTATGGTTTTATTTTTGCCTTATTCCCCGCTTACCCCCTTCTCCGACAAGCGATGGTCGATCTGTTTGCAATTTGGGTTTTAAGCACAAGTGTTTGCAGCTGGGATGAACGTGGCATTTGTCTTAATAGCTGCATTTGCAACATTTTCGCCTTTGCTCAGCTCTGGAGGGTTAATTGGGCCAGGGAGGTGTCTCTTGATGAAGATGGAATGGGCTGCAAATTGCCCCCCCCTAATCGGCCAAGATGAGACAAACATTCCCAGCCCCTCTTGGCTGTGTTGTTGTGCACTTGAAGCCGTTCTGGAGAGGCAGTTCTCTTGTAATAATTATAACAGTGGTGGTAGCACCGTTTACTCTATGTGTGTGATGCTCAATGAATCAATTTTCATTGTAGCAGTGAGCTGATAAGCTGAGTTTGGTTGTTTACTTTAACTATAGGTGGTCCCTCGATAGCGGCACCTAAATGCCTAAGAGGGTTCTCCTCCACTGAATAATTTTTATTTTTATGTTGATTATGTATGATTGTTAAATATAGTGGTGAATAAAATGATTGAACTTGAACTTAAGTCTGTCTATGTACTGGAGATGTTTTATTAGATCCTATTGACATGTGACGGATTTCCGATATGTGTATGGTTAAGCTGGATATAATGATGATTCCTGCTAATGTCAAATATAACATATTTGATCATCTAATTATAATGTATCTCAATATGTATGAATTACAAACAGTACATGTATGATCTGATTTTCGACAATAGCACCAAATGCGAAGGAACTGAGAATCAACTATTTACTTAACCGCAACTGCCACGCATCTAATTGCCATGTCGTGGAGTAAAAGTGTCAGTTGACTAACAATGTTTAACTAATCGAACAGCTCAGAGAATGATCTTAGCAGGTTATTTGCTGATGGTAACTGGATCGTTTGAGAAAGATCTGCAAAGGATTTTGTCAGAGATTTAGATTAATCTCGATCAATGAGTTTACTGTTTTTGAATATTTTTATGGGTTGAGTGGGGGAGGTGACAGCTATCTTTCATGGAATCTTATCATGATATTATTTTGCATATAGGAGACCTTTTGTTGTTGTATGCATAATTATTAAACAATCTGTAAAGGTAAAATTTATGTTGCAAAGTTTCTTAAATATTAATTAAATACTCTTCCATTTTTGTTTGATTATTTGGTGATTGGCCATGTTTCTTACTAATGTATCACCACTGATCTATTTTTCAATTGATTTATCGCTGTCTTATGAGGTGTGAGTCTTACTTGGTGATGGTTTTTCTTTCCACAGATGAAATCCTGGAATCGGAGCGGACCCTTCTGCACTTCGACACCCTGCACGTTGGGGCCCTGCCCAAGCACCACCCTTCCTACCATGGTAACCCCTTTCTCTATCTTTATCTGTCTCTGTCTGTCTGTCTCTGTCTGTCTCTGTCTGTCTTGGCTGTCTGTCTGTATTTCTAGCTAATCTGCAGTGTCACTTTGCGTCCATTGCACTAACTCTTGATGTAATCGACAAAAATAATAAATAATCAATTGTAAGTAGATCGAATTATATTTTGTTTATTATATATATAAAAATAGTCTCGCTACAAGAGATATGTGCAATATATCTGCTAGTCTATAGTCTCATATCAAAATCACAAAAATTAATAATTTATCAATGTTTAACAAAGAACACTCTATGGGCAACTTTTATGGGCATGGCCACCAAACGAAGTTCTTTGATTATGAATACAGGCCTACAGGAAGATGTTGTTTGTATTGTAATGTGTAGATTAATACATGGTCTTTTGACAACAATATTGCCCAGTTTCAACAGTGTCATGGATAAGAACATTAAAAATTAATAGACATAGATGTAATAGGGTCTAAACCTTTTGAAATTACCAAGAATTTTCCATAGATTATATGTGTACTTGTGTTTTTCTCTTATTAGTTGTTAGCGATGCATTATCTGTCCAATTGATGGCTATTTCACTCATTGTGTAGTTTAGAAGTCAGTTGCATATTTGAATTCTTTCATAAATCTCATGCAGATCTGTGCCATGTATGAGTCTGATACATAATACATTACATGCATAATAAATGATAACATATTTGGCCAACTAGGATGACCTTTTGATGTTAGTATGACATTTCATTGTGAGGGAGCTTTTCTCTTGGAAAACATTTGCACAACAATGAAAATCGTAAAATTGCGAATCTCAAAGCTGCTTAGAGGGAACTTGTGTAATGAAATATTCATTCACTCGGGGCAGTCTAATCTAGGCTAAGATATGATATTTGAAACTGGTTGGGCTCTTCTAGTGCACTTAATTATACGCTTTTTTTGCTGACATATTTGCTTTTTAAGATACTTTTATTGTGCAGTATTTTTGTATTTTGGCCATTTGCCACCATTGATCATGGCCAGTTGCATTTTCTTTTGTAGTCTGCCAAGTTTTTGCAAAGAGGCAAAATAAGTGGCTTTTGAGGCGAAATGTATCATCGGAGGTACACTAAGTGCCCATTGAGGCTAATGTTGCTTGGTGGTGCATTTGATTGCCTGGTGTGGCTGAGGTAAAATGTAGCAGACTCAATGTCCCCCATTGAATAGTCGTTTTGAAATTGCTCTGATATGAGGCAGTGGAATAATGGACACAATTTTATGAACCATTAGTTTCAAGATGTATAAAAAGAATATTAGCTGCAACATGCCTGCACTCTTGTCCTAGGTGCTTAGGTCTGTTTGAGGAGAAAATTGCTTCGAGTTTCTGTCAGGGGCGTCGTTCAGGGGGGTGGATGTGGGGGATATATACCCCCCACTTTCTGAGAAGGGGGATGATCAATGCAATCATCCTCCCCCCACCTGAAATTCACAAATGAAAATTACCCTTTTTCACACACTTTTGTTATGGAAAATTTGTGCTTTGTTAAACAGTGTTACACTTGATATCAAATATCAGTACAAGTTTATAAGTTTGGCATAATTGATCCACGCATTAACTGCTACTACTTGTAGTAGTGAGGGAAAGTCACAGTGGGACAGATAAAGTTGGCCTGCATCCCCCCCAACCGTCAAGAGAAATCGACGCCCCTGGTTTCCTTACACACACACATTGAAGCAAATGATCGCCACAAGACTGTCTCCTACACCAAAGTAAATAACCTGCCCACCAAGGCTGCCCCATTTTATAGCCATTTTGGACACGGTCCAAGGCAGTCATTGAATGTACATACAAGGAAAAGATGTCCTATAATCTGTTACATTATTATTTTATGTTCTTATGGCCGTTAATATTCCACTCTGAACGCAACAAAAATATATGTAGCCATGATTTTACGAGACCACCGTCCTCACATACAATGTAACATGCACCTGTGGAAATGCACTGAGGTTGTTAATGCACTATACGAGCAGCTGTTAATATATCAAACAGTCCTTACTTTGCATTTGTATTTGCCCGGACAACTATATTATTTGAAAACAGACGATGTTTCGATCCAAGACATGTTTTTATGCTTGGACACACACGAGAAGTGATCTTCATACCGAAATGCAGAGTCTAGTGTTGATGAACATCCATTATGCAAAAGTATTGATTTCCAAATATAGTTAGCATTATATAAAATCTGGATTACTCCTGCCTGGTTGCAAATCTACAGTCGATAGATTTCTTATTAGCTCCAGCCGTGTGGCCGGATACAATGTATTCAGATCGAATGGGAGAATTCAAAATGGACTGAAGACTGTTCATTGAAAGTGGTATTGAAGTAATATACAGATCTATAAGAGGTCTCCAATATGTATTCAAGACAGGTCTTGGTATTTGTCAGTATAAAGATGGCGTTGAGTAAACAATGGATATCATAAAAACAAGTTATAAATGGAGTAGAGTAGAGTAGAGTAGAGTAGAGTAGAGTAGAGTAGAGTAGAGTAGAATAGATTAGACAAGAATAGAATAGAATAGAAGAGGCTTTACTCATTTACTCGTTGTAAGCACCAGACAGTTTATTGATTATTGTGAATTCTATGCAGTGAGTACAGAAAGCTGCAGACTACCTGGCCTGGACGTGTTATCTGCAGTGACCAGCTGAGGTCAGTCTACCTGGAGTGACCAGTGGCACCTTGTTCCCGCAAAGGCTAATTACTGAAACATGTCGGAGCTTGCTGATCTCCATTTATAGCCATTTGGAGGTCCATCCTCATCTTTAATTGATGCTATTCAACATCCGCTGACTGCTGACCTCTGGGTCCTCTGGGAGAAAAGTTGCAAGTGGAGGAAGGGGGGGGGGGGGATTGCAAGGGGGCACTGCTGTTGGTTCACTTTTTATGTCTTCATAAATAAACTGATAGGAAGAGAAGGTTAGGCAGATATCATGACTTATGAAGATGACCGATGTAATAGTGGTTACAAATTCAGATAAAAAGAGGTGGGGGCCTAGCTCAGTGGAAGCGCGCTGGGCTTCCAACCACTGGGACCCGGGTACAATTCCCGGTCGAACCTATGTTGGATGGCTGTTTCATCCTTCGTCTCATTGCCATGGTCCCTGCCTGTCCTAATTAGCCCATCAGGGTCAGAAATACAGGACATAAAGCCCTAATCCACCACCACCACATATGCAGATAAATGATTCAGTGAAGTGATTGATGTGGCTCTCCGATATAAATGAGTTCTACTATCGGAGCAGCGTGAACTCAACTATTAACTATTGCACTACAAATGTTGTGGATGCAAATAGTTTCTTGCTCGTCCACGCTGTCTTCTGGATATGAAATCTTTGGTTCCAATAAAAGAAAAGCAAGCATGTCCGTTCTGCTTTCAAGATCTTGAAAGATCTTCAGTTCTCATCTCCGGATATTGTGCAGACCGTAGGAAGTAAGCCCACTTGCCTCATTCACCTGTAAGAGCCTCTTTGTTTATTTGTTTATTCTTGAAATTTAGGATCTATCCCTTACATTTTATAATAGATCATTGTTGAATAAGAAAACATATCTCTGAATAAGAATGTCAACAAAAGCACTATTGTTGGGATGAAACATATCACTGCTCTACTTTAGACAGTCTCTTTATTTTGTATCGTTTGCAAAGCATCTGTCCTTGTCCGATGTGTCTACTTCTTAGACATCAAACATACTTCATAGTCCTTAATTGAACTAGTGATGTGACAGAAAGAAAATCCTAGCTTCACCCCTGTCATGGCCTACCTGTGAACCAGATGCTTCATACTTATCTGGATGTGGTAATGGCAGCTGAAGCAGGCGGCTAGGGAGCCAAGAAGTGATGGAGATGAAGCAAATTTGATGCAGAGCACTGAGGAGATGGCGTGACTGGCCTGACAGCTGCAACCGACTCCCTCCCCACCTTCTGCTTGGCATTGTGCCCGACAAATTTATAGGCACAGCACATCGCCTTGTCTTACACCATCCCCAGCAAAGACTTAACTTCCCTAACAACACTTTCTTTTTCTCATTACACAGAGTCTCGCCTGCAAATTACCATGTTCTAGCCCTGCCTTGTCTTTAATGGCATTTAGTTAATGATTTGTACTTAAGACGCAGCTGAAGACTCGGAATACACTGTTTCTGTGGGAGTAGCCAATGGTTGTGCGTTTCCTGTTGATGGTTCAAGGCACCTTGGAGGAAGCCAAGGTGCGGGTGAAAGGGATAGAACAAAAAAAAAATATGTGTTTAGAGGACCTTCTGTTTGAAATAATCTTTAATTAACATGAAGAAAAAAACTGTTTTGATCTAATGAGTAAATTTACCTTCGTGCAATCTACTTGTAATTAAGACAGGGAGTTTCGTACACCTCAATTTGCGAATGATTCTTTTTCACATGAACTGAAAGAATGGCTATTGTCATGCAGGCTCATTTAACTCTGAGACAGAACAAAAAATATTTCATGCTGACTTACAGAATAAAATGTTCAAGAAGGTTTTCATAAGTCATTCAGTGCAATGTCACTTAAAGTGGCAGTCTAAAACCGAATGATTGTGTGTGCCAAAATTGTGGTCGTAAATCTGTTGTAGAAAAAAAAAAATTCAACTGATTTGTCCATTGAATTATTTGTAATAAAGGGGCCACAGAGCTAGTGTATCCAGTCAGCCAGTCAGTCAGTCAGCCAGCCAGACATCCAGCCAGTCAGTCAGTCAGTGTAGCATGCCAGTGTAGCCAGCCAGGCAGTCAACCCACCAGCCAGTCAGCCTTCCAGTCAACCCACCAGCCAGACAGCCAGCCAGTCAGTGTAGCCAGCCAGTCAACCCACCAGCCAGTCAGCCTTCCAGTCAGCCAGTCAGCCAGACCGAAAGCCAGCCAGCCAGGCAGTCAGTCAGTGTACATGTAGCAAGCCAGTGTAGCCAGCCAGGCAGTCAACCCATCAGCCAGCCAGTCAGCCAGTCAGCCACCCAGTCAGCCAGTCAGCCAGCCAATGGCAGTATTGAGGAGGCAGCACCTCGAGTGTCGTAGCCAGCCTTCGTGGTGTTTTCCTGACATGCATGTGTCCAATTGATCAGCCTCTCATCACCATGATTACATCGCGTGTTGTCACAAATTGCTCCTTTTTTACTGGTCTGTATTTTGCCAAAAAAGACACAGGCCTTTGATTGCCAAGTGAATAGGCCCTCGCACACAATAACAGACACTGATAGCCGAAGCCCTCAATGCACAGGCAGATTTGGCCAGAAGTGTGAATGCCAATTGCACACTGCTCTGTCCCACTGGTTTCTGTGGTTCAATGGTCTGTAGCTGTATCTTACCAATGAATGACCATGTTATTTGAGTGTCAGTTGTCTATTTTCAGATTCTCTTGTTATATATAGAAGTAACAGAACCCCATGTGAAATGTGGTATTTTTTACTCTTTTTATTTCTCAAATAAAGTTTTGCCAATTCTGCTGGATGGTGTTTCTGCTCATCTGACCAGCGTTGTGTGCTCATCGATGGCTGCTCTAACACGGTGCTTTATATCCATCCCAGCTGTTGCTGAAATTGCAACATTAATGTAGCAGTTATGAAGCCCCCCTCACTTATTGGGCCATATATCTGCACGAGGGTGATTTAACGAGTGTGGGGTTTCATAGCATGTCCGCAGGCGTTTATTGGGGAATGTGATGCTGGTAATAATCACCTCCATGCTAATAACGTCCTGTTTTTCCCAAAAACAATTCAGCCATTATAGCTGGAGATGAAATTATCTTGAAGGTTTAATATGGGAGCTAGTTTTAATCTAACATGCCCCGAGAGGCTGTTATAATGCTATAGCTGCTGTAGTTTTGAAGCCAAAGTGAAATTGATAGTTAAGGAAGTATGCTCTCAAGATTTAGGTTAAATATGAATTAAGGTTTTTTGACACTAAATTCTAAAAATAAAACAGAAGAAGGCATGATGTCTCAAACGAAAACCTCTTACAGAGAGTTGCATTGTTTTTCTTGGAAATTCTATCCGCTCTGAATGACTTGAAACCATCTCTGAAATGTGGAGGGCAAATCACCCAGATATGCATTCTTCTTTCTCTTTTGTGACATAAATATTTCAAGGGCATTGATCGCTGCATATTCATATTCTTCTCCCTGCAACAAAAGTTTGATTCGTGACTCTGGAGACAGCCATTCAGCTTTAGTGTCAGGCTGTTCCTATTTGCTTTAGTGACAAAAGTGGCATTTGTATCTTTGAACTTTACGTTTGGCTTTGTAGATTTCAGATAACCGTTGTTATGGCAACTGCTCTCTCTGTAAAAATAGGTTCTTTTTGGGGAGTAAAATATGTGGCCATTGAGGGAAGTTCATATAAGATGATGTAAAGGGTGGGTTTGTTGGATCATCTGGCAACTCCAAGGCAGGTGATCAGTGCTAATGATGGAGTGCTAATGAAAAACCATCAAATGTTGCCTATATTCTCTGTATTGTAAGAAAACTATATGCTCATACGTCAGCTCATATGACCAGATGCCAGAGCAGAGGCAGATGTAATGATGAGATGATTAGGCTTTGAGTCTACACCATGTTACACATTTACTGACTGGGTCGGGTCTTTTACTTGCCTAAGTATAGACACCGAGTACAAGGCACCTCAAATTTAACGTCTCATGCGATAGACATCCAGCTGGGATGTAGCTCATAAGGAGTGCCTAGACCAGGTATCAGACCTAGGATCTTCAGCAGAACTGGGTAACATGTACTTCACAGATACCTTAACCATTAGACCACTCAGCTGTATGTACGAATAACTGTACATGGCCAATTGTGCCAAGTGCGTTTTCCATGCGTTTGGATAAACGCATGGTTTTTGCCTCATTATAATTAGCTAAAAACCATGCGTTTTCCATGCGTTTATCCTTCTCATGGAAAACGTACGTGGCACATTTGGCCATGTACTAACTCTCCAGATAAAGATAATTAAATATCGGATACAGTTGATATTTGTTGACTTAAAATAGAAAAGCCCGTTTGAACTGCAACCCAAGAACCTAGACACCGCAGAAGCATAGCCACTTTGCTGCTGCTGCTGGCGGTGGTGTTTTAATATTCAAATACTAATTGGCTCTGCCTAGAGATTTGAGTTCGTGCTGTTGAGAGCTAAACCTGAAAAGGCAGAATAAACAGAAAAGGATGATCTGAGATTGATCGTGGGGACTTTATTCTACGGCCTCCAATGCTCAGATTAAATGGCCCTCCTAAGCTCGTTGCCTCGAATGCATGTGACACGAGGTGCTAAATAGCTCATCTGTTAGCTCAGCTGAGAGCACCAGGAGAGAGCCGGCAGAGTACGAGCTATATGGGAATTAGATAGAAAGAGTGAGGGAGCAGTCGGTGGCAAATGGGATTGCTGAAAGGGATAGTACAGTTGGTGAAGAGAATAGCAGGATAGACGCTAGAATAATAGGGATGAGTGCAATAGAAACTCATCACGGATTAAGCAGTTGAGCATCAGGAAATCAGCTTGTGATAGATGATTGGGCCTTAATATAATGCAAATAGTATGACCCACAATGGAATACTACTGGAATTGTATATCCGAAGTATCAAATGAAATATTCGTGTAGTCGTTTGTTGGTCAGCCACAATTCAGCTACTTCCATTTCGTCTCATGTCAGCTTGTTTTACAGAAATAGCCATGAGCTGGGAAGCTAGCTACTTATTTAGGCACCCATGTCTTTAAGACAGTTCTGACATGCATTTCGACATGTGTTCAGAGTTCTGTCCTGTGATTACAGGCCGATTTACAAGCTATCTCGGTTAGAGGGAGAATAAAAAGATGTGGCGAAGATCAAAAGGTAGAGAGAAATTACTGGTGCGAATTTTGTTCAAAGGATTGCATCTCAACTTCAAAGATTATTTGCTTGCATTCACTTAAACGTTGTTTTTGAAACTTGTATTGACACTTTTTTGTCAAAGCTTTCTGTTGGCATATTATCTTGTCGTTTTACACGCATGTCATCGAAATTCCTTCCATCCATGTTAGGCATGGTCTGGGCCTGTGGTCTGCTAAAGTCACTATTCCATGCTGTCCAAATTCGGATGAATATCTCTGGTTTGGGAAGGCCATTTATCAAACTGCTCTGAATCAGGGAAAATCCTTGATGGTCAGAATGACCAGTAGAAATTCCGCTCTAGGAATGTTTGTGGGACATGGTGTTATGACCCCTCGGCTGACCTGTGACCTTGAGGGACGCCTGCTTGACCTTGGGGGGACACCTATGTCTGATGAAGAGATGGGGCAGATGTAGCTGGCAGTTGTAGGTCAGTGACTGCGTGTGGGGTGCACTGGAGGGTGACAAAGGGTGCAGTGAGTGCAGTTGTAGCAAGGGGGTGCAGTGGGGTGTAGTGGGATATAGTAGGGTGCAGTGGAGGCTATTGATGGGGTGGTTGGTCCTCCTCTTCTCCTCACCCCATCGATCTGTCTTATCAAGCGAAGTCATTGACGGTCGCAGCGATCAAACAGCCAGTCGTCTTCTCTCTCTGATGTTATGGATTGTTATGCACAGAGCCAATTCTCACCGACATTTTGCTCCCTTTCACCACAGATTTTATCTCGTGGCTCTGGCAATAATTTTATATGAGTGTGGAGAGCCTTTCACACACAGCAATTGTAGGCTTTTTGGCGGTATTTTCTGGGAGTGGTTTCTAACTTTAATGCTGTATCTGGTTTGAAAGTAGCCACGATTTGTGGCTCGTGACTTTGTGTCTTATTTTGCAGTGAAAAACTTCTGTATATGCAATAAAAGAATATGCCACATAATGAGGATCTATGCATACTGTTGCCATATTTGTGGAACTTAGATTGAAATGTCTTTTCATGATCAGGTAGGTCTTGTTTCCAAACGTGGAAAAATCTTAGTTCAAGTCGTGATATTTAGGACAATATTAGGATAAAATGACCTTCATATCACACGGCTAAATTAACAGCGATCATACATTTTTTTAATATTATGAGCAGATAATACAACAAGATTTAGCTCCCAGGGACTCGTGATCACAATGATAGTTCTTGGAGATGTAGAATACTTTGATGCGACCTGCCTGCCTGCCTAGGCTTTTGTGTAGGTGACAGATGGCCAGGTAATACTCACCAATTGCGCATAATGACTGCGAGGTCTCGTATTTTGAGTAGTAATTCCCATGCGAACCATGGTGGACCTTTTCGGTGCAAGTGAAATGCACATAATCGGGCAATTGTTGCTTCAAATCAGTTCATATCCTAGCCCAGCCTTTTTGTGGTGATTTGTATGGGCCCAACCTTGGCCGCAATCTCTGGGCTTTTCAACTTGATCACAATCCAATCATGACACGGGGAGGTCTGACCAATCATGCATGATGGCCAGATTCATCCAGCAGCGTCCTTAAACTGCAGACCTCTATAAATATGGATGGAGAATGAATCTGGAAAGACCAAGGCTGCTCTCTGTGACCATGACTAGGTGTCCATGACTGTAATTGTGTCTATGACTACTTCTTTCCACCTCCTGATAGAAAGTCCTTTGTTCATTGGCTGCTTTTCTTGTCCCTGAAGCCACGGAGACAGGAATTGGACAGAGGATGCTTTGTTGTCATGACAACCTAGCCTTGTGTATGACATTGAAGACAGTTGGGCTGTGGGTGCATCGACTGATATCCTCTCACTTAGTCTCACTTTGTGCTTTGTACCAAAGAGTTCCTAGACGTCAGGCGCTTTGCTTTTAACACCTCATTGTATCGTCAGAAATTAAAATCTGAAAGAGACAGTAGGGGCAACAACTGATTCCAAAAGCTAGTTGGCTATCTTGCTATTTAGGTTTAATTTAAATCTTAACTTCTCAGCAGCTGCTATATGCCTTCGAGAAGAAAAAAATATTTATATATATATGTATAATATGATGAAAAAATTTATGGCAAACGATAAACTATCTATCTATCTATATCTATCTATTAATTTACTGCAGTCTGTATCTTCAGTTTGCACTAGTGGAGCAGGTGAATCTCCTTGCTTGACCCCAGTAGGTGGTGAGATAGGTTGCCTATATTCATGCTGATTCTAATAACCCTGGAAAATTACATGTAAATTGAGTATTTAACTGTTGAGATTGCATTTCCTCTTGCAAATAGTTTTTCTGGTTTAAATAACAGTGGGTGGTGTCTCCAAATTTCTTAGGCATACAGTTGTAGTGCCTTGCAGACATATATGGGCGTATGGTTGAGTGATGCGAATATATCTGATGCTATCTGAATGTTTTTTCGTTTCCCAGGGAACTGGGCACTTGGCTGCCATGAGCAATTGCACTTGGGTCTGTCACTCTGAGTCACCTGCCAGGCGCTGTGGGAGGTCATATGTGTGTTCCACATACTACCCTTGACTCTCTTGTATTTTACAGTTTTTTCATTGTGGTTTTTACAATAATGGTTATGTATATGTGATTTCCTTCTTTGAAAGTGGCGGTGGGGGCCTAGCTCAGTGGTAGCGCGCTGGGCTTCCAACCACTGGGTCCCGGGTTCAATTCCCAGTAGAGCCTATGTTGGATGGCTGTTTCATCCTTCGTCTCATTGCCATGGTCCCTACCTGTCCAAATTAGCCCATCAGGTGCAAAAATACAGGACGTAAAGCCCTAATCCACCAACACCACACCTTCTTTGAAAGTTTGTTTTTCTTAAAGTATTTCATTACAAACAAATTAAAGGATTAAACGTCCTGTGGCTCTTAAATAAACACATAACTGTGATCCTATTCATAGATAGTGTTTTTGGGAAATCCCATATCTTTTCCTTGCTGGATTCTTCACAATACAAAGCCCTCCACTTGCTCTTGCAATCCACATAGGCCCTGGGAGTCTCTTGCAATTTGCTGTGGCCTGTTACACCAGAGCTAGGCAGGATGAGATCAGAGGCGCCTGCCAGAGACAAAGACAGGGCTTAGGCTTAGGCCATGTTTTTTTCTGCCTGTTTTTGTGGGCGCTTCTGCTTAGCTCTACTAGAGCGATTTGTATTGTCTTGTTTTCTCGTAATCTCTGGTGTGTTACTTCAAAAGGCTGTGGGTCCTCGGGGATGTTGGTAACCCACATGTCTAGGGTGTGGGCCCTGTGGGGTGGGGTGGGTAGGGCCGGGGAGGGTTTAGTGGGGCTAAACAGCAGAACACATGACTGTTTCAACTCTTAAGAAGGGACCCACTATACAGGCTGCCTATGTGGGTATGCAGACAAGGTTAATATCAGACCAGTAATAAACAACACCGAAAAGAAAAAATTGAAAAACTGAAAAACAGATGAAACAAAATGCAGGACAAATTGTTGCAACATTTTGGTAAGACACAAAGGACAAGATACATTATTATATTGTGTCTCTCTGTGGCATCACCTTCTGTTCTGATGAGCCATGAAGCCGTTGTTCGTGGGAAAAACTTTAAGTTGGTCAGCAGGCGTCTCAATTAACTGCTTCATATTATTCCCCCGCTAACTAATTTCAAACCTAATTCCTCGGATTACTCAGAAGGAATTTACTTTAGTTGTGAGACTTATGATTGTAACTAAACATCAACAAAAGTATTTTTGACTATTCGAAACACTGGAGTGGTAGTTCGTTCTATGGTACGTAAAACATTCGATTCGTGTTTTCAGCGTGAAGCCAAAATGTCCTTGAACTTCAGTGCAGACCATGAGTCAGTCGTATCATGCCAGACGGCTTAAACTACCACCACTGAAAAAACTGGCTTTTAAAAGTTACTGAATGCCAAATTTATTCCATTAGAATGTTCAGTCACGCTAACCTTACCAACTAGTTGTGTTATATGTAACTATGCTAAGCTATTTGCAATTTGAGATTTACATGACATGTATGTGTGTGTTGTTAAGTGAAAAACACTGTAGAAATCGTTGTATGAGGAGGAACTGTTTAGCTGCGGTTAGACAACAGCAGAGCCGGGCTGTACGGGCAAATGTTCTTTGAGAGTTGTACGAATGTATCGCAGCATGAAATATCTGCCAGTTCCATCAATATGGCAGGAAAATCAAAGGGAATTGTCAGGCTGAACAAAGCGTCGAATTATCTACGCCATGTTTAAACCATGTAATTGGCCTTTTCTCTCCATTGAGCAACGCTCCTCTGTCTCCCTGTCTTCATATGACTTCTTTGTAAGATCTGCTAAAATCCCTCTGTTTACATCTGTGTCAGAGGGATAACGACCCAGAGATTATGGTACACAAAGCTAATTATTTGCATATGATTTATTTACCAATTATCCTATCCTTATCAAGACTGGAATTACAATAGGATGTGAAGCATGCAATGCGGTGAGTCAGTGATTCAGTTAGTGATTCAGTCAGTCAGTCAGTGAGTCAGTCGGTCAGTCAGTTAGTCAGCACGTCCATCAGTCAGTCGGTCAGTCAGTCAGTCGGTCCATCAGTCAGTTGGTCAGTCAGTCAGTTTGTCGGTCGGTCGGTCGGTCGGTCGGTCGGTCGGTCGGTCGGTCGGTCAGTCGGTCTGTCAGTCAGTTTGTCGGTCGGTCCATCAGTCAGTCGGTCAGTCAGTCAGTCCGTCCGTCAGTCAGTTGGTCAGTCAGTCAGTTTGTCGGTCTGTCAGTCGGTCGGTCAGTCAGTCAGTCAGTCAGTTAGTCCTTCAGTCAGTCAGTCAGTCAGCACGAGAGCAGTCAGTTTGTCGGTCGGTTCGTCAGTAGGTCGATCGGTCAGTCAGTCAGTCAGTTAGTCAGTTAGTCAACTAACAAGAGCAATCAAATACCCTACTGTGAGAGTTTTACTTGTTGTGGTTGTCGAAGCTTGTTGTGGTCTGCGAAGCTTGTTGTTGTTTTCGAAGCCGAAATACACACAGCTGGTTGCTGTGCATTATGTATTATTTTGACTGTGATTTGAGATATCAATAATTCATTAACACATAAAACAAATGTGTCACTTAGTGTTTAAAACCTCACTTCATGTTTATTCATAATTTGACTCTACAGACTCATGATTGGATTGTGACTATTTCCCACTGGTCCAAAGACATCTATTATGTCATGGATTTTAGCATTATGCACAGATGTGTTTGACAGCAGTCACAATTTTTTATGACAAATGACACTAAGTCGTATTAAGCTTAATATTTTTACATCAGTTTGCTGTGAGCTCTGCAAGAGTTCATATTGTGGAAACCCAACAATAGCAATCAATGGCAGTAATGTTGTTTTGGAGTAACGCAATTGTTGGTAATTAAATTCATAGTAGTACTAGTCTAAGGTCAAGGTCACTCTAGGAGTACATTTTGCATCTATACACACGGCACGTTTCATCCAGTCAGTTCAGCAAGTTCAAAGTGCCCACTGGACTTTTTACCAAAAGCCTTTAGAAGTCTTTCTACTTAGTTCATCTGGGAGAGTTGGCTGAAGAAGAAATGCACTTGGGAAAGTTCAGCTATAGACTGCTGCAAAAAATACATCTTCCCTTGCCCTGAGAGTCTAATATGCCCGTTATTCTCTGGTAATCACATTGGTATGAGGAGAATATTAGAACTGATTAAGCCTTGATGAGGGCTGTCTACCAACCTCATATTTTATTTCGTCAGATATGTGCAATGCTTTGTTTAAGATGAGTTTCATGGTTGCCCTTTTGTGTTGATTTGAAAAAGCATTCGTTGTATGAATGTTTTTTGAGGGGCAGCTGTATTTGAGGCAGTCCAAAACATCACTGTTGACCTCTACAACATGAACAGCTGTACATCATAACATGGCCAATTGTGCCACGTACGTTTTCCATGCATTTGGATAAACGCATGGAAAACGCATGGTGTTTGCCTCATTATAATTAGGCAAAAACCATGCGTTTTCCATGCGTTTATCCTTCTCATGGAAAACGCACGTGGCACATTTGGCCTTGTATGTAGCATCAGAGACTGACTCTTGGGTACAATGTATATTGTTCTGGCTTTTAGTCCCAGGGACCAGAGTTCGATTCCCGCTGCGGCAGAAATTTTGCAATAAAGCCAATGGCTTGATATTTGAACGTTATTTAGTAGTCTTAATTTAGTCTCACAGTGAACATTTGCAGTAAGAAAGTTCCTCGATTGCTGTGTCCTATTCACCCTTCCTTCCGCATCACCAGGTCTTGCAAGTTGCACTGCAGCAATGGCTTCTGGGATTGAATTAGGCTGCCATGTTTAGAGACCCGTCTTTATTGAAACAGCTTGGAAGGATTAGAGCGCAAGTTTTAATAAGGAACCTAGAGGCCCAGAGTTACAATGTAGCCCAGGATCTTTTTGCATGTGGCTGGCGTTAAAGCAAATGATGGATGGCGTAGAATGCATGTGTTGAAATCAGAGCTACAAAAGTTTTGTTCTTTCGCAGCTGAACTAGGACAAGTTGCAAAGTGTAGAGACATGTTTCAGGCATCCCACTAGCCACGAATGCAACTCAAGGCAGAGCAAATTTATTCATTTGTGCTGGGAACACAATGGCGCATTTAGCTCTGCATTAGCAAATTTGCATTCATGGAGATTTCCAGGGATGGATGTGCGACTGTTTGCAAAGGTCCAATGAAAATGTAATGTGATATTATTGTATCATAGCTGGATATAATTTCTTATAAGGTGCTTGGTCTAAAGAGATTTTTTAATATATTGAAGTCTAATTAAAGTAAATTTATATTTATGTCTTTGCAGAAACCCTCGAAGGTCCGTCCAAGTTGGTCGAGATGGATAAGGTGCATTTGGGCGGAAATCCCCAAGCGGATGATCCTGGATCCCACCCGGCTGGAAATCCAAGAGACAATTTCAGAGGCAACATGCAGCATTTTGTATTCAACAAACAGGACTACTTAGAGATGGTCCGAACCGGTGCCTTACAGAATGTTGACACTTCGGCAACATTTGAGAAGAAAGAACATTCTGTGAACTATCCGATAACTTTCAAGACAACCCATGCCTACATTACAGCCCGCTTGCGGATATATTCCACTTTCAATATCTACTTCCAAGTGAAGACTACTCAGCCTGATGGTCTCATAATGTACTGTGGAGGAGGAAACGGCAAGGATTTCTTTATAGTAGAACTTTTCCGTGGCCACGTTAGGTACATATTCGACACCGGTAGTGGTGCGAAAGTGTTGCGTTCTACTCTGCGAGATCCTATCAATGACAATAAGTGGCACGAGATAGCTATCCTCAGATCCACCCTGCAGAAAACTGTCCTAAGAGTTGATGAGAGTGCTGCGATCCATAATTCGCCTGACAGGCGCTCGGTGCATTTTGACACCGATGACATCGTTTTTATCGGAGGCGTGGAACAGACGATATTCGATGAGCGCCTACCGAAGCAGGTCAAGTCCAGAGAGGGCTTCCAAGGCTGCTTGGCTTCCATAGACCTGGATGGGGATACGCGGAACATCCTCGAATACAGAGCTGAGATCCCGGACCAGCACCGCGCCAGTGTCTTAGAAGGTTGTAAAGGTAGGTCGTGCATAAAAGCTTCCTCTGGCGGTAATGGATATGTTCTTGATGCATCCAATTGTCAATGTCACACCCGTTTTAACTGTCATATCCATCCTGCCATCTAAAATGTATGTCCGGAATATCTCATTGAAGGTGTCGCTCAGCATGACATCGAGTAAAAAAAGAAATCTTTCTGTTGTTCTTTTCTTCTGTTCGACCTCCGCACAACATTGTGCGATTTGGAGAACACTTTTTTTATCTCTGAATCTCACAATGTTTGATGTCATGTGTCAAAAAACAGAGTTACACAAAGCATTCAAAATTAAACATCCATGAATGAAGAATCTAACAATACTAATTTAATAGTGATTACCTTGTTAAATCATAACATACCCATATTTAATAAACAATCACATCCAGTAAAATCAGTGTTCTCTGGAAAGCTTTTAAATTAATAAATTACCATGAAGCTGAATTATTTGTAAAGGACCACATATTGAAGAATTTGGCACACGCTGGATGGAGTCATGTCAGGACGTATCGAGTCATTTGTGCTAGCTAACTTATAGGTAGATGCGAATTCATCAATATGTGGAATTTAAATTAAAACGAATTTGTCTTTGGCATATTTAAATCATTGACTCAAATGATAACACAGCTTTCCTGGGAGCACGTTGTCCAATGCGTTTGGCTTGTGAGAAGTAGGACAACTGTTGATTATTATACAAAATCAAAAGAGAACAAATGATTTAAGATTTCCTTTGGTTTGCCGTGGCAGGCACATATTTTCAGGACAGAGGTAAGAATTAGATCTAGGAGTTCCTCGACATATGTCTGTATTAATCACTGCATTAGAGTTCTCTAATCGAATACAGCTTTAGTCATGCACAGATTAATAACTCACTGATCATATTGTCGTTGAGTGCAGTTCTTTTGTAATTATGTATGAGGACCCACTGTGCTCCTTTGGGCACATAGGTGATAACACTTGATATTATGTCTTTTCTCGATCGTAGCTATCCTTACAATGTATCAGGGACACAGAGGTCATCAGGCTGACCTCTGTGCTCCCCTGCCTCTCTCCTCTCTGCACAACTGCACTCAACTGATTCACATCTCATGGGATGGATGGCACAGGAATTCACCAAGCCATGGCATGGTGTGTTAATTGATTAGAATACAAATATTACGTTCTTTTTAATACATTTTTAGAGATTTGGTGTCACTTTTGCCCTCTCAGAAAATTGTTATTGTCAAACTTGATGACCTCATTGACCCTGGGGTTAATCTGTCACATCCTCGTTATCAAATAACTTAAGCATCTTGATTAATTCATTAAGAAACTGTTGTCTCTCCAATGAATTCCCACACTCAAAACACTGCGTTTTAGCATGAATCGAAGTCCACAAGGACTTGAGTTATTGGCTCCTAATGTCCTTTATTCAAGTTCATTGTCAAACTGCCAATGAAGATACATAAACAACACTGACTGCCTGGGCCAAAACATTAGTTGATTGGCAATGGTGCATTGCCTTCAAATCTGATTAATAATGCGTAGAAATATCAATCTTTTACTTAATGATTATTTGTGCTGCTAGCTCTGACCCGCGTCAGCCATAATGGTTTTATGAACAATTTACGAGCCAGTCTTATTGAGAGAGAGCGCGACAGCGGGGGCTGGGGCTGACTGGACTGTGATTTACCTTGATCTAATGACTGACCACCGGGCTGGACAGCAGCTGACTACTGCGTCTGACCACTGCATCATTAGAGAGGTCCAACCTGGACTGCTACAGGGCGAGGTTCTAACCCTATTGGTATTTAACCCTTCAGCCTGTGAGTGATTGACCTTTCAAATAGAAAATGGAGCTCACATGTAAATCACATGCATGGGGTCATATCAGGGTGATATTGAACCCCAATGCTTTAATAGATATATCCAAAGAAGGTAGGATGAAAGCAGATATACAGTAGCAGCTCGCCTTAATGATTCTTCATTAATAAGACCCATTCTCAACAGAGATAACCTGTACACAAAACCTGTACACAATTTGTAGTATGGCATTCTCTCTATCTGGGCCTCTTTGACCTGGACCACACACAGGAGCTTATCAGAGATGTCTTTGTATGTGGGAGAAAACGGCCCATGAATCACTTGGATTGCTAGAAAAAGTTTGCCCGAAAGGCAACCTTATCTTTTATGGTAATTCAGCTGATGATAAGATTTCAATGAGCATGTTGGCCAAGTAAAATGTATACATATCGTATAATCGTAGAAGTTAAAAACAACAAAGCTTAACGCCCAAAAACAGAGCAACTGGAAACCTAGTGAGTATGGGAGCAAGCAGGCTGGGTAGTGGTCTGATGTCTCTTTACCCGAAAAGGTCCTTAATAACCTGTTGTTGCCCCGGGGAACGGACCACTGCACAAGAAGGATGGTGGGCCAGCCCTGCTTCATCCCTGCTGCAGGCTCGTTATGGCTGCGAAGGTAATCAGCCCATATGCTCAGCCTATTCTGGACCTATTCCTGCTCTTATTCCTGGTGCTGTTCCTGCATCTATTCCTGGACCTATTCTGTCCCATTCTTGGTCCACTATTCATCCTCATAGTGAGCTGTGCTCGGTGATGGCGCCCAAGAAATGAGAGACCACCTGCAGCAGCATCAGTATGGCACCTGGCTGCGAATAAGAGGCCAATCCCCTATATTGGCATTATTGCCATTACATCAGCATCACTGCTGCATCACCCAGCATCATAGCAATGACCACAAAGCTGCTTATACGTCCCCTATTGCTTTGTTTGCTGGCAACAATTTGTTACTGGTAGTCAGTATGCTGCAGCTCACTGCAACGTTAAGTATACATACTATTCAGTGTGGTGGTATAGCAATGGTTGGCGATTTCGTGTAAAGTAACATGGCAGTAATTGGACATAAAATGGTGTCGAGACAGATTGCATAAGAACATGTATCGCTGCAGACACCGAGATAGGTTTTCCAACCTTTTATGTGAAGATGAAGTTCATCTATAAGATCTGTGTCCAGACTTATAGACTTTTACAACGACAGTTAACTCCCATATAGGCTGCTCTTTCGGGAGTAGTAAATGCACTCCAGACTTCTTTGAAGCCATGCTCAGTTTATAAAGTATGGAGCTGGCCAACTATAGGCAGAATGGAGGGAGTGTGTTTATGGCGTAGGAAGCGGTCAGTGATGGCCAGTGTCCAGTGGCAGGCGGTGGTCATTAGGCCCGATGTGTGCCGGAGTAGGCTCAGGTTGGCCAACCTCAATGCCTCATTACTCCGCTTTACTGAGTGCTCATCCACACCTGCCCAGTCTCCTTAAAATGCTGGGCCCATTTTATCTCCCCGGCCCACCCCGAAACTCATAAATGCCCAGCATGTCCTTCCAGGAAACTGCTAATTACCGCCTGGCTGCCAATGCTCGTGTGGGTCTCTGTACTGGTCCAAGTGCCAAATGAATACGTGTTGCAAAGAAATTCATGTGCAGAATGAATAACTGCAGTGCAGAAACATTCTAATGTGCCTCTATTTTAGCATTTAATACAAAACATTTTTCTTCTTTTTTACCCAATTTCACTCGAGTATTGGCCCTTCAACCATATTCGCAAAGGATTGTAAAGACATTCTAAAAATACAACTGTAGATTTACGGTCCCCCATAAATCATTCAACAAATGAGGGTGAAGCACGTCATATCGCGGCAGCCAACAGTTTTTTGTTAGCTAATGAGCATGTAAATATTCGATGAAACTGCTTCTTAATTGAGAAATAGACTCAGCCAGCTTCTGGCGGCTCTCATCAATGAGAAACCTAATTATCTGTCGAGTTAATTAACCTCATTGTAATAAATCATAAGTGACACCAAGCATTGTTTACAATAATTTTGTTCAGAGAAAAGGGTTACTTCGTACTTCAGGCTGTGGGTCACCATGGCTAAAATTCAACATGGCGGCCCACACAAGCACTTCCATCCCATAATATGTGAACTTCCGGTCACTTGCGGAACTGGACAGCTTAGCAGCTGACACACGCTCTCATTCGTAGTTCACTAATAGACACACCCCTTTATATGTCTGACTCTTTTTTTATTTAAGTCTAAAACTTACATCTCTATCCACTAACAACACTTCTATTTATTGTTCAATATATTGCTCTTATGATATATTTTTCATTATACATCTCTAAATATCAATTTCCTCATTGTTTGTTCTCTGTACATCGTTTATTCGTTGACCAGTGTAAATGAAAGGCAGCTCAAAGTGATTCTGTCTTTCGAGTTGTATGACTTTACTGTTTCACACTAATGATCATTTCGTGTTGCAGTGATCAGAAATGCAGATGAGATGGAGCTCTGCCTCCCTGCTTCAGCCTCCAGTGCTCTCCGATGCATGATTGGGGATGAAATGATGATGACTATTGATTGATTGCAGATGTTTTGTGGATGATGTATTCCAGAACAGTTTGGTCCAGTGCCAGGGGCTGGGCACCATGGCTGCCAAAGGCCAGAACCAGCAGTAAAAGAGTGAAGCCTGTGTTACATAGAATAGTGACCAGCCAGCATGTGCTTGCAATGGCTGTGATGAGGGGGAAGCAGGCCTTCATTTAAGTTTGATGGGCAGCCAAGTTGGCTTTACAATAGCAAGGCATGCAATCCCCACCTGACAGACAGACCGCACGCTCACACCATTGAACCGACTTGAAGATCTCGTGCGCCCCGCCTCATCATGGCACTCTGCTTGTTCCCATCTTTAATCATGCCTGTTATTGTTTGCTTCTTCCCCAATTAAAGCCTCGAAACAGTTTGCCCCAACTGGCTTAGCAGATCAGTGGTATCAAGTTTAACCTTTCAGCAGTCGTGAATGACTCGTGATATACTAAGATGTACTGGTTACCAACTGCCCAACTTGTCTGTACTGAGCAGTCATTCTGAGCTGACATGCTGCACAGACATTCTGGCACCTTTTCGAGAACCATATAACCACTGGTTACAGAGTCTTTTCACTGAGCAGCCCTGAATTCAGCAGGACATAAGTCTTTCTTCCCCTCTTATTACTCATTTTACTTTTCGGACAAAGTAGGTCATACCTCACTGATTCCATAAATCTAATTTTCTCTGGGAAATAACAGAAATCTATTGAACAATAAGATGTCAAATATACACTAAAATACACTACAAATACTGCTGCTAGGATGCACTTTGCTTCAGACAATCACAGTCGAGGCGGGAACCTTTTCAGCCAATAGAATTGCAGTATTCGGTCATAGCCACCTGGTGGAAATATAGAGAACTTTCCGTGAAAATCCACAACCGAGAGTGGTTGCTGTAGTCACGCGTTCAGTTCTTTTGGGAGGTAAATCAATTACACTCTACTTGGCGTCGTATGTTTGATCTGAGAGAGTGTAGTACAAAGTAACATACATAAACGTATTCTACCTTAGCGATATGAGCCTAAGAGTGTCATAACAATGGCACTGACAGTCTGACAATGTTTCGCCATTCTCCTTGTCCGCTTGAGTGACTGGATAATGATTGTGGAATGAGGCTATCATTCACCAATGTTACTGTCTATTGGTATTAGTATTGATGGATACGATTGTTTTCTGGGCTTTTGTCTTGAAATTGAGGCTGTGATTGTCTGAGGGAATTGTATTGGGCAATGGCTGTGTCCCTCTGCTGTGTCTATTTCATGGCTGTTTGCTTTCTTCACTCAGGGGAACTGAAGTAGTCCAAATCAACAAACTGGGAAGGATGTGAGGGAGAAGTAGTGGCTGGTGGCTCCAATATCATATCATGACTTATGGTTCATAAAGTTGAATGAGGACCTGAGGAGACAGATCCACGGGGTCAGCGGAATATCGGACTGCATGAAGTCATGCGATCGGTGACCTCGCTTGGACAGATTTGGTCAAAGAAGGTTGCCTTTTTGGAGATTTCCAATATCACAATTTGAGTGGATTTAACAACTGTCTGGTTCTTTGTGCAGTGACGCCTTCGTATGTTCTCCATCGGAGTATGATTGTTTTATAGATTTGATTCAATTTCAGTCACGCATTCCCTGGCATTTAGTCACCCACGAACCAACCTTGCTGGATTTTTGTAAGCAAATGAACCTTCCTTAAATACTCCTGACCTGTGCTTCCTTGCTTATGGCCTTCTCCAAGGTTAATGTATCATTTCTGCAAGATCAAGCAGGATGGGGTAACGCTAGAGAGCTTTATTTGAGACAATTCTTCTTTATACTGCAGCTCTTGGGACAGCCATTAGATACGATGTGTATTGAAGTCCAATAGAAGATGAAAGGAGAGTTCAATAGATGTTCATATTTTGCTCTCTCTTCAGGCAACTCTTAAGCATTCAATGCTGGTAATGAAACTCTATGATGCAAGTCTAGTCTTTCGGGACTAATTATGACAACGCAGTGGTTTTGGGAATAACTTATTTGACCAAAATTGCCTTGTACACTCAATACCTCTCCAATTGGTGCAGTTCTTTTCTTTCCCGCCCTGTGCCATATTGTGTCTGTCTGGTATCAACCTTTACGTAATATGTACCTGAAGATATCCTGATCAGGTGATGCTGTTTTTGCATAAGAAGGTCACAAATGACGTGGGAGGGTCCCTCTGGGTCTCCCCTGTTATCAAAGACGCTAATGAGATTCTATAAATAAAGACACACTTGGCCCCAGGTTATCCCATCCCCATTGAATGCATGGAGAGGATTTTTATTTCATCGGATGAATAACACTTAGGCCATAAGTAGATTACCTGGCCTAGCTGTGGGCCAGTCGCCATTTTCCCATATGAGGTTGTTAGACCCTTCAGCTCCCCTCGTCCACCTGGCTCCACAGGGCTATTTTCAGCACAATTTATAGTCTATTGCCATTATAACCATGTAGGTTTCCCTCATGCAAACATCTGTTTGGATGGCTTGTTCCAGTCAAGTGGTGGCTGAGTGCATCTAAGGCATACTCTTGTATTGTATTGTATGGTAGTAGTGGCTTGGCTGCCCGATATGACCCTATGACTGGGCCTTCCACTTGCCTCAGCGCAGATGCTTGGTATGAGGCACCACAAGTTAAGTTAACTGAGCTGTGTTGGACAGTTTACGGTTGTTTGTTTATAGTAGGTCTGTAAAATCTAACCATTTGCAATGATGCGTTTAGTAGCACTAAAAATGATAGGATCATGTCAGGGGCATCACTTTCTCTTGACGGTTGGGGGGATGCCGGCCTACTTTGTCTGTCCCACTGTCACTTTTCCTCGCTCGTACAAGTAGTAGCAGTTAATGCGCGGACACTGACTAAGAGGTTAATTAATGGTGGATCACTTATGCCAAACTTATAAACTTGTACTGATATGTGATAACAAGTGTAAAGCAGTTTAACAAAGCACAAATGTTCCAAAACAAAAGTGTGAAAAAGGATACTTTTCATTTTTGAATTTCAGGGGGGGGGATGATTGCATTGATCATACCCCCTTTCTCAGAAAGTGGGGGGGGGGGTATATATCCCCCACATCCCCCCCTGAATCGACGCCACTGGATCATGTGCTAGTCTAGAAATGCCAAGAAAAGGGGGAAGTCCCTAAATATCAGGTTACGTTCACGATTTGTTATAAATGTTGTCTGAGGTGAAACATTGTATAGACATATTCAGTATTTATCAGGAAACCAACGTGACATGTTTAGTGCAGTATGAGCGTAGGCTGAATCTTAGACGCCATTTTGGGATGTGTAGTTGTGGGTGTCATTCTGGAGAATTAGCTGATTTCTGTCTGGTTTACCCTTTTCACTTGGCTTTTTGTCCCATAATGGGCGAGTGCTTGTAAACTGCTGCTGCTGCTGCTGCAGAGACTGTGACTGCAGATCCAATGATGGATGGAATGAGAGAAGAAGCTCCGTGAAAGGTAGCATCAGTAGCAGCAGCAGCAGCAGTGGTAGCAACGTTGATGATGCTGGCTGTAGAATGGTGATGCAGTCTCCATCACTTTAGTCTCTGTGATGGTCATAGATGAGATGAGTCTCACCATCTCTCACATATTCTCTTTGAGTCGCCGCCTGAATGCAGATCCCCACGCATTTATACAGAATTAGGCAAACCCACTATTTATGAGTTATATAGACTCATTCTGTATATTATCCTTTGGCCAGTCTCCTTTTATAGACTTCCTTACTTATCATTAATAATTGCGTGCTTGTCAGTAACTTCATATGTGACTTTGCTGACAACTGTAACTATATTACTTGCCAGCCTGTTGCTTGTAAGCTATCGAAACCAAAATAAACTTGCTTGATTAGACAATGCATATCTTTTACTTTCTGAATATTAAGCTGAATATTTTGTTGTCATACAGCTTTTTCAGTTCTTGGTATTATCCTTTTCTCCATGCACAGTCCCAAGGTGTACACCACAAAAGGAGCTATGAACATTAATATTACCCCAAGGCTGGAATGACAATAAACGTCCCGCGTTCGCTTCTTTTATAGTCAATTTTTCGGTATCTGAACAATGTAAACTTGTACTCCATCACTGGTGTCAGGATGTATGTTCATCGTATAATGGCCTTGGCTGACTCTTTGGTGACTGCATCGGTTCTTTATGGCTGCATCCTTGGGCCTCACTTGATTATGACTGGCTGAGAGTACAAAGCACTTAGTGGGGACACATCCCCACTGCTCATGCCAGCCTCATTAACCCACATCACGCTTGGCTGGTCAGGCATGCCTCAGGGATTATGTCTTTGGCCATTAATACAAGAGGCAAAAATATCTCATGATATGTAGCAGAATTAGTGGTATTCTCCTGGGTGCTATGATTCTCCTGGGTGCTATGAAATCTACACCAAAATAACCTTTGATTAGTGAACTTGTCCTAAGAGTAATGTGAGGTCAGCCTCCCACTTTTACCCATGTTTTTGGTCACTTTTATCTGAAGATAAGATACTTTTTACTACATATGTATGCACTGACTAAACCCGATGCATATTACTGACTGCTGTATAAGTTCTGTGATTTGTTCACGTTGAGCTATGCATTTGATTACAAACTGGGAATTCTCAGTTCTAACCATGGATTGAGCGCATTGAATGTCATTGAATATAAGCCAATTATTTTGTGAAGTCAACAACTGCCCCAGTTACATATTAGCTGTAATAGTGGCAGCCATGGAGTTCTCACACCGCATTCATTTTTCATTCACCCTCCTGCTTTTTATGCCATTCAGCTTTCTGCATTTGATTGCTCCGCCAGGATTAGGCAAAGTGGACATTGAGCTGTCCCTTCCAGCTGACCTCCTGCTATTGGTCACCAGTGGTCAAGGCAGACCCTCTGACCAAGCCATTCATGAAGTCTGGCTGGAAATACAAGAATGGTTTTGCAAGTGCTTGTTGGTGAGCCTGAACTTTTGGTGTGAAATAATAAATTAATGTTATCCAATGCAGATACATTATGGATACGTTTTTAAAGAAAATGCAGTTTCTTATAAAAATCAATTGACACGTTTCTTAATGTGATAAACCAAAAGAGAGTTGACTTCTCCCTGCCATTTTGCAGGTACTGCCACATTTTTTCTTCTTATATGCTAATGGAGATTTACCATTTCAGGGGCACAACAAAATGCTGCAAATGGATATAATAAAAGAGATCAAGATGAAAAAAGAAAAGAAAAAAAGATTGATGCAAAATGTGGTTTCATCTCCTTATGCATTTTAATGCTATCAGGCTTATATTCATGCTCCTGACTTTCAATGCTTTGGAGATTTCACGCTGGCTGCCCGATTTGCTGTTAATGCTTTCCAGACAATTTGGCCCTTCCCACTTTTCTCGGCTGGGATAAAGTTTCGGTTTTGTGTTTACTCGTAGACCTTCAGACAAGCCGTGATCCCTGCCTCCTGGAGGATGTGCATTCTAAGCAGCTGCAGAGCTGCAGGGTGGTTGCTGATGCAGGAGATGCTCTCCGCATCTTTGTCACATACCTGCACGGTCCTTCTCAAATCATAGGCAAACAGTGATATTGACTAGAACATGTTCTGGAAATCCAGGCCACTTTGAATTAAAATATATGCTCTGGTGTATTGTACATGAGATATCTGTTGGAAGAAAAGTCAGAGGTATTTGGTTGTTTTTGGTTATTAGAATGACCTACAGGGCAGCATTAAATGTAACAATGTATAGATATATGCTGCTTCATTTTTTCATGGTACTGCCTTTATCTCACATTTCATCAGGAGCACAATCCATGCAAAACAAATCACAACATGTCGGTTAAAGCATTATTTGTATTTCTTGACATCTCATGTTAGAATGATAGCATTACAGGTACTGCTACAGTCAATATACAGACCGTGATGTCTTTTATTTGTATAAGCATGGCATTTGCTCCCTGTCTCTGGACTAAGTTGACATGAGATACAAAGCTAGATAACTTTTGCTGTATAATGTCTTGTCAATAAACGGAACTGTCTGGCTATAGCTGACTACTCAAAGTACATGTACCACCATCTTGTACGTAAGTTGAGAGTTGTGCATATTCGTAATTTCTTATTGAAAAGATGTATGTCTATTCTACATGGCTAAATGTGCCACGTGAGTTTTTATGTGTTTGAATAAACGCATGGAAAACGCATGGTTTTGGCCACATTATACTTAGCTAAAAACCGTGCGTTTTCCATGCGTCTATCCTTCTCATGGAAAACACACGTGGCACATTTGGCCATGTACATATTAGATAAATTTCTTACATTTACCAAGGTTTATATTTTTTCAGTGGTGATAGGTGAAAGCCGACTAAAAGCTAGGAGTGGACATAAGCAGCTGGCTTTAGCCAGTTATAGCTACAGCCAGGAAAAGATTGCTACAGCTGTCTAGAGTAAACTATACTTTATGAAACTAACTGTATCTGTCCTAGCATTAGATGAGCATGGGACACTACGAAGACACCCTCGTAACCATCACTTCTTGTTGTGTTCTTACTAAATATCTATTTTGCAAGTGAAGACCTCGAGTGAGGTGGATAGCAACTGATGCTGCAGAACGCAGTACAGTGATGCAGATGCATTGCTTCAGAAAGTGCCTGAGATGGTGAAAAATGCCTGGGTGGATGGGAGTGCCAAGCGGCATGCATATATGTATTTGTAGGACGCCCTTGTGATATTTCTCACGTTTTCTCTGTAAGTGGACCTGTAATTTCCAGAAATGACTGTGCAAGGGAAACCACTAAAGTACTGGAAAGCTCGACAGAGTTTTAGCTGTCTGTAGTCTGGGATTATGCTGAAATTTTGGTGTGAAATCATATAACACTCCGAGGAAGATCTCAGGTTTAATGATAACTCTGAGTGGTTGGTTCGATGTGTGGGTGATGCAGAAGTTTAATCCCACATTATATAATATTTTACACACAAAACTTTACACCTAGGTTTTCTTCAAAAAAGAACCATGGACCTACGTTACCTCACCAATAGATAATCACATTAGCTCACATAATAAAATAACAAAGTAAAATGTTCAACTGAGGAATTTAGAGGCAGAGTGTGTGAGACAAAAATCTAAAACTATGACTGCATGTTTAAGGGATACCATGAAAGTACTAGAAAGATCGACAGTTTCAGCTGTCTGTAGTTTCGGATTACGCTGCTCCTAGAAGCATAATCCCACATCATACAACATTCTACATGGTTCGCGCTATGAATATGAGATTTATATGTTATTCATGTAACATTTTATGATCTTCTCACCAGGCATAGACATCATTAACCCTTTCATATGCTTGATATGCCCACTGGGCTCTCTTTGATTTGTGATGGCAAGGTGCTTTGAGCTGCAATTAGCTCCATAACCAGATCACTTTGAAGTGTCCTGTCGCCATATGAGCTATAATTGCCCTTCATGTCCATAGGAGCCTCTTAACCTCTCTTGGGGATAAGTGTGTCCTGATTAAAACGTGTCTTGTACATGTCTGGTCACCCACCATGGAAGCAAAAGAGTTCTAGTCAGACCATATGCCGTTTAATGCTGCATGATATCTGTAATTCTAAAGTGAGTATTTTGGAGAGTTATATCATGTGTGCATCTCACTATACAATCGACCTGCCCAAACGGCCAGTTGTATAGGGCAACCACTTGCTGTAAACGGCGCTGTACTCCCCAGACTGGATGTTCATTGTTTTACCCTCGATTAAACGTCCACCTGTCCTTAACGGTAAAATTTATCAATTCCCTTCGGTGACCGCTGAACACAGGTTTGACAATGTAATATATTGTCAGTTGGAAGATATTTCAATCTGCTGTTTCTAACAATGTCACGTGCAAAGCAGTTAATTTCATTATTGTTTTTAAATGTTATGTGTAATATGAGGCTTCATGTGCCGAGTCTGATGTTCAGCACATCAAAATGCTCTTTCTCTTCCAACTGGTCTCACTTTTTGCACAACACATATGAAGACCAACAACCCATAAGTCTTGTGAAGTAAGGCGAGTGGTTGACCTGGCCCTTTCGACCTCAATGACCTTGTCCGTCAGGTCAGAGTTTACGACACGAGGTCCCAGGAGGTCA
This sequence comes from Alitta virens, assembly GCA_932294295.1. NCBI lineage: Eukaryota > Metazoa > Annelida > Polychaeta > Phyllodocida > Nereididae > Alitta > Alitta virens. The sequence continues at coordinate 9,604,881 of OW028574.1, forward strand.
CCAATTAGCAAATGTCCGATGCAAAGGTCACTTCCTGTGGATTCCCTTGACTTCTCATCTGCAATGTGTCTAGAATAACAACAAACTCTCTCTCTCTGTGCTATAAAAAAGCTACATATATATCTAGACGGTATGTGAGGTTGCAACCGTGCTCCAGTCTGCATCACATTTCATTATACAGTTGCTGTAACAGAATACAAATTTGTCACAATGTTTAGCTTAGATACACTTCCTTATTAAGGTCATTTCCAGGCCAATGTTTGTCAAAATAGTCAGGTGAATTTGTGCGAGTTATTTTAATGGTAATTGAAGCAGTCTTAAAACCTTGTACATTATTATCATTTAGTGCTGGCATATCAGAAGGTAGTAAAGTGAGGTTTATCGCAACCCTTATGGCCATTAAATGTGGAAGAATGTCCTGTCCATTCACGGTGAGTTCTGTCCAGTATTTGTAATATAGCAGAGCATCATTTGTTCCTTCAGTTTTATATACTTTTCGTATGCTTATATTTTAAACATCTTGGAGATCTTTGGGACTTGTTTGTCTGCCATGAGTTGTTCACCATCACACCCACATGTCACGAGAGAAAAATATCTCGGAGCCTTAAAAAAGTCGAAAAGTATTTTCGTGCAAAAGCCATGTGCCTTACATCATTGCATGGTTAAAAGCTGCTCTGAGCAACTTCTGGTATAGTTAGATTAATTTGCAAACTTCGTTCTATACAGGTGTGCTTGTGTTCCCAGAGTTAGCAAAGTGTGCAAGGAGCAGCAGTTCAGAATATTTGCTTCTCAATCAATTATTCAAAAACAGATGAAACATGCACATTGCACAATACCCCTTTACACGCCACAGGTGGATTTAGCATTGAATGCTCCTTCATATATGATGCGGCCAGGCGTTCTATGTGTGGGTTTTGTGTGATGGTGCATCTGAGCATTCCCGGCTGCCTCTTTGGTCATAAGAAAGGCGTTTTGCTTCACAGAAGTTCTACCGGTCACACCAGTTCTTTGAAAATGTTGTTATAATCCTGACAACGCATTCCTGATTTAGCTTCGCTTGAGGAATCACCTGTGTGTCTTCTACATGTTTTCCAAGCGATGTGGCAGCCATGTTTTGCTGTAACGAGCATCATGATTATTGCATGATTTTATAGCTTGGAATATCCAATGTCTTGTCTTAAATACAGCATGTTTACTGCATTATTATTCTGTGCTTCTGTTATATCACGGATTCTTTGACAAACGTTTACACCTTGGCTCATTTAAAAACCTAATTGCTTTTAAAACTCAAACACCTAAATTATCTTTAAATGCCATCCTTTCACCTAAATCTAAATTTTGTTTGCGAAGCATACCAGTTTAAGGCATCTATAACAAAAGGGCTGCAGTCAGCAACTTTCATCTGAGGGACTGGTTTCATTAGTCTTCAATGATGACATCAAATGGAGGCATTTGACTGCTGCTGCTGCTGCTGCTGCTGCTTCTGCTTCTGCTGTTTGACGCCTTACATGGTTAAACAATGCTAAGTGCTCTGCCTGCCTCGCTGTTTTTTTTTCTTTCTGGTTCAGACAGTGTCACCCACTTGCAGTATACTGTGTCCACCAGTTGCCTCTTACAGAGAATGACTCCATGGTGTGTCGTCCATTGTAAATGAATCCAACGTAAAGCTGGACCAGTCCGTTTCAGAAGTTCCCAATCAACTCCAGTGAAAATGTGTTTAGGCTTGGCTTTCCAAAGCAAATTGATGACAAACGCTTCAAATGCTGACCATTTGGGAATGGAGATTCTGTTTGACAATAAACAAGATGTAAGTTAGAGAATACATGAAGATTGTAAGAGGTGCAATGTATATCATGGGTTAACTTCGTGCCACATGTCTTAGGCCTTTGGTGTTATCAACATGTTTTTAAACTCAGGAATGCACGTATTCATCAGTGAATCATGATTATTCATTATTCAAATATACAATGAGCATGATCATATGGATGCGAGTTCTATTTCACCCCCACTCTCCGAAGTTCTACCCCAGCGCCTTGTATAAATCTATTTTATGCCAGCTCATGCCACCGCTGGGCTCTTCAATGTGTTTTCATTTGCCTGTCTTGTCTCGGTGTCAATCCCAATAAAGAAAGACATGCTTGATAATTCCGTCATGCCTGCAGCAAGTTTCTTGCCATGCTTTGCAAAGGAGCCTCTTTTTGTTACTTACTCTCAATGGTATTTAGGCGCAGCATCCAGGCAGTATTTCAGATGCACTTCAAGAAATGGGAAAATGACGTCCCAGTGTTTTTGCATTTTTTGATGGTTTCGTAATGACTTCAGCCTTGGGGCCCAGACAGCTGAATGTAGAATGTAATGGCAAGCATGTAGGTCAATGAGTTCCGCTCATCACATATAGGGTTCTGCATCCTCATCACAACCTGCTGCTTCATGATGATATTATGCTGTTCCATCACTTGATGGAAATCAAAATTGACAGTGGGGCTCTACATGGCCAAATGTGCCACGTGCGTTTTCCGTGAGAAGGATAAACGCATGGAAAACACATGGTTTTTAACTTGGCCATGTACTTAAGAGTTTCTTGTAATTTGTTACTAATTCATTTCTAAGACAAATGTCTGGGATGTCCAACTACCTATGAACCTATGATGTGACCCAAAAGTGGTGCTTGATTGGGTATTCTTACCCATGGTCCAAGAGCATAGCAGCGAACCATGCTAACCAATGGACCACCTAGCTCTCGTGTTTATATTTATAAGCTAAATCTGGCAACATTCCAAGTCTGATACATGCATCAGCAGCAATTATATATTGAGGCCAGTGTAGTTGTATCTGATTTTCTGCTGCTTCATCTGTGCATGCAACATCCCAATTACTACCGACTAGAAGGGCGTTCTTAATCTAGATTGGAAGCTTTTGCTGCAAGAGGACGCTGCTGCAATTGAGTTTTATTGGAAATGCATACGTTCCATGCAACCCCCAGTCCGCCCCCAGTCACCCTCTGCAGCTTCTCTTTGCTGCTTTTTTCAGGATGTTGGTAATGTCCTTTTGGGCTCATGGTGCTGGAAATTGCTCTTCCTCTGAAAGTTGAGTCAGGTTTGTCATAGTCGCCTCAGGCTTTGCTTTTTTACTCCTTTACAAATGTCTGTGACTTTCAGAGACTGTCTTGTAGTTCGTACAATACTGCTGAAGATTTTTGGCCGAAATTTGATCAATAATAAACGAAGCTATGTCTTTATGTATAACAGCAAGGAATGAACCATACCCTGAAAAGGTCGGTTGGCACGGTGCACAGCGCAGTTATGTTAGCCACACGAATACATTCTTGTACGTGCCAGTCCTGTTGGGTGATGAGCACGACACGTGTCAGAAGCTTACAGGATGATCTGGCAGGTGTGATGTGCTTTGGATGGTCTCCCAGATTATCTCACATCCTAACACATTCGGTATGTACAAGGGACACTTTGATTGACAGCTTTCCACTAAGCTCCCGTCACCTGAAACTAGCACCACCTGAGGTGGTCTCCATCCCTGTCTAGTGCCCTCTGGTAGTTTCCACTTGTCTCTGCCATATCGGGCAGTTTTAACTAATATCCAGACTGAGTGATCTTTGCTGTGCGTACTGTTTTACCAGTTCGCGTGTGGTTTTCTCGATCTATGCTATTCATCTGTGGTCGCCGCTAGTTTCTGTCATTTTGTGTGCATTTAAATTTTCATTGCTAGTTTCTGGTGATTTTTTCCAGTTTCTTTTCTTAAATTCCAATTTTTTGGCACCCCTGTCGTTGGTAGCCCAGTAAATGTAACATTTTTCTGTGATGCTCAGTTTTCATCATCAAAAATGTGTTTACCAAACGCTTTGTTTGTTTGCGTAGTAATCCCATGAGATATGGCTCCATGAAGCTTAATGGGGATCATGCAGAATTTCCGAGTCAGTATAGTATTGGCTACCTAATGTCTTAGAGACAGTTTCTTGTTATCAACATTTTTTGTTATCTAAAATTGCATTGCAGCTCATGCGATTTCCATATGAAAATTGGTCAAAAATTTCCTGAAACACTCTGTCTGCTTAACCATTTGTTAGGACCGATTGACCTACAGTTTTAGCCATACAATACAATTCTTTCACGGTCCAGTACAATGAAGTTTTGTGGACTCAGGAGTAATGGTGTTAGCCAAGGTGACCTACTGGAGCCCATTCTGCTTGTTTGTCAAATTAACGGCCCGGTTTCATACTTGAGGCCTCGTCAAATCTCTTGTACTTTTAAAGGCATCTCAAGGAGATTATGGGGATTTATCAAACGTTAATGGACCAGCAGAAAAGCCGGTTCAAATTACTTTTGTAATACGTCTGTAAATCTTGCTCAATCCTCCAAGATTTTCTTTCGGAGGTTTTGTCTACGTGGATGTCGAGTCCTCCCAGAAGCATCGTTACTGGCAATGGACTTAAGAGCATTTAATCGCATTTTTCTGTGGTAAAATATATTGGACTTGGTACAAAGTACCTTAAGCTGTTTGGTTGCAGTCCAGTAGATGGCATTTAGGTTATAAATGTTTCAAATGATTCACAGCATATTTCGTAGACTCGAAAACCAATCTCATAGACTTGGCAACTAACCTCCAGAGGACGTCATATGAAGTCAGGACTCCCATTGGTTAAGGCAGTCCCTCAACCAATATAGAGTCATGGACTCACATTGCGTCCTCTAGCGTTTAGTTTCCAAGTCCATGGGATTGGTTTCAGAGTAATTGAAATTGGCTGTGATATGCTGATATTCTTGGTGTCAAAACTGGGAATTTATTCCAGCATCCTATGAAGTTAATACTATGAGGTAGAAATATTCTTTAGTGGGAAGTGACGGATAGAATAAGTTAGGTCGAAGGAAAATGTGAATTTTATCTGGTGCTATCACTTGCAGCACTGCACACCAGCCTAAAAGGCACGGAGGCAGGCTTCAAAGTGCTCTTAAATTGTTTTTTGCGTTATTTTTCGTTCATGTGAAATGGTTTCCGCTCACTGGAGCGCACCAGTTTTTAAATGGAAGATTAATACTCTTCACGTCAGAGTGACTCAGAAACTCTGCAACTGTGAAGTGTTTTTTGGATTCACCTTTTAAAAAAAAGACACTTGTCTTTTTATCATTTTTGCCTTTTTATCCCCACGATGACTGCTTTAATTAAGTAGCACTGGGGAGATATGATGTACTTGTATCAACGCTCCTTTGCCCCTGGGATCTCTCTATTGTACTGGAGGGAAATCATTTAATGTTCACAACACAAAGGTTCTCTATACTTTTCACTTTGCAAAGTCGCCTGGAGACACAGCGAGTATTTATTATGATTCTCAGCTAAAAAACAAAACAATCGCATGTTCAACTCACATCACTGTTGCCATGGTGACGTGTTGTTGCCTGGTAATACATCATATGAAGCTGGAATCCATCTAAATAGATTCGAAGCAATTGATTTATGCCCAAGTGAACGTAATGAGATTAATTAGTAAGACAACTTGAATTCACAGTATCTCATTAATGATGCGAATTAATCGGATGGTTCTAATTGGCGTGGACGGTTATTAATCTTACCAACATTGGATTACTTAAGGGAGGTATAACCTGCAGTCAAGTTATATGGCTTGTAGGTATTCAGTTTCACAATTAATTGGGCAATCGTGACTTTTCTTAACCGGTGTCAGCATGGAGAGAAGGAAATATGTTTCGTCACAATTTTAATGAGACTAAACTCCTCAATACCACTTTTGTAATGTGTCATGTTTCATCGTTTCTGTACCATTTAGATGACCACAAAAGTAATTAGTCCACCATTACCCTCAAGTAGATATAGTACATATTTAAGAACATTGGTGGACTACGTATTTAATGATTCAAGACTCAGGTTCCTTGTTATTAAGATGCAACGTCGAGATGGTTCAGCTGTTCACCCCTAACAATATTAGACCTGTTCCTCATTTCCTGCAGTCCAGTTTTCAGTCTGTCCATGGCTGTTCAAAATGAAGGATCGTTCACGGAGCAGCAGCTTGTGTATAGGATGCAGATACTTGTATGTCGGGCATATCCCAAGGGGATCCATTGAAGCCTATACACTCCTGGGAACAATCAGCACCCAGTGTGTGCGCCTGTGGGGCCATGGTGCCTCTCTATCATGCAACCTGCCCACTTGTTAATTAGCTTCTGTGCATCATACACACCATCACAACTCTCTCATATGCCCACTTGGCAGCACTTCAAGGATCAGTTCAAAGGGAAACTTGTATACTTTCACATAATTGCACCTGAACATCGTTTTTTTTTTAATCATTAGAATGCTCATCCTACCGATGTGGCCTTTAATATTAAGCGTTTTTTCACCATAACTCTCACCATAAAACTTGCCTGCTAACATTGAATTTTTGTTTTCAGTGGACCGTGATATATTACGTGGTTACCAATTGCTTGGGAACCACCTAAATAATTTTTTCTAACTTTTTTCTTAGTGTTATGTAGCTCAGTCAATGCTCCAGGTTTTATAGTTTTAGATTTTTGTCTCACACACTCTGCCTCTAAATTCTTCAGTTGAACATTTTACTTTGTTATTTAATTATTGTATTACTGTTTTATTGTTGATTGTCACTCAATAGCTCTATTAGCTAATGTTATTGTTTTTACAACTGCGCTTTGAAATAAAATCTTATCTTATCTTATAATCAATAATATTATATATTGGTGAGGTAACGTAGGTCCAGGGTTCTTTTTTGATAAAAAAAAAACCTAGCTGTAAAGTTTGTAAAAAGTGCGCAACAGGAGTAATGAGTGAAGCAGAAATAATTTAAGATAAGATGGTATATCGGAGGTCCATTATGAAAGCTTTTCAGCTCTTCAAAAATGAGTAGGTATTTTTGGAGTTCAGAGGCACGAAACAAACGTCTGACAGAAAGAAAGAACTCTATAGAGAGAATCTAGAAAGTGCAATGCATGACATATTGCTGCAATATGTGAGATGAAGAGCACAAAGTGTTGGGCATAAAGCATGTCATCTAGAGTGAGGATCAGCGTGCACTCAACTACAATGGCTGCAGACAGACATAATCGCTCTTAGTCTGTCTCTTGTCCTCTGTTCTCTCATTGGATGGCAGTTCAAAAGGCTGCAGATATGGCCACTGGCTTTGTACATAGTTGCCTGCGCCCCACAAGATGGCTTCACAGTCAGAATCAAGGCATGAGGGTCGGTAGGACAGACAAGGGCATCTGGAGACCTCTGGACCTGTGGCCAACTGAAGCAGCTAATTAACAACTTTTTAAAGTGCCTCAAACTGATATGCCTACATAAATATTGAACATATATTCATTTTTTATGTCAGGTCAAAGTTTTTTTTATGGATATTTTATTCCAAACCTGTGACTCTGTTCTTTTGGAAAAAGCTGCAAAGTAGGACCAACAGTAGCTTGTTACTTGCTGTGATAAACAAAGCAGGCATCAAAGCCCGGGGTAGCATTTGAACTTGCTATGTATAGGATGAGGCTTTTGTGGCTTCAGCTTCATAAAAAGTGACGGCTGGAAACGTGGTCTATGTCCGTAACGCGAGTGGATGATGGATGGAATATGGATCAGGCCTAATTTGAAAGCCTATGTAACTTTGCCGTGTATGTTGTAGTTGGGCTGTGGGTGAAATTTGCTGCTCTGCCATTGTGAAAGTTGGCCAGATGTTATTTTTCATAGAGAAGGACAGTGCAAAAATCTTGAAGCGAGCTCTGTCATCATATGGTTAAATGTACATTAAGCTAGGCATCGTTTTATTTCGAAGAGAGGGTAACATTTGATAGGTTCCGCTTGTGATTACACTACCATCTGATTTAGTGTGAAATTCCCTCTAAGAGACTGCAAAGTAGCTATCATTGTAATCATAAAGAAATGATAAGGAAGGACAATTACCGCTGGACCATTAGCCGATCGCGCAGTCTCGGAGACCACTCTTCTGATATCTCAGGGTGCTTCTCATATGAGAGCATTGGAGCTTGATGAAACAATTTCCTTGGTAAATCGATTGTGCAGCTTTGTAGCCAGGCTAAACAAGGCGATTTGTCTTTCTGCCCAAGTGAAAGACAGTGCCTTGAATGTGACCACCATGGCAAAGCGACCTTCGGGGCCTTCGGAGACAATCTGGCCTAAGCGGTCAATGTGGCGCTCGACGCTGGTTCTCCACATTCTCCTCGTCTGTTCTACTTTGCTTGCTCCTTCTTGCCCGCTCAGGATAACATGGTTTAGTTGAGCGTGTCATCCACTAAGTGTAATTTAATGCCTAATATGTTCTGCTTTTGTTTTTTCCCTTTCTTTTTTTCCCCTTGTCTGCAGTCTGGCTTGTGCACTTCCAAGGCTGCAACTGTTTTTGTTTTTCGTCTCTTTTTGAGAGAGAACGACACTGTCTGCTCCTATAACTCCACCACTATGGTGTATACCCGAATTTACTCAATGGATAAGTCCTATGCTATTGTTTCATGTGTTTAACATAATCTCTGTTAGGGTTTTGTAAAATTATTCATTGCATTGGCAACATTATTCAATATCCTAATTTTCGTATTGATTCCTGAAAGTGTTAATACTGGTAATAGATGGTTTTCAAAGTGGCTATTTTGCTGTCTGGATTATAACCTACAAGCCCCAGTTACATGAAGATTACCCAGTAATATTCCCCGCATGATATTACAAGTGAGACATCGGGTGTGTTTTTCTTGCCATTTGCCTCTTGTGTGAGCCCTGCGGTTGTTGGAGGGGCAGGGGCTGAGGCGATGAGGCAAAAATATTACAGATGATGCAGTGTGTAATGACAGGCTAAGGTGGCAGTCCAGATGAGGTTGTGTTCAAGTTACAAGCATTAGTTTGCTCGGGTCCTCTCGCCTTGTCATTTGGGCTGATGATCAATAAAACCCAGTAAGAATGGGGCAAGAATGAGCTTTCTTCACCAGCAATACTCCTTGATACAGAATCTAGAGAATTCACAGAGATTGTGTGCAAATATTGAATCTTTTTTGGCCTGTGACATATTCTGTATGTAATATCTCCATGCTGCTGTTCTCAAACTTACTTTATGCCACCAAATGAACCCCCCGGAACCCCCCGTGGCGCCTGCTTGGAAAAAGCATCATCTGAAATTATTAATCCCTAAATGGACGTGTCTCGCGTATCCTGTCAGTGTATTTTGCTTCAGGGTTATTTCTGTACAGCCTCCTTCTACTCGCACATTTGGATAAGGAATTGGTGAATGGTATAATCCGGTTGTTTCTGCTTGGAGCTTATGATTCATCGTCTGTGTTTGCATTGCAGTATTGTTACTTATCGACAGGAAGAGCCATTACTTGTGTGTGTTTATTGCAATTTTTTGTAAAGATGGAAAGATTGTTGTCTGATTGTTACAAGAGATATCAATCCCATTTATGCCTTTTATGCATTCTTTCCACTCTTTTGTCTCGGTAATAATGCACATTTTGTCCATTTGCAGTTTGCTCTCATCCTTTTGAAGGAGGTTTAATTTACAGCTGCTATTGCTGCTGCTGCTGCTGCTGTTGCCTGCTGATGTTCTCTTTGGTTAAATTCACATAATTTAGAGGTTTTCTCTTCATCTAGGGATAGGACACAAGAATCCGCGGAATGCTTCCAGACTGAATTACGATAATTCTAACAGAGCTCTGTGCTCGAGGATTCATTTTGAGCTCTGTTGTGTATTCCTGGTTGTGAACTTCTTCTCTTTTGTGATTCTGTTGGCAAATTACCTCTCGTTGGCCGTTTAGTAAGCTATCGCGCCTCGCAAACCTCCTTTAACCAACAAACTTGTTTCAAGGGGCTTTTTCTTGCCAATTGCAGCTTCCTGCTTTTTGTGAACGTGGATTCCATTTTCAGCTCAAATGACACGCGATACAAGTTGCCAATGCATTCTTCGTGTTGTCTTTGCTTGAACAAGTTATTGCACTTAATAGTGTTTTAAACGGTTTGTGAAAATATTGTGAGATGGGTACGTGAGGTAGCTTCATTATTGCAAGTCAAAGGGTACATACTTTGGTCAGAGACTTGGACTTCCAAATGAAATATTATTGAGAGGTATATAGTTGAATATACTAGTAATCAATCCTATTAAAGCACCAATGTAAATAGCTGCATCGTTCATTGAACCCGTTATTCTACTCAGAGTTGCCTGCAACTTGGAGAAAGCATCACATGTCTGTGAAACTATTGCACTGAGTTTTAGGTCAGCTTTGCACGTTATTTATTGCATCATATATTATTTAGAAGTTTTTCAAAGTTGGATTTAATTGAACCCTCAGAGGTTTTCATTTCATTTCCGGGCAGTGTGCCTTACATCCTGGCCTTAATAGCCTCACGTAGTTTTTAGTGCACACGCGGAGTTTGTTCAGTACAACTTGTGGTTGTAATCCCACACTAGTTGTATTTAACTTCAAAATATACATCCGGGGCCTCCACTGTATTCAGATGAACCTATTGAACTAAACCACCTTTGGCTAGTGCCGTGGGCATGGTGGCCAGTTCAAAAGGCCCCCTGCGAGTTTTTTGTAGTTTGATTCTCTCAGTATGTCGACATAAGAGAGTTACAGTAAATGTTTCATTTTAAGTGCCAAACAATTCAAGGGTTTGGAGAGATTAGAGAGCCGCAAGCTTGGACCGGTGCCAAGGTCTGTCAGGATACAGGTAGGAGAACAGCGTGTCCAGCCAATTAATGAAATTGCCATGTTCGTGACTGGAGCTGCATTTGAGTGCATTGGCATTGGCGGACCCACAGCATTTCCTTGTTTTATACCATTTTAATTTAGGTTTTTATCAAGCATTGGCCTCTTTCATGCTCATTGCAATGATGGTGTTGAATGTTTTCCATTCTAAGCCAAGTGCTGCGTAATTTTACGGCCTGGTGTGTTTGTTCAGCCAGGTGTGCAACTGTCAGCAAATTCTTGGCCGTTTTGCTACTTCAGTCATGGCTTTTGTTCACCACTAGCCCTTTGCCATAATTTGGCTTCATTCGGATCACAGACACTCTTGCATATGATGTCTGTGGGACAAATCACTTTGAAATGTGTCACCTGGCATTACAGGTTTAGCCAGATACAGACAAACACAGAGAGCCATGCAGCCAGAGAGTGAGACAGATGCTGTCTTGAATAACATTGGTAGAACCAGCATTGTACTAATGGACATGGAAATACTTCTTGCCTGACAATGTCTTACTCGAAAAGAAAACTAGCTGTATGAACTTTCTTCTGTTTCATTGTATATTGTACCTGTACATCTTAGGTTAGAAGCAATTTGCTTCTTTTAAGTCAAGTCTCTTATCAAGTCCAGCAAAGACGGCCAGGTTCAGTTTATGAGGTGGGTTGATCCGGGGCACGGAAATCACTCGAGGTGTACCAGAACTCTACCAACAAGCGTCTAGTCTAGTTGAGCAGATATATGGGGCCTCTGACTTTTAGTTTCTTGCCACAGGATAATCCGACTTGAAGGCCAACTGACTGGTGGGCGATAGTAAAGGTGGTCCCCATTTGCATCATATCGGCCGACTGCGTGTCGCTCGCAGTTTCTTTCCCGTTTCCCTGAAATCGATAGTTGCGGGCCGCTTTCTTCTCCTCACCAAAGATACATGCAAATGTCATATTACAGGCAGAAGGGGAGAACCTGTCAACTTCATTTCCGCACCAATTTCCAGTCTGACTTTCTTGGGCAAACAGACAGCGTGCGTTTGACATGACAAATGTTGCGCGGCCTCCACACTTATGCTATGGGCGTCTGCTACATCAGCCTGTCTTTCCCTATTGCCAATTCTTCTTCTAGGGCTCTCCTTCCTTGTTTTTGCTTTTTGGCCATCTGGATTTGCAACTGAGGAAGCGACAGTTGCATGGTTGTTGTAACACAAACTTTGCTGTTCTTTATGCAACCAAATGACATTCTCTTTGCAAGTATATTATAATGTATATAACACTGTTTCTACTGAGTGCTACAAACAACTCTGGACACGTATTGTCTGCAATACTGTTTGTCTCTTATGAAATCTGAGTGGTGAATGTTAAAGTAAATGTTTCACCTCATTGCAGTTATATAATATAAAATAACTTGATTTGCAATTCAGTCATATGAGTTAGTATTGACATTGCGAAATCATGTCAATTATGCAGAATCATGCGAGTTCAACCACCCCATACCCTTTCATTCTTGATGGCCCTCCAACCAATGCATTGGCACGACATTCACACAACCCTGACTTCATGAGACCAAACTGTCTTTATTGCCCTGCCAAGACTTGGGAAGTGGTTTATTACCCTTTTCCGGGTCAGAATGGAACTGGTATATGCTGAGAAAGTGATCGCTCTTCTGGGTGGAAAAATTACCATACTGCCGTGGCATTAAGCCTTGTGGCTGTTATGTATGGAGACCTGGTGAAGCTGTGGCACTCTCCAAATGCTTTGAAGCTGGCTCTCTGTCTGCCCATTAGTAACTTCGGAACTTTCTACCGATGCACAAAGTACAAGGAATGCTTGGTCATCTGTACTAGACCAACTTCAGAGTTAAGAAGATCTGAAGGTTGAAAGTTCACTATGTCTGTAGCTATTAGTGACAGAGTCATAGTTCGCGTACTGCAGCATATGCTGTCATTTTCCAAAGGACTTCTCGCAGCTTGCCTGCTTCATCATAAAAGTGTTAGCTGATCAAGTTACCCTCATCATGCGGGAAGCCTTTTTGATACATATAAAATGACAAGCTAGATCGGACATTGTAGCAGTCTTCTAGATACTCATGCAGGAGTTTTCAAAGCAAATTTTAGCCCAGTATTTTCTGTACAGCACAGTAGTCAAGGCTGATCTTCCTGTAAGGGTGACTGTGAAATCTTCAATCGGTGTCTAAATGCGGATGGGGTGCTGATGAGGCAGATCTTGATGAAGCTATGATTAAAACGAGGCTTCCTCCCTCCTTGTGTGCATACATATATGAAACAAAAAAACATCAGATTTCTGACAAAGGCATCTAAAGCAAAGATTTGTTACAATATGCACAATGTGTTTGGTAAGTTGAACTATGGTTGTGCTACTATATATGATTTGCAAAACAAGAAGATTCTAGGGTGCCTGGGCTTGAAACCCTACCCGCTGCACTGTCTATGAAGGACCGAGAGAGCCAGGTGTTGGTGCTACTACAGTAGCTTTTATGACAACCAAAGAATGCCTTTCTTTGTTTACAGAAGATTTCATGCACTTGGAAACTACTATTGTAAAATCTAGATGACATGATGTGAATCCTGGGTTAAAGGCAATGAGAGTCCTGCATTCACGTGATGTCCTCTGGAGTTTAGTTTCCATGTTTAAGAATTCAGCTGTAATCACTTAACATTATAGCCAACTTTTCGTGTTAGCCTTTCTGCACTTCAAAGTTCAGACACACAACTCGTAGATATTTCTGTTGCTCATCTCAAGTCTTCTGATGTTCCAACAGACGAATTCGTAATTTTACAAAATGTGTGAAACATGCCACATGAACGTGTTCGTGATAATGTGTTTCTAATTCTGCCCCTGTTTCTTTCACATCTTGCTTTATGTTCTTCTTTCTTTTTGGTAAGAGATTAAATGGATGTAATACCATTTGTTGTATAATACGAGCTGTTTGCTCTTTGCTGTTAACAATCTTATGCATTTTGTTTGTCAAAGAATTCTCTCTTTACGAAAATATGAGATTTGTAACATACCTATGGAAACGGATGCATTTGCGGTTGCTATGGTAGCGTTACTTGAAATTCCTTGGGCAAACATACTGTCATTATTACTGCTTAACGTACAGGTCATTTAGGAATGATTGGCTTTGATTTTTCACTGTTTCATTAAAACTATTAGAGTGGCAAAATGAATTTCATTCTTGACCTTGCTGAAAGGGCTGCACTTTTGCAACCCCAGTTGGTACATGCAGAAAGGCATAACATTGAGCAATACCTAAGCTAAATAGGAAATTGTTTGGGATATAGATTTTTCATATGATTATTTTTTTTAACGGAAATGTAGTATTTCTTAATGTACAGATTTCGTGCTTTTTTCGAATGGCAATGGGTTTACCCTAAATGTTGTATTATGAATAGTTGTTTACTAATATAAATATCTTTGCAGATCAGTTTATCACACAGTGCTGATATATTTTGAAATTGTGTTGATGTTGTCGTGACCATCTGTGATAGAGGTAGCTCAGTCGTACTAATGCTTTTCTGTGCGCAGGTCCAGCCAGCGAGTGTACTTCCGCTTCCTGTGAAAATGGCGGCATCTGCATCCAGGAGTGGAACAGCTTCCGTTGCGACTGTGATATGACGTCATTCACGGGCACTCGATGTGCTGATGGTACGTCTTTATATTATATTTTTATTACTGAATTGTTTGAATCTATTACTAAGGAGAGAAAAATAGTTTTTGAGGTTTTGTAAGGTGATAGGAATATATTTCTATGACATGGGAAAATATAGCCCTACATATGGCCATATTCTTTTTTTTTTTGTCTGTGGACTAGATTTTGTCGGACTTCCTTATAAATAGCTGTGGCATGATAAGGTGCCCAGCCCCTGGTCCATATGGTTAGCAGTCTAGCCAAGTGGAAAATAACAGTTCAAAAGGAGTGAGCCCCCTTTTTATTTTGGATGAACTCGACCAAGTAAGAGGGTTAGCAAGAAATGACACTTTGATGATGTGGAGGAAATAGGAAATTAAAGTGGGGTTTATCCTGTACCAAAGAACGAGCCCTCGTCACTTGTGTAGGGTGATCTTATGCCATCAGAGATCAGAGAATAGGCCTTCTATATTTTCTCTTTGACTCGGAATTCCTTTTCCCTTTCTTCATGTTTCATAGATTTGTGCCTCTCCAGTTCTACGCTTGGTCTACAGAGACATGTTTTATGAGACATTATTTTATGAAATTGTAAGGACTGAAGTTACATAAACACTGGGATAATGAATTTATTTGTCATCTGAGATCAAGGAAAGTTATAGCTGGTTTAACCCGGGAAAAAGAGAGTTAAACCTGGCTTAAAACCTCCTACAAGCTCAACGCATGGGTTTCCAAATTAGTATAAATACATAAAACAGTGACTATAAGGAGAAATAGAAAAATTGCTTTCTTAAATTGTACTTTAATGGCCATCACTGAACTTTATACACCGAGTATAAAATTGGCAAAATGGTTTTAATCCACCAAAAGTGTGTTAAACCTGACAAAAAAACCCTCCTACAAGCTCACAAATGGGAATCCAAATTAGAAACACATATGAAGGTGGTGGGTGGATTCGAGCTTTACGTCCTGTATTTCTGCACCTGATGGGCTGATTAGGAAAGGCAGAGACCATGGCAATGAGATGATTGATGAAACAGCCATACAACTTAATAAGGCTCGACTGGGAAATGAACCCAGGACCCAGTGATTGGAAGCCATGCTGGTGCCCATCCCCTACTACAGGCCCCTAGAAATACATTTAACAGTCAATATATGGAGAAATAGAAGATTTGCTCTCTTCAACTATATTTTATTGGCTATCACTGAGATTTACACACCTTATGGGCATCATAGTATTAATTGAAGAATGCAGACTCTGACTGACAAAAAGTGACTTCCAATTATAGAAGTTCAATTCTTATGAAAAAGTTCAATACTTATGAAAACATGGGACCTAGCTATTTTAGTTTGAAAAACTCTTATGTTACATGTCCTTGAATGTTGAATTCGTAAGATTGTTATGTTAAAGCTAACAACAAAGGCGAAAACATTGCTAAACCATCAAGTAATTTAGTGTTTTCACCATTGCGGGTAACATCCACTGATCTTGGTTATGTCCTGCCATCATGTAGCATTATCTGTGCAAAGTTTAATGTTTCAGGTACAATAGTTTAATATCGTTTTGTCTTTCCTGCACCTTTTATACTGATTATAAAGTAAAATTATGGGTTTTGACCCAGGTTTAACCCACTTTGGGCAAAATGTCTATTTAGCCCAACCCAGGTTTAATACGGGTTTAACACAGGTTAAACCCAGTGGGTGGGTTAAATTTGCCAACCCTGCAGAAAAATGATGTCCAGTTCTGATGTTACTGATTCATAGCGTCAATGCGTCACCACTGATAAAAGACAGCTAATAGGAAATTTTCAAAGCAGACTAAATCTTTAATGTTTCTGTAATTATATCAAAATCAATTTACTCAAAGTATATTGACTTATTTTAAAATCAAAATGAGTGCAATGTCAGTGATGCAATCTGATCATTTTCAGACTCATTTGTTGGTCTAATGTGATGTAATATCTCGGCACCTGTATAATAGCAGTCTGATATACCAGGAGGACATTTGACCTTTGAAGGACAACTGGTATTAGCAGCAATGGTCAGCTCAGACCACATCTAACAACTGCAGGAGTGTCCAAGACACTTCTCACTCCTTATCCCCCACAAATGACGCTAATGTGTTGCCATGGAAACAGTGCAATGACGCTATCTGTACACCACCATAAGCTGCAATCACGTAATCAATTGGGTATTATAAGAATGGTAAATATTGAAAGTAATTAAAAAAAAATGTTAGATATAACCAGGTGTTCTATAAATTGAATAATGATATTCTTAATAGGCCTAGTATAATATTGCTACATAGACTTTAGCCGAAATAGTATAAGAAGTTCTCCAAAAAGGATGTCTGGAATTTGAAGGGTCTTAATTATGTGCATTTTTACTTGAAGTAGGGCAATGTGAGGTGTAAATGATATTCTACAGAATGTCGTATGGATAAAATTATGGACTAGTTTTAGTTTTCGGTGTATGATGGATTTGCGCTCAAGATACATTTCATCATTTTAGCCTTTGATCAAGTCTCGTCTGCTTGTCATGATTTGCATATGACGTAGCAACGCGCTTCATGACGTTCTGAGCTATTAGCGTCGGACGCGAGACGCACAAGATCAAACGTTTGCAAGAATCCTAGCACGCCAATCCCCTATATTTCACTGCTCAACATTGATTTATTAATTACAAGAGGCGAGACGCTTCCGAAGATGTTTTCACTCGGCTGAAGAAGCCTTCGTCGCGGTTAATTTGTCATTCGTCTGTTCCAAGTGATACAGCGCCGCCATTTGCAATTTTAGGATGAAATCTTTAGAGTGCAGGTGTCAGATTTCTCGAAACTTTATTTGATAGATATTTCTGGCAATCTAAAGAAAAGGTGACCATGCGGTGAAAATAGATAGTGGTGCTTCTCTGCTGCGGATCTTAAAATATGCGATTTCATCGTCTACTATACTAGACTTTGGTAACTTTGCAGAACAACAAATCACTTTGCGAAAGTTTGGCTCATGGATATATGAACACTGTCACATAAAAATATAGATGTCTCAACGCTACTGGGTCTGAAGCTTAGTCAGCTTATATGACCAGCTGCCACAGGCATACATAATGATGAGATGATATGGCTTGGATTCCACACCATCTAATTCTTACACATTCACCCCGTGAGTGGGATATTTTACTTGCCACTGCACAGACAAAGTGAAAGCATATACACCGATCAAATAATTATATAATAGACCAGTTTTTGGCCATTGCTTTGGAATATTAAATGTCAAAGGTTTTGAAATAGACCTATTCCAAATATAGCACTATGCAGCATCAGTTTTAATCAGACAGGGGGCGTCGTTAGCAATATTTTGCTTCCAAATTAGGAGAGTGAGGTCGTGACAGCACGTGCTCCAAACAATGGCCTAGGCATGCAGTTGACAGTTTGGATGTGCTGACACTCCTGCCTAGAAGTCCATATATTGCTTTTTTTTCTGTTGTTAAAAACCGGTCCTTGTCACGAAGTGTTCGGGCTGTTCTATTTGCATTGCAAAGTCGCTGAAGGAATAAGCATTTTGAAAGCAAGAGCTATATTCCCATTATCTAAATACATTTTGTAATATAAAAGGTTTATTTTGTGAAAGCCTGTGATCTTGAATTATAAAACTGAATGGATTTGAACATTTATTGTGTTCATATTGTCAGTTATATAATATATACCATCAAATTCTGGATAAAGGCAAATTTTTTCATTCTTAAAATACCAAACTGTTCTTGTCAGATATGAGACTGTCTTGTCAGTTATTGTGGGATAATTTGGCAGACAGATAGATAGATAGATATGGAAAGTGCAGCCCTCTAAGGCGAGTTCTTGCCGCTATCGAGGGTTGATTAATGAGATGAGAGAGAGAGAGTGAGAGTCCACCTGTGTTACACGTTTTACCCCATGGGAGGGATCTTTTACTTGCCTCAGCAATGACAAAGTAAAATGCAGAGGGACGTATTATCGAAGTTACAGACTGTTGATTTTAACTACAACCTCTGTAGTTCTTATGGACCAAAAAAGACTTTGTCTTAACTTTGCAACTGAATCTGCAACTGAATCTGCAGCCGTAGATCGGACGAGGGATGAGCCTGCTGCTGGGTTTAGTACTCATGCAGCTGGGTTTAGTACTCGTGCAGCTGTTTATAGAGGCCAGGTTTCTGAGTCAGCATCGCATGAAATGGAAAAAGACGCTCAGAAGTCGATATGGAGCTATTCTAATTAATCTAAGGATTTCTCAGTTGAATATCAGATCTAGCTTGGCAGAAAATAGACTTTATACTTATACAGCGTACAGTACATATTATCCTTTTTACGTGGGTGTATACTTTTCAAATGTCATACTACGCATTCGTGACTTTAGGCTAATAATTGACTGTAACTAAATCGGATCATATTAAAAAGTCAATAACATTGTCTCGTTCAGCCCAATATTTGAATATTCCATCACAATTTAATATAAATATAAGACTTTATAAACCAAAGAATAGAAAGTAATGTCTAATGTACGAGTGGCCACGTATTCAGTCATTGGATGTCCCACAATGCATCAGCTGGGAGGACTGCTCCCTCTGACGTAACAAACAAGAACTAATGACGAAGTGGGGAAAGTCCCTTGTCTTCCTTGTTTATTTATTGTCCAATTAGTGCAGGATGGACTTTCCAGGTTCATAGATCATCATAAACAATCAGAGGAATCCATCATTACTGATGGGATTTATGTTAACTGCTATAACCCTATAGATAATTCTAAGGTGATTAAAATTGCATGACTCAAAACTTCTTCTGGTAGTAAATCCTGGGTCTTAAAACTACATTATATAACATAATGACACATTAGTGTTATTGGGACAAAATGATTCTGAATGTCAGTGTAGGTAAAACTTGTGGTCGGAAGCGACACGACTCCGAAGACAAGCAGTCAATCGGTCATTGTATTACTTGAATGTCATGGTCATTTGTATGTAACACCTTATAGTCGCTTAACGAGCCTATTTTTCTCCTTTGCAGACAGTATAGCTTACTCTTTCGGAAGCGGAGGGGGCTTGGTGACCTTTGAATATCCGGAAAACCAGCGGCCGGACACTCGACAAGACCAGCTCGTCTTGGGATTCTCCACCACTCAGAAGGACGCCATCTTGGTCCGTGTCAACTCCGGCATCTCCTCGGATTACATCGAGATGGAGATCGTAAGTAAAGATGCATGAAGGGAGGAGTTGTCCTTCGTTTGATGCGGAATATTAATAATGTTACAAAAAAAAGACAGGTTTTCATTAGGAAGATAACATTGCAAGAGTCTTTGATGTAGCCACTGCTGGTTGATGATTTGCTCTGAAACAGTGGGAAGGTGTAGCTGTAAAAAGTATGTAGCATGTTCAGCTATTGAGTTATCCTGGTTTAGTAACTCTATTTGAGAAAACTATTCCCTGGCAATGGCTACCTCCAGCTTTTATTGATCAGTTTTCAAGCCCGCAAACCTAACTCACAGAAACATATTGTGCAAACTTAAGGTTTAGTGACTATTTTTGAGAAAACTATTCCCTGGCAATAGCTACCTCCAGCTTTTGTTGATCAGTTTTCAAGCCCGCAAACCTAACTCACAAAAAAAATAATATTGTGCAAACTTAAGGAGTTACATTTGTTTCTGGGTCAAAAAAAAAAAGGTTTAAGTAATGTACTAGTCTGGCGGGTAGATCTCTGTTTCAATCAGGACTATGCAGATTGCTTGAATTAATGGTGTCATTGACAACTAATGCATATTGTCTCCCAGCTAAGGCACATACTTGAGACATAGCTCTCCTTAAATTCAATTGCTTGGAGAGATATTGCTAGCAAAAATGTGTCTCATGAATTTATGCAGAATTCTCCACATTCCTCGGGTTGTTTCTTTGGTATATCCTGCCAGAGTTTCTGCCTGACGTAGATTATTCCTAATTCCCCTCTCCTTCAGCTAAATAAATTATGCCTGCATTATTGAGATAAATGTCCTTTTTGAGAGTCCATATCTTACATATGCTCCCAGGATATTCTCTTTTATAGTTGATATAATTTCTTTGCCAAGCTAATGGCCACTTCCATTAAGACATTCAAGTTTCTTCAAAGTTTTTCTTCCTACGAAAGATAATAAAAACGACAAAGTAAAAGTAATCTTCAAGTTGCCCACAGTCGTGTCAGAAATCTCACTTTTCTCGGAAGATGCAGTTCGTTCTCAAGATGAAAAATGATAAATCCAACCCTTGCTTTTCTGATTGTCATGTTGAAAAATAGAAAAGTGATAAGCTTCATCTTATTTTCATTTTTTTAATATTTTATTCGAAGTGAAATTAAATCTCATGCACTGAGATTGTCAGACAAGTCTAATTAAGTAAAAAAAGTAAGTCATTAACCTCACTTCTTCAGAACTACGCAGTTCTTATATGCTATGCGCGGTGTCTTTTTGTTTTTCCTTCACTTTTTGCACCGAATAACGTGGGTGTCTTGGTAGAGTCACAAATAAACCATGAAGACCTATTGGCTGAAATTTGAATCATTTCGATAAGTTTTGGCTTTCCGTAAACTTAGCGGCCAAGCAAGCGAGCTAGCAGCCAACCAACCAACCAACGTAGCTTCCAAGTGACTAGTTAAATGTGAAAGTTAATTGAAAGTGAGAAAGGTGGGGCAACATGGCTCCGTCTAATTAAAGCCCTCCTCCTCCTAACCGCTTCTTATTATGCCAGCCTCGACGGGGGGTTCATGGGTGGCAAAATTAAACTTAATGAAGCTTTCGCATGATTTATGGAAAGCGCTGGATTAAACTGGAGAAAGATTTTTAGATATAACACTTGAAACAGTCGAGAAAATTGACACCGCGAGTTAAAACCGTAGGCGTTATGGAGATTTTTAGATTTTTCCACAATCTAGCTGCATGTGAATCGTCATACAGTAAATTTACAGCACAATATTGTGTGATTAGTCAATGTTTAGACTGCAACAGACTTGTGAGACAAACCCATTTGTTGCTTCAGCCTTAAAAAAAGTTGCGGCTCGCGTTGCCGGGGCAGCCATTGCAGCCACGTTCGATCGGGGGTGTGTATTATTCATGGGTCTGATTAAGATCTGACCAGACTGCGTAGCCACACGATAGCCATTTGTTGTGATCCTAAGACAACCTGCCATGTTTTATACATATGTGAACTGAGCCAGTAACTGGGCCCTTTCATGTTGTCTTTGTGGTAATCTGGGCCCGGCGCCAGGGGAATGCTCTGTACTTCGCTCGTCTGATAACAAACGGTTTTAGTGTGGGTACAAACTGAAGATCTGCGAATTCTGTATTCCATCTTGAAGATTTGTGAGAATTCTGCTGACAGTAGATGAGTTGTGAAGCAATTGAGAGTTGTGTCTGTCAAACTTGGAATTATTCATACTTCCAATGACATGCACAAACAAGTATAGATCTTTTCTTTCTTAAGTCCAAGCTGTATTGATAGCAAATGCCTCCACAAGTTTTAATGTAGTACATGTATATTAAAATTATAATCAATTTATATTCAAATCATGACATAAGAGAATTTGCTGAAACCAAATTCGATAGACAAAACGTTAACTGCTGCTATACTCCAGAGGTCGCCACTAGTGGCGTGTGAAAGCTGCCTTCTGGTGGGAAAATAACTGAACTTCATGATAGATCTGTCTGATGATTGAGTTTATTTGTGTTAAAAGTATCTTAATTGAATTGAATTTTGCAATGCTTGCTTAGTTTTGGTCTTCCGTATTTCTTAAATGGTCAGGGATTTATTTTTTCAGGTCGATGGTCACATATTTGTGGTGTATAACATGGGGACCATGGATCACCCGATTGGAGAACTCTTCGAAAAAGTGAACGATGGGAAATATCACGTTGTCCGATTCACCCGGATGGGCCCTAATTCCACCATCCAAGTTGACAGCAAGAATATGCAGACCAAAAACCCCAAAGGTACGTAATAGGTTGTCATAAAAGGAGAAATTCTGAACTTGTCCTGGGACTGTGTGTGGTTAAATTGGACAGGTCTGTTTGTTTGGTTGTGAAGTATTTTGCTATTTCTTTTTAAATGTCTCATATGTCTCATACAACTACATTTACATATACATGGAAATTTATGGAATGGAATAAATGTCATTTGTAGTTTATTTGTGAATATAGTATGTAATTAATCCTCTTCGTTTGTGTTTTTGAACCAGGTTTGTATCATAGTCAGTATACCGGGCATATTATACGATTTTCTGCACTTTCGTGACATCAAGACTGTAATACAAGCAGAGATGATGGATTCTAAAGTATTTCCCACATAACAAGATTAATTAAAGTTCAGTTAATTTAAAAAATTTCCGTCATCTCTGCCTTGTAGGAATATGAGAAATGTACTTTGTGATTGTGCACTCTTGTGTTGTGACATAAAACAATTTGTAAATGGCATAACATTGTTTCTGGAAAGAGTAGTTATCAGCCTGAGGAATTGCATGTTGTTACATCCAGAGTTAGCCAATATTTTCTTCTTTATGGTAAAATCCTAATACTGATGACTGAGGGATTTAACCAATGAAAATGTTAGTTAACTCCCACCTTATGAGGGGTGTAACGAACTTATACTCCATTAGACCCTATTAACAGAAATTTGTCAGATCGTTTTACTTTTCTGAGACTCTGACTGTCTTTTAAAAAGACTTGGTATGCTAGTCATTTCTAGACTACTACACCACATGGCCAATTGTGCCACGTGCGTTTTCCATGCGTTTGGATAAACGCATGGAAAACGCTATGGTTTTTGCCTCATTATAATTAGCTAAAAACCATGCGTTTTCCATGCGTTTATCCTTCTCAAGTAAAATGCACGTGGCACATTTGGCCATGCAGTGCAACTTTTTTTGTCTGACTGCTCTAAAAGGCGTATAATGCAAGACAGGTAGTAGTGGCACTTTTTGTACTTAAGAGGGAGTTGACTAACATTCTGTCAGTTTTATCTCTCCTAGAAATAATAGAAAAGGTCATGTGGTGGAGTATAAGCAAACGTACTTGCCATCTAAAGAAATCTGTGCCATAAATGTGCCAGAAAATGCGACTAAGATGTAGATAGATCAGAAAATACAAAACAATGTTGTGCCATAGCGCCCCATGTGGTTGTCATCTTGTCATTCCTGTGAAAAACATCATCAATTCCTTTGGGTCTTGGCCCCTGGAATTGAGAAGTAACCCAACTGGAGAAGCATTATTGTGATTAGAAGATGAAGAAAGAAGAATGTATTCATACTTGCATTACAAACTTTATCCTACATTGTGTTTTCATTAATGTGTAGTGTAATAGAAATTGCACCAAATATTTATGAATCGAGGCCCCAAGAATCACAATTTCCTGCATTGCATGAAAATGTGACTTTGGAGGCCTGGACTTGCACCAAAAAAATACTGTGAACTAATGTAAACAAATGTAACTCAAATATAAAGAGGCTGTAAACTAATTGTGTACTTTACAAATGCTCCCCTGAAAAAAAGACTTCGATTGGCTATTGGCTGACAAGCATCTGACAGGTAACCAATCATAAAACGACAATTTGACCTTTGACCTTCGATCACCAACAATTTGCATGCGTGATTCACCACTCTCTCTGGTGCTCAAATTCTGAACTACTCACGAAAATTCCCTTGTTAATATAACACCACTCGAGTATAAATATATAATGGAAACTAGAATTAAGGAAGAATTAACATGGAACGTTCTCTGACTTTGTTTCCAACTCTTTTCTGGTTGTGCACTTTATTATTATTTTTTTTTGAGTGAAGGAAATTTTTAAAGATTTGAAACTCTTGTGTGAAGAGTGTGAAGACCAAATCTGTCCACTGGCCAATCTCTTATTTCACTGATTTATTTCAGAAGTCACCAACACTTTTCTGAATTGAGTGTTTCTGAAAAAATTTGCCACCATTGGTCTGCCAATAAAGTGACTTAAACAAAAAGCACTAACTCATTGTGAATTAGCAAATTGCTAATGTTAACTTGTTCATATATGAACACGTACTTGTTTAATAAGTTGTATTGTTAGAACTGTGTGCTGAATAAAATGAACTTTTACAGGGCAACAGCTAATTGTCTTCAATGACCAGACCAGGGTTCATATCGGAGGCAAGAAGGATGGCAAAAATAAACTAACACGTCCGTTCCAAGGAACAATTGCTGGTAAGTATCTTGGGCTTCCAGAATTGCCCTCAAATAGTGTAATAGTTTTGTTTTTCGTTGTATGCAGTGTCTTGATCATCGAAGTTCCCCAATCTTTGTCTTTTTCCTTTTACGCTGAACATTTTTCCTGGTGCCCAGGCTTTTTGAACTTCACAACAGGGTTGGGGCCTAGCTCAGTGGTAGCGCACTGGGCTTCCAACTCTTGGGTCTATAGTTCAATTCCCGGTCTAGCCTAATAAGTTGGATGGCTGTTTTATCCATCATCTCATTGACATGGGCCTTGCATGTCCTGATTAGCCCAATAGGTGAAGAAATACAGAATGTAAAGCGCTAATCCACCAACTACTGAACCTCACAACAGAAAAACATCCACCCTTCTGAAATTCATTACCATCCCAAGTGAAACGATTCAATTCCACCCAATCCAGCAGATGGCAGCAGGAAGATGTCCGCCGAAAGTGCTGCCCCTGGTGTTATATTGCTGCATTGCATCAGCCAGTTGCCATCTTGCCAGTTGGATGCTGTTCAAGGGATGTTAGATGCTGGTAGCTGCAGGGTAGCTGTCAGTGGCCTTGGAGAGCAAGGTTGCGGCTGCAGACTGCTGATAGCATCCTTGCAGGGCCCATCTCAGACGGATGACTGGCTTGGTTGCTGCGCCAGTTGCTCAACCAGACATTTCATGATGTTTATCACTTTGAGATTTGCCAGTCAGTCGGTCCAGTCCTGATTAGGCCAATCACATGTGGCCATTAGGGCAACAAAGAGGTGCCCCAGATGAGATAACCCCTTCTCCATTTCGCATTTATCTGTCGTGATGAAATGCACATTGCTTCGGGCGATTGTATGTTCTCCTCCAGGATGCTGTGTCTAGACAAGAGCCATATTTGGCAGTGATCGAGTTATGAAAGTCTGGGGAATAGTGAGCAATGTCAATCGGTGAACAGGCAATTATTGTATTGGGGAAAAAGATGAATTCGAGTATTAGGGGTTGCTGTTTCCTGTTTGGATTTTCATGCCGTCTGTTATCCTTGCAGAATATAATACAATTATGGGGATACAGAAGATTGTTATGTATCTTTAATATAATTGTGGAGCTTTGTCCAAGTTCTGAGTGCATGGCGTTGCAGCAAAGACATGTACCTGTCGTTTTCATATAATATTTTTGATAAATTGTAACTTTGGGCAACCCTGGAGCTGTAATAATACATTTTAGAGGATCATTAGGGGCTGGTTGGATTCATATCCTTGGCCTTGTGGTGGCTGCAATTACAGGGTGTGACGGTAATTATGAAGCAGACATAAATGGACTGGTGTCACCTGGGCTCCTTCAATACGCCTTGCTTCTCAGTCTATGATCATCTGACTGTGCTCCCCAGTGCTTCACTCACACACACTGCCATTGATTTTCTGAGGTGTTGTGAACCTTAACGGTAAATATACTACTCCTGAGTCGTGGGGGAGCAATTATCCGGCTTTATGTGGGGACCAGCTCCGCAGTCAATAACTGTGAACTCCAGAAAATCCTTTGGTCGCGGCAGGACCGATCGCAACATGATCGATGCTCGCAAAGTTCAAAATCGACCGTCCTCCTTATTACATCATATTCGATCCAGTGCTCCTTTGTTGTCACTTGGATCCTGTATCCCAATATTTTGAAAAGCCTGACAGGTGCTTAGTCAAATTGATGTTTTAAAGTGGACTTTGAAGCTTGAAATGAAGGATGTTTCCATTTAGACAAGTTGAAGCCTCTCAAAGCTTTGAGTCCCCCACATTTAATGATTTCCGTCTCTAATTTGGGATGTAAATGGCTATCATTTGGAAGTGTTGTTGTAGCTGAGGGCCAAAGTGGATTTTGATAGATATACAAATGAGAGGAAAACTCAACCAAACACCTTTAATTGTGTCGCCTTGTGTAAGGTAGTATTTCGAAGGGACGGTTGCCGGTGACCCGCTGTGGACATCGTTAGGGCCTTGCAGTGGTCAGTTTCATCCATCCAATCAGCAAGTGACTGGTCAGGGGGAGGTCCTCAGCATCTTGATGACTGTTTACCGGTGTCAGTTATTCGGAGGGCGATTCGGATGCAGGGTCTCCTTCGCCCTTTACCCTGTATGTAGAAGTAGTTCCGGTCCACTAATGAACGCCATGTTTACTGGAGTCCGCGACTGGCCCGCTTGGCCCGCTCGGTCTCTCGCCCTCTCTCTCCGCTGTGTGTTTATTCTGATTTATGTACTTTGCGAGTTCCTGTGCCTCCTTAATTTGATACGCTCCCCAATAAGTCTTACTCCTCGGTGCGTCAATAGTGTATGTGAGTCAGTTATCAGGGTGTGAGGCAGCTACTTGCTAAACTCAGTGAATAAGGCCAAGAAGTGACATTAGTCATTGGCAATTTAGGTTGTCAGCATCTCTTCAGCTTTTAGCAGGACATTCGTCAAATTGTACTGTATGGTGTGAATGCTGATACTGGTCTGAATCAATGTGAAGAGATGAGAGGTTATGCTGATAATCCTTAACCTTTTTATGCATCAACCTTGGATGTGGTCTGTCACTTTACACCCCAGGTGTCAGGCCATATTGTAACCATAATTATTTCTCTTTTCATTTCTCTTTTCATTTTAATGGTTGTACTGACGGTTGCAATAAATACTTGAACTTAACATGGATGGCAAATACTATAATATTTGACAATAACTATGTTGGTCTTGTTCTCAACATAACTGGTCACTAGGCAACAGAAACCATATTCATATGCCTTTTCAGCATGATTGTATGATGTCGTGGTTATGATTAGGCAGCAGCTTTGCTGTGGATGAGGTTGTTCAAAGCTCTGCTGTGATCCCAGGAACCTTCTTCCCATCGTATGATGTGTTTATCGTGCATAAAACTCTTACCATAAGCCCTTGATATTTCATCTAGTGACCTCGTTCTGAGTCTGCTTTGACATTCCTATGGTTAATATCCCATCTGTAATAAAAGAAGCCACATTAAAAGAATGGTAAAAGTGGGCTTTGTTTGGGATGTTTGATTTAGAGGACAGATTAATAGGTCCGTAGATTGTGCCATTATTCCCTATGGAATTTTTCGTCATTTGATGTGAAGAATGAGGCAGGTTTATATTTTATACATGACGGAGCTGGGATAGAGATTGTCAGTTGATTCCTAGCTGCCTTCGCTGTGAATTAGAGCGAATTTGATATAATTCAGCCGTGGTTTATTGTTTGGCGCTTCACTGCTAGCATTTTGACAGAGGATATTTGACAAATCCGTCTCTGTTGGATGCTCCAGATTGGCATAAATGAAATTCATCACATGCGGTATCTCGCGGAGGCTGTTAATATTTGAGCCAGTCAGTTTTTTTATGTGGGTTATTAATTATTGAATTAATTTCATTATTTTCTAGTGCTTTCCTCCGAAGATGTTGGTTTATGCAACTCATAACAATCTGTGCTTTGATTTCCTTATCAACCTGGTTATCTTCAAATTCACACAAGGCAGCCTGCTGCTTCAATCGTGTATAAAAGTCATCAATTGCTTCCCCACTCTCTTGTTTCATCTTCCTGAACTGGTACAGGTTAAACATAGCATTTGCCTGGGGGTTATATAAGTTGTGTAGATCCTAATTGTGGGGGAACCAATTTAAGAATCCCTGCAGCCCACTCATATGCATCCCAAAGAATGACCTAAGTTTAATCTTGAGTGGGTCTCCCCATTCAATCCCTTAACCTCGTGTTGGATGTCTCCTCTTGTTTTGATAATTGACCGTGATGTGAGTAATGAGTATGGACATTTGCTAGTAGCCAGTGGTCATTAACCAGTGGTCATCTGTGTGATCTTCTTTTAGGTTTTGTGCTCAACGGCCTCAGGGTGCTGGACCTGGCAGCTGAAGGGGACACCAGGGTGACCATCGAAGGTGATGTGGTCCTGGAAATGGCTCCCCTCAGACCACACTCAGGGTAGGTCAACTTGTCATTTTCATGTTAACTGAATCTATTCATTTGAGCTCATAGAAATTGGTACTGATACCATTTATCGCATTCAGCCCCAAGTTAAGTTTGAAATTCTACTTTAAGTAAAATAATGGGACCTAAAAGCCGATGACATGCGCCAGTCATCAAGTTTGGCAAGACCAATAAGTTTCTTTTTTTTTGTAATGTGACAATCATTTAATTTGAGATTCAATTTAAGAAGTTTTATTGAATAAAGGAATTTACTTAATTATGTCCATAAAAACGTACCTACCTCCTGAATTCAAGAATCTCTGTGATTTGGTTCAGTAGTCATCTAAATTTCAGAGTATAATTGTTTGCGAGTAACTCAAAGTTCATAATTCGGCTTCTAACATTAAAATATATTAAATGTAATTCATGGACGGAGACTTTGTGATTTATTCTTGTCCAGGGCTATAATAGTAATTTATTATGTCTATTATATCTGTTTTCATGTTGTTTGGACACATTTTCAATTATTCACCTTGCCTGGTCCTGAATGTAGCCTTTACTGAATAACAATTTTTTTGTCTCGGCATTATGCAGAATATTTTGTCGTTGTGTGGGATTGAGCGCTTGCAGTATTTTAGGATCGGTTTACACAAGAACCCGTATGGCGGAGCTTTCAGGGGCTACATCTACATGAGTGTAGACGCATGTCTAGCTTACACATTTATGTTCTTAGCGTGCTCCAGGGTCTGGGAGGGCTCTTACGAGGCAGATTTATAGCGAATGTTATGACGCCGCGTCTTAGGTGAAGCGCGAACTGAATACGGGAGCGATACGAAAAGCCGGATCCGACGTATCGGGCTGTCGATGTGGACTGTATCTCACCTCATGGGCTTGCCTGATAAACTGTGCGTTTTAGATTCCCTTTGACAGGGGGGCTGACTTTTCAATTTGGTCGTATTGATCAGGCCCGGCGTTGGCCTGGCTGCTGATGGTGAACCGACTCCTCGGATGCTGAGTGCACCACCATCCTCCGCAGCCGCAGCCGACTGATGCCCTTCCCTTAAAAGACCTTCGAACTTAGAACCACTTAAGCCTTTTTGTATGATTACTTGCAGTCTGAGCCTTCGACTGATTACACTTAAATTAGACAATCAGCTTCTGAAGGTCTAGCTCTAAACTTTCCTGATTGGAGAAATCTTTCAACAAAATTTAACATAAGATACTTTGCCAACTAATCACTAAATAATCTGAACATTTTCTCCGAATAGACTTCAATTAATACATATCAAGTTTGTCAATGTGATTATTGAAAATATTACATTTAAACATAACTCGGAACTGTTAGACTGCTTCGCCAGCTAAAATGATAAATACTTTAGTTTTAGCAATTTCTCAAGCATGCGAATAATTTGTTATCATCTAAAACTGACAAGTGCTTTTAGGCTAATGCCTTTTAGAAGGCCACACAACCTCATTTAAGGCAAGCAAGCATCATTTTTCCGCCATCAGTGCGTTTGGCCAAATCTTTGCTTTCCAATTCTTGTTGACGAATTAACACATCCGAGAAAAAAGTAGGGATTTAATTTCATCTTTCATTAGTTTAAGCACACAAAATGAAATTTCAGATTAAATGCCTCTTTCATTGAACCATTAAATGCAATTCTCTTGAACCCACACTTCTTATCTGTGTACCTACCATGATGCATTCTCTTCCGCAATGACATTACCAAAATCGAGTTTGCCAAATCTTCCCGTTTACATTCTGCCTAATTCTTTCATAACTACCAAGAAAAGCTTTCGTAAAGCTCTCACCGTTTTGATAGAACATTTCAAAGCAACTTAAGGGTTGCTTGTAATTCAATAATATTTTCATTCAATCAGCTGTATGATTTTATATTTCCAAGCGATTTAAGATATTTCCTTGCCTCAGAGGGCATATGAGCAATGCAAAAACAAATGCAGTTAATAAATATTACTCACTTTACATTCTGTTGAGCAGGTTATAGCTCATGACTTGGCTTCTTCTTAGAAATGCAAAGTTAAGACCATATCTCAAGATTCAAGAAGTTTTATTTTCACTAAGAATAATAATGAACTGTGACATCCACAAATTTACATACAAAAACATAGGTCTAAGTGAGGGTCAACTCCCTAAGCTGGAAGCTGTTGTGGAAATTTCCAAACTTCTATTATCTGTTTATTCTTCTGTTATCTATTTATTCTTCTATTATCTATTTATTGTTAATTATGTCTCAGCAGCGGCTATATGCCTTCAAGAATGAAAATTATATACATGTGTACAACAATAAAAAAAATGTCTCACTAATTAAATGTATGATTGGAAGTATTGTTATATTTTTCAGAGTTACAAGTATACCTCCCTATCACCCGGTTCTCGGAACGCCATCTTCAGGGGAAACGGTAACCAATGACACACAATCTGCCATGGGTGACCGGGTAGGGCAAATGGGATTTCAAGCTTGTAAAGACCCCAGCATTTTAGGAACATAAAAGAAAATGATGCCCCTGTGTGGGGAAAGATATATGGCCTGAACGAGACACCTATTGTTCGAACGATCGTTATCAAAAAGGATGTTTAATAATGGCACATAAAAATAACCGTATGTCAGGGCATATTGCATTGAATTCATAACGTTATTAAATACATCACGGTGTCATTTACTTTATGCCGCTAGAATTGTGCTATTCATACGAAAGGCATTGGTTTATGCCACCAAAGAGACTTCCTTCTTTTTACCAGCCATATACTCGCTACTCAGAATGCTGTGGTTTTTACAAACTTTTCTTTTGTGGTGTGTTTCCTTTGATGTTGTCCAAGTGATGTGTCTTGAAAGGTGCGGCATGCATTTGGCAAGCCAAGCGTGTTGAATTTGCCTGGATCGTCAAATTCCTGTTTGGCGGATGTATTTGTCATTTCGATTTGTCAAATGTATGCTCTTCTTTGCAATAAGAATTCCTAGTCTGCATTGAACATTCAAAGGTTGTCAAAAATGCAAGATCACAAGAATTCAAGATTACATTTATGACCTACGTGGCTCGATCAAATATGCAGAATGCGCATTTACACTGAGCCACATGTAGTCATTTGAAAGATGGTGTCATGTAACAAATCGTCATGTATTGATGTTAACGAAAGCAGTTCGTGCAGAAAGATGTCAACTGAAATGTAAGATTTAAATAGGGATACTTAGTTTCTTCACAATGCGGTGATATAAAGCCACAACTGTAATGCTTATTAGATTGGTAACCAAATGTGCAGATAGCTAGGCCTGTATAAATGAAGTTAGCCGGGGCAGAATAGTTTTCGTCGCGGCGTACATTAATTCGCTGGTACAAGCCGCAGCCTTGCAGAAAGGGTGAGATAAGACGGGTGAATGACAGAGCCTATTCAAGCCCCCAGCAGCCCCCAAGAGCCCTAGTAGTCCTGTGCTAATCTCATAGTGGAACAAGTTCCTTGTATCGGTACCATCACACTCTGTCTCACTCAAAGGTTCCAGCTGCTATGTAGGTTTACCAAAAACACTGCTGGCAGCTGCAATGAAGTTTGTTGGTGGCATCGACCAACAACAGTCTTTAGACTCTTTACTGCCCTAAGAATGGCCGTTGGCAATGAAAGGATTGGTTTAGGATTCTGGGAAGATTGATGAACCCCTACAAGATGTTCAGATGGTGTTAGGTCACCTGATATAGACTTTGTCTCATTTAGTGATTCATTAGATATTTCATATACCAGTACTTCAGGTTTGCTTCATACTAAAATTAATAAAAGTGCTTTCTGATGAAATCAACTAGGCCTACCCATGTGTGAGTTTCCAAAATGGTCAGTTGAATGAGTGGTATCTCTTGACATGGCTTAAGCTGCAATGAGACCAAGTAAAATGCTTATGAGTAGCTCATTATCTTGCTGAATAATAATAATAAATAATAATAATAATAAATCTTTATTTAAACTCGATTAAAATAAACAGAAACAACAGCACTAAGGCTGGTCATCGAGTATATGTAAAACAATAATAACAAAATAAAATGACAAATTAAAAACATAATGGTTTACTTTTAAAATCATGTATGGTACACATAAACTTTGCACCGAGTACAATTTTCATAATAGCAAGTCCATATGGACAAATGTGCAATAAACTGATTAACATCACATGCTTCTTTCCATACAGCTGGTAAAGAATTCCATAATTTGCCCCCAGCATAAGATAATGTTCGATAACCATATTGTATCGTATGAAATATCTTTAACAAACAATATACTTGTCTCGTAAATCATGATTTGAAGTTTTGTGTTTAGCTAATTTGTTTAAATAATCTGGAAATAGACTATAATAACATTTATACATGAATATTGCTATCTTTTTTTAATAGAATATGATGTAGGCCTATTTCGTACATGTATGACAAAAATCTCCCAGGTGAACATCTTGTAAAGGGATATTCCTCACATGTATTCCATACCCTTGAAACGGCCATGCACATGTCTAATACTCAGGGGTGCAGTTTTAGACTACCAGAATATTTCATTGTATATCTGATTAATGATAAAAGGGCATATTAGACTCGTGATGCATACATAATGGTTTATCTATAGGTGGGCTTCATAGTGGGAATTCTGCCATTATACAGCTGTATCTCAGTTCTGTCAGCTACAGTTTGGGACCGACTTTGTATCATTTAGTGACATCGCGATAAAATCATTAGATTGGAAAACGGCATCACACAATTAAATTTAGATGTTTTAGATGTGAAATTTTCTATTATGCATGTGAATCTAACTGGATGAGTTTTAAATTTTCAGCGATTGCATTATTTGGCACAATTTTCCAATGCGAACGATATTGCCAAAGTCATTTGTATGCAAATTGCCATTGATGACACAATTCCCAGGACAGTAAAATGATTGTCTCTGTGAAGTTGGTATTCTATCCTTTCCATCTATGCCTGGCCAATATGTCAGCATTTATTTGTGGAATGCATATAAAGTATGATGAGAACGTATGGGAGTGGCCAAGCCTGCCATTGTCATTTTGGATAATAAATCTCAATAGTGGCCGATGGGATGGTTTGGGACGGCTGGCTTTTTGGCCTTCTGCCTTTTTTCTGTCCTGGTGGTTTCTCTGAGCAATTGTGTCATCCAATATTTCCGTTGTTGTAACCAGGAGCCATTTCTTTCATCTGACTTTTGGTTCTTGCAACTGTCCATCTCTGGTGTTCAGTCTCATGTTTCATCCATTATTAGGCTGGGGGCTCCAGTTTCACCAGCAATGGCAACATCTAGACCAGCATCTAGACCAGCATCTATGATTGCCTGTTGGTGATTCGAACATAATCATAACCAAATAGATGTTGCTTGGTATTATGAGCCAAACAGGTCAGAGCAATATTGTGCTCCCAGTGGTATGGTGTACCTCAGGGTGCACCAGTAACCCTTCTTTTATTCTCTGTTTCATCCTGTTCCACCCTATCTGCCCTCGCTGCATGCGTCTTGCAGATTCGCCGTCTTCATTGCATTAGGATGCTAATGGCAAATTCTGTTTGTGTCTGTCGGAATGATCCCAGCCGGGGTGGAGGCCAAGCGATAGCATTTGGATAGCAGCAATTGAGACAGACGATTCGCCGTGATTGGTGATCAATCTTGCATCATCTCTTTGACTGTCGACAATCATTGCTTTTACGCCGAATGAGGGGAATGTTAAAACTGTCTGGGATGTGAAGGTCTTCGCTTTGAAGGACTCCCTCGTGCGTTTTGAAGCTGCTCAGACTAGAGGCTGTTCGCATTTGGAATAAACAAAGTCTCCATTTTTGCAAATTTATTGTGTTTTTGGTTTTGCTGTGGTTTCTATGTGATCTACATTATATGTACATTGAATGGCACACTTATCTTTGTCTCACATTTCTTTGTCCTGTCTTTGGCTTTTGAATGTGATTTCTCAGTCATGAGCTTCAGACACAATGAGCTATCCCATAATGCCTTTTCGGTCTGTCTTTTCAATGGAATCATCTTTCTCTATTGAAAAAAAGTCTTCAGACAATGGACACTGACTAAGATCATAAAGGAACAATTACTTCGATCAACAAAGGACTAATGACAATTATACGAGATAAAAGCCTTTGTATTGTGGATCAAGAAGTATGATCAAAGTCAGTCCTGTCTAGAGGATGTTGGTAAAGTGGATGATGAAATGACAAAGTGAAAGACGGAAACCCGAGCGAACAGTTGTCGATCCATCTCCTCGATGAAAAAAATGGCGAATCAGCCTAGATTAAATATGAAATGATAGATGAAAGACAGGTGAATGGAGAGCAGTGGACTCCAGATAGAATTTGATATTTGACTTTTTTTTTTTTGCTCCCTTGGCAAATAACGAAAAGAAAAGATCTCCCTCTCCTAGGTTTTTAGCAGAAGCATGATTTCATCTGCATAAAAATGTTTGGCATTCTGTTCGTTTCTTATGGCATCTCTCTTGTCATTCAGCAGAAGCTGTGATTCCTTAAAAAACGAAAATAGAACATGAGACATTATAAAATGTATCTGGGAGATTAAATAGAAAAGCTTTAGAAACTTGCAGATATGAGATACACTGTAGTTTTTAACTGCAGCTTAAATTATATATTTTTGCAGTACGGATGAGGAACATATCGCTTGTATAACTGCAGTAAGTGCAGTTTTGTTATTTTTTTTAATAATGGATTGAACATTGGCATATATACATTTTTCATCGTTGGATGACTGATATTGCAAATTGTTGAAAATGTCAAGAAGACTCAATATCGTTTTGTTAGCTTTTTTGGCATATGCTGTGAAAATTCCAATTATGTTATACAATGAGAAATACTGATTTAAAAAAGAGAATATTTACAGTTTGTAGGTGCATTAGGAAGCCAAGGAAATTATTTTCAAGAAGCAGGTGTTTTGTAATATTTGGAATTGCAACTGTTCCATAATTTGAAAATAAATTCTGCCAGAAGGCTGTCTGCCCATATCATTGCAAACAGTGGATCATTTCATGGCGAGTTTCAGGGCATTTTTGGCATTTGAGCTGCAGACACGCCTTTCCTCCCAGCTTTTGCGAAGATCCTTCTTATGGTAACAAATGCATTAGCCATGAGCGCCGTGTAAAGGCAAAAATTGTGTAAAAGCAAAGCAGAGATGGCGCCTCGCATTTGGCCCTGCAAAGATCATTGATCGACTTCCTGTTTTCGGCCAGACTAAAAGACATGAACACGCTACCCTAACTGAAAATGTTGAAAGGAAAAAAAAAAGCAACAGAAAAGGGAGCCTCGTTGGGCGCCTAGAAATAGAATGGCGTTCTGTCCTGTCGAGAGATGGAGCTACGACCACACCGGTCTTGCTATTGTTTAATGACGTCATCCAATTGTAACGTCATCAAATGCACTGATTGACCTTTTGTTGATGACGTCATTGAACAATTGCGAGACCGGTGTGGTCGTAGCTCCATCTCTCGACAGGACAGAACGCCATTGAAACAAAGGGCACGTGTGGCAGACAATGGAAAGGCCATTATGCAAATACTAGGGTGACGTTGGTCCATTTGTCTCAGGTGATGCTTTGCACAAAACATTACTTGGGGCTGAACTGCACCTTCATGCATTGTGCTTATGCAGTTGCCATGTTGCTGGGCATAGGATGCCCCTGGTGATTTATCCAGCTAGCCCTGTAATTTGGTATAAGAATGCTGTCTCGACGCTAACTCGAAAAGATTTGATGTGCACTGCACTGCACATTTGTAACATATACCTCGAGTCAAAACATACGCGCACATCCTATCATACCCTGTGTCCTGTGGGCATTATTTACAGCAAGAAGTGTTACTGTATTGACTTAAATGTACTCGGTAGCTGTTGGCGCCTCTTCCCATCAAATATAAATTATGTTGAATTAATCTTAGTGCACTTGTGGTAAATCCACCCCATCCAAGTGCTGGGAAATATTCTGAAGTTTTCTTTTTGCAGTGCAGCAGCAGCAGCAGATAAAAAAGCTTTAATGGAAGCCCTTTTGTTTGTGGGACTATTGCTTGGTTCATAAAGATGCAATTAAGAACTTAAGGTGATTCTCCACAGCATCCCATGCGTGTAATTGTTAAAGACAATGGCTGGCTGAAGCTTGACGTCCTTACAGTTCCAAGACATGACGTCATATTGAATTAGGAGCATCTCCATTGTCTCGTTATTATTCAGTCGCAATTGTTTTCTTTGAGTCCTTGTTCAATTGTTCCATTACACTGATTAGGAAGACGTCTAATGAAGTCTGATGAAGCATGTGTGACTTGTCAAAATAGTTAATTCAATATTTGTCATCTGTTAATTTTGTTGTCACGATAGTCTGTCAAGCATTGCTTGAGGATACTGACAAATAGCATGGTATCTTAGATATTTTGATGGTGATTGTAATGAGATCTTTGTTTCTTTTCTAACATTCCTGAAATGTAGTTTTCTAAAAAGTGTTTTCATGAAGACGTGTTTTTGTTCATCTTTGTATATGGTGTGCTGTGTAGAAAGAACAATTTACTGAACTGATTCATAGCAGATGCAGGTGTGGTCTTACAACATCCTGGCATTTTAAACCGTCTTTTTTGCCAACGATGTACTGAAAAAGCAGACGGTCGCCTGTCCCATTATTGCATCGAATAGAAGAATAGAGATGGATCAGGACAAATGATGGCTTGCCACAAGATCAGTCTGCCAGTTAGAAGGCAGTCATCCAACTCAGTCGATAAGTCAATAGTCGTTTGAGCAACTGGCCGCAGGGTCCTTTCCGCACTCTTCGATTCTTGTACCTACACGCGCAGGGGGAGAAAGAGTCAGAAGAACTGTAATAATGCCATGATTTGCTCAGGGTACTTTGAATCAGAGCAATTTTGAAGTTAGAGCCCCAACCAAGATTTGTCACCTTAAGGGCAAAATCAGACACAGCCAGGAACCACACACGCCACAATCTTTGAGTAAAGTGTGGAGGAAAATTGGTCCATGCCCTTCGGAGAACTCAGTCTGGATTTATTTGCTGGCTCAGCTTGCTCAAGGTCATGTAATCAGCAGAGCTATTCGATTTGGGCATCCTGGCAGTGTGCAACAAGACTGCCAGATTGCAATATCCTAATATGTCAAAAAGATAACTGGCAACAGTGTGCTAAATATGGAATATTACCTCTGCGCTCAGGGAATTCTCATTCTGCTGAACCTTGCTCCTGTTTGTGTCTCGTTCATATTCAGTTGTTCCAGAAAATCTGTTTGTCATGCAAGATCAATTATCTGGGTTTTTTCACCCGTAAAAGGATGACATGATTCTTGCATTAGGATAATTTCCTTAAGCCTTATGCAAGTTGAATCCTCATTTATTTTGGATAACCTGCAGTTGACAATGACCAAGGTTTGTGTGACATTTCAGACCTTTTCAGGGCTCTGCGCCTTGTGAGTCAATGTGACGTCATAGTGGTTTACAAATATGGTAATCTGTGCCCTGCCATTTAACCATTACTCACCAGGAGGGCCAGGGGGAAAACCATGTTATCTGGCAACGAAAGACCTGGTCCCAAAGATCAATATGAAAATGACCAGTGCATTGTGCTGAAGAAAGACCACGAAATGTTGTTAGTGAGAAATATCGTGCTACAACCTGCAGTCAGTGTAATGTGAATTTGCATGTGAATTTCTGTCCACGGTATATAATAAAGCTGACAGGGAGAAGTTCAGATAATCATCTTCAGATAATCATCTTCATAGTTCAGATTGTGACTTGCAAGTCAGTCATCAGCTTGGCAGGCAAATTATTTGCAGATTTTGTGAGGGGGAGAGGTGACATGTGACACAGTAGATGCCTAATTATCGCTCACCTCCCATTTGCAATGGCTGGGGCAAGAATGGCAGTAGGGGGCGACTAGGCAGTAGCAAGAGGCAATAGAGAAGCAATAACGAGGGAATAGAGCAGCAATAGCAAGAAGCAATAGAAGCAGTAGGAGGGAATAGCAGCCAATCAGACTCTAGTCCTTCCTCAATTGAATGCTATATGCAGTGCAGTGCAGCTGGTCTGTCGGGGACTCTGGTCATTACCTCTCAATAATCCTCACATTTCCTCCCAGTTGAGTTAGTGTTCCCACCGCTCTCGCACTACAGATTGTGAATAAGGCTCCAACGAAATATGTCCATGACGTTTGAAAGCTGCTGCAACCAACTGTGATAAAACACCACCATCTAACCATTAAGACTGACTCAGAATGAAGATCATTCAAATTTGGACCACACTGCATTTTCCCCCAGTTTTTTTATTCAAAATGAAGACCTCTAAATATTGGAATAAGTAATTTCGAATCAGTGTTGACTGGAAGCAACCTTCGACTATATCTAACTAGTTACACATTCTGGTACCTAAGATTTTGAATATTCATTTGTGCCATTTATATAACTAAAAGGAGAAATACAAGTCGATATTCTAGAATATGATGCTGTGGGTTTTCTGGTGGTCCGCTGCTTGACTTAACCCGATACCATACTGAAACCTTGGACGGGCTGTCCCCACTGGTTGCCATTTGATTTAGTGCTTATAAGGAAGGCAATTACAGATATGCCATGGATCTCGTTTCGCAGTGATGGTCTGGTCTTCAAGGGGGATTAAGTGTGGCCCACTTGGCACCGTGGCTAATACTGCCAACCACTGAGAAGCTATCATTTCCTATTTCTGCCAAAGCGGTCTATTCGCGAACTCGTTTCTTCCTTCGCAGTCAAGCAATCTAGGATTGTTCCTTATGGAGAGGCGGCCCTCGGTGGTTGCAGGAAGCCAAGCAAAAGCTCACTTTCTCATTTGCTCCAGTCGTGTCTGGCCTTAAAGTCAAGTGGTCTCAGAACCAAATGTCTTGTTAGCGAATCGAGTTGAGGCTTAACACTCATTTTAGATAATATACGTCGAGAAATTATGGAAGGCAACAGTTACCATGGTTACTCATAGATCCAGTTTGCACCTGTACAATTTTCACAATGTCATATATTTCTTCGGGAATTAAATTACATAGCATTGTCATTTTCCTGAATTCTAACTGTGAGATATAAAAAGAGCAGGCACAAGACAGGTGTTGTATTTCAAATTGCGTAAACAAGTGTAAAGGCTGGTGTATACAGATAGGTGGTATGCTCTATAACTTGTAGTATGCCATTATACATGATCAAGTGCTAGAATATTCAGTTGCGACTTGTTTTTGCTGTGTAGATGATTCATTGGCTCATTGGGCTATTTCTGAGCTCGCTTTACTGGCCACTGGTGATCCTGGTCTGGTCTAAATCTTCATTGTACCATTGCTTGCGGACTTACTTGAGACATCTTAGTGTCTCTGGAGCCGAGCGACTCAACAAATGTCCATACAGGGCAACGCATGTCCCTGACTGGTGTGACCGGATGACCCACGCAGTATCCATGGGAAAGAAGCTCAGCATCCGTGAATGATGAATGATGCGGGGATGATGGGGAATCCGACAGAAGCCGCAGCCCTGGGGCCACATATGCAGCCTTATATGGCTCATATCGCTCGGTGGTCAAAACTGGTGGCTCATCGCTATTGCTTTTCTCGTTCTGGATTGGTCAAAATATCTCCGCAGTGATTTCTGCCACACGTGTTTGCAATTCATATCTGACTATGCAAGATCTTTTAACTGCTTTAAATGGGCAATAATGCATATTTATGGCATTTTCTAATGACTGGAAGTTGGGGGTTTGGGCCTAGCTCAGTGGTAGCGCGCTGGGCTTCCAACCATTGGGTCCCGGGTTCAATACCCGGTTGAGCCTATGTTGGATGGCTGTTTCATCCTTCGTCTCATTGCCATGGTCCCTGCCTGTCCTTATTAGCCCATCAGGTGCAGAAATACAGGACGTAAAGTCCTAATCCACCACCACCAATGACTGGAAGTTGAACGATGCTATTAGAATTCCGGCAAGGTGTAAACTTAATCATATGCAGTAACTTGTCCAGTCCAACTTTATATACTAGTTTGTTTCTGCTATACACAACAATAGCATCTCAATAAGGTAATTTGTATTCTAAAAACCATAAATATCTACACACTGTATCCATCGTGGAGTCCTTAGACCTCTTGTAGTGTCATGCGACAGCAGCTGACCTTCAGGAGTATTATAGACGAAGGAGATGGGAGCGAAAGTCTTCGGTAGCGTTTGAAGTGCTTTTTTGTTCTTTTTAAAAAAGGCTAAGCTGCGCACCTTTATCAAAGATTAATGAAGGTCAAACAGCAGTTACATTGTATTGTAGATTGAGTTGGAAGCAAGCCTGCTGGACTGGAGCGATGTTGTCTCCAGCAGAGAAGAGTAAGTTGTGATACAGCCAAGGTCTTACTTAACACGCTGACCTCTGGAACAAGGTGTGGATGGAATATCAGTTGCCAAGTGGAAGTTGATCACTGCAGTACAGACAGGTGGTGACCTCGGTCGTTGCTTTGTGGTGCGAAGCGATTGGACAAATTGATGCGGAATATGCATGTTCTTAGAACTGATGTTGTGAGAGTGATGGAAGATGCGGAGGTTGATGGGTGCACTGGTTGCAGCTCTGTCATGTCAACAAGAGGCTGGATTGCCTCATGAAGTGAGTCCCCTGTAGAGCCTTTGGTAATGGGCCTTTTGCCATTTGCAAATTGCTCCTGCCCTGCACTGGTTTGGTAATAACAAGAGACTGCTCCAACTGCAAAGGCAACCTCCTCCCCACTCCAGCAGCTCTACTTGATGCTAAATTGAAGATGGCCCATGATCACAGGTTTGCAGACCTTCTCATCTGCACAGGCGCCTTTTTCCTTTGATCCCTGGATCTTCTGATCTGTGCATGGCCATTGATCAAGGCAGTCCAATACAACTGCACGGGGCAACACCTTTTACAAGGCAGTACAGGAAATGCACCAATGATTTATTGATGTAATCCACTGCCTCATCAGTTGCCACATCAGGCATACCGCCTAGTGTGTCGTTTCGCATGAGATATAATCAACATTTTTGTGCACTTAGCTGTTTCAAAGGAGGTATTTTTTATTGGGTATAATGTACTGACAGTATCTAACTAAATATAAATAACTAATTAAATGAATCTTAATATGCTTATATCAGACTAGCCTGTGCTTAATACCGACATGGGATGAGCTGCCATCTTTTAT
This sequence comes from Alitta virens, assembly GCA_932294295.1. Lineage (NCBI taxonomy): Eukaryota > Metazoa > Annelida > Polychaeta > Phyllodocida > Nereididae > Alitta > Alitta virens. The sequence continues at coordinate 9,646,560 of OW028574.1, forward strand.
GTCCAATATTTTGAGAAAACAGCCTCAGCAAGCACACAATCTCAGAACTTCAGAGGCAGGAAAAACGAACCATGTTGTGTTGTTTTTTTCCCGCCATGTTGGGGTGATAATGAATGGCATCTTCATGATAGTATGCAATTTGCAGCACACCATCATCTTAGATCTGCATTTGGCTGAATGGCTGTCCTCCATACACTAACCAGGTCCCCAGGCAGCTAATAACTTGGCTGAAAATATCCAGCCCAACACATACACCTTCATTATCCAGCTTCTCATAGTGGCCAAATCAATTTGCTGCTCTTGTTTTGTCTGCAGACTGTTGATAGGCAAATCTAATAAGTGACCACAATCTGATATTAGAGCATTCCATAGGGAGCTGGGTGGAAGGCTGTGGGGCTGTGCGAGTGCTATTGGAAATGCAATCAAGCGCCCTCATTAAGCCATAAATAACTCCTTCATTCAGTTAGTTCTAGCAGAAGAATGCAAAGGGCTGCGGAATGGATGGGGTCGTCTTACAGCACCCGGCCACTTTACACGTGTTCCCTGATAGACTGTGACAGACCTATTACTCTCCAACAGAGAAGGGCTGATTCTTATAGTCACGTGCTGTCTCCATGGTTACGAGTCAACGTCATGAAAAGAACGAGTCTGTGGGAACACCATCGACTGTAAAGTGGATTTATCAGCTCCGTCAATGTTGAAAAATCCCACATGACATCTTTCAAACTTTCCCTGTTGTTGATCCACACTTTCCAGGTTGAAGTCAGTTTCAATTTCTGAAACAGATGCGAGGTAGCAGAATCTTAAATTTACATCTGTTCCAAATTTGGATTGTAAATTTGAGCTGTTCTTGCAGTATTCATTGTCTGGCAGGGAGAATTTTCTACTTGCAGAATCTGATGTAGCATAGAATTTATCCTGCTTTAATTTTCGGGATCTTTACTATCGGCTGTGTGCATCGGAGGATCAATGTCTTTTTGTTAGCTTAGCCCTGCATTTAATGAGAAGTGGAATCAGTACAGCGCAGATGTCGAGGCAATTTTGAAGCTACGAATAGAGAACAGTCTCCACAAAAAGCGCTTTAGAACCAATGCAGCTTTGCTATCTTGGCTATTCGTAGGTGATCTTTTAAGAACCTTCTTTCAGGAGGCTGTTCTTCTCTAAGCTCAAGGAGTACCACGGGGTGGTTCTATTGCAGCTACCCACGCCTATCAGCAGGTGCCTGATTTCATTAGAGCATTAGCTCAGCCCCATACTAGAACTGCCTGCCTGATGGTCTGGCCAACTACCTGCCATAAGAGCCGGTGCCCAGGGTCTCATTTTCCTTGCAGAACCCTCTGCCTGGAATGAGAGTGTGGCCCAGAATACTGCATTAACCGATCACTTGCATTTCACCCCTTTGGCTTGAAGGCTCCCATGTCACGATGTGGTAGAAAGGCCTTTATAACAGCAGTTCTGCTAATGTGACAAGAATTATTACACAGAGGGTGATTGTTAAGATGATTTATTGAACGCGCTGCATGGCCCCATTCTTACCTATTTTTCTTTTAAATCATACTATAACGTACTTACTGTTCATCATATAAAGAATGTTCATCATTCTTTTTCTCTCAATGGATATATCTAACTGAATAATGTATTTAAGAATCAGCTAATATCTGATTTGGTTAAAAGCACCATTTGTATATCAATGTGAATATTCAATTGCAATGTTAGTAATATACCCATAACCAGCGGAAAGACCTCACAAACAAGGTTTATCTTCCTTTTCTAATGGAGACCACCGATGCCCTCGAGGCAGACGGTGCCACGTCGATATCTCAAGTGAAACGAAGAAACTCTGTAACGACATCAGTAACGAGGAAGAGTGACTTATGGCTGAGGAGCCAATGGCTTCGCAGCGGCTTTCTGGTGCTGCATCACTGATGCCCAGATACCTGCTGATGCTGCGGGACCACACAATTAGCAAATCGATGTCCTGCCTCCCCAGGAAATGGATGCTCCACATGACCCTCCATTCATAGTTAAACAAAACGAGCTCTAGCTGACCTAGCCTGAAACCGAGCCCTCCCCGAAGAGACGCTTTAGGCTGGATATGAACTGCTCCTCCAAAGTGTACTGACTGCAGTTTGTTTTAAATCTAAGTGATGTGGTTTGTCACTCCTTAAGAGTATAACTGGATAAGCAATTTGAAACTACTAAATGCGATTGATGGCACTAGAAGGGAAATCGGTGCGGAGTATATAATGGCACCACAGAGTATGTCTCTATATAGAAGCAAGGTTGCTACGCGTGTGTAATGGGCTTACACTTGTTGATATTTTCTCCATCTGCTGATACATCAAGTCATGCTGTATTGCTATACTTATTGCATTCTCCTACCAGTCCCTTTGCTGAGCATGTTGGCCACTGCTTGTTAAGCTGATTTGCTTGGCATTGCTTCCTTGAGTCACATTTGGGCATGAACCTAATGAGATTTTGAACCTGCGACTGTGGCAGCAATTGGATTGCCAGATGTGGAAGGGACCGGGTCTGCGGCAGACAAGTGCACTACATTAGCACCGCTTGAGATGATTACAATGAGGACATATCTCCATATTCATGAAACCCTGAGTACAGCGAGACACTCATGCGCTTTAGTTACACGCTGAAATCCGAGGGGGCATCCTGCAGGTCTGCAAGTGTCAGCTACTTGGCTTCCTGCCCGTAAAATTGAATTGGCACCAATTCTGCTTCCTTTGCCTTATTTGCCTGTCTTTCTTTATCTAGTGGCTTTAGGTTAAAGATAGATGAAGCAAGAGAACTTGTGTTGTTGATTGATATTTCCAAAAGATGGGTTGACATGTTCAATAGTAAACAGTAAGGTCTATTTTAACTGAATGACATTTTCTGATAAAATGTCCATTTTGATTAAAATTAATTTTTTAAGGCAGGTGGGACATTGGCATCATTAGGATTACGTATACCAGTGTTATGCGTGACCTCAACGGAACAATCTGACACAAAACTTCTGTACAAATTACTCGCAATGGCTGAGAGTATATTCTGGGACTGGGATATTCTCCTTGTGTGGTTCTCATGGCTTAGTGGCTGCTGACAATGTTTACTGTAAGTAGAACGGTCAGTTGGAGGGCGGCCAAGGGCTACTTAGACTGTGACTGGAATACGTTGCGGCATTTATTCTGGGCCAGAGAATTAAACCGGCCAAGAGTACATCTTCCTGCTCTTATGCTAAGCGCATTAACTTAAGTACTCACCAGGCATCTTTGGACCATCTAATAATGGTGGCGGAAACATCGGGAGACCCCAACCCCCGAGATATTGTATTGCTCCATCCCATGGGACAGTGTGGTTGAGTTGTCCTTCATTTTAAATCTGTGCTCGTTTCAGTCAATTGCGAGCCCACCCAGTTCCAGTGCCTGCGAAAGTTCTCTTCCCACGATGTCGGTTGTCCTTGTTGGAATCCCAGACCTGTTCCATTGCATTAATTCTCCATTGGTTCACTGCATTCTCATCAGTCCCTTGGAGTGGTTGGTCCTTAATCTCTTTGAGTGCTTATTAAAGGCAGCCACAACATGTGTTTGATCCAGGCTTAAGAACGTTGTCTCCAGCGATGCTTTTTATTAAATATTCCAGTTTCCAGAGGGCATAGCACAGTTTTTAATTATCAACAATGTTGTTGTCAGCATGTTAGATATCCGGACAATTAATTTTAATTAAATGGATTTAAAGGTTATGATGTTTATGACTTTGACCATTTACCAAGGTTTCTCTGCATTGGGACCATTTGTCTTTCTGTAAAGATATAACCAGAAGGGTCTGACTTCTACTGTCATGCAGGTCTCACCGAATGACGTCTTAATGCCAGTCTGACCAGGGGCATTACCTTCAGGATTGGTAAGATTGCTTCGGGTCATGTTGAGGGCCTTGTGAGCTTGTGTTATTTCTGCGCTGTTTCCACTGGAGTCCAGTAATGTGTTGAATATATGAATACTAACAAAGCAGGCCAGTTTGTGGGGCTTGAATCTTGCAGCACGAAACCCATGTAATTGTAGGAGCGCTCAGTAAGATACGTCGGGTTAGCGGTTAGCATTTCATGTTCTTGATTAAATGGATTCATGGAGGTGTCAGAAGCCTTTGCTGGTCCACGAAGCACTGATTAGGTTTCATAGGAAATGAGCGAGCCAAGATGTGAGATCTTCACTCGAATTTAATGGAAGACTTCGCTGTCTCAGCCCAAGAAGTCGATGCATGTGGAATCTGGGCGTGCATGTGGAATCAGGGCGAAGTTCAACCATCTTTGGAAAGGCCCTGAGGAAACATATATACAGCTGCATGTACTATGATTGGTTTGAAAGCAATACCAAAGTCCTCCTTTGACCTTGTGAAGTCCAGTGAGTCACACTGGGAATTAGTTAGTCCTGATGAGGAGCTTAGACTTTTATTATTGTGCAGATTCTAGCTCAGGAATTTCCAGGGCATTATATTTATGCCTGGCTTGACTCTTTTGTTGTTTACAGGAAGTAATGGTCGTAGATTTTATATCCAAGGTCAGAGGGCGGTCACCCTAACCCCGCATGATTAACATGCCATCTAAAGTGCAGTTTAGATGGGAATAATGTATTCGGCAGGGCAATGTTCCTAGGGATCTAGGTGTACCATAATAAACGACACCTTGATGGACTACTTATAGGGCTTCCGGGTGGGTTTCTGGTGCACCTGTGGATGGAAGGTCGGTTTAATGCTATTTCAATGTCAGCTCAATGCTATTGAAATGTCAACTCAATGCTATTGAAATGTCAGCTCAACGCTATTGAAATGTCAACCCAATGCTATTTCAATGTCAGCTCAATGCTATTGAAATTTCAGCTCTATGCTATTGAAATTTCAGCTCAATGCTATTTCAATGTCAGCTCAATGCTGTTTCAATGTCAGTTCAATGTCACAAGGTGGGCTCAATGGAGGGCCAAGTGCCCTCTGTTGTGAGACTGTTGTGAGACTGTTTTGAGATTAGCATTGCTGCTATCAATCAATGGTCCTATTGATCTGAGCCCCACCAACCATACACTTGCTGCACTGACTTGGCTAGGAGGTCATGTGTGTGGATTGGACCAGCCGTTCCATCAGCATCCCTATCTCTGCCTCTGCAGCCTGCCCTTCCCCACCCACTCCGCCCCTCCTATCTCCCTGCACTGTCATCCCAGCTCTATTAGACACTTAATAGTGTCAGCTCAGGCTTCCAACCAGTCATTCGCTAGTCATTCGGGCAATAAACACTAGCCAGCAAGTGTCGAAGGTCCTTAGCTTTTGCACTCAACTACCCTATTCTTTGAATGCTCTTTTTTTGTCTACATTGTGCACGTATACTGAATTGTGTTTACCCTCAGAACCACCCAGCTTTTATAGACTGCTATGTTGTATGCTTTGGAGCTACATTGTATGTGAGCCTTGGTCTCATAGAAACTGGAATACTGATGAGGGGCAGTTTAGTCACACAATCATACTAGATGAGAACCTGTCTTTAGAGAAAAAAACCCCCTTATTTTCAAATCTTGGGGGAACTTGGTCCAACTGAAATTCTGCTTATAAACATTGTCCGAGACATGAATCGGACGCGTTACCAATGCATACGCTGAACTTTGCTGCTTTCTTGCTTCAACCACTAGACTTCTACCTTCATATACAATGATTTGGTGCAAAGAGATAGATGGTGTCAGCTGTATATTGGGTATTCTTGACTATAAGAAAAGCATAGTGAAGCGTTACATCCTCAGAATATCTCAATATAATTTGCGAGTGGTTTTTCCTGATGACTGATGGTTTTGGGGCATTTTAGGCTACTTGTCATCCACATCTACCCAAGGCCAATCATCATATGGAACTATGCATCAATGACTGAACACTTGAGTCTCTCAGTGGCCCTTGGGGTGTCTGACCTGTCAATCGGTTACTCTGTCTCTCTCCTAGAATAGTTTCAGTTGCATTTGATTTCCTAAAAGGCTCCCTCTGGCACCTGCAAGGCAATTTATCATGTTGCCAGAGATGGATGAAATGTGTCACTAGAATTAACAGCATTATATATCACAGTGGGACTCCCATTGCATTAATCAGACCACTTGGAAATATATTGAGGCAATGTATTTGCTGTTCATGATCAATATTGGCTTCTGGTGCTTCAGCATTCCTTTGGGCAATTTCTTAGAAATCTCAATTCAATACATAGAAGCACAATGAGGAGTGAAATAGAATATTGTAGCTATAAGTTTTTGTACATTAATTAACTCCGCAAATATGCTAACATTAATCATTCAAATTATTTCGATTATTTTTATTGTTTATGGCATAGCTAATTGGTGCTGCTTATGAGGAAATTATGGTTTCGTTTTCAATCCGCTCATTAAGAGGCATCAGACAACATAATTAGCCAGTTTCAAGAAGCAAACAAAGAGAATAGAGGGAGTGTGTTGGAGGCCCATGACTTGTTGTGTGAAGTGTTCACGAAGCTGTGTGCTGCAGCTATGATGTTATCAGAGCATTGATGTTATCCATAGAAGGGCTGGGCTATGTATCATCATCTTTATTGTAACAGGCTGCCAATCTATCGTCTTGTGTGCCTGCTTGGATTATCTTGGTATTAAGTTTAAGCAAGGAGGCTCACTGGGCCTTAATATACCCTATCTGTCATCTCCTGCTTCGTATGTATTGCAAAGCATATAAGGCTTGGGGGTAGACTGAACCTTCAGTTATGAAAGGTTCTTGTGCAGTCTGTCCCCTTTAGTTTTAAATACATCATATGACGAATGTATTTGCTGGCAGTTTTTCACGGTCTTACATTTCCTTTGATGTTTCCTAAGCGCCGGAAGGTTTAAGGTGTTTTCATATTCTTTTTATGGTCTTCTCTAGATAGGTCTTTCTTTTATCTTAGTTTTATGGCAGCTGACGAGAAGAATTAGCATCAGCTGCAATGCAAAGTGCATTAAATTGACGTTGACTTAGCTTTGTTGTCCTCGAGGGTCGCTTTACACCAATTGCATTATGATAATATTCTTTATGGTTGAGCGAGTGTTATTTGGCTTTTAGCATGACAAAAGGGTGGAGATGTTTATTGATTGAGGCACGGGGAGCACAGGCTATGTCAAGTCTATTACAGCTTTTATATGCTGTGAAGGGCCAGTGTGTATGTCTGGTACATGGTGTAATGCAAACATTAATGTAGATAAAATAGATTATGAAGCTTGGTAGATCATAGATGTCACGGTTCTGCTGCTGCTGCTGCTGCCTCTACTTTAGTCATGATCGAAGGGAGGTTGATGGAACACCCGTTCGCTCTTCCATCCAATGCGCTTCCCGCTCCCTCCCTCCTCCCCCGGCAGCCTTTAGCATCAACTGAGCATCTGCAAGCGCTCCTGCTGCAGCAGCAACAGCCTCCCTAGCAGGCCAACAGGACAGAGCTGACATTCCTCGGCTGCTGATCACTGTCATCAGCAGCAGCTGCAGCAGCTGCATCCAGTATCAAGCCAGCATCCTGCATCCAGATGATGTCATTAGCTGTGTGCTCTTGAGAGGGAGGGACTGTCGCTGGTCACTTGGCTGTCCCCAGCTGTTCTCTCTTAGTCCATTTGGGATTAGGACAATGTAGTCACTTGAATTGCCGCCTTATTTGTGCTCCATGCAAGACCACAGTGCTACCTAGAAGACAACCGAGCCAACTGGACTAATACAATTGCCTGTCTAGCCTGACTTCAGTGGACACATTGAGTGGACACTCTGACTGTCCCTGCATCTTCTCATGTGTTTGCTGCCATCAAGAACATCATCAGGACGAGAGATTGGAGTGGAGATTGGAGCTCTTTTCTCTTCCCTTATCTTATTCATGGAATCTGTGGATCCATATCTCCGAAGGCACTTACCCAGGAATACTAGCAAGCAGTAGGTCATCAGAGACCTCTCCAAGGATTTCCCAAAGACCCTGTATAACAGGATCTATTCTTACATATTTGGAGCATTCCATCCATCATTTGCAAAGATAATTGCTCCCTACATTGCTCTTCTCTTTCAGGACATTTTAATCATTTATCAATCAGAATATTTCTCGCTTCGGGATTCGGAATATATCTCGCTTCGGGATTCGGAATATTTCTCGCTTCGGGATAATATTTTCATAGATGTGATTTGGTGGTAGGTATGGCATGATCTGACAGTCTACTAGATGGTGGTTATATTCTGAACTCAGCCTAGGACAGCCTCAAACACGTTGGTATGAGGGTGCCCTTGTTGTAATAGATATTTTCAAATCTGGCTTGACCTGTAAGTCGACATTATGCACAAATTCCGGTAGTTTTGAGCAAAAAAAAAAAAGTAATCGTATTTGACAAAGAGTTTGGTCTGTAATAAATTTGATCTACGCTTAGCATGTAATATGTAAGAGGTGTAGCTCTGTCAGATCATGTGCAAATCACTTAGCATCAGACAGCAGCATGATAAGTGACTGATGCTGCTGCTGCTGATGCTGGTGATGCTAATAGCCCTCATCACATCCCAAGGACAATAAGAAGACTTCAAGATGAGGACTTCCATTGTCCTCATATGCTCAACATCTTTGCTTCTGCTGCTGCAACTTACTACCCATGTTCAGGCTTACTATCGCATGGTAGGTGCACAGATAATAAGCCTCGCTTTCTTTTAGGAACCAATTACCTGGCTAATTAGTTTATTTGGAGCAGTAATTGTGTGCATGAATCTCTCGGTGCTAATGTTGTTAGTGGCAACGAGAATGAGGTGGCCTGAATTTGCTGAGCCCATTTCCTGCTAATGATGTTATTTATCTTGATCACTGATTGGTTTAACAGCCATACTAATGAGGCTGCATCCTTATTTGTACATAGTTTTTAGTTTAAAGTCAGTTTAAAAGTGTTTCAGTCATTATGATTGGCATAAATAGTCAAATCACAATCGTTGTGTAAGGAAAATGTTGGACAACTATGCTTTCACAATGGTACCAATCGCCTATGCTAATGGCAAATATTGATATTTAGAGTATTGAGTGGTAACAAAGACATTTCAACAAAAAATACGCCAGACATTGAATTATAAATGAAATAGAAATCATAGAACTATATGTCGTGATTTTGATACAAAGGTCACAATGATAATGGAGATGAAAATGTCAGGTGGCTGCTGCAAATGGTAGGAAATTTAATACAGAAAGCATTAACTTTATTATGTTACATTATATTTGAAAAAGAAAATGAACGTTAGTTCTAATCCAACAATAAAACTCCATGTAGTATAAGGTTTCTTCTCTGTAGTGAATTTTTGCAGACTTTTTCCCAAGGAGTCATTACATCTCTTTGCTTATTGCTCCGTTGAAAGTGAACAGTGAACAGTGAACAGGCAAAGATGGCTGCTGTGACAGTTACGACTGTTTTTCAACTGAAATTAATGAAAAAACATCATGTAGCGGAAATATGTTTCCTGGCAACATATTGTACATTTGACGTTTTCAAGACATTAAGGCTTTGGTGAAATGTATGTACACCGGGCTTTTTTGTGTGGTTTTTATTTTATTTTTTTACCCTTCGAGTGAAGTTTCGAGATACGTGCCTTGATGGCCATTATTTTCGACACTGCTCGTGCTGTAAGAGAAGACGAGTAACACAAGTTAGAACTGCATCAGCAATCTATATCACCAAGGCTTATGTCGATGTGCTAATGTGATTCATTGATCCCTTGGTGTCATGGGGAATAATATGCTCTGCTCGGTCCTCCTTTCTTTGAGCCGATATAGAGACGAATCGCTGGCAAGAGGCGAGTGAGGAAGCAAGACGAAGAGTTAGTCTGGAAAATCCTTCCTTGTTGTAGTCCAAGCTCAAGTCCGGCTCGATTTATGGCAGCAACGGATTGAGTAGGTCGAAAAAGGTCATGTTTGTGCGGGCCTTCATTTAGCCGATTGGTCGCATGGCACCTCAGTGGCCAAAACCAAGGTGATGAACCTCCAGTTTGAACATGTTATTCCCCCAAAGAATGAAACCTGCTGCTGGAAAGCACAGTAAGATTATGGCCCCTGATTGCATGCTTCATGCAGACCCACAGCTCCAACTGTCAAATCATAGCTAATGCCCAGGCAGTTTACTGCAATAGCTTTCATCTATGCCATAAGAAGCAAGACAATTTTAAAGATTACAGAGAACTTGCCTTCTTCACTAGAGTCATTCTCCCCACACCATGCATGGTGAATTTATTTTACCCTAGTTTTATGTGATGATACAAACAACTTTATTTCCCGGAATTTCTGAGCTTTTGCCCTAGTATTTCATTGTAGTTACTCATTATTGGTGACCTGTGTTCTGGTGAATATTTCGAGTGTTCGATAGCTTGACTTTCAGGCTAGTTCGTAAGTTTAGGATGTGTGAAGCAGTGACGTTCGATCGTGCCTTCATGACGGTGGCAAAGGAGTGACAGTGAGTGTGATCCACTGAGCTTGCCTGTCATTGGCTGCCTCTGCTTTGACAGCAATCCTATTTCAGCAGCTCCAAGATGCTCTGTCTTCACATCAACCCGCTGTTCAAAAGCCTCCCCGAAAGCTTTCACGTTTCTAGCTTAAGCGAGAAGAGTGTCCGTGTGGCCCAAAGAGAACCTGCGCTTTCATGCTTCTGATGTTCGTAAATCCCATCCGAAGCTTTGAGAGTAGTTTTCTGTGGGAAGTTTTGCTGTGGGAGATGACAGAGAGTTTGTAGAGTTCTTCTTTTGCCAACCAAAATATTTGTAGAATTCTTGTAGCCTATCAAAATAATCAACGAATGCCTTTAAAGTGTCTGGTTTGTTGATGCTCCACCTTATCTTTCAAACTGAGGGGATTTTGTGAATATTTCATTAGTAGATAAGAACAGATTTCAGTGTAAAGCATTTAGGAACTGTTGCAGATTGGTGCAAGACAATGGGTATCTCTTCTGAAGACACTTGAGGTGAGGTGCGGATCATATATTGCATTACTTCCCATTAATTAATTGCGCTTGACCTATGCATCTGTTTGATGGGGAACATCAAAGACTTATTACCTCCCTAGGCATCCTATATATCTGGCTTTTGACCCCCAACCAGTTGCCATGGCAATGGAATTCTTTAGCCAGTCACGTGACAAATCCCTTCCTCACGTGGGGGATAAGCCCTTCCGTTTCCGGTGCGTTATGCTGCTGACTATTTGTTAGTACCAGCAGCAGCTGCTGCTGCGGCTGCTGCTGCTGGCCAAGTCATCCTACTGTAACCTCATAAGGCTCCCAATGCCCTCATGAGTAATGTGACAGCAGGGAAGCAAAAGAGATTAAGCACGAGTGTGTAACCAAGTCACCCATGTATTATACTCTCACCTAATATTGGTTTATGCCAAAACAGCATTAGGCTGGATCCAGCATACTGCATCCAATCCAATAACGGGACTTTTTTTGCCCCCTTTTCTATATTTTTTTTCACCCCAGACATCTTAGTGAAAGCTGCATTCTTAGTTGACTTGTGTCATTGCAACGTAGGGGCCACTTACTCCTATGACTAATACAGCTTGTCATGGAAACTCCTTGCTGAGCAGTTTTGTTCGTGAGCGGCTCGCTTAATGCGCGTCACTGACACATCAGAGAAATGTCTTTATATACCATGGATATGTGATGTACATTTGATGTAATTGGTGTATGTGACGCGGAGTAGCCCCCTTGATTGCCCTCTTGCTATGCAACTGAACACACATGGTCATGGCACATCCATGGGTGCGGTGCTAATGACTGTTTGTCACAGTATGGAGCGATTTGCTCTCTGTGTAAACGCACCAGACACATAAGGAATGTTTGTCTTTATATGACACCAGGGTTAGCAATGGCTAATGTTATGCTTTTATGTCCTGCTCGCTGGAAAGACACTCCATCTTTGATGCAATGGTTCATAGACTTATTCGATTCCATTAGAGTTTGCAGAAAACATTTTAAGATTTTTGCTGACTCATTTGAATAAGTACAGTACTAGAGCAACGTCTATGGTTCATAAATATGGATTTTTGCATCATTCGTATTTTTCAAAATAATGCAGCTTTAATTATAAACTTATTAGTGAGATGATCTTAAGGCGAAGTTCAAGTGTAATTTGTAACTTTAATCTTTAATTGTGTTTTACTTCAATTTTGTTGGCGAGTTCTCTTTCGTTTCGATTTTTTCTATCTACGAAATAATTAGATAAGCAAGCCAAAATTTCTTCAACACCACATTTTAGGATTATCAGATGTCATTGTGAGCTAGTTTTTGGAGAGTTTGGAGCAATTGCTTGTTCATGCACAGCCTTGGCGTGCAAGTGCATTGCAAACCTGTGATTAAAATGTCAGCAGGGAATTTGGTTAGCTTTAAGCACTTGATTCAGGTGAATGGAAAATGCAGTGTGTGTTGCGTGTTATTTCTGCTTTAGCTGAGCCTGCTGTTTTGGGTCAAAGATGTTCTCTTGCATAATTGGCATCGTAGAGATTTGAAAGCAATATTATTAAAACAATATTCACAAGCACCACATTCTTAATATGTGTGTTTAGACTGACTTTGCCATGGCTTTTTTCTGAACAGAAAAACTGTAAACCTGTAATTTTTAACTAGTTTGAATCCAGTTTGAGGTTTAGTCTTGTATAAAACTGGTTGAGGTAAACAAACCTTGTTTCTTTTTGTATATACCTGATTTCTATAATCTTGCGTCAGCTTCCTAACATCAGTAAAATACAACAGTAAATCGTGACACCCTTTTCACACAAACTACTAACTCCAGGGGGTACGTGTTCTTATATAAACGAGTGTACAGGAGTGTATTGTGTAATGAGATTTCCTGGGGCATTGGAGCCAGTTGTGATCTGGTTTTCCATCTGACTACTCTTTGGTGTCCTGAGGCAGTCAGGCTCTGCTTAATCTGACTAACCTGCTTTGGTGTTGCACCAGCCTCTGGCTCTCTCTGGCTCTCTTTGGATTACTCTGGCTCTCTCTGACTCTGTTTGCATTACTCGGGCTCTCAGGCATAAATGCTACATTAAGGGACAACGCAGACTCTGCTGACGATCTAGGGAAGTCCGGATAAAAAGTAGGATTCAGAAATTGGGAAATGTGTCCAAATAAATGTTGTTTGATGTTTTGAGCACAGAGAGGGTTGCATTAGACATCTGATGGACATGATGTATATTTCAGTACTTCGGAGTATTCCATATTGGATGCTATTTGTATCATTTTCACAATTATCGTTGAAAAAGGCAGATGTCCATGTTAATGGTATGAATGGTGCAAGGACATGAGGTGCAGGTAAACACAGGAATGGCCATTTATTATTCAGGAGTGTATGGCTGGGGGCCCAGGGCAGTCACACGGCATGAGGAGAACAACTCATGAATTGCAAGAGTAATCACACTGGGACCCTGAATGATCCCTTGGAAGATGCCCAGCCAGCCTAATGATGCTGCGATGGTCAATGTACATATTGTACGGGCATTTTTTTCTCTTGTTTATGGTGTGTTGATGGTGGGCCGTTCGTTTTATCTTTGTGGGGGATTGTGTGTTGCTCTTTATGGAGAACACTGGCATGCGGAAGGGAGGTCTCATCCTGTATATAATGCATTACTATATCCTTAAATGTTTGTAGGTGCAAGTATATATCCCACTAGAAACGGGTTAAGATCACATGGCAACTAATAAGCATATACTGCAATGCTTCAAACATCTGCAGATTTGAATATATTCCTATTGTCATTCTGGGTTGTAAATATAATTATAATTTTACCATGGCAGTTCTTCAAATAAGGATGCATGCTGAGGTTGCATATCTGTCTTCATTTGCAACTGAAATTCTTCTGCTCAACCCTTTTGGTATGTAAGTTTTCGGTCCAGATATAACCATGCATTTTCAGTAGCATACCCCATCTTCTTGCATGCAGCTCACAGCACAGTATTATAATCTGCATCTAGTTATTGCAATACTGTCAAGTACCATGAAGAATGTTATGACATGTAGCGTGTTATGATATTCCATGTCATGTTCAGATATGAAGACATGAGCAGGTGCGGTCAAAAGGTTAGGTGACGTCCAGGTTATTGCTGTGTGTTGCTGATATTGCGATTGGGAGGGTCACATGAAAAGAGTTTGACACGTTGTCCCAGAGGGTTAACATCTTAAATTAGCATTGCAAGCGAACTCTACTCCACTCTATTCCACTCAAGGTGTTTGGCCAGACAAGCTCACAAGGCAAATATGTCACCCTTGCAGGCTGTGCGGGTAACCGGGTGTTGAAAGTCTCCGTTCAAGTGCTAGCAGCGGAGTAAAAATGCCCTTTTCTCTGGCAATGTATGATTGTCGCACCTAGTCATTTTATTCTTAACCTTTCCATGCAATAGATATGCACATCTGCTTTGAATTAGTTCTATGGAAAAACCGTAAGTGCACTGCATCATTGTGTGGTGTTTCCCTCAATTGAGCAAATAAAGCTTGCTATGTAAACAAAACACAATTGGCAACTAACTGTAAATGGAATTGGAGGGGGGGGGGGGGGTTGTGTTCATAAACAGGCTATTGAATATGAGTAGAGCAGAGCATGGTGCCTGTCAGTGGTCATGTCAATTGCACACTGCTTTGTTGACAGAATTCTCTGCAGCCATTAGGGCCCTGCAAATGGCGGGAAACGGGCTAGACAAAGGTGCCGTGGTTGCCATGGAGACACGTGGCTGTAAATGGCGCATTGCATGTTGGGATTGCTATGGGCCGATCAAGTGTCGATGCAAGGACATATTCGGGTGCAGTGAATGGTGCATTCCTCAGAGGAAAGTCTGTGCCATTGTCAAGGATTGGTCTTTTGGAAGCGATCAGGAATGGCAGTTGTACTAAGGCTTATTTGATTGCCTTAATACAGTGAGGCCAGTCCACTCCATTGCAGTGACTTTACTGATTTAGTTCATATCAACCTGCCCTGAAAGTTGGGCTTCTGCGCCATTCTCTGGGGCAGACCTACAGTTGACTACTAGGGGGTAAAATGGGAACGAAATTGGCTAAAACAGGTCGTGGGGGGAGGGCGCCTGTGGGAGGGTTGCAGAACTTGATAGCTTCCATGCTTCAGTGAACGTAGCTCAATGACTGCAATAAATAGCAGGCCACCCAAAGAGTGCTATCTGGTCTACTGTTAAATTGCCTGGCTGTGGCCTGCTTCTTAGAAGACTTGGGTCTGCCATTCAGGAGTCTGCCATGAATCCGCTATGGGTTTGCCATGAGATGCAGGAAAATTGACAGAGGCATGCAACAGTGACGGCCTTCCCTCAGCCATTGATTTTCTGCCAAACTGACATAATTAATATCCTGGTACAAGGCGTTTCTCAGCCCGCCAGATATGACTGCTGTCAAGATAATAGCAGTTTTGCAGAAAGTGATTCGGTAATGGTGAATATTATTCCTGAAATTGCTCGGTCTGTTCTCTCTAATGGTTCCGTTGATGTATAGTGAGGCATTTTTGGCATTCCTCTCCCATTAACTAACCCTGATTTATCGATTTTTTCTTGGCTGTTTGAAAATACTCGACAGCCATGTCACTGTCCTGCCCTTTGTTTGGTTAACTAATAGGCTTAAAGCATTTAAAACCTTTCATTCGGAAATTGTGTAAACACTATGTGTACTTACAGGTAATAACAGTCTTACAAGAAGTTTGCTCTGCCAAGCTAGCCTGTTGGATATTTTATAGATACTGTCTGGCCCCAGCATGACTGAGTACCTTTTCCTACAAGTGCCAAAACATGTTACTCTGAACCAAATATAAAAACCTGGAGATCAACTTCATCAACACATTTAGTCGTGAAGTAACCATGTAATGGCCGTGAAAAGGTAGTTATTATGGCAGAGGTTAATCTGGTTCAAACTTGTCAATCATGCTCTATCTTTCTTTATTGTCTGGTTAATTAGGAACAGACGACTTAAGGTAAACTAATTTAGATGGAGAGGACACTTCAAAGGGTGGAATCAATAAAAAACGTTCTGGATTTTTTTGATAAACCTAGCAGACAAAAATGATACAACTACCTGAAGTTTAACCTGAAAAACTCTTGAACCGCAGTCTCCTATGCAGACCCTCTCCAGCCATTGCAGCGTTACGGCACTAGGGGCGCTGAGCAAAGGGCGATAGCCCTGAGGGTCTGCCAGATTTCGGTCGGAGCAACGATCCTGCTGGGGGAGTGAATTTAACAGTGTATATCAGTTTCTGTCAACTATTAGAGTCCAAAACGGCGACAATCCATGCTTAACAGCCCTAAATAACGCCAGATTCGGCGATATTTAAAGAACTATTTTGTTGGCCGCTCTGTAGAATTCAACGGGCACAGTAAATGACCTACTTTCACAACCTACAGAGCAATGTTGCGAAATCACAGTCTGCTTGAACTGATAGTGTAGTCTTAGTTCTGCGCTGTAGCTAGTCTCTCATGCAGAAGAGGAAATTGGTAGAAAAAAAGGACACGAAAAAGTAGTGCAATTCTATTTCCTGGGACAGTGTTCTTCTAGTTTTGATCTGGCCGGCTGTCTCCTGTACCCGTCTCATGTGTCCCAGTGGGAACGGACTGGTCCATTGACCAATGTGACAGGCATCCACCCTCTGCACTCCTGTCCCTGCTATCAAGAAACCAGTCTATTAACCTGGGCCACCCACTTCATTTCGCTACATATCAGATTCTGTGCTCTGAATTCGTATAGAATTTTAACCGCCATCAATAGACCCAGTATTTGTTCAGCAATATAACCTTAGAGAGAACTGGTTGTGTTTTTGCTAAGAGAATTGATTTGAATATATTTCGGAGTCAAATATTTACAATTAAGTCATTGCTCGTCCACTTATTAGACAATAGACAGCCATCTAATGCTGACGTAATTGGAGTAAGCATTGTTGACGTTGATTGTTCACACTGCCACGACATAATGTACATGACCATCATGTTTTTTTTTTTTTCAATATTTAGTCTCCTTCCAATTACTATAGTATTGTAAAACCCAGAATATAATGCAAAGTTCTGTAGCTTTGCTATGAGAGTTCATTCACATTACACGAAGCAGCCATGATGGTAGCCCAGTGGCTTTATTATCGGTTGATAAAGAGAGAATATGTGAGGAAAGGCTGGCTATTCATTGCTGGGGAAAAGCTTGCCGAAAAGGACCAGTTAAAGGGAGATTATTTCTGCTGACTGGTCATCCATCTCCTCACTGACCCGTGAGACATGAAATCTATTGGGAGAGAGGAAAGCTGCCCAACGGGCACAGGGACACACATTCTCTTTGAATAAAAATTCAGCCTGACAGAAGTTGTGTTTCACATGGTCAACGTTTGAAGCAACACTGGTCTGGTGCGCACAAGATTCTGCTTGTTTATTATTGATAGTTCCTAAGAGTAAATCCTAAAGATTAGCTACCTGATAAGGAAGTTAGCACAGTTCTATTCATGGGTTTATACATTTTACAAAGGCCACATATAGTGAACATATTAGCTTAAAATGTTGTCCTTTTGAAATACATTCCTTGTTAACAAGGACCTTGATGTATAGCAGCAGCATCATCATCATCAGCAGCAGCAGCAACCTTATTAGCCCAGACAGCCGAGACAAATGCACTTGACCTGTACAAGCTTAGACCTTCTCATATTTTTGCCCATAGATCGGGTCCCAGTGCAGCTCCTTGCGGAATCAATTATTTAAGAAGGTGCAGGGGGATCAAAGAGAGGAAAATAAGATTAATAGAGATTCAGAGTATGTGAGAAAGGCCTTGGAGCTACCAGCTCATTCCCCAGACACTGACCTTAGTATAATCAGCAGTGCGCATGCGTAATTGATCGCTTCCTCTTCCTGCCAGTCCCCCTTATCCATTTAGAGAGGGGATTGCAAGATGTTGATGACATTGGCTAACAGTGTACACAAATAAACAATTCAAACTGCATAAAAACAGCAAACCATAGGCCTATATAGTGTGCATATGTAAACAAAGTAAAGCAGTTAAAACTACACTTGGTTTTGAATGAGCAGGCAGTAATTGCATTGTGACCTTGGATGTCTGAAGGTATAAATTTTTGTCGACTTTAGCTAAATTAATTGCTTCTCCGTCCCAAAATGAGCATTTCAGGGTTTCTGTCACCCAGAAGGAAAACCGACTTGTGTCCCTTTTAGCTGCACGTGGCCTGTCCTTCACCTTTCAGTCACCTCTGCATGACCTTCACATGACCTTGAAACTGAGGGCATCACAGTCGTTCGGCTGTAGACATTGGAGACATTGTTAAGGCTGTCACGTTTGGGAGACAGACGTGCCCTGAATAATGGCTTTCTCCATTGGCTTAGTTTAACATTGATATTCCCTTGGCTTAAGACAATTTTCCTTGTGGCCAAATCAAATTGCAGTGCATTGTGGGAGGCCACAGAGTTGCTAAGACCTCTTGTACCTGAAGTCGTCATACCTAATCAAGACAAACTGTTCACACTCTGCATTTGAGTTGATTTTTGTTGATGAAGGTTTTAGGATGGTAGCTGCCCTGAACAAAGCAGTTTAGCAGAAGGCCTCCTTATTGATCGAATTATGTTAAGAAGGATTTGGAAATGAGATTTTATGTCTGGAGTCTGATTCAGGATGGAATAAATAAGCCTTGTGATGAGAATGGCTGGCTGATTGGCTAATTGCCCATGGAACCTAATAATTCTGATTTAATGCAACTTTCTTTAATAATAGATTCCACTGCGAAAATAAAAGGAGGTTTCGTGTGCTGTAGTGATTGTTCGGGAAAAACAAGTTTTCGAAAATGTAATTTGTAGGCTGGTTGCAAAGAAGGACCAGCTTTGCTAGGAAGAAATAGTCAGAAAAAAAACAAAAACAGATTGGGATTAGGAAATAAGAGGAAATCATAAGGTGTCCTGACCAAACGTAGAACATTTGATGGGCTAGTGGGTAGGGTGTTAGTCAGCTTTTCTGGTGGTCGTGAATTCTATTGACCTTCAGGGACCTTTAAATGAGAAAAAACTCAGTTGCTCTGAGAAGTTTAATCTCATCATTACGTTTGCCTTTAGTTAACTGGTCATAGGAGCCGACTAGGCTTCTAGTTTACATCCCTGAATAATTGAATGGGAGTTTCAGAGTGAACTATATGGATATTCTCCACTGATAGATTTGGACGATCCTATCTGACAGTTAAGCAACACCTATTTGATTGGCATTTGCTCCCTTGTCAATGGTGCCACAGATTATAGAATACAATTGTGCAATGTTAGTGGTTGAATAGTGCCAACAGTTTCTAGACGAGAACATGTTTGTCCAATATGCCATGCAGCGGTTGGAAAGATTTATCGAACTATAAGTGTGGAATTTCAAAATCGCAAAATTGTCATGCAAATGTGGAATGGATTTAATCTTAAAGTTAATAAGTTAATTATATATACATATATAATATTTAATGGCAATATACCAGGTGTTATTTTTCAAGGCAGGCTGGGTATATACTGAGGGGGGGGGGGGGGGGGGGGGGTTAGTGAGCTTGGAGTCGTGGACATGGCAGTTCTGGCGAGTTGAGCGGATTTACAGGAATCAGTGTCAGAAGAATCGATCGCTTCACATTCATCTTAAACCAACGCGGACACGATCAGCTTTGATGTTGCTGGCCTCGCCTACAGGTCCACAGCTACAACATTGTCTGATCTAGCTATAACCCTAGCGATCCCTTGCTAGCTGCTGTGGGCTCAGCCTTTGCCCTCTTGCCATTGATCAACTTTCGAGTGTGGACAAACGGCCCTTCCTTCCTGCGCTGTTAATTCTCCACACAGGGCGTGTATTTGTGTGCGCGGATATTTGAGGTCGATCAATTAGAGACCAGCTTCATTTGCTCTGTGATCTAAATAACCTGCTGCTATAGTTAAGAGGTTATACAGTACCATACGCTTATTTATAGATGAGGTTATAAAATAGGAGGGTAAATAATTGTTATTTATACTCCACCACGTGACCTTTTCTGTTGTTCTTTTGCGGGATATAACCAACGAAAATGTTAGTTTATAACTCCCTCCTACTCGGGATATAACTAATACATATAGATAGATCAGTCTAATTTGACTGCACAGTTTGCTTTGGAATCCAACACGTTTTTGGTCTGCATGGCTGCACCTCAGTAGCCACACTGCTTCTAAACCACACTTAAAAGCCCTCTTAGGTGCTGGGGAGGACGCCTCGGCCTCGAACCTTAGAGTCAAATGACCTGTATATGACCTTTGGATGACCTTTTGGTGACCTTGGATCACTGGGTCATGGTCCTCCTGTCATTGGGGATTTCTGGGGCCAGACAAAAAGTTGTTAGAGGGAAAGAGGTCGTTGATTTTGTCATTAAAAGCTGCTTCATCTGTCAGGTCCTGCAGGGTATGGGGGGGGGGGGGGTGTCTGGCTATTCCAATGTATCATCTCGACTGGTGTGGATGCTGAGGTTGTTCCTTGTTAATGCAGAACAATCGATGAGAAACTGAACAAAATGTCCCCATGGCTGCGATGTGGCCTTAAGTCTTGTTTCCAGTCGTTTGTGGATTTTACTTCCATTTCCAGAAGAATGCATTAAGTAAGAACTTACCTTAGGAACTGCTTTTAAAAGAATTGTTATTTATCGAGTTGCATGAAATATGGATAATATTTCGTCATTCTTGTTTGTCATCTACCAGTTCTATATTCACAAATCTCATATCCATCTGACTGGAACTTTAGGTATATTTCACCATAATCGACCATAAAAGCAGGATTGCTGTATTCTGCAAAGCTTTTAGTTGCTGTTATATGGCAATGTATTGCAACACATTTAGACGGGATATAATTTATGATGTATTCTGACACCCTCCATCCAGGACCATCCTTCCATTTGCCAGTGAGTTATGGCATCAGCACTGGGCTGACAGATGTGCGTGGAATGCCTCTTTTCTGCTTTTAGCACCTGTGTTCGATTTATTGATACCTCAGAGGTTGCTGGCTGCGGTGACAGCCTGGGCCATCATATTACTGTTGCTGCTGCTGCTGATAACATCTGCCTCATATGTGATGACTGCAATTGATGTGAGATTTTGTGGCCTCTGCTAGGGAATAGGAATTGATATTTTTTATGTTAGTAATCTGCAGATAGTTCAGATACTGCGCCGAGTTTTCAGATAGGCAGCTACTATATAAGAGCCACAATTGCATTCCAATGTATTGAGAACTTCATTTTGTGTCAAGTACTTGAGCAGTTTTTGTTAAGTACTTGGGCAATACCGTAATAAACACAATTAACTGCTTGCTCTTTGAGTAAATGCCAATGGTCATACCAAACTGTTCCTTACAGCTGATTGAACCTCCCTACCAGTTTGCAGCTGTTGTTTAGCTGTTTAGTTCCTTTCTTTTTTCCCCAGACCTCTTTGTTGTGTTGTTCAGCTGTTTTTCAAAGTACAGCTGTGCCATCCTCTTCTTTAAAGAGACAGTCCTTCTGCCTGATGAGGCAATTCTCAAACCACCAGGAAAATGTCACATGCCTGATTTTGCTGCATGCCAATTTGCAGTGTGCACTTGCTGCTGCAATCTACTGTCATTCCAGCTAGTCTGCCATGCCCTTAATTAAGGCAAATTCAGCTGGTTTGTTCCTATTTTTGGTACTTTGTAACACTGCCATCTTAACTCAGAATAAAGGCTGGCATTTTAAAGATAACTGACAAAGATTATTCTCCATGGCTGGATCAGGATTCTGGGGCAAGGTGAAGTGAAGGTGAAAGATGAGGAATACAATAAAACTTCCATCTTGCGAACTTACAAGCACATTGACCTAAACTGTATAGTCATTACAAACCAACTATTAACATGGCTACCATAATTTCAGGTTCAATTGTGCAGATGTTTTATTAAACCAAATAACGATCATCACTTTTCTTGGCATTTTTTTGCACCATGAGTTGGAAATGACATTATTCTAATCCAGGTCATAATTATATACATTCTATATCCGAAATACATTCATATGGAGTTCGGCTACAGTTTTGTTGGTTTAGAGAAATCAACCGACGTCGGAATAGGGAATATTTTGTCATTAGTATTCAAGGCATGGTTTAGTGGAACAGGGGAGGGGAACTTGTTCTTTCTTTCTCTTGTTTTGGATTCAATATGATCTCTGGTTTGTTAAGGAATCTCTTGTCTCAAAGACCAAATCTGGGCAGGGAATATTTTAGCCAGACGAAACTTGGGTTAGTAAACAAACTGAGCACAGGGGCAATGGGATGCATTCCCCTGGGCTGCTGGGCCTCCATCTTCTTAATGGGTTGGCATCATTTGAAACCAAACGGCATTTTAGGATTCCATGCAAGGAGCGTTGTAATAGAGATGATGCAATAGGGGCTTCAACTGCAGCAGCAGTAGCAGCCAAAATAATGCCAAACACAAAACGCAATCATGCAACAAAACTCGTGGGCCTCCCTATTTAATTAGTGTCGCCTCAGTTGGTCCTGTGCAAAAAATACCAAGCAGACCAGGCTTAGTGGTTAAGCCAGGCAGCCTCATCTGCTGCTATCAGCTTCATTTGCCTCCTGCATCACTGCAGACTCTGTCACAGCTCAAAACCAGGGATGCTCTCAGTCAGGGATGCTCATGGAGAACTGCTATCATCATCAGCTCAAACTTTCATTTTAGAATTTTCTATGTGATTTAGTTTTGGCCAAGACATTGTGCCTGATAGAGTTAATGAGTGATTTATATATTGTGCCTATGCAGTGTCATATTCACAAATGCCTGAAGTTATTATTTATTATTTTGTAGGAAATAAATTTTGTCTACATTCCACGCAAATAACCGTTGCACTTCGTTTTGAAATCGATATGGGTGAAGTCATTAGACATGTCTACAATCATGTAGTACCATGGAATATATATCCCCGTCTCCCTTGGTCTGGCTACCTACCAATGGCTAATTGCCACTTTGTAGGGATCATGCTTTTATTTACTTCATATTATGAGACTGCAAATATTAGGCCTATATGGTTTAGATCACAAAGAAAATCCTCAAAACTATTATTAGACACTAAGAGGAGAACACTGAAAATGAATGAGTATTGGCTGGCTCTTCTTCCTACCATCAATACCAATGTGGTTTTAACTATTAAACAGACCTGGGGCCCTGATTCCTGCTCTAGAGCTGTTCCGGGGTGACTCCCAGGGTTTTTCGCTGCACATGCTCGACTCGGTGATGAATGAAGGAACGTTGTCCAGGCGACACGTTCGCCCAGAATGCCTTGCGGGAGGAAGTGGTTGCCATGGCGATAGAATCAGTGTGGGCCAGTCTGCCACTGTAGTAAATGGAGATGGTGCAGGTGCCAATGTGGAGCCCTGCCTTACTCCTGCTCAGATCTGCTGTGTGCTCCTATAAAGAACCTGGCGGGCTGGTGTGGGTTTGAACCACTCCACCATGCATTCATTACAATGTATAGTATATACTATAGATCTATGCTGATGATAGTACAAACAATTAAATTACAATGAATGCATAACTATTGTTGCTGTGAGGACAACTCAACAGTTTATGAGTGCCAAGTAGGAGTTTTACCTCCTGTAAATATTAAATGTAAAGTGATGATGGCAGATGTACATCCACAATAGGCAATACACAATGTCATGAACCCAAACAGTCTCGTTACCCCCTGCACTGGAGCATTGTGTATGGCATTCCCATGCTATGTGGTATGATTTAGGCAATATAAGAGAACCCCTGGAGTAGCTCTCATTTGTATGGTGGATAGTTGTGTCCTTGTGAGGCACATTAACTTGACAGATGGCATCAATAACAATGGGCTGTATTTCTTTGGTGCCACATGAACACACATCCATGTCATGGTTAGTGTTACATCAACATAGCCTTGCACTCTGCGCTTCTTTGGTGTGACTGTCCAAATAAGACAGATGCTCTCCAAATGCATCTTAAGACTGTCCGAATGTAGTTGAGCAAGTAGTCCTGCCACTAAACGTAAATCTTGTTGGTTCACTGGTAGTCCAGGGACCGTGCTGCAAGTCTATCAACTCCATGTGATTAACAACAACTCCAAATAGGTTGATAAGTTTGAAGTCAGGACATTAGCGGTTTATGTTTGAGGATAAGGAGAAATCAACCAACAGAGAAGTTGTTGAGGGTGTACTGCCATTGACTCGCATTGTAAAGTGCATACCTACAGAACAGTGTCAAAAAATAATTTATACAAGTATTCGGACATCACCGAAGCCTATATGTGGTTTGTGGTAAGGACGTTACTTTTCCAGTACTGAAACAAGGCTTGTTTGCATAAGACAAAAACAGAGAAAGCATTGCCAAGGCGATTGGAACTTGGGAAGTTTCTGAAGACACGTGCAAGCCATAAGAGAGGCTCCCTGTTAATTAGGTTTGTGGCTTAGATTGCATAATCTTCTTTGCCAGCCCAGGGGAGATAGGAGGTGGTAATTAAGAGGGGCCTGGGTTTCTTACTTCCAAGTCCTGGCAGGCATTAGGTCTAACTTCATTTGAAGCAGGCCAGCGAGACTGCAATGGACAATGCCCGGAGTCATTCGCCTTTGGATAAGACGGTTCTTACAGGTTAGAACTTGAGGACACACACTGCATATTGTATGAATTAGAACTTTTAGGTCACTGGCCTGTCTGGTCATGAACCATTGTGTTGGTCCGTCAATTCCTGATATGCACAGGATGTGTTGTAGGCAGACTTGTAGTAAAAGTTCAAACTGTTAATGAGCTAATATGTCTGTGTAATATTGAAGTGCAAAGGTGTCTCTGGTAATCCAATCTTCTCTTCCCTTGAGAGTAGAATTCTGAAGGTCTGTTGAAACTAGTTATGACGTCCCTTCTTGTGTTTTGTGACTGTTAATCTTTACTTGTCTTTGGTGTACCTATCTTTGTCTCTTCCTTTTCCCAACGGGGATGGGTTTTCTGCTGATATTTTCCTTCACCATGTTGAGCGCTGTTCACCATTCTTACGATTGTCCTGTTTTTGCTTGCAGACGACCCCGTCGGATGGCATGACAGATGATATCATCTTCTCTGGTGGGGGATCCGGATGTTCAACGGATGATGAAGATGATTGTACACGCTCCGGATCCGGAGATAAAGATGCTTTAGTCAAGCCTATTATAAAGATACATACCACCCCTCAACCTCCCACTACCACTGTGTAAGTAAAAATATCTGGAGTATTGCCATTACAGTTTACTGGTGGCCAAAGGCTGTCTGTGGTGCTTAGTGCATATGGGGCACGTATCATCATCTGGTTTAGTTGCAAGAATAAACACTTTTAAAAGTATTTCAAATTAAAACCGTCAGTAATGGGTCAAAAAATGTATCCCATGTGCTGCCCACTTCGGTTGATTCTTCTTTAATTTAATGTAAAATTGATGAAGACGTACTAAACAGTCATAATGGACAATGTAATAAAACCATCGCACGTTATGACAGGATGGCGATATTCTGGCCAGAAAGTGAGTACTGTTATTGTCAAGGTCATTGTTAATGACATACTATTTGGTGAAAGGCCGTTTCTTTTGAGGACCAGGTGTAGATGATTAGGCCCACTGCACTTTATTGTTCCATGCTTCTGAGAATTTATATATTTCTTAATGAATGTACTGGTTTACAATAAACCGATATATAATGTATTTCTTCAGACTGACAAAATGTTTTTGTCTTGCATTCCAGGGCCTCCTCCACACCACAGTCCACCACATCAGAGCCACGTCCGATAGACCGAGGGTCAGGGGAGAACCCGTGTGTTGATGATGAAGACTGTGAAGAAGGCAGTGGACCATGGCCAGTTGAAGCCAAACCGGTCTACACGCCCAAGACTACCACTGACGACATCTACCTGAGCACCCCAGAACCAGCCAAGCAGCCCTTGTTTCCTGAGGGCATGAACCCCAATTATCATGAAATATTCCCACCAGAAGAGGGTGGCCCCATCTACCCTCATCAGCCCAACACCCCCAACCCTCTGTTGGTAACTGAAAACATGACTGAAACGCACACTCGCCGTGGTGGCATTGCCATCACCACTCACCGTTCTGACATTTACGGCACCGAGCCCCCTGAAGGAGCAGTGGGGGGCGGTATTAACACTGGGGGCATTACTAGTTCAGAGGACCCCAAAAAGTCTGGCATTGGACCTCTAGGCCTCCATATAGGCCTCATTGTAGGCATAGCAGTTGCTGTTTTCCTGCTGTTGATTATACTGGCTTATGCACTGTACAAGTACAAGAGCCGAGACGAAGGTTCGTACAAGATAGACGAGACGAGGAACTACCCCTACGACTCGCCCATCCCGAAGCCTTCGCCATCGGTCAACGGGGGCCATTCCAAACCAGGGATGCAAGGTCCGCCCCCTGGAGGCAAGCCCGGAAAAAAGAAAGACGTGAAGGAGTGGTATGTCTGATCCTCACCCTCATCACCCCAGTCCTTCATTGTCTGTTGGTTTTTTCCAATGGTGCTCAAAGTTCTGTCACAATGATCATGACCCACCTGACATCATTCAAACATGTTCTCCTCTTTTTGCCTTACTGCTCTTTACTTCATGACTGTCATTGTAATCATAATTAGATTCATTTGTAGCTTTAATCGAGCATTATGCTGTATTCTACAACTTGCTATCAACTACCTTCCATGCTTAATGTGACTGTTAATAGTAATCAACTGTTTTTAATCGCATTTAATTACATACAAGACATGTTGTAAGATTATGTGTTTTACAACTTTGATTTGAGATTGGTTGTTTTCATTGTAATTGTCATAATGGAGACTAAAATAATCATTAAAGTATTTCTAGTCACTCCATCGACCATCCCTTCATCAACTTGAATCCATTATTCACTGTGTAATTCAGGTGTTTGTCCAATTGAATGAATCATGTCATTGATTAGCTGCTACAAGATAATGTTATATCAGTTTTTAACATGACAATTTGTTATCATGTAGGTATTACATGCATCATCAATTTATTATCATAATTACACTTAAATATTAAGTGTATAATAAATGTTTAAGTGTATATGAGCAAATCTGTATCTAGTATGAACTTAAATGTTTTAATATTATCATTGAAATGTTTAATTAATGTTAACAATATTGCTCATGAAATTTCATTGCATGTATAAAGATCAGTCACAGAGTACATACAGCACCACACCAGAGGATGAGATCAACTAATTGTAGAGTTATTTTTGTAAATGCGTTTATTGTGCAAAATTAATGATATTAGAATATTGAAGATAGTGGCATGTTGGTAAACCTCTGAGGAGTGTTAGAGTTTTGCCTTCTTTTTTTTTTCTCGAATTATGGTTTGAGCATAAAGCTGACAATTTTTGCATGGTACACTTGTTTTCCTTTTCTAACAAGGAGTTCTTAGTATGACCTTGTTTTTTTAATGTTATGAGCTGTTTCATTTCTCAAGGAATGATAATGTTCCACTAATATAATTATCGATGGCAGTTATATGAAACTAACAAGTGGAAGAAAATGTTTAATGATTGTATGACTGTTTAAGATTTAATGTGCATGGATACTGAAACTTAATTGACAGAGAGAGATTGATAATTTGCATGGCTGGTTGCTATGGTTACTGAATGTGTAGAGTTGTTAGCGATTGCCGGTTTGTCAATTCGAAGGCGTTTGCTAATAATTCTACACTTCTTAAACATAGCAGTGGCCATCGGTGTAAAAGTGCATCCCTGAAATCATGTGATATTGGTTAGCATGATCTACGCATGTTGTTGTCACATAAATAAAAAGCCAGTATTTCAAATAGAAGCCTTCTACTCCTCTCCTTACATATATATTATACTCACCAAATTTATATAAATTTGGCCCTTAATCATATCATATTATTATTATAAATGTGCAATAATGATGTTAAATTACAATTTTTACTGAAAAACAATGAGTTAATGATCATATATTCATGAAGAGACCATGTAGATGCTACATGTATTAGATTTCATAACATTATCGCAAATTTAACAATGTGACGTGTTGACTGATTTTTTTTATACAATCCTGCCGTCATTATGATACTGTTAAAACTCAATTTGACAAATCCTCAATCAACTGAAACATGTGAATTTAGTTGTACATTCCGACATAATGCAAATATGTGTTTTAACTCATGTGTAAAGCTAAATAAATAATACTGGATTATTTATCTATAAACCCATGTTGATATTGCTTCTGAACAAATTGTGAGCGTTTGTATATTGAAATATTTGGTTTAGTAATAAAGTGTAAATATATATACATTGTTTAATATGGAATTGTGTTCCTTTCTTTTTTAATTGATGGTGCTGTAAGAGGACATATAGATATTCAGAAATTACATTTCTAAATGATCATAATTTTAAGTGACATTCCAACATCATAGATCTATTTTCCCATGCAACTTTCTGTTGAGAGCATTGCACAAACATATCACCAGAGGGATGCCAGTCAAGCTGTGGTGCACTGGTGCTGACACCATACCATTAAAAAACCAGAGCCTTTATTCACATTGCTGTAAAAAGGCAAAAATTGCTGCTACATAATATATTGCTAATCAAATATTAAATAACACCCATTTCAGTGTAACCTTTTACTAAGTCCAATATTAACTGAATTGCTTAAAGCAGGAGTTCAGACAACAAGTCTGTATGCCCACAATTACAAATGGGCAGACGCAAAGTTATTCCAGTACAAAATATGACAAGGCCAAAAATTAAAATATCAAATTACTGAACAGTCTGATGTTTAGGTGGCCATTGTCTAAAGCTTTTCACTTTTATTTTGAAGTTTTTGGCTTCTTGGAAACCCATTCAAAATGGTCACATCTGGATTCAGGGTTAGTTTTTGGTCCTTCTGGCCTAGCACACACATAAAACTGTCGTCCTTTGTTGAGACTGTCCTTTTTAACTGTCCTCAATACACACGATTCTTGGTGTCCCTTGCACAAGGGTGCCGGAGCAGGTCCTTTCAACAAATTCTTCCAAGCGTCAGCTGATTTTGCAACAGTAGGCTTGTCTAGGTCTTGAGATATTTTTTCCTCCTCATTCATCAAATGAGTGTAGTTAATTTGATGATCAACTGCTTCTACAGTTTCTAACTTCTCAAGAATAGTGCTCTTTTCTGGTTTCTTCTTGGCATTTTCATGTTGACGCGAAAAGAAACTGCTCAGAGTGCTTTGTTTGGGAGCACTATTAGACTTATTCAATTTTGGTTTCTTGCTGACAGTAAGTGGGGCTGACCCGGGTCTTTTATTCTGAGATACCGAGTCAGCGTCCTGACTGTGAGGGAGAGATTCTTGAGATAATTTTGAAGGGGCAGATGCTCCAGTTTTTCCCGAAACCAAGAAGGCAGAAAGCTTTTGTTGCCGCCCTTGGAACTCCGGCCAGTAACGTGTACAAGATGGTGGACACCTCTTGCTGGGAATGAACGCCAAGTTGGTAGTCAGTTTTACTGGACAATGGTCAGAACCTTGGACATCAGGCAAAATAACACAGTCTACGCCTCCTTGATCAGTTAACTCACGATCAGCAATAATATAGTCTATCCGTGTGCCATAATTTAACACACGCGCATTAGTGACAGTTGCCCAACAAGTAAACGCACACTCCAGCTTGGGGTGAAAGTACCGGAATGTGTCTACAAACTTGCCTCCTTTTTGGTCTGAACATGTTGAATCATTCAACTCACTATCCTTCGATACATCCAAGGCAGATTTTTCAGAAGAATCCTTCTCAGCGTCGAACAGAAACTGATTGAGCCATTTGCGACCGGGCCGCTCTTCAAAATCCTGCAACATTAAAAAGGAAAGATGGTCAGTATAATGATGATCATACAGAAGCACAATCTTGAGCACAAAGGTATGTAAGTTAGGTACAATTATGATGTGCTCAAAAAATGTATTTTCAAGAAAAAAGGGCATTTATAAACTTATCACCATAAGACAATCTGGCAACTATTTCACATACAACACACATACCTCCGATTCATCCGGTTCACAATGATCAATGCGTTTGTGGCTGGTGTTGACATCACCAAGAACAATGACATGGCTGAAATAAATCAGTTTAAATGGCATATTAAATGTTATGAAACAAAAGGGCTTCCATGACCATTCCACAGTAAGTGACATATAGTTTCAACTATATGAGTTTTTAGAATGATATTTTATAAGCTTTACAAAGGAAAGTGATAGGGCTGTCATCGATATGCTGTATATCAATGAATCAAAAAAATATTGATACCGAAAAACGATTGCCTTACAAATTGCAAAACGATTGCCTTACAAATTGGCTTAGTAGTTATCACATTAAAGGTAAATGGTTTCACAATGACTTGGGAGTTATATGCCTGTGACTAGTAGTTCCAATTCTAACTGGGAATGCTGATAATACAAAATTTGTGCAATTTTGCGAGACTGCAATATCAAAAGTTGATTTCTGATATCGATATAGAATGCAAAATTTATACCAATGACAACCCTAGAAATTGACATACTTGTCTTCGTCCTGCAAGAGGGCCTCAGCTCTGATTTGTAGCAAATGATAAAACTGCAGCTTGAATTCCTTGCGATCCTCTCTCTCGGGATCTGCTCTCGGGCAGTAAACATTAATCACAGTCAATTTCTTGTCTGCTCCATCGTTAGTCCTGAAATATTACATTAAATACAAAGATTCAGAAATGGATGATCTTAATTATTTTTCCAGGTGGCTAAACCAGAAATTTCCTTGTGATGGATAATAAGGCCCTGAGTTATGAATATAATTATACTGAACACTGCAATGTAAATTTTAGTGTTCTACTACATCACTTACATTCTTCATACGTGTGTGAAAATGCCTCACAGCCCCTCACCCCTCCATGCACTGAGAAATTAAAGCCATTATAAAAAATTTTGGCAATATCCTGAAATAAGCCGGGTTTAGGTTACAAATATGTATGATATAAATTTTGTAAAGGCCCCAAGATATATTGTTTTGGATTAAATTATACTAGCAACAGCTTTCATTTTATCATTCTACCTGTTTATTAACTGAGACTCAGACCATTACAAAACACATCTTTAATTGATCATTCATGGAAAACTTATTGTATTTAATTATCTGGATGTTTTTTTTACTTGCAAATTATTGTTCATACCTATGAATTTCAATTATATGAAATAAATTGAATCAAGCGGCCTATAAATAAACCCCAGGGGTCTCATTAAATAAGCCCCTGTAATCACAATAACTGCATATGGCAACTCTTTTATAAGTCTTTCCCCCCCCCCCCAAAAAAAAAAAGCCTAGCCCCATTTTTTCTCTACCCCCATCAAAAATATCTCCCTCTTTACACAGTCTGGAATAAGATTTTATGTCAAACTGTAATGAAATTATAAACAAATAAAAGACTTTAAATAAATAAAAAGACCATTTATTCCCAAAATTACTGGGTATATATTACTCCTGAAATAGGCCCCTGGGGCCTATATCAGGAGTAATATATAAGGATTGTTGTTATTGCTATTTAATTTTTTTTTTTTTAATAATAAACAGACAATATATTACTACTAAAATTATCAATATTGTTTTCGTTTTACAAATTTAAAAAAACCTTGTTTATTCATAATAAACACAGAGACTATCAAAAAATCCTTTAAGAATTGTTCAGTATATAATATATTATATTACTCATGAAATAAACCCTTGGAGCCTATATCAGGAGTAATATATAAGGGTTGTTGTTATTGCTATTTAATTTAGTTTTTTTATAATAAACAGAAAATATATTACTACTGAAATTAATTCCTTGGTCAATATTGTTTTCTTTTTACAAATTTATAAAACTTTGTTTATTCATAATAAACACAGAGACTATCAAAAAATCCTTTAAGAATTGTTCAGTATATAATATTATATTACTCCTGAAATAGACCCCTGGGGCCTTTATCAGGAGTAATATATAAGGGTTGTTGTTATTGCTATTTAATTTAGTTTTTTTATAATAAACAGAAAATATATTACTACTAAAATTAATTCCTTGGTCAATATTGTTTTTATTTTACAAATTTAAAAAAAACCTTGTTTATTCATAATAAACACAGAGACTATCAAAAAATCCTTTAAGAATTGTTCAGTATATAATATTATATTACTCCTGAAATAGACCCCTGGGGCCTATATCAGGAGTAATATATAAGGGTTGTTGTTATTGCTATTTAATTTAGTTTTTTTTATAATAAACAGACAATATATTACTACTGAAATTAATTCCTAGGTCAATATTGTTTTCTTTTTACAAATTTATAAAACTTTGTTTATTCATAATGAACACAAAGACTATCAAAAAATAATTTAAGAATTGTTCAGTATATATATTACTCCTGAAATAGACCCCAGGGGCTTATACTAGGAGTAATATATATGGCTTGATGTAAACTGATCCCTTGGTCAATATTATTTTGATATATTTTTTTAAAGATTTATTCAACTGTTTTTTTATTTGTTATAATTAAACAAATTGACGCAACATAAAGAACTTGCTTTTTGAGACTTTTCTAACTATAACAAATGATAAAGTAACACAATGAAACCATGTTAAACTGTCAGTGTTTTGGCTACTTATACAAACGGTTAGTACTGGGTAAGCATTATAATGAAAGAGGCCCCTCAATCAGTGAATACCTTCACTATTACTCCTGGAATAGGCCCCTGAGGAGCTTATTTCAGGATATTGCCAAAATTGTACGTACATAACACGATGTTGGGTGATCACTGCTCTCCCCTCATTGTCTAATTTCTGAAGAATTTCATCAGTAAAACTGCCTTGGTCGCCATAGCAACCAATATTTTGGTCAGAATTATCGGCAGCCAGAATCCCACTCAATCCCTCTTCACACTTAATAGGAGTTGCTGCCTCTTTCACATACGTAGCCACACCTGTAGCCAAGAAGAAAAAAATCATTGTAAACATATATGTTTATATTGATATTATTTATTGAGGTCACACACTGCATGCGGCCATATCATTGATCAAATCATATCTGTTAATTTGAAGCCAGACTTACCAGAGTAACCACTTTTTGCTCGGGAAAAACTGTAAAATGAATTGTATCCATCCACAATGGCTGTGCGCTCATCCAGCTGATCCCCTGAAACCACGGATAAAGTCATGAAGAAAATATTAAGAATATATCACAAATAACCTACAAATTTTGTTGGGGAAAAGCCTAGGGCTTGTGTTTTTGAATGATTGTAAAAATTTGCGACTTTAAATAAATTTACTTCGACTTGACTTGGTAGGGACATATGGTCCTTGCGCATGTTTGCACAAGTTCCCATTTTTATTTTATATTTTTTTAACGGGGGGGGGGGGGGGGGTGGGGTGGATCGAACTGCCACTATGAATCAACTCTTATTCGGTTCTCCTGAAGCAACATAATCGGTCGTACATAGGCTTGAAGTCATCAGGGTCTTCAACTTTAAAGACATCATGATACACACAATTTGCAACATTGATTCAGACTCAGAAAGTGAAGCAAGCAATCCAACGCTTTTCAGCCAGTGCACAGCACGATCGACACAGTTTACTTACTAGTCACTTTTGTCTCCTGCAGGCAAATGATATCTGCATCTAATGAATCAAAAAGTTGCTTCAAAGGAACCTTAGACGCCCTAATTCCATTGATATTCCAAGTCAAGATCTTCATTTTCTGTCAAGCATGCTCCAACTAGGTCAGCAAAGGTCATGACCTAGTTTAATGATACGGGTTCTCCGATTGGTTAAAAATATGACGTTTCTCGATTCAACCAATGAAATTCCTTGGTACATTTGGATGACACACGTTTTACTTCCGACAGCTGGAAACGTCAGTCAGGACTTGCCAGATTCGTAATAGGTATTATAACACGTTTCTCCACCGATAAAACCATCCGATTTATGTGTACGTGTGTTGCTATTGTCTTCAGCTCACGATTAATGAGAATGCATGCAGTTAACTGCATGACAAATAGTATATGATTGTGAGTTAATCATTTTCTAGCGATGACATTCAAGTGACAAGCTGTGGCGCGAACGCGTGCGCACGTGGTCGTGGATGTCAGGGTGGGTCACTCGCGAACTGAAACGATTCTATAGCGTTTCCCGGAATTGAATATATACGTTGTAACTTGGGCTTCTCAAATGTAAGATTTACATAGCTTAGTACCTGTACTAGGCTGTACAAGCACTGTAATTGGTTGGTGAAAATGTTCTGTATTAAAACAAGTTGAAGACATAGTCTATGCATCTTTCTTGACTTGAGTTTTACCTTAAGATTATAGCAAACAACAACACTGGCAACAAATTTTCTAAAATGGTTACAGCTGAATACTGTCATAAAAATCATATATGTATATATACTTAAAGTATGATTCAGGATGAAATAAGGAATATATAGGTAGCATTGAAAGACCTAGATAATCAATGTAATGGTAGTATAATGCTATACAAATGGGCAAATTGTCGCAAGCTATAGGTGATAGGCTCATAGACATAATAATTTCTTGATTATCCTTTCAGATTTCCTCAGTACTGTGTAAATTCCAGCATTTCCTGATATAGTCCTTAATTTGCGTTAGAATGAAAGACATCAAAGCCCTCTCTGACGATGAGTTGCGAGCTCAGATTTTGGCCTTTGGCGTCGATGCTGGACCAATACTAAGTAAGTATTTAATGGTAATAAAGTACACTGCTCTACAGATGTTCTTTTCGATGAAATACTGTAACTTGCACTGTTGCATCAACCACTCAAATTCAGCATTAACTCCTCTACATGCACTTTGCAGAATCAACAAGACGAGTGTACCAAATTAAATTGGAGAAACTTTTGAATGAAGTTCACACTGAGTTAAAACCAAAGACAGTTGTTCCACAAAAACCAGTGATCCTAGGTGAGCTTGAATTTTGATTTCTTTATTGTAATGTAGTTATTCTAGTGCAGATCAGCTTAATGCAGGCGTGTTCACATCTAATTTCTTTCTCTGTATCTTTTGCAGACCCCGAACCTAAAGCCAAAGTTGTTCAACAGGTTATTCCTGATGAAGGTAAATACTATTATTTTACCATTTTGTAATTTTTGTGTTGTTGATATCAGTTAATTTTAAAATAGCTTATATAAGTCAGCGGCTACAAAATAAAGTTCATTTGGTTAGTGCAGCAGTTTTAATTGCTAACAAGTATTTATCATTCAAATCTCATTCAGTCACAGAAGAGCCAGAAGTGTATGACGATTCGGCTGATGAGCCAGAGACAGATGAAAATTACGAAGATGAATTTGATGCATCTCCAGACATTGAAATTCCGAGACCAATCCCTGAGGTCACTTTCACCAGCAAATCTGATATGAGGTAAGAGGTGTGATAGGTCAGGATTTCTTTCTGATGCAATTAGCATACTGACATATCAGTATTTATTAGTATTTAATTGCTTTGTAAAACGATGTAGGTTGAATGATTATTTTCAATATTTTGTATCGTCATTACAAAATAATCATGTATGTCTTTCAGGCCTATTCAACAATTTCTGTAGTTATTGTACTGTTCATTTATGCCTCTCCTTTTGTTTTTCAGCCACAATCTACCTGATTATAAAAGACCACCCTTGAAATCATCATGGAAAGAAATGTAAGTTTACTTGCTTCATGAATGCATTTTCATTCTTAAGTCGTAAAAATTTGTTGTCAAGTAAGATGCATTTGATATGGATAATAGTAAAGCGTCTGATTGGTTACTTTCAGGGATATGTCAACAACAGAATATGAGTCAACCAGGAGCACTATTACGCACAGAAGAGATGGCCGAGCGGAGGGTGAAAATGTGGATGCTAAACCAAATGCACAAACCAAGAACAAAGATGCAAAAAGTGCTGTGACCAAGAGAAGCAAATTTTCTACTTGTCTGCAGATTATTGTATTCCTGATTTTCTGTGTGATATTGTTTTTGATATTTACCAATATGGAACCTGAACACAAAAATCCTTTTCAAGAGGCTATTTCAAGTCAGTGACCCTGTTCAGTGTACTGATGTTTTATTTTCATGCCGTATTTATACAGATTCCACATTTTCATAAGCTTAAGTGATATGATATATTTTGCATTGTTGCATGATACTTGTTCAGTATTTAACAACTATTTATCATTTGCTATTAGTAAGGGTTGTGCCCATTGTTGTATGTCCTATTTCCTTAAATGTGTTTATGCTGCTGTGTAATCATAATTTGTACTATTGATTAGTTTGTGTTTCGTTTAGATCCCACGCATTTCATTGTTATTTGCTTGGTTTTGAAGAAGTATTATTACCTATAACCTATGTCTGAAATCATTCAGTAATCATCACTTTGTAGATTCCATGTATTGAGAATATTTTGTACCGAAGCACAAAGGGAATATGCGAGGCGAATTCAGACATCGTCTGGCTTGGTCTTATGGATATTGTGATATGGGTATTTAATATCTTTTTTCTGTGAACATTAAGTGCTTCATGGTATTGTAGGTTATTCATAGCTAGCTCTATGAGATTCCTGGACAATTGGTGCTTTATTGTGGTCAGGTTTATTACCCACTGTGATGGCTGCTTGAATGGGATTTTGATTGTACTTATATATCTTTAATCATACTCTTGGAATACTAATACAATACATTCTTAATAGTATTGCTACTCTAATAATTGTACCAAAGTGCAATAAAGAATAATTTCTGCTAAACATTTATATATCGTGCAGTGTTTTGGCATGTCTTGCCCAGTGGTTAAGGATGTTCTCTTGCGTAGTTAAGAAAGTGTTCATTTTGATGCTGAACATGTGAATTTCATATTTAGTGAGAATGTGTAAAATGACATTTGTTGGACATTTCCTGTCTCGGCACTATCCTGGCTGACTTTAATTGGGTTCCTGTTACTGGGTCCCGGGTTCAATTCCCGGTCGAGTCTTCAAGTTGGATGGTCTATCATCTCATTGCCATGGTCCCTGCCTGTCCTAATTAGCCCATCAGGTGCAGAAATATAGAACGTTAAGCCCCAATCCATCCGCCCAACCACCGTTGTCACTTTTTTTGTTTCGTGTAAGTCAAAAGTCCAGTTTTCTGACAAAATGGCTATGTAGCCAAGTGGTGAGATTGGCTAGTGCATGGGTTAGAAGCCCATTCTTAATTATGTGTAACACATCTGTCCAGTTCGAG
Source organism: Alitta virens (assembly GCA_932294295.1). Classification (NCBI taxonomy): domain Eukaryota; kingdom Metazoa; phylum Annelida; class Polychaeta; order Phyllodocida; family Nereididae; genus Alitta; species Alitta virens. The sequence continues at coordinate 9,683,794 of OW028574.1, forward strand.
TAACTATGTTATCTTGCACTTCGATCATATAAGTCGGGCAGCTTAGTGGTTTTTCATGGTAAATTCAGGAACTGGGAGGTTAAATGCACTGCCACCCTGCTGAATGCTCCGCCTTGCCTTTTTGGCAGAGCCTTGTGCAATTAATTACTTAATAATATTTCTGACTGTTGGGTGTTGGCATGCCAATGCATGGATGAACTGAGCTATTAAGGGGGTACTGATACAAACACGCGCCACTCCCAGCCAGGGCCAACCTATGAGTGATGGACTCAACTGCCACTGTGAGGGGGCCAGTTCTGCTACAGTGCTGTCAGTGATTTCTGGGTAAAGGGGCTTACCTTCTTTTCCAGGTAACATTCCTGACTGGACCAAACTTTCCAGGTGAAAGGGGCCAGCCTCCCCTGCAAGGGGTCATCTTTCTGGCAGGGGGGCACTTACTGGAATGTGTCAGCCCTCGTGTTCTAGAGCTATACTTGCTAACGAAGAGACAGTTTCCAAGAAGGGGCTAATCTTTCCAGCTGGATGCAAACTTTGTTGACTTGGCTAACCTTGCTTAGTAAAAGGGACAGCCTCTCCTGGCCCCGAGCTATCTTCCAGGCAGGAATCCAACCTTCCCTGTGATGGGGCCATCCTTCTTGTGTTGGGGCCCAACTTCCTGGTGAAGGGCAAGTCTTCCTGGCGGGGGTCAACCTCCCCAGCTAGGGTAAACATCTGTGAATAATTGGCTTCCCAGCCAGGAAGAATGACTCCTTTAATGACCACAGAGAATAACAGTGGAAGACATGCCTTGTGGTTTTAAGTTTTTTTTTGGCATTCATTCCCTGCAAACAAGCATAATATATTAAGGACAATCTTGTCACAACATTGTATAATATTGTCACAATATTGTAGATACATTGTCGCAGTATGAAAGTGTTGACCCTAGAAAAATGTGTGGCAACATTTCTTTGATAATATTCCAAACACTTTATGAAAACATTGTTAGAACATTCAGATTATTATTTGAAGTAATCCTTCCAAAACAATATTGTGAGAATATTTTGACAGCATTGACATGTTTAAGATTTTGAGAGTATTGCAGATCATATTGTCACAACATTAAAGTGTCCACTGTAAAACATTATAGCACATGTTTCCCTGAAACATAGCCAGAAGATACTCATGACATTGATATCCCTTTATTGAACAAATAGTATGACTACTTTGCAGAACATATTGTCACAAGATTGAATTGTATTGTGGTCCCTAAACACTTTGTAGCAATATTTTCTAAATATTAAGAAAAACGATTTTCACAATATTTTATATCTTGATTCAGGTTTAATATAAATGAAATATATCAGCAACATGTCTGGAATAAGGAAATAAAATCTTTATTATCAAATGTACATTCGATCAATATCTGGAATTTTGAGGTTATGAACATCAACAATTATTTCTTTTCATACTATCTCTCTGATTATGTCCACTTCTAAATCAGTATAAACCTCTGAAAAAAAGTTTAAGTTGAAACTCAGCATGAGCTATATATTTACATTTTCATAACATCTGTCACTGTGTTGCAATACATTTATGATGTTGCAAATTCATAGGGGCTGGCTGAGCGAAAAAAAGATGCATTTAAAAGGGAATTAATCTTCATTTGTTTTCAACAATGACTGATCTGGATTTTGTTGCTGATACTTGAAAACTTTCCACATCAAAATGGCTATGTAAATTCATAAGGTGACTAAAAACCATGCAGCAATGTTTTTAATGATATTTTTAAAAACATTGCACAGACATCATAACATCCTGATCAGGGTTTCCCCCAGGGGGGTGAAGATCGGGGGGGGGGGGGGTTGTACCCTCCACTCTGAGACTGGGGGGGACATCCCCCCCCCCAATAATTCCTACTTAACCTCTATTTTCTAAAAAAATATGACATAACAATATACAACTTTTTTAATAGTTTAATGTATAAGGAAATATACAACACATAATTAAAACATAAAATTATGCATATATGTACAAAATGGAACAGAAACATTAGTGTTTATATAACTATATATGTTTCAATGACATGCCCTTCTCTTCAAAAATTACCAACTTGAATGCTTTCCACACTGATCGTGTTTCCTCTTGGTCCGGTCCACATCTGCCTGGGCTGAGAACACTTGTCCTTGATACTCGAAGTTTGTTATCTCACCATAGAATGCAAGGAGAACCTCAAGCTCATTCATACCATACTGGCGAAGTTCCTGGATATTATCTGGGCATTTTTTGGTTGAAGATGTTGAAAGCACTAAGGAGGCCCAATGAGTCTTCAAAACGGCGGTTGATCTGCCTGCTGACCTCTTCTATGTATGGTTGCAGCACGTTCTTATTGAATTTGACCCTGGCTCCATCAAGATAATCATTTTGGAACAAAAATTGCTAGTTCATTCACAATGTTGTGCACTTTTGATAGGTGCTCTTGTTCATTTGGGTGTTCCTTGATCTGCTGCAGAGAGTCCAGGACATAGCTAAGTTGGCTCCCTACAAGACTTAGGTCTGATTCTTTGGCCTGTAGAGCTTTGCTGAGAAATGCCAAGATGGGCAGAATGTCACTCAGCATCATCAGAGTTGCCACTAAGTTGTACGTCTTGATGGTCTTCAGCATCCCAAGTGCTTCTGGTTCCCCAGTGTCTTCATATATGTGTGAAAAGGCATCAATCAATGGCCTCAAAGAGAGCCTGACACCTCTTACAGCCCTATCATGTGCCAACCAGCGGGTATCACTTGGCTGAATCATCTTTAGTTGAGGATGGTTGACTAAGGCCTATATTTCCTTCAATGCTGCAAACTTTTTTGGAGAGTAATGGAACATCTTCCAAACAGACATCAATGTTGCAAACACACGCTTGGACATGTGCCCTACAGTGTAGATACTGAGCGCGTGGTGCCAATGTTCGCATGTGTACTTGGACTCCATTCTTCTTGCCAGAAAAGGTGGCTGCTCCATCATATCCCTTTCCTCTAAGCTTTCCAACATCAATATCATTTTCTGCCGGGAAGGTCTGAAGTGCTGTGAAACAGAAACTGCATCACATGCAGAAAGACTTACAATTCCCAAGAAGTGTTCCACTGGCACACCACCATTGTTTACCCATCTGCAGCATATGGAAAATTCCTCAACTATGATATGTCCTAAGAATTCCCATGTAACTGTCAAAACATGTCCAAGAAAATGTACAATGGCTTGGCATATTAGTTAAAATATTCCAAAACTCTAGTAGTCATAATTAAAAGTGATAAGACAATAATGAGGAACTGACAAGGCATACACAAACTCTTTTTTCTACTAACCTCAGTCTCAGTCCTGATGTCAACAAGTTTATCAACATCATGTTGATCCTCAGCCACATCATCGCTACTTTCTGGAATTGAATGTTCAGACCTGCAAATTTTCTTGGCAGTAGAAGTGCACCTCCTGCCTTAGTCCCAGGCTGTGACAGAGATAAGATATGGGGTCAAATCCCTTGTTGTAATAAGGGATTATTGCACAACCTGTGGACTTTTTTTTTTTTTTAAACAAGCCAACACAGAATCCAACCATCATATTAGCTGTGATATAAGTCGCTATCTGGCTCCTCCCACACCTCGACAGAAAAGTGACGTCATCATCCGGGACTCCGTTCGGCGGTGTGGATGTGAGGGCATCCCAACCTCCTGCCTTAGTCCTAGGCTGTGACAGGGATAAGATATGGGGTCAAATCCCTTGTGGCGCTAGGGAAATAGACCTCGTGACTGCAACCAATAATCATAACTGATCTTCCAGTTTCACCTAGCTGCTGTTTTGTTTACACCCAACCCCAAAACTAAACAAAACGCAACACCGTCCTTCCAAGAACGCAAAATTTATTATTGTTATTATAATTTTTTTAGAAACATCACTGAACAGTACGTCTGTACAGTGAGGTCACAATCAACCAACTTTGACCTTTAACTATTTCACAACATCTAATTAATCAGCTAGCAAACAGTACAAGACAGGACACCACTGGACAGTACGTCTGTCGAGTGTATGTCTATATATAACAATAACTTTTTACAAACAATTACTCCAATTTAATATTTGACATCTCCATTAAAAATTAACCTTAATTTGATTTACCGTTTTCGAAACATAATTAACATTAATCAACCTCTTTCCAACCATAATTTTGAGACATATACTCCGAATGTAAAGTATACAGATTTGTTTGAACATTTAACCCCAAAAAGTAACAATTCATTGTGTCATGGACACGGTACGTCCGTGTCTCACAAATTAACCTGTCTAATGTGCACACAGAGTGCCATTCTCAAGGAATTCTTATACATCTTCCTGCCTACCATCCGATTGGGGTGGATACCATCATATGACCATAAGTCTATGGGTTTTTCCAATTTTTTCCCCAGTTGTGTTCTTGATAAAAACCTTTTTGTTTCAGGAAATGAACATTTTTTTCACCATTGTTACACTCGATCTTTAGCCTGGTGTTAACAATCTGCATGGCAACCTGGAAAGATTCTGGGGATATTCCTTGGCTAAAACCTATCCCTCTAGGTACAATGGACAAAATCACAACTGTAGCATTATAGCTCTCACTCAACTGTTTTGCTAGCTGGTAAAGCCCTTGTTGTACTACACTAGTCGGCACACCTTTTGCTAAGTCATTGGTCCCCAAATCCAAAATTATTACTCTCGGTCTAACATTCTGCAGTAAAATTTCTGGTATTGTAAAATTTGAAAGTGTTGCCCCTCTTTGACCATGGAAAAATAATCTGCGACAATTATTGGCTACCTTAAGGTCTTTTACAACTTCAGATTCTAGGAGGTTGATGGGGGTGTTCTTGAAAACATTCCGTAAATTGCCATCCATGCCAGTAACAAAGCTGTGGCCTAAAACTACCGCATCCCATCTAGTATGAATCAAGTAATCCTGACTCATTATCTGGAACTGAACCCACTTGTGAATTAGTAAGAAAATTAAAACATGAAATTCGCTTGAGATTACCAAATTCTTGCTTTAAAAGGCAATTGTCGTCTAATAGTTATATTTCATTTTCAAAAGCTTGTGCTATGGCTAGAGCCAATTTATTATTATGTACTGTTTCGGCCCGAGAATAGTGTGCCCACATCGAACTTGTTTTCCAGCCAATATGATCAGCTGCTGCTCGATCAGGCACCCCTGCTGACTTCAAAAAAGTGGCACATCCTGCTCTAATACTATGAGTGGTTTTACCAGAGTAAAAACCAATGGAGGAAAGATAGTGCACTAACCTATTGTTAACACCTTGCTGAGTTATTCTTGTATCTAACACACAGCCTGATCTAGTCGTAGCCCTAAACACAAAACCCTCGGTTATTCTAACTCCCATCCGAGCTGATACCGACAAATACTGTTGCAAAGCCAAAACTGGACAAACATTAAATTTCCTACATTTTTGATGGTTACGAATCTTTCCGTACGGGACTTCCCAAAAGTCTCTCTTATGACTAAGCCTGAATTATCAGCTAAGTGACGTATCTCTTGAACTAATAACTTGGTCAGATCACCACCTCGGCTGCCTGTATAAAATTGCAAGAGAAAAAAGGTTTTGAAAACTGAATGGGGGATGCTTGTTTCGGAGTGACATGAAATTCGGACTGTTCCTCTGAAGTTGCTTTTGCATAATCTGACAACTCTTTGGAGTATGCGGGATTGCCTGATTTTTTGGAAACATCCCAGGAATCTCCACGTCCCTCTTCAACCAAAATATTTTTCAAATCAGTTATTAAATTATTAACATGTCTAAACGACACCCTCAATGGGCAACCACAGTCACAAGAACCTTTCTGGCCAAGAAATTGACAACATAAGCTGTGAACTTGAGTCTTGCCATGTGAATTAGAATCTTTGAAAGCCAAAAACCTTAACAAATCAAGAGGTTGACAATTACTGGCGGAGGCACCTGTTTGCAATGAGGTAAAAAAACTCAGAAATTCCCGTTTCACTGCCTTCCGCTTTTGTGAAGACAGTTTTTCATCCAGCTGTCTCTTTAACTGTTCAATTCTGGCATCACATTGAACAAGGTCTAAACGAGCCTGTAATAATAATTCAAAAACATGTTACTACTGATTAAATTAGTCTGCAGTAGGCTTGAAAGACATTCAAAATGCGATTAGATCATAGGAAGTGGTATTGTTTTCCACCAAACCTGCTTTTGTAGGAACAACTAAGGCTCCCACTTCCCCTTCTTTTTGCTAATTCTAAACTGTCTATAGTAAAACATTTTAATTTTCCCCACCATGATGGTTTAAGTTTTCCAACTGGTAATATTACTGTACAGGTCACGACCTTTCTTTCTTCAAAAAATTGCAGAAGTGGAGCTATCATTGACATGGGGGGGGGGGGTGCACATATGGATTCGTTTCATTCTCCACCGGTTGCATGAAGACATCAACCCCAGAAGAAAGAGGCGTGGGGTATGGGGTGAAATGGCGTAACGGTCGCCCTTGTTTGTCAAACATCACATTAGAATCCAACGACATTAAATCAACAGAATGTGGTCCGAAGGATTCTTCTACCATTTTCCAAAGTCTCCCACCTAGCTTAGAATCAGAATATATGAACCTTCTCGAAGGTCCATCTGCAGGATTTTCTTTTGTATTTATATACTCAAGTTTCAGATCAATGTTTAGGAACACCGAAACTTGGAAAAGTTCCTTCATCTTTTCATTAAACTTAAGAGTTCTTTGAACCTTGGCTCTTCCAGGCTCCCACCAGGGCCATGTTGTCTGTTTTAACTATGACCCTGCTGTTTCTAACAGAATGACTAACTGACTGTAACATTTTAATCACTGCTTCCGTTTCCTTAATATGTATTGGCCGGTCATCACCCTTCTTGAAATAGTCACCAATTTCTAGGTTTGAACTCTCCCCACTCAAGACCACACCTCCCCACCTATAATCCGATGCATCTGTGGCTAACTGCACCCCAACATGCAACTCCTGTCGCCAAGGGGATGTCCCTTCCATAAATCCAAAAATTCCCATGACTCAATTTCCTCTCTCAGTGGACCGGTAAGCTCGATATCTTTACTGGTCTTTATGGACCTAGATATGGCATTGTTGACTTGTCTAATATAGAATAAGGCTGCTGGTACGGCAAGGCCATGGATGCACACTTCCCAGCAAATTTTGAAGGGATTTTAAATTTACAGAATATTTTGCTAAAATTTCCTCACGGAGTAGCTTAAAAGCCTCTCTTTTCACCTGTGGTAAGACAAAGCATTTGTTTTGGGAGTCAACCTGGAAACCTAAATATGTCAAAGATGTACCGGGCTCTAAAGAACATTTGTGTAAAGAAAAAGTTTACCCCAACTCTGTCATGACTTTTAGGATTGTATATCGATGTTTCTTAGCCAACGATAGAGCAACATATTGGTCCCTATCTCCTTCAGCTACTACCAACATTCTGTCATCTATATATTGTAAAGTAGGAATTCCTAAATCCCTCAGGTGAGAGGAAACTACCATACCTACTTTTTGATAGATATAGCAAGAGGCTTTGAAGCCAAAGGGAAGTGTGTTATACACCATTATCCAGCCAGCAAAACAGATACCGAAATAAATTTGAGATTGTTTAGACAGCAACACATGGTCATAGCCGGATTTCTCATCCGTTACAATCAGGAGATCTCCTTGTCGTACCACACGCGGCACATCTTTTAAAGTATCAAGTTTGAAAGGCATATCTTGTATGAAAAGGTTGAGAAACCTCTCATCATGGCATAATCTCTTCTTGGATACCTCAAGAGTCAGAGGCATAATACACAATGGGTACCCTAGCATGTCGTATTCATCATACTTGCCTAACAACCTAATAGATCCATTTTTAATACGCTCTTCTAATGTGCGTGCTACCAAACCAGGGTCAGAAGTGCAAGAATTAGAATTCCTTTGGTAAAAGAAAGTAGGAGAATCTGCATCATAGTGTCTGCTTTGAAATGGCCCTTTGAAATGTTGAAACAACTTTGAAACATCAACTCCATTCATTAACCATGAACTAATCATCACCCTGTCAGATTCATCTAAATTTTTTAGCAAAGGTTCCCAATTTTGACAGTTTTCGTTTATTTCACCAGCAATAAAAGCACTAGGGTCCCTTAAGGGTAAGTTATTCAATATTCCCTCAGAATTTTCTAAAACATCAACATTATTTTGTATGTAGTCCAGGTAGTAGATTTTTTGAGTTGTTCCCTCGCTCCAATAGGATCAAAGTCACTGTCGATCTCCGAATGAGGGATCAATGGTTGAAAATTATGTGGAACAATCTGCCTACCCTTCTTTGCTTGTAAAACTGCACAATTAGAGAGAGGGTGTCCCAACCTCTTACCAGTGATTGCCTAGTGAAGTGAAAATACTTTAGAATTAATTAATTAATGTTTTATTATTATTTTTATTTTATTTATTTTTTATTATTATTATTTATTTATTTTCTTTTTTTTATGAATCACTACACTGTGGGAAAACTCAGTACGTCTGAGATTCCCAGTCTCTCATTACTGCTTCTCTTTTTTAAGCTGTTTCATGGCAGGGCAGTCCCTAATGAGGTGATCTTCACCACAAGCGAAACACTGTACTTTCCTTTTTCTACCAGGATAATTTGTTGAAATCTGGGCCCCCCTGTGTTTTGGTACATCATATGGGGCGGGGGAAACATGCCCTGTCAAGGGTTTTGAATCGCGTAAGGATTCTGCCAAGACTGCCACGGTACTGTGACCATAGCACCCCCAGTTGGCAAACTCTGTTGGGATTCCCCTTTAGTACCTTTAGTGTCATTCTTTTCTTTTGTTAAATTTTGCTTTTCCTCTTTTAGACCCCTCATTATTGCCACCGAAATTCGATCATCTTGCTTTTCAGCAAGGACATCTAATATTAATGCTGTAATAGACAATTGTCCTCTCAGTCGTAAGGCATGTGCCCGTAATGATTGCAACAGATTTGTGTCTTTGTGATCCATTCTTTGGGATAAATCAATTAGGGCATCTAATGAAGCTAGGACCAGATCCTCAGAAGAGCCCGAGGATGCTAATGAGATTAGCTGAGCTTTACCAGAATCCATTTGTTGTAGTTTCATTTTTTTAATCTCCTGTCTTACCTCTTTTACCTGATTTTCTGACTGAGAAGCAAAAGGCATTTCCTCCTGGTCCCCACGCTCATCATCCTCAGCAAGGGGTTGCCCCAGCTCATTTGACAACACAATGACATGATGTAGACACATCCGTAGGTCCGCTGTTTCAAGTTTTTCCCACCTCTGCCAACTCCATGATGTTTTCCGCCGTCTCCCCGGTCAGCCTCTGGATTGCCGCTGCCAGATCGGTATTCTGCAATTCCTCTGTTCTCAGGTCTTTGGAAAGCCTTGCCATGGCGTCATGAATCGGGTTGTCCTCATGGATCTTTCTGACCAAAGGAACTAGGGATTTTCCTCTCAAGTTCCGCTTTTTTTTCAAAGTCACTAGTTGGGCCATCTGTTAACAGAGGAAAATAGCATGTGAGTCTATGAAAGGACTGGGAGTGGTAGGGGACAGCATGAATTTTGCAACAATTCAGTTTACAAAATTACACAATCCACATATGACTGCTCCAATTCTCTCCAACAACTGTAGGAGTTTTAATTTTACTTATTTAAAAATAAAATTTATTTTATTTATTTTTTATAACATAACCCCCACCCACCTCCCAGCCCATGACATAGTAGTGAAGCCTACTGTGAGTTTTGTACTCACTGTCAGGACCGGGATGTTGTCACTTGCTTACTCATAATGTAACACAAATAGAAATTCCAACAAGTCAATGCCCACTTACAAATGAATCAAAGAAAGTCTAGGTGAGTGAGCCCAGATTGGTCCTGCAACTCACATCGCCTCTTAACTTCTCAACCTTGTTGACAAAGATTTACCTTACAACTGCAAGATCCCTGTGCTTTTTAACTGCACTCAAATAATTGGTCGGTTTTGGTCGCACCATACATACACCATTGAGTACCTAATTTTTTCCTAAATAGTCGCATCATTTCTCACATTTCTCACAAAGAATTGTTTATGTTGCTGTTTTACGCTACCAATATTCGCCAGGTGGCGTCTGTTGTGGGAATGATCACTCCACCTAGTGAGATCTGATAATTGTAGGTAATTAATTTATATATGATAGCATTATTAATTTGGGCACACCCTAAAAGATCTCTAGACTTAATGAACACAACTGACAACAACTCGAGCATGTGATTCAGATTGTCAGGTTCATGCAAACTGGTGCCAAACACCAACCAATCAGAAGGCATCATTCACGTGATCAGTGACGTCTGCAAATGGCCAAAAGCGTCACCATAAAATTTTATTTTAGTCACCAATCCATTTTTGATTCCAGCTCCTCAAACCACTCAAACAACACAAATGTATGAGGTGTGTATCTTGCGCAAAAAATTACAAGGATCACAAAGGTGAGTAGTGGCAGAAGCCTTCTATAAAAAAAAACACAGTTTTGCCCAATCTTGTTATAGCATGTAACACCAGAACTCCCAACACGTTCTTATACAAAACACGAGACTGGAGCTCCCTACCAGGCGCCCAAAACACCACAGCTCACCACCCGAAATACACGCAAAATGTCCCACCTGGACATCTCCACTAGAGTGAGAAAATGTATAAATACCTTGCTGATGATTTTGGCGCTCGTCTGCAGTCTGCCGCAACTCAACAGAAAAGTGACATCATCATCCGGGACTCCGTTCGGCGGTGTGGATGTGGAAGACTCACTGCTGTCTTGAAGTGAACGTTTTTTCATATATTTCCTGATATCCATGATTTCATGAACTGTCCACTACAGTCTACATTAATTAGCAGTCTTTAAACCTCACTGCTTTCTTGTGGAGAACAGTATTTCATAAATCTAGTAAGACTGACCACTACACAGACTTGTAACAGTGTGTAGAAAATTTCTTAACATGAAGGTCAGTGCCTAGTCCCAGAAATCACTGTGGTGACATCATGATTTTGTTGTCACAATCAAAATGACGTCATCAACCTACAACCAACCAATCAGCGACCAGTATGGCTTAGGCATGCTATAAATAGCACATCTGTCCAAGGAAGCGATCCTCAATTTTATTTGATGTTTCTTACACCTGTACAAACTTTTAATAAGACTCTTTATTGACTTCTTGAAGTGTAAACTGGTATATTAATTTCTTAGTGACATTTCTAGGAGGTTATTGATGTATAATTCTCATTTGCCAGTGTCACTGGAGGGGATTCCATCCCAACCTCCCAAAACAGAATAAAAAGCTTAGATACTCTTGTATTATGTATGTATACCAGGGACCCACCCTGAAGCTCAACACTCCAAGTGCTTGTGGTATACATTTTGCACATGTCAAGACTCTCCTCTCATTCAAATGATTCAGTGATTGTTGATTCTTTTCTGTATTGATATTTTTTATTACATTATTGGATCAGATGTTCAAACACCTTCAGTAAACTTCATGCTCTTCCATGCATTTTCCTTTACAATTGTTTACTACATTATGTACATGGATTGGTCACATCAGTAACCTGTTATAAATACTAAGTAGAATACTGAAGTAGACAGTCACACCCCTGTGTGACCCTTGAAGGTCCTGGGCCTCCACGCGGCGAGGGTGGAAACACTTGGGGTGAAGTCCTCTATCCCCAGTGGCTAAAACAGGATAGTGCGCATTGCACAAGCTGCTTCAGCTATCCAACGCAGACACTTATTGATTTTTTACATGCTTCTGGTTTCTACTACCAACTATAGATAATCAATCTTACCCTAGCGAGCCTCTACATAGCCCACTCAGGTGCTGATGAGGCGTTAAACAATAACACTACCTATCTACCTACCACACCCCTGTGAGTAGACATAGCCTAACACTTAAAATATTCTTAAGTGGATCAAACATGCTTTACCAAAAATTCTCACAAATATTGTATTAAATATTGGTCATATTTGGTGATATGTATTGGATGATATCTTGACTCAAAAGTCACCAGATTGCAGGAAATGAAGTCTTTATGTAAAAAACTTTCTGGGGGGGGGGGCATGTCCCCGTACCCCCCTAGCATTAGCTGGCTTTGCCACCCAGAACCCCCCCCCCCCCCCCCAATCCTAAAATCCTGGGGGAAACCCTTCTGATTATCATTTACCTAATGATGTGACAATATTATCTGAGCATAATGTAATAATATGAAAGTGTGGACCCTAGAAATGTTTGCGGCAACATCATTAACCCTATTTATAACAAAACATGGAAATAGTGGCAGAACATACTTTCATAAGGTGAATAAAATCCCTGTAGGAAAATGTTTAATAAAATATTTAAAAAAAATATGGCACATATTTTACAACATCCAGATTATCATTCAAACTATGTTGTGACAATATTATCTGAGCACAATGTAATAATATGTAACTGACCCAAGAAACTGTTTGCGGCAATATCATCACAAAACATCAAACAGTTTCACCATGTAAATTATATTATACAATGTTGTCTCAACATTTTCACAATCTGTTTTGGAACATTTCTGTCAAATATTGTCCCAATGAGTAAGTGATAATATTATTCAAAAGGTATTTGCAGGGTTGTTTAGGTTGCCCAGCCAGGGAGGCAAGCTTCTATACCAGAAAAATAGCACCTTTGGGAGGCTGGCACCCCATCATTGGGACGTTTGGCCCCAGGGTAGAAAAGCCGACATCATCACAAAGAAATGCTGGCCCTCCTTCTGGTTTATCTTCCTAGTGAAGAGGTCAGCTGAGGGCCAACTATCCTTCCTACTTATAATTGACTACCAATGTCCAGGGGGAGAGGCCCAATGTCCAGCCAGGAGCCATCTTCCTAGCTGGGGGCATATTCCTGATGAGGGTGCCACTAATTCAGTATTGTCTGATTGTGAGTGTCATTTTGAGGCAGTTTGTTGGATAAGGCATCTGCTGGAGGTTGGTCTCTTTACTGGGGAGGTTGAACTCTGAACAGGAGTGTTGTTACCTCTACCAGATAAATTGACAATAAATAATAGTAAATACCTTTTACCAACCACTATAATGGTTTTCATAAAGAAAAACAAATTACAGGCAAGTTACATAATTTTCTTCATATTTATTACTACAGAAAAACTGATTTAGGCCTAAAGATTTTAAATGAGAGGCTGGCACCTATACCAGCCAGGCAGATAGGTTGCCCCCCTTCATCAGGAAGTCTGGCTCCAAGGCAGGAAGGTTGGCCTGATGGTTCGCCTCTTCATCAGGAAGATAGCCCCTTGCCAGGAAAGGTTGGCCCCTTCACTGGTGTGGTTTGGCCTTCCTATTTGAATCAAAACCCCTCAGGAAGGGGATCGGTTTCAAATGGGTCATGCCCTGGCCCTTCAGACAGGGCCAAAATTACAGGACAGGTTACCCAAAGGAGGCTGCTTGAAACAGTGCACCCATTACCAAAATTTCATTATGGCCTCTGCACCAAATGATGGCCTCGGTACAAAGGATGACCACAAGGTTGCACTGCATCTGCAGTGTTAGAATGATAGAGCAAATAATGGCTATGAAATTGCTATTATTGCAGCTATTGACTATATATGAATGTAAATATCTTTACCACCACCAGCTGTTTTCATTAAGGAAAATAATGACAGGCATATTACATAATTTCTTTAAATTTATTACATTGATTTAAGAATTGTAAGCATTTGAAAACGTTGACAAAAAAAGAGACATCAATTTTATTATATGACATTGTGTATGTATTTATTTTTCTGACAACTGTAGGACACCAATAAAAGCAAAACTTACAAGATCATATTCTAATACATTTAAGACGTTAAATTCATTGGCAGACAACATGAAATCCAGGTAGTCACTTTGCCAGTGTGCTTGCAACGTTTCGTTTTGAATTATTTTTGGTTACCCATGTGCAGTAATGTATTATGTAGGGAGCAGCATTTGACAAGACTGCACTCATGCCTTGAAACAATTCAGTTTACTATCTCATATATAATTGACAATAACTATGTACCCTGGGAGAAAATCTAAAATTATAAACTAACTTTAATAAATTTACAAGACAAATCTTGCTGAGTACTGTCTCACACAGCCTCAGTTACAACAAGCACAATTTTGTCATTCCACCTGTCAAATGTCTTCATTTTTAAAAGTCTGTTGAATTTACCAATAAAGGGAATTTCATGGACTCTTTCCTCCACCATGTACACTACCTCCATTTTCTGCACATAGATGACCACATCACCCTTGGCATTGATGGTAGCTACTGTATCGGAAAACAAGGCTATGAGAAAATTCAATAGAATCAGTGAAATCACAGCATAAATTACCATGGTCAGGCATATGTAGAGCATATTGTCAACAACATCGGCCAAATCCAAAAAGGAGGAATTCAAGACTAAGTTCTGTAAGAAGTATCCCACCTTTACAGGTGTAATTGGTTGGAATTTCTGAAAGGCATCAAACATTACACTGACACTGACTCTAAAAGTTGTAACTGTGAATGGTAGCATCAAGAAAACACCCATAACGAGGAAGTACACAAAGTCCTCAACTAAATGTTGAACAATTACAGCATAGTGACCAATAGAAGGCACCAGCTGAACAAAGAACATAATTTTCCATGGCAGGAGAATGTCTAATATACCAAAGCAAATGTTTTGTGATGCTAATGACAGAAATGGTTTTGTGACACATTTAGCCAGTTCATTGCCATAAGCAAGAAAGATAGCAAGCATTGTGAACAATACAGCAATTTCATTAAAACCATGATTTGCCAGTGCTGATTTCTTCCCTTGCAAAGTTATAGCAAAGACAGTCCATTTTTTCCAAGCCAAAATTGTCCCTACTATATTAACAATCATGCTAAAAATTACATGAGACAGAATATACATCACAATAACCAATTGGAAAGTTGAAGGCGGTGCCGCAGCCAGAAGTTCTTCTCTTTTCTGCACAGTCATATTAGTGAGATTTGTGAATGTCGTAGAGACGAGAGGTCCTTTAATGCTGTAGAAAAAGTGACTTGCAACCAGGCTAATCCTCAGCAGAAGCCAGAAAATTATAGCAGGAAGATTCACCTTTAGTTTCTTCCTTGACCATATATCGATCACATCTGATCGGAAAAAAGCTAATGCTTTTGGGTTTTCAATAGATGTTTTAGACATCCAGGAAATGAAATTTAGAGGATTAAAAGGCCTGGGGCATTCTCCTTCATAGTCTGTGATGTCATACATTTTGGTGAAGTGGATTCCATCACGACGTTCCTCCACAACAGAGAGTTCCAACATGGCTGAGCACAACTGCCAGGTGTCAAGGTGGGCAGCATATTCTAGAGGACGAAGTTGCTCGTTGTTTTCTGTTTTCATCATTCTATCAATTGTGTCATTTGGAAGGTGCTTGATGAGCCAATGAAATGACTTCAAACATTCCTCTTCTGCTCTGTTTTTGGTCATGTGACTCCTGACAACTAAGCAATGGAACACATTGTTACCATTTCTATCAGTTTGTTCTATATCAGCTCCATAATCCAGCAATAGCTGAAGGACGTCAAAAGCGGCATAGGCTGCGGCAAAAGCCACAGGTAACTGGATGTTGCTACTTTCCATATTATCAGCGAAGGAGTCCACTTCATCAGTACTGCTGTACATGTTTTGGCTCATTATTTCTTTTGTTTTTCCAATTACACATTGGTCCAACATTCTGTCAATAACATTGAAATTATTTGCAATAATTCCTTCAATAAAATTACAGAAGAAATTTCTGCTCTCCATTTTGTCAAAATCTATTAGTTGTGCTGAGCAGGAAATTCCAACGGAAAGTGTCAGTGAAGTCATTTATCCATAGTGATATCCACAATAATATTGACACTGTAAATATACCAATACTGAAAAGCAATGGCATCACATCGTGCATTATTTAGGAATCCCAGGGAGTAATGATGTAATTGGTGTCTCGTATATTTACTCTTCTGCCATTAGCTTTTAGCCAGTATTAGATGAATCAGTGGACAAATGCATTAGGAGTCATCTTTTTTTACTGCATTTGTGTCCAGTTGTGCATCCCAATACTTTTTATGCATGCATGCACTATATGGAGGCAATTCCAAAGTGACTAATTTGCATCAATAATCTTCAAGATAATCCTCTCTTTATCAAATTTAAGATATCTTTTCGCCAGATGCATATGAAGTGACCATATACATGGAACGCGAGACATTTTTTCTTCAATGTTATACAGGAGTTCCATTTTTTGGATTAACACAATAACATCACTGTGAGCATGAACTGTGGCAACTGTATCAGAAAATAATGCAATTAGGAAATTAAGAAGAACCAAGGCAGCAACAAAATAAATGCATATGATAAGGCATAAATACAGCCCATTATCATAGACATCATGAACATTCAAGGGGATGTTATTCAGTGTTATACTATGCAAGAAATAAATCAGCTTCATGGGTGTCATGGGTTGAAAGGGTTCAAAAGCATCTGCTAAAACAGTTTTGCTCATTCTAAAAATTGTGACTACAAATGGAAGTTGCAAGAGAACAGCCACTGCTTGAAATTTCACAAAATCATGCGCCAGTTGTTGTATAATTATAGCATAATGGCCAATTTTTGGCAACAATTGCAGAAAGAACAAAATTTGCCATGGAAAGAACAGGTCTATTACCCCAAAAAGGTAATTTTGCAAATTCAATGACAAAAAAGGAGATGAAAAGTACTTTGCCAGTTCATTACTGTAAGCCAGGATTACTGCTATTAAAATTATCATCTGTGAGACCTCATAGAAACCATGGTGAATTACTGTCTGCTTTTCTCCATTTGGACCTTTGATAAAAGTCATCCATTTCTTCCAGAAGAAAAAAGTTTCAGCAGAGTCGATAAGCATTCCTACAATGATATAAAGTAAGATATAGATGATAACAAATAGTTGCTTAGGTTCAGGAGGTGTAGCTCCAAGGAGATCCATTCTTTCTTTTGCTGTCAAGTTTGTTGCATTTTCAAATGTTGAACTGACCAGTGGTCCTGCTAAACTGTAGTACAAATGTCCAGTGACCCAACTCATCCTTAGCACAAACCATAAGATGATAAAAATTAGGTTCACTTTCATTTTCTTTTGTGACCATATTTCAATAACATCAGAGCGGAAAAACATCATAGCTTTTGGGTCTTTCAAAGCATCTTCTGACATCCAGGACATCATATTAAGAGGATTAAAAGGCCTGGGGGTTTCTCCTTCATAGTCTGTGATGTCATACATTTTGGTGAAGTGGATTCCATCACGACGTTCCTCCACAACAGAGAGTTCCAACATGGCTGAGCACAACTGCCAGGTGTCAAGTTGGGCAGCATATTCTAGAGGACGAAGTTGCTCGTTGTTTTCTGTTTTCATCATTCTATCAATTGTGTCATTTGGAAGGTGCTTGATGAGCCAATGAAATGACTTCAAACATTCCTCTTCTGCTCTGTTTTTGGTCATGTGACTCCTGACAACTAAACAATGGAACAAATTGTTTCCGTTTCTATCAGTTTGTTCTACATCAGCTCCATAATCCAGCAGAAGTTGGAAGACGTCGAAAGCAGCATAGGCTGTTGCAAAAGCCACAGGTAACTGGATGTTACACTTCTCCAAATGGTTTTTATAACCTTCACAATCTGATTTTGTATTCACTGGTCCATTTATTATTTCATGCCTGGCTTTTACATCCAAGTCTTCAATAATGTCCTCTATTCCACTGATGTTGTTTGTTACAATGAACTGAAACCAGTCAGTTTGAGATATTTTTTTGTCTACTCTAAATAATAATTCGTAATCCATCTTGAAGAATGTGCTTATTACAATGTGGTCAGCAGCAGAAATATGTTATCAGGATTGTAAAGTTGGCTAATGTTTCACCCTGATGTTGTAATTCAATGTCTTTCATAATTAAATGTCTTTCTGCCAAGTCACAAGTCCATTGTAAACAGTAACGGTGATCAGATAGTGTAAAAAATTACCCTGAACCTCCAGTATTTATTGGAGACTGTGTCTCCACCATTAGCACTATTTACTATGCCATTTCTAATCAATGATTCATTATTGTATGGAAGGCAGGGACAACAAATTTGCAGATCGTGATTGACCGTTGACTGTAGGATTAATGAAATAGCATGGTTTTCTGATGTTGGGACTGATGATCGAATGGTTTTGATGTTATGATGACCTGTTGATGTAAGAACATCCAAACGTTTCAGAAAGGTCACAAACGTCTTGTTTTGTTTCGTGAATACAATTATGGTTCACTGTAAGAGTATAATGGTTAATGCAGCTGGTCGGCCTAATATAGCAGCTGGGTGGCCTAATGGTTAAGGCATCCGCCAATTCCAGATTGGCCAGCTCTGCTAAAGGTCCCAGGTTTAATCCCCGGCTCTGGCATCTTCATGAGCATGAGACATTAAATTGGAGGTGCCTTGACTCGTTGCCTATGTTGAGGCAAGTAAAATACCCCACACATGGGGTAAATGTGTAACATGGTGTGGACTCCAAGCCTTATCACCTCATCATTACGTCTGCCTCCAGCAGCTGGTAATCATATAAGCTAACTAAGCTTCAGACCCAGTAGCACTGAGACAATGAGACATTGAACAACGTGCTCATAAAAGAACCATGGAGCAAATGTTCAACATTATCTGACTCCAGACCTTATCATCTCATCATTACGTCATATAAGGTAACTAAGCTTCAGAACCATTTTTTATTAACATTGAGACACAGAGAGAGACTCTAAATATACTGGGCCTTTGGTCCCAACATATTGACAAAAAGCATGTCACGGGTCACGGATGATAGTCAGCTGGTGAATGAACTACTTGAACAGTGAACCATCAACCAGGCTCTGACCCGAATAATAAAAGAGATAGTCCAATTTTGATGTCATCCTTTTTCTGTTTCCTGATTCATTATACAATTCACTAGTCATGTAACCATGATATTTGGAACTATTACAATATTGCACATGTAGCCAGGATATCACAGGACATGTATCATGTTCAATTCAATATAGGACTATATCATGGATTAATGTTATAGAAACAAGTTTAAAATTTAGAGAGGCTTTTTAATGTATGGTGTACTAAAGTGACATTTGCACATCACATGCATGAACGATATTTTTAAAACATGTTCATTTTTAATTGGACTGCTATGTGGATAGACATTAGAATTTTATGTGTTGACTTGGGAGCTCTGGTCTAATCTTTGCTTTATAATAGTAGTAGCAGTAGTTAAATTATTAGAGAGATATCAATGCCAGACAATCTGCAGAGATGCCTTGTTGTGACCGACCACTCGATTGCACTTTTTCTGTTATTTCCCATCAGTTGCTGTTTCTGGAGGGGATCATGGGACCTCATGGGATATTATATATTCCCAAACAGGGAACCCCTTGGTTACTGGGTAATGGCTGCCATAGGATTTTGTACAGTATTTAACTACATATTTCTGCCAGTGTTAAATAATTACTTGGACAGGCAAAGTCGTCTGTACACACCAGTGTCCAGACTGTTTCTTTACTACCATTCACTGCTATACATGTCTTTCTGGAGAGGAGTATGGGAACTCTACAACTTCTACCTTGGCACGGACTGGAGGTGGTAAGCATGCAATGATTATATTAATTAATGAATATATTTATTCTTTATCTGGTGATTTGCAATATGGTGGAAATGTACAATCGTTGAAAGTGCTGAAATTTGAACATTTACATGTTTTGAAGAAATAGAATGCAGAATCTTTTAGGGTTAATTACCATCTTTATGTTCAGTATACATTTCATCAGATACCCTATTCTATTCTATGGTGCAGAATATTTTAATTATTTCATGATTTTTCTTTTAGGTCGTTGCTTCATCTCTGCACTTCCCTTGCACTACTAATGTCTCTCAAGGTTCTTAGGTCGACCTTTTGGCCACCATTACAGATATCTGTGGACACCCGGCCGAATTTGCTAAAAGCATCTAATCGTTTCAAAGTCAATGTGAGTCTAACCCTGCGATTTTTCCAAAAAAGTACATATATTTTTTCCCTAAGGCTATAGAAAAGTTTGGCTATTGGCACTGTGGATGCATTGGCTATAGACAATGCTGTCTAAATTACTGACACTGCAGATGGTAAGGTACCCTCAGGTGAAAGGGGCCATCATTTGGCAGGCAGAAGGGGCATCATTCAAGAAGCATCAATCATTTGGTGAAAAGGCCACTAACATCTGCACCCCTCCACCTGCCACCTCAGCAACTGGGCCAAAATCGTCGGTGAAGGGGGTCCACCTCCCTTAATCAGGCCAACCTTCCAGGTGAATGGGCCAACCTACCCTATCTTGCGTGTGAAGAGCCAGCCTGCCCAGCTGGGGGCCAGCCTTCCTGCGAAACTTCTCTGCCTTGGATCCAAACTTCTTGGTGGAGAGGCCATCATTTGGTGAAGGGGTATTCACAGTAATCCCCACCTCACACTCAGATTGAACTATCCTCTTCACCAAATGATGCCCCCTTCACCAAGAAGTTTGGCCCCAATGCCTGTCTACAAGTAAACTGCTTATTATTTTGCAGCTTTTTGGAAGCCCCAACTCGCAGTCTCCCAAAACTCACGTGGAATATTTAATCGCGCAAAATAGGAATTCACTGCTCTAGATTGCCTCATAAAATGCATATAATATCCTAATTTCAGCGCTTTTGTAGAATATTGAGCACGTTTGAATTGAGGACCATAGGTCAAAAGTGGGTTAGTTGTGCAAGCACAATGGTGAGTTGCTCTAATTAAGTGAGTTTCCAGGGACCCTTAGAATTCGAGGGTCCCGACCAGAGACAGCCCCAGTGCAGAAAGGCTCTGCCCCTTCACTAGATCCAAGAAGTTGGCTCAGGCCCCAAGTCCAGAAGGCTGCCCCTTTCAATGAGTAGTGATGCTTCACTGGCCGAATTATGGCCCCCTTCACCAAAGGTGCCGCGCCATCTGTAGTTTCAATAGCCAAAATTATCTCTCTCTATATATATAGCCACTGCACATACAGTGTCAATAGCCAAATTCATCCAACAGCCATATTTCTGTAGCTACAGTATACGATCTGGATGAAATTTGATCCTGGTTCTAGAACACTTTTACCGCTACTGGACAAATGTTGGTCAACCAAATTGGCCCAATTTAAGCACTCTCAGTCAAGACACTGGGCAGACACTGGGCCAACAACTGCCAACATGGACTGACAACATTGGGCTGAGAGTGGGTCAACATTACACTTTCAAGACAGGGCTAACACTGAGTCAACCAGACATTAGGCTGACCTGACACTGGGTCAACACAACATTGGGCCAACAGTGGTCCACTGGGCAGAAAGCCCCGCATCGCCAATGCACGAGGCCGACAAAATCATGGGCCCACACATTGGGCCAAAAGTGTGCTGCCCAACCTCTAGTCAGACAATGGGCCATAACTGGTTAACCCAACAGCAGGCTAACCCGACGGTGGGCTGATATGACGTTAGGCTAACACAATACTGAGCCTACAGTTAGTGACCAGCCAGTGCTTACATTAGGTTGGAGTGCTTCCATTGGGCCTTGGTGTTGTTTATTTTTTATAAAATGTTCAGTGAAGTTTATGTGACTGTTTTTTGAATGGCCTCTGCTGATGTTGGGACCATCACTAGGTGGTCAGTGATACTAACATGCTTCTTGAAAATGATTTCATTGAAATAATCTTTATTATACAGCCTTCTCAGACACTTCTCTACATAGGAGACTGTTTCTTCTCGGCTGTGATCATCGAATGCCTCTCCATGTTCACCTGGAGGAGTGTGTTGAATATCATGGATACTTTCATCTTTCCTGAAAACCCCCTTAAATCAGACGTTGTGTGCTTGGCTTTTGGAGCAGCTGGAATCTTACTCTTGTTCACTTGTCAGCCTCTTTTGATGAAAGTTTCTCAGAGGCTGAGTAATATCAGGTTGGTGCAGTTTAAGATCTTAATTTCAATGGTGAAATGGCATAAAATATCTACAGCTGTATTAAAAAAGAACAATCTACAGAAACAATATAATATGACATTATTCAAGTTATTTTAATTGCAGTGTTGCTTAATTTGTGTCCAAAATGATAGAACAAGAATTATTTTCGATCGCAGTTCAGTCAAAACTGTTTGCACCTTATCATAATATTATAGTTAAGTTTTAAAAAATGCATTTGTCCAAATTGCATCAACAGAATGTTCTTTCCTCGTGCAGCTTTCTAAGCAGACTAATCTGGGAGGATGTCTGCTGCTTGGTCACCTTTTGTTTTCTCACATCTTTATGGAGAGGAGGATGGAATCTGAACAAGGAATACCTCATCCCTTCACTTCCCCTAGGAGCCTGGGTCAACCACCTGACTGGGGCAGCTTTGATGCTCGTCAGCCAAACTTTCAGTTGCATGTCATCATTCGGCGTGTCTATAGATGGAGAAAATCCTATTGGATCAGCATTCTTTGCCACTCGGTACATCAGGTATTATCTCGACAAACCGGATTACAATTTTAATGTGGTAAGCAAAGTTTAAGTCTTTCCAGTTGTGGCAATTGCTTTACACTCATGACTGCAATTTCCATTTGCGATAAAATAATTTCTCTTGCAGCTGGATGATGAAGCCACTGTAAAAGTGGAAGCAACACCTGAAGATGCAGACTCTACAACTGATGAACACAGTCCCTTAATGCCGAATACCACCATTCAGTATAACACGTTTGGACAATAAAGACTCAGACCTAGTTATCACAATCCATTCCAGGAAACTGACCTCCTTACATCCGGACTCAAGTTAAATAAAGCTGCTAAATATAAAGGGAGTTGACTGCACAATGCATATGGCCTTCCTAACTGAAGCCCAAATTGACAAAAGGGGTGGGGGCCTAGCTCAGTTGTAGCGCGCTGGGCTTCCAACCACTGGGTCCCGGGTTCAATTCCCGGTCGAGCCTATGTTGGAGGCCGTTTCATCCTTCGTCTCATTGCCATGGTCCCTGTCCTAATTAGCCCATCAGGTGCAGAAATACAGGACGTAAAGCCCTAATCCACCAACCAAATGGGAATTTAAATAATCCTGAACTTGGTGCACCAGACACAAATAACGAAACCTGGTTAAATCTTATAGTCGAGACTGGTATGTAATATGCACTGTCCCTCTACAACTTGCTGGAACTGCTGCTAGTCAGATATTAAACTGGTAAAAAGTATGGATATATTTCAGTTGTTATTGAATCGAGGATCTTCAAGCGCGAGTTACAATTAGGCCACCAAGACATGTCAAAGAACAAATGCAAGAACCAAATCCCTGCCATCACTAAAATCGAATGATATTCAGTGACTTTTGCAACCACTTTCACCTCCTCACTTTCAGAGTAATAAAATCATCTTGTTAAGTTTTTGAAAATAGTATTTATTACCTTTTATACAGTGTGTTTACTAAATGGTCATATAATGTAACATATAGTACAAATTGGTAATTGCAAAATTTGACATTCATTCAACACACTAAAATGCTGTTGCGCGCTGCAAGATCATTACAATACAGTCATCAACAATGTACATGATAACATAGCACACACCTCAGGTACTATCAGCCGGATACTTCTCTGAATTGCAAAACAAATTACAGGCTTATCCATTTATTATATAGGAATGTACAAAAAAATTAAAGAACAATGAACCAATCTAACGTATGAAGAGGAAATTAAGCACTGTTGTCACATTATAACTACTCTTAAGACCAACCACCGGGGCAAGCCTTTCACCTTAATTATTGCAGCTTCACAAAAATTATTCCCACTAAAGTTATAATTGAATGTACATTCCGCTAACAATACAAGTTAACTGGCTATTGGATTATATTCTAGTAAGGTTAAAAGCACCTTTAAGGCAGGTGAAATATATCTGAAGATTTATTTTAACAGCTGTTGTGGGTGGGAGGGGGGGGGGGAGGGGGATCTGACATTATGCGTATGATTTAGTTGAATACTCTCATCTTAATCATGCATATATTCCATGCAAAAAAACAAATCACCAATGAGCAATTTTTGTTCACAAGGAAAAGTAGTAATAAAACTTCTGACTTTCCTCATTTATCCACACATTTCTAAGGGACTTGTTGGAAATACCTACAAGATTACAGCCTAAATTTTCAACCGGAGATCTATCGAAAAACTGACATACAACATCCTGGACCTTGGCAAGGCAATTGTCTGTGACAACCAAGAACAGCGGAATATAATTTTGGAAAACAGGAAGACCGAGAGGTAACAATACCTGGGCCTAAACTGTCTTCGTTAATAACATTGTCATTTCTTCTTAGCTCCAAAATGAAAATTTTTAAGTTTAATTTTGAAATATTTCGATGTTAAAGGGGTATAAAATTCAACTTGGACTTGGCTTAGTCCAGCTGTATGCCAAGAACCTAATTATTTGATAACAAGTAACACGCCCTTATCAACCAGAGCTCACTCCCAACTTCTCCATAACTCTCATTCCCTTCTCCTGATACTCTTTTCGTGTCATCCAGAAGTTATCTCTATCCTTCATTATATCGGCTAACACGGCACCTCCCATGAACACCATGTGTTTCCTCCTGGGGGGATCTTCAATACGAATCTTGAATTTCTGAAAAGCAAACAATCAAATATTTAACAAAGAACTAGAATGAACATGGGATGTGCAGAGCTCTGCCCATAGCAGCAGGGACAGTGGGATCCAAATAGTGTCATTTCCCACCACTTTTGCCTGCAGGCTGCATCTAGGGGCAAGAACCGCGTATTCCAAGTCAACATACGAGGTTGGAAGAAAATGCGTAATATTTGGGAAATAAAGCATCAATGAAACCCAAAAACATTGACAAGCTGTAAGACAACAATATCTAGCTACGCAATGAGCTGGAGAATGATACACTGCTGTTAACTGCCATTTTCATCTGGGAACCGATTACAGATTTTGGTGGGAATGGCGACATCATGGACATAACGAAGTGGGAACAACAGCTGTCCCCCTAATATAGAGCTAAAAAGCAGGAACTGATGCCTTTCACTGGACCGTTTAATGAACAGCACTTATTTATCCCAAAGGTTTTTTTCAATGAAAAGAGGGTGACAACAAAGTAAGTTAACAATTATGATTCTCCCCACAAAATTATTCATATACATTATTACCAGAATTATAAGAGAAGATCTCCGACTTACGGAAAGTTTTTCGCGCTGTCCTTTTAGAACTCGTTCCAAGTAGAGCTGCTTCAGTTCTCTTTCTAAACGGCTGGGAAGGCCTGGGTACATAGTTGATCCTCCTGACAGGACTATATGTTTGTAGAACTCTGACCGAGTGTCAATGTCTGCTGCATGAATTGTGTTGAACAGCAGTTCCGCTACTCCTACGCCTTCAACGTTTATCAAATGCGGCTGGAAGAGAGCCTCAGGAGCCTCGAAACGCTCCCCGCCTACTTTAATTACCCTACCATCAGGAAGCTGAAAAGAAGGATACGTAGAGATGAAATACACCAGCACATAGCTGTTGAGCAAACTTTTAACCCCACGTATAAGACCCTTGTACATATTCATATTTATTCGATCTCCCTGGTTCACAAAGTTATGCATATGAAGTAAATAATACTATTAATACATCCATTATGACATTGCGTTTGCCATAATATGCAATATTAGAAAGACTATCTCACTTGGGCTCTGCAAGGATAACCTCAACAGACAGATTCAACGTTAATGTGAAAATATTTTGATGGAATCATCAGTTTAAAATTTCACTCACTGTCTTATTCCATAGTAAATCAGCATGTGCAATCACCAGTCAAATATTATCAACTGTAAACAGCAATGGTTTTCTCTATAACTTACATAAATAAACAATACAATAAACTTACTGTGTAAGACTCCACTAGCACCGTAGTTTCCAAGGCTAACTTTTGTTCCTGCTCAATATCGTACCCTACGTAACATAATTTTTCCTTCATAATCCGTACAGTTTCAAAGTCTGCAGAGTGATTGAAGGCGTATCCTCTCAGTAAAAGCAACTGAAATACAAACAAATGGCTGTTATCATTGAGGTTAATTGCGATGAAAAAAATTCAACTAAAATCAAACAGTACACAAATTAATATCAAGCACCACAAGAACTTACCTTAATCAGATATCTGGTTATATCTCTTCCGGCAATGTCAAGTCGTCTGGTCAAATGAGGCAGAGCAAACCCTTCATAAACTGGACATATATGAGTAACGCCATCACCAGAGTCCACCACAACACCGGTCAACAAACCTGAAATAATGCATCGGCATGTCGTGATTGCAGTTTCAAAATCAACATCATTTCAAGCAAGATCAGACATGGAAGACATTGAGACTATGTTTCAATATATAAAATTAACTGCAAAGCCCATATGAACCCTCAGCTTGAGCACAAAGCTCTTCAGCACCAGGGGCGCTGTTGTCATGGCACAAGCGCCACATGTGACCATTTTGAAAACTAACGGATCGTTTATGAAAATGCGCTGAAAGGGACGACTTGCTGGCTATTACTCTACTTAAAAAGTGGCCATATAGCAGTGAATGAGTTTGTGATGCAGAGAGCAAGTAAGCATGCCTGTATAGCAGATTTGTGGTCAGAGGCTCATTTGGGGTTCCCCACTGGGGGGATTCCCTGACTCATTCCCGCCTCAAGTAAGGAGAAAGATCGGGTCTGTGAATCGGAAAGTGATGTCACAATGTGTGGATGCTAGATATCAACCAATCAGAACACAGAAATTGCCAGTCCCAACCTGAGTGTTTCTTCACTCAGGGAACCAGAGAGGGGATTCCTAATATGACATCATACGCACGTCTCACGTGATCGAGGGAAACCGAAAGAGGCAAAAACGAGTTGGAAGCGGGAACGGTGATTTTCAAATGTACGGTCAGAAATAAAAGTTGAATAATGTTTTTTTGCAGATAAGATCTCACAATCCATCTTCAACCTTATCCAAGACTTTACCATTATGTACAATCTCTGTCAGTTTGGGTAGCGTAGCATCAATAAAAAGAAGTTATTTTGCCAACAAGAATCAGGAGGACAGAGAACGATCATTGCAATGCATAGCCGAGGGTTAAAAACAATTGCAATGTTGATTATACAAAGACATGCATTTATGAAATAGGTCTTCAATGACAATGAGAATCCCTTTAGAAAGGTTGGTTAAATTACTTGAAAATAGTTACCTTGTGCATATAATGTTAAAACAGCTTGAATGGCAACGTAAAGTCCATCAAATTGGTAATGTTCAAACATAACCTGTAAGTAGATTAACAGACATACAGATAAATAAAATAAAATATGGCAGTTGTGTTAAAAATTCTTGCCCAGTGACAGCATAAAACGATAACAAATGGCACACTTTAAAATAGCTCAAAATTTCCAAGTTCTAATTTCAGTCAGAGCACAGTTGTGTTTTGGAGAGTAAAATCAAACAATATGAGCACATTGTAAAAATAAGAACCACAGAAGCATATTAAAAGTACTGTAAGCCAACTTAACCAAAATCTGGCTCAGAGCAGTGTCAATTGTTGCCAATAGAGGGCAATGTCCAAGCCAGTTTACAACTGGTGCCACCTGTCTGCATTCGTGAGTCTTAGACACAGACCAAATTTATTTTGAGTCAATTGTTGTTATTGACACTATCATTATCTGGATGTGACATGAAGTTAGTGTTTTTTATAGCACCATGTGGAACCATACTCAGGGATGTGATTGATCAGTGATAAAAAAAAACCGGAAAATGTCAGGATGAACAAAAAAAAAAAAAATAAATTGAATTTGCACAAATCACGAGGGTCAATTTCACATGCCAAAAAAAAACCGGATTTCTGGAAAAAACCGGAAAAATCACATCCCTGATCTGTCAAACTAAAATACACCTTGAGTGCAGAAGTTTGCAAAAAGGGGCATCCAATAAGGCCATTGAATACAAACCTCAATCATCTTTTCTCGGTTTTTCGTAGGGTTCATGGGAGGTTCTGTTAACAGCAGTTTGCACTCTTGAGGATTGATGCCCAGTTTCTGTGGACCAAATGTGTAGTCATAAAGATGAATCATGTCTTCCCAGGACCTGACAATGCCATTTTCCATGGGGTAGTTCACCTCTAACATTGACCTCAACTGACTTGCTTCATCTCCTATCATTAAATCCTGTGATAACAGAATAAACAAGAGGCATATGAGTTTGCAGCATTTTATGTCCATAATTTCAATTATCATTCATGTGACACAAATACGATGGTGTATTAATGAGAACAAGGCCTACCTTAACTTCGATGTCACCGATTTTAATGTTGGATCGCAGAATTGGACGGCCCACCAGAGAAGGAAATATGTGAGAAGGGAAATGAGTTCCAGCGAAGCCGCATTTCACAAACTGCAACAAAAAAGTAACACTCAATTTGTCATAATATAAGTAAATTTTGAACATCAAGAATCCACTGTAGACACATCACGTAAATAAAGCAAATAAATGAAAAGCACATGTATTATCAATGGCTAGGTCTCAGATCTTGCCAATGATTGCCATTGATAATTTGAAATAAATTCTTAGATCTGTAGTGCAGAATATAAATAGAGCTCTATATCTACTTAAATTTTAGCAATTGCTTTTGCTGTGACACATATCAACATATGGGACCAAAATTACATTTTCTGCTAAATGCCCAAAAATTTACTCAAGTCAAATTGCATCACTTGAATCATATTCATGTATATTTTATTGACAACTAAAATGACTAAATATTGCAGGTTACATTTCAACAATTATGGCACAACAATGGTCCTACATCAACAAACTGTTCACATGGTACCAAGTGTAGTACCGCTATCTAAATGGCAAACCAACATCCTTATCGCGGGTTCGAACATATAGAGCAGTTTTATAACAAGTTTCATATCAGGATGTGTACAGACTATCTCCAGCTAGCCCCGGGGACCCATGTGAGAGCATGGGTCACGGTTCATCCCATTGGAGAACCTTGAGATTCTGAAGACAGGGTTTGGGAGAAATGGAATAACTATTTTCCCATATAACTCAGGCCAACCATATTTACATGAGTGGATAATAGACAAAATTATCTGCTGATAGCACATAAAATGATTAATCAACGCCATTTGTAACATTATGAAATAATGGTGTGAAGTCCATTGAAGACATATTCTTTCTTATACATTGGGACATATGGCTATGAAAGGCTCTGTCTGATTGGCCAACAAAAGCGAAAGTTGTGGTTTTTTATGTAAAGATGGTGACGTCACACAGCAATGACGTCATCAGCGGTCTTGCTAACAAGACTTTCACTTTAGCGACGTCATGATAAGTGTTGATTAATGACCACTAAAAAGTTGTTTTTCTTCAATGTCCTTTCTTGAATGACAGTCAAATATAGTGCTATCAGCAGTAAAACATCTAAGGACTAATCCTGCAGATTTTCATTGCTCAACGTGCAATTGGGTCTCTGTAAGACAATTTCTCCTGAAGGGAAGTCAGAATCTCAAGGTTTCTCAATGGGATGACTCATGACCCCTGTGCTAACACACAGGGGTCTTCAGGGCTAATCTCCAGCCCACTATTTAGCCCCAGAAGTAATTTATTTGGCCCAGCAACTGGGTCATAATTGTTATGATCAGAATTTGATATTTTTACTTGACATGTCACCAACTTGGAGACATAAAAAAAAAAAGAAGTTCATTCAGATATTGTACGACTGAGGGAAATTTCATAATGACAGCCATTGACAGGGTATAGGGGGATACATACGGGTAAAACAATGAATAGAATGAAGAAAAAAATGCCCATTACCATGCAAAAGAAATCAATGATGACTTTCAGTCCAACTGACATTATTAGGGAAATGGTCTTCATTTTTGTACGTTAGATATTTTAATATCCTATATATATATTCTATTAAAAGATGAATAAAAAATTCCAGCTCAATAAGAAGAACCCCTTTGCATTGAGGTCTTCCAGAATGAATGTAATATCTATTAATGGGTCATTCTTAATCTTATTCCTATTCTATGTATTTTAGCTAATGGCTAATGCTTAGCCTTAGGGTCTGACAGTGAATGATCTCGATTCACGCCTAACTGCAAATTAAATGTGCAAATGTACGCTTTACATGCATCATTTGATATACTCAGGTACCAACTGACAGCTAACAATAACTATTGTCAACCACAAAATTTCCAGATTACGAATTTCATGGTATCAACATGATACATGATATATGTTTATTGTACATAACTGTCATAAGAATTTACATTGCAAGTTTTGACAAGATGCAGAGATTCACCGCAATATAAACTGATCAAAGAGAGCTTTCTGTGGGATAGGGATTTCCAGAAGAAAATTAATAATTACAGCCGTTATCCAGACACTGCCTTAACATTCAGAAATAGCAGAAGTTGAGGAATTGAAATATTTGAGGAAGTACAGGATCTAGGTTACACACCCACTGGCTTCAATGGCAACAAAATATTCGGGGGTAGTCAAGAATATTGGTGTTTATCGGGCGCGAATCTGCAACAAACTCCACTGAAAACATTTCTACTTACCCCTGTGCCATTATCGCACACAATCACTTTTTTCCCGTCTTTATCCATGGCGGATGAAGGGCGATTTCATTCAACCCTTCTCCAAAATATTTCGGTGAACCGGCTTCCTGGATGAACCGGAAACAACTTGGATTACTAAGGTCGTCGCTCATTGGATGATTGCGGCGTTTGACCAATAAGAAGCCGCGTTACATTCGAGGCGTATTTGTCAACATGGCCAACTTTGAAGTCTGCTTACCAAAACTGCTCTTAACTTTTGCTGCAGTTTTGATAGTTGCAGCGTCTCAAGGGACGAAACCTGTTGATGTCGATGGGAATAAAATATTTACAGCAGAAGAAATTACACAATTCGATGGAAGCGATGTAAGTTGTTTAAAAAATGACATGCATGAAGCTTTCAAAACAGAAGCCACGCCCATACCACCATATGGGAATACAGTCAATTCGTCGACACACAAATTCGTCGACAACCAAGTCGTTGACATATTAGAAGCCTGGTACCACGAAGATCACATGCAGTTCTGTACACTATACATATATATATATATGCCTGGTACAAATCGTTGACAAACCAACTTGTATAAATTTGGCAGACACAAAGTCGTTGACAAACTTTTGACCACAACAACCAACTCGTTGATAGGTCATTACCATCTCGTTGACGTATTAATGCAATATCGTTGACATCTAATGACCATTTCGTCGACAAATCTGACTCCGGCGACATACTCGGTTGATAAAGCTTCCACAGCGGAATACTTGCCACGAAATTATTCGTATGAATGAGATCTATAAAAGGATGTCCATAATATTGCTTTACACCAAATATTAACGAAGAAAATACCATAAACCCGTGATCGAGGGGGGGGGGGGGGGGGGCAAGGGGAGGCCGACGGCCGGGGAAAACCCGTGTCAACGAGTTGGTATAACAACGATTTGGTAACGAATTGGCATTGGCTGTCGACGATTTTGCGTGTCTACGAAATGACTCGTTACCCCATATGGCTGTACTCGTGGTCATTGGGGTGATACATGTTTCCTTTTGCGTTCTTTTTTCAGCCTGACAAGCCTTTGTATATGGCCATCAAGGGAATAGTGTTTGATGTCAGTTCAGGGAAAGGTAAAAATCACATAATGTTTATATTAATAGATATTATTAAGATCTACTTAACAAGCATTCTCAAAATTTGGAATTCTTCATTACAGATTTCTATGGCAAAGGTGCATCTTACAATGTCTTAACAGGAAAGGACTCAACTAGAGCAGTTGCGAAGATGTCGCTTGACCCTGCTGATCTGAACTCAGATGTGGTTGGTATATTATATGCACTAATCTTGATGTTTTTTAAACAGCCGTCAATTGTGTAACTGGGAAATACACATGTCATTTTCTTGCAGAGTGACCTCTCAGAAGAACGGATTGAATTTTTAGACAAGATTTTTGAAGGGACCTACAAAGCCAAGTATCCAATTGTTGGACATATGGACTATCTAGCTCAGGCGTCACGAGACAGAACAGATCTGTGAAATTTTCTGTGATGTATGCAGTAACTGAGTACATGTAGTTCAGATCTCAACCTCGAAATGCCTTATCACCTCATCCTGCAGATTTTTTTACAATTTACAAGCAATTATGTGCGAAGCGAGAGTTAACTTTATGCACTGCACTGCTGTTAATATGTACGGACATCGATGAAAAAGACTGTTTTTATTGATAATTATGATAATTGTACAACGATAGATTGAAAAGCAGCAGAAATATTTTAAAGAAATAATAGGTCTACAATGGAAGAGGGAATTGTGTATTTTACAAAAACTAAGAACACATCTAAAATTTAAATGTATAAATAAAACAGCTGTTAAATTTTGTAAAAAAAGATATAAAAGAATTTTATTGGCACAGTTTAGGTCAAATACTCTACCATTAAATATTGAAATAGGACACATTAGAAATATTGCTCGAGAAGCATGAGAAGACAGAGAACATGCACAATATGTAATAGTAACACAAAAGAGGAGTTCCACTTTGTTATCCAATGCCCTGCTTACAATGACCAATGATGACTCCAGATTTACTACAATGTATCAAAATATAATAACCAGATTCCCTGATTTCCAATACTTAAAAACCGCATGAAAAATGTATATATATATTATAAAATACGAATCGAAACCTTTAGGCAATTATTTAAGAAATCAGAAAAATCAACCTATAAACAGAATGAAATTAATTCACTATATGTACATCTGCAGTCATTCTAATGTTAATAAAGAGGTTATTGTTTTATATAGGAGTTGTGATATGTGTAGTTTTGTTCACTCTGTGTGTTATTGTCAATGCATGTTTATTTGTTTATGGGGTATGGAGTGGCATAGTGCTCTCTTGAGGGCTGGGACAACTAAATGTATTCATTTGTTTTTTATTAATGCCATTATATAGTCTATAAGCAATAAAATATCTATTTGCTGCCCATTTTTAAAGGTTTTTGGAATTGCACTGGATTTATTATAATTGTCAGCTATAGTCATATTTTGCAATAAAAGGTTTTCCCCAGGCTTTTTTCTATTCCATATATAGTGTATTACATATAGCCACGATTCAACATGTCGTTTACACTCAAATAGACTGCAGACAGTTCAAATTTCTTAATTTGCCCTCTGGGGCTTTACTGGCTACACTTCCAGCATATTTGGTCCAACATGTGCGAGAGGTTGGACCGTCTTTCCACAAAAAAAGACCAATTGTGATTTAATATTTTGTCTTCCAAATTTCTAGTTTATGCCTTCTGATAATTTAATTCAGAAAAAGCAATAATATCAAAGGCATCTTTGAAATTCACATATTTCTTGCAACAAAAAATGAACACTTGAGCTGCTTCACCAGTTGAACTTTATTTTCAATGTTCAATCAAAAATCCAGTCGACATGGTGTTCCAAAACTGAGTAGCCATTCCCTGCATATCCTGTCAGATGACTCGTAAGATAAAAGCATCAACCTAAAAGCTTATGATTTCTTTGAGATAATTTTACACATCAATGTTTCGAAGACTGACCCAGCATAAATACTATAAATACTGGTCGGCAAAAATTACCCACATAAAATTAATTTCTGAGGGAACAATACATCATGTAACAGTTTCATGATCGCTTAATTTTTTAAGTGTAAGACATAAGCCACAAATATTTGTCGTTGCTAATTATAGGCATTACTTCATTTCAAGAAATGGTAGGGTAATAAGTGTCACATGATGAACAATAAAAGCAGTTAGTGATCATTTCATTATTGCATGTCACTGATATCAGATCTTGTAATTAGTATGTTGATGTAGAGAGGAATGCAGGGCTTCAAATGATCTATTCTTGCTTTGGTACTTGATCAGCAGACCAGCGGATGACAACGCCCTCCCCTGGCCTGACAACAAAGCGATCCAGAGGAGCCGTTGTTCCCATGGCATAATCGGCACTGCGGTCATGAGGAATGTTGCCAGTTGTGGCCGCTATGGTTCCTTCTTTGGGAACGATGTCTGGACGAGCAGCGTGGAAATCAGCGACAGGATCGCTCAAGTCGCTTCCAATAGGAGAGAAGTTGATGGCGACAAGGAAGCCATCGAAGCCCTCAGCTTGTCTTACAAAGGCATAGATGTTCTTGTTACCTAGATTTCCATCCTCATATCTACCCCACTGGAATGATGGCTCTTTGCGAAGCACTGTTAGATTCTTGAACACCTCCAAGTTGGTCAGCCCAGCTCCATGGGCTTGTTGGGCCTGGATAACAAAAAGATGATAGTTGCAATAATCACAAGTTATACTGAATTTAAAACTCTTTGGGCATTAACTTACTGAAACTAGCCCGACAGCTCTCATGAAGGAGGAACATAAGAATGTCTCTTCAATTAAAGAAGAGTGAATAGCTGAGAAAATTTTAATCTCACTAACTTCAATTGCACACATATTTTTGACCATGGCAGAGAAAATAGAATCCCATCCAATGCAACAATTCACTGGATCTCCCAACACAATTTGAACAGTTGCTGGACACAAGTATTCATTAAATACAATTCTTTATTGTTGTTATCAGAGGCCTGGGACTGCTAATTGCAATTCTCACTTAGTTGACACATCTGAGGACTGGCCTATTCAGCTAGTCATTCTGAACAGTCTCCACACAGACCCTCTTCTTTCATTGCGAAGGGCGATAGCCCTGAGGGTCTGCCAGTGGTGGGGGAGCAAGGAGTTTAGCAGTATAGAACAGATTATTTCAACCATAAGAATACAAAACCACGCCTAAAATTACTTAATAACACAACGCAGCTTCAGATCTGGCGATATTTAAAGAATTATTTTGTTCGCTGCTTCATTGGAATCAACGGGCGCAGTAATTGACCTAATTTTGACGGCGTTAGAGCAATGGTGCGAATCTCATAGTCTGCATTCTGAACTATCCCAATATTCTGAACTATCCCAATCTATTGGATCAATGAGGAAATGCAATTCATATATCATCTACCATTGGCGTTGCAATGCTAGAGCCCATAGCAGGACTAATACATGAAGCGCTGAAACGGGTGAATTTCTGAATTTTTTTCCAGAATGGACACCTTCTGGCAAAATCAGCCCAATAACCAACGTATAGGACACTATCAAAGAACATTTTATACAGTTCTGGGACTTCTACACAGCATTCTGAACCAGATGATCCACTACAACGGTACTGCTGAACTCATTATCGCTCACAACTGAACCAAGTGGTGATATGGACAGAGACGCCTGAAGCATTTCCTCCATCAAAAACAAATGATAGTTTTTGGTTATACTTACCCTAACATTTTTGTAAGTATAATCATCATTCACAGGCAACCAAGGCTCAACATCACTGAAGCCAGCATGAACATCTGATGTCCACTGCATTGGAGTACGAGCTGGGTCCCTGCTCCTGTCCTGTAAAGTATAATTTTCCACAATAGTACACTTCATGTAAGACATGTATATATATTTTCTTACTATTATCATATTGCTGTTTAACTGGATAATCATGAATGTATGACACTCACCACTCCCAGCTTGATGCCAAGTGGATCTTTCACTTGTCCTGTGGAGATCACTCCATCCACCATCCCGATTTCATCACCATAGTAGACAATCGGTGTTCCAGGTAGGGACAGCAACAGCATGTTGACAGCATTGACGTACTTCTCACCCATTCGAGTGGTGATTCTGCTGTGATCCTCGCTGCCAATCTACACAATAAGAAAAAATAACTTTACATAGAGCTCAAATAAACTAGATGGTAACAAGATGGTACTAGACATTCAATACAGCTTTGTATTAGTTTCTTAACATACCATCCAATTGCTCCAGCGGTTTTCAGGAATGTTAGTTATCCAACTGTGCACACTGTCGGCAACGCACTGGCTGTTGCAGTCCTTCTTAAGGTCTAGCAGTTCCGTGTTTGTGGGCATATCAGCACCCTTCAATCCCTCATTTTCAAAGAAAATCATGGTCTGGTTTGGCGTGCCATACACATCTACCATCAAGAACTTGTAATTGTCAAGGGGATCAGGGTGCTTATCCAACAGCTCTCTCCAGCGAGCGACAATAGCAGAAGATTCATTCTGGAATGTGGTCTGTGTGTGGTCCAGGGAAGCGTACTCGTCCTGTGAAAACAAAATGTACATCTAATCACTTCTGATTTAGGAAACAAAATTTACAAATCCATTTAGATAAGCAGTAATCTCAAGAAATTAACTCACGCTGTTAACTCCAGGTACGCCAGATGCCAGTTCATTTTGTTCAATGTCACCTTCAAACAAGTGGGCAGCACCGATCACATTAAAGCCATCGACGCCTGCACTCAGCCAGAAAGTGAGGATATCCTGAAAGACAATAATACATAATGCCGCATTTCATATTGAGCCTTGAATCACCAGGAGCCTATCCCAAGGCTTATGATCATTTGTGAGACAAAACCTAATGCTAGATTAGCAATGGGTCATTACTTACCTCCAATTCATTTTGGACATCTGGGTTTCTCAAGTTCAGGTCAGGTTGTTCAGGCCAAAACTGATGCAAGTAATATTCATTCCTAACAGGATCAAGGGTCCAGGCTGACCCTCCATACAAACTCAACTGAAACCAAAGAAATTTTTCACTATGAAGTTCCACCCACAACAATGATTTCAATGACGGATGAGTTTTAAGGAACCAGAAGAAAAATATCTTGGCTACTTTTAGCATATAATTATACAGCAATTATTACCATAGTTCTATTACCAGTAGGCATTAAAACGTTTGTGACCAATTTCATCAATGCTATGGTTCATACAGAAATGAAGTTTGATGGTAATCTACATAATCTCGCATACAACATGATTCTATCAATCGCAGCACCTAAAGCAAATGACAACACTGAGACACTTCAATGCAAAACTTAGCAGACTGAAATCATACCCAGTTGTTGGGTGGACCTCCATTCTTTCCTGCATGCCACACGTAGTAGTCTTTGTACTTGTTGTCATCCCCTCCTTTGCGACTCTCCATGAACCATGTGTGGTTGCGGCTGGTGTGGTTCGGAATGAAGTCAAGCACCAGCTTCATGTCTGAAATTGGATTTAGGTAAATGTTACTACAGAAGCACACCTACAACCACATGAATAGCATTTTATTTTCACAGCAAAGCTCTTAATAAACAACAATAGTCTGACTTGGCCCCAATTAACGCTCTTAGCATCATACAAGTAGTGTCATTCATAAATCAACTTATTCAAGCGGTGACACGGTTATCATGGGATTTACTGATTTACCAATAATGGCGAGAACATGAAACGAGCAGAGAAAATACAACTCACTCTTCTTGTGCAAAGATGTAATGAGCCATTTTAGGTCATCAATAGTTCCGAACTGTGGGTCAACAGCCTTGTGGTCCGTGATGTCATTGTTTAGATCTTTGCCTCCAGACTTAAAAATGGAATTCATCCATACTGTGGTCACATTGTTGTCATAGAGATAGCCAAGATGCCTTTCAACACCTGAAATACAACAATGTAAAAGAGAATAAGTTAATGCATTTAAACTTCAGGCCTTCCATTGGAAAGAAATCTAAAGTTGAAATTCTATAAAACCTATCTATTTCATTTGATTATTCATTCACAGCCTTCAAAACTTTATCTCATAAAATAGTTGAAACACACTGTTAAGTGTAGACCTTTCACCTTGTGAAGTTTAAAAGCTGCATTGATAAGACTTTGGTTTTCAAGTTGCAAGTTTCATTGAAATTAAAATAAGCCTACTCCAATATCTAAGGATATTTAACCAGCCTGTCATAGCACAAATATTAAATTCACACATTTAATAAGGTGCATTTCTTCTAGTCCATATCACTTTCACAATACTACAAACTCAACATGTAAGAAAAGCCAGGCAGAGGTTCAGTCAGTGTCTGCCACTACCACCCTCCATTGGGCTCTGGTCTTTTTTGCCAACATATTCTTGCAGACAGTTTTTTCCAATGGCATGGTATGAATTTACTCTGAATAGCCTGAGAATAGGACAGAATGCTGCTCCCTTTTAATGTTCAGCATCTAACTTCTGAGGCCCTCATATTCCCCTTAAATGACTCGGTGATACTCCCGTCACGAAAGAGATAGAAAATATTGCATAAAAATGTATTTCACTATGACAACTGGGGCTGTGCTACTTGCAGTGCAGCAAATCATGAAATTGCTTTAAAATGCCCATTATGTGTATTATAGGCCATTATTCAATGCAATAATCCAGATCACGTGATTAGTCACTGTGACATGGCACTGATCCTGTCTGGACTGAGTGAACTTTGGAACTGCTCATGTGAGGACCAGTACTGTTACCATGGCGACACTTGATCCTCCAGTTGACATTCCTCAGTTTGCCTTGCTCTAATCATGGAGGTATTATGTCCTACTTGTCTGAACTAGATTTCTTAAAATCCAAGGCCTGAACAAGCCACTCCTGCTTCTCAGAAAATTTGAGCCCCAATAAACATATATGATTAATGTCTAAACCTTCCTCTTCCCAAATGTTAAGGTTAAAAGAAATTTAATAATTTTCTCTACAAATAAACATCCTCGTTCTGTTCATGCACTGATAAACAAATTTAAAACCACAGAAATTTCATAAACATGATGAATAAAACTGAATTCAAGAAACAATACACATGGCACATTATATTTTGCCTTTTATTTCTTGTTTGGCATGCCATAGTCCAGTGAGACTCTTTATGACAATGTCTTTTGGGGGAAGCATATATGTTTCATCAGTAGATCCTTTTCATGAGGGTAATTGGAAACTTAATAAATAATTGTCTTAATTATTGCTGTTCTTATGAGGAATTTCATTCTCATTTGCTTAATAAGTTATATAACTGGACTTTGTTCTTTCGTTTTCTTTCTCCTATTCTATTGTGCTGTCTTTGATGTATTAATTTGACACATGTTTCTTTTTGATATGGATTTATTAATAAAAGTTCATATGTGTTTGTTGCAGTAATTTGTTATGTAGGTTTATTGTTTGACGTTGACTGCAGTCATTGGTCATTGCATCAGCACTCAGCAGCCAGACTCCCTCATCATTTTTCTAAGAATGCGCGTCATCAGCATGACGTTGCATCATTCCTTCATTTTTCCAATACACAGATCTTTGGCTGTGGCTATGCTCATAGTTCAAGGTCTCTAGCAAACTACATTTTCACGTAAACAACAGGTTTACTACGCATGATTTTTGAAATAAAATAGTAGAAAAAAGGGGGCAATGCTGTTCAGCTAACAAATTCAAAATAACATCATATTTACCATACTGCAAATTAAAACACATTTTTATTTTCTTAATGGAAAATGCCTCACCCTTGATGTCTCCAACTCCATCGCCATTTGTGTCTTGGAAGGACCGTGGGTAGCACTGGTAGATGGCAGATTTTTGCCACCATTGAAGTTCAGGACGGGGTGGACATTTGGGAGCAAGAACGATGATTATAATGGCAGCTACCAACATGCCCAGCCAAGCCAGCCAAAAGAGAATAAGCATGGCCCAACGGACTTTCACCCAGTAAGGATCATTGGCATACTTCATCAACTCATTCTTGCTCAACCCGCAGAATTCTTCATCATTCGAGCTGCCCAAGTCCACCCTGGCATCTGCGGAGCCATTTCCATTGATGAATTTCACCTTGTCCATGTCCAAATCCGTTGTCCTAGTATCGTTCATGGAATCGTCTTGTTTCTGTTCTTCTGTGGTCAACGCAGCCTTCTCATCGTTGGCCGTAGTTTCTGCTTTGTTTTCAGACATTTTGAGAGATTTTCCGTTAGATTTTCGCCTATGTTTAATGAATGGAGGATCCTCGCTCCTCACACCTCGTGCTGCTGGATCCAACTGGTTGACGCAACGTCACTTCATCCGGGTCTTAAGGGCACCTGCTACCCAAAGCGCGCATGCGCAAACCATCTTTTTTTTTTTCGCGCCACTGGTGTCGGTCGAGAAACATGATCACAGCTTATCGCAATCATGGCCCAGCGGCTAGGATACCTTTTACGTCCATGCATCAACATAGCGATCCTCTCTGGGACATCCAAATGACATAGTGCCCTCTTTTTTCTTGCGTTTTTCCCCCCATCTTTGTTCCTTCATTTATCCCAAAACCAAATAGTAGCATTAAGTTAGTTAAAACATGGATTTACTTGGTTAAAACATGGGAGTAACTAGAGGAGGGAAAAGCTCTGTTATCACACGTGCGTCTATATTTTTAATGGCCATTTAAATAAGTTCCGAGGCTAAGTTTGTCCAGAGAGCCTTGAATTAATGGCCATTTAATTTCACGCAAGCTCCCTTTGATGTCCAATGTTCGTCTTGCTGCTGCAGCAGCCAATCCACCCTTTTCAAAGGGGTTTTTTTTCGTGGTCCTAGCAGACTTTGAGAGCCTCACTTCCAAGGATTTCCCAATATTTTTTCTTGGCCCACATTGCGTGTGCATAGTAGAGAACTTGCCCTTCAGATACAGACAATTGACAACTGCAACATGCAACTGTAGTTATGTTTTATTTGGCTATATTCAACTTGCCCTATTAAAAGCTTTAAATCGCGTCCAAAAGAAAACTACTCGAAAAAAGTTTTTGGCTACATGCCAATATATATTTTATTGGTGTCGGTTGTAGAAAAGTCATTGTCTGACAATGAAATGGACTTCTATATGAACTGAACTTTGCTTATAAACGCATTTTTTTATCATATCAGGATATAACCTTGGATGAACAGAGATCCAAGATATAACATATCATGTCATGACATAAAAATATATACGTCAGAAAATACTATGAAAACTATATTTGAATAGTTACATATTATGGTTACAGCACCCTGACAGTTACTAAATTAATTATTCGAATGTTCTGATTCACATCACTGTATTTCTCAGGAATAAGAAAAAAAAATCGCCCCTGTTGAGATACTGTAGGATATAAATATATGGTAAATTAGTTGATGTATATTTTTGGTTATGTTGTTATATCATGATGTTTCTGCCATGACTCTGTACAAAATGTATCTACTGTTCATTATCTTCTTTCTTTGTGCTAATTATTTATAGGCCTATAATGCAATGTTGTATTAAATCAAATGAATAAGTTTTACAGA
Organism: Alitta virens; assembly: GCA_932294295.1. NCBI lineage: Eukaryota > Metazoa > Annelida > Polychaeta > Phyllodocida > Nereididae > Alitta > Alitta virens. The sequence goes on from OW028574.1 coordinate 9,725,129, forward strand.
ATGAGTAGCAGAACAATGTTGTGAATGCAATCTAGTTATTAACATGAGAGCACATACTATTAGGTGCAATTTATAAACATTTTGGAAACCCCCTACCTTATTTGGTCAATCAGCACACAGTTACACCCTCGCACGCCTAGGGACCGAGGATGCACAGTTACTGTATTTGGGGTTTTAACCCCAGGAATGTTTATCAGCTAGGGTCATAAATCCGGACACCAGGTTATCTGCCCCATAATTAAAAGACCGTCGCGATATACATAGAACGCAATAAAACCAGTGCTTTCCCCTCCTTCTCTAGTGACTCTATGGTTAATTTGTCAACTGTTGACCGTTAAACATCAGCCACTCAGAGCCATCTTCCTCTGCTAGGCTGTGACCAAGTGGGTCAGTGGGCTATTTTTAGAACAGGGCAATAACCCAGGTCAGATTGCTTGTTGACAAACAAGCACACACATGTTTTTAACATTTTTGCAGTGGTATGTAATACTATGTATGGGCAGAATTTCAAGTTGGCGTATTAATTTACTGTTTCATGTGTGACAAAATTTCAAATGTAAATACAGCTGCATGGATGCGAATCAAATGTACAGAAGTTGGAGGAGGGGGTTGCAGGAATTTCGTAACCATGGCAACCTGGGGAGCAGAGGACACTTTTCAACCATGACACGAGTCACCAGAGGTCAGGCCATTTCAAATTTGACCCAGTTCTATCGGTGGCCCACCAATAGAAAGTTGAGGGCTAATTACTCCTTAATTAATAGAGTTTTACTTGATTGTATGCCTGTGGCGGAAAGCTGTTGTCATATGAAAGACTGTAATGGCACTAACTCTTGAGAATTGAGTTAAGGCCAGATTTCCTACAAGGGATTCAAGGAGTATCAGTATTTTTCAGTATTTTTATTTCACTTAACTTATGAAAATACATTCTTTCCAGAAATTAAGGGAAAATAAAAAAAATGCTGATTTGATAATAAAACACAATCTGGATTCATGGCTGAATAAAACAATGCAAACTATTTTATATAACTCGAACTGTATAACAGAAATAAATACATCAAAACTAACTGCATGTGTAATGTAAAACAGGGTTCTTTCACAAGATAATAATTGAAAACAGCTAATTTAAATGACAACTATATTCATGAAATTATTACCCACAGCAAATCTCCAACACATCGATACATATGCACCTAGCTAGTTCTTGACAAAATTTAAACATATATATGGCTCACAAATATTATGCGGAAAATTAAAACTTAAGTAGATATCGAGCCATTCAGTAAAAACTTCACTTGTATACTCTTTTAAGAAACCAAAAATTAATGCCAGCAATATCACTTTTTCTGCTTTAGACAAAAAAAAAGAAAGGATAATAGTAGATTCTCATTTACATTCACTAAAACAGCAGTGACTGCCACGGGTATACATGTATCGTTTGAGAGAAGAATGTACCATGATTTACTTACTGCAAATTGGTGAATATAATCTCCCAACATGACATTATGCTCATAATAGCATCCATAAAATTCTCAAATTTCGCTCAATTTTTTCATCGCATAATTCTTTAGATTAAAATTAGATTTTTTTTTTGTATTCAAGCTATTTACCATTGTATGCAGCAGAACCTAATAGAACCCAAGTTTCTTTTAGGCCTAACCTAAGACTGAAACATCATGTTCAATGCCACCAGTAGTACTAGCAGTGCAGCAGTATCAGCTATGTACATTTACTGCAATTATTAACACTACCACATCAGGTTGTCTATTCACGTGCAGCAGTATCAGCGGAACTGGCATAAAAATAAGCTGCTCATCTCCACACCATGTGAACACTAATGTATGTTTGACCAATGGCCAGGGCTCTAACCGATTATATACACGAATCTTGTACATTATCTAAACTTGAATACTTAAGCTGTGCATTATTACCTTGAAAGACACACAGAAATCAAACTCGGTGCTGTAACCAATAGGGCTGGATATCGTATGCTGCTTTACGATACGATACTCAAAACGATACTTGTATACAATATTCAGTATTTTATACGATTATATATATATATAATAAAAATGAGGAAATGACTTCCACTTGCCCGTGAAAATAAAAATTTATCAGCTACAGATTATTGAGGATGAAAGACCTACTTGGTAGAACATCAGTGTTGCTTCTCTGGATCATTGATAAAGAAACTTTATACTTTCAGTTGGTATCTAATATCTATATAGCTTAAAATCATTGTTTTCAATATTTCATGTTTGATCTTATTTGAACTATTTTAATGAAATACATTTTAAATAATCATCCATCCTACTAAACAATGCCATCTTCGATCACAGGGGTTGTATTACCTGTCATACAAAACTGAAAAGTGCAATTCTCCCATGATAACCTTGCAATAATTACACATGTAGCATGAGGATAACATGCAAGTTACGGCAGCTGCGCTCATATCGTAAAATCGTATTTTAAAATATCGTATTAGTATCGTATACCAAATATCGTAAAATCTTATAAAACTGGTTTATCGATCCAGTCCTCGTAATAACACTGCCAGGTTTTTTATTGACCAAGTGCACCATTGCAAGGACACAACTATATATGGACGCGCACAACTTCATTGACTTAAATCAGGTTCATAATTTAGTTTGGGGAAGTTTTTCCGCATCTTCTTCTTTAGGTTCTTTTGCTTTATCAGCTGATGCGTCACTGGATTTATCTTTGTTGTCGGTTTCTTCAGGTTTAGCTTCTACCTTTTCAGCTTCTATCTTTTCAACTTTCTCAGATTCTCCTGGAACAATATCAGAATCTTTGCAAATAAAAACAAAACTATACAGTATCTATTATAACAGATCGAGACAGTGTGATTGAGACGTACCTTTCTTTTCAGGATTTTCTGAACTCTTTTCTTCATCTGACATTTCCTTTGAGTTTACTGAAAATAAATGTGTACATCCTTCAGTGCAAGAATCTTGTTTATAATGCATACTTATGAAGTTTCTGACATCAATTTTTCTTTCTATAAAATAGTGTCAATTAAGATAACATTTGGGTGCAATCATGTGACAATTGGTGAGCAATGAGCAATACAACTAATTTAGTAGCCAATGCATCCATGCATATTTCCTGTTTTTCTACAGCATTGTCAGACAGTTTGATTAGGACGTACCTTTCTTTTCAGGATTTTCTGAACTCTTTTTTTCATCTGACATTTCCTTTGAGTTTACTGAAAATAAAAGTGTACATCCTTCAGTGCAAGAATTTTGTTTATAATGCATACTTATGAAGTTTCTGACATGTCACCCAATTTTAAATTATTACCTTCCTTGCTAGCTTCATCAGATTTCTTTTCATCAACTTCCGCCACAGGAAAATACTCTTGCATTAATTCCTCGTAAATGTTCACGTCAACTTCAAGAAAGAGACAAAAGATTACTCGCTCCGTCTGAAAGTGCAAAGTAGTTTCATTATTCATCTAATATTGTAGGAGTAAAATATCAAATAATTGCAAAAATTAAGTTAGAAATAATTTTCTAATATAAGCAGAACATGGAAAACAATGGGCACTACTATACATCCAAATTAATTTCAGAAGATTTGTGGCCAACACGTAGAATTAAGCTGTACTTTCTTAATTCGAAAGCATAATTTTTGAAGATCATAGACGATTACCTTTTCTGCATTGTCATCCTTTTCCAACCACTCCCTCGTGGTTTCTAAGGCGATTTCAGCAGCATTTCTATTGGGATAACCTACAATGCAATCATCAACACTTGCTAAACAACTCATGTAATTCTAAATAGAAAATGCTTTGACTTTCATCTGAATTCATATAACATAAGGTAAGCAATGGAACAAAAATTGTAAGTTGTTATTAATTAATAAACAAAACTCACCATATATTCCCGTTGATATGCATGGGAAAGCCTGCAAAAAAATACAAGGTACTATAGTGTCATACTAAGAAAGTGTGACCGGTATACATTATGTTTAAATTCACAATGTGGTGTCTATATGGAGAGTTGGATCCCAAGTTTTCATCAGATCTGACTCTTAGCATGCCTAATTTAGACTACATCCTATTCCCATACAATACAAATGGAAAGCCAAACAAAACTCACCACAGACTTAAGTTTATCATCTTGCACAAGTTGCAGACACCTTTTGTAACAACTTCTTAGCTTGCTTGAATTTTCACCCATTGGCCCAACTGTGTGTATTACCCCTGGAACAGAGAGAGAGAACACATTGCTGTGCGAAAGACTCATGTGACCTGGCACTATCACATCACAGATATCAAAATTACATTATCTATAGCATGTGATATGTAGATTACCCAGCACAAAAATCATTACTGCCAATTTTGTATTCATTGGGTAGTACCAATAATATAAATCGGGAATGATGTTGGACCTTCTTTGTCATAAATTTCCAGTAGATTTAGTGCCCTGCAAGGCATTTTCTACATTGGCTGTATTTATAATCCCTTGCAGGCAGGGCAGATTTTGCCACAACTGTTGATGTTATTTATTTGCTAATTGTGTGTTGCTCCTCTGATTGTTTTTTGCAATCGTGTTAACTTGCTTCTGCTTTATTTTCATTTTCTAACTTTGCAAAATCAGCATTCGGATTTCTCGTGTTTTCAAGTCAAGTTTAATTTGTTGACATATTGCAAACAAAACCGCAACAAAAAAACAGATTAAGCTACACAAAGCTAACAATATGCCAAAGGGGCTTATATGCCACAACTGGGAATTCACATCCCTTTTGCAAGTTTCCTTCTCGTTTGGATTGCTATCTCATCATGGTGGAGGAGCTTGCATGTCCCAACAACAGTACAGTCGTTACAGCAAATTTCATAGACTTAGAAACTGAACTCCAGAGGACGTCATGTAAATCAGGGACTCCCATTATCTCAGGGCATGCCTTAGCCATTGATAGTCCTGAATTCAAACAACATCCTCTGGAGTTTAGTTTGTATAGGTGTATGAAATCTGCTCTAATCATGCAAAGAAATAAATATGAATTCATAATTACTTACTTGATGCAGGTAACTTATAGCCTGAAAAACAAAGAACATGATGAGTTTTTAGACTGTCAATGAAGGTGTACACATTCAAACAATAAATTCTGCTTATACAATTCAATATGCATATAATGATATGGCAGATTTGTTTAAATTATTACCAAGGGTTATTTTTGCATCTCCTGTCTGGCAGCCATTTAAGGTTGCACATTCTGCGGTCAAACTTGAACCAGCAGCGAAGTGGATTGCACCATCAACTGTAAAATAATAAAACGTTATCATTACTTGTTCAAAATATCCAAAAATGGTTGAAGTAAGCTTCAGAAAAGTTTGCAATAAATTGTGTTTGAGGAACATACCTCCACCGCCTCCCAAGAGTCTGTTATTAGCTGCGTTAACAATTGCATCAATTTCAAGTTTTGTGATATCCCCTCTCCATATGCTGACTTTCTCATTGAGTTTCGTATTCACCTCATATTTACGTTTGCCTGGAAATCATAAAACCATTTCAGCATAAATTACAATGACAGAAACGTTTTCTTAATAATAATAACAAAATCAATAACTAGATCTGATGACTCTCATGACAGAGAAACAAACAAGGTTGAGGCCTCAGGCTTGTGACATTTGTTTTCAATATATGACAATCAAAGTTGATCACTCCATGAAATGTGTGAAGTGCAACAGTCAGCTTAATGCACTTTTGCAGCTAAGCACAATTACCAGATGGGTTCAGTCTTGTCATTAAAATTACATTAAATTGCATTAAAAAATATTAAATTACAATTCACCGATGGCACACTTACAGTGGCTTGCTCAAGTGCAATTAAAACATGTACAAAAGTCACATGGCCAGTTGCTTCCATTGTAATTTATCTGGTCTGTCATTTTTAATATTTAGAAAGAGCCAGTAAACAAACTTCTGGACAGATCTGACTAATTTCAAAGTTTGGAGCCAGCTGGATCCAATTCGCAGCGTTTTTCTTGCCATTACAGCCGCTCTGAGCCACAGGCCTAAATAACTGATCTCACAACTTCAGTGGACTAAAATGTGTAGTCCAGGCATCCTGTATTATTTATCCAAAGGTATCCTATAGTTCTTGACCATTCTGAAGATCTCCCACTCTCTTTCCAAACACTGAAACAGTTCAGAGCAGCCAACCTCCACATACTCAGTTTTTGTTCTTATATTCGCCACTAGGGGCACTGAGGTGGGCTGCATTCAAGGCCAAGAGCTATAAAATCAGAGAAATGGTGCGAAAATAGCCATACTTTTGCCCATTTTCTCAAGATAGGGCTGTTATTTTCCAATCCTCCAATAACCAGCCATCTACATGCTTAGAGGCTCAGTTCTAGACCATTCTGGGACCCTCTCACATACTCCCCAATCAATGGCTGGATTACAACAGAAAACCATCCACAACTCACGTCTCATGACAGAGAAGTGAATGCAATGAGAGAGACAACCCTGAAGGGTTTCTCTGTCAATAATATCTTTGTTCGCACAAAATTTAGACAATGTACATTTGAAAAAAGATAAAAATTACATAATTAAGCAATTCTAGTCATGAACATTTTTTGATTCCATTAATGATCAACCTAAATGCAAACTTACCCGTCTTTTTTGCCTTTCTGTCTGGCATTTCTTTGAAAGTCTGTGACCATGTCTTCACATCTGGTAGTGTAACATAATTTGATCCACACTTGTACAGATTTCGCCTCTCCTCTATGGTCATAGCAAGGAATTTTTCTGAGTGAAATAAAATTGACAAAACTGAATTTAAGTCAAATACACTAATAACCATGACAAATGACTTAAGCTTGCAGTCTGTAACTGCACAGTGGTTCAGCAAAAAATGTAAACTGTACTTAAAAATAAACAACCTTCAAAAGGCCAAAGACATGAAAATAACTTCATCATTTTTACAAGTATATCAGCTTATGACCCATAGGACGGTTTATATAGTTTCAGGAGCTATAGACCATCACTCATTGGATGGCGTGATAATTGAAAATTCTGCCTCAAACAGGAAGGTTGTTTTGCGGGGGGGGGGGGGGGGGGGGGGGAGCACAGTTTTTTCAGTTTGCTGCATTCATTATTTCACAACATGCACTGTTAATTGTGATGACCACCTCTCTTATCATCTGTCACATGGTACAGTATACACATTTTTAGGTTGAATTGACACAGTTGCTCTACTGCCTTCTACAATGTAGCGAAGTGGTAAGTTGTGTCAATGAATAATTTTAATTTATGTATGTACATGTACACAAAAAAAGCAGGGAAAATTGATATTGCTCTATTGGATACGACTGACTGTTTATATCAAAATGACTTACAGTATTTTAATATACATATTGGCATTCCTCTTTTTATAGCAGTCTTTTTTCTTCTTGGTTTGTGGCCCTTTTGATTAATCTTTGTGACACTTATTATTCCTTCCTATTATTCATTATCCTTCAGTTCCTATTCGCAGTTAATTTGTTAGAGCATTAAAATTTTGATTTATTAATTAGCTAATTTCCCCAGATTGGGCCATAACTATATGAGTATGACAGTCTATGTCATCACATCCTGCATGTACTTTCCCAGCTAAAAATAGTGGCTTCTGATTCGTGTCTGAGCTGGAATGCCCGAAAAAAAAAACATTCCAAAACTAAACTCGAGATCATATGTAGATTGACCTTACGTTTGAGTTCACAACAACAATAACAACCGGTAACCATTTGACATTACCTTTCTCCTTTTCCACGACATTTCCGCGGGTGTGCATCTTCGCACTCAGGCTCGCCCCCAGAACGACAGGTGCACCGTTCCCTACGGATTACACAAGTGCCAACCGTGCTTTACTAACTGTACCCTTTGCTTGTATTTGCCTGACAGCGCATGCAAAGCTAGAGAAGATCCTGCGATGCATAAATAATCAATTCTGTAATGATCACCGGACGAAAATAGGGCGCTGTGTACAAAAACTGTAACCCACATTGCAGCCTATTTGCGACGCCTAGTGGACAATGCGCGAACGACAAGATTGTCAGTGAAGATCTGTCATGTCAAATGTCACTGAACAAATACAGTGGCTTCTGGGGTACTGGTTAATTGTCATGGACATCTGATATGCCAAAGAGATTATTTATGCTCAGAAAATCATAGGAACCGGATCTGACGCTTTAGGATCAACGCATACTTCTTAAATTGGCAGTAGGTAGATCAGTTTCAAGGACGATATTGGAAGTACCCATATGATCCATACTGACCATAGCCATAGGCTTTAGCTTTCATTGACTGATCCATGTATGTCCATGTCAGCTCAGCATGCGTCAGGGGAGACCTAGGTGATTACCCATGTGCTAATCGCTAATGCTTCAATGGGTGAAAAACAAGGGAAAATGTCCAAACTTTAAAAAGGTCAATTATGTTTTTGCAAAGCACTGAAAGCTGACATAATAATATATCTGCGCATGACACCGCAGGCTGATATTTTGGTTGTTACTTGTTCATAGTCTTATAATTGATGCATGGTTTTAATGAATTGACCAGCGTTGGATCAAAAATTTCAGACATCGGGACACAATCATGACATTACCTCGCTCTGATATTATGGCAATGAAAAAGTGCCGAGCCCCAATATAAATCGGTGCCTGAACAGTTATTTCCGTCAATACTAATTAAATATACATTTTCCGTCTTTAAATTTTTGTTTCTGTTGCAGTGGAAGTTAACTCAGCTGTGATATGACATGGCTAATCTCAGACTTGGGATAAGTGCAGCCAGACTGGCTCATTGCTTACTTCAAAGGCAACAATCTAGAGTATGCCGTATGTGTGCCAGAGGATTCAAGTATATATCAACTCTTCAAGCCAAACAAATAGTGGATGACAGGTAATAATTAAATTATTGAAAAGCTAGTCATTCACCGAGCACTTCAGTCAGTGCAATTGTTTTTAGGTGATATGAATAGTCTGTTATGTTACATGTATGTTATTTTTCTGAATACAGATTACTGAGGATAACAGTCATCATACTCATGTAACTTGCCCGTTTCTTTCAGAATTTCTTTCAGTGCTCCTAAAGCTGTGTTTGACTTTGATTATCTTTGTGATGAGAAAAATACTGATGCCATTCGCCAAAATATTTTGAGTAGGAAAGCCGCTGGAGACATAGATAAATTGGTAATTTTGCCCTTTTGCAATTCATAAAATTAATAAATCATAGTTAAGACAGGAGGAAAAAAGAGTAACTTGTTAACATATATATAATGCTGAAGTATACTAAGTCTTGTTGTTCATGCACAGGTTACATTTTGGAAAAAATTTCACCACAGCGAAGAGGTTGAGGTAGATTCGTTTCTACAGGAAAGGGTTTGTATGATTTTTAAGAAAACTAAATCGTAAAACGAGTAGTCGTTTTGATGTAAATTGTGTTGTTGACAACTAGACCTATGGAATGATGTATTCAACGTTTTCTCTTTCTTTCAGTCGAGTGATCAGCAGTTCTTTGACGAACAGATCAGGATTTTGGCAGCAGAAATTCCCAACAAAACTCACCCGAGTGTGGTAAAACATTTCTTTCTACTGATATTATTTACAGTCATGAATTCCTGCATGCCTAATAATCTTACTAATACTAGTGTTGCTAAATACAGTATTTCTTATTTTCATGTTAAGCCCATTGGCAATGAACTCCAAAATGAACTGGTCGCCACACATGGGGAAAAAAGAGGTATATATTCAAAATCTATTCAAATTAGTATGTTATATCATATATGCACTATTTTAATTATCAAATTGTTTCAGAGTTTGACTTCAAACCTAAGTCAGTCGTTGAGCTGGGAGAAGAAATGGGATATCTGAGAATGAGGTATTATATACATTAAACAAGGGCTTTTTGCATTCATCTATTATCTTTAAATACCAAGGAATTTGTAATTAAATAAAGTATGTGGCATTTTGCAGTGAACTTGGTCCCATAACTGGTCACAAGACATACTACTTCACGGGTGACTTCGCCTTGTTAGAAAGAGCGTTGATTCGATTTGTAGTTGACACAATTCGACAGCATGTAAGCCTCAATTTTCAATAGCCACTGCCCACTTGGGTGTCATCTTTTCATTTAAGTTCAATATTTCAATTTATTCTATTAATACAGTGACAGTTCACTTACTTCATTGAAGGTCATTCTGCTTTGCAGGGTTATGAACTCATGACTGTGCCAGAATTGATTCATCCGAGCATAATCGTAAGTAGAAACCGATTCCTTCCCCTAAGTCTGTAATGAAACTAGGAAAGAAAGCACTTACAAGACCAAAGATGGTTGACCTAATAAACAAAAGATGCCCTTGATTCAAGGTCACGTTGAAAAGGAATATGTTAGGCACATTATAGTGTACAGTAAGTTATTGAGAGAGTTGGCAAAATATTAATTGATGTCAATTGATGTGATACTTGCAACTTACAGGAAGGTTGTGGCTTCCCAGCATCTGGAGTCCGCGCTCAAGTTTATAGGTTGGAGAACAGCAAGCATGGGCCAGTCTGTCTTGCAGGAACGGCTGAAATGCCTTTAGCAGGTATGCAATAATATGCATTGACTATGTCACAGCAACTAGGCTAATATAATCCATTAATTGTAACTTAAACATATTCACTTGAATTTTTTGCAGGGTATTTCGTGCACAAAAACCTTGGTACTGTTCATCTACCAAAAAAGTGAGTAATACCATTTAATGCACAGTGATGTTGATGGAGAAAAGCAATATGAGATATTAGGGAGATACAACAATACTTGGTTGTCCATTTGCAACAACATACATCACCAAGAAACAAATGTAGAGAACTTTCATTGTGTTTTTTTTTACCTTTTGGAGTGCATAAATTTACTGGGTGACATACTCAGACGTTTGGTTGACATGATCACATGGACACTTCCAACAGAGTGGACCAATTCTCTGACATGTATCTGCTTTGCTATTAACTAAATTTGGTCATTGTTGGTGCTGTATTTGCAGAGTCACTGCAGTCAGCAGATGCTTCAGAGCCGAAACTTCAGGTTTGATGGAAGAACAGGGAATCTACAGAGTGCATCAGTTCAACAAGGTAAAAATTAACACGTGTTAGGTACGTTTCTAACTTTTTCAAACTCTTAGCACATTAGTACAACTCATCGAGCTTCTTAACAATCATTTCAGGTGGAGATGTTGATGCTATGCAGCAATGAAAATGACCAGGAAAGTGATAAATGTCTTCAAGAAATCCTCTCCATCCAACAACACATATTTTCTGAGCTGGGTTTGCACTACAGGTATAACTTTATTTAATATACACCAATTAACAAGCTTCTGCTATTTGGGTGTAGTCCCACGGGCATGTCTTTCTATTAATTTTGTAAATTTTGTATATTTCCAGTTGTCTATTATGTTGTCATTTTGGCTGTATTGTTATATTTTCTTGTGAAATAAACTTAATTCCAATTAAAATTTATATTCTCTGCCGTGGTAGTGATTCCAGAATAACACTAGCAACACCCTTTATTCAGTAATAAGCATAGAGTAATATTCTTGTCTATATTAAATTTCACTTCTAAATTTTTGCACGTTTGTAGCGTGAATAGATTTTGAAATCTTTTTCTTTTCAGAGTCTTGAATATGGCATCAGAAGAGTTAGGTGCCCCTGCATATCAGAAATATGACATTGAGACCTGGATGCCTGACAAGGGATTTTGGGGAGAGGTGAATTGCAATTCCAATATTTCCATATGTAATTATAATACTTGCTACTAGTCAGTACGATTTGTTCCACATGTCACCGCATATATTTTGTCTCATGTGTTTAAATATCATATCTTTCAATTTTCAGTTAAGTACTTTTCAATGCCTTTAAAAGGCTTGAAGCGTTAATTAATAACGAGATTGATGCGTTAATAACGAGGTATTTGCATTTTATAGATCTCCAGTTGCTCTAATTGCACCGATTACCAAAGCACAAGACTGGACATCACATACTGGAGTGAACAAAATGACGATCTAAAATTTGTACATACTGTGAGTGCTGAGTTTGATGTCCTGGCTAAAGTTTTTCTTGTAAACAATTTAATTCTCCAGAAAGAAATTTACTTTGTAATATACGGGCATTTTTGCTGTTAGAATCTTTTCGTGTCGCTCAAATTAGTTTAAATATTACAAACCAACATATTATCATTGATTATTAACATTTCTAATCATGTCGTGGATTTTGTTGTGACCGTCTCGAAAATATTAAGCTTAATTTGTCCACTTATTTCCAGTTGAATGGGACAGCCTGTGCAGTTCCAAGAACTCTAATGGCTATAGTGGAAAACTATCAGAATAAGGTTGTGCTTTATTGTCTACCATGATTTGGTATAATACTCTTCTGCCTAAAATATGTAGTTTAAAACTCCTTAATTCGTTATGTACACTTTCCTTTCAGGATGGGACAGTCAACATACCCACAGTGTTACAGCCATACATGGCGGGGAAATCTATGATGCAACAACCTCCTAATAAACTAAAAAATAAGTTCATAATCCCTACCAGAGCCTACAAGAAATTATTACGTCTTCCAGAAAAGCAAGAACGAAATTCATGAGAATGAATTGCATATTTGTTCACTTTATTTTAAAATATTTATTGTAAAACAACAGAATTTATGAATGTTTTTCCTTGAAGGAATGTGAATCAATTGATGAATGTGAATAAAACAGCATTCTGCTTAGTTATATCAGACGTTGTCATATTCATCAATTTTCATCAAAGGTCCCAGAAATGTGATTAGTAAAAGTTTATAGTGTCAGTATTCACAACATTTTGCCTTGATCCCCTTAAAAGTCACATGTCCTGGATCGGCTGTCCATTATAATTGTCCATTAAGTGGCACCAGATGACTTATCAGCTTGAGGACAAAACTCTCACTTCTTAGCAGGTTTAGCCTTGAGATTAGCAGGATACTGGTCAGGTGTTAATCCCCTGACAGACCACAGTCTCTCGGCCCTTTGGGCTAGTGTGCCACCGCACTTGAGTCCCCGAGCTTGAAGGTTTGCTTTTAACGCATCCAGTCCCTGCGCTTCCAAGTCTTGAATGCTGTCGAAGGTCATCAAGTCTAGCTCTATGTACTGTAATACAAAAAGCGGAAATAATTTAGAAAGACCAACCCAAGCATATATATATAAATACGAACATGCAGATCTTTTCTGGTTATTTGCTAGTTCTATTATATATAAATAAGAACAAATTCAACGAAACTAATTATCTATCACAAGGCAAAATGTTAGAACAATATACAGCCTCAGCCATGAATTTATAAGATTCGACAAGCGAGTAATAACAAACCTCAACTACTGTTTTTTCTTGTTTCTCTTCCTTTTTATCTTCTTTGGGAGGAACTTTAGACAGCGCTGCGAGAAGGCCACTTTTCTTCTCTTTAGATACTTGTGCAACTTTGTCACTTTCACTGTCCTCAGATGTTGATTGGGATACCTCGTTTTGATGTGTATTCATGACTGATGTCTCAGAAGAGCTGTTTAAACTGTCTTTGCTATTTGAACCCTCTGTGTGCGTACTGTTACTTGACTTGTCATCACTCTCCACTGACTTTGCAACTTCTGTGTCAACGATGCTTGCCTCCGGATGTAAATTAGGAGCATCTGAGTCACATTTTTCGTTGGATTGGTCATCAGATTTTTCATTCTCAGATGCGTTTTCACTCAATCTGCCAGATGCTGATGAACTTTTACTATTTTCGTCATCAGATTCATCACTGCTTAAGTCGCTGGCATTCTCAAGGTCAATGCCGATCCTACGAAGGAATGATATAATAAGTTAGATGAAATCCCAAGTTAGTCTGGTTTATGAAACCAGCAGAATGAGGACAAAACTTGAAGAATCTGATACAATAGTCTTTTTAATGAGCAGCCCTGATTTCAACAAGACGTAAGCCTTTCTCTCCACTTACATTTCGCTTTTCAGACAAAGTAGGCCAGACCTTACTGATTCTATCAATAAAATTTTTCAACTAAATGATGAGACGTCAAATACACAAAAGTACTGCTGCTTGGATGCACTTGAGTCAAGGGCGGAAGCATTTCTAGCCGTGAAAATGGCAGATTTTCGCAAAAATGGGAAACGTCGCAAAACAAGACTTTATTTTTTGCAGGTCTGTGTGGAATCTATGCAAGAATAAGAGCTCATATTTATTTTCTGCCAACAAAAGTCTTTGTTTTGCAACTTTTTCCATTTTCGCCCTTTTTCAGAGCATTACAACTTCTTTACCATGTAGGTACAAAATGTCTTGCCTACATTATGCTTGGAAATCCATGCCGTTTGGCTTTTTCCTAAAAAAATTAATAAATTTCAAATTGCTGTATCTTCTAAAATATTGACACTGGAGACCTGAAATTTTGAATTTTTCCATTAATTATATAGTCCTACAACTGGTATTTTTTTGCAGAATTTTTTGTGATGGTGACCTGGGAAGTTTGTCTAAATTTTGGTGAATTCATATGGATTGACCCCTGGATGTTATTTTTATGTCTTAACCATGGAAATTGTTTTATTGTTATAAAATCAGCACAAAAGACTTATATATGTCACGAACTGACTACATTTACCACTGTATTGTATTACATTTCATTTCTGTGTAATATATTATATAATATTTATCAGTATTCATGCCTACATTTTGCTAATAATGCATTTTATCCAGTTTTTAGAGCTGTATAGAAGGCAACTAAATAGAGATACCACTAATATGATGCCAGAAATAGAATTTTCAGGTTAAGGTTGCCCTAGTCGAAAAGTATGAGCCATGTAGCTATAATAGTTCATAAGATACAGTTCAGTAAAAACTTGATGAAAATGAACGTTTTAAAATGTAAAGAAAATAGTGTGAATTTTAAAGGGCTGTATCAAAAAAAGTATTGCAGATATCAACCTGTCATTTTGGCTTTGTCCATGTGGCTAGTGAAAGAGTAACAATGATTTTGTTCAGAATTTTTTTAAGGGTCACCTGGGGCACTTTCCAAAATTTGGTTGATTTGGCCATGGAGTCACTAGAAAAGGAGGGGAAAGCTGGGGTTTTATGCGTTCTATGTTAGTCGCGATGGTCTTTTAATGATGGGCAGATAATCTGGTGTCTGGATTTATGACTCCAGCTGATAAACATTGCTGAGGTTTAAACCCCAAATAACTGTGTGCTGATTGGCCAAATAATGTCGGGGTTTCCTAAATGTTTTATAAATAGCACCCATGTGCTCTCATGTTTATAACTAGATTGTATTCACAGCATTGTTCTCCTACCTATTCTGTAAAATGATTCATTAATACAACATTGCACCATAATTAAAAGAAAGAATTTTTTATTTGTTTTTTGCTGAGAAATATAGTGATGTTAATTTACATCAGACATGCAAATAATTAATTTAGTAACTGTGTAACCATAATATTATGTAACTATTCAAAAATAGTTTTCATATAATTTTTTTGACATGGTATATATTTTTATGTCATGACATGATATGTTATATCTTGTCTGATATGATAAAAATTGCAATTTATAAGCAAAATTTCAGTCAGGTAGAAGTCCATTTCATTGTCAGACAATGACTTTTTAATTTAAAATAACTCAGACCGACATCGACCGTCACCAATAAAATTTATATTGGCATGTAGCCAAAAAGTTGCTCTTTCAAGTACACGTTTTCTCTACGACGGACGCGATTTAAAGCGATTTTAAGATAGGGCAAGTTGAATAAAGCCAAGTAAAACATAACTACAACTGCCATGTTGCTTAAAATGCCGTAAAAAGCTTATTTCTGGACGGATTTTCACTGGAAAACTTTGTAATTGACCAGTATCGGAAGGGCAAGGTATTCCCTACTATGCACACGCAATGTGGGCCAAACAAAAATATCCATTGGGAAATCCTTGAATTGGAAGTGAGGCTCTCAAAATCTGCTAGGACCGCGAGATTTAAAAACCCCTCTGAAAGGGGTTCAGATTGGCTGCTGCAGCAGCGAGACTAACATAGGACATCAAAGGGGACCTGCGTGAAATTAAATGACCATTAACTCAACCGTTCTCTGGGCCAACTTTGCCCAAGAACTAATTTTAATGGCCATTAAAAATATAGATGCACGTGTGTGATAACAGAGCTTTCCCCTCCTTCTCTAGTGACTCCATGATTTGGCATGGAATGACCCTATACTGATGTAATCATGGAGGCCATGTGTGATTTTTAGTTCCTTTTAAACAACTTGCTACGACACAGAAATAAAAAACCAAACGAACATACCAGCTCATAGATTTCTTGGCACTGCCAGCTGCTGCAGATGGAGGTGCTTTTCTCTTGCCTAGGAGTGAAGGCCCAGCTGATGTTGATGGCTCATCTGTTCCAACAGCTTTTTGCAAACCTGGAGCAAATACATTGCATCAATTAATCAGCCTATTTTTAATTATAGTGCACATGGAATACACGTACAATAAACTTTAATTCACAATCATTCAATATACAATCAATTATAAATTAATTTTCACCCACCGACATTCAAGGACTCCTGCATGTTTTCCAGCACTTTCTGCTTCTGCTCATGATACTGTGGGTCCTCAAACTTGTGTTTTGGCACCGCACGCAACCTTGCCCATCTGTCTTTTCGTCTCTGTTCCTTTTCTTTTTCTCTCTCGGCTGCTTTCGACACCCACTCTCTCAGTCTGCGAAGTGAATTACACATTGTGGAGCATATTAATGGAATTTCAAGTTGATGTCAGTTGATATTAAATCCTACATCTTATCATTATTATTATGTGACATTCATCAAATATCTCTGGAAGCACAAAAATTGACCTACTTCTTTTCATTATTGACATCTCTCATTCTTCTACCACTGAGATCACGACATGCCTCGCGGTTCGTAGTTTTCTCAATTTGAGCACCAATCGCTCTGAGCATAGATCCAAACCCTGGTAAAAAAAAATCCAATGAACACAATGTTACACGTAAGTTTCAATCAAATATTGAATTGCACTCAACTATTACTTGATTGTTAATGTTGGCACAAACAAAAAACGTTTAAGAACTATTAACATTTTGCCAGACTGAATGTGCACTCTTCACTTTTTCAAGAGATTGCCCACAGGAAGGACCCGAAGGCAAATTCGAACTTTTACAAGACCTTTTCCAAATCATAATAAATATAATTTACTTGGATTTTTTATTTTTACTGACAGCTGTTTTATGTGCGATAAAATTTCAGCTTTAGTTCCCAGATAAAATTACATGTTTAAGGACTATTGACTTGAGACCTGAAGTAAAGCGAGCTGAATAATAATTAAGTCTTCTATCTTACCTCCTTTGCCGCCAACAAGCCGTGGCACAACATGGTACGTCTGGCCACATTCCACTCTGTCTGTGTCCTTTATCAGCTTTCCATTACATGACAAGTACCAATCAGAGGGATCCTGAAATCAAATAAAATGTTCAGTTTTGGATGACAATGTATCTTTATGATACCAACGAATTTTAGACAGCGCTGCGAGGATAATAAATAGATTAATTAAAGAGGTGAGAATATTCTGACAATTAAGACAATGGCTGCTCACAATGTACACGGTATTGTAATGCAGGGTATCTTTCATGTATGTGGAGACCAGCAGGACCACATAAATGATGATAAATCACCTAATTATTTCAATACTTAAGTGAATGATGGCATATTTCTGTCGGATATTCTTTTTTTTAAACATAATTATATAGACCCATTTAATCGCAAACACAGTGTTTTTCAGCAAAACTATAATTTATCAGAAGTAAAAGTGTCCTTTGATGACTTGGCCTCCATAGGTAACAATGATGGAAAATTTTTCTGATGATAAAAAAATTGGAGATTACTGTACATCATATCAAACCATGACAATTCACCACCAAAGGCTGTGGAAACAATGGAAATCTCAACTGTTAGCTGGGCCACTTAATGAAAATTTCATCCCCATAAAATTTGTCATGGAGGTGACATGCCGAAAGCTCACCAATATGATTCCATGCTAGACAGCCACTCCCCGGACCTGTTAAAAGCCATTTTTGATATAATATCTTTAAACATGATTTATTCAGCCTGGCTTGTTGAAATCACCCATCTTCCTAAAGCAAGCCTGTTATCTTCCGGTAGCTAAGCGAAGATGGCGGGCTTGCTTTAGGAAGATGCCAATCACCAAGATGGTCACCATTCCAGAACGGCCGTTTTTTATAGTTGGCCGTCATGGGGAGTGGCCGTTATGACTCTAATCCTATCATCCAACCATTTGATGGGGTGATTTGGCCACTGTCATATGACCATGATGACTATGCCTATAGACAAGATCTCAGTGAAAAGAGATGAAATACCATATGTACGCATATCGCTGCATTGTCTTTTGGTATAGTTTCGTTATCGTTGACTAAGACCAGAGACAATATCCCTACGAAGAGCTTAACTTGTGGACACAGCACAGTATGGGCCGAGTAGTAGATCTATTGGGGGTGATAAATGTACCGAGCTCGGTTGATTAACCACGTTGTTTGCAAACAAAGTAGTGCGATTACTATGCCTAAAATATTTTCCTAAAGAAGTAACTCACGGCTAAAGGGAAGGTAATCAGATTATAACAAATTGTATGGAAGTTTGTAATATTTTAAACACATTCTTCAGGGAAATAGGATCAGAAATTGGAGGTATAGAGGATAACAGTAGAAACACTGAAAAAATAATCGCTGACTATGCTAATCATTCCAGTGTAAAAACAATTCTAAAAAATATAAATCATATTAAGACAAAATTTTGACTTCTGACACTTGACGGAACATGAAGTCCGCAAAGCTATAAAATCCTTATTATGTGCGAAGATAGCAGGAGGTTTCGATATAAAATTCATTAAACAGACTAGTGAGAATCTTATCAAACCAGTAACTTTAATAGCTAACAAATGTATTGAACAACAAATGTTTCTGGATAACATGAAAAAGGCAACATAGCACCCCTACAAAAAGAAGGACAAACTAAATTAAGATAACTATAGATCAGTAAATTTGCTCATATCTCTAGGTAATAGAAAAAATTATATATAACCAGATATATGAATACGTACAACCATTACTACACAAATACTTATCTGGATTTAGAAAGGGTTATGGTTGTCAAGACATTAGTAAGAATGACAGAGGACTGGAGAAATGCATTAGATAATCACCAAAAAAAAGGGATAGTAGCAATTGATCTATTAAAAGCATTTGACTATGTCTCATGGCCTATTAATTACCAAACTTCGTGCATATGGCTTCAGCATGAATGCATGTGAAATGATCAAGTCTTACCTAATAGAAAGATTGCAATGCGTCAAAATAGGTGATACTTTCTCAGAATGGGTAACAAACATTAAGGGTGTCCCACAAGGGTCTATAATATTCAACATCGTTATAAACGATTTCTTGTACTTGAATATAGGATCAAATATCTATAACTATGCTGATGACAAAACACTTTCTTATATTAGCTCTAATTTAAGTAAAGTCACAAAAACCCTTGAAGATGATTGTGTAATTGCCATGTAATGGTTCCAAGCAAACTACATGAAAGCCAATGCAGAGAAATTTCAACTAATGTAGCTCAGCAAACAGGACACAACTAACAACCAAACCTTTGGAATAAACGATAAATGTATAAAGTCATCCTCATCCATAAATATTTTAGGCATAGAGATCGATAGCAAACTAAACTTCAAGATTCACATAGATGTTATCTGTAATGAGACAAGTCAGCAAATCAATGCCTTAAAAAGAAAAAAACACTATTTGGATAAACAATGTAAAAACACTTTATATAATAGTTATATAGGTAACAACTTAAACTATTGTCCTCTAGTCTGGATGTTCACTGGCAAATTAAACATGGACAAACTTGAAAAGATTAACAAAAGAGCGCTACAATTTGTTGAAAATCAAAATATAATGCTGTACGAAGAACTGTGTCGAAGCTGAGAAATTAACAATCACCCAAAGATGCAAAAAATCAGTGGCTATACAAATGTACAAAATAAAGAGTAAAACGGCCCCCACTTACTTACAGGAACTTTTTTCAGATAGGGAAGATCTTTACAATCTGAGGACAAATGACACTTTTCATTTCCCCCCATTTCCAAACAATGACATATGGTAAAAAAAGTTGGAGGTGATATCATATGATTATGGCAATAAATTGTGGATGCATATACCAAGTAACATCAGAAGCGAAGTATCACTCAGTAGCTTCAAATCCGCTGTGACTAACTGGCTGAATTATCAAAGTAATGCGAATATAAATTTTTTATAACTGTAGATGTTACAGATTAATCTTGTCAAAATTTATGCATAGAAATAATTCAGAATAACTTATGCAATATTTATTTCCTATAAGGTGCTGAATCGTACGATGGAGTGCTTTATATGTGTGCTACTATTATTATTATACAGGGATCGAAATAAGGTTCAACAATGGTAACCCGCTTTCCGGTTACTATAAATATTGATGTGGTAACCTACTGCTAACCCACTGTTGTTACCAAATAATTTGAGGCATTTTGTCGCCAACGGCAGTCCGTTCGCGTGAAAAGAAATAATGGTAATCTCCACGTAACCTGAACGATCGTTCTTGACTTATTTCGAGCCCTGGCTATATATATTATATTGTAGAATAGATAGATTAGTTCTATACTTATACTTTCCAAAGTGTATATTATTATTCCTAATAGGTCGTACAGAAGCTTCAGCCATATATTTTGTATTGTACATCGAATGTGACTTAAAATACTTTTAAACTAAAACTTTACTACTAGTACTAAACTGCTGCAACATTTCTCAACAGTTTATCAACACATACACAGCTGGACACTAGAATTCCCTCACCTCGACTAGGTACTTTTTTTCGTGAATGTCAAAAAGCGTGTCAACGACCTTGCAACGGTTTTCCAACTATCTTTTGTACCACAGTATAGGACCAGTGTTGACTTTATTATGAAATTTTGGCCAAGAATGGCAAGATGGATTTTATTTTGACGAGGTCAGACTATGAAAAAACCCAGTTTTTCTTGCATAATAGAAAAGTTGTGGTTAGTGGATGCATTTTTTGTTTGAGTTGTTTAAAGTTCATTTCGATTGATCTATAGGCATTGTGTTCTGCAATATCGCTCAATGTACCGACGTCGGTTAATCAAAAGAGAGTGGACCGGGACTGGTTTTGTTGCTTACCCACACATCCGACGTTCGTTCAAGACAGTGTCCAATACTTTCTCCATCTTCTACGCCATCAATATATGTCCTTGTCGATGAAAAACACACAAATATCCCCTTCATTCTGGTAAATTATTCTACTACGTCTCAACTGAGAGGTTCCAAGACCAGTGATGCAGCCCAATAATGTTTAAAAGCGACACCTGCAGGATTTGCCCAGCGGCCCCCTAGCGGTTCACAAGAGAATGATTTTGCAGGCTGCATGAGTCGTCTGCATCATTTCTATGGTCTGCATTAGATCATGCTTGGATGGGACCTGCCTAAGCGTGAACGCGATTACTGCGTCAGCTAGTCGCAGCGGGCCAGCGAATAGATCATGCAGGACTACCAATTTCATCAATTGCATCACAAAAATTATTTTTGAAAATAATGACATCACTGTTTTTGGAAAAAGTGCAGTATAGCGGACCCAGATTTATGACCATATTTAACAAGCCTTCATTGCCAGGCCTATGACGTAAATACTTGAAATGTAATTATGACGTCACAAAAATTAATGTAGTTATGACGGCGGTTTCATCTTCACGGTAAAGACAGTGTTTATTTTTGCTTAAAAACTTGTGAAATATTTGATAAAAATTTAATTTTTAATGGCCACCAAATATGGGCATAAATTTGGGTCCGCTATACTGCACTAAACCCGTTTTATATATTGGTCATGTACACTGGGCAACGAGATTCGCCACCCCTAAAAAATGATTATGCACATTGCAAGGTCTTGATTTGTTACAAAACTAATCGTTTTGATCATTGATAGCGTTCTAACGCTGCGGAAGCCTCTAAAAGGTAATTCACTGTCGCCGAATGTAATTATTGGTCAAATCTAAGAAAATACCAATGATTTGTGACAATTTATTTACAAGGATTCTATGCTGAAAAAGTTACTACACAGAGGTTAATACACTGAGAAATAATAAATATTTAATGACAGCAAAAGTTAATATATTGGTAATGTTATGTTGGCTGGTTCAATATGTTGAGCTTCCATGTTGCAAGATTAAAGTGAAGTACGTGGTCCACTACCCAAGCCAAGAACTGTCTTGTAAGATCCCATTCCGTACTTGCCAACTGCAAAGAAACAAAGGTATTTTGAAATAAACATATTGATCACAGCTTGGAATTATGCCATAGTTTAAATGTATTAACTGACAGCTGCTAGGCTTCGGTCTCTCTTGATGCCAATAAATCTGACCAGATCTAGCGCGTTCATTCAAGGACGTTCTCAATAGACCCGATGAGGACCTGGTCAAGCTTGAGCCTGTCTGTTTGTTGGGAGAGCCTGATGTGGGTTTTGCATTGTCTGTGAACAAGACAAAAACAGACAATTAAGAATAAACTTTTTTTTTCCTGTTATAAATAAATAAATAAACTATAGTAGGGCCTAATAACTCACCAAAACCTTTTTAACAGTTGATCTAGGCCTAACAACTTTACATTTCATTGCAAGAGGTTTTCTTACTATTTTTTCTTCTTATAAGTCATAAATCTGATATTTCACATTTTAAAACCGCTTAAAAGAAAATGGTTTCGAGACTGACCGATCTGACTGGTCGCCCTGACCTTCATGATTGACCAGTGGTCAGTGTTGGGCTGGGGGATCATCACGGGGTCACTGGACGACCATCTCGTCATGCTGAAAAGAGAAAAAAAAAATCAACATTCCCTTGAACTCTCACAACTTAGATATCATTGTGATAGCATGACCTGCCAGGGCCTTTTCATTTTACAATGTAAAAGATTGTTATATTATAATTTTTCTATAAAAGAAATCTGATTTTACCATGATTAAATTTATAAAAAATTAGTTAAATGATCTGCAATTCAATTACTAGACATTCCAATGATCGAGTCAATTAAAAATATATGTCTTTCTACATTTTAATTTAAAATTTCATACAGTCATACTTAATAATAATAATTTATTATACCATGAGACTATTGGACTCATATAGGCCTATCCATGTTTGTCACACATGGCTTGATCGAAGTTTGTTGGACCAGTATCATGTACAATATTCTCATAATTATTTCATTGAGAAGTATTGATTTCGTAACATTTCTGCCAAGGTCTCAGCTTTACTTATGGAATACTTCATCATTGATTAGAGCAAGACCATGCACTAACCTAGCATGGCAATTATTGTGGAGCTACTTTCACAATAAGCAAGAAATGTTAAATGAAATAAAGTGAAATCAACTTAATATTTTCTGATCTCTGACTATAGACGGCACCTTACCACTTATCATGATATATAATTGAATATTAAACCTTTAACTGCTGTGATTTAAAAGCATTTCGACATTATAAATATTTTATATAGAATTCTGTAATCCTTGATTTATTTATAATAATTAGCCAGAACCGACCTACACTGCATTAGACAGGGGACTTGTAGCTATATATAATAATATAACAGGCCTATACCTTCAAAAAGAAAGCCAGCTCCACACCCGCGCAGCAGTATTTCTTAGTTTTGCAAAGTCTTATCAAATCAACAACAACAAATACCTACTAAAATTAATTTTCAGAAAAGAAAAATGCAACTTACTTAGATCGTGGTTGCTGTTGACCGTTCTGAGCTGGCATGGTTATTGATATGGATATGTTCTGTTATGATCACCTTATGTGCAGTAGGCCTATACTTATAGCAGATCGAACGAAAGTATTTAATGGCGGGACAGCAGCCTGGGTGACGCTAACAGCTGCTTGGCAACTGCACTTGACTGCTGGCTGGTTTGACGGTCACACTGATCTAAATGAACATAATATATAGCCTATTAAATTTCTTATGAAACCAGTCATGGAGGCATTTCTACTGTTGTTACATACCTCCCCCCCCCCCTTTAAAAATTGAATTACATTTTTTAAAAAGCTGGATCCTCCCCTTGTATTTGAGAAATCTTCTTTTAATCTGATCATAATCACCTGCCTTGCCAGCCCAGCCAACATTTATAATGCAACTCATTAAACATTGCCCCATGTCGCAACATAGTTGTGATAAACAAAAAGAAGATGCGACAAACAAATTCAGTAGGCCAATTAATGAACATATCCTCCTCTGCATGCTTAAGTAAAACCATATAGATATATCTATATATCGCAGCCCTTGTATTTATCAACATTTTTTGCTCCATGCATGCATGTAGTCACTAGTGACTCCATGATGCACGTAAAGAATTAGGCCTATACTAAACAATACACTGTATATCAATTCATGTTATAGGCTAATTATATAATATACACTAATTACATCTACAGATAGGCCTATCATGCGGAAGTTAATACAGAAACTGTCCATAAGGGCGACGCTACCAGTCAACAATGAAACATCGTCGCGTTATTGAGTTGAATGGCGCACGCAAAAAGGTAGGCCTTGTATATAACAAAGTCGTTTTTCTGATAGAACTCTTATTCTAAAAGCTTTTTTTGCTCATATTTATCAGCAAGGGCCTTTTTAACCTTGTCCCTAATATCTTAAGGTACCTGTGAAAACTAACCTATATCTTCCAAATTTACACCGAATATGGAAGCTAGGACCTTTTTAAGAACCTTGTCCTTAAAGTCCCCTGGAGGTGTGAAAACTTACATATCTTCCCAAAGGAAATATGCCCTAATATGCATGGCCAGTCAGGCAGTCACTCTTTGTTGGAGCACACGCCCAAATTATAATAACCTCAGGTTACCATGGTACATGGCCCAAAGAGGTCTCCGACTCAAACGGGCACTGACGTCACAAATTGCATGGCCGATGGATACTTTAATAGAAGTTGGGAGATAGTGATTTATTAGGCCGTATAGTTGGAGTATCCAACCTCAGATTTAAGGTTGGAC
This sequence comes from Alitta virens, assembly GCA_932294295.1. NCBI lineage: Eukaryota > Metazoa > Annelida > Polychaeta > Phyllodocida > Nereididae > Alitta > Alitta virens. Next base: position 9,750,289 of record OW028574.1, read on the forward strand.
AGATTCCCCAGTCTAAACTTGTGGGAACTCTGTACGTTATGCCCCTAGTTTAGGTCTGTTTGTTTTTCTCTAAAATTTTACTACATTGTAGATAATTTTGAAAAAAATTATAGAATCAGCATTTTCATACCTGTGTTCAAAATTTAGTGATTGTTGTTCTCATTTTCCCACCGCCATTTTGTTTTGACACACTGCGTTGTGGGTCAATATTATAATTAATTTTTTTTTGAAACCTATCGTTGAACATCCATCGCCAAAAAAAAAAAGGTTTACCAGTGATCATATAGTGTACGTTATAATGATTGAAAGGCCTGACTATGACATCACCATTGTGACTTCATTATTGTGATATCAATAATGACAATGGTGATCACAAGCCAATTGTGATGCCAGAATGCCTTTTCACAGTAAAATAAAAATGGTGGCATCAAGATGAGAGTTTTTTTCTGGTAAAACTAGCTTTATATATAGTAGAGCAGCTGAGGCCCAAAAAGTGCAATATTTAAGGAAAAAGTGATCACTGAAATCGAACACGAAGTCTCATATACCAAAACGTTCCCATGAATGTAATCTGTCTGAAACTGGACATAAAAATGTTGTAAACTTTGTGCGAACTCAATGGCAGATGTTTCCATAGCAACCGTTTTGTAAAAATCGACCAGTTATATTTAATGCTTATGGGACGATACTATGACCATGACTATGTTGAGAAACAGTTTAACCATACAACATGACAGTACTATTATTGGGTGTCCTGATGGCCAAATTATTAGCGCAAGAGACGAGAACATTGTCAAGTCACTCTAAACACCTTCATCTCACGAAAATGCGGCGTCCTGTTATATAACCCGATGGTTATTATTGATAGATCGAGTGCCAAAGACAGTGAACGGTAATTTATGCCTGTGCTGGGACCCCATTTATTTGTAATTTTCATTAATAATAGTAGATTCTATGTTGGATTAGGACGGCAATTATTTTTGCTGATGATAGGCCTACTTTTATTTATTGTAATGCTAATATTTAATAAATGAGGCCAATGACAAATTGCAATTGTATAAATGAAGTTGTACCACTCACCAGTGCAAATTAGCATTATGTACGCCGTTGTACAAATCCTCATGTACAACAGTTAGCCTGATGCAGCGTCTCCGGCGTCACGCTGGAAATCATGCACTGACTTACTCTTACGTTTTATTTTTATCTTCGTCTGTTTTTATCCAATTTTAAAAATTCAAACATTTTTCGGAAGCTCAGATCTTCACTTATCTAAACAAGTAGCTGATTTTAATTAATTAGATGAATTGTAGACGGAGCAATTAATATTTTTCCATTAATCGTAATCAATGAAAAATGGAAAATAATATATGAATATGAATATGTTATTACATGTTTTGTGTACTTATTATTTTATGTACTCATTACTTCATGTACTCATTACTGAAGGGGCCAGATGAAAATAACAATAATAATTGGGACGCAAGAAATCTTGTCCTGGTAATTTTTGTTTTTGTAGATTTTTTTTCATTTTAAATTTTTTAGATAGACCCCCACAACTCATATAACATACACCAGTTAAAAAACCTTGTCCTTAAGGTCCCTGTGAAAACTAACCTATCTTCCCATTTACAGGAAATATGCCTTAATTTTATGAAATGGACTTTCATTTATTAATTTTTGCTATTTTTACATTTTATTGTATACATTATATTAATAATCCAAATTACTATAAATAAAATCATTCATGTATACATACATCTTATGAAAGTGGCAAAAGAAAATGTGAAAGGTAGAAATCTACTTGTATGGCTATGTGTCCTACATTTCCTGACGCCTGTCAAAACAATATACACAAGTGCAATTAAGTACATTTGTAGCAGATTTGAAAATTTAGGTGATGAAACATCGGTAAGCAGACAGGATGAGTGGCAGGTGGAGGCCACGCCCCCTTCCCTCCTACGACGACGGGCAGTGGAGCTGGGGCCAGCGCGGGGGCAGCCGACATTTGCTCCTCACAGAATACACTTCCACTCTCATGGCTGAGTTACATCGGTGAAATGCCTCGCCTCAGAAATGAACTTCACATCCACAACGTTGGCGTAGCCTTCTCTTACGCCGAAGTTTTCCATACAACGCAGGTAAGTCGATTCAATCATGCGTAACAGACGACGTCTCACGTGCTCTTGGACGTACATACGAGCGTCACAACGTCAAATCTCACGCTGTAGTGAGAATAGGTCGAGATTGAGAGCTCATGCCAGGGCTGGAGAGGGCCAGTGTTTATTTCCCGATCCTGCATGGTCAGCTGTGTTGACTGTTTAGTACAGGTGTTTTATATGGGCAAATGCAGCACAAATCTCAGCTGCTAACTGCAGACAAAGGCTAGGCCTCCTCAGGCATCCGTCTGTAAACAATAGCAATCGATAAAAGGGGGTGTACTTAATGAGGGCTCGGCGGGCTGACTGAGACTGGCACTGCCTTGGTGGCCTGGGCTGGGTGGAGTTCACTGACAGATTGGTTCGCTCGGAATGCTCGTGTTTGGCCTCTTCACAATCGATGTTTACAAACTGTTGAAGAAATTGACAGAAAATAATTCCAGGTCTGCATGAGTCTACCTTCTGATTTAATTGCATTGGTATTTATACTTATATATATATATATATATATATATATATATATTTATTTATATATTTATTTCATACACATTTGGTATACATATTAATCAAGATTATCAAAGAAGTTTAAAGTGATATAGAGAGTGTCCAAATGCTACATTGAATTTATTACAAATAAATGTCAAAAAGTGATAGTCTATGAAGTGCACAGGAAAGTTATGAAGTCCTTCTTTTCTTCATCATGCCATTGTGTGATGTTGCTCCTTATTAATTCCTGAATAGTTCTCACAGTTATCATGTCACAGGGAGTGCATGAATGAATAAGTTCCCTCGCATTCCTGTTTGTCAATATTTCTTCTGTGTTTTTTTGTGTCATTTCACTTATTTGCTTCATGTTCTTGCCAATAATAGCCTGGCAGTTGTGTATTCCATACCTTGCCAGATATCTCACAAATGCATTAATAGAGTGGAATTTGTAATCTTTGCAAACCTTGCGTAAACCTGTGAGATGGAGTGGATATCAAGGATAACGATTTGTCATCAATTAAATGGTGTAAAATCAAAATTAACCAGAAGTGATGGGGACATCCTATTTGGCCAGCTAGGTCCGGCTACATGTATACTGTATGTACTTCTCTGTGTATAGCCGTTGATAATGTACACTGTACAGAGTTGGTACTAAAAATTGTGATTGAATAGATTATAGACACATTTACTGCCATCATATATCTTCAGGTTATTGTTGATGAAGGAATGCAGCTGTGGTATGCATGTATAACGACAGAAAAGACTCTTCCCAAAGGTGCCCTGGGGCAGTGGTCCACTGCTACTTAGTCTAATTATCATATGAGTTAGGGCAGTGCTTAGTGCATGGCCATTGGCCACCAGGATACCTCCCTCCTGCCAGCAGTGCCAGGGCATCTAGCAAGTGCACTGCTCCTGCAGCAGCTGCAGTGAATGGGATCCATGGTTTCACCTGCAGCTGCAGTTGCTCTGTTGCCATGACCACACGCATCCCTCATACATCACCTTGGATTCACCTGTGCAAAAGGGCCAACCCCCCCCCCCCTTCCCCCCTTCCCCCCCTTCCCCCCCCCTTGCCTCTGCACAAGAAGTTATGAGCAAAACGGTTAGCACTTGCCTTTGTCTAGGCACCAACAATGCCCACCATAGACCTTGTGTTAAGTACCAAAAAAGCTGCTTTGATGATATTTCAAAGAGTCATTATAGCACGGGCCAACTGTTGGAATTAAACGAGGTCCAAATATATATGGGTGATGATATATAGACACTTCGAAGCTCAGGCAAAGAATGAGCCATTGTAAAATTTCAGCACCTGATACGCCTGAAGAGATTTTTTACCATCAATCATAATTTTTTTATGTTAAAATAGATACGGAAGTTTATGTCCCTTTGTTTACGATATTTGCATGACCTTGAAACCATTCATGGTGTCCATATCATTTTCTTTCTGTAGCTGAAGAAAGTTTTTAAGTTGAAAATATGTCATTCTAGTCACAGCATAAGCATTATGTCATGGGCATATTTGGACCTGCACTGCAAACACTGTTGGGGTCTTGGTGGATCCGCCCTTGGTCCTCTAAATGCATTGAGGCAGACGCCATTATTTTTAGCTGGTTGTAACCTGTCAGAGAGAGATAATGGTTCCCGGTGACTTTGAAGTGGTTTGTGGTTAGCAATGGGAGGGTGGGCTCCGTGCCACTGTGCATCTAATCACCAGTGTGCAAGCAAGGGCGTATTCTTCGAAAAAAAAATAAATAAATAGGGATTGCTGCTTATGTTGTACTCAATATATGTTCCCTAATGCGATGCCAGGGTATGAACAGGTATACACAACTAGGCTTGATATCACCCATCAAATGTCACGATGGGTCATACTGAAAATAGTGACTCCAGGCGGCTCCTATGGGCCTATCAAAGACTGATGTGCTACTCTGTCTGTATCACCTCGTTAACCTGATGAGTGAAGGGTGACCTCTGTGCCTTGCACCTAGACCCAAGACAACCTCTGCTTTGGGTTGAACCACTTGATGCTTGGCAGAGTGACAGAAGAGCTCCCAAAACCTGTCAGAGGTCTCTCACCTCGCCTTTCACTCCCATTTCAATGGCTCTTGACTTTTTTGTCGTGCTATAACATCACTCTAACCACAAGTTCCCCCTGTACTTTGCTCGGTACATACTTTGATTGAAAGCGATTTAAATATGGGAGACAGAATTCTTGTGCAAAAATTGCATTTATTTCATACGAATAAAGACAATGATTGCTGTGCTGTTCTTATAAATTCTACTTATAGCCACATAAACTGATGGGCAGCAGTGAATACCTATCGGTATTTTGTCATGACATAAACACTTATCCTGACCTCAGAACAAGATTACTCCTGACCGCGTTTAGTGTTAGATTGCTCGAAATAATCCCTGAGTTATGTCTGTGTTTCAATTCACTGCTCTCATGTCTCTGTGCTGCTTGCCTGAAACTTAGCCAGCTTCTATGACCAGCTGCCAGAGGCAGACATAATGATGAAATGATAATTCTTTGAGTTCACACAATGTTACACATTCTTTCCATGTGTGTGGTCTTTTACTTGCTTCAGCTGTCCAGCTGGGATGTAGCTCATGAAAAATGCCTGGGTCGTGTATCGAACCCAGGACGTTTCAGTTGAGCTGGCCAATGTGGAATTGGTGGATGCCTTAACCTAGGAATACTAAATATTCCTAGCCTTAACCATTTGGCTATTCAGTTATTTATTCACATCGAAGTTCCAACTACCCCAATTAGGATGATTGGCATGTCTGGTATGGAAAACATTTACTAGACACCATTCCTCATTGTAATGTGTCTTACAAAGCGCACTGAGCTGTTGGCCTGTCTGTCTGCCTGCCTGCCTGTCTGCCTGCCTGTCTGCCTGCCTGTCTGCCTGCCTGTCTGGTCACTCTTTCAGATTCCTTGTAAGAAATAGATGCCTGTCTGTTCCATGACAGCAAATGTGGAGGGGAAATTGCTCAGCTATCTGACCCAGACAAGATAATGAGGCCAAGACATGACACAGGGCATTGGGCAAATACCCCCACGGGCAAGCAATCAATTCGGTAGGGCAGCAAGGGAGATGTCAGATTTCTGGAGATGTCAGTCATCTTGAGGAAATGGTAGACTAAGCCATTCTTCTGAATGTCATAATAAGTGGGAATTCAGGACGGGTAAATGGGATATGACCATGCATATAATATCCAGAATGGAAAGATTGCTGGCAGGTCTGACATTGATAATGTAAGGAATCTTTCCATGTGCTGCATTAGTGAAATTACATAATAATCATAGTTATTTTGATGAGAAACCCTTAAATAAACCAGCCTATGAATAAAGCTGATATTTGATTATAAGCCGATTTTTCAAGAAGACACATGTTGGCCTATACGGTTGTAAAACTCTGCAAACAGATGACTTGAATAGTCTAGTAAATTTGATGTTGCATCGATTAGGATTAACATTTCCTACATAGAGGATAAGAATTATTTGGGCTATTTTCACGAAATCAAAGACTGGGTTTATGTCACAGACTCTGAGATGTCTGGACGATTTCAAGATCCATTTCATAGATAGGTCCATTGTTGTGGTCAAGCGAGAATAGTGTCTGCTACGAAGCCCTTTGACTGAAGCAATTGCGATTTTAGATTGAAGTAGCTGAAGAGAGATCAGTTCAGGTGCCAGAGGGCAGTTAGATTAAGTGCAGGTCGCACCCCTCTACTAGAGATGCTGCTAAGGGCAAGATGCAATAGCAGTAGCAGCAACAGCAGCAACAGCAGCAGCAACAGCAGCAAGTTGCCAGCAACAGCAGCAAGATAGGTCAGGGAGGTGTGATGGGTATAGCACCATGCTGGCAAAAGGGACATGGAACATCAAGCAAACTGGACTAGGCCTGACTCAGTGTCAATGTTGATCTCGATTTAACTTCAATATCAGTCTTATTGTGTAAAGCATCACAGAGAGAGCATGTTTCAGTCTCCCTTTATGTACACAAGGGGAAAAGAGATTAGTGTAAGGCCAACCCAATGATATACTGCCAGTTAGCCCAATGCTAGGGGCACAAGCCCGTCTCAAGCGATCAGGCTGCAGGTATGGGTTTCATTAAGAAAAACAGACCCAGAGAGGGTTCCACTAGCAACTAGGGGCCTAGAATACGACTCCTCACCCACCAGCAGTTGCCATAGTTTGGAGTCACATTGCAAAGAACAGAAAATAGTCTCAGGCCAGCAAGAATTCTATGTGGTTCTCATTTCATAAGTACACCATTTCCTTCTGACGTTTTGTTGTTTCAAGGAAAGAAAGACAGGAAGCGCTAATGGAGGGCTGCCTTAAGCATGCGTGGGCTGAAAAACATACATTCAAATGTATTTGATGTGTATTATTCATCTGCCAAACGTTAAATGCCACAATAAAGATTTTTGTTTGCCTGGGGGTAAAAAAGTAAACTCGCTTCCATTTCTAAACTTCATTGCTTTCTCAGTTAATCAAGCAACCACATCAGGCTGGTCATTTCCACACATGCAGGAGATAAACCAGACAGTTGGAAGGACTTGGAGGAATTTTAACTTGTGCTTTGCCCTCCTGATGTGGGCTTACTGCCAGACCATTCTATTTTAGTACCGATAAAATGAACTTTAGTCTCTCACCACTATTTCCACGTATGTCACAGGTATGTGGCATTTGTGTGGCAGCCAGTGTTCGCGAAATAAAAAGATATATTTTGGGAAAGCCATGCTTGTCTTCTTGGTTATTCAACTGGGATTCATGGCAGTCAGAACCTCTCGTTTCACCTTATAGATAACTTATGTGATGTTTTGAATATTATACATTGGAAAAGAGGACATTAATCAGAATCAACTTTTAAAGAATTAGTAGGTCTCTTCCAAATATTGTAGAGTAAATGTAATTGTTGAGAGCTGTTTGCATTAAAATGTTATTTTATTTCTTTCAGTGGAACTGGCCAGTATGGGCCTTCCCTGTCTACCGAGTGGCAGTGGCAGTCTACATTGTTGCCTGGAACATTGTTGGATTCGTGGACTCGGCTGCACATGCCATCGACCAGGGACATCCTGTGATATGCTACATCACAATATGGAGCTTTCTGCTTTTAGGCATTTACTTGACAATAGCAGCAATCATAAGTGTCGTTCATGCCATCATGGCGCATGGCAGCCTGTCCATCACGACTTCCCAAAACATGAGCGATGTCGAAATCAAGTATCCGTCGTCGGTTTCCACCACACCAGAGGATGCGTCTTTACAAAGTGACACAGCCAATGTGACAACAACAACTGCAGAGGTATCCACTGATCCCACATTATCATCCATTACAAGTGTCACCACAACCCAGTCCATCCAACCCACTAATGGCAGGCACCGCTTACCGTGTCATCTCCGCTTACTCTGGGTGCTTTTTAACATGGCGGTTGGGGCCGCCCCTATTGTGACGGTCATATACTTCTCGGTCCTTTATCCGATGATACTCAATGCGTACCCAGACTATTCAGCCAATGTGTTTGATATTCATGTCCACGGAGTCAACTTTTTGGTTGTTCTGCTGGAGTTCGCTCTTAGTGCTATTCCCATCAGACTCTTTCATGCATTATATACTGCGATATATGGCATTATTTACATCTTGTTCAGTTTAATATATTGGTCTTTAGATAAGGAGAACAATGTACTTTATCCTTATGTTTTGGACTGGAACCATCCTGGCATCACAGTGGGTGTGATATGTGTCCTGATGTTTTTGGTGCTGCCTCTGATACAATTGGCTTGGTTTGGCCTATACACGTTGAGACTGCATGTATATAAGAGAGTGTATGGCTACGAGTATATGATTCTGTGATTGTAACTATGGAGACAAGGAAACATTCCAAATTCCTACCTCACTCTAGTTCATGTGAACGAAACATTTCTGTTGTTTAGGTTAATTTGAACACAAGATCATGGCTTTGTGATTTTGTCAGATCTCGATGAGAGCTTTTAAGAGATGAAATTGTGATTGTGTTTACGTTATACATGTACAGTGTATTGCAAATTTTATGTTCAGTGTGTTATGAATGTTTGGTTATATAATTTATTTATTTATCAGAGTTGTACATAAACAAAGCATTATATGAAAAACCCAGTGCCGTTATTATCTTCTGTTTTCACACTCATGTCCTCTTCTGTTTTGTCCTCTGTTTTTGTGCCATTTTACCAGATCAAAAAAGATGGCTGGGCGAGGTGCAATGGAAAATTTCCAATGACAACAGATCGATTTGGAAAGGAGAGGGGATAAAATGGACATAATTAGATGGATAATGCATCTATTGGGCAGTGAGAGTCTGCAATCATTGCCTGAGCAGCTACTGAGATTCTGAGTGTGTCCAGTATGGCTAGTTATCCAATGCCAGTTATTTGCTGCCTGCCAGAGGAAAATGTGGAGGGGTCCACCAGGCGATGTCAGCTTCTGAGACTGAAACTCATGGATCTCAATAAACTGGTCCAAATGTACTTATACCTGCTAATACTGCCTTTACCCAACAGCCCACAATAAGGAGGCCATGCAGCATTGCAGCACTGAAGTTTGTTGTCTTTTCCACTAGAACGCTATAGCTATTGCTACGAAGGTGACACCTGGTGGACTGGAATAATCTATCGAGAACGTATTGAATAATATAGGAACATTACCAAAGGTGCTAACACAAGAAAATGGTCTTCAATCTGCAGTCCATGAATTTCATCTGTTAGAACATCTAATCTACATACCATGTCAAGAAATGTTTCAATCTACAGCGTGTCTTATTTCTTCTCCTATACCTCATAATGATGTATGTAATCCATACTCCCACCTATCTCATCCAATCATCGGTCCCAGTGGCATGCGAGGGTGATCTCATCCGTGAGAATATCAAGGTACTCCCAACTTAAAAAAAAAAAAAAAATGCTCTTCCATCTACAGCATGTGAATTTCATCTACGAGAACATTTAATCAAATTCTCCTCCATAGCATGCATCTACAGCTGGCAGGGTTCGAAACATTTTTCCTACACCATTTTACCAACCTTCTTGAAATTTTACCAGCCCTATGTCGATCTCCATCAATTCAGCATGATGACACCGAAAGGTGAAGATTAATGATAAATCAGTTTCTACAATATTGAGGAATTCTGCAATTATCAGTGTGGTGTGGTGTGTTGTGTCTCAAATCCCTGGGGAGTATACAGCCCGTTGCACAGAATTACCTGCAGGAGCTAAGCATTTACAATTGCCATCACTTCCTATAGCCAAGTACCCATTTAACCTGCGTGGAGTGGAGCAAGGAGTTGCAGAGGATCTGTTCAGTTCCTCTATGCCATGGTGGGGGTTCGTATTCGTACAATTGATTTCTGGATTTTCAATAGCTATATAAGTGTATATTTGCAGCCATTTCCCAAATTTCAGTGCAATAAACTAAATAAGTATTTATAAATAAAAATATAATAAAGAATACGTAATGTTTATTGTGGTAATAATTTCTTCGCCTTGTAGATAATACCTAAGCCTTTTAAAATTTTACTTTTGATCATTTGTATATGTCTAAACCAAGTTAATTTTTTATTCAAGTTAACTCCAAGAAATTTGATTATTTTACTTCAGTACTTCCAAGTCTTTATTATTCATTCTTATATTTAATTGGTATTGTTGAGACCTTCTTTGAACATTAAACACCATATAACTAGTATATAACTAGTCTTATCAATATATTAATTGAAAGTTTATTTGCATTTTACCAAAGTTATACCTTACTTTATTCATCATTAATCAGATTTAGCACAGGAATATTCGGACCTTTGAAAAAATAAGCTTGTATCGTCAGCAAATAATATTGGTAAAAACTTGGATGAAACATTACTCAGGTCATTAATGTATAACAGGAAAAGGAGGGGCCCCAAGATTGACCCATGGGGCACCCCACAAGTAATTACAGGAAGCATGGTAGACTCCGTTCCATTAATGGCATTATAAGAGACATATTGCATTCTATTGGTCAGATAATTTCTAATTAATTGTGAAGCACTGCCACGAATTCCATATCTATTGAGTTTGTTAAGAAGTATTGTATAATATATAGTATCAAGGCCTTTCTCATGTCTAGGAACACACCAAGCATACATGATCAAGTAATACTGAGAGAGCCATTGATGTGTTATGCTTTGCATGAAAACCAAATGGGAATTTATATAATAATAATAATAAAAATAAACTTTTGTATAGCGGCGGTTCCAACGGATTGCTCACCAGCGCTTTGCAATTGATTAGCCATAGATGTTTTGTCTTTGACTTTGTTAGGAAGTGTGTTCCAGAGACAAGGTACAGATCTGTAGAAGGCCCGATCCACCAAATTGGTTTTGCCACATAAATTTGGGATCTGGAGGAGGGTTTTCCTGGTATTCCTCTGATTTAGATTCAATACATCTTTTATGTATTGAGGAGCTTGGTGATTCAATGCTATCCATGTTGTTGTCAGAATTTTGAAATCAATTCTTTCCACTACTGGAAGCCAATGTAGTTCTTGCCTATATATGGAGTAATATGTTCATGCCTGCTGACTGTCTCAATAAGTCGTGTGGCAGAGTTCTGGGAAATTTGCAGTTTATTAATTTAATTTTTCGGAGTGTGAAGTGTGAAGTGACGAGTGAATTCACGAGGGTTTTTGTGTCGTCTTTATTTAGACTATTTCTAATCTGGGATATATGCCTAATGTGCCTTTCCAACTTGTTTTTCCATGGACATGTTTTTATCAAATATGACGCCTAGATTTCTAACATCATTAACTGCCTGTATTGAAACATTCCCCACTTTTAAGGAGTTGAACTGCAGGTCTCTCAGTTTATTTGGGGTTCCAATTAACAAGAATTCAGTACCGTCATTACATAGTTTATTTTTGCTAAGGAATTTCCTAATTTCTTCTATGCATTTTTCAATATTTGATTTTGCATCTAACTGATCTTGTATAAATTTGGGTTTGAAGGCTAGTATCCACAGCTCATCATCAGCATATTTTTCGTCTTGTATATGGTTATCAACTGCGATTTCACTGGAGGAGTTATATAGGAATTATAAGAATGGACCCTAATTTGGAGCCTTGAGGGACTCCACAGTTTAATTAGGTGTTTTAAGATAGGATTTAAACCAGCTGAGTGCTGTGCCTGTGATACCATATCTTTTATGCAAGCGATCAGTTAGTATTTCATGATAGATTGTATCAACAGCTGCGGATAGATCGAGTAGAACTTAACTACTTCTCCATTGCTGATGCTGCTCAAGATGTCGTTATGGATCTTCATGAGCAGTGTTTCAGTACTGTGATGTTATTTGTAGGCTGATTGCTTGTTATCATTCAACTGATTGATATGAAGGTGCTCCAGATATTTTTTAATGACTGCACTCTCTATAATTTTACTCAAGAAGGATAGGTTGGATACTGGTCTATAGTCCTGTTTTATTAATTCTAGACCTAATTTTTTAAGTAATGGTTTAACTATGGCTTGTTTTAGTTCAGTAGGCATTAATCCTGTGTGTAGGGATGTCTTAACAATTTTGGTGATGATAGGTAGAATTTCATCTATGCATTCCTTGACTAGCCATATAGGGATTGGGTCTAGTTTATAGTTGGCATGTCATTTATGAGTTTTCGTACTTCTTTTTCGGTGAGACTTTAATTATCGATTTTGTCCTTGAAGTATGTGTTAAAATTGGTGAGAGTGGCAATTCTGGTTTCCTGTTTAGACTGGCATTTTTTTTTTATTGATCACTTTTTACATTGCTTTTGAGTTGCCTTTGTGTTTCTGTATTTTATATGAGAGATCTTAAGTTTTCATTTTGCTTAGAAGGTTGTTGAGTTCATTTCTCTTTTGTCTGAAGTTATCATAGTCAAACATTAGTTTAGTTCTTTTCCATCTTTTTTCTGATTTTCTTTTCTCAATTTTGAACTTTTTCATGTCTTGGTTTACCCACGGAGTTGGTTTTCATAACAAAACTTTTCGTCCTACTTCAGGTGCATGCTCATCCAGAAGGTCTTTAATTGAATTATATTGGCTAATTAACTCGGTCAATGAGTCTTGACACATCTGACTGGATTTTGCTTTGAAGAGGCTTTTTAGTTTTATCAGATTTGAATTTGTCTGTGTCGATCAATTTTGTATTCCTATATTTAAATATTTGCACGTGCGGAGCCGCTTTTTTTATTGTAATTTGAAAAGGATACAGTTATGGTCAGAATTCAGGTCACTTATCTGATAAGATATAAGGTCTAAGGTGTTCACATCCTTATGAGTGGGCCCTGTCACGTCTTACATTGTAGATCAGCTGAAACATTATCTAGTATGTCGTGAAATTGCCTTGTTTTTGTATTATGCGGCTTGTTCATGTGAAAGTTGTAATCACCACCAACAAATAAGACCTCATTCTGGTGATTGTGTTGGTTAACTAGGAGGTTAGTGAACTCCTCATAAAATTCTGACATTCTATAGGGCTTAAGGGGGGTTCTCACATAGCTGGTTTTCCCGGTAAAGCCGTATTGCTCTTGTAGAATTATGCAATACCCCATTTTGACGACTTCACCACGGTTGTTGGAAGCAAAAAGGGGCGGTGCTCAAGGCTACGGGTGAGTTGGCGGCAGCGAGGTGTGAATCACGGACACCCGGCGGATCACACGTAGGATACGTACCAAACCCGACAAATGATGTCCGGTCTGATGCCAGGTGAGCCACGGGTAAATCACGTTTATGACGGGAGACTCCACGGCACCTACGTATGACCCGCAGGCTTGTACGTGTGAGGGGCAAATCAAGCACGTGTCAGTCGTGAGGGTTACAAGGAACGACCCGGCTAGTTAACTACGTGAACTACGTGTACTACGTTTGAAGGCTGGCTGTCACGGTGGAGGGGGCAGATGTGAATATATAAGTGGCTGCTTGTCTGTAGCCTTCATTCTGCTCCTCGTTACCACAGAGGAAGGACCATGGCACATGCAGTAGACCAACCAACAGCCATTGTAAAATTGGCCCAGGCCAGCTTGGAATCAAATCTGCAACTAGCAACTCTTGCACAGGCTATTATGCAAGATGAAGAACAGTCCAGAAGAGCTGGACAAGCCGTCATCAAGAGAAGGAGAAGGAAGAGATTTGGGTGAGGCCATGGCTCTTGCGAAGACCTCAGATGGGCCAATACGAACGCTTGATGAATGAACTATTGATGGTGGATGGATTCCACTACGAGAACTTTGTGAGAATGCAGCCAGACATGTTCCAAGAGCTGCAGGCCAAAGTTTGGGCCTAGGATTACCAAGCAAGACACCTTCTGGAGGAAAGCTTTGGAGCCAGGATCCAGGATTGCCATCACCCTGAAGTATTTGGCAACTGGCAACAGCTACAAGTCATTGATGTATGGCTTCAGAGTGGCTCACAACAACATCAGCAACATCATTCCTGAAGTGTGTGAAGCTGAGTATGCAGAAGATGTCATCTCCTGTCCAACAACACCAGAAGAGTGGAGAGAAGTTGCACAGCTGTTTGAGACAAGATGGAACTTTCCCCATTGTATTGATGCAATGGATGGGAATCATGTGGCCATCAGGTGTTCTCCCAAAGGTGGTTCATTCTACTATAACTACAAGGGCTTCCATTCCAATGTACTCATGGCTCTTGTGGATGCAGACTACAAGTTCATCCTCGTGGATTGCGGAGCAAATGGTTCTGGATCTGATGGGGGAGTTTTGGCTGCTACAGCCCTGAGGGAAGATCTAGAAGATGGGACCATTGGATTACCTCCACCTGAACCTATTGCTGGTGGTGACAGACCTGTACCATACTTCATCGTTGGGGATGATGCCTTCCCTTTGAGAACCTGGCTGATGAAACCACTGCCTCTGCGCAACATGACCAGACAGCAGAGGATCTACTATCTTGGGAGGATTTGGTGGCCTTGACTATACATAGAAACCGGTGACTTATCCATGGTACATGTGAGTGCACACGTAGAAGCCGACGGTTTAAGTGTTATCCCGCCGGCTTCTACGAGTGTCTCATGTGTGACTTGTCGTATGCCACGAGTGCCTCTACAGCAATGACGGCTTCACTACGGTTGCTAACTATAAACAATCTCCTGCGAGTTTCGGAAGTTTTGAACATGAGCAAAACATCCGTTGATTTTGGCGGTTGTTCTCGGTTCGGGGACGATTGCGAGGAATCGAGTGTGTTCACCGTCTTTTACAACAACCTCCCGAAAACCACGGTTGCAGTACGGATGCCCAAAATTGCACAATATTACATCATTTTACGGAGCAATACAGACGGTTCTGGTCTTCAGGATTAGCGTGAATTTACAATTGAAGCTTTCCACTGTTAGTTCCATGTACTGCTTTTGCCATGTTGCTCTTAGACTTTTGAACATTAAGTTCTGTTTTAGCAAGACATGTAACACCACCTCCTGATCTAGATTGCCTCGATAAGTTTATAAGTTGATATTTTCCTCCATCCTCTAATTCGCCAATTTCTTTGAGGTCATCTGGTTTTAACCAGCTTTCCACGATGAGGAATAGATCTCGGTCATGTTCGATTTGAAAATCGTTAACTATTTGAGTTTTATAAGATGTTATGATCATTAATAATTTAAAACTTGAGATTACTGGAAGTACAGAGACAGGCCTATGGTAGGAGATAAGCATTGGATTATTACCTTTATATTTTGGAACAACTTTAGCTAGTTTTAATTCAAAAGTACTCTGCTCAATAGAAAGTTTAGTTAAATGTGGGAGGGAATGGATAGCAATATTGGCCGTTATTTTGAATATCTATAGTATACAACTCATCATGTCCGGGCGAGTAATTTTTCTGTGATTTAATTATGGATTTAATTTCATTTCTATTTAATGATGTGTCTTGCCAAATTAGGACCTATGTTAAAATAATTATTGAATGCAGCATTACAATTTGATACCAGGCTGTTGTTTAATTTAAATGTGTTCATGCTTGTTTTTTCACCACCCCTGTTGAGTATTTTTTTTGATAATAGAACAGGATGTTTTCACTTGAATTGTTCTTCAAAATTTCATCATAATAGTCTTTTTCTGCTTTACGGGGTAACCATTGAATTTAATTTCTATAAACTTTGTATTTGGTTACATTTTCCATGGTAGGTGATCTTCTCAATTTTGAATAATGATAATGCTTCGTTCTTAATGACGTTTTCATTCCTTGTGTTAACCAAGGTTTCTTATTTTGATAATGGCTTTTACTAGTTTTAATTGGAAATTGTAATTGTAATTTTTCCATTTTTGCGCCAAAAGATACTTAGGGCTACGGTTTACGTGCTAGAATTTTTTGAGCACATCAAAAGAATTATAAAAATGACGTTTTTTACCGTGACTTTAAAGGTAATTTTTTTGAGTTATAAAACAAAAATTTACTTTGTGTCTAACTTTTACATACACAAAACTAGTCTTTACAAACATTAAAGGGGTCAAATTCAGCAGTACTTGCGGGTAGCTGCCAGGTAGCTCGAATTTGGCTCCCCTCTTTTTTGCATTCCTCTCGTAAACAGTTTGACAGATCTTTACCGTTTTTAACATGAAGATACATTTTGCAGAGGTCTACATTTTAGAATATTTTCAGAATTTTCCATAGCGCTATGTTTCTAAAATATATATATAAAAAAAAAAAAACTACCTCCTTTGCCGTAGCTGCGATTGTAATTTTTCAGGTTGACCGGTTTGGACAGTACCGGTAAAAAACAAAAAAGAACTTTAGTATCTAACTTTTTGCAGTCCATAAAACTGATCACTGCACCCGTTAAGTGGGTGTTTTTAGACCTTAGATTCGGGTAGCAGCCGGGTAGCTAGCTTTTCGCTATCACATATTACTCGAAAACGGGTAAATGTAATTTTTCCAATTTTGCGCCAAAAGATGCTTAGGTTTATGTGCTAGAATTTTTTCAGAATTTTCTGAGTACATCTAAGATGTGATAAATCAAAAGAATTTAAAAAATGACCTTTTTTACCGTGACTGAAAAGGTAATTTTTTGGAGTGTCCAGTCTAGAAAGCACCGGAATAAAACAAAAATTAACTTTTGTGTCTAACTTTTAGCATACACAAAACTAGTCTTTACATTCATTAAAAGGGTCAAAATTCAGCAGTACTTTCGGTAGCTGCCAGGTAGCTGGAATTTGGCTCGCCTCTTTTTTGCATTCCTCTCTATCAAAAGATACTTAAAGATAAATTTTTTCAGAATTTTCCGAGCACGTCTGAGATGTGATAAAGAAAACGTCAGCTGAGCGATCTGCGACTGCCGCACGTACTAACAGAGCTATGAATGAGCACGTATAGCTACGTATAGCCCATTTTTTATGTACGTGGTCACTCTTATCATTGACAGTGTGAACGCCCCTTAAGGTTAGCCATCTATTCTACCCCTTCTGGTGTGTATCAGAATTCATTAGTTCTATATTGAAGTCCCCCGTTATATAGACAGTATTTCTTTCACTCTGAACTTGAGCAAGCAGGCAATTTACCAGACCAGAAAATACCTCAACATCTGAATCAGGAGGCCTAAATAATACCAATTATGTTGTATTTCTATTCAGCGTATTGCTATGAATTTCTATAAGCATACATTCCATAATATCATTAAAAACACAGATAAAATAATCGATAAGAGACTCAACCACCACGTCTATATGTCCTGATCAAATGTTCAAGATAAACTTATTGGAAGATTCATAAGTCATTGATGGTTTCAAAGTTCTTGTCTGTGTCAGATAAAGGAAAGTGATTGTTATCTTCATTGATTTCAAATGGGTTGAAATGTTTTTCTTGGCATTCTTGATGTAAGTTTGCATTTGAGGATACAAAAAAAAAAAGATCTGACTGTTTAGCTATGTACTTTGGCTGACTATGACTTACATCCAGTATTCTCTGCGATATAATCATCCAAATTCAATACAACACTGGTCTTAGTATTCTGGTGCACAGCTCATAAGTTGTAAGGATAATATAAGTACGTCTGAATAGTAAGTTGGTCCCCTCCTTCCGCACAAGTGCATAGGAGTCGCCATTAACCACGTGACTTATAGTCAGGATGTTGACTGTTTTCTGATTGGCTGATGCTGTTCCCGTTTCTGATTGGCTGATACCAAAGGGGGTCGTTCAAATCAACCATTCAGAAACCACGATGCAATGACCAATCATAGCCCTGCTTATCCTCAGCCATTCATAACCCAGGTAAGAATTGCTAGTGACCAGTCTCACTACAGTGTAGGAGACTGCGGTTCCAGTGCTAGTCTGAATAGTGGATTTTCCATAAAGCTTCTTTATATTACCGCAAGGTGGCTTCTTGTAGAATGCTGCAGTACTATTGGTTGCACAGGTTCCCGCCATATATTCTGATTGGTTGAAGCAAGGGGACCCCAAGAAGCAGTTTTTCTAGTGCATTTTAATGTACATTTGATGCCTTATGTTTTAATAAATTTACCTTCTTTTATTAAGTTGTATTTATTGAATCAAATGGTAACACAAATATTTCACTGAAAAGCAAATTGAGTAATCACAGAAGAAGGCAGGCTTATACAGAGTCACAGTTTGATGTGTTTAGTAGAAATATCTTTATTGTCAATACCACCGGAAAAAAGAAAGAATAAATCACTCCATTTTGTAGTGTGCCTGTTTTCCTAGACCTTGGGAAATATGGACATCAGTTAATTTTTCTTAAAACGGGAAACAGAACTGATGTGAGATTGACAACTACCGAAAGACATAAAAAATTCAAGCTTCAAGGAATTTCTTGGTCATAGTCAGCATAAGTAAACAGCTAAACAGGATACCCAGATAGCATTCCAAATCGTATCAACGTCGGCGCGATGTTGGCGACGTCAAAATGATGTCGAAACGGTGCTGGCCCGATTTGGAATGCTATCTGTGTATGACACCGAGGTCTGTGTGGAGCTATCCCCATTTTCCATTAAATATAGCGTGCTAAACTTTAAAAATTGACGAGAAATTACCGTTCCAAAGAACCTGATATCTATGCTGATATTGATTAACCAGTTTCTCTGTCTCAGTATGACCTAATTCAGATTGACCAGACTCCTCGTGAGGTGATAGTTCAGTCAGATCTTTTTTGTATCCTCAAATGCAAACTTACATCAAGATACACATGTTACCCTGGTACCCATGTGATCCAATTATATAGGCCTACTGATAAATTAGCTTCAAATATGACTTTTCTAAAATGATTTTACAGCCTCAGAGATGTTCCTCCTCAAAGGATGCTATTTTTATGGAAATTTGTGCAAATTTGCGTAATAATCACAACAACTTTCACCTATCACCAAATATGGTTTGCTTAGTAGCAACCTTATATTCGCTTAGGCACAATCATGAAAAGATCGTATTGTCTCAGATTATACCCTTAAGTGTTTTTTCTCCGACAATTCATAATCATTGAATATATCGCATTGAATCAAGAAGGGTCATTCAAGTGTTCTCTAGTGTTGTTGAAGATGAAAGCTTTGACGTGGAAATCAAATTTTCCTCGGTTATCGACGCCCATCATGATATGGTGACCAAATTTAAGTCCCAACTATTATTGAACTCCATTCCAGTCTCTAAGATGTTTACTTGTATCTGATTCTGACGCAATATTGTCAAAATAGATAAAGATAAGAATGAAATTAATAATGTGTACAGCTGGATTCTTGCCCTATGTTCCAAATTTGCATCTACATACTTTGCTCTCTCGTAGATGCTCAACATAACCATTTAGTTTTCTGAAAATAATTTATTATGACGTTTATATCTAAATGATGCAATTTATAATTAAATGGTGTGTTTCTTACACTAAATACAATGTAGTCACTTAAAACTTTATGAACTTTGGTGTTTTTAATTTAAACATATGTGTTTACAAAAACTACATTATGTTTAGGTCTTGCTGTTTACAAAAGAAACATGAGCATTTATTTCTTAAACACCACAGTTATATATTGTCTACATTTAAACTGGTGTGTTTAGATAAACTAAATACAAAGTTTTGCACATTAGTCATAAAGTTTAAATTTACCAGTTTACTGACATTTTCGTTGTACCATGTACATGTTAAGTTTGTTTCTCTGTTCATAATCTATTGTAATGTAGGACATCTAGTTAACAGTAAATGCTATAAATATATATGATAGGTAAACGCGTGTGACAGTGGTGTTAGCCTTCTGAATGACATGTCCTGACCTTAAAATCCATGGGTTTTCTTGGAATTTCTCATGGATACACAATACCTCTGCATGACTATCATTCCTTATACAAGAATGACGTGGACAAGTCCGAACACAAACTGGATAATGTTTACAGATATATCATCAGTCAATTTCTGTGAAACTCTGGTGTCATATTTCACACGTTGAAGCTTTTTGTTTCTTGAAATTACAGGGTGTTTAGTTAAAAAAAACACTGCAGTTTATATATTAAATATTTTCAGTTTTAAACACCCAATTATAAACATGTTAAAACGTAAAGTGTTACAAAAACGCGTTTAATAAAAGCATTAAAACAAAACAAACAATCAAAAAAAATGCCTGATGGAGTTATGAAATCCCCTGTGCACAGTTATTTTCACTGAAAGGCCAAATTAAGATAATTATAATATTATCTTTCTTGAATTGGTATTTTATCATCTTTCTTGAATTGGTCGAGCGTAAACAAGCATTTTTGCACGGTAAAAAGATTTAAAATGATGATTTTACTCTTTGTTATTGTGTTCAGCCACCCACTCAACCTATGCCTTATTTGGTAATCCTTATATATGGATCTGAATATGATTAAATAAATGTGCCAGAATTCGTGCATCTACCAACACAACTTTTTAAACTGTCAATCCAACATTTCAATCCCAACAACAAGTAAGTGACGCGTCTAGAAAGTAAAAATAGTATAGGGCTAGATCTTTTTAAATTTTTATTCTGTATGTTATATTGTAATTTGTTTTTATGCATGTCTGCCTGTACGTGCAAAGTGACCAATAAATCCACGCTCTAAAATATATTACTCGATACGCAGTTAAAGCTCGATTGTCACTTCATATGACAGTGGCCAAAATCTATTGCATTCAGTTCATTGTCTTCTTGTAAACATTGATTTCTTTCAAGGTATAATCTAGTTTTTGTAATCAATGCCTGATAGATTCATTAGCTCACACATATTTAGTGTGCCTTGATCAAATAAGGTGATTTTTAATCATTTAATGACGTTTTAGAAAATAGTGATTTTGACAGACAGTGAAGCTTTAAATCAAATGCTTCTTATGCAGTTCAATTTTTTTTTGTAACATCATAGTTACCTTATTAGTTTAAACGATAAAGCACAAGAAACGTGTTAAGTGTGACAAAGCAATGAAATTCTTCAATTTATCAGTCTCTTTTTTATTTTTGCATATATGTAAATGCATTGCAGCAACTGTCCGGATATTATCTCATACACCATCTTTTGTCTGAAATACGGTATGTTCTGCCTGAAGGTTAGTTTCTTGTTTAATGATATGTAGTCGGCATATTGGCAAACAAACACTCCACAGTCGGAATGATTTGTCTGATGAGAGAAGTCTTTAATATATGTCAATTTAATGAGAGATGTCTTTCATATTTGTTAAATTAATGAGGGATGTCTGTGATATTTGTCAAATTAATGAGGGATTTTTTTTATATTTGTTAAATTAATGAGGGATGTCTTTGATATTAGTTAAATTAATGAGGGATGTCTTTGATATTTGTTAAATTAATGAGGGATGTCTTTGATATTTGTTAAATTAATGAGGGATGTCTTTGATATTTGTTAAATTAATGAGGGATGTCTTTGATATTTGTTAAATTAATGAGGGATGTCTTTGATATTTGGTAAATTAATGAGGGATGTCTTTGATATTTGTTAAATTAATGAGGGATGTCTTTGATATTTGTTAAATTAATGAGGGATGTCTTTGATATTTGTTAAATTAATGAGGGATGTCTTCAATATTTGTTAAATTAATGAGGGATGTCTTTGACAAGTACATTAGTTACCAATACTAAAATGGATTGTTAAGGGCATTCACTTAAATGATTAGAACAACAAATAGAGCCAGACAGTGCAGCCTCAATGAGCAATTGAGCATTACATTACACAGTTAACCTCATCAACAAGCACTTGGATTTCTGTTCCTGGTGAGTAATACATATTTTACTTGTCAAATGCTTCATGGTAATTAATATGTAAATAATTTTGTTTAATCAAGACATGAAAACATGTTGTTTTATTGTTAAGTTGTATTGTTTTTGCAGATATCTTAGTAGACAGTGAACTACCAGGGAAATATCACTTGCAGAAAATTCATTTCTTGTCATGGTGTGTGTTCATTGCAAAAAAATATAAAATTGCTACATTTCACTGTCATCAATCCGTAAATGTCATGCTGAATAGTACTTTTGCATATACAGTACTGAGTAGACTGCAAAAGTATTCATGTCTTTAGATGTTGCCAGCAGATATATATCAGCTACAAATAGTTAACCTATATAGGACAAAAGTGGTACATGCTATCTACAACATGTTGTACATTTTAAATCCACTTTGCAGCTGTTATGTAATGTCGTATAAAATTGTGAATATTTTCATTGTTGCACTAGATTTTCATCAGAGTTTCTCTGAATTTGCTGAAATTCGCTTAGGAAATTTTTTTTACATAAAATATAATGGAATATCGGCTGGCTGACTGAAAATATGAGAGAATTCAGTATTGTAACATCAGTAAAACAAGCATCAAAATTACATCTTATTTTTTGTTCTTCAAAATTTCATTGTTTAATGATTAGTCAACAAACAACCAATAGTGAAAGTTTCAAAAACAGACACCAAAGATATTACTATTGTTGTCATGAAATTAAATCACAGGGTAAGGCCTCTGTAATTTTAAAAAGTGCCATTGATATGGTTTAATCCTTCTCTTGTGTGGAGCTTAGTCCAACATACCAAAGCTATGTTCGTTCATGAAAGAAAATAAATGTATAAACCAAAATGTATTTTGTTGTGCTGTATATTTTTTCATATCTAAATGAACCTTTATTGAACCAATATATGAACCTTTAATTGAACCTTGTTAGGTTCCTAATAGAACCACAGGGTTCTAAAGAACCCTAAACAGAACCATATATGCAAATATAAAAGTTCAAAAAAGAACTGTTGAACATTCCAAGGGTTCTTTACAGAACCATTTGATGGGTTTGTTCATGAACCATTGGGTACCATACAGAACTATTTTCAAGAACCATTGGGTTCCATCAAGAACCTTAATATGGAACCTTCAGTGGTTCTTTTAAAGAACCTTTAGAGAGTTTCTAAAAAGAACTAATGAAGGTTCCAAATCTATACCGGGCTTTTGAACCTTTAAAGGTTCCATACAGCACTTATAGTTTTTAGAGTGAACGTTTTCACGATTTCTCCTAATTTTATATTAAAGAGTCACAGTACTTTATCTCCTGTTTTGTAATGTCAACAACTTAAAGGGTCCAATGAATGCCGAGATGAACCGGGATAAAGAGGACATTTATTTCTAAGATATGGACACACGTTGTCCACCTGCGCACAGCCTGGTAGCCATTGTTTGAAATTTCACTCTTTGGGTTTTGTTTGATTAGGCATGCTGGTATACGTCCGGGCAGCCATTTTGAATGAGGAATAGTGGGCAATTTTGGGAATTTTTTGTAAACTATATACATATTGTCAGTACCCCATAACCAGTACCATCCAAGGGAGTTTTGAAACAACCTCAGGCAAATTGTCACCACACCTTTTTGCAATCTGGGGTACAGTGTGGGATTTCACAGGATCAACAATGAACTGATAAAGCATATGTTGAATATCAAGAACCATGGAGTCACCTCCATGTTCACATGTAATGTATGATGTATAGTCCTTAAAAAAGGACTTAGAAAGCAAAATTAGTTATGCTTAATAATATTTACATAGAAATGAAGAAAAAGAAAAGTTATTATGTTCAAAGAAATAGAAACAAAGAACAAAAGCTGTCTCCAATGTCAAGCAAATACTTGGCCTCATAATCAATTATATAAAAGATGTTACATATATCAAAGGGGTAAGTTATGATTAAGCATATTCACCAATGAGAAATTCTTATAGTTTATGGTGACCAAATGAGGACATTGCTCTATATTTAGCACACAGGCCCCGTCAAAGGTATCTTTTCTTACCATGTTGTGCAGATTTACTGCATAACTTCAAACTTGAAACTCACAAAAAAATTACTGTTACTAGTCAAAGTATGGTAAATTTGGTATGTATCAATAGTATATAAAGTTGTTATTCAAGGCATTGCAAAATAATGTCAGTATAACGCCAAATAAACATATATTGAGTCATTTTAGTGCAGCAGTATCAGTGTAAGAGCCATAGCTGCTTGGATGGTACTGGTTATGGGGTACTGATATTGTGGGATATATAAGTTTCCGGAGCCAAACTCTGATACTACTGCACCTACATGGTGGGAACCCGAAGCTTCTGTAAAATATGCACAACTATATAATCTAACTTACATCTGAGGTCAATCACCAGTTCTCCCTTAATTTTAGAACGTTTGTTATGATTGAAAACGAAAAAAGTGTCTCAATATTCCCCACTCTCCCCTACTAAACTCTAAAAGAGGATTGCTGTTTTAAAACGTCGCATTATCTATAAGGTGAGAGTGACAGGAAACTTTTTATGCTGGATCCAAAAGTCCATGTATGCCATTCAAATGCGTCAATGGTAGACCAAGGTACAAGCATCTTATCAGAAATAGAAAGTTAATCTATTTATATCAGTGATTGTCGTCATTCTCGTCGTGATTTATAGGCATTGACACAATTACTGTAATCTGAATTGGTCAGTTTGGTACACTAATTTTGAAGGCAAATCATAATATTGAATAAACTGCGCACTTCTCTGCATCAGACGCAAACAAGCATTTTTACTTTTGATTTAGTTCTTTTATTCTTAATTCCATAAAATGTATGTTAAAAGATTGCTTCAATTCTATTATGCATTGCAAATGCAATTTTTCTTATGTGCAGGTGTTATGTGCAGGTGTATTTCATGGAGAAGTCTTTATTATTATAATCATATGCCAAGAACTCAAAATGGGAAGAAAATTTCCGTTTTCTAACCCTCAGCGAACAAAATTCGAAGAGGGTTATTAGTATCATAAATGTCCGTCTGATGGGCAGGCGATCGTTGGTAACTCTTTTGTACCGGAGCGGAACTCTGACACTAATGTCCTTACCCTAACATAATTTTGTTAGTTCTGCTCCGGAAATGAAAGTGTTACGCCCGCCCGTCCGTCAGCCCGTCGGACGGACGTTAAAGATAACAAAAACCCGTTTCGAAATACTTTCACTGAAGGTTTCAAATTTTGTTTCTGGAGCAGAATTCTGGCACTAATGCATTTACCCAACAAAATTTCATATATGGTATTACTCTATATAGCCTAGTTGTGCCTTTTGATAGTCATACTGACGTATCTCCGCTGTGTTTTACAAAATGTCGATAAAAAATAACAAAATGTCGATAAAAAATAACAAAATGTCGATAAAAAATTAATTTTTCCATTTCCAGACTAGAATCACACACTACTGTGCATAAATGCATACACAAAGTTCTCATAATATGTCTAAAATAGAGTAGAGATACATTTTTGGGGTTTCATGACCATTAATGATTATATAATTTTGTAATAAGGGGGAAATATGAAAATTTGGTCTTTCAAATCCCCATACCAAAGACAGCAAGTGAAATTTTGCATAACATATCTAAATCGTTGTACTTCGACTTTTTCAGCTACATTTTAAAATTTGTTTCATCCTTTTTAGGTCATTATAATTGAAAATCAGGATAAAAATGCTAAAAATTGTGTTATTTCCAACATTCCCTGGTTATATCATCCCATTTTTTGCAATGACAGCCACAAATGTTTTTCTGCAAGACTGAAATCTCTCATTGCAGTGAGAAAGTTTTTGTATATCATTACCAATTTCATAATAATTAGTTGCATAATAATCTATATCTAAGTTAGTTGGGAGACTAAGTGCCTTAGAGCAAATTTACTGTAGATTTATTAAAATAATACAAACTATGTTAAGATCTGCAAATGTTAAAGTTAAATTTATTTATGATAAAGCACTGTTAGATGTAAACAGTATAATTTATTCAAATTTGACACTGATCTCAAAAGGTATTTGATGCAGTATTGAGCAATTGTTAAGTATTGTTCAGACCAAAAGGTGCTTATATGAAAGATATGCTGATGTAGAGCCAGTAGTTGGACAGGTTAATGAATTGTTAAATATTGTTCGCACAGATGCAGCCACAGTAGACGGGTTCACTAGAGATGACCTAAAAGTCATATTGCACTTTATATGTACAGCAGCATAAAGCGCAGCATTTTTATTTGTTCACTTATGTTTTTATTCACTTTTGTTTTTATCCGTTATGTTTTTAAAGTTTTATAACATTTACAATATATTTTGATTATCAATATTTTTGTACTATACACCATGAATTGTATCTTACTATGCATGTGTGTGAATAAACTTAAAAAAAATATATTTAAATACAATAGATGTGATGCAAATCAGCAACCAAACAATGCAGTAGCTATTTAACAGTTGAAGGGAATGGCAATTGATAATGTATAGCAGTGTGGGAAAAATATTTTGACTTATCAAAGTATGAATATTGGTGTGTTAAGTATAATTCCATGCAAAATAAAACCCTTTGGATTTGTAGTTATTGTATTTTTACTTTAAATATCTATTCAAATACCCATTAAATACAAATCTTACAGGTTAATTTTGTATTGAATTATACCCGACACATTTAAGATATCTTCTTTAACACTGTTATATATGTGTTATAGCATAATTGCTGAATTTCATATATTCCTTTGGAAGCATTGTCATAGCCCATGTATTTGGACAGAAAAACTATAATAATTGGTGCAGATTATTTAAAAGACATGCTATTGTATTGATAATTCTAGTGAACTGAATACTCCTTACTGTGCATAAAACCTCTGAAACAAACAATTAAATGGCAGGAAATGGATATACACATCTTCCTAAGGCAAGCCCACCAACTTCGCATTGCTACGCTATGTGGCCTTGGTAAAAATAGGCTTAATTACCTGGTTTATAAAGATCAGTCTGATTGGTCGCAACTATCTGTGGAGCGCCAAATTAGCGACAGTGATTACGAAATGTATCTATATTTAGAACAGCGATGTGTCTTTTGAGATATACTGGTGCCTCACTTGCATTGGCTGATCTACTTAGTCATGCACCTATTTACCACTAGAGAACCACGGCTTCGGAGGTGAAAGAAAAAAATGTTTTCTTTTTTTTTCAAATTTTGTAAAACATAGCTGACATATGGCAATTTGACTATTAAAAGGTAGCACTTGGCCATATATAGTATTACTGTAACTATCAAAAGGAACCCCTAAGTGCATTGGTATTGAGAGTTCAGCTCTGGAAATGAAATTGTTCCGCCCACCCTCCTGCCTGTCGGATGGACACTGAACTTTTTTAATGATGCCTGAATGCTATGATGGATTCGCTGAGGGTTTGGCTGCAGTGCAGCCTATGTTTAGCTTTTAATTTGACAAGGAAAGTATTTCAAACGAAATGTATCATGCAGCTAACAATAGACACTTTTCCTGTTTAAGGTTTACTTTAATTTTTTTTGCTTATCGTTGACTTCAATCTCCTCTTAGTTATCTTGAGAAGAAAGACATGTCATCATGAAGCAAGAAAAATTATCACGGCATGATAAGAATTATCTTCATCGGTCAGTCATAATAATGGACAAATCAATTGGAGAATTTGAATAGAACAGACGCATTCCAAGATGGCTGCTGCACAAGTTGCCAAAAAGTTTGTCACTCCAGTTCTGCCCATGGTAACTAAGATTGCCAAGGGAACAATACCAATAATACTGCAAGAGTATGAGCCTAAGTATCACAATGAAATCCAAAAGCTGTACACAGATGCTGCCGAAAAAGGAGACGGCTACACCAGGGAGGAGGTGGAACCAAACGTCCTGAAGAAGAAGATAGCGACATCGACTTCCACTTTGCTGTATCTGGAGGAAAGCACCAAAGAAGTGCTATGCGTCAACATCCTCTTTGACAGTCCGATTTGCCGAAGCAACAAATCGATGCTGGGTAACACCGCTGCGGTTGTTAATCCTAAAACCAGGGGGCAAGGTATAGTGAGAGAATCATACGTTCTGACTCACCCAATTACCATCAGCAATGGCTATTTTGGAATTGGGGCAAGAATTGCATTAACTGCAAGAAATGTTATACCCACTCTGGCAATTGGAAGTCAAATTGCTGGTTCTATTCCAATGTGCAGCTTGTTAGAAAAACATGGATACATTGATGACCTCATCGTCTTTCATGATCACCGGCTTCAAGCTGAGTATCCTGACTATTACCAGGTAACTTTTTCTTTTTCTATCGCAATAAATGCTGCAGGATTGTTTCAAAACTGTCCGTCTCGAACAGCAACAAATGATCTCAAGTATGTGCTCAGGACATCATATTTTGGTTAAGGCTATCAACAAAAATGTGGGAATCTTTCCGAAATATAATTTTTATTAAGGTTTTGGTAACATAAAAATGTGTAGGATATATTGCACTTAAAAACATAAATTCTTTCACAAATGAGTTTACATTCAGAAAAAACCCATAAGATGTGCTCACATTTGTCAGATCCGTTGATGTGCAGTGGCAGTTCCTGTTGTAGTTACAATAGTTCATTTTTAAGTAAAAATTATCGTATTACTTAATTTTGTAATGTCAAAGTGATGCTTGATAAAAGATGTATGTAAAGCTTTCTCGCATCTTAAAATGGTAATTGAATACTAAGGTTAACTTTTCAGACATTTTCCGCGCAGATCTTTTAAATGTGTCAAGACAGAGAGGTTAGTCAACTTTGTCTAACAAGTTATAGTCAGCCTTAGTGATAGCTAGACAGATAGATAGATAGATAAATAGATAAGTTAGATCGATAGTTCTTGCTCACAAGGGTTTATTTGACTAAAGCCCCTGTCACACGGGCCGGTTGTGCCGTAGTGAACCCGTAGTATTACGTAATAGTTGGGGAAATCGCTACCCGGCTCGAAGCCGGCGGCCCCAATACGGCCACCCGTGGATACCCGTGGATACCCGTCAAGCACCCGTGGGACCCTTGGCCAAGCCGCGAAACCCGGCCCCGGTAGCCGGTTGTGCCATGCTTGCATGGCACAACCGTAGAAATCTCACGGGTGTAAAAAAAAAAAAAAAAAAACGTGGAAGCCGGCGGGTGGCCCGTGGAACCCGGCGGGTGGCCCGTAGAACCCGGCGGGTGGCCCGTAGAACCCGGCGGGTGGCCCGTAGAACCCGGCGAATTATTCATCCCTAATTTCACCCCGGCAGCTTGTTGAGGGGTTCTACGGGTAACCCGCCGGCTTTCACGGGCAACCCGCCGGCTTTCACGTGTAACCCGCCGGCTTTCACGTGTAACCCGCCGGCTTTTTGGTACCAGCGTCAGCGTAGGCAGGGAGGTATATACTTTAAAAAGCTGCTGCTCCTCTAATATTAGTCCGATTTTCCTCAAATAAAGACTGAATGGCAGTATAGCTCATACTGATTCCATACGTATTTTCGGATTTAAAAAAACCCGAATATTAAGCGAGATATTTGTCTGAGAAGGCAGTTGTCTTGCGGCGGCTGCTGCTCCATTTATATTAATCCGATTTACGTCAAATCAGGATTGAATTGTAGTATAAATCATACTGATTCCATACGTGTTTTCGGATTGAAAATAGACCAAATATTAAGCGAGATATTCGTCTGAGAAGGTAGCTAGGTTGGCGGAGGCAAACAGTGGTGCTCTCGCAGACGTCCGCGCCCTGACTCTATCAATGCAGAAGGGCTGAGCCCTTCTTTAAAAGGCTGCTGCTCCCCTAATATTAGTCCGATTTTCGTCAAATTAAAACTGTATTGTAGCATAGTTCATACTGATTCCATCATGTTTTCGGATTGAAAATAGACCAAATATTAAGCGAGATATTCATCTGAGAATGCAGTTCTCTGGCGGCGGCCAGGTGCTCTGTGTATGGTCATGACTTGAATGGTGTGGTCAATATTTTTGACCATGATATATATAC
The DNA here is from genome assembly GCA_932294295.1 of Alitta virens. Classification (NCBI taxonomy): domain Eukaryota; kingdom Metazoa; phylum Annelida; class Polychaeta; order Phyllodocida; family Nereididae; genus Alitta; species Alitta virens. The sequence goes on from OW028574.1 coordinate 9,780,198, forward strand.
ATTGTTTGGATGAGCTTTATTGCAATTCATTTCTACTCATTCTGCCAACTGCCATGACCGTTATGTCAATTGCTAATAGCATTTTGAATGATATAAAGAATGGGTGTAGAGAATACAGCAAATGCTCAATACATGTGTCAATTGCCTAATTGCCTAAATTGGGGTTCTTTGACCTGTCATTTCATAGTTTGTTCAAAGATGACACAGTAATATGACATTGGCTTGATTGTCATTCACAATTACAAAAAGATGTAATTGCTTTCATTAATTAAAAACAATATATTGTATTGTAATTACCAGGCAATGATTATATTTGTATATTGGTATTTTTTTTATACATGTGAACATTCTTATATTTTTGTGTATATTTTTGTAAAATTTAAATGTAATATTGATATTGTAATTAGTATTTGTGATTTGATCTGTGATTTTATTTGCTATTTTTTATGTACTTATATGGACCAAATATTAAGCTAGATATTCTATATTATATAATAAGCATATGAATCTATCTGTCTATCTAAACTATCTGTCTATCACATATTCGATTTTCGTCAAATAAAGACTGAATTATTCAGGGAAATGTGTAGAATTTATATAATAGTTAAGGTGGGGAAAATTAATGGAGTAAACTAGGCACAAACAAGAATATTCTTATTAATAAAGTTAGTAATACCTCATAGAATATAGATATGTAGATAGACAGATAGTTATAAGATCTTCACCTAATATGTTACTATCAATAATTCATTAATTCGTAATCAATAAAAAACGAAAATAAAACAATGTTTGTTTGCTTGTTGCCAATAAAATTCCGACTTGATAAAGATGTCCATGGAGCTATAACAACTATCTATAGATAGATATACTCTAGTTTATATAAATTATCAATATTTCGTTGTTGTTTCTGAAAATAATCCAACTGAAATTAATATTGATATTGCATGTTCCATCCATGATCAAAACAATCTCCCTCTTTAATATGCATATTAAACAGGAATCAGTTGAAATTCAGAACTTCAATTAATGCTTGTGATCAATGATGAAAAAGCATGACTTACCCCATTCTTTGTATTATTCAAAATGTTAATAGCAATTGACATAACGGTCAATTCAGAATTTCAATTCATGCTTGTGATCAATGATTTCAATTCATGCTTGTGATCAATGATGAAAAAGCATGACTTACCCCATTCTTTGTATTATTCAAAATGCTAATAGCAATTGACATAACGGTCAAGGCAGATTGCTATTACATATATAGGTTAATTGACTTTACAAAACCAAAGGAAAAGTCCTTCCCATTGGCCAGTTGGCAGAATGAGTAGAAATTAATTGCAATAAAGCTCATCCAGACAATGTATATATAATGGTAAAAAATATTGACCACACCATTTAAGTCATGAACATACACAGAGCACCTTGCTGCCTTCTCAGACGAATATCTCGCTTAATATTTGGTCTATTTTCAATCCGAAAACACCTATGGAGTCAATATGAATTATACTACAATCCAGTCTTTATTTGACGAAAATCGGACTAATATTAGGGGAGCAGCAGCATTGATACAGTCCCGGCGCGGACGTCTGCGAGAGCACCACTGTTTGCCTCCGCAAACCTAGCTACCTTCTCAGACGAATAACTCGCTTAATATTTGGTATATTTTCGATCCGAAAACAGGTATGGAATCATTATAAACTATACTACAATTTTAGTTCTTATTTAACGAAAATCGGACTAATATTAGGGGAGCAGCAGCCTTTTAAAGTATACTCCTGGAAGCTACGAGTTACTCCTACTACTCGCCTGCTTACTCCTACAACTCGGCGAGTAACACGTAGAACCCGCCGAGTAACCCGTAGAACCCGCCGAGTAACCCGTAGAACCCGCCGAGTAACCCGTAGAACCCGCCGAGGCACCCGTAGAACCCGCCGAGGCACCCGTAGAACCCGCCGAGGCACCCGTGGAAGCCGGCGGGTATCCCGGCGGGTTATCCGTAGCACCCGGCGGGTAACCCGGCGGGTGCTGCCCCGCCCCTTTTTGCTGCCAGAACCGGTCGCCAAACCGGCGGAAAGAGCTGTTACATAACTATTACGTAATACTACGGGTTCACTACGGCACAACCGGCCCGTGTGACAGGGGCTTAACTCTTTAGTCAAAACACACGTTACTATACATGGTCTTAGGCCAAGGTTGACTAAATTGTGAGATGAAAATGACTAGCCCCTTGCAAAATACACTCCTTACGTGATCATCACGGTTGCTGCATCCAATGGTCCTTATGGAAAATAAACTGATATCGCCATTTCATTTTAGAATATCAAATATCACTGACAATTATCACGGTCAGTTTTATTTCCTGGCAAATACTAGAGAAAACAAAAACGAGACATAGACGGACTTCATGAAAGTCATTGCTTCGTGATACATTTGATTGAACATCACCTTCAATTTTTGTCCAATTTTCAAAATTCTAAGTTTATTATGAACAAAATGTTATTGGTAAACGACTCTGAAATCGCGAATCGGCGATGCTGATCATTACGTTATAATGTCAGTAAGGGAATTTGCCAGGCAGACAAAATTGCTTACCAAGTAACAATATCACGTAAGGCTTGTTGACAAATACCAGTAAGTTCTGGGTATGGTAAGCCTGAGTGTATTTTGCTAAATATACTAATATAACGTGTCAGTCAGCTAATTTGGCAGTAAGTGCTATTAGTTGTAACAACGGTGATGTTTTACCTACATGTCATCTAGTAACAATATGTGTCTGTTGATTGAATTATTTTATCATCGCTTTAGAAACTCTGTGATGATCGAAACGCCCCCTTGCCACCACTGAACACAAGCGATGAAGCAGTTGCAACTCTAGCTGGGCAGAATGACTTTCCAACCAAAGAGGTGAAAACAGACGTCGGAATGATAAGAATCAAACATGCTCAGGGAAGTTCAGAACTCTTGGAAGTGGAGCGACTGATCAGAGCTTCGGCAGAAAAGGGAAGGGACTTCGCTCTCGATGAATTTGACAAGAACGGATTCTTCAACCGAAAGCTATTGCGGTCATCCGATATAGTTATCGCAGAGGAGGCCACTTCTGGAGACATTGTAGGAGGTGCTGTCATGGGGCCCTCTAGCTTGACCAGGTCCCCCATATCGCTTATGGCTCATCAGTACATGGCGATCAAAAAGAAAGAATACTACCAACCAATCGGCACTGCTCTGTTGAATTACGGAATAACTTCCTTCAAGAAACAAGGCTACAAGGGTGTCCTCAGTGACGTCTATCTCAACAGCTATGCCCTCACAGATGTTTTCAGGTCCAACCATTTTGTCTTCAGGGGCAGTATGCCATATGCTGGCTATAAAAAGGTCGAAGGCCCAGTCGCTAGTATGATTGTGTATTGTCGTTTTTAATTCTCATTGATTCAGTGAAATGACATTGAAACTGGTTATATTCTAACTGCTAGTCCATTGAAACAAGAAGCTTGTAGCCAGTTTTGTTTTTATCTATTGTACATGAATTATTGTTATTTAAAAAGCTTGGATAATCTGTGTGCATAAATTATCCCATGTACCTGTAAAACATTTCTGATTTACTTGCAATAATTTTATTTGACAATATGCATATACAATAAAGTGAGCATTCAATTTCTGCAAATACAGTAAGTACTTCTCATCCTGTAAAAGTTGTTGCGAAGCAGATGAAAAATGTTCAGATACCAAGTTTCATCAGTCTGCCTGATATGGTTTGCTTGGCTAGGTTATCTGCAAATACATTTGATAAAAACTACTGATTAGAAATTCCAGGTTTTTAACAAGTGCAGACTAATGAAATATTGCATGTCTTTTAAGATGAAACGTGCTCAAACAGTCCATTTTAATGATATACCCTGATAACATGCTACGTCGGCCCAATGTCGGCCCGATGTTGACCTGATGTCGACCCGACGTCGCCCACATAGGGCCAATGTCAAAACGATGTCAGATGCTATCTGGGATATATGTCATCATTGGGGATTTCTCATTATACGTGACACGTGCATTTGTGGTTGCCATGGTTTCATTCATCGTGTCACCCCATGCAAAATTTGAGGAACCCAACCATTTGACAATAAGATAATTGATTAGAGGTGACTACGACATGCTTGCAAAGTGCCCAAAGACACGTAACTGGCTCACCCGTTAAACCAGAGAAAATTGTCTTGGTTTATTGAAGCCTGGAAGAGCATTTGATGCATAACCTGGGATGCCCAGGGGAGTCCCTTTCCCCCCTATCGCATACTTATTGCCATCTGAAAGTTGTCATGTCATACTTAAAAAGGAAGGATTGTCACACAATAGGAACTTACTTGATATAATAGCTACTGATTTGACCCATTTAATATAAAAAAAATTAAAATAAAAAATCCATGAAAAGATTACAAACTCACACTGCACTGGCTTGCGGTCTTCATACCAGTACTTAAGACCGAGTCGGGCATGTTGGTTGAAGGAAGTCTTCTTTGATCCAGTATCGTAAGAATGACGAGCAGACATGGATCGCGGAGTCATGAGGAGGAGGTCTTTCCTGGCTGGAGTGCCGTAAGGAGGGAACAATTTTGCATCATCTTGCTTCACTGTACCTAAGAGGGTATGAGAGGAAGGCAGATGTATTCATAATTATCCTTATCGTCCTTAGACTTATCTTCTTCATCCGTGACATCATGAGCTTTTTACAGCCCACTGATTGGTCAATTCTATAATCAGCAACATGTTTGCAGGTTAGAAACAGCAAGCGTTATACTGGATTTAGTCAAACAAACCGGTAACTGCTAAACGGTTTTGATTAAGCTTCATTATATCAGATTGGCATTTATAATGCTATCTTGTTTGGTTTGAGTATTGTTCTGTTTCTTTAGGAAATGATGCATGAAAATTAAGCAAACACAATTTTGATATAATTTTCTTGGAATCAATTGAAAACTGAAGAGCGATTCTACATAATTATTACAATGATAATAATCAACTTCTTGAGAACAGCAAACAAGATACTTGAACACTTGAGATGATGAAAGTTTGCCATTTTGTCATTAATAGAGTTATACTCCGCAAAGTTCTCAGAAGGGATCTAACCAACAAAAATGTTAGTTGACTCCCTCCTGAGTGTAAACTGTACTGTATGTTAGTTACCTCTCCCCTAAGTGTAAACTGTACTTTATTTGCTTGGATAATCTGTGGGCCTTCGGTGTTAAGATATAACCAACAAAAAGTTTAGTTAACTCCTGACTAGGGGGAAAACTATACTTTATTTGCTTGGAAAATCTGTGGGCCTTCAGCGTTGGGTTATAACCAACAAAAATGTCAGTTAACTCCTGACTATGAGGGATATTACTTATTCAGCTATATTACAGAAGGCATTGTGAATGTTTGTTCTCATTCAACGTGTGCTGAAGGGAAAATTAAGGCTAAAATTACTGTCCAGACTAAGGTACAGCAGTGGGCATTTGACAAACTTTCAGCCTTCTGACTTTGTTGAGCTTGGCTAACATTCTTACAGGTTTTTCCCTGACAATTTAGTCAACCTTAGTTAAAACCAGATATATCATCAGTCAAAAGGAAACGTATTACACGATTCACACCTTAGTAAATATTAATATGCAGTTTTATGCCTTCTTGTCATCCTTTTGGCCAATTTAAAAAGATGTATTTGTTGCAGCTAGAAAAGTTGGGTTTGACAAGAGTCGTTCTAGACACAGATTTTTAGTGTAAGTATATTTCAAAATAAAAACGACGCATGCAATGTATGCAGATGGCAAGCAAAAAAGTGAAAAGGTCCAGAATGACTTAGTAGAGGGTACAAGTGTCTATCTTGTGGATTTACTAGTCAAAGCAACTGGTCAAAAATATCAGGGCAACGTGGCCTGGCTTCCCCGAAAACGAAGTGGTCCTTAAACAATTTAAATCTCTTTTTTACATGGTGAACAATTTGGCGACAATTTATATGGTGTACATCAATAATACACTGAACAAGGAACAAATAGTGTCAGAATGAAGAATGGCTGCCAGGCACCTGCAAAAACGGACAAAAAAACAACTTTCTAATAGGTGAAGGATGCACTAGGGCTTTACATCCTGTATTTCTGCACCTTATGGGCTAATTCGGACAGGCAGGTACCATGGCAATGAGGTGAAGGATGAAACAACCACCCAACATAGGCTCGACCGGGAATCGAACCAGGGACCCAGTGGTTGGAAGCCTGGCGTGCTACCACTGGGCTAGGCCCCTTCCTAGCTTCAACACTTTTTTTAATGAGAAAAGACACGTTTTACCAGCTGATTCATCAATGAGTCTTTGATGGATCTCGGCATCATGGCGGTGTCGTCCACTGGTGAACTGTTTTCCCTCTTTGCATCATAAATATTGCTGTTATTTACTACTGATGGCCCCATTATCTTACCTATGGAGTATATCTACACCTAAGGCACACTAAAATTCATGTCCTGTTCTCTATTTGCGCGATATTAACCCTGGAAAAACGACGCAAAGATTCATCATCAATAAACCATTGCCAAGATAAGATTCATCAACTTCAAAAAAAAAATTCATTAACAATGTAACTATTCTTGTCGATTTTATACGATTAATGTGTGAATGAAGAAGTAAAACCCAGTTGTTTTATTGGTGAAAGCAATTGCCAATTGTTTGGATCCGCCCCTTATATTTCAATTTAAATTGCGTTTTGGATCCACTCCTGGACATTATTGTTGAAGCCCTCGAGTCTCCTGTAAGCTGGTAATTAAGCTATGCCCGATGTAACAATTAATTCTTGGTTTGTTAACTTGTCTAATCTAACGTGCATAATTCTGAAATGTAGCTTAGCTTTGGAGCAATCGAAAATGCCTGTCTGACAGCAAAACTGGATGCTCTTTTGTTTCAAGCCAATTATAGGCAACTGTTCGGTAAGGAGCAATATCTTGCATATATATCAAATTATAAAAATAAAGAGAGAAATTTCGCCGGAGTCTTAGTTTTTGATGTGCCGTATTGAGTGTATTTTTTTTTTTGGCGTTTATAACATTTAAATTTCCTTTACTGGTCACTACTGGTGCCGTTTTGGGGGGGGGGGGGCACTATTGTATATGGTAGCTGATTTTAAATTGCACTTCCATGGCACATACCATGGTGGCCAAAAGTTTAGTTCATTCCTACTTCTGCATCAGCTGGTAGAAATTTCATATCCCTAATTGACATCCTAAAACCTTACCTTTTTGGCATATGAACAGCTGAAGAAAAATGTGAATATTTACCAAATATTTACCAAAGTTATTGCCACAAAAATGCCATGCACCTTACAGCTTATAAAATTATCTTTATGTTAGGTCAGAGACATGCTTAAACTAATATTTTGATCGAGCTGCCCCCATTTCGTTATTGGCCTCAGACGGTGATTTACATGGATATGCTGCAGTATCGATACCATGGTATCACAGAAATATGATTGATCAGTTTGAGATTCTAATTTTGAGGATGTCATAGTGGGATTTAAAATGAATGCTACCTTAATTATCTAATGCAAAATGGTGCAGACGAAACTTTTGGTCACTGAGTAGAGGTTATGTCCTTTATTTCGAGTAAGTGCATAGTTTAGCATTCGTCTTGATCATATATCAATGGGATAGGACAATGCTGTGAGTGAATAAGCTAGGAATTCACACATACCAATGTAAGTTTCTATTTAATTTTTGTGCAACAATTTAGCCAGTTAATTTTTAGACCATCCGTTAAGGCTTGAGAGTGAATACATATGAAGTATTGTTGATGAATCTTATACAAAAGCGTGGACATTGTATGTGCATCTTTGAGGTATTGTAGATGCATCTTGGAGCTGGGCTCGTTTTTCTCGCCGTGATTTTGAATTAATTATACTTTTCTAGAAGGGCTGGTGTGGTTTAGCCTGAAGTCTAGCCAAATACTGTTGAACCTGACAAGTGGATGCCCTCTGCTACGCAATATTAATGATGAAAACCGAGAAATTTGAATATCGTTGGGCAACTCAGTTATGATGCCGAGATTCATCAACAACTCGTTGTTGATCCAGCTGGTAGCCCGTGAAAGAGTTCATTAGATGTCATAAGATATTCAAAAGTAAAAGGCATTTAGTGGTGTTCAATCAAACGTGCGATACCATGGTGGGGGCTTACGGTTTGCATGTGAACACCATGATCATTCGACTAAGGCTTCTATCTCAACATTACTATTGCCAGAATGCTTATTTAGGCGATTACGTTCTATGTATAGTATCACCATTAAAAATCAGGTCTTCCCAGATAGCATTCCAGATCGGCCCAGCAGTTTTTATGTTGACCACTGTCGTTACAACATTGTATCGACATTGCCAATAAAGAGCAGCTGAGGCCCAAAAAGTGCAATATTGAGAATCTTAAATCGTTTGCTATTGGTAAGATTTGATATTTACATGCGAGTCAAATGCTACCACAAGAACTTTTATTGTAATATATCCCTCAGTGTGACTCATGCGCACTTACCCGTCCATGCGACTTTCCTCCGTTTGTCTTTTAACAGAGATAATCAACAATATCAACTATAACTGACACTCAAATAACATTACATGATCAATATATTGATGGTTTTAATCATTTTAATTAGCCAAGCAAGAATGAGGGTCATTCAGCAGTCTTCGTATTTTTTCTGTGAATCTATTCTAAACTGACAAATAATATGTGCACACACTATTAACCTTGACACGCCGTTATTCACTCATCATTTTCATGCTGCATGTGATTCGACAATTTCAACTTCTTAAAAATTGTTAATGTTATCACTGAATGAATTGGTCATCGCCGATAAAAACCGAATTACTCATTTTCAACTATATGAACTGTTGATATATTTATTCAACCTGTTGCAAAAAGACTGCTGCCAGGCTACATTTTAATCTATGTCTTGCTAATGCTCCTGATTGGTTTGGTCATCAAAACGACTAGCAGCACCGTCATAAAAAGGAGGTGTTTCATGCTCATTTCTTACCATCTATAAAGCAAATGTGGTTGCCAAGGTTTCCTGTGCATTGCTTGATGTGTCGCCAAGGAGCTCCGATTCTTCCACAGCGTGAACTATGTTATTGAGAAAAAAAACCTTAATTATTGATCTGACACTTCTGATTGAAATAGAAAATTACAACTTCTAATGTGGCAACCATTAAATTTAAACAGAACAAAGGTCAGAAAAAATGCCATGTTATCAATTTGTAGAGTTCAGATGCCAGACTGTGTTCAGTGGCGGCGCTACGATAGGGCATGGGGGGGGGGAGGCAAATGCCGCGCCCCCCCCCCCCCCCCCCCAAAGAGACCACCTTGCCCCTCCACCCCATTTGAACCTGTCAGTTGCTGTTTTGGACTGTTATATCTAGCTGCCCCCCTGTATGGATCTCTTGCCCCTCAGTTGCCCCCCCCCCCCCTTCAGAAATCTGGCGGCGCCACTGACTGTGTTATTTTATGACCTGTGTGTTATTTCTTGTAATCTTATGGCATATTTTATAACTCTTACTAGGTACGAATAACGAAATATATTACATTGATAGAATGCTAAACGTGTATTGGGGTCCGATTTCATGTGATTTAACACTTCTTTTTCATTATTGCCTTTAACCACATAATGGTTTCTCTATGCTTTACATGGTTGCCTTATATGAATTAACTTAGCAATGCAAAGAATACTCACGCAGAGGGCCCAGGGTCGGAGAAGTAGTGAGTTGTGTAGGACTGGCCGACCTGGTGGGGAACGATCACTCGCTGCTTGGAGGCTGCTGATTTGATGGATGGATATTGAAGTCTTCGCTCCAGATCGTGGTCATAAGACAACTGGGGTCTCAGGTGGGCACTGGGTCCACCCGCCATTCTTGCATCCCCCTTAGGATGAAAAACACAATGAATGTCAAATGGTAACGAAGCTCAAGCTAGACTTACTTTTTTTTTGCAACCGCCATATCATAATATATATAGGGTAGCTGTTCCATCAGTCTTGTATACCTCAGATGATATGCATGCAGCAACTATCAGAGACCACAAAATGACCGTTGCACTCTGGCTGTGGGTTTGGACGAATGTGGTGGAATGGAAATGGCTAACCTAAAACAGGCTGAATGGCGTATTCAAGGAAAGACCGGGGCTCCCTACCACCTTCTGTAGTTGTATTGGCCACATTGGTTGATTTTCTTCAAACTAAACAAACATCATGGCTAGTTTTTCAATTCCTTGAACAATTCATTATTAAATGTAATAAATTATTCAATGCAAGATGGACTAATGCGTGTGTAATATAGTTATATCCCGAGTATGAGGGATATAACTAACTTATACTCCATTAACCATATTTATTAATTTTGATCGATTGGTTGATTGGTTTAAAGCTCATATTATGCAAGTAAAGTTTAGTTTAAACTCAGGACATTTTCGTTGGTTATATCCCTCTGAGAACAACAGGAAAACTATCTTGGTGGAATAAATTAAATCATTGAACCAGCCCACAGAGATTCAACTCTAGATCCGTAATTCACCATTTACAGATCAGTCAATTAAACCGACCCCAAGCCAGGGACACTGAAGGTAGGGAGCCACATGTAACGGCTTTGGTTAGCAGCCAAGATTTGTGAAGTGAGCTTTAATAATTTAAGGGAACCTCGAAAAACTGGTATTGGATGCCGGAGGTCAATTGTAGAACAGGTTAAACACAAGAGATTAAGTGAAAACCACCATGGAGACACGAATCAGGTCAATCAATCCATTTAGTTAAGTAGCTATTCACTATAAACAGCCATGCAAATCGGATAACCGCAATGAGCCAAAACAGAAAAAGAAAAACCCAACCCCAAGGTGCTCGCAACTCTTTGTGTGAAGTTAATTTCGTTTGTACCTTTAATTATTAAAAAAATCGAAAACTTTACAGCTAAGATGAATATGTGCAGGCTGCATAAAAATGATGGAGTATCAAGGAGTGTCCAGCAATGTCGGGTTAAAAAAGAAGAAGAAAAAGGACAAGAAAAGAAAAGAAAACGATGAAGTGAACAACAACAACAACAAAGCAATGAAAAATGCGACAAAAAATACAACACAACAGTGGCAACAACAACACCACCATCACACTGTAAATCCTGCCTAATATTTACAATAATTAACGAACAGTGGAACAGGCACTGGTCACTAAATGGCCATCAGCAAATGGACCACTCTAGTTTTGAAATTCACTAAAATAACATTGAACGGAAGCCAAGAAGGCGGTTTGCCTGCTGAAATATTACTGAGAAGTAATCAACAGGGAGTTGACTTGGAATTAATTCAAGAACCACTGACCTGAAAAGGCAGTCCATATATGGTGAATTTTTCTGAGTCGGGCTCAATTTCTCTTCTGCAAAACATGCAAAATTTTATGATATCATTGCATTAATTTCGTCAAAATTGAATTTCAATTTTGGCTCACAGTTGCCATTATCAGCAGCAGCTTTGGCACCAAGCACCCTGTGTAGTGCACTGGCTGGGCGTGAATACTGGACTTATTACAGACATATAGTGAATTTGAATTTGAATTTGAAATATTTATTCAACACAAGTACATACATAATGTGATACCAAAAACAAGTATAAATAAAAAAAAGACAACGTGTTGAACAGGAGTGCACCTGAGTAGTCCAACTACCATTTCCAAGGAAGGTACACCCCTAACTTACATACAGTCAACAATAAATGAAACAAAACAATGCTCGCGTAAAGAAGAAAAAGAAAAAGTACAAAGTATATAAGAAAAATATCAAAATATGCCACAGCAGCAATAGCATCGTTGGCCCCTCTTGGTGCCTACAGTGCCACAAACTGCCACAGCAAGTTATTCAAAAATATAACTTATGACATACATATAAATGCTTAATTGCAAAAAGACACAATATTGGAAATGTAATAAAATATAAATTATATAGTGATATGTAAATATTACAGCAATATAATAATGAATATGATTTGATTTTTCTTATAATTACAGACAAATTGTCACACATTGAGTTGAGACCATTTAAATCTATAGTAATTCTGAACAAAAGTTTTAATTTTATCCTTATTGTGATAAATAAACACCAAAGTAGTTAGGACTGTCATGCCTAAGTATGTGCTAAGAAAATAAGCCAGAATTTCCCTCAAATCACAGGGGATATGAGTGAGGTGAGCGACGGCCGTTTGTTTACATTTTTCCACTGACCATTAACTAAAAATCTAGCTGGCATTTTGGTCCATTTGTGATTTTCATAATATTTTAGAATGTTCATGTGCCACAACAGTTGAAATTATCGCTTTACATGCATTATTTAACAAGTTATCCAGCTTTGTTCTCACCAACCCTATTCATTACTATGGTGCTCGGCCTGGCTTTGATTACGGAAGTAGCCATTTTCTGCTCACCTACGCCGAAGAGTCAGCTTCCACTTGCAGAGCCTATTGGTTTGAACTGCTATTGCTCCTTACAGCCAGATGCAACAAAGTGCAGTCCAGTTCCATGTACATATAGATGATCTCTTGTTCCAAGCGAATTAGGCCAGGCAATCATCTGCCTGTTACAGCAGATTTCACAGCCTTGGGAACTAGACACCAGATGACATCATGTGAATTGAGAATTCCTATTGGCTGACTGCCTTAACCAATGGAAGTCCTGGATTCACATTACGTCATCTGGAGTTTATCTTCCAAGTCTGCCTTAAATCAACTTTACAGCCAAATGCATAGTGTTGGAAACAAGTCTAAGCTAAACTCTAGATGACGACATGTGAAAGTAGCATTCTTATTGGCTGAGGGACCAATTTAATCAATAAGAGTCCTGGATTCACATGACGTCCCCTGTAGCTTCCAGTCCAAGAGACTGGTTACCAGTTCATTAAGACGAACAAAAGTAAGCACCAACCAATACACAACAATTCATAACAAAGAAACAAATCACTGTGGCCAACATTGAAAGTTGGCAGTTAGACAACAATGGTGCAAGACTAATGATGTCATGTTGAGACGAGCATAAAAGTTTCAGCAATGTCAGTAGCAAAGATTACTATTTTATCAGCCACCACAGGCTGACTTTACGACGAAATGCTTGTATTGCTAATCGATCTAATGGTAAGCTTCTATTTCATGCAGACTTGTATCAATATTATGTGGACATTTTTAACGGCCATGCTGATCCGTGCCAAGAGCAATAAAGAAGTACAACGGCAGTTACTCTACAACAGGGTCAAAGCAACAACCTTCGATTTTGCAATGAAGACTATTATTTATTGTATATTTAATGCTCTTTGAATCAGAGCTCTTGTAATAAGCCTTGCCATACAGTTCACGTATTTGAAAGCTACTGTCCATAGAGTCAGGCCATTAACTTGCCCAACCTAGAATTATTCGCGCCGTAGGCCGTATGATCAAGTTGGCAGGAGGTCACGTGACCCACGATTATTGTATAGTGTAGCTCTTAAGTATTTTGTTAAGCTTTCAAAGTATTAAGAGATTCAAAACTTTAAAAGCGAACTTTACAGAGCAGACCGTCGTTAATTAGTATAGTTCATACTGATTCCGTACTTGTTTTCGGATTAAAAAAAATGAGCAAATATTAAGCTAGATAGAGGCAGGAGAAGCAGGTAGGTTGGCGGCAAACAGCAATGATTGTGGATCGAACCGATTTTGTTGTGGTGCTCACAGGCGTCCGCGTCCGCGCCATGTAAGCAGCGTTCTAACTTTTTTTTTTCATAACTTCGTCAGTTTTCATCCGATTTTTTAAATTAAACATTGTCTGAAAGCTAAGACCTTCACCTAATACGTAACTGGCATTAATTCTTTAGACGAATTGTGGACGCAGCGCTATTTTTCATTGAATCCTAATCAATGAAAATGAAAATAACACACTGACATTGGGTTCAGTGGTACAAAACAATTACACAATGATTACATTGTGGGACATGAGATATGTACACCCTCAAATGATACATATGTACAGGAGTTGAACAGGCAAGACGGTTTACCTTCTGTTAGTTAACAGGTAGGCCTAAATGGGGGAGGCTGATCTAAAAATTTAAAATGCCCCCTTACGTTTCGGCATATTTACGTTTTGTATGTGTTTACAATGTCATGTTTCACATGAAAAACGGCCTTTGGCTTAATGCTTAGGCATTAACATAATAATCATTTGTGTATATAATATTGTCTCTGGTGTCATAATCTTTTGGCAAGCAACTTTTGTCAAGTAAACTCTGTGACTTTATCTTGATAGTTGAATTCTAGTTCAATAAATTGTTTGCATCACACAGACAGCCTGATAGCATTCCAAATCGGCCCCGCATCGTTTCTATGTTGGCCACCATAGCTACAAAATCGTATCAACATCGTCGATGTCGGTCTGATGTCTTTCCAATTTGGAATGCTATCTGGGTAATGTTATAATTGATTGACTGGCAACTTACATTTCATTACAGCCAATTACATAGACTTGGAAATCAATCTCATAGACTTGGAAACTAAATGCCAGATGATGTCATGTGAGTCAAGGACTATATTTATGAAAGGACTGCCTTAACCAATGGGAGTCCTGGACTCACATGACTTCCTCTGGAGTTTAGCTTCCAAGTCTATGAGATTAGTTTCTAAGTCTATGAAATTAGCTGTATGGGCTTACATCACTGCCATCACTATTCGATATTTCCAACAAAACCTGGGTGGGGGTTGGAATCTGTTACCTCACAAACACCATGCAAGTACCTTAGCCACTGGCCCAGTAGACCAGGCGTGATATCCAGAGATATAATATTCTCACATTTAATAACTCACTGTGCTGTTAAAACCACTTTAACATATAAAATAATAGCGGCTTTCTTGGAGTGAAGCCATTTTTGAATGAAAGACTTTCTTCAACATTCTTACTTACTTATAACTGTGAATTGGTTCATGACTGAAGTCTGGGCGCGTGGTGTACATTGTGTCTGTAGGCTGAGAAGGAAATGAATATAATCCAAACATGGAATGACCACCTCTAGAAATAAGCTGCTTTTACAAGGTTGTGGGCAATCATGCGTGAAGTACGAGACATTTATTATGCGCATTTGGAATGCACCTAGCTCTCAATTGGCGGCATCATTCATGGACTAGCATTTTGTAATATTGATCATGAATGTCGTATGAGAAGTGTTGCTGATAATCACTATTAAGGGCTTATATCCAAGATCTGAACAGTTACTTCTGTCACTGTGAGTTTGAGTTTATCTTTTTTTCATAGGTCATCAAAATGCAATTTAGCAATCAATCTGCATGCGCCAGGAAGCAAATGCTTGTTGTGAGCGCATACAAGGAAAAAAAAAAAAAAAAAATTATGAGGAAAAGACAAGCATAATATAGGAAAATTAAGAATTTAAGAGAGAAAAAAGAGGAAAAAAGGTTAAAAAAAGCATTGGATACAAATTTTATGCACATATAAGCGAGTACAAAAAAAAAACAAAAACATGGTGATCATGAAGATGGGAGAATGGTCTGAATGTCTATGAGATAGGGGGAGTAACTATATGCTAATGACTATCATTGGTTATTACATGAATAGCAATTTGTTGTTGTACATGAAGTGGCATAATTCGAATTAGGATTTCAAGGGGTCAAGTAGACGGTTCCAATTTTTGGCCACTTTGATGCTGAGGAGTTGCTTACTTATATTATTAATTGTTCTACAAAATGTATTGGGTCTGATGTCTGTGGAAGGTCGAGTTGCATAGTTATGGGTTTCATTGGCAGTGGAAAGAAGGTTTGCTATGTTGGAGGGTAAGGTATTTTTTTTGCTTTTGTGGACTATCTTACAGCACTGTACTTTGTAGAGGTATTCCAATTTTAAGGAAGGGAATTTGTCTTTTTAAAAAGTGGACTGGTATGAGAGTTATATTTTGTCTTATGAATTATTCTTATGGCTCTTTTTTGTAGTGAGAACATTAGTTTTAACTCGTACTTGCAAGTGTTGCCCAAGCAATAACTCCATAGGTGAGATGAGGTAGTACTATTGAATGATACATGATTTTGAGAATATTGCATGGGACTGTGTTCCTTAAGGGGCATTCACACTATCACGTATAAGAGCTATGTATGACCACGTATGAAAATATTTTTTCACTCTTGTTCATCCTTGGCCATACGTGATTCACTCGCCCAGCATTTTACATATACTCGCACTAATCTGTAGGATGCTCCTGGTCGCGTTTGACCACTCACGAACATACGTGAATAGGGGAAATTTTTTTAAACATGTTTAAAACTTTGGCGGACGTTCTACAAGTAAATTGTTTATATTAGTTACTTGCTCGGGGGTCAATCAGTGAGCATCCTACATACGTTCTATGTACGTTATACATATATACGTAGCCATACATAGCCATACGTCGCCATACGTCGCCATACGTTGCCATACGTAGCCACTGTCCATCCGTATACTTGCCATCCACTCGCATCCACTCATTGAACGCTCGTAAAACGCTCAGTGGCCATCCATCGGGCGATCCACGAGCGATCTACGAGTGCCTCACAGATGCCTCAAGGATGCCTCATGGATGCCTGTAACAGACGTCCGGCGAGCGTTTCATGGATGTCCGGTGAGTGAGCTATAACTGTCTCATGTATGTTAATCGAAAACATTTATATGTGATTAACAGAGCCACTAGTGAGCACATATAGCTACGTATAGTCCATTTTTGATGTACGTGGTCACTCGTAGGTTTTTTACGTGACAGTGTGAACGCCCTTTTAGCAATGTTTCTTGATAGCTGGTTATTCTTTGGATTCACGTGGAATATCCAATCTGATAACTGATGTTTGCCATTCAATACGATTGCCTGTGGTGAATTAAGTAGAAAAGCTCTGTTCTGTATTAAGTAGAAAGTCTCTATTCTGTAAGAAAGTATTTTTTTTTAACATTATCGGTTTGAAGACCAATAAGACAATATATTTTAGTAATACAGTTATGTTAGCCGTGGTAGCTGAAGACATTAGTCATGCTACCACCTCCAGTCAAGCATATCATCAGTTCAGATGTAATTTTCGACTTCATAGGACTAGTAATAAAGTAAAAGTTATATACATGTATGTCCCAGTGTAGTTGATAGACAAACCGAAAGCTGGAAAACTGGTTGCATTTAGGTAAAATGCATAGCTTACCCAGATAGCATTCCAAATCGGCCCAGCATCGTTTCCATATAGGCCACTGTCTTTACAACATCATATTAACATCGCCAACATCGCACCAACGTTGAAATGATTTGAAGCGCTATCTGGGTACAATATATTGTATTTGACAGCCATATCCTTTTTACAGGAAACTACTCCCACTCCAATAACAAAGTTGCAAATAACCCTACTCTGATTCTTTAGGTTAATTACGTCCCAGCATACATATGGTACAGGAGTTGCATGCAATTTTAAGTGGCCATACTTTTACAAAGAATATTATTCCTGATATTATCAGCAATTGTCCTGTTTCTATAAAGGAAAAATACATAATCTCATAGCATAAGTGGTTATGCAAAATATATCAAGACGAGCTATTTAGAAAACTATCCAATACAATGTTTCATTCAAGACTAGATTTGGTGAAGTTTAATTGTAAAAGGGCATGCCCGGCTTTCTTTCTCTTTGGTCCTCCTTCCTCCTTTGGCCTTTTGTGTCTATGGCTCCTGCCGGATTCTTCTTTCACCCCTTCCTAATTTTGTTCCCTTGTGTATTTATTGGTTCCTTTGGTATTCCTTTACTTTGTCTTAATATCATGCCATGTGATAATCATATCTAAATAGCATTTTCAAATCTAGCTCTGTGCTTTCAACAAAATATATGTCTCTAACTTATTCATTTGTTTTATAGATTTTCTTGACAATTAGCTTATTTGTATGGATTGGAAGGGGATCCTCTGAAACCATGGGTGGCACATCAGCGAATTATATTTATCTTGGAGGTGTCACCCTTAGTTCATATATATATATATATTTATGCACCATGTGTGCCTTAATGATCTGTGCACAATTCTGTGCATATGTATGTGATATTAATAAAATGATTCTGATTTCTGAGTTCTTTATTGCAATTCCTAAGACATTTTTGTTGAATAGATGCAATAGCAGGCCTTCTTTACATTTATGAAGTGATAGAAAGTAAACAATAGGCTTTTTCCTTTTGTGCAGTTTTCTAAGTCTGGGTTCTTTCTTGTCAGTTGTGGTTTATTACACTGAGACTAGTCTGAATAGTATAGGTTATTGAAAATGAACCGAGAAAGATTAACTAGAAAAATATTTGATTACGATAATAGTAAATGTAGAAATAATTGGTCAGATGAGTTAAAACAGATTTTTAGCAAAGTAGGAATGGTTGAATTATTGCATAATTTAGAATGCGATATTAGACTGCTTAAATCTAAAATAAAACAGATATATTGGGAAAATTTGGAAACTACTAGATATAAAAAACCCAAACTAAGGTATTACAATATTTATAAGATGTCATGTCCATTGGAAAAGTATATTACATGTAATTTACCACGTATTCATAGATCATTGTTAGCTCAATTTAGAGCAGGGATATTGCCAATTAATGTCGAAATTGGAAGATTTAGAAATGTTCCATTGGAAGTCAGAGTTTGTAAACTACGTAATTCTGTTACAAATAATATAGAAGATGAATTTCGTGTACTATGTGTATGCAATGCCTATAATGATATAAGAATTAGTCTTTATAATAAGATTAGTTAGATTGATAGTAATTTTGATGAGTATGATGATTTTGAAGATTTGTGTTTATTAATAACAAATATCAGGTCCAGTTAAGTGCAGGTTATGTCATGGTGACTAATGTTAATGCTCTTATGTTTATTTTTTAAGACAATGTCCATTCTCTTAACAAATAGCCTAAATTTTAAACACAGCTTCTTACTCTTCAATCCTGTTTCATTAGTCGAAACTCTTGTGCTCGGGTTAGATATTTTTGTTTGATTATTAAAAATAAAAAACACCAACTCACAATTTCAATGCTGGAACTGGTTTATTTGGAAATATTTTGCAAACATTTGATTAATGATGCAGGGAAGATTTTACGATACATCAGGGTAGGGGTGAATAACATGGGGCTTTGATATGTTGGATAGTCAATAATTTCATGCTGAGTTGTCATCATTCATGCTGATTACCAGTAGTCTTAAATCCATTGGGGCAATATCAATAATTATTATTTTCTGGTTCTGGTTGTGGCTCTGGTTCTGGTTAGGTTCAGGAGTAAGAGTTAAAAAAACATATATTAACAATAAATTATTTGTTATAAAAAAAAGACACAATTTTCTAGCAGCTAATATACATGTAATGGCTTGATATGAAAACCAGTGCTTGACATTTTGACATCTTAGGTTTTAATTTGCATTTTAGATAAATAGCAATATCTCATGATGTTGCATATTGCAAATTTTAAATACCAGATTTAATGAATTTATTCTAGATTTGAACAGTATCATCTTTAAATACATTTGGAAGAAATTTTGCTTATTTCTTTAATATGACTAAGCATTCCATTCTACAATGGATTGCACTCAGTGTCATCAGTGTATTGCAAATAAAACACTGCATGACAGTGCCAACACCGTTTATAACATTGATTATGCATTTCTGCCTTGAACAGGCTGCCATTGTCACAGGCATGCTTCAGCCAAGCTCAACGCATGCCCTTTTTTTGTACACTAAACTATATATACCCACCTAAGCCGCATTTCTGGAACTTGATGTAGAGGTCATTGATGCCAAAACAGCGGTGATCAGAACAACCACAAGAGAAGACAAATTCGACCCTCTTGACTTCAATACCATCAACACCATAGTCGTATGAGTAGCTCTTGTATCCCCTAGATCCAAGGTCGCTCAAACTGACAGTCTGCAGTGCAATGGTGAAAAGAATATAGAAGGTTGGCAACTGGAAAGTATTGCTCACTTATTCAAAGCTTATGTTGACTGCACAGTATTACTTGCAAATATGACTTACCTGTGGGTCCACTTGATTATCGTCAGCATCATATGGGATAATGTCAACACTCTGACCATCAATCTGGGAATTGAACTGCACGCTCAATTCATAAATTGTGTACACACAATTAGGGTTGTAGAAGTCCACTGTGTAGAATGGATTGTCATCATTATTCTTAAAAGCAGCATAGTTGTCAAATGGATCATTTTTGTTCAGCTTTCTCTTCAAGCTCTTCCTGAGTGGATGACCTTCTGCAATTGAGCTCATGGAAACGTTCCAGAACTTGTTATTTCCCTTGGAAAAAGTCCACTTGGCAACAGCTCCATTCTTGCATTCTGAAAGGTGACACCAAGATATTATCTTATTTTTGTGTAACCACTGAGCAAACAGTGAATCAATCAACCAGATATTATTGCACGTTTCTATCTGAATCTTTGCATGTGCTTTTCATGATTCTTGTGATGGATATAATTACCATATTCACAGTGGTTACCAGTAAATTGTCCACTGCATTGACACGTGCATCATCCATCTTCCTCTACTGGAGTTCCACCATTAAAGCAAACCCAGTCATCACACTTGTTGATTTCTGAAAACAAATAGTTAAATATAACTCAAAATATTGAATAATCATGATTCCATGTCAACCCATTTTAAAATATCAGTAAATAAATTCCAAACATCTTAACATACTTGTTTCACATTGGTCTCCAGTAAATTCATCAGGACAACAACATGTGCAGCATCCATCAACCTCGACTGGAGTTCCACCATTCTCACATTTGTAGTAATCAGCACATTGTGGTTCCTCTGCTGAAAAAAAAACATCACAACATTTTGAATCACATCGTAGCATATATTAGCATGTATTTTTAATTCAGATGAAATGGTTATAAGTACCTCCTTCACACTTGGTGTATTCTCCATACAGGGCGTTGATTCCGATGTTTGATGAACAGCCGCAAGAGAACCCATCTCAGTCAATGTGTAAATCTTGGTATTGTTTAGGATTCAAAGAATTCAGTGGAATAACCTGGAGCATAAAACAGACATGTAATACTTATGGCACTACAGCCTTTGATGGTTTATATAAGATGTATACAAGTAGAAGCTATAAACAGAAGCTATAACACATACCTCTGTTTTCACAACATTTTCATTCAAGTAGAAATTGACTGTGACACTCTGTCCTGAATACTGTGTGAAGAACTGACCCTCAAGGAATTTAAGGTAGTAAGTACAGTCAGGGGCATCGTGGAAGAGCAGTGTAAGCAGGAGCAGAATCATCACTGGCAAAGCCACCGTAGTTGTCATATGGATCACCGTTGGTCAGTTTTCTCCTGAGGCTCTTTCTGATTGGATGACCAGAGGCAGTAGATGTCATCTGAACTGTCCAGTCTGGATTGTTGCCTTTGTTATATGACCACTTGGCTATTCTTTTATGTTTGCACTCTGAAGAGCATGATATTTATAACTTCAGCATTTTTAATGACAAACCGGTACTACTAGAATGGGAATCCTATTGCAGTAAATTTCATTTAGGTAAGGATATCTAGAAATTGATAACAATAACAATGACATTTGAAAATGTAATGATATCAGAGCTAAGGTTGGTTTTTTTCTCACCAACTTCACAATGGTCTCCACTGTAACCGTCACAACATTCACATGCACAGCACCCATTCTTCTCCACTGGTGTTCCTCCATTCAGACAGGCATAGTCCTCACAATGATGGATCTCTGCAATAGGCATAAAATATTTTATAGTGCATACAGTGTAATGTATGAGATGGAAGGTGTGCATGCTTTAAAACGTCCCTTAACATCACTTGTGAGTGCTGGTAATTTGGTCTGCCTTTATCTGCATTCACTTTTTTCAGCTTTTGCTTTCCCAATTCTATTTAACCTATCAGATAATTTATTAGTTTTTTCTAAAACTTTCTAAAGTTTATTGTATTATACATATTATTGCAGAGTGTCTCATTCGTGTACACAAAAATTCCATTTACCTGTCTCACAGTAATTGCCTGTGTATTTCTGAGTACACACACATTTGCAGCAGCCATTTTCCTCTACAGCAGTTCCCCCATTCTCACATTTCAGATAGTCAGCACATTCTGTTTCGGCTGAAAGGGAATAAATACGTTTGTAATTTTACCATGCTATTTATGAAACAAACACTACAGATAAGGCTGAAAATTAAGAACATGGATTCACGGTTTGAACTTACCTCCACCACACTTGGAGTATTTGCCATACATTGCATTGATTCCAAAGCAGGACTCAGATGTGCAGCCACAGGAGAATTTGAAAACGACATGGGTAACCTTGATGTGTCCAAAGTTGATGCGGAAGTCTTGGTATCCTTGTGGTCCACCTGGTACAAGATCTACTTTCTGGAAATGAAGGTTTACAACACAGTTACAACATGAACAATATCAACTTTTATAGAAATGAAAAAAGATGATCTTTTGTTATATTATTTACCATGGTGAACTGTTCTTGATCTCCCAGGTAAGCAGTTACATCAGCATGTTGTCTATCAATTTGTGAGAAGAATTGACCCTCAAGGAACTCTAAGAAGTACATGCAGCTTTCGTCATCATGGAACAGCACTTTGTAAATTGGATTTGAGTCATCACCAGCAAATCCACCATAATTGTCATAGGGATCTCCATTCCTCAATCTTCTCTTCAAAGTTTTTCTGATTGGGTGTCCAGACGCAGTGGATGACATGAACAGATGCCAGTCTGGATTATTTCCTTTGTAATAGGTCCATTTGGCAATTTCTTTGTCTTTGCATTCTGGAGTTCAAAGGAAACCTTGTGGTTATGAGGGTTAATACTAGAATGCAAGTAATTAATAGTGCAGTAGATATGTTTCACATACCAGGAGAATCGCTTTTGACGTAAAATCATGAAATTTGATACAAAAAGATGGAAAAATATATAAAGTTCAAATTTAGATATAGACCCATCCTAAAAATTGCTTACATTGGCTATGGCAGTCATATTTGTACGGCCATTACAGAAAAGCAATTGAAGTAGTGTACATTGAATCAAATTCTTCTAAAACACAATATTAATCTAATTTTAACTAGGAAATAATGCTTCAAGAGCTGCTACAATACATGATACATACTATACCATCAGAAACCAATCAGTCGATACTAAAAGAGCTTAAGTGGCCACATCAAACATAATACAGTAATGAATCATTTATCATGTTGATCACTGTAATTATTTGAAGATGACACACCCTTTAGACATGACACTTCGAAAGATGGCTATCTGTCATAGTATTTGTTTGGCCATTACCGAACATGTAATTTGCTTCATATCTTTAAACCTAAGCAAGATATCTGTGTCATCAAAAGCATAATAATCTCTCATCTACAGGTGTGATTGTCCAATAGAAACACATGTGATAAACAATGGTTAAATTTCATTTATCAACAGTATAAAAAATCGCAACTGCGCTGGATTATACATCACTGATTACTAAACCAGTCACTCATCCACAACATAGCTATGGCAAAATGAAGCAGCAATTATAATTACAAATTAACCTCTTTCGAAAGCAACAATGAGTTATCTGAGAAGGTAGTAAGTGTTGATATTAGAACTCCATACACTTGCCGAGCTTCCAAGCAGATTCCTTGCACAATGTTCCAAATACAGACATGGTGTCACGCTGTGTTAACCCATCATTATTGCATAGGCTAAAAAGTGTCATCTAAAGTCATTGATGTTACCAACATGAATTTGGATAGTCTCATCTGCTGCAGTGAATCTTTCTTGGACCAGGTAGCATGAGGCAATTTATATCTTTTGGAAGAGAGTTGATATGCACATGTCAGTTTATAGTCACTAAGCAATGCCAGGGTGATAATCAAGTGTTTTACCATGCTATCACAAGATGAGGCAAAATCACATGAGCAGTCCCTAAGAAACCTAGTTAAGAATTTAACCACACATAGTTCTTCATCATCAGTGTTTTCGAGCAGAAAATTCATCTGGTGCCATTTCAACATTTGTGATTTTAGATAGACTGGACTATCTGCACTCAAGCTGCCAGGATTTTGCTTAATCATCAGTGCTTGTGATCTCCTCCTGATGTTTAGGATTGCTGACAGAAGAGCCATCTGATGTCATTTCAACATGCCCATGTTGAGATGGAGAGTGGCTACTTAGCACAGGAGTACAAGAACTCTTGATCCTTTGTCTGGGTACAAAATTTCTTTGCTAACCTTCAGCGATCGGATGTCTTGATTTCCAATCAAACACAGTTCAGTTGATGCAACTTGGCTGGAACTGGAGGGTCTGGTGTTCTCTATTGCCAAAACCAATCCACAGCTCTGTTACTGTTAACTAAGCAGCTACTGCCAAAGCCATAAATTCCCTGTCCACAATATCTGCCTATGAAAAGATGTACCTTACACCACTGTCTGAAAAGGACCAATACCAAATCACTTCAATATCTGCTAATGTATTTTGAGATTCCCAACATGCTTCCAGATATACCATAAGGTTAGCATAAAATAACAAAGGGGGCGGATAGGCTTAAATTTACTTGTAAAGAAATACTGAAGATCTCCATCATAAAATGAGCAGCCATGCCTTCATGCATGAGCTGAATTGAAGTTTTGCCTTTAACCGCGGCTTCACCAAAGTCAACTAAAGGGCCAATTTGTTTTTATTTGCCAGTTTAGTGAAAAGTTTGTCTGTTCTTAGTGTACAGATAATACAAATCTCTACTTTTATCATGAAAGGACTGCCCATGTCCTCAAATGCTTTGGCTAGGTATGTCATATGACTACAAATCTACTTTGGAAGTTATTGTCCATTGGTGCATTAAGTTTACTTTGTAGTAAGCTTGACTGAACCAACTTTGCCATTTACCATTTGCTTACAGTGGTGTTATACTGTTAATAAGCTTTGTTGATTGCCATGGAAGAAAATACTATGCTGGTTTTTTTAACAGTAAATTATCTGACTAAAAATGTTGGTATACATTTTTATTATAAGCCTCTTTGTTTAAAGGAGCAGCAATGCATTCAAATCATTTATGGCCATGATAATTAGAAAAAGATGAATTTCATGACACTTAGGGGTTATACTTTATCTTCAAAAGTGGCATAATTCTAGAATTTCCTGAAAGATTGTATGTTATCATGGCAAATCCAATGCTTATTTCTGATCAAAAACTCAATAGTACATGAAGTAGATATTCAACAACTCATATTTGTGCAGTAAATATCATTATATAGTTTACTGTATCAAAAGGTATGACCTCAAAAACATAGATCTTGATGAAATAAGATTTAAATTTCCTTTATTAGTCCCAGAGATATAGTAAAAACTGCATTATTTGATAATGGCCTAACAAGATGGCCACCAAATCCACCAAGGGCCTTTTTGGTGATGGGTCTATATCTAACATATTATTTTTCGCACCCATTTCACAGTGTTCTCCACTATATCCATCACAGCATTCACATGCGCAACAGCCATCCTTTTCAACTGGAGTTCCCCCATTCAGACAGACAAATTCATCACATTGGAGAATCTCTGAAAAACAAATTGGTCAGGAATTATACAGTGTGGCCATAAATAGGTAAATGGAGCAACATTTTGCAGGTTGTCAGTGACATTTAAATGATTGTCATATGGTGCAAAATACCATAAATGTCACAAGTACTAATGACTTGTATGCATACAATGTAAGTAAAACATCGATGACTTTCATGAAAACTTTTTGCTTCAACACTAGAAAATCCTAAATCACTGTCACAGTTATATTAGTACCAAGGTTGGGGTTTGGACTTTCCAAAACTAGTTTTAGACAGGACAGTGTGCAAAACCTGTCTGAAAGGTTTAAACCTGTCTGAAATGTCCAAAGCTGACCAAAACTCCTTGGCCTATGGTATCAGCTTTGAGAAAAAAAATTGCACTTTTTTTTACTTACAATTCAAGATTACACTGATAATAATCAACTTATAACAACCTTGTAATAGTGTACCTATATGATGGGCCTATAGCCTGAGGTATAAAGGATGCTGGTAAATAATAATAACGGTAAGCAGTTACTTCCACCACACTTGAGATATTCGCCATAAAGGTCATTTATTCCGAAGCAGTATCCTGAAGAACAGCCACATGAGAACTTAAACACCACTTTGTCCACTTCAATGCCTCCACATTCAATGCGGAAAAGTTGGTATTGTTTTGGATTCAATGAGTCTAAGTTGATAACCTGAAAACGAAAGAGCATCACATAAATTTACAAGGTTCTCAGAGTCAAGATTTTCTGGTGAAGTAAATTGCTAAAGAAGAAAGCCACATACTTCCTGTTTCACAGTATTTCCATTTAGGTAGAAAGTGACAGTGACACTTTGTCCAGAATACTGAGTGAAGAATTGACCCTCAAGGAATTCCATGTAATAAGTGCATCCAGGGTTGTCTTGGAATAGCAAGGTGTATGTTGGAGTTGCATCATCACTGTCAAAACCGCCATAGTTATCGAAAGGATCACCATTGGTCAGTTTTCTCCTAAGGCTCTTACAGATTGGATGACCAGAGGCAATTGATGACATTTCTACTGTCCAGTCGGTATTTCTGCCTTTGTTGAATGGATCTCCTCTGTAGTTGGCAGCACAGATACATTCGCAGCACCCATTGCGTTCCACAGGAGTTCCTCCATTCAGGCATTTGTGCTCTTCGCAGTGATTAATCTCTGCAATATGGCAGGTGATTCCAATGAACAACACAGACAACTTCATCATATCTGAGCTTACTCTTATTATCAAAAGTTGTTTGAACCACTGTATCCATGCTCAAATGTCTTATATCTTTAAACGGTGGTGTAATTTCATGAACTTACTAGTTTCACAGTGTTCACCAGTGTAACCCTCAAGACAGCAGCATCTGCAGCAGCCCTTTTCTTCCACGACTGTTCCACCATTCTCGCAAGTGAGGTAGTCAGCACAAGTGAGTTTGTCTGGAAGACAGATTAATACAGCCCGATTAATTATTGTATCCTTTTTTCACATTTATTTCTAATTTATTGGGTCATCCGCTCACCTTCTCCGCACTTGATGTATTTGCCATAAACAGCATTCAGGGCAAAACAGTTGTTCTCTGTACATCCAAAAGAGAATACAAACATAACACGTGTAACTTCAACCAAGTTAAAGTTTATGTGGAAGTGCTGGGCATCTCCTGAGAATCCTCCAGGTGTTAGTGTTACAATCTGCATAATTAAGGAGCCAACCTTGAAGTTAGTTAGTCAGATATATTGAGCAGAACTCGAACTGAGTACAGTGTCAGAAACTTATGGTTTGCAGTTTCAGGTTAGTTTCCATTAAAAAAATATTTAGCTGAAGAGAATGTCCTTATAAATTTAGTGTGATATATGCAAGTCTTTGTTTTTTATAAGTGTCTAATGAATTCCACAATACCTCAGTGTATTGAACAGTATCACCCTTGCAGGCAATAACTTCCACACTGTTGCCTGCCTGGTGAGCATAGAAGAAACCTTCCAGGAAATCGAGTTTGTATGTGCAATCAGGATCAGCAGTGAATTGCAAGACGTATTTTGGTTTATCATCATCGTTGGCAAATCCAGCATATTTCTCAACAGCATTTCCACTTGGCCTATTATTTTTCAGACTTCTCTTGACCCGGTGACCATTAACAGTTGACGACATGTGAATATTCCAGTCAGGATTATTTCCACTGTAATATGTCCACTTGGCAATTTCTTTTTCTACACATGCTGTAATATTTAAAAAATAACAACCTTATTGATCTCCAAGTAACATGCAATGACATTTTGTGTAAGATTGAATATTGTTAAATTATCTTTATCACCATATGGTGTGTACACATTTTTAAAAATATGAAATCACATATTTCACAACGTTCTCCACTGAATCCATAGCAGCAGACGCAAGCACAACAGCTGTTATCTAATACAGGTGTGCCACCATTCAGACAAACGTAGTCTTCACAATGAACAATTTCTGAAATTAACATTGTTTGCAAAGTTAGTTCATCAAACTGCTGTGTTATAACATCGACCAGTGTTTTTTGCTTCTAATTTTACTATTGTTTTGAAAAGAATCAAGGTCTTTCACCTACCAGTCTCACACTGTTCACCAGTGAAGCCTTCAGGACAGCAGCAAATACAGCAACCATCCACCTCTACTGGAGTTCCGCCATTTTCACATGATAAGTAATCAGCACGCAGCTGTTTCTCTGCAAGTCAGAATACAATTTTCATTTATTATTATTTATATCTTCTTTATTCATGCAACAGATAAAAATTTCAAAATAATGTTAAAAATAAATAAATTAAAAATCTGAATTTAATGAATTCACCTGATGGTCTTTAATCATACTCACTCCCTCCACATTTGTAGTAAGACCCGTAGAGTGCATTTATACCAAAGCATGAATCAGATGAGCAACCACAGGAGAATGTGAACAAAACTTCAGTGACTTCAATAACTCCAAAGTCGACATTGAAATCCTGATAACCACCATGCACCAAATTGATTGTCTGAAACTAAAACCACAAACAGAACATGTATTTTAATATCAGAGGAAACAGGTGCCAACATGGAAAACAACAATTTAATGAAAATGGTCAAGGTATGTCCTTACCTCTGCAAACACTTCCAATATACCAGCATAGGCCTTGAACGTGACACTCTGACCTTCGATCTGAGAGAAGAGTTGACCTTTGAGGAAGTGCAGGATGTACACACAGTCAGGTTCGCTATTGAAGACTACACTGTACTCTGGTGATTAATCATTACTTGCAAATCCTCCATAGTTGTCATAGGAATCGCCGTTAGTCAGTTTCCTCTTGAGAGTTTTTCTAATTGGATGATCTGGATCACTTGATGACATTTCGACTTTCCAGTCTGGATTGTTGCCTCTGTAGTATGTCCACTTGGCTATTTCTTTCTTTTCACAGGCTGTGTAATAAGATTGGCTTCATGAAAAGGAGATGAGCATATCTGGAAAGTCTGGTCAACAACAAGAAAAGTAACTTAAGTACAGGCTTAATGTTAACACTCAAAAATTTCACTTTGGTCTCCACTGTAACCCTCACAACATTCACAGGCACAACATCCATCTTTTACAACAGGAGTTCCACCATTCATGCAGTTGTGGTTTGTGTAATCAACTTCCTCTGGTCCACTCCCTAGACATAACAGACAAATAAACTTGAGTCTTGATAAAAATCCAGAAACAGAACGTGAAATGCTGTCAATGTATTTCTGAATCACATGTACCTTCTCCGCAGCATTTCTTGAAAATGCCAAATAAGTCATTTATGCCGAAGCAATTTTCTGCAGAACAGCCACATGAGAAGACAATGTCAATCTTGGTGATGCCAACGACTTTATAGAAGAACGTAAAGTTGCGATAAGCATAACATCCAATAAAATCAATGACCTACAAAAAAAACAATTATTGCTTTACTGAAGAACTCTTATTATTGACGTATTATATCTTGGCTAATATCGAGAATATTCATGGTTATCCATTTTATTACATAAATCTACCTAATCATATGATAATAATGAACTACATACTTCTGATTGTAAAATTTTGTCTTTAGCGTAAACTCTGATTTCCACACTCTGGTCTTCTATCTCACTCCAGAACTGCCCTTCAAGTGAGAGCAATGTGTATGTACAATCTTCGTCCTTGAAGTTTATGGTGTATGTGGGTTGTCCATCTCCACTGGCAAATCTGGCATAGTTATCAAATGAATCCCTATTGTTCAGCTTTCTTCTGAGACTCTTTCTTAATGGATGGCCATCAGCAACAGATGACATTGATATACCCCAGTTTTTGTTGTTTCCATTATTGTATGCCTACTTGGCTATGGTACCAAGTTTATATTCTGTCAACAATAAATAAAAAATTTTAATTGATCCCATCCAAGTGCGTTATTCTCAAAGTCTGTGACAGATTATGTCTGAAGTATTATGCAAAACAATGTAAACACTCACCACAATATTTTCCAGTGTAAGGCTTTGGACAGACGCAAACTCCTTTGACACAGCTGCCTCCATTCTGGCACTCAACATCATTGCATGGATCATAAGGTGGTTCCTCTGTAATATTTAACACTAAAGTCACACATAAAATTTACATGAAGAGATCTGTGACTGTTAGCGAGCTAGCACAACCAGGCCCATGACGTAATCTGCAATTTCCCAAAACTTAACCCATATATAATCGTTATTCCCCCCAGCTATCATGGAGTAACTGATGTTTAACCTTAAAATAATTTATTATCATTAAAAGTAACTGTCAAAAAACATTAAAAATGTAAAATGAATTCCAATAATCCCCATAATAACATTGAATATATTTGTTTCTGTTTTGTTTTTCAAAATGCATTACTGAAAAAAAGCATCATTTCAAAGGCAATAACCAACTGCTTCAACCTGGCATCATGAAAGTAGATGACTTTCAATACTTCTTTCTTTTGTCACAGTTACTGGAGGACATAAAGGATATCATTAGCTTGAAAGGTGTGTTTTGCTGAATCTGTATCAATGCACATCAATGACAAGATTATTCTCTTATGAAAAAGATAACATGTTGGCCTCAAGGAAATATAATTAATCTTTCATTCTAAGTCATTTCACAGGCCATGCCTTACAAGTGGTAAACCTGTTTAAACCTAACTGAAACTAAAGTTTTACCACATTAAATATGTACTGGGAGTGTCATTCCTGTGAAAACTTACACTCTTTTACTTTTTCAAGCAAGAGGTTAGACTACTATTACACAATGCAGATGCAGTCTGCTAAAGTTTTCTTTTCATTCACACAAAGATTCCTTTTATTTTCTTGGCTGATACAAGTTATTTTGTTGCCAGGCATTCAAAAATAATAAAAATATATATTATTATTAATTTAGAAATAGTGACATTTCACATCCTGTTGCTCCTCCAGCTAATATTAAGCAACTTCATGTAAATGTTCAAATTCCAAGCTTTCTGCCTATAATGTTTGCCTAAAAGCCTAGAAACTTTCAGTAAAGGATGTACAACTGGCTTGGTGAAAATGTAGAATACAATTAGTTTAATTTTACAGAGTATTTGCTACTTTTGAAAAATATGCAAATTTTTTGTCATCTGATAGAGTAGTGTTACAGGGAATCTGGATTAAATGGAACCACCAAGGAGACTTGAAATGACATTCCAATGATATATGAATATATAATGAGGATACCCCATGATGGCGAGCATGACTCATATGGTTAGCCTTTGACCTAAACTTTATTTTACACACTGGCGAGAATATTTACATAAAACGAAACAGGAAAACAGGAGTTATATTAATAGATAAGAGTTATCAATCAAATGAAACATTAATCTCATTATGTGGGAGAAATCCAAATAGCTTACTGCTGTTGTGGGAGCTCTGAAAATTTACAATATTTAGAAACAAGAAAACATCATGCTGACGGCAATCGTACCCACATTTCTATGTTTGCGCCTAAGCCAGTGTAGATTCTTTGCTTTGAAAGAGTCTAAAAGCAGACATTGGGTGGAGGATAACATTAATTATTTGATTTGGATCACTTGCATAAAAAACATTTGTTTCAGGAGCGTTTCAGGGGCTGATACAAAATGTCATCACGATTAGAATAATTTTTCCTATATAAATAATAAACTCAGTTTATTTCCAAATTTCACCTGTGCTTGGCAACAACTGGCAAGTGTTTGCAAAACAAGCAAAATGCCAGCATTGTGTGACATGTGCCATTGACATAAATTAGCAGCGGTTATTTTCTAAAAAATAGAATGTAACCTTGAATGTAATGGTTATCCATTTCATACAAACTTTATTTTAGAATTTTGCATGAAACGTTTGTAATATCACGGTATACTATTTCTTTAACCATATCATTCAATGAAAGTCAAGGTTTCCATGTTTACTATTAGTCAGGTATTCACGGTGTGTGCCTTTGTTTTTACACAACCCAGGAAATCCTCAATGTTTACAAGTGATTTATGAATGACAAAAGTATACATACTTTGCTTAGAAAGTGAAGATTTTCTGTCTATGTACAGTTCATGTGGATTCATTTGGTGTTGCAACTGCTGCTCTATCTTTTGTGATCATGTGAGGCAACACTTCCCTGCAACTGAGACCTTACTGGTTGGGGTTGGACTCAAAGTTTTGGAGATTAAAGAAAGTTCAATATTTGGGTCTGGAGTTTTTTGCTTGTACACTATTCATTCTGTTTTGCCAGACAAAATCTTTTTCTTTGTTAAATGCACCATGGGAACTGGCAAAGATTGGAATCAACTTATTGTATTTTTTGTTTCTAAGTTGTGAACTTCCACCAGAGTTCCCACTAGAGTAGTACACTACTGGGATCTCCCCCACATTAGCACACCATTCCTGTAATTAAAAAATGATGAGATTAATGTTTTATTTGATTGATAACTCTTATCTATCAATATAACTCCTGTTTTCCTGTTTCGTTTTATGTAAGTATTCTCGCCAGTGTGTAAAATAAAGTTCAGGTCAACGGCTAACCATATGAGTCATGCTCGCCATCATGGGGTATCCTCATTATGTATTCATATATCATTGGAATGTCATTTCAAGTCTCCTTGGTGGTTCTATTTAATCTAGATTCCCTGTAACACTACTCTATCAGATGACAAAATTTTTGCATATTTTTCAAAAGTAGCAATTACTCTGTAAATTTAAACTAAATGTATGTTATATTTGTGCTAAGACATTTATACATACTTTACTGAATGTGTCTACGCTTTTAGGCAGACGTTACTGGCAAAAAAACTGGGAATTACACATTTACATGAATTTGCTAAATAGTAGCATAATAATGGCATTTGTTTGAAGATTATATCTTTTGGGCTGATGTGAAATGTCACTATTTTTGTATTAATATAAATATATGCATTTGATTATTTGTGTATGCCTGGCAACAAAAAAAATTGCATCAGTGAGAGAAAATAAAAAGAATCTGGTTGTAAATGTATAGAAAACTTCAACAGACTGCAATGGTGCGATATTCAGTGTACCAATCTCTTGCTTAAAAAAGTAAAAGAGTGAAAGTTTTTAAAAATGTCAGTCCCAGTACATGTTTAATGTGGTAAAATTTTTAGTTTAAGTTAGGTTTAATGGATTGACAAGTTTCACAGGTTTATCACTTGTAAGGTATGGGTTGTGATATATGACCTAATTTAGAATGAAAGATTATTGTAGCTACTGGCTGTTGAAATGCTGGATGGTTGCTTCTAAATAAGAAGTCCTCTTTCTAAGTTGCTTGGTTGACTGGTTGGTTGGTTGGTTGGTGGTTGGGTTGGTTGGTTGTCGATGCGGTCTTCTGGGCACCGATACTAGTCACGAAGTTGACTTGATTTTCTCTGTTGCATTGTCCTTATGTAAATAATATCACTGTTAATGAG
Organism: Alitta virens; assembly: GCA_932294295.1. NCBI lineage: Eukaryota > Metazoa > Annelida > Polychaeta > Phyllodocida > Nereididae > Alitta > Alitta virens. The sequence continues at coordinate 9,813,714 of OW028574.1, forward strand.
TTTCTAACTTACTAGTCTAAGAGTTGTTCATTGAACCCACTAGGATTTGATATTGCTTTAGTTGGTACAGTGTTATGCCTCACTTTATTAAAATAAAAACCAGATGATCCAGTTATGCAATGGGTGGTTCCAGTCTCAACAGTCTGATGCCCCTTCATAATATTTCCTTGAAGCAAACATTTTCTCTTTTTCATGAGAGAATAATCTTGTCATTCATGCTCATTGATTCAGATTCGGTAAAACATGCCTTTCAAACAAATGATATCCTTTATGTCCTACCTGTGAAAAAGGAAGCAGTATTGAAAGTCATCTACCTTGATGATGCCAGATTGAAGCAGTTGGTTATAGAGAGAAAAGGTACCACAAGAGGTCACTGACACCGCATCAGAGAAGTATTGTTTGATGACATCATCTATATTTTGACATCATCTATGCAACAATGGTGTGGTAACGTCTTATTTTTTTTTATGTACTACCATCGTAGTGCCCCCTGTAGGCTCTGATACCTTTGACAAGAGGTCACTGACACCGTAGCAATAAGTATTGTTTGATGACATCATCTATATTGTAATGTCATCCATGCAACAATGGGGTGGTGACGTCATCTTATTGCTTTTTATGTACTATGGGCGTAGTGCCCACTGTAGGCTCTGTTACTTTTTCTCCCCATTGCCCATGAAATTATACTTTTTTATCTTTTTTTTCAGTGCATTTTGAAAAGAAAACAGAAACAATACATTCAATGCTGGTAGGGGTTTATTGGGATTCATTTTACATTTTTAATGTAGGGTTTTTTTGACAGTTACTTCTTATGATATAAATAATATTAAAGTTATACATCAGTTACTCCATGATAGGTTGAGGTCGGGCGAATATATATGGGGATGTTTTGGGAAATCGCATATTGTGTTATGGGCCAGGTCGTCCTAGCTTTTTCGCTAGCAGTCATAGATCCATTCCGTTGTCAGTTGGTGTGTAAAGTTTAATGTCCATCTCCATTCTACCAGTTAGCTCCTCCGTAGTTTTGTGCCTCTGAAACATGAAGAGAACACCAGTCAGTGGGAAATCGGGTTATTCATCAATGAGGTTTCAATATTCCTGGAGGTAGTGCAAAGAGTACAATAACTTTTCAGACAATTGCAGTGTACAGAGTGCACCATAGCAGGTTTTTTAATCAAACAAGTTGGTCAGCCTTGATGTCATCATGTATAATGACTAAATTACACATGGCGGAATTCATTAAATAGTTATATGATAATTAAGACTGACTAATGAAAATGACAGAGAGAGGGAGTTTACTTATATCAGACGTCAATGGCTAAGTTAAGATGATAGTTTGAAACTTTTTCAGAGTATTGCATTAATATATAAAAAAATTTACATTGTAGCTCAATGTCGGAATGCTGGAAATTCTTAAACTAGACTAATCATCTAATACAAGAAATCAATGAGAATCATCTGCAAGTACTTACCACACTCTGACTCTTGACATCCACAGTCAGTGTAGCTTATCACTTGAGCAGTCACGGATCGTTCAGCACACTTGAAGTTGACATCAATGAGTTGCTTTCCAGTGCCTCGGCAGCAAGAGCATGTAGCTCGTCCAGGATATACAACATCTCCAACACGAACAGCTCCATACTGAAATATCGAATCTTAGTTAGACATTCTATAAGACTTGTTAACATAAACAAAATTGAGATCCTCCATTGTGTACAGATAAAAGAGAATAATTTGGCTAAATGTGAATTTCAATACCTCTGAACCAGTGCATGTGCCATTGCAGATATTGTACTCTACAGGAGCAACACTTCGGCAATCGCAACCAGTATCGAGTGTGAAAGTGAGGTATTCTGTTACGGTGCGTGTTGAACAAGCCTCAACATAGTCTGCAATATACACAATAAATATTTAACAAAGGTGAATGCACTTCCAAAGAACACTAATTACAGATTGTAAATAATTATTACTGTATACAGCTTCACCTCATAGATAATAATCTAATAATTACCTTCTTTACAATCACAGCAATTCTCACTACTCTCAACCTGATGGAATCCTTGTGGGCATTGACACTCAGCACGCAAGTTCTTGCTGACAATCTTTCCATGTACACATTCATTGTAGATGCAGCAGTCACTTTCATCATACCAGGAGGATGGTGTGATCTAGAAATATTACAAGATTTACGAGTTTATCATACATTGATTGCTTATAACAACTACAACAATCGCTAATTAGCAAGTACTACTTACAGATCCGTTGGGGAATCTGCACTTGAAGCATTCTTCGACCTGAACACATTCTCCATTGAACCTGTGGAAGCCAGGAGCACAGGCGCAACAATCTTTGACTATCCTTGTAGGACAGTCATTTACATCAGTGCTGAAGCACTCACAAGTGGGTTCACAGTATGGTTCAGTGTAATACTTCTCGTTTGGACCACACGCTGCATAAGGAGGAAATAACAGATTAACATTGCAGAAACATTGGGTATCTCAATTACTGATATTACTTCACATGCTGCAGTGATATCATGAATAATAACAGCCTGATGATGGCTTGGCTATTTATGGTTATCAATGGAAGTTTTTAGAAGAGAAATTTTCATACCACCAATAAAAAATTTCAACCCTAATCAAACAGCTCTCCAGTCCGACAAAGCTGTGAAAGTTCCATTATATTGTAACCACTTACCTTTTTCACATGGCTGTGTGTTGCAGCATTCGATCTCATAATCATCACCAGAACAAGCAGCTCCACCACACTTGGGTTCAGGGTCACTACAACATCTTGTTCTGGATCTGTGACCTCCATCACAAGTCTGGTCACATTCACTCCATTCACCCCAGGCAGACCATCCACCATCCACTGCATTAACAAAATACAATATTATAATTATATGCTGAATTTATGATGTTTGAGTGCTGAAAACAAACATGCTGTCCTTGCATTGCTCAGTGAACATTTTCATTATAAGCTATTGAACTTAGAATTTACTACAAATTTAACCGATATTGTACTTTACCTGGATTCTTTGGAATACACTTGACACTACTGTGTGACCAACAAACACTGAAAGAAAATACAAACACTTGATAATTCATTAATCTAGATCCATTATGAGCAAGGTTGTTCTATTACAATCAATACATTTCCTATAATGCATTGTATCATTTGTTGAAGTAATATATTACAGCTTACGAAAAAAAATACTACAGGTTCTTACCAAGTCTCACACTCTGTTTCATTGATAGTGGTGTACTGTGGATAAGACACACTTGCGCCATCTACAATAAGGGTGCATGTAACAGTTGGGCAGCAATCGCTGTTGCAAGGTCTGGTCTCCACAAATGGTCCGGCACATTCTCTGCCATTACCTGATCTTGGTGGACTATCACCGCTCCTGCAATAAATGAAACACTGTCAATGCAGTTAGGTTCTATAATATGAGCAATGTAAATTTGTCTAATGTTCAAACTTATTCCACCTGCTCCTTGTCTGGACACCACCTCCACAGGTCACAGTGCAATCACACCATTCAGTCCATTCGGTATAACCACAATCACAATCGCAGTTTGGTCTTGTTCGGCAGACAATATCACCATTTTCACAGGTACTAAAAAGACATAAAAGAACTTCATCACATTTTTATAAAGGATCATGCATTGGCAAGACAAAATATCTAGGAAAAAAACTATACCAATAATAGCATCCATCATCTTTAACTATGGCACCCTTTGGATATTCTTGTCCATGGTAATAACAAGGACAGTCACAAGGTTCCACACAGTTTCCATGGTCATCCATTACTGTTCCAACAGGGCACCTACAAGGCACAATGATGTTTTAAAAGATGCTCCAAATTTTGAGAAAATGATTTCAGGTAATGGCCAGGATGCAAACCAACCTGCAGATATGGTCACAGTCATCAACTTCAATGCACTCTGTTTGATGCCTGAGATCTTTGCATGTCCTTGGACAAACAAGTGGACCAAGAACATAAGGATCTTGACATTCCATGCAATCCTCTGTGTTGCAGTTTTCGGATTCAACATCAGGTCCCACGCAATCCGCTCCACCACATGATGGTGCTGGGTTTGTGCAAGTTCTGTATCTGTAAGTGGTACCACCTCCACATGACTGACTGCATGCTGACCAAGATCCCCACTGTGTCCAGCCTCCATCAACTGAAATATTTGGACGAATGAATGCGTATTTGATTTTAATATAGAGTAACTTCCATAAACAAACATCAGTAAGTACTCACCAGAGCATGCCTGAGTGTTGCAAGCTTCAACCTCATGAAGACATCCAGGGCAGTACACGCCAGGTGTGCCAGGAGTGAAATTATCTCTAGATCTCATTCTCAAACCTGAGCCACAACTCTTGGAGCAAGTAGACCATGATCCCCATTCACCCCAGACACAAACTGTAATTAAGAGTAATACAAATTAAATATGAAACAATAAGGATGGGCTTTTAGAACTTTTAAATTTCTCTACATAATAGCTCACCTAAGCAAGGCTCAATGACTTCAATATCAAAGTTTCCATTTTCCTTGCAAGTCCTGCAAAAGATGGAATATTCATGCACTGTAATGCTAATTTGGTATATCAAGGCAAGCAAGAAGAGGATTCGGAACAGATAGATACTAGAACAGAACATTTTGTCCACTGCAGCCTTATGGACTACTCACAACAGGACACATGGACTGTGGACAATTTGACCATATGCAATCCTTTGACCAATGTCAACAGGCTCATCATTGCCAGTGAAGCCATTGATGCCATCTTTTTCAATCCAAGGATGAGGTGAATCAGCTCCATAAGGAACATCAAACTGGTCTTCATATGAACCCATATTATAGAAGCAGCAAACTGTAGCGAAAAATAATTGATGCTTTGCATATTTGATGATATATCACCCTTATATTAATAACAATTAAATTTGCTAGTTCACATGTTTGTAGACTCACTGTAGTTGTATTAAATGAGAAACTGGAAAATATGAATGGAAACAAACCTTGAGGAGCAGTTGTAGTTTCTCCTGAAGAAGTGGTACGTACAGTTCTGGTTGAAGTAATGGAGCGAGTGGTTGTTATTGTTGTAGTTGGTACAGTGGTGGTTTCTGATATTGTAGTGGGAGTTGTACTTGACTCCTCTGCAGTTCAAAATTACATTGTAAGGATGCCAGGTTTATAAACTGACAATTTACAGAAATTGAGATTAGTAGCAAATTTGCTAAATATTTTGTCAAATACAATGATGTTTTCTGTATTGATGATATGTGACAATTTACAATAAGAATAATTGGTGACATGAAAAATAAATCTTCTGTACAGATCCTTTACTTTTACAAATGATAATTTTATGATACAGGATCTCTCTACATTGTCTTCCCATGCTTTGATGACATACCTGGAACACACTCAATGATGTACAAGTCCTTTATCTTAATAGTCTGGCTGCTTGGGGCTTGAATGGAGATGAAAATATTCTGTACTTCAAAGTTATTACTGTATCCAGGGATCACAAATGAAAATTCTTCATAGGATGTAAGGGTTGCCTGAATCTGTAAAGATATATTATTTTTAACTGAAATAATTACTACAACTGCCGTAATTGCATTCAACAAGTGCTACATTTACTGATAATGTATTTAAGTGCACGTTAACTGAGATATACCTTACGAGTCTACACCATATTGCAAACCCATATAACACATGTGGGAATACCAGAATTCATGCTATGCAAAGATGAGCCGGCTGGTGTGAATACAATAATTGCACAATACAAGCTGCCCAACATCAATGCTGAAATCATTAGGCTGAGAATCGTTGACATCCAGAGGAGTCAAACTCAAACTCTGAATGCTCTATAAATTTCATACTAACTTAATCAACATAAAAGTTTGGCCATATGTTGAGTCTGGCAGGCCAATCCACATTTTCTAAAAGCAAAATGAGTCTAGCTCCTCTCATTTTCTAATTTCTCAACTAATCTTATACAGCCCAAATGAGCACAGAACTGTTAATGTTAAGTTGGCTGTAATTAAGTGCCTCACACAGGACAATCAAATGAGCTTAACAGCACATTGGACATAAAAGTGATCTCTGGAGCATCATCAAAAGATACTTTTTATACAATACCTGAGTTGGAGATGAAGGACTGTCATTGCAAACATACGAGAATACAACTGAAGTGGCTCCATAGATCTTTAGACAAACAAACATGTCTGCTGGTCGTGGTGTTGGTAATAATGTAACCACAACAGTTGAGGGTCCTTGAGCAATGACAGGCACTGGTGAAGGTCGGAGTATTCTGTTAGCTACATCCTGTGAGGATTGGCCTGGTCTAACCAATGTGATGGAGTAGTCAACATAAGGGTTGTTATTTCCACCATTATCAAATTCCATAGGGAAACCTGCAGGGCACTCAAATCCACCAGGTCCACCAGGCGTAGTTCCAATTGTTGGCTGTGTTGCTTGAGTAGGCTGAGGTGGCTGTGGTGGTTGTGGTGGTTGTGGAGGTTGTGGAGGTTGTGGAGGTTGTGGAGGTTGAGCTGGCTGTACTGGTTGTGCAGGCTGAGCTGGTTGTGCAGGTTGAGCAGGCTGTGCTGGTTGGGCTGGTTGTGCAGGCTGAGCTGGCTGAGCTGGTTGTGCAGGCTGAGCAGGCTGTGGAGGCTGAGCAGGTTGTGCAGGCTGAGCTGGCTGTGCCGGTTGAGCAGGCTGAGCTGGTTGCGCAGGCTGCACCGGCTGTGCAGGCTGAGCTGGTTGTGCAGGCTGTGGTGGTTGAGCTGGCTGAGCAGGTTGTGCAGGCTGAGCTGGTTGTGCAGGCTGAGCAGGCTGTGGACCTTGAGCTGGTTGGGCAGGCTGTGCTGGTTGAGCTGGCTGAGCTGGCTGAGCTGGTTGTGCTGGTTGTGCTGGTTGAGCTGGTTGAGCTGGTTGAGCTGGTTGAGCTGGTTGAGCTGGTTGGGAAGGCTGATCTGGTTGAGCTGGCTGTGCAGGCTGAGCAGATTGTGCTGGTTGTGCAGGTTGTGCTGGTTGAGCTGGTTGTGCAGGCTGAGCCGGCTGTGCGGGTTGTGCAGGTTGAGCAGGTTGTGCAGGTTGTGGTGGCTGTGCTGGTTGTGCAGGCTGAGCTGGCTGACCTGGCTGAGCAGGTTGTGCTGGTTGAGCTGGTTGTGCAGGCTGAGCTGGCTGTGTCGGTTGTGCAGGCTGTGCTGGTTGTGCAGGTTGAGCTGGTTGTGCAGGTTGAGCTGGTTGTGCAGGTTGTGGTGGCTGTGCGGGCTGAGCAGGTTGTGCTGGTTGAGCTGGTTGTGCAGGCTGAGCCGGCTGTGCGGGTTGTGCAGGCTGAGCAGGTTGTGGTGGCTGTGCTGGTTGTGCAGGCTGAGCTGGCTGACCTGGCTGAGCAGGTTGTGCTGGTTGAGCTGGTTCAGCTGGTTGTGCAGGCTGAGCTGGCTGTGCGGGTTGTGCAGGCTGTGCTGGTTGTGCGGGTTGAGCTGGTTGTGCAGGTTGTGGTGGCTGAGCTGGTTGTGCAGGTTGTGCTGGCTGAGCTGGCTGTGCAGGCTGTGCTGGTTGTGCAGGCTGAGCTGGCTGAGCAGGCTGCGGTGGTTGAGCTGGTTGTGCTGGCTGGACAGGTTGAGCAGGCTGTGCTGGCTGTGCAGGTTGGGCAGGTTGTGCAGGCTGAGCAGGTTGTGGTGGCTGAGCTGGTTGTGCAGGCTGAGCCGGCTGTGGGGGTTGTGCAGGTTGGGCAGGTTGAGCAGGGTGAGCTGGCTGAGCTGGCTGACCTGGCTGAGCTGGCTGAGCAGGTTGTCCTGGTTGAGCTGGTTGTGCAGGCTGAGCCGGCTGTGCGGGTTGTGGAGGCTGTGCTGGTTGCGCAGGTTGAACAGGCTGGGCAGGTTGTGCAGGCTGGGCAGGTTGTGCTGGTTGTGCTGGTTGAGCTGGTTGAGCTGGTTGGGGAGGCTGAGCTGGTTGAGCTGGCTGTGCAGGCTGAGCAGGTTGTGCCGGCTGTGCAGGTTGAGCAGGCTGAGCAGGTTGAGCAGGCTGAGCAGGTTGTGGTGTTTGAGCTGGTTGAGCAGGTTGAGCAGGTTGAGCAGGTTGAGCAGGTTGAGCAGGTTGAGCTGGTTGTGCTGGTTGTGGAGGCTGGGCTGGTTGTGCAGGCTGAGCAGGCTGGGCAGGCTGAGCAGGTTGAGCTGGCTGAGCAGGTTGAGCAGGCTGTGCTGGTTGGCCAGGCTGAGCTGGTTGTGCAGGCTGAGCAGGTTGTGGTGGTTGAGCTGGCTGAGCAGGTTGTGCAGGCTGGGCAGGTTGAGCAGGCTGAGCTGGTTGGGCAGGCTGAGCTGGTTGAGCAGGCTGAGCTGGCTGAGCAGGCTGAGCAGGTTGGGATGGTTGAGCAGGCTGTGCTGGCTGAGCAGGTTGAGCTGGCTGAGCTGGCTGTGGTGGTTGTGCAGGTTGAGCAGGTCCTGGTGTTGTTCTTCCTGGTTCTTCTAAAAGATGCGTAGTGAATGCTTCTTTAATTTGTTCTCTATTTGTGTATAGAATTGTATCAATTAATGACTGAAATTTAGTTTTATTACCTAGATTATTCAAATACTCACCACAACATCCTTCTATGAGCAGAGACACTTTGTCAGGTGGTGAGCAATACTGACATGATAGAGTTACCTTCATAACATTTATTCTTCCTGTGGAATGGAAAATCCCCATTATTATAATTGTGTAAAATGCATTGCTGTTTTTTTTCACTTTTAATGAAATTTAAAAAGAAAGAGGTATGTGTGTCTTCGTGACAGCAACCAAATTTCATTGTGAAGGTTCGAGTAGCAAGATTTAACTGGGAAGTTTTAGTTTATACAGTTTAGTTTCTTAGTGTTTCAGAGAACTGCTTGGCCCAATTTCACTGGAAAGGTTTGACTAACCAGATTTAACAGGTTATTGTAGTTTACATCATGGAAGAAGTTATGCAAAGCCATAGAGGTCTGACTGCAACCCCTCAACCAGGCCAAATATGAAGAAAAATTATGAAGTAATATCAAGGACTTGAACTTAAACAGTGTTAATTGAAAAAGAAGGGATGAGTATGTGAGTCATATCAGCCCACCATGTTCATAACCTAATCATATGTAGGAATATAGTTGATTTGAATGACTGATCTATATAACACTGCAAAATATTTATATCAGAATTCATTGCAGCTCATGATGGCTCACTTTCAGCTACTGCCATCTATATGCTTACATCAGGTTACAAGTTTATCAAATAAATACAATATTATTTTATCAAATTCCACCAACTCTCGATTACAGACAGGGTCTAAAGTAAAGAACCCTGTCTTGAATTGAGATCAGCCCGATTAAGGGTATAGATTGATTTGGGATCACTGAGGGCACTCATCATTTAGCCAAAATGTTTCTTAGAAGTAGCTTACTGAGGCGATAAAGAATATGACATTGTGTCATATAGGCCTATTGTGTCATTTAGGCCTATTACCAGTTTACATTATCAAACATGGTCATCCTTAAAAGACTACAGTTTTATTAGAAGCTGGGCAACTGCTTTACCACAAAAATAATGAAGGGCCCAGATTCTATTCGACAAATTCTGGTGAGCAGATCACTTTTCTTTTACTGCATTCTATGATCTAGAATAGTCCAAAATGTTTCATAAAAAATGCTTGTTGTTTGAGATATATAACAACTAACAACTATTGCCACTACATAAAAGTTGGTGCCTTTCAACAACTTTTGAAGTATCAGAACATATGTGTAACCCAATTTTCATTGTCCTACATTTATGAAATTCATGACGATCACTTGAATTCACAAGTTTGGTTCCACATTGGTGAAATTGGGCTTTTTATGTTGATAACACAGTCAACCAGAGTCTCTACATAAATAGTTGTGCAGTTAAACTGATAGCCAGTATTGAGAAAAAGAGTGGGTGCTTCAATGCCATACCTGCAACGTAACAGCTTCTAGTATCAGGTTGATTGAAAGAATAAACTTTCCTGACCTAGAAATAGAATAGTAATATTTGAAAAGGTATATTAATTCATAGCACAAAGTAATATTTTAAAGTACAAAAATATGTAAGTCCAATGCCACTTACCACATTGGCATTTGAGACATAATCAACTTGAACAGAGAGTGGCCTTCCATCAGCGCAAATGTGATTAACCCTCAAACGGAATTTGGTTATTCTAATGTAATCACACTGATATGCAACCAAGGTGAATGAGTTCCTGTTTGAAGGAAGACCAAACCTAGTGTAACCATTTGACATGTAAGTGGCAGAAACATAATCTTCTTTTGGTTGCAGTACTCCATTGGAGCCTTGAACCATGGGCTCATTGCACTCTGAAAAGAAATAGGTAATTTTGTAAATGACAGAATTTGCAGAGTGTTCATGAAAATGTTTCACATGTTTGTTTGCATCTTATTAGTAATTAAAAAAAAAAAAAAATTATTTTTTATTTTTAATGCAGACAAAAACAGTGGATCCATTATGACAATTGACAAAAGATGTAGAAGTGCCATATTGCAAAACATTTAATAACTCAACACTCATCAAAAGGTATTGAAATAATCTCAGTTTAGGGTTATCAGTTATTTATATATCTATATCTTCCACAGAAGTATATCAATAAAGCATAAGTACATATATGTATTGTGCAAGTTTGCAGTACCATGAAAACTAGTGTTATGAATAAAAAATGAATGAGTGCACAGGGACATAAGCAGGTTTATTATGTAATCTGTAAACTGGTATAATGGAAATCTGGAATTAAAAACTTGAGCAATTGCACCATTTACATCATGGGGGTTGGGAATTATACTTTGAAATAAAAAAATTTCTTTTGTAAAAAACTTTTCTGCAACAATCAAACTATTTACTTGCCAAGAAAAACCTCACGGTTGACTTATTTGCATGGAAAAGTTCTCACGCATCAAAACAAATAATTTTGTTAATTTTATGATAGCATACACAAATAAAACACAAATAAGTTGATGAATACCTTCTTCAGGTCCGGGTGTCTGACCAGGTTGTACTGGCTGTGCTGGTTGTGAAGGCTGTGCAGGTTGGGCTGGTTGAGCTGGTTGAGCAGGTTGTGCTGGCTGTGCTGGTTGAGCAGGCTGAGCTGGTTGGGCTGGCTGAGCTGGTTGAGCTGGCTGTGCAGGCTGTGGAGGTTGAGCTGGTTGAGCCGGTTGTGCTGGCTGTGGAGGTTGAGCTGGCTGAGCTGGCTGAGCTGGCTGAGCTGGCTGTGCAGGTTGAGCTGGTTGTGCTGGCTGAGCTGGTTGAGCTGGCTGAGCTGGTTGAGCTGGCTGAGCTGGTTGTGCTGGCTGAGCTGGCTGTGGAGGCTGAGCTGGCTGTGCAGGTTGTGCAGGCTGAGCTGGTTGGGCTGGCTGAGCTGGTTGAGCAGGTTGAGCTGGCTGTGCAGGCTGAGCTGGTTGTGCAGGTTGAGCAGGTTGTGCTGGTTGGCCAGGCTGAGCTGGTTGTGCTGGTTGAGCAGGTTGTGGTGGTTGAGCAGGCTGAGCTGGTTGGGCTGGCTGAACTGGCTGTGCAGGCTGAGCAGGCTGAGCTGGCTGAGCAGGTTGGGCTGGCTGAGCTGGTTGAGCAGGCTGTGCTGGCTGAGCTGGTTGTGCAGGCTGAGCAGGTTGAGCAGGTTGTGCTGGTTGACCAGGCTGAGCTGGTTGTGCAGGCTGGGCAGGCTGAGCAGGCTGTGCTGGTTGGGCAGGCTGAGCAGGCTGTGCTGGCTGAGCAGGTTGAGCTGGCTGTGGTGGCTGTGGAGGCTGAGCAGGTTGAGCTGGTTGTGCCGGTTGAGCTGGCTGTGCAGGCTGAGCTGGTTGTGCAGGCTGAGCAGGTTGAGCAGGCTGTGCTGGTTGGCCAGGCTGAGCTGGTTGTGCAGGCTGAGCAGGTTGTGGTGGTTGAGCTGGCTGAGCAGGTTGTGCAGGCTGTGCTGGTTGGCCAGGCTGAGCTGGTTGTGCAGGCTGAGCAGGTTGTGGTGGTTGAGCTGGCTGAGCAGGTTGTGCAGGCTGGGCAGGTTGAGCAGGCTGAGCTGGTTGGGCAGGCTGTGCTGGCTGAGCAGGTTGGGCTGGTTGAGCAGGCTGTGCTGGTTGGCCAGGCTGAGCTGGTTGTGCAGGCTGAGCAGGTTGTGGTGGTTGAGCTGGCTGAGCAGGCTGTGCAGGCTGGGCAGGTTGAGCAGGCTGAGCTGGTTGGGCAGGCTGTGCTGGCTGAGCAGGTTGGGCTGGTTGAGCAGGCTGTGCTGGCTGAGCAGGTTGGGCAGGTTGAGCTGGCTGAGCTGGCTGTGGTGGTTGTGCAGGTTGAGCAGGTCCTGGTGTTGTTCTTCCTGGTTCTTCTAAAAGATGCGTAATGAATGCTTCTTAAATTTCTTCTCTATTTGTGTATAGAATTGTAGCAATTAATGACTGAAATTTAGTTTTATTACCTAGATTATTCAAATACTCACCACAACATCCTTCTATGAGCAGAGATACTTTGTCAGGTGGTGAGCAATACTGGCATGATAGAGTTACCCTGATAACATTGATTCTTCCTGTGGAATGGAAAATCCGCATTATTATAATTGAGTAAAATGCTTTGCTGTTTTTGTCACTTATAATGAAATTTAAAAAGAAAGAGGTATGTGTGTTATAGTGACAGCAACCAAATTTCACTGGGAAGGTTTGAGTAGCAAGATTTAATTGGGAAGTCTTAGTTTATACAGTTTAGTGTCTTAGTGATTTCAGAGAACTGTTTGGCCCAATTTCACTGGAAAGGTTTGACTAACCAGATTTAACAGGTTGTAGTTTACATCATGGAAGTAGTTATGCAAAGCCATAGAGGTCTGACTGTAACCCCTCAACCAGGCCAAATATGAAGAAAAATTATGAAGTAATATCAAGGACTTGAACTTAAACAGCGTTAATTGAAAAAGAAGGGACGAGTATGTGAGTCATATCAGCCCACCATGTTCATAACTTAATCATATGTAGGAATATAGTTGATTTGAATGACTGATATATATAACACTGCAAAATATTTATATCAGAATTCATTGCAGCTCATGATGGCTCACTTTCCGCTACTGCCATCTATATGCTTACATCAGGTTACAAGTTTATCAAATAAATACAATATTATTTTATCAAATTCCACCAACTCTCGATTACAGACAGGGTCTAAAGTAAAGAACCCTGTCTTGAATTGAGATCAGTCCGATTAAGGGTATAGATTGATTTGGGATCACTGAGGGCACTCATCATTTAGCCAAAATGTTTCTTAGAAGTAGCTTACTGGGGCGATAAAGAATATGACATTGTGTCATATAGGCCTATTGTGTCATTTAGGCCTATTACCAGTTTACATTATCAAACATGGTCGTCCTTTAAAGACTACAGTTTTATTAGAAGCTGGGCAACTGCTTTACCCCAAAAATAATGAAGGGCCCAGCTTCTATTCAACAAGTTCTGGTGAGCAGATCACAATTTCTTTTACTGCATTCTATGATCTAGAATAGTCCAAAATGTTTCATAAAAAATGCTTGTTGTTTGAAATATATTACAACTAACAACTATTGCCACTACATAGAAATTTGTGCCTTTCAACAACTTTTGAAGTATCAGAACGTATGTGTAACCCAACTTTCATTGTCCTACATTTTATGAAATTCATGGCGATCACTCTTGAATTCACAAGTTTGGTTCCACATTGGTGAAATTGGGCTTTTTATGTTGATAACACAGTCAACCAGAGTCTCTACATAAATAGTTGTGCAGTTAAACTGATAGCCAGTATTGAGAAAAAGAGTGGGTGCTTCAATGCCATACCTGCAATGTAACAGCTTCTAGTATCAGGTTGATTGAAAGAATAAACTTTCCTGACCTAGAAATAGAATAGTAATATTTGAAAAGGTATATTAATTCATGGCATGAAGTAATATTTTAAAGTAAGAATATATAAGTTCATACAGGCCACTTACTACATTGGCATTTGAGATATAATCAATGTTAACAGAGAGTGGCTGTCCATCAGCGCAGATGTGATTAACCCTCAAACGGAATTTGGTTATTCTAATGTAATCACACTGATATGCAACCAAGGTGAATGAGTTCCTGTTTGAAGGAAGACCAAACCTAGTGTAACCATTTGACCTATACGTGGCAGAAACATAATCTTCTTTTGGTTGCAGTACTCCATTGGAGCCTTGAACCATGGGCTCATTGCACTCTGAAAAGAAATAAGGGATTTTGTAAATGACAGAATTTGCAGTGTTTATCAAAATGTTTCACACATATGTTTGAGTCAAATAAGTATTTTAGAATATTGTTTTTTTTTATTTAGACCAAAACTGTGGATTCATTTTTATAATCGACAAAAGGTGTAGAAATGGCATATGGCAAACAAATGTAATAAACAAATGTAATAACTCAACACTCATCAAAACATTGAAATAATCCCAGTTTAAGAGTAATCAGTTATCTAAGACATCAGATATTTAAAAGACAGTGATTCAATTTCAATTAAGCTGATACTGGAAGTTATCAAATTTCTGGCTTAATTTCATATCAATTTCTAATTTGTAATATATATATATATCTTCCACCAAAGTAAATCAATAAAGCATAAGCATATATATATATATATATATATATATATATATATATATATATATATATATATATATATATATATATATATATATATACCATGGCACCTAAACTGGTATTATGGAAATCTGGAATTAAAAACTTGAGCAATTACACCATTTATATCATAGGGGTTGAGAATCATACAATGAAATCTAAAATTTTCCTTTGTAAAAAACTTTTTTCTGCAACATTTTAACTGCTTGCTTACCAAGAAAAAACCCCATGCATGACTTAATTATGTGGAAAAGATCTCACACATCAAAACGAATAATTTTGTTAATCTTACAAAAGCACACACAAATGAAACACACAAATAAGCTGATCAATACCTTCTTCTCAATAAGCTGATAAATACCTTCTTCAGGTTGTACTGGCTGTGCAGGTTGAGCTGGCTGTGCAGGCTGAGCAGGTTGTGCTGGCTGTGGAGGTTGAGCAGGCTGTGCTGGCTGGGCTGGCTGAGCTGGCTGGGCAGGCTGAGCTGGTTGAGCTGGTTGAGCTGGCTGTGCTGGCTGTGCTGGTTGAGCAGGCTGTGCAGGTTGAGCTGGCTGTGCTGGTTGTGCAGGCTGAGCAGGTTGTGCTGGTTGGGCAGGTTGAGCTGGTTGTGGTGGCTGACCTGGTTGAGCAGGTTGTGCTGGTTGAGCTGGCTGTGCAGGCTGAGCAGGTTGTGCTGGCTGTGGAGGTTGAGCAGGTTGTGCTGGCTGGGCAGGCTGACCTGGCTGTGCTGGCTGGGCAGGCTGACCTGGCTGGGCAGGCTGACCTGGTTGAGCAGGTTGAGCTGGCTGGGCAGGCTGTGACGGTTGAGCTGGTTGTGCTGGTTGAGCTGGCTGTGCAGGCTGAGCTGGTTGAGCTGGTTGTGCTGGCTGTGCTGGCTGAGCAGGCTGTGCAGGTTGAGCTGGCTGTGCTGGTTGTGCAGGCTGAGCAGGTTGTGCTGGTTGGGCTGGTTGGGCAGGTTGAGCTGGTTGTGGTGGCTGACCTGGTTGTGCTGGTTGAGCTGGCTGTGCAGGCTGAGCAGGTTGTGCTGGCTGTGGAGGTTGAGCAGGCTGTGCTGGCTGGGCAGGCTGACCTGGCTGAGCTGGTTGAGCTGGCTGAGCAGGCTGTGACGGTTGAGCTGGTTGTGCTGGTTGACCTGGTTGAGCAGGTTGTGCTGGTTGAGCAGGTTGAGCTGGTTGTGCTGGTTGAGCAGGTTGAGCTGGTTGTGCTGGTTGAGCTGGCTGTGCAGGCTGAGCTGGTTGTGCAGGCTGAGCAGGTTGTGCAGGCTGAGCTGGTTGTGGTGGCTGACCTGGTTGAGCAGGTTGAGCTGGCTGAGCGGGTTGTGCAGGCTGAGCAGGTTGAGCTGGCTGAGCTGGTTGTGGTGGCTGAGCTGGTTGAGCTGGTTGTGCTGGTTGAGCTGGTTGCGGTGGCTGACCTGGTTGAGCTGGTTGTGGTGGCTGACCTGGTTGAGCTGGTTGTGCTGGTTGAGCTGGTTGTGCTGGTTGAGCTGGTTGATCTGGCTGTGCAGGTTGAGCTGGTTGTGCAGGCTGAGCAGGTTGAGCTGGCTGAGCTGGTTGTGGTGGCTGACCTGGCTGAGCTGGTTGTGGTGGCTGACCTGGCTGAGCTGGTTGTGGTGGCTGACCTGGTTGAGCTGGTTGTGCTGGTTGAGCTGGCTGAGCTGGCTGTGCAGGCTGAGCTGGTTGTGCAGGCTGAGCAGGTTGAGCTGGCTGCGCTGGTTGTGGTGGCTGACCTGGTTGAGCTGGTTGAGCTGGTTGAGCAGGCTGAGCTGGTTGTGCAGGCTGAGCAGGTTGTGCTGGTTGAGCTGGCTGTGCCGGTTGTGCAGGTTGAGCAGGTTGTGCTGGTTGGGCTGGTTGGGCAGGTTGAGCTGGCTGAGCTGGTTGTGGTGGCTGACCTGGTTGTGCTGGCTGACCTGGTTGTGGTGGCTGACCTGGTTGAGCAGGTTGTGCTGGCTGAGCTGGTTGTGCTGGTTGAGCTGGCTGTGCCGGTTGTGCAGGTTGAGCAGGTTGTGCTGGTTGGGCTGGTTGGGCAGGTTGAGCTGGCTGTGCAGGTTGAGCAGGCTGAGCTGGTTGTGCAGGTTGAGCTGGCTGAGCTGGTTGTGCTGGTTGTGCAGGCTGTGTTGATTGAGCTGGCTGTGTTGCAGCTGTTTTTGATGTTGTTGTACTGGCTTCTGAATTATATTAAAAATGCATTTGAGGAGACGTTTGCAGCCCTGGTGAATAATACAATGTTATTATAGCAAGTAAGCTTCATGGAATTTTTGAACTATTCGTAGTTATTTGTTGAGATTGACTAGTCTCCAACGTGTAGAAAGAAGTTTTATTCTGGTAGATCTACTGCATAGTTATGCCAAAGGCATCATTGACACAAAAACAGTGCAGTGCAGTGCAGATTTGAGATACAATACATGGAACTTTATTGACTATCAAAAACAATGATATTACAGTGCAATGGAGCAGAAATTTGCTGATCGCACTGTTCAGTTTATGCACCATCTTTCAAATGTGAAACACTCTCTTAACAAAAGTTGAATAACAAGGTTTGACATTAACCATTTATGTATTGCATTTGGAATTAAAGCAATCACTCTAATTAGTTTAACATCCTGGGCCTAAATGCAAAAATCTGCATAAAAACAATGCCCACTCCTGCAACTTTTAGAGATCTCTTGTACAAACTGCTGCCAGTTTTTAAATAATGAGAGATCTTTGAAGACAGAGATCAATTAGCTTGTATCACAAGAGACCAATCCATGGATCTTGAAACATTTGGTTACTGTCTGTATGATTTGGTGAGGAAAGCCCATTCTCTGGCTGTGCCTGTTGACCAGGAAAGAATGCCCAGGGATCGGTTTATGGAGACTGCTGGATCACACTTGTGTGGCTAGAAGCTAAAAGGCCTAGCACTGTTCAGGGCACAATCGACCTGGCTACTCCAACACACCAGACAGGGATGCTGCAACAGTGAACTCGCACTGACCAACTTTTTTATGTTACATGAGGAGTCCTGACCATGCAGGTTACTGCATCTATATCTTTCGTTGCATCTTCTGCAGATAGTTCAGTGGAGGAGCAGTTGAAGACCAGGTTCAATTCCTGGGTCAGGCGCTCATAGTACATTGCCATAGTACGTTATTTCTATTACTACTTTTTTCAGAGTACAAGTTAATTTTTCAGGATTAATTATGATTTATACGCCACAAGGGCAATTTTCATTGTTGTCATAGGAATTAGGTTAACATTAAAAATTTTCTATTGCATCAAAAAAAAATCCAAGAAGTCAAATCCCAAACTTTCTAACCCATAATGCTATGATTTCAGTAACCATGTACACAGAGCTTTCTTTGCTCATATTTAGGTTATAGAAAATAGCCTAGTGTAATTGGTTGAGAGCACTTGTGTACATCAGGTAAGTGGTTATGAACTGTTTGATAGGCTCATCAACATTACGCACCCCACTCATGTGGACCGAGGCATTGTGCTTTAGCAACAACTACGTCTTGACACAGCAGAATTTACCATAGAGAACATAGGAAATTTTTAGTTAAGTGTCCACAGAAGTGTTTTATCAGCTCAAAAATTGGGGTTCGACTCGTTGATAATATTTCTGTCCATTCTGTTCTTTTCTGTGCCATGTATAATCGAGAATGGGTGGGCTTTTTTTTTAAATCCTACTATAGCACTTGTACTGGGCACTTTTTTTAAAATGAAAAACAAGATGGATTATTTACTGTGCTCAACTTTGTACACGTTATCATCACCACAGTACGACACTGTATGTCAGTTTGTAATGTATGCCACACTTACCTGGAAAGCATTCAATGATGCGCAGGTCCCGTACTGTAATTTCCCTGTCAGCAGGTGCATTAATTCTTATCCTAACAGTGTTGACAAGGAAGTTGCTGCTGTATCCACTGATCACATATGTAAACTCTTCCAATGTATTTGGACGGCTTGGTATTTTCTGCAAAAAATTATTGGTCTCCTGCTATTTTTGTTTTTCCATTTTAATATAGGTGTACAAGTGTGTAATGAGGCTCAATAGCTTACCTTAGTTCGACTTCCATCTGGTTTGTAAGTGAAAACAACCTTGTTTGCACCAGAAACTCGCACTCTCACAAACATGTCAGACCTTCGAGGATTTGGCAATAATTTGATGACAATAGTTGTTGTTCCATAAGAAACCAGTCCATTATTAGGTGAGGGTTCAAGCACCAATCCAGATACATCCTGTTTGGGTTGATCCTTCTTCCTCATAAAGACTGAATAGTCAAAGACACTACTTCTGGAAGCATCATATTCCATTGGCATGCCAAATGGGCATTCATACTCTGGAGCTGGAGTGGTTTCTTCCTCTGTCAAAAGTGTAAACAACACAAATTTTTCTCTGATACCAGTGCAATAACAAGAATAACATAATATTCTGCTCTACTGAAAAATGTATTGTGCTGTTTAAACAAACACTTACCACAGCATCCTTCAATGAGTGCATATATTTTGTCAGGTGCTGAGCAGTATTGACAACCCATGGTTATGGTAATATCACTGACTGTATCTGTAAATATAATAAAAGTAAGAATCATGGCACATTAATCAATGGGTGTCTTTAGTTCGAACTTTTCCAATTAAGATATCACTTTCAATTAATTCAGTCATACCTGCACAAGTGATGCTTCTTGATCCAGGTTCATCAAAGTTGTAACTGTGTGTCTTCTGAAATTTCAACAGTAATGGTGAAAATCTTCATCAAAAATACCCTAGGCTTATCTTCAAGAAATTTTACATTTCTTATAGCATACCTGTTCACCGTAGGTGTTGTAAACGACACTGACTGCAACTGGTTGGCCATCTGAACATATTTCTCTGACCCACAACTTGAAGTTAGTTATTCTCATGTAATTGCATGTGTATGACACCAAAGTAAATGTGTTCCTGTTAGATGGCAGATCGAAACAAGTGTAACCATCTGGTCTTAAAGTAGCCACAACATAGCCTTCCTTTGGCTGTAATACACCAGATGAACCTTGAACCATAGGTTCATTGCACTCTATGAAAAAACAAATATACATTAAAATCCAATGTCATCTTCCAAAAGTCCAACAAATCTGAAATGACAATTCACGGCATAGTAAATTTAATCACTATGCCAGCAAAAAAAAATCGGACAAATAAAAATAATTACCTTCTGATGGCGATGGAGTTCTTGGGGGTTGGACAGCCGGTTGCACTGCTTGGGCAGGCTGAACTGGTTGGGCAGGTTGAGCTGGTTGAGCAGGCTGTGCAGGTTGTGCTGGTTGGGCAGGTTGGGCTGGTTGTGCAGGCTGTGCAGGTTGTGCTGGTTGGGCAGGTTGAGCTGGCTGTGCTGGCTGAGCTGGTTGGGCAGGTTGAGCTGGCTGAGCTGGTTGAGCTGGTTGTGGAGGCTGAGAAGGCTGTGCAGGCTGTGCTGGCTGTGCTGGCTGTGCCGGTTGAGCTGGTTGTGGAGGCTGAGCAGGCTGTCCTGGTTGTGCTGGTTGAGCTGGTTGTGCTGGCTGTGCTGGCTGAGCAGGTTGGGCAGGTTGAGCTGGTTGTGGAGGCTGAGCAGGCTGTGCAGGCTGTGCTGGCTGTGCTGGCTGTGCAGGTTGACCAGGCTGAGCTGGTTGGGCAGGTTGAGCTGGCTGTGCTGGCTGACCTGGTTGGGCAGGTTGAGCTGGCTGAGCTGGTTGTTGAGGCTGTGCAGGTTGAGCTGGTTGAGCTGGCTGAGCTGGTTGAGCTGGTTGTGGAGGCTGAGCAGGCTGTCCTGGTTGTGCTGGTTGAGCAGGTTGTGCTGGCTGAGCAGGTTGACCAGGCTGAGCTGGTTGGGCAGGTTGAGCTGGCGGTGCTGGCTGAGCTGGTTGGGCAGGTTGAGCTGGCTGAGCTGGTTGTTGAGGCTGTGCAGGTTGAGCTGGTTGAGCTGGCTGAGCTGGTTGAGCTGGTTGTGGAGGCTGAGCAGGCTGTGCTGGCTGAGCAGGTTGAGCAGGTTGTGGAGGTTGTGCTGGTTGTGCTGGCTGAGCTGGCTGTGCTGGTTGTGCAGGTTGAGCTGGTTGTGCTGGTTGAGCAGGTTGAGCTGGCTGAGCTGGCTGAGCAGGTTGTGCAGGTTGTGCAGGTTGTGCAGGTTGTGCAGGTTGTGCTGGTTGTGCTGGTTGCCCAGGCTGAGCTGGCTGTGCTGGTTGTGGAGGTTGAGCTGGCTGAGCAGGTTGTGGAGGTTGTGCAGGTTGTGCCGGCTGAGCTGGCTGTGCTGGCTCTGCTGGTTGTGCAGGTTGAGCTGGCTGAGCTGGCTGTGCAGGTTGAGCTGGTTGTGCTGGCTGAGCTGGTTGAGCTGGCTGAGCTGGTTGAGCTGGTTGAGCTGGCTGAGCAGGTTGTGGAGGTTGTGCAGGTTGTGCGGGCTGAGCTGGCTGTGCGGGTTGTGCAGGCTGAGCAGGTTGTGCAGGTTGAGCTGGCTGAGCAGGTTGTGGAGGCTGAGCTGGCTGAGCAGGTTGTGCAGGTTGTGGAGGTTGTGCAGGCTGAGCTGGCTGTGCTGGCTGAGCTGGCTGAGCTGGTTGTGGAGGCTGAGCTGGCTGTGCTGGTTGTGTAGGTTGAGCTGGCTGAGCAGGTTGTGGAGGTTGTCCAGGTTGAGCTGGCTGAGCTGGTTGTGCAGGTTGTGCAGGCTGAGCTGGTTGAGCTGGCTGAGCTGGTTGTGCAGGTTGAGCTGGTTGTGCTGGCTGAGCTGGTTGTCCTGGTTGTGGAGGCTGTGCTGGTTGGGCAGGTTGAGCTGGTTGTGCAGGTTGTGCAGGCTGAGCTGGTTGTGCTGGCTGTGCTGGCTGGGCTGGCTGGGCTGGCTGAGCTGGCTGAGCAGGTTGAGCAGGCTGTACAGGTTGTACTGGCTGAGCTGGTTGTGGTCCTGGTGTTGTTTGTAGTTCCTCTGCAACAAAATTGTTATTGTATCATGAAATATTTGTGAATATGGTAAATACTGGAGCATATGCCATGATTAGTGTTTTCAAAGGAATGCTTAGGCATGAAAATGGCAGAGAATGAAATATGACATGCTGTCAGTGGAGTTAATCGCATTAAGTTTTTAGATGTTCTAGAGTTTAAGGAAATCTTATGTGATGGTGAACAATTTTGGAATAATTTTTACAAAACAATTGATATTAATTGCTCAAATCATTGTAATAGAAAAAGGTTGAAATAATCTCTACTATTAAATCACTTTAGTTTACATCAATAAATTTAATGCACTGTAGTCGTACATCCACCTATTTTGTGTTCTGTATATAGTTTTTATTTTTCTTAAATGTTTGTGTTAGTGTTATCTGAAATTCAATTTCAAAAAGGGAGGAGAGGGCAAAGATACTGAAATTAAAGGAGATACCAATAATACTGGGATCAAACTCAATTCCCACTTGTTTGTATACATATTTTTGTCATTCATAGTAAGGAAACATTGAATTGATGAAAATATTAAGAAATAGTCAACTGCAACTTTCAAACAGATAAATACAAGTAACTTTCCTCATGTTGGCATATGAATGGGTTCCATTATTTAGGTTTGAATCAAATATTACCTCTCAGTTCATTTCTTTTAATTTAATTAGATTTTTCACACTTGATATGAACCCTGGCAGGCAGCACATGTAGGATGCCTTTGAAGGATCCCCCACCATAAACATGCAATAATTAGTTTCGAATACTCTTTGAACAACTTGATTATAAAGTTTCTTTCAGAATGGACTGTCATCTGTACGTATACATACCACAGCATCCTTCGATGAGTGCAGATATCTTATCTGGAGTTGCACAGTACTGGCATGTCAACGTGATTCTGATTTTCCTGACAGCTTCTGAAAAACACATAATAATGATTTTTTCTTTACAATAAGGTATTGAATGGTAAACATGTCTAGCATGAAACAATTGTCTCAGAAACTTACCTGAGCAATAGACACTGCTAGCATATGGGTGATCAAAAGCATAATTCTTAGTTACCTGAAAGGCATTAAAGAAGAGTAAATTATTTGACTGCTGTGAACAAAATGCATAAATAAAAGAAAAAAATGTAAATGTCCAAAGGTATTTTATGGGACTTACCACTTGAGATCTTGTGTGGTACACCACTTTGACTGACATTGGTGTGCCATCGGAACAAATTTCATTCACTCTCAGGCTGAACTTGGTTATTCGAATATAATCACAGGCATATGCTTCCAAAGCAAATTTGTTCTTGTTTGAAGGCAGATCAAATGTTGTATAGCCATCAGAGCCATAAGCAGCAACAACATAGTTTTGTTTTGGTCGCAGAACTCCAGTGGAGCCTTGAACCATTGGCTCATTGCATTCTGCGAAATATTATATTAGTAGTTAAAAATAATATTTGACAATGTGCAACTATCAATAGGCAATGCATAACCAATAGATAAATGCTACACCTATATTTCACCCCAGGATATAAACCTGGTAAAAAATTAACACATGTCACAATGGTTACTGCCTCACAACAAAATTGAAGTGCCAGATCACACTAAAACACATCTTCAACTACCCCTGTGCACTATGGTCTTCTTTATGACAATGGAGTGTGTCCAACAGACTGACATCAAGGTGTCATTATAATTCCTACAAAAGGATAGCAAAAGCTTCCAAGAGGAGATTGAAGTTCACATGGAAAAAACTTTTATCGGTATGCACTATGCTGCTGTATGGCAAATCTGCAAAACACTCCAGTAGAGGAAATTTGCACTCGGTCACTTTGGTATCAGTGTTGTTGTGAGGCATTAGCCATTGAGAAGAGGCAGATATGGACCAATCAATTGATACAAAATTTCAAGGTACAATTGCTTAGATGCATATGGCTACATTAATAATTATGGCTGAACCAGACACTAAAAGAACAGTGTCTAAGACCATGCGAAAGATATCAAACATATCCAAATCTCTACCTTTCTGAGTTGGTCCCCCTTGAGCTGGCTGAGCTGGCTGAGCTGGTTGGGCAGGCTGAGCTGGCTGAGCAGGTTGAGCAGGCTGAGCTGGTTGAGCTGGTTGAGCTGGCTGTGCAGGCTGAGCTGGTTGTGCAGGCTGAGCAGGTTGAGCTGGCTGAGCTGGTTGTGGTGGCTGAGCTGGTTGAGCTGGTTGTGCAGGCTGAGCTGGTTGAGCTGGTTGTGCTGGCTGAGGTGGCTGGGCAGGCTGAGCAGGTTGACCTGGTTGTGCTGGTTGAGGTGGCTGGGCAGGCTGAGCTGGCTGCGCTGGTTGTGCTGGTTGTGCAGGCTGAGCTGGTTGAGCAGGTTGTGCAGGCTGAGCTGGCTGTGCAGGCTGAGCTGGTTGTGCAGGCTGAGCAGGTTGAGCTGGCTGAGCTGGTTGTGGTGGCTGACCTGGTTGAGCTGGTTGTGCAGGCTGAGCTGGTTGAGCTGGTTGTGCTGGCTGTGCTGGTTGAGCAGGTTGTGCTGGTTGAGGCGGCTGGGCAGGCTGAGCAGGTTGACCTGGTTGTGCTGGTTGAGCAGGTTGTGCTGGTTGAGGTGGCTGGGCAGGCTGAGCTGGCTGTGCTGGTTGTGCTGGTTGTGCAGGCTGAGCTGGTTGAGCAGGTTGTGCAGGCTGACCTGGTTGAGCTGGCTGTGCAGGCTGAGCTGGTTGTGCAGGCTGAGCAGGTTGAGCTGGCTGAGCTGGTTGTGGTGGCTGACCTGGTTGAGCTGGTTGTGCGGGCTGAGCTGGTTGAGCAGGCTGAGCTGGTTGAGCTGGTTGTGCTGGCTGTGCTGGTTGACCAGGTTGCGCTGGTTGAGGCGGCTGGGCAGGCTGAGCTGGTTGAGCTGGTTGTGCTGGTTGAGCAGGTTGTGCTGGTTGAGGTGGCTGGGCAGGCTGAGCTGGCTGTGCTGGTTGTGCTGGTTGGGCAGGCTGAGCTGGTTGAGCAGGTTGAGCAGGTTGAGCAGGTTGTGCAGGCTGAGCTGGCTGAGCAGGCTGAGCAGGCTGCGGTGGTTGTGCTGGCTGAGCTGGCTGGGCTGGCTGGGCTGGCTGAGCAGGTTGAGCAGGCTGAGCTGGCTGAGCAGTCTGAGGTGGTTGTGCTGGCTGGGCAGGCTGTGCGGGTTGTGCAGGCTGAGCAGGTTGTGCTGGCTGAGCTGGTTGAGCAGGTTGGGCAGGCTGAGCTGGCTGTGATGGTTGAGCTGGCTGTGCGGGCTGAGCTGGTTGTGCAGGCTGAGCAGGTTGAGCTGGTTGAGCTGGTTGGGCAGGTTGAGCTGGTTGGGCAGGTTGAGCTGGCTGAGCAGGCTGTAGGGGTTGTGCAGGTTGACCAGGTTGAGCTGGTTGGGCAGGTCCGGGTGTTGTTGTTCTGGCTGGTTCCTCTGAAAGATGTTATGAATGTTTTTGTATTATGGAATGATGTCCCTCATTATAATTCAATTAATGGCAAACAATTTACTTCAAGTAGAAACTCACCACTACATCCTTCAATGAGCAGTAATACTTTGTCTGGTGGTGAGCAATACTGACATGACAGAGTTACCCTGATTGAACTAATCCATTCTGCAAATTTAAATGTGTGATTTCATTATAATGGCATGAATAAACAAAATTCAGTAAATAAATCAGATTGTGCCCAAATTACCTGCTATGTAGCAGCTTCTTGTGTCTGGTGAGTTGAAGGAATAAACTTTGTAAACCTAAGAAAGTGAGACACACAAATTATTAATGATAAAAATAATCAATGATCCTATTGCTTTTTGATGGTATCCTAAATTAATTAGCAAACATTTTCTTCAGCTTAAATAACTTACTGAACTGCTTTTTGTGTAGTAGTCAACACGAACTGACAGTGGTCTTCCATCTGCACATATGTGTTTAACCCTCAAACGGAATTTGGTTATTCTGATGTAATTGTACTGATATGCAACCAGGGTAAATGTGTTCTTATTCGAAGGAAGAGCAAACCTAGTATAGCCATTTGACCTATATGTGGTAGACACATAATCTTCCTTTGGTTGTAATACACCAGTGGAGCCTTGAATCATTGGTTCATTGCATTCTGGAAATATAAAACAGAAGTGATACAAAGAAGATTTAAAAAATAATATGAATATAAAATGAATTATAGATACTTAATAGATATTTAGCATTATTATTTGTTGTGGCTGAAACAATAAATCTTAAAATCATCTTTGAAAATCATAATTCATGTCAATAGCTAATGTTTATACTGGTGTCCAATATATCAAAATGTTTTGTTCTTAACTAAAATCTATCTTTCTAGTTACTTATTTTTTAAACAATAAATTCATGACTAGTTATGAAGCCATGAAATAATTTTCAAATCTGATTGCAACCTAAACATGCTTTGGACATAACTGCAATAATACCAGCTGTTCATAGAAAATTATTTTGACACAAACAAGAAATATAACCTATTTGCACCCAAAGAATAAAATATCATGGCCATTAATGTATTTTTCTGCTCTAGGGCATGCCAGATCACATGTTTTTCAATGACCCAGCAGTTGCTGTTACTTTAGTTCAGGAAACCAGGTGTACAAATGTCAGTCATCTGTAGAGAATGTCTCACAGATCAAAATTTTGTATAGCTAACTTATACACTTTGAGTGTTTCTTGGTAGAGCCAAAGAAAACTTGTATAAATTTAAACTTCTGAGACTTTTTGGGGATTACTTTGGCCATGGCTTAAATTACCTTATGGGTCCCCAATTTTGTAGTATACTGCAGTCCACATGAAGTATGTGCAGAGATATACTTGTTAAAGTAAAATGCTCATATCATTTTGAATCATTAAAGAATCTTGTCTTGTGATTTAACATTGATGACAAATGCAATAATTAATTACGCTCTTGTGGCCCTCCAGTCTGCCCACCAGGCTGAGCAGGTTGTGCTGGCTGAGCTGGTTGTGCAGGCTGTGCTGGTTGGGCTGGCTGTGCTGGTTGTGCTGGCTGTGCTGGTTGTGCTGGCTGGGCAGGCTGAGCAGGTTGTGCTGGTTGAGCAGGCTGTGCTGGCTGAGAAGGTTGTGCAGGTTGAGCTGGTTGGGCAGGCTGAGCAGGCTGTGGTGGTTGTGCCGGCTGTGCAGGTTGAGCTGGTTGTGCAGGCTGTGCTGGCTGAGCAGGTTGAGCTGGCTGTGCAGGCTGAGCAGGTTGAGCAGGCTGAGCTGGTTGTGCAGGCTGTGGTGGTTGTGCAGGCTGAGCAGGTTGTGCTGGTTGAGCTGGTTGCGCAGGTTGAGCTGGCTGTGCAGGCTGAGCAGGTTGAGCTGGCTGAGCAGGTTGAGCTGGCTGTGCAGGCTGTGCAGGTTGAGCAGGCTGCGCTGGTTGTGCAGACTGTGGTAGTTGTGCAGGCTGAGCAGGTTGTGCTGGTTGTGCTGGTTGTGCTGGCTGAGCAGGCTGAGCAGGCTGACCAGGTTGAGCTGGTTGAACTGGCTGTGCAGGCTGAGCTGGTTGTGCAGGCTGTGCAGGTTGTGCTGGTTGAGCTGGTTGTGCTGGTTGAGCTGGCTGTGCAGGTTGAGCAAACTGTGGCGGTTGTGCAGGCTGAGCAGGTTGTGCTGGTTGAGGTGGTTGCGCCGGTTGTGCTGGCTGTGCAGGCTGAGCAGGTTGAGCTGGTTGTGTAGGCTGAGCTGGTTGTGCAGGCTGTGGTGGTTGAGCTGGTTGTGCTGGTTGAGCTGGTTGTGCAGGCTGAGCGGGCTGAGCTGGTTGAGCTGGTTGTGCAGGCTGTCCAGGTTGAGCTGGTTGAGCTGGTTGGGCAGGTTGAGCTGGTTGTGCAGGCTGAGCAGGTTGAGCTGGTTGAGCTGGTTGGGCAGGTTGAGCTGGCTGAGCAGGCTGTGGGGGTTGTGCAGGTTGACCAGGTTGAGCCGGTTGGGCAGGACCGGGTGTTGTTGTTCTGGCTGGTTCCTCTGAAAGATGTTATGAATGTTTTTTATTATGGAATGATGTCCCTCGTTATAATTCGATTAATGGCAAACAAATTACTTCAAGTAGAAACTCACCACTACATCCTTCAATGAGCAGTAATACTTTGTCTGGTGGTGAGCAATACTGACATGACAGAGTTACTCTGATTGAACTAATCCATTCTGCAAATTTAAATGTGTTATCTCATTATAATGGCATGAATAAACAAAATTCAGTAAATAAATCAGATTGTGCCCAAATTACCTGGTACGTAGCAGCTTCGTGTGTCTGGTGAGTTGAAGGAATAATCTTTGTAAACCTAAGAAAGTGAGATACTCAAATTATTAATTATGCAAATAATCAATGATCGTATTGCTTTTTGATGGTATCCTAAATTAATTAGCAAACATTTTCTTCAGCTTAAAAAACTTACTGAACTGCTTTTTGTGTAGTAGTCAACACGAACTGACAGTGGTCTTCCATCAGCACATATGTGTTTAACCCTCAAACGGAATTTGGTTATTCTGATGTAATTGTACTGATATGCAACCAGGGTAAATGTGTTCTTATTCGAAGGAAGAGCAAACCTAGTATAGCCATTTGACCTATAAGTGGTAGACACATAATCTTCCTTTGGTTGTAATACACCAGTGGAGCCTTGAATCATTGGTTCATTGCATTCTGGAAATATAAAACAGAAGTGATACAAAGAAGATTTAAAAAATAATATGAATATAAAATGAATTATAGATACTTAATAGATATTTAGCATTATTATTTGTTGTGACTGAAACAATAAATCTTAAAATCATCTTTGAAAATCATAATTCATGTCAATAGCTAATGTTTATACTGGTGTCCAATATATCAAAATGTTTTGTTCTTAACTAAAATCTATCTTTCTAGTTACTTATTTTTTAAACAATAAATTCATGACTAGTTATGAAGCCATGAAATAAGTTACAAATCTGATTGCAACCTAAACATGCTTTGGACATAACTGCAATAATACCAGCTGTCCATAGTAAATTATTTTGACACAAATAAGAAATATAACTTATTTGCACCCTAAGAATAAAATATCATGGCAATTAATGTATTTTTCTGCTCTAGGGCATGCCAGATCACATGTTTTTCAATGACCCAGCAGTTGCTGTTACTTTAGTTCAGGAAACCAGGTGTACAAATGTCAGTCATCTGTAGAGAATGTCTCACAGATCAAAATTTTGTATAGCTAACTTATACACTTTGAGTGTTTCTTGGTAGAGCCAAAGAAAACTTGTATAAATTTAAACTTCTGAGACTTTTTGGGGATTACTTTGGCCACGGCTTAAATGACCTTATGGGTCCCCAATTTTGTAGTATACGGCAGTCCACATGAAGTATGTGCAGAGATATACTTGTTAAAGTAAAATGCTCATATCATTTTGAATCATTAAAGAATCTTGTCTTGTGATTTAACATTGATGACAAATGCAATAATTAATTACGCTCTTGTGGCCCTCCAGTCTGCCCACCAGGCTGAGCAGGTTGTGCTGGCTGAGCTGGTTGTGCAGGCTGTGCTGGTTGGGCTGGCTGTGCTGGTTGTGCTGGCTGTGCTGGTTGTGCTGGCTGGGCAGGCTGAGCAGGTTGTGCTGGTTGAGCAGGCTGTGCTGGCTGAGAAGGTTGTGCAGGTTGAGCTGGTTGGGCAGGCTGAGCAGGCTGTGGTGGTTGTGCCGGCTGTGCAGGTTGAGCTGGTTGTGCAGGCTGTGCTGGCTGAGCAGATTGAGCTGGCTTTGCAGGCTGAGCAGGCTGAGCAGGCTGAGCTGGTTGTGCAGGCTGTGGTGGTTGTGCAGGCTGAGCAGGTTGTGCTGGTTGAGCTGGTTGCGCAGGTTGTGCTGGCTGTGCAGGCTGACCAGGTTGAGCTGGCTGAGCAGGTTGAGCTGGCTGTGCAGGCTGACCAGGTTGAGCTGGTTGAGCTGGCTGTGCAGGCTGAGCTGGTTGTGCAGGCTGTGCAGGTTGTGCTGGTTGTGCTGGTTGTGCTGGTTGAGCTGGCTGTGCAGGCTGAGCAGGTTGAGCAGGCTGAGCTGGTTGTGCAGGCTGTGGCGGTTGTGCAGGCTGAGCAGGTTGTGCTGGTTGAGCTGGTTGCGCAGGTTGTGCTGGCTGTGCAGGCTGACCAGGTTGAGCTGGCTGAGCAAGTTGAGCTGGCTGTGCAGGCTGACCAAGTTGAGCTGGTTGAGCTGGCTGTGCAGGCTGAGCTGGTTGTGCAGGCTGTGCAGGTTGTGCTGGTTGAGCTGGTTGTGCTGGTTGTGCTGGCTGTGCAGGCTGAGCAGGTTGAGCAGGCTGTGGCGGTTGTGCAGGCTGAGCTGGTTGTGCTGGTTGAGGTGGTTGCGCCGGTTGTGCAGGCTGAGCAGGCTGACCAGGTTGAGCTGGCTGAGCAGGCTGAGCAGGTTGAGCTGGTTGTGCAGGCTGAGCGGGTTGTGCTGGTTGAGCTGGTTGTGCAGGCTGTGCTGGCTGAGCAGGTTGAGCTGGCTGTGTTGGCTGAGCTGGTTGTGCAGGCTGCGCAGGCTGTGCGGGTTGTGATGGCTGTGGTGGTTGAGCTGGCTGAGCTGGTTGAGCTGGTTGTGGTGGCTGAGCAGGTTGTGCAGGCTGAGCTGGTTGTGCTGGCTGAGCAGGCTGAGCTGGTTGAGCTGGTTGTGCAGGCTGTCCAGGTTGAGCTGGTTGAGCTGGTTGGGCAGGTTGAGCTGGTTGTGCAGGCTGAGCAGGTTGAGCTGGTTGAGCTGGTTGGGCAGGTTGAGCTGGCTGAGCAGGCTGTGGGGGTTGTGCAGGTTGACCAGGTTGAGCCGGTTGGGCAGGACCGGGTGTTGTTGTTCTGGCTGGTTCCTCTGAAAGATGTTATGAATGTTTTTTAGTATGGAATGATGTCACTCGTTATAATTCGATTAATGGCAAACAATTTACTTCAAGTAGAAACTCACCACTACATCCTTCAATGAGCAGTAATACTTTGTCTGGTGGTGAGCAATACTGACATGACAGAGTTACTTTGATTGAACTAATCCATCCTGCAAATTTAAATGTGTTATCTCATTATAATGGCATGAATAAACAAAATTCAGTAAATAAATCAGATTGTGCCCAAATTACCTGCTACGTAGCAGCTTCGTGTGTCTGGTGAGTTGAAGGAATAATCTTTGTAAACCTAAGAAAGTGAGATACTTAAATTATTAATGATACAAATAATCAATATTGTATTGCTTTTTGATGGTATCCTAAATTAATTAGCAAACATTTTCTTCAGCTTAAAAAACTTACTGAACTGCTTTTTGTGTAGTAGTCAACACGAACTGACAGTGGTCTTCCATCAGCACATATGTGTTTAACCCTCAAACGGAATTTGGTTATTCTGATGTAATTGTACTGATATGCAACCAGGGTAAATGTTTTCTTATTCGAAGGAAGAGCAAACCTAGTATAGCCATTTGACCTATAAGTGGTAGACACATAATCTTCCTTTGGTTGTAATACACCAGTGGAGCCTTGAATCATTGGTTCATTGCATTCTGGAAATATAAAACAGAAGTGATACAAAGAAGATTTAAAAAATAATATGAATATAAAATGAATTATAGATACTTAATAGATATTTAGCATTATTATTTGTTGTGACTGAAACAATAAATCTTAAAATCATCTTTGAAAATCATAATTCATGTCAATAGCTAATGTTTATACTGGTGTCCAATATATCATAATGTTTTGTTCTTAACTAAAATCTATCTTTCTAGTTACTTATTTTTTAAACAATAAATTCATGACTAGTTATGAAGCCATGAAATAAGTTACAAATCTGATTGCAACCTAAACATGCTTTGGACATAACTGCAATAATACCAGCTGTCCATAGTAAATTATTTTGACACAAATAAGAAATATAACTTATTTGCACCCTAAGAATAAAATATCATGGCCATTAATGTATTTTTCTGCTCTAGGGCATGCCAGATCTGTTTTTCAATGACCCAGCAGTTGCTGTTACTTTAGTTCAGGAAACCAAGTGTACAAATGTCAGTCATCTGTAGAGAATGTCTCACAGATCAAAATTTTGTATAGCTAACTTATACACTTTGAGTGTTTCTTGGTAGAGCCAAAGAAAACTTGTATAAATTTAAACTTCTGAGACTTTTTGGGGATTACTTTGGCCAAGGCTTAAATGACCTTATGGGTCCCCAATTTTGTAGTATAAGGCAGTCCACATGAAGTATGTGCAGAGATATACTTGTTAAAGTAAAATGCTCATATCATTTTGAATCATTAAAGAATCTTGTCTTGTGATTTAACATTGATGACAAATGCAATAATTAATTACGCTCTTGTGGCCCTCCAGTCTGCCCACCAGGCTGAGCAGGTTGTGCTGGCTGAGCTGGTTGTGCAGGCTGTGCTGGTTGGGCTGGCTGTGCTGGTTGTGCTGGCTGTGCTGGTTGTGCTGGCTGGGCAGGCTGAGCAGGTTGTGCTGGTTGAGCAGGCTGTGCTGGCTGAGAAGGTTGTGCAGGTTGAGCTGGTTGGGCAGGCTGAGCAGGCTGTGGTGGTTGTGCCGGCTGTGCAGGTTGAGCTGGTTGTGCAGGCTGTGCTGGCTGAGCAGATTGAGCTGGCTGTGCAGGCTGAGCAGGCTGAGCTGGTTGTGCATGCTGTGGTGGTTGTGCAGGCTGAGCAGGTTGTGCTGGTTGAGCTGGTTGCGCAGGTTGTGCTGGCTGTGCAGGCTGACCAGGTTGAGCTGGCTGAGCAGGTTGAGCTGGCTGTGCAGGCTGACCAGGTTGAGCTGGTTGAGCTGGCTGTGCAGGCTGAGCTGGTTGTGCAGGCTGTGCAGGTTGTGCTGGTTGTGTTGGTTGTGCTGGTTGAGCTGGCTGTGCAGGCTGAGCAGGTTGAGCAGGCTGAGCTGGTTGTGCAGGCTGTGGCGGTTGTGCAGGCTGAGCAGGTTGTGCTGGTTGAGCTGGTTGCGCAGGTTGTGCTGGCTGTGCAGGCTGACCAGGTTGAGCTGGCTGAGCAAGTTGAGCTGGCTGTGCAGGCTGACCAGGTTGAGCTGGTTGAGCTGGCTGTGCAGGCTGAGCTGGTTGTGCAGGCTGTGCAGGTTGTGCTGGTTGAGCTGGTTGTGCTGGTTGTGCTGGCTGAGCAGGCTGACCAGGTTGAGCTGGTTGAGCTGGCTGTGCAGGCTGAGCTGGTTGTGCAGGCTGTGCTGGTTGAGCTGGTTGTGCTGGTTGAGCTGGCTGTGCAGGCTGAGCAGGTTGAGCAGGCTGTGGCGGTTGTGCAGGCTGAGCAGGTTGTGCTGGTTGAGGTGGTTGCGCCGGTTGTGCTGGCTGAGCAGGCTGAGCAGGTTGAGCTGGTTGTGCAGGCTGAGCTGGTTGTGCAGGCTGTGGTGGTTGAGCTGGTTGAGCTGGTTGTGCAGGCTGAGCGGGTTGTGCTGGTTGAGCTGGTTGTGCAGGCTGTGCTGGCTGAGCAGGTTGAGCTGGCTGTGTTGGCTGAGCTGGTTGTGCAGGCTGCGCAGGCTGTGCGGGTTGTGATGGCTGTGGTGGTTGAGCTGGCTGAGCTGGTTGAGCTGGTTGTGGTGGCTGAGCAGGTTGTGCAGGCTGAGCTGGTTGTGCTGGCTGAGCAGGCTGAGCTGGTTGAGCTGGTTGTGCAGGCTGTCCAGGTTGAGCTGGTTGAGCTGGTTGGGCAGGTTGAGCTGGTTGTGCAGGCTGAGCAGGTTGAGCTGGTTGAGCTGGTTGGGCAGGTTGAGCTGGCTGAGCAGGCTGTGGGGGTTGTGCAGGTTGACCAGGTTGAGCCGGTTGGGCAGGACCGGGTGTTGTTGTTCTGGCTGGTTCCTCTGAAAGATGTTATGAATGTTTTTTAGTATGGAATGATGTCACTCGTTATAATTCGATTAATGGCAAACAATTTACTTCAAGTAGAAACTCACCACTACATCCTTCAATGAGCAGTAATACTTTGTCTGGTGGTGAGCAATACTGACATGACAGAGTTACTTTGATTGAACTAATCCATCCTGCAAATTTAAATGTGTTATCTCATTATAATGGCATGAATAAACAAAATTCAGTAAATAAATCAGATTGTGCCCAAATTACCTGCTACGTAGCAGCTTCGTGTGTCTGGTGAGTTGAAGGAATAATCTTTGTAAACCTAAGAAAGTGAGATACTTAAATTATTAATGATACAAATAATCAATATTGTATTGCTTTTTGATGGTATCCTAAATTAATTAGCAAACATTTTCTTCAGCTTAAAAAACTTACTGAACTGCTTTTTGTGTAGTAGTCAACACGAACTGACAGTGGTCTTCCATCAGCACATATGTGTTTAACCCTCAAACGGAATTTGGTTATTCTGATGTAATTGTACTGATATGCAACCAGGGTAAATGTTTTCTTATTCGAAGGAAGAGCAAACCTAGTATAGCCATTTGACCTATAAGTGGTAGACACATAATCTTCCTTTGGTTGTAATACACCAGTGGAGCCTTGAATCATTGGTTCATTGCATTCTGGAAATATAAAACAAGTGATACAAAGAAGATTTAAAAAATAATATGAATATAAAATGAATTATAGATACTTAATAGATATTTAGCATTATTATTTGTTGTGACTGAAACAATAAATCTTAAAATCATCTTTGAAAATCATAATTCATGTCAATAGCTAATGTTTATACTGGTGTCCAATATATCAAAATGTTTTGTTCTTAACTAAAATCTATCTTTCTAGTTACTTATTTTTTAAGCAATAAATTCATGACTAGTTATGAAGCCATGAAATAAGTTTCAAATCTGATTGCAACCTAAACATGCTTTGGACATAATTGCAATAATACCAGCTGTCCATAGTAAATTATTTTGACACAAATAAGAAATATAACTTATTTGCACCCTAAGAATAATATATCATGGCCATTAATGCATTTTTCTGCTCTAGGGCATGCCAGATCACATGTTTTTCAATGACCCAGCAGTTGCTGTTACTTTAGTTCAGGAAACCAGGTGTACAAATGTCAGTCATCTGTAGAGAATGTCTCACAGATGAATATTTTGTATAGCTAACTTATACACTTTGAGTGTTTCTTGGTAGAGCCAAAGAAAACTTGTATAAATTTAACTTCTGAGACTTTTTGGGGATTACTTTGGCCACGGCTTAAATGACCTTATGGGTCCCCAATTTTGTAGTATACTGCAGTCCACATGAAGTATGTGCAGAGATATACTTGTTAAAGTAAAATACCCATATCATTTTGAATCATTAAAGAATCTTGTCTTGTGATTTAACATTGATGACAAATGCAATAATTAATTACGCTCTTGTGGCCCTCCAGTCTGCCCACCAGGCTGAGCAGGTTGTGCTGGCTGAGCTGGTTGTGCAGGCTGTGCTGGTTGTGCTGGCTGTGCTGGTTGTGCTGGCTGGGCAGGCTGGGCAGGCTGAGCAGGCTGTGCTGGTTGGGCTGGCTGTGCTGGTTGTGCTGGCTGTGCTGGTTGTGCTGGCTGGGCAGGCTGAGCAGGTTGTGCTGGTTGAGCAGGCTGTGCTGGCTGAGAAGGTTGTGCAGGTTGAGCTGGTTGGGCAGGCTGAGCAGGCTGTGGTGGTTGTGCCGGCTGTGCAGGTTGAGCTGGTTGTGCAGGCTGTGCAGGCTGAGCAGGTTGACCTGGCTGTGCAGGCTGAGCAGGTTGAGCAGGCTGAGCTGGTTGTGCAGGCTGTGGTGGTTGTGCAGGCTGAGCAGGTTGTGCTGGTTGAGCTGGTTGCGCAGGTTGGGCTGGCTGAGCAGGCTGAGCAGGCTGACCAGTTTGAGCTGGTTGACCTGGTTGTGCAGGCTGAGCTGGTTGTGCAGGCTGTGCAGGTTGTGCTGGTTGAGCTGGTTGTGCTGGTTGAGCTGGTTGTGCAGGCTGAGCGGATTGTGCTGGTTGAGCTGGTTGAGCTGGCTGTGCAGGCTGAGCAGGTTGTGCAGGCTGTGGCAGTTGTGCAGGCTGAGCAGGTTGTGCAGGCTGTGGCAGTTGTGCAGGCTGAGCAGGTTGCGCAGGTTGTGCTGGCTGAGCAGGCTGACCAGGTTGAGCTGGCTGTGCAGGCTGACCAGGCTGAGCAGGTTGTGCTGGTTGAGCTGGTTGCGCAGGTTGTGCTGGCTGAGCAGGCTGACCAGGTTGAGCTGGTTGTGCAGGCTGACCAGGTTGAGCTGGTTGTGCTGGTTGAGGTGGCTGTGGCGGTTGTGCAGGCTGAGCAGGTTGTGCAGGCTGTGGCGGTTGTGCAGGCTGAGCAGGTTGTGCTGGTTGAGCTGGTTGCGCAGGTTGTGCTGGCTGAGCAGGCTGACCAGTTTGAGCTGGCTGTGTAGGCTGACCAGGCTGAGCTGGTTGTGCTGGTTGAGCTTGTTGTGCAGGTTGTGCTGGCTGAGCAGGCTGACCAGGTTGAGGTGGCTGTGCAGGCTGACCAGGCTGAGCAGGTTGTGCTGGTTGAGCAGGCTGACCAGGTTGAGCTGGCTGTGCAGGCTGACCAGGTTGAGCTGGTTGAGCTGGTTGTGCAGGTTGAGCTGGTTGTGCAGGCTGAGCAGGTTGAGCTGGTTGAGCTGGTTGTGCAGGCTGAGCAGGCTGTGCTGGTTGAGACGGTTGTGCAGGTTGAGCTGGTTGTGGACCTTGAGCTGGTTGGGCAGGCTGAGCAGGCTGAGCGGGTTGTGCAGGCTGAGCAGGTTGTGCTGGTTGAGCTGGTTGTGCAGGCTGTGCTGGCTGAGCTGGCTGTGGGGGTTGGGCAGGTTGTGCTGGTTGTGCAGGTTGGGCAGGTTGTGCTGGTTGAGCAGGCTGTGCTGGCTGAGCTGGTTGTGCAGGCTGAGCAGGTTGGGCAGGCTGTGCTGGTTGAGCAGGTTGGGCTGGCTGAGCAGGTTGAGCAGGTTGAGCTGGCTGTGCTGGTTGTGGACCTTGAGCTGGTTGTGCAGGCTGTGCTGGTTGTGCAGGTTGTGCTGGTTGAGGCGGTTGTGCTGGTTGAGGCGGTTGTGCAGGCTGTGCTGGTTGAGCAGGCTGAGCAGGCTGAGCAGGTTGTGCTGGTTGAGCTGGTTGTGCAGGCTGTGCTGGCTGAGCTGGCTGTGGGGGTTGTGCAGGTTGTGCTGGTTGTGCAGGTTGGGCAGATTGTGCTGGTTGAGCAGGCTGAGCAGGCTGTGCTGGCTGAGCTGGTTGTGCAGGCTGGGCAGGTTGGGCAGGCTGTGCTGGTTGAGCAGGTTGGGCTGGCTGAGCAGGTTGAGCTGGCTGAGCTGGCTGAGCTGGCTGAGCTGGCTGAGGTGGCTGAGGTGGCTGTGGGGGTTGAGGAGGTTGTGGGCCATATGGACCAGGAGAAACTGTTGTTGTGCTGCCTACATTGGGTAACAGAAATCATTGTTTTTAGTGTGTAAGATGAATGCAGTTCTGTTATATATATATATGTACGATTTAAAGAACATTTGTTTGAATGGATACTCCTATGCATACCTTTAATCATAAGATGTATTCAAAACTGATTTGATTTTGGTTGATTGATTCTTATGCTCTCCTTCCAATGCTACTTTCAAAGAATACCAACAGGAAGCATGGAAAAATTGAAAATCCAGCTGTTTGAAGTCTTAAATCTATGAACTATTAACTAAAGTCCCACAGATTTTATGGGCAATATTTCGTACCTTCGACACATCCCTTTACGCGAATCTCAATCCTAGGCGGTGGACATCCATTACTGCATTGCAACCGAATAGCAAAGCTCAGTACTGTTCCAAAATCACCAGGAACTTCTGCTTCATTGTTTCCAGATCCAGTGAAGTAGACAGATACCTGAAAAAAATTAGGCTGGTTAATTTCTCTTTGAAAATGTTCATATAAGACTTGCTGAGGAAATCCATCATGTAGCGTATATATGGTACCTGCTTGAAGTCCCCATGACAGTTGAAGTAACTGATTGATACGCAGAGTGTTCCACCATCAGAACAAATATCACACACCCTGATTTTTAATTCAGTGAGGCGTGCAGAAGTGTCACTAATCATCAAAACCATGTAACTAGAAGGGAAAATAATTGGGAAGTATCCGTCCTCCATCATTGCCCCAACTTCATTTTGCTTGGTTGGGGCAAAAACACTTGTCATCATTGGATCCTGACAATCTGGAATGTACAACCATTCTGAAATGTCTAGTTCATCAAAAGCCATAATTAAAGCTACATCTATAAAGGTATGGGCCAGCTGCTGCTCTTGAGAATTAAAGTCACTCTTTATGCTGAACCTCTGTTTAATATCATTTGCATGAGACATTAGATAGCTGTTCCTGGATTTGATGTTTATGCTTATAAATCATAACAGTGAAGCCTAAATTGTTTCATTGACATTAGGAAAAGTTTATCTTGAGTGTCTTGCAATTTGTGGATCTAATTCATGAATATAAAAAAGTTTGCTCATGCCCATAATTATTTGTGTAAGTAAACCCTTGTAAGTTAATTTAATCTTACTGGCTTCAACATAACTTACATGGAGGGACCGTACAAGGAGGCAATGTTAGCACTGGTGCTGCAATGAATAAAACAAAGTTGTTAGTGTTGGATGAGATGATTGAAATACAATTTTTAAAATATACCCCATTAAACCAAGAAATACTTACGTTGAATGCATCCTAGAAGCAGGATGTCAAAGTGGCATGGGGGTGTGCAGGAATCACAATGCAGTCTGATCGTAATCTGAGTAACACATTCACCTGAGGCTAAAAACAGTTTTATAAAAGTTTTAATTTCAGTGCATTGTTAGGTATCAACCTTATAAATGCATACTGTTTCAACAAACAGTCCAGCACAGAGTTGGTATACAAAACTTAGGCTAGTTATGTTTATATTATAAACTGACAAACAAAAAACTTACAAGGTAGAAAAACTGCAAGCACTCCAGGTTCATTGAAGACCACATCACTTAAGACTGGGCCACTCTGCCATGCTTCATTGTAATATTCAACAGACACAGTCAATGCACCTCCATCGCCACAAACAGCATCTACTCTCAGAAGGAATTCGGTGATAGTGGCAGAACTACTAGAGACAAACACAACATGATCCACACCGTCAGGCACTGTGACAGTGTTAAAATGATCATCCATAGCTTCACATGTATCACCCAGTTCTTCAGGGACAAAGGCTCCAGAAGCACCATCGATCAACAAATCCCTGCAATCTGGAATACAAAATATAAAATTTATCGGAAAATGTACGTAACTTTCCAAACTTGAAGTTAAATTATTTTGAAAGTGACTTTAGCATGAAAGCAATACACACCTGAAACACATTCATACACACAAATGTTGGTTACTGATACTTGGCATCCAGGACTTGCTGAGAAGAAAATTGTGATGGACTTGACTTCTTTCTGTTGAGCAGCACCAGGAATGATGAAGGAGAGCTCATCAAATTGGTCATCAGTTGATATGACTTGGTCATTTGGATTAGACATGCCACCATTTTCTGATTGGTATCTAAACATAACATGTGTATGACCCCTCACTTTAAATGTCACCCTCATGTCAGACTGACGGGGACCTGGTGTAAGGGTCAAGGTGATTGTTGTTGGTCCAGAGATTTCAATATTGCTTGTTGCATTAGGACAGAATACACAGTCATCAATTGAAGAGGACTTTCCATCAGCTGTTACTGTGCCAGTGATTCCCATCTCTCCAGCATATGCATTTGGAGATGGATACATTCCCGTGGTTCCATCAGGGCATTCGAAAACAGCACCTAAGATGGGAAGGTTCAAGTAACTAAATTGACATGTTTTGTTTTTATTTGGTCAATAAGATAGAGAAATTTCATGATACATACATGGTGCAGTAGTAGTGGTCTCTGTTGTCTCACAGGTTGTTGTTGTATGGCATGGTGTTGTGGTTGTTGAGCATGTTGTTGCTGATACAAAGAAAATTTTATAAGATTAAGACATTGTGAACACTATGACTTTGAAAGAGATTTGTCAAGCATTGGGGTGAGGCACAAAATACATACTGCAGCCAATTTCATCAATTCCAGATGGACAATCAATCTGGTCATCACAAATCATTTCAGGCTTGATGCAGATATAACCAGATGTTGTGTTGCACACAAGTTCATCATCAGCACAGCCACAATCAGCCTCAGAGCAATCCCATTCTCCATTCTTGCATGCACTGAATGAATGATAAAAGAAAAATATATAGACACAACAATATTTAATTATTCTTAATGAAGCAACATGGATGACTATTGGATCCAATACTGACCAGTGTTTGCAGTCATAATCCAGGTCACAACCTGGATCATAGTAGACTTCTCCATGTTTGCAAGGGCATTCCTCAATGTCCAAACATTCATCATCTGAACACAAAATATGATAAAGTTGAGATGACTGTTCAACAATTGGTCAATTGACAAAGACACTGAAGACAGTAACAACAAATCTCTCTTACTGTACATATATTGTCCTTCAGGACAATAACAGCCCTCAACACAGTAGTCAGTTTGACAACAAGCTTCTGGGTCTTGTCCAATTCCGTCACATGTTGGGGCACATACTGGCCCACAAGGATGATATACTGTTCCAAGTGGACACATTATTGCTGAAATACAAATAGTAGATCAAGTGTTCAATAAACCGTTCCATGAGATGACAATGGCATCTTATGTGAATGTAATATTTAATAAAAGATGCAGATAAGAATCTTACGGCAGAGATCATTGCTTCTCCATGCCACTGGGCAGCCAAGTTGGGCACACACCATAGCCATATTTGCGATGGCAGTGCAAACACAATCACAGTCACCACCGATATCACATCTGAAATAAAATTTGCAATGAAGCAAGGAAATCTTGG
This sequence comes from Alitta virens, assembly GCA_932294295.1. Lineage (NCBI taxonomy): Eukaryota > Metazoa > Annelida > Polychaeta > Phyllodocida > Nereididae > Alitta > Alitta virens. Next base: position 9,854,049 of record OW028574.1, read on the forward strand.
TTTCTAAACTATATATAATGCATTGTAGTTGTCTTTGTCAGCTGTGGTCTGTATCACAGCCACAGTAATCAGCAACAGCAACCCATGCATATATTTTCCTGACATATTAATATCTGGTGCACCTATACCATATTGCCAAAACAGCAAGCTCTTATTTTTGCAAACTATCCAAGTGTCCTTAATCTACTTTCCAAGTTTACAGCTCCACTTAAAGTGGAAATAAAATTTGAATTGATTTTCCATAATTATTTGTCAATAACATACCCGCAACCGTCATAGATACAGTCTTGGTAGTAGAGCACTTCATCTCCGCCCAGTCTTTGGCGACATTCCGCAAACAGTGGACCTTCGCGCAAAACTCGGCATGTTGATTCAGCCCATGGTCTCCTAACTCCGTTCTGCATTGACAAAATAAAACATTGTATTACACATATTTGACCAATTTTGCACATTATCCTTTATAATTAAAATTAGCACTTATTAGAGTAGCGAACCCCTTATAAGAAACAAGAAAAAGATAAAATAGCTACAAAACGACTTTTACAAAGTGATAAATTCCCTTGAAGATACAAATTTACGCATATGCAGTTGATGAAGATGTTTTTGAAACTTACATGAGCATCACATGGATCATAGCTGTACAAACTGCTATCAACACAGGCACAGCTTGTGTCAGTTCTCCAAGAGTCACCAAAACGTGAAGGGTCATTGACACCATCTCTACCAATCATGTCATCACTTGTTATGCCATTCCAGTTACCACACAAACCACGAACCTTACCCATGTATTTCGAGTTCAGGTAGAGGTACACAAGTGTTCCTATATAATTATTGCAAATGAACAAAGTGTTAATGTATAACATGATCATGCAAATTAGCAATCTATCACTATGGTGGATCACATGTTTTTAAAGAGAGTCTATAGTGAACTGTTTCATTTTACCTCTGTTCCACAGTAAAGTGAGGCCCATGTCAAAATATACACGAATGTACTTGTATTCTCCGAGCAGCTCGACACGCATGCCAGGCTGTGAGAATTTAGCACACTCCTTCAAGTCGACATCATGGCCATTGACCACCACATCTGGAGGAAAGCAAAGTTAAATAGTATATCCCGCAATATAGTGTGAACCTCATAGAAAAACCATGAGGTTCATACTATAAGGTTCATTGCTGTGAATCTCATAACATTAATTATCCCTTATACAGAAAACAGCCTGGCCAATCACAGGGCAGCATTTAGACTTAGTGAACGTGGTGAACGTCATCAGTAGAAGCAGGTAACTCTTCACAAATCCCATAAAATAAATAAATAAGCTTTGCCAGGCACAAGAAACTCTATTTAATTTATATTTATTCAATCTGAATAAAATTTTGGCAAGGGACAAGCTTCAGAAAGTCTTTTAAGGCTGACATTGCTTCAGTTTGTTGTCTGCTGGCTGAAATGTTTTGAAACGGTGATGTCATCACCATGGCAATTATTCAGCGTGATGCAGAACAGATAGACAAGCAAAATATCCCTACTCAATGCAGCAAAATAGTTCCCACAAAAAATATTGAAATAGAGGGATTATTGCGGGATATAAATAAACCTAATAACTGTGTGGTTCAGAGCTTGAACTTCACAAGTGATGAGGTTGGGCTGGAAAACGGGACGAGTGGGTTCACCGGCTGTTATTAGGTTTTATTATAAAACCCCACTGTGGTATGCAAATCATATGAAAGTAACTGATTTACAATTCTTAAACTTGTACAAACCTTGTCCCTGCATGAGGTACACATTATAACCCGGAATGATGATACGAACAGCTTTGGTGCATGTGATGCCAGATGTGCCACATGGAACATTGGTGACAAGTACACGGAAGGAACTATCGATGGCTTCTGACAAAACATATGTGCAGGCGCCCATGAAGGAGAAGTGATTTCCATCAAATGAATTGAAATGAGGGTCGCCAGAGGTCCAACAGACTCCTGCAATTAAAATGAACAATCTATCCCATACATATAAGACACACATTTTATGAAAAGATCATAATGAGTTTAAAGTTTTAGTAAGAAAATGAAACAAAACTTGCCTGGGCAGTCCAATTCCTTGTGCACTTGCCAAGAACTGTTGACACAAATCCTGAAAAATAACAAACGCAAAATTGGTACTTTTGGATGCCCTAGTACTGGCTGATTTTTAAAGTACCATAATTTTTTAATTACACAAAAACGTACAATTCTCTGCATTTTAGGCTGAGGATGGATCCCTCAGGATAATGTTTTCCATCATTATCTTTGCAAGAACACTGGCAAGGATCAACGCATTCATCCTGGGTAACAAACAAGTCACATTGTAAAATTTCACATAGTTTAACATTAACTTTAACTTTAATGAATCAATATATTGATATTTCCAAAAAAGTTGAAATAACTCAATAGTTAATATCATATAAATCTTATCCTCACATCTTCATTAAGAACTTTTCCTTCTGGGCAATAACATCCAGAAACAGTGACTTCACAGTCACACAAGTAAGGTGACAAGTAAGTTGCACAAGTGTTGCCGCACAGCACAAATTTGTCACAGTAGACTTTGCCAGGTGGACATTCGCAGCTTTCTGGTTGGTTTGGATCCAGGACCCAAGCACCATTTACGCAAGTGCTGGAAAGAAAAGATCAGGTTTTGTTTTACTGTATAGCTCACCAGTTGTTGTGTGAGTGCATAAGAATTTCCAAATCCAGCAACAGATTGAAGACCAATATACAGAAGCATAATTGCATAGAATCAATGTATTTTGATCAGGTTGCTGAACCTGGTTTTTGTGTGTTTATTTATTTTATGCATGAACTCAAATTGCTCAATGTGAAATCAACCTGTTCTTGCACTCATCAGTCCTCTTAGAGCCAGCCTTTTTGAAAGGATTTCCGAGATCATTTTCATCATAACATGGGCAGCACTCGAGGTGAGTACAGATGCCATCTTGGTTTTCATACTGGCCTTCTGGGCAGACACAACCCTGCAATACACATGTATTCAATTGAATTCATTCACTCAAAATATGCATATATGGATTTAACAACAGCAATTTGCAAGTCCCATACCTGAATACACTGGCTGCATTCGTCAGTGGTACTGTTACAAGCAGCACTATCCTGCAGGTCACGGCATGAAATACAGGTTCCTGCACATTCTGAGAAGACTTTGCCTCCAGCGCAATCATATCCAGTCACCCCTGAAATCATTAAACGAAATTTGAAAAGGTCAATAATACTTCATTGATAGTAAAGCATCAACTTGAATTTTAACAGACCAATTTCCTATTGGAATGATGACAAACGAAAATAGCCATTAACTTTGGTGATAACAAAGCTGTTACCTTGGCACTGTGGGAAATACTCCTCCCAATTAATAGTCACTCCATATTCAGCACACTCCTTGGCCATGGCTGCGATAATGGTGCAAAGTGTTTTCTTCTTGTATTGTGCACAGTAGTCATATCGGCAGATTTTTGCATACCTATTAATGTCAATTCATCCAATTGTTAATGATCAAAAATGTCATGATGAGTTTTGAATGTCGATAATAATCAGCACTAGCATACAAAATTACTATACTATATTTCCTTGGTACCTACCAACTCCACTTGATGATATTTTTGCATTCTCCCAATACATCATCACAAACCAACTTTTCACATTCTGCATTGACAGCACTTCTCACCTGAATAGAAGTGGTTGTTACAAATTATATCATGAATGCCTGAAATTACAGTCAGATGATACCATTACCAAGCCTTTTTAAGAAACTCCCAACCACTCTTCATGCCATTATTTTAATACATGCATGTTTTCATGGATAAATATCCTCATGTACAAAAAATTATATATATCTATTCAACTATGTTATGTATATATTGTGCATCATAATACAGTACAAATATACTTTGCATTTAACTCCATCTTTGAAATATTTCACAAATCAAATCATATATCTTTAGCACAAATAGGGATGTTAATTCAGAAAGAAGCAATGATATGATTGTTTGAATAACAGTGAAAAGGACAATTTACCTGACTCTCAATGTTACATGTGTCAGATGGACCCGGATTCACGTCACATGTTTTGCATTTTCCGCCAGTAACAATCCAAGCAGCAGCAAATTCAGGAACGGATCCAGCCATCATGACTACATTTGGAAGAGCAAGTTCTCCTTGGGTGTTACCGTCATTATTGCCACAAAGACCGTGAACCTATAGAATAAGTCATCATGAAATAAATAAATATTTTTGCAGAGGCAAATTGGGATTATAATATATAGAAGATACTGTACTAACCTTTCCAGCAAATTCTGATGACAGACGTATGTAGACACGTCCATTGGCATCATAAAGCACTTCAAATGATGGACTGTAGACCAATGTGAAGAGAGAAGTCACTTTCTTGATTGTTACATAACCATTGTGGTATGGCAGATCAACTTCACTGCCTTCAACAAAGACATTCTTGTTCTTCAAACGGATCTTGGTTTTTTCTCCGCCCTTGTTGTATTTGATAAACAAATGTCCAGTGCATGTCACAAGATCAGTTCCGTGACACTCTCTCTTCTTCTGCCTGATGGTAAGTTTAACTGGGGCATCTGCTCCACTCTTTGTCTGAATTTAAAATGTTTGTTGAGTATAAGATACAGATAGTGAAACAAATGATATTGTGATCAAGAGAACATAAACATGTATATCCCAATAATGATGCCATTTGCAACATACCCTGATGAGAACATAGGCACATCCCGCAGTTCCTTGGTAGCTGTAGGTCATTCCGTCAAATGTCCTGTAATGCTGGCTACCCACAATTGAACAAGTTCTGGGGCATTCTTGTTCATCACATACCCATCGTCCAAACTCGCACTCACTGTAACAGACAAATTTATTATTATGAATTAATTAGGCTTTGTGTGGTGATATTGACCAAAATAAGAAAATATTTGAATAAATGTATATGTCTGACCATTCATTGCAGTCAATGTAGATCTTGTCACCAGGGGTGTAAGTCTTGTGCTGGTAGATACATGGACATCTTTCTGGCTTGACACACTGGTCATCATGGAGGAAGTAGCCACTGGGACATACACATCCAGGAACCAAAGCATCAACACAAGGATCATCAGAAACAAAACCAAGACTTGCACAGGTGGGCTGGCAGCTGGGACATCTCTCAGAGTAAATGAAACCAGGTAGGCAGATAGGAGGTGCTGAAATTAAGAACAAATTAATTAGCACCTTTTTCAAAGTAAATCTAGAATAGATAATTCTAAGTAGAGATATTTGTTGCAATACTTACGACATACACCGGCAATACGCCATTCAATGCGCTTATGGATGATTTCATAACAGACTGTGGCGTAAGCATCAAATATTGAACATCTGTCAATTTCCATTTCACTGTCCGTGCATCCATCCCTAATCAGGCGGCACATTTCATTCATGCAAAATGAGTATGCATTTGGCTACAAGAGACAGAAGCACTGCTATAAACTGTGTTGTCTTATTGCTCATTCTAAAAGGAAAAATGCAGTGCACATTGAGTATAAAGCACAGAAGAAAAATAAGAATACACCTCACCAATTTCTCTCTGCATGGCAAGAACACCTCAGACATCAGGTAGTTGCAATAACCATGGGCTTTGGCATGTCTCTCGTCATCCAGGCAACAATAGTCTGGTACATCGGCACAAGATGGGCACTTAAAAAATTAATCAATGGGTATTCTAATACTGTTCTTTTTGAAAAGATAAAAGAAAATTGTAATCACAGTGACTTCAATGTTTGACTTACAGGACCAGAAACTTGTGTGAGTGCATAAGAGTTTCCAAATGCAGCAACAGAAGATGCATGGGAACCACTCAAGAGATTCAGATCATCCAATGGATTTTCATTATAGTTGCCGCACATACCCCTGATGGCTGATCTGTCTGAAGGCAAAATGCTTTCATCCATGGTCAAATACCATTCAAACTCATCAGTGTATCTGAACCGCAAACCTCCATAAGTGATAGAGACATATCTTCCAACCATTGTAAATGTTACACCTGCAAAGAAAGTGATTGAAATTGATGACCTCTGACCTATTTAAGATTAATAAGTCTAATTCTTGTTCTAAATAAACGTGATGAGTACCTGGGAAGACTGTGGCAAATCCAAGGCTAAGAGAAACTGAGATCCTCTTTCCATTCATGTAGATGTGGTCATGACCTGTGCAGATGATGGTTGTGGTGTCTGTCAGTCTCAAGCTGTAGGTCTGCAATATGAAACAAGCTATCAAGTAAATGACATAAAATTACAAGTGTGTCATTTATGCAGAAATATTTACTACTGTGATAATACAAGAGAATTAATTAAATTCTGCCAACTTACCTTAACACAAGTTGACACAGAATCGCACCTTGTCAAACTGAGAGTCAAAGTGATGATGCCATCACTGTAGAGCAAGTATGTGCATGCACCATCAAATGCAAACATAACTCCATCAAAGGTCTTGTAAAGGTTGCGGGAATATCCAGAACAACATGAGCTGCCTTTGACAACTGCAATGATTAATAAGCACTTCAGTTATCAATAACATTCTACTTTTGGAAAAATTCAAATATGTATCATTTTAGTGTGTTGCTCACTGCCCTTGGCATTTAGGAGCACCTCTACTCCCTCAATCAAGATGAAAATAAGAGGTGGCAACTTACTGACAACTCCAGGCAAGATAGGATTGGATGTTTCACAAGGGTAACACTTGTTATCACCAGCTTTACCCCATGCAACACCATTCATGCCATCACAACACTCAGACTTCATGAGGGCTCCTGTTCCCTTTACATGGGCACCCCTACAGTTGCTGTTCATGTAGCAATATCCTCTGCCCTCTCCAGCTGTTGATGAAAAAATTAGTGAATGTTCATTGTGAAGGCTAAATGCTGGCATTATGTTGCATTTTGTAACCATAATAATACTGTACTTATGTGTAACATCAGTTAAAATGCAACAACTGATTATCCATAAAAAATCTCAAAATGATTGTTTTTTTTTCATTCCAATCGTGGATATATTTCACAGGATTTATTTGGTAGTAACATGTATTATGAATTTTTTGATACTTACGAGCACACAGCTCATCACAGGTGATCCTTTCATAACCAGCCCTGCATGAGCAGACATTGCCGTAATCACCAGCAATACACTCTGCATCATTCTCACAAGGAGGATCACAAAGTCCTGTTAAGAAAAATTGGAAAAGTTAGAAAAGCATATTTTCAGCAATTACTCCTGATAAAATGCCACTGGAAGGCTGCAATATATAATGTATTTGCATGAACAATGAAACATGCTTACTGATGTCACAGTCGTTGCCTTGCCATCCTGGGCAGCAACACGTAACAGTTTTTTTTACCTCCCTTCAAGTGAAACATTAGACAATTACAAATAAACATTTTAGAACCTCATTCGAAAAAATGAAGCTTTTCAAGATCATTTTCATTTTGCATTAATGGCCAGATTGGTGTGAACAATGAAATTATTCAGTACCTGTAAAAGCTGCAAGTCCTGGAAGAGACTAAATTGGCCTTGATCTGGTCAGTATTCATGTTTTGCATTCCTGATTCCTTCTTGTTCAAGCTGTACCCTTGGATGATCAGGGAAAATGCATCGCAACATGGTTCACTTCGTTCTTCCTTTTCTAGTACTTCATTTGTGCAAAAGCTGAAATCACACATAGGATGATGTAAAGGTTGGATACATATATGATGATGTGGCATTGAGACATATGCACTGAGTTATGCCTAAAAATGGATAAAAGTAAGTTTACACACTAGGGTGCATCATCCGCCCCAATAATCCAATCTGTCCCTAGTCTCAAAATGTTCCTTTTGGGCTATCATGAAGATTTTCTGAAATTTTTATCTAATTTGGATAACAGAGCTTAAAGTTACAGGTATTGAATATCACCCGAATTGTAGGTTTTTCTTCTGTCCGTGGCTAATCTTTTAATATTACATCAATGGAAGATCAAAATACTTTTACGGAAGAACTTACTTAAGTATTTTTTACATCTCTACTATAATAAGGATTTTTTTAAGTATCCCTAGAAATTATCAAGTGCCATCATTGGTGGAAAAAGTGCCAATCTTCTGCCCATTTATTCAAAAGACGCAGTCAAAATACTGCACTGACCTTGTAAAGGTGTTTGGAATATGCCAACATCTTGTTTAGTAAGAGGTATATATACAAATTATTTTGTTATTCAGTTATAGGGTGTAGAATATGGAATGTGAATCATATAGATAGTCAAAGCAAGCCTCAGGAAGACAATCTAAAGAAATATTTGACCTTGGTTCAGGAATTACAGGAGAAGATATTGTCATAAAAATTATCTCGTCTGCAGACATCTCTTTTAGTTCTGCAGTGTGTACCATTGTACATTCCAGATGGGTCCTCTGTTGAAGGGGCAGTATCCATAAATTTTGCTTATTTTGTGATATATACAGCAATGAAGAGTAGAAAGAGTAACTTATCCATTCATCAAACTATTAATGCAAGAAAACCAACCTTTATGTATGCATTTTTTAAGTGCAGCTGAGTTTTAGACCCATGGGTCTGCTGGATTCAAATTTGCTGCTGTTGCTGAGTCAGCTGCTATCTGGGTCAAGCTGGATAGGTTGTTTTATACTAAGAATTTGTTATAAACAATTTAGTGTTTGTGAGCTTTTGGGGATGTCTCAACATAGAGATGCCAAATAAAGTGTTACAGACATATAAAGAAAAGAATAAAGATTGACAGATGCTACTGGAATTTGAGGACAGTGCTATAAAGAGCTTTGGGGTGAAATAGCAGCATAGCAGAATAAGTGTCAATGGCCAGTCACCATGTGCTCTGCTCTGGTCAAAAGGATTGTCAAATTATGTGGATACCATTGGGCTTATTCATCTTATTGAGGCAGAATGATGATATGTGGTAGGTAATCTAGCTATAGAAGACACAATATGAGAATGGCCAGCCAACTCATTTCAAGGAATATTGTACCTTTAACAGAACTAGATGGAAATCAACTAACTATTAAAGCTTGTTTGTAGCAAGTTTCAGACTTATGCCACAAGGCCAAAATACACATGATCGCAGAGAGAAAGCTCAGTTAAAATATCATAAATCTGATCGATGATATTGCTAAATCTCATGATATTCCTGTGCAATGCTGCTCATTTCCAGTAATTATAGAAAAGCTAAAGAAAACTAATTAATCAGCTTTCAAACATATCAAAAAAATTAAATGTCAAAGGGACCAGGAAGAATACTATTCACCATATGCAGAAAGGTGTTTGAAGATTTGTCACCAAGAAGTATTAACACCTTATCAAAGTTACACCCTTCTGTGTACAATTCTGAAGTGAAGTACATGATTGAAGAATTATGAGAGCATTGGAGATAGCAGAGACAGACAAAGATGACTATCTAGAGTCTGTAAATCTGTATGTTGCCTAGAACATGGCCATCATCCATTTTACAAGTTTAGCCAGAAATTGTGAATTTAAAACATTACATAGGGCCAAATAGATGGTCAAACTTCTGTACTCAATCCAAGATAAGCTTATGGGAATCTGAAATCAAATATCCCCCCGCCCTCCCACCCAGGCAGTGTAACAAACACCAAGGCGGCAAAACACCAAATTTAGAGAATTTGTAAATTATTGTAACACTTATTAATTCTAGCCGGTGCTTATCCTGTGCTCTGATGCTCCAGCTAATGACATCCAACTGGCAAACGATAATGAGGTGGCAAACCAGTCTTCTCATCTGACATTTCTCCATCACTCTTGCCCATATCATTATGCAGTTTTGTGGTATTCCTTTCATTTGCTACAAATAACATCTGATTTCCTACAAACAGGGGTTGCTTTGTGATCGGTACAACCTTCTAACATAGATGTTTTGATCAAGATTGAAGCATTCACTGTGGTGAATGACTCTGCTGCATGTTTCCTACAAGACTATTATTTTTTCAGAACTGGGTTCTGAATTTTGATAGAAGTCCAAGTACTTGCATTCTTATTCTTAGTGTGAACTTCTCACTCAAGGACATTAGTTATGAACAATCACGTTATTGTATAAGTTTAGTATGATAGTACTTGATAAGTGAGTGTTGTTCAATATTCATGAATTTAAACAACTTCATATTATAAGTTCAATGTTATTCATAGTCAGAAACCATCCTCAAAGCATAAAATATCAGCAGTAGATTACACTAATAATTTAATGTAAGGTTTTCTTAACTTTTTGTATTCCACAATATTTCTCATATTTACCAAAAATATGTCATTAGGTGTTACATAGATGCAAAGTCGACATAATGCCATTTAAACCTGCATCATGTTCAGGTACAACAATTGTACATAGCATTTCGAGAGACACACTTAATGAATGTGATAGTCCCACTACTAGTAACAATGTATCAAGTCATGTCTCAGATGCAACAGATACCTTAAAATCTGGTGTATGGTGTTTAAAACATAACTAACTTGTTTCTTGGTGTTTCAATGTCCACTGTGCATACTGTTTAAAATACAAATAAATATGTATGCTGTTTGTTGAATGTTCACTGATCGATACCAAGAATTCATCTGTTAGAAAGTGATAATTGACATGTACGAAATTTCATTGCCTTGGTGGACCACATAGGACCTGTCCAATCTTGATGATATTTTGCATGGCTGTCTATGTTGGTAAAAGGAACATAATTAACGAGGGGACAGGATGAAAAACTCACTTTTAAAAATCATGGGGAGGATGATACACATATGTCTTTCGGCAAATGTTTCTTATCTTTCTATAATATAGAATACTTGGTCCTGCATATGCCCCACATCGAGAATCATCACTGGTAAATTTTACACAATTTCACACAATGAAACATTCAAAGATCGCATTTGACAGTTTAAAGAAAGAAAAAACCATTAGCACCATGGTATCATAGTTATGGTGTATATTATCTTTGAAAAAATAATGAAGGTGGTGAATTCATTTCACTCGTAAATTTAGTTCCAAATAAAATGTATTTATTCAACCATAATGGTTGCTTCTCATTCAATACACCTACTCTTACTTATCCATTAGGAGAAACTAAAAGTGGATTGAATTAAGCAACAATATTACATCTATATAATTGTTATATTCAAAATGCCCTTGTTATATAAACAAATTTATTCATCAAGTAATATAACAGAACGTATCTACTATATAATATGGTAATTACTGTTATTGTCAGGGTGTTCAAGCTTTAACCACTGAACATAAATAGGGCCTTTAACATTATCACCCAAATCTACCACACTCGTACAGCCAAATTCATTGACTTGGAAACCAATCTCATAGTCTTGGAAGCTAAACTCCAGATGATGTCATGTGAATCCAGGACTCCCATTGGTTAGGTGAGTCACTCAGCCGATGGGAGGCCTGGATTCACATGACGTTTAGCTTCCAAGTCTATGAGACTAGTTTCTAAGTCTGCATCTGCTGGGTCTGCTCAACTGCAAAGCATACGTTCTCATACCAATGATGAAACCGGGACTTTTCTGGCTTAGGCTAGACATTGACCTATCTATGATATTACAATACATAATCATATCATATTAATTAATTAATCTAAAGGTTGGCTAATGGAAGTTTGGTATTGCATTTAATGCTGAATAGGTGCAGTGTATTGGCAAGTATAATAAAAACAGAACCAGGCCTTGGGTGATTGAATCAAGCCATACTAGGACTTTTTACACTTATGCGAGTCATTGATCTCAGTAACCCAATTAGAACTTTGAAAAGATAAGTACTTACTCAGCAAAAGTCGTTGTCCATATGACTGCCGATATAAATGCCAAAATCAAACGTTTTGGCGCCATTGCGCTCGTCTAGTCGATGGATCTTCAACCAGGCTGGGTCAAGCAGAGGTTCAAATTCACTGAACTTGAGACCAGTGCTTGTCTGCCAGGACGAGGGACCACTGGTCTTTTATACTACTTACAGCTATCAGCATCTACGTAGTTTCTTTGAAGAATTGTGAGAAAAAAATGTACAGGCTGTTGCTCATTGGAAAACAGCAAAACATGATACTTCTATAGAGCCAAAATTTCCTTTTGTGCTCAAGCTATGGAAAATATGGAGAATGTCAGTTTAAACAAAGAAGTCCAACAATTTATGCATCACTACATTCACACTCTTTATTGTTGTATTTGTGCAACTTCTGCCTGCAAACAATGAGAATGCAGTCAACTTACAGCTATTAATTGCAAATAATTCAGTTAGGCCATTAATTTAAAAGTCGTGTGTGGTCAAAAATGTTTTTTTCTGACAAATGAAAAGCAAGTTTGCTTGTAAGCAAGAGGGAGCCATCAGGAGCTAATTTGGTTTGTATATGCAAACTAGTCTGTTTTAGGCTCAGGATACAGGAAAAGAAAGGTAGGGTGCTTTGAAGAGAAAATGGTAATAAATTCTGTCTTTGGTTATTAATACACAACATCCTTACTATGTCAATCACAGTGCTCCTGAATAACTTCAAATCTAATCTTAATTTTAGAGTACTTCGTGGTAACTGGGTTTATGAAACTGAAACTAAATGTCTACTACATAAAATTGAATCCCATGCTCAGACCATAATTTTAAAAACAGTTCTGAAGAAAACTGTCAGAAAAATAATGAGATATTTTGGTTTATCACACCAATTTAAGAAGCATATTTCGTGTCAAATTACAGATATAAATTAATTTATATTATAAGAACAAACATCTTTTGTTTGGATGAGTTAGCCCTATTTCCTTACAAAGCAGCAAAAATTTCTCAATACTATTGATTATTTGTGATATTAGGAGCCCAAGAAATGCAATTTCATGTTATTGCTTGGTCAAGAAAAAGTAGTTAATGAATAATGTTTGATGAGATGTTGGAAACTCATATTTATCGATTTATAATACGCAATATCCAGAACTCAATGCAGCTCAATAAACCTTAATAAGAAAAAGTACAGGTGAATTAAGAATTAAGATTTACCATACTATTTTTAAACTTCTTTATGAAGGCCTATTTGTGATTTTTAGTGTGGAGATATTATTAAGTAATGTCATGCAGCATCTTTTCTCCATTCACATCTTAAACCATCATTAATGACCTTTCCTGTGTTTCAAACAACTCAGAAACTTCTTACAGTCAACACTGGTTAATCTGTGTCCACATTTGTACTGTAATTTGGTCTAATGGCAATTGAATAGGAGACCTATTGCTATTGACTATGTTGAAGGTGTCACAGCTAGGCCTATTTAGTTGCAAGATACATGCACATAAATGGAAAATATATTTACTTGTCTGAAAAGAAGAGTTATGGCATAAAAACAAAATTTTCAAAATAATCAAACAAGAAAACAAAAAAAGAATAGAAAAATTGCCTCTTTATTTTATTTTTGTAATGATAAAACAATTTTGCTATCTATCTATCTAGAAAAATAAGATAATAAAAACTGTTCATGTAACACTAGTCTCTGCTTGTTTTAGTTTTTTTTGTATGATGGAATAAAAAAAATATATTAGCACTTCACATCCGAACTTTCTAATCATGTTTATTTATCTAATTTTAGCATTAATTCACAAGTTTTTCTTGAGGAACTATGGACACGGTTTGTAACCTATTGGTGAATTGTTTGAAAACTGTTTAGAAACTGATATTTTTCTTTGCAGTTTGTAATATGTGTTTGAAAAAGCTATTGCAAATATACATCATAACAATAACATTTATATAATACGCACATGTGTTATACACACAGGACTAGGTTATGTATGAATTTCATCTGATATACTGGTAATTTATAAAATGTCTATAAAACAGCTTTATATTAAAACATAATCATTATAACAACACCAGCACTAGTATTAACATTCTAAAAAAAGTGGGAACACATTTAAATGCAGTTTAATGCAGAAAACTTCTCTTCCCCTTTTCTTTTTTTTTTTGATGTTATGAGGCCTAACTTATAAATTCATACTAAGTTTTACTTGTGCAGTTATCTATACATTGAGACATGATCGAGTAAAATAATTTTATACATCTTGAATGCCACAGATGATCCTAAGCCAGAGAAAGCTCAAGTTCCAGTTGTCAGTGGTGACAGTGATAATGACGCTATTGTTTACAGGGAGGACAGTTAACCAAATAATTTGTCAGTTGCCAAAATGTGTTGCCTATTGTATTTTTTATTTGTTTACATGTAAAAGTTTGCTTTCAGTGTGAGTAGGTTTGCCAAGTTGGGCATACAATTAAATAAATTGAATTATAACAGTGCGTTTGTTTATTGTAAGACATATGTAGCTATCAAGTTTCCAACACATCAAACGTTTCTGAAACGTTTGCAATTTAAACAGTTTTTGGATTGTTTTCTGTGTGTTTTTGGTTTGCAAACCTTATCTCAAAAATGTTGGACAAACGTTTGTCTCCTGGGTGGGTTTACAATATTACTATCAGAGCTTATTGCACTTATGTTTATGACTGGCACCTTCAACAGAATTATTTCAAAATTTTTGGTAATCAAATTACTCATGCATCAATGTACACTCAGGGTCATCGAGATTGGTCAGGTCCTTGAAATTCGCCACCCCTAAGTAATATAAATGTTGCAACTTGTAATCAGACAGTTATTGTGTAACTAAGTTTTTGCATTATTGGCTTTTCCTTTATTGGCGATGTGTTGATACTGATTATCCAAAACAAATGATATACAATGCATTTTTCAGGGGTGGCGAATTTCGATGACCTGGCCAAACTCGATGACCGTGAGTGTAGCACATAGCGAGGAAGCTCAACCACACGTATCTTCAAATGGATATTGAATTACACGGTAATTTTTTTACAATTTTATAAAATTAGCTTTATTTTGCATGTTTTTACCAAGACCAGCCACCCGGAACGAGAAAATATAATATCTGGTCAAGTCAATTTCAAAATTATTTACAGCTACAATGACTTACATCAATTAAGTTCTGACAGCCATTGTTCAAAACTTAAGTTAGCTCATCTCACTTGAATTAAGTCATCCTTGCTATCATGGCACTTAACAAATTAAGTTGAACTCCTACTAGGCTTAATTGTAATATGCTAACTTGATTCAATTGCCGATTCCCGAAATAAATTGAGATTTAGAGACACTAAATTAAATAGTAGCATACAGATGATACTCCATTCATTGGATAGCCTATTCCCTAAGCTATTGATTCCTAGCAAACATTGGTTGTTACTGCATAGATAACTATCCAGTTCCTAGACATTTGTATGCCACAGAATATTCTTTTATGATGTAAAATGTGACATAAATGTCTAGGAACTGGCTATACAGAATAGTAGCATATGGAAGATAGTCTATTCATTGGATAACCTGTTCCCTTAGCTATTGATTTCCAGCAAACATTGGGTGTTACTGCATTGATAACTATCCAATTCCTATACATTTGTATACCAGTTAATATTTTTCTATTAGGGAAAATATATGTAGTTCCCTCGCAAATATTTTCGTTCCCTCGCAAATTTTAGTATAACGGACATAATGAATTGTATATAGTCCGATTTTCGTCAAATAAAATTTATATAATAGATAAGGTGAGGAAAATTAATGGAGTGTACTAGAATATTCTTGTTAATGAAGTTAGTATTACCTCATAGAGTATAGATATGTAGATATGTAGATAGACAGATAGTTATAAGATCTTCACCTAAAAATACGTTACTATCAATGATTCATTGAATCGTAATCAATAAAAAATGAAAATAAAACAATGATAAAAACTATCTATTGATAGATATACTCTAGTTAGAGTAATCATTTTAGATATTTATTTCATTTTATATAAATTATTAATATTTCGTTCTTGTTGTTTCTGAAAATAATCCAACTGGAATCAAAATTGATATTGCATGTTCCATCCATGATCAAAACAAATTATAGACAATCTCCCTCTTTATATATTAATATGCATAATAAACAGGAATCATTGAAATTCAGAATTTCAATTAATGCTTGTGATCAATGATGAAAAAACATGATTTACCCCATTCTTCGTATCATTCAAAATGCTGTCAATTGACGTAACGGTCACGGCAGATTGCTATTACATATATAGGTTAATTGACTTTTACAAAACCCAAGGAAAAGTCCTTCCCATTGGCCAGTTGGCAGAATGAGTAGAAATGAATTGCAATAAAGCTCATCCAAACATTGTATATATGATGGTTAAAACTATTTGACTGCACACTTCGAAAATGCCAAAGAGAAAAGCATCAGTCCAGCACCCTTTGTACATCTTGCATCATGGCAGTATATAATAGATAAGGTGAGGAAAATTAATCAGGTATACTGGGCAAAAACAAGAATATTCTTGTCAAAAACGCCCCCAACATTAATCGCTGTTCTTTAATGTAGATAGTTAGATAGTTAGATATGTAGATATGTAGATATGTAGATATTTGGATATTTAGATATTTAGATATTTAGATAGATAGTTTAGAGAGACATATAGATTTATTTGCTTATTATATAATATAGAATATCTCGCTTAATATTTGATCTATTTTCAATCCAAAAACATGTATGGAATCAGTATGAACTATACTCTTATTTGACGAAAATCGGACCAATATTAAGGGAGCAGCAGCTTTTTAAAGAAGTGCTCAGCTCTGCCTGCATTGATACAGTCCGGGTGCGGACGCTTGAGAGAGCACCAGTGTTTGCCGCCTACCTGCCTTCTCAGACGTATATCTCGCCTAATATTTAGTCTATTTACGATGCGAAAACATGTATGGAATCAGTATGAACTATACTACAATTCAGTCTTTATTTGACGAAAATCGGACTAGTATTAGAGGAGCAGCAGCCTTTTAAATATATACAACCCCCCCTCCCTCCCTGCCTACGCTGACGCTGGTAGCAAAAAGTCCAAAAAGCCGGCGGGTTACCCGTGCAATTTTTTTTTCGTGCGAACGTAAATTGTTTCTGTGCGAACGGAAATACATTTATGTGCAAACGCAAATATTTTCATGCAAACGCAAAAAATTTCTGTGCGAACGCAAATATTTTCGTGCAAACGGGAAAACATTTCTGTGCGACGTAAATATTTTCGCTCGAACGACAAATCCCCAGCCTTTATTTTTCTTTGACGAAAATCAGACTAGTATTAGAGGAGCAGCAGCCTTTTAAATATATACAACCCCCCCCCCCCCCCTCCCTGCCTACGCTGACGCTGGTAGCAAAAAGTCCAAAAAGCCGGCGGGTTACCCGTGCAATTTTTTTTTCGTGCGAACGTAAATTGTTTCTGTGCGAACGGAAATACATTTATGTGCAAACGCAAATATTTTCATGCAAACGCAAAAAAATTTCTGTGCGAACGCAAATATTTTCGTGCAAACGGGAAAACATTTCTGTGCGACGTAAATATTTTCGCTCGAACGTCAAATCCCCAGCCTTTATTTTTCTGTGCATGTCCCTTTAAAAGCTCCGTAGAAATTCAACATCAGGTGTGACAAATTTTACTGAATAAGAGTGTACATATATCTAAAATTGGGGGTTACCCTACATAAACTTAAGAAGAATGCCCCGGGACCAGATGGCACAACACCACATCTGCTCAAAAGAATGTGCATCTCAGCTGGCTGGGGTCTTTGCAGACATAAAAAATACATCAATAAGACTGTGCAAGGTTCTATCTCCTTTATAGCAGGCTACAATAATCCTGGTACCCAAGAAAAGCAGTGTGTCATGCCTGAATGATTACAGACCAGTAGATCTGATTGCAGTCCAAATGAATGTATTTTTATGGTAACAAGAGTTTTTACCCCTCTGCTGTACATGTTTTATCATAATTTTATCTTTTTGCATCAAGTATTTATTTATTTACATTCATGTTTTATATATTATTATTATTATGTTTTACAAAATGCATTCTATTGTATTATTATACATTGGCTAATAAATATTCTATCTATCTATCTATGTATCTATGTATCTATGTATCTATGTATGTATTTATGTATGTATGTATGTATGTATGTATGTATGTATGTATGTATGTATGTATGTATGTATGTATCCATCTATCTATCTATCTATCTATCTATCTTTCTATCGTAAGGCATTTGGAGACCAATATGGATACTGTATTTGATATTATATCATTGCGTCAAGTGAATAAATTTACCTGAATCTAGATATAATCATAGATAATAAAATATTCTTTTAAACTATCAAAAGAATTATTCCCGTGAAAACAAACTTGTATAACTGGAAGAAACTGGCAGGTAAAATCAAGGTACACCGGACGAATATTATCTGTATATTGGAATGGAGTTGTATCAGAACCATTTAATGTTACCAATGGCGTGTGGCAGGGTGGTGTGCTGTCCTCTGTCCTTTTTGTGTAAACCTTGATAAATTGTTAGGGCGACTGCGATCCAGTGAGTATGATTGCCATATTGTCATGTACCATGGGTAAAGGCTATGTCTGAAGTCTCTGTGATGTACGCACAAGAATATGATGTGATGTTCAATGCTTCAAAAGTCAGTTCGAAAATGTTGATTATAGGATTGCTGCTATTGCGTTGTGCTGTTGATCTTATGTAGATTTGGATGTTGTATCTGTGAAGTCAGCTACTTGGCTCCAGAAGGCTACTTGAAACTAAATGATTTACTTCTGGGGTCCTTAGAACCAACTTTTTGCCAGGTTTTCGGTTTCAAGTAGATAAACACAATAAAACTTACATGGAATGCTTTATTGTTATATATTTTTATCAGTGATGACTAAGTCATTCAGTTATAACATTAAATAATTTTAAGAAGCAGAAGGTAAAGTTGCCAATTCACTGCATTAAAATTATGATTGTGTACAAATAACCTTTCCGTTGCGAGGGAATTGAAAGACACTTTAAATTGCAAACTTACTATTCCATATTTTGACTTTCCTTATATTTTAGATTCACTTAATTTTAATTGTATTAATCAAGATTTCCCCCTGTGCTAAACCATGGAGTTTGAAATAAATATATATATAAAACAGGACTTAAATGTTATTAATAGTGTGTGCACTCATTTTTTGTCAGTACAGAATAGATTCAGATAGGCATAGAAAAAATACAAAGACTGCTGCATGGCCCTCATTCTGCGAAGATTTCCCCCTGTGCTAAACCATGGAGTTTGAAATAAATATATATATAAAACAGGACTTAAATGTTATTAATAGTGTGTGCACTCATTTTTTGTCAGTACAGAATAGATTCAGATAGGCATAGAAAAAATACAAAGACTGCTGCATGGCCCTCATTCTGCGAACTCGGATGCAAATGAGGGCCATGCTTGCTAAACCCCTCTCTATGCAACTGAATATCTAGTTTTCTGCCTCTGCAATGAAGTAGTTTGCCCTTATCACAGACAACATACAGACGTTTCACTCCCATTGAACCCTATAGTGCCACTGACCTAGATAGCGACATCTAGGGTGGAGCAGGCTGAGGCAGGGTGTTAATATATATGGGGAAAAGATGTCAAAAGACAGCTGTTACATGTCATTCATGACCAATGATCAAGTATGACAACCACAACCACTGGGGGAGGGGGGATTAATAATTATGCTCAAAATATTTAAACATAAATATGCATACACAACATTATTATGATATAATTATCCATGAACTACCACTTGGGTTGACAATAACTTGATATAGTCAGTTATACATCCTTGATTCACCTTAGAATAGAGTCATAATGAGCTGCAATTAGTGAGTTAACTGCCATATGTAATATATAACCACCATATACTAAATACATGATGAACTTGTTACTATGAACATATCTGCTCTAAATCTGTGCATTAAAGAAATGGCTCTTTTTTTTTTAGGAAATACAATATATTCAAGATTCAAGAATATATTCTTGGGTTGATCAGGAGATACATAAAAATGTGTCTCATACAATTAATAATTTCTAAAATCCAGATCAGAAATGTAAATGATGCTCTATTATTATGATAAGCCATGATGTAGAAGAGTATATACATACAATTATAGTAACAAATTTAATATTGAATGGTTCAAATTATGAAAGTTATGAAAGATAAAAAGAGTAAATCAAATTATGAGTTATGAAAAATTATGAAAGATAAAAAGAATAATTCAAATTATGAGAGTTATGAAAAATGAAAAGATTGCACATAATAAATTATGTTCATGGGTAAATAATATATATATATATATACATACATATGATTCATTGAGTTTAGAGTCCCATGACAGATTTTATACCAACTATCAGAAATAAGAATATCCCCCTTATGCTTTATTTTCCACAAGGTTATCTCAGTAGTGCTTTTCGCGAATATATTATACCATATTTTCAAATTATCATTATTATGCATATAATTATTTACGTATTCCAATAAAGTCTCTTGTATCGCTGGCCAGCAATTAACTTTTTGAGGGGTCTCCAATGTGCTTAGAAAAAGTACGTTGAACCTGTCATATATAAGACAAATAAACAGAGTCTGAGTCTAGTCTAAAAAATGGCTCATTTTTTGCTAACCCCCCCCCCCCCCCACCCACATACCTGTAGATAGATTTCAACGGCATCTGATTTATGACCATTCTTCAACCTATCACTGATGTTGCTGTGAAGCTATTGCATCATCTCAGAAAACCAAATCTTAGCATGTTTTTGAGATTCTGATTACCATACAGATATAATCAAGCAGTATTAAGTTAAATAACAAGCTTTGAATAAGTTTATTATGTTCAGATATGCATGGATTGCAGTTGAATTAAAATTACAATTAAAATTTCTATTTGCACTATTAAAATAGTTTTAATTAATTAATTAGTGAACAAATCATTCTACCAAATGTAAAAAGTTGGGTGTTTAGTCATTTAACTCTTACATTAGTGTGGATAGTAATTCTTTGCTTTTCAATGAAAGGAAAGAATTAAAAAGAAAACTGTATTTCAGATTGTTCACATGTATGATTGACAGTTTGAAATGGACAGTCAACATAATTTGTTTTTGCAATTAACAAAAACTAAAAACTCATCTTATTTTCTCTAACAAGTTTGGAAATCTGTATCCTTTGAACTTCAAAATTGTTACAAATCAATAGCAATACATTCCAAGGCTGGAACTGTTGGTCTCAACATATCCTTGCTTCAGGAAAGACATATGTTGTCTGTGCCCTTATCACATCATTTATGGCCATACAGATATAATCAAGCAGTATTAAGTTAAATATCACATCATTTATGGCCATTTATTATGGTTACAGAGAAGCAGCAGAAATTTCAATAGCGAATATAGCAATCTGATCATAAAGCGGCGATAGAGGGGGGCAAGCCAGGGGAGACCGACGGCCGGGAAACACCTCTGTCAACGAGTTAGCAGAACCAACTTGTCGACATGTCAAAGAGTTGGTTTAGCCACGATTTTCTATGAGATGCTGTCCTCATGTCAACCGGTGGTTGTCAACGAAATTGGCTGTCGCCGATTTTGCCTGTCGACGAATTCTCTAGTGTTTAGGGGACTGGAGCGCCATCAGTTGATTAATGTTATATCATTTCTGTTCAATATGTGCCGCCGAGTGGCGCATCTGACAGCCGCAACAGAGTGGGAGATAGCCTTGTGAGCTCTTGTGAGTTATCTGTGCTTTTGGTTAGAAAGGGCAGACCATGGGCTTCATGATTTGGTGTCCTGATATTTGAAGGTTTGAGTCTACCGTATTATTAAAGAATTGGGTTTCACAAGCGACCCATGGGCTGATTTCATGTGGTTAAGAAGCATGTTGGGATATTTATAACGTTTGTGTTTATACTGACGTATTTGTGCAGTACAACAACCTTTTTTTTCCTAGAGAATATTTGTGGAATCCCAGATGGCATGCTGGCATGTAAGACTATATGTATTAGTCAGGGAGAGATGAGATGGGATTTATTGCAAGAGGGTGCGAAGCAGCCAAGAGTGACAAATCCCATATTGCCTCTCCTGTGCTAAATAACACACTTATACCATGAGACAAACATTCAAACATGTAAACCATAAACACAAACAAATCTGAACAAAGAAACAAAGTAAACCTAATTGGGAGATTAGGCAGTTTGTAACTGAATAGATTGCAGTTCCAAGATGGCTTTTATGAAGATGCTTTTGCAAATTTAAATTGAGCTTTCAAGGATTTATCAGTAATTCCAGGATAAGTTTTATATGATGGGATGATAGTGTTCAATTTGTTGCACAAGATTTAGATTCCTACTTTTACGGAACGGGTGGGTGGGGTGGGTGATTAGGGCTTTACGTCCTGTATTTCTGCACCTGATGGGCTAATTAGGACAGGCAGAGACCATGGCAATGAGACGAAGGATGAAACAGCCATCCAACTTAGGCTCGACCAGGAATCGAACTCGGGACCCAGCGGTTGGAAGCCCAGAGCGCTACCTCTGAGCTAGGCCCCCGCCCTTAATACTCAGGAACGAAAAAAACTGTAGTGATATGGATGATTTTAGAACGAAAAAACTGTAGTGATATGGATGACTTTAGAGGTAAATACTCACATTCATTTATAATTTCAGACTGCATAATATTAGACAATTCAACACCATTTCTGCCCAAACCCAAACCAGTGTTTGGCCTCGATGATACCCATAATCTTAGTTTTTTCCCAAATTGTTGTTTGCTGTAACCGTGTAAGATATAAGACATGTTGTGACAAAATAGATATTACCAGTCACCCCTCCACTGCTACACACAGCCACACATTTTCTGATTCATAAACTATAGAAATCACTGTCCCTGAACGCTGCTGTTATTTACTAAAACATAAAAAATTTTGTTTAAGATTTGCTATTTATAAATTTTTTTTAGTTGTAGCAAGGAATCCCCTCCCCCAGTAGTTTGTTATTTAGTTACATTTAATGGAACTGTAATTGCTAATTCCAGTTTGCCTAGTTTCATTGTTTTAGTAATGTTTATTTGGCCTGAATTGCTCCGTTTTATGGGATGATATTTATACACAACTATTTTCATAATGGCTAAAATTTCCTATTTTTTTCAAAAACAAGGACATCTTGTCCAATTTTTTTTCAAGTTTTATAAAATGGTATGACATCAGCCAATGACCAACATTGGAACAATGTAGACCCACATGCTTGCATGATTTCTGGAATGACTTTCACAACTATTCTCTACCCAACATGCTTCAATCTTAACCACATGAAATAATCCCGGGTTTCTCAATTCTTGCTATAATAACTCTTCATGTAAATTTAAACATTAGAAATATCAATGACCAATCATGAAATCCATGGTTTGCACTTCCCACTGAAAGACTTTACTGGCTGCCAATTATGAGGCACCATCTTACATATCAAATCTTTTGAGAAAATAGCCTCAGCAAACAATAAATCTCAGAAGCAATAACTTGCTCCTCTTAGCTCAGTCCAGAAACAAGTTTGGGGATTGCGCTTTCTCGTCTATTGCTCCTCACCTCTGGAATAAATTACCTGGACATTGTAAAAGGATTTCCACCAATGATGACTTTAAGAGAAAATCTAAAACTCATCTATTCAGAACTTCCTATGAAATATAAGCTTCTGTATTTCAAGTGCCGGTGAGCAGAAATCATTTCTGAAACAGGTGTATATCAATTAAAATTAATTAACTATTTTATTTATTCTGCCGAAAGGTGATCTTTCTGAAAACTCACAAAGCTTGCTCCTTCTCTATGTCAGGTGGTCTAGTGGATGTCGTTCGGATGAGACGTTAAATTGGCGGTCCCTTGTACTCAGTGTCTATGCTGAGGCAAGGAAAAGATAACACCCATGGGGTAAATGTGTAACATGGGTGACTCCTCTCTGTCACCTCATCAATCAACCCTCGATAGTGGCAGGAATTTGCCTTTGAGGGCTGCACTTTCAATGTTATCTTTCTATAGCCACCAGGTGCCACTGGTAGCCAGCAAATAACCCGACTGATTCTTAACGTAAATTATATAATAATAATAATAATAATTTATTTTATAAAGCGTTCATGCAAAAAACAGCTCTGAATCGCTATACAGATTGGGAATTTTTTATTTAAATTAAAAAATTATAAAATAGCAATAAAATCTATAAAATATCAATTATAAAAATTTAAGTTTAATTTTTTAGCAAATTAAAAAGAATTGTATAAATAAAGGAGTCTTCAATTATGTCCCATCAACTTGCACAACTGTTAGACTACTAACATTATATTTCATAAATAAGCTATATATCTATATATATATATATATATATATATATATATATATATATGGGTAACACCGTTGTTTATCTCAATCTTGTGGACGTTGATAGGAGAATCATGGCTTATCTTCGTCCACAATACTGACATTTACCTTCGAACTGTGCATACTTTTACGTTTTGTAGAAACATTTGAACTATTTCTTTGCCATGCCTCATGAACAAAAAAGAAATGCTGTGGTGGCAGCACAGCATTATTTTTGTGCATGAGGCGCCCTCTAGTGCAAACCAAGCCTTCAGTCGCATGACACCAACTGACAAGAAGAAGAGGACGCCTATCCCTCCACCGCCACAGCTTTACGATGAGAGGCCTATGGCCTATCTTTGTCCATGATGTTGACATTTACCTTCAAACTGTACAGATCTTTACAAAATTAGCACAAGTACTACTTTTATATGTTTTATAGAAACATTTTATCTTCATCATGCTACTACTACATGTTTGTAGAAACATTTTATCTTTATTTCCATCTATACATTTTCATTACCTAATGCTTATAAACATTATTGTCAACATTACTGCCAAAAATGTATGTGCCAAAGATGTTTAACCTGCCAAACAGGTTCAATTATTCAAGAATTAAAAATTTCATTAAGAAACAATTTCTTTTTTATGCCTCATGAACACAAATGTTTCAGGAGTTAATTCTGAGAAAATGTTGTGTTACCGTATTGTTACAAAGAATAGTATTTGCGTATTCTTGACATTATCAACAATTGTCCTGTTTCTATAAAGGAATAAAATACATACTCATAACATAAGTGGTTATAAAAAATATATCAAGACAGGCTTTTTAGAAAAATATCCAATACAATGTTTCATTTAAGACTAGATTTAGTGAATTTTAATTGTAAAAGGGCATGCCCGGTTATCTTTCTATTTCGTCCTCCTTCTACCTTTCGCCTTTTTAACCTTCAGCGAACGGAATGTCCGTCCGGGCAGACGGATGAGTATGCGAGCGGATGGGCGGATGGGCAAGTGGGCAGTTGGTCGTAACACTTTTGTTCCAGAGCTAAACTCTAACACAAATGCACTTACCCTAATGAAAGTTTACAGTAACACTCTATATGGCCCATTTGACATATCTCGGCTATGTTTTACAAAATTTGGAAAAATATTATTTCTTAAGTGTTTATATAGTGTGCGATGAACCGAAACAATTGCCACTTGGCCTACATAGCCTGTTATGCAATTAGAGTCCAAGATGTCCTATTTTGTGAACGCTTGAATTTCTTCATTATATTCTGTTAAGTGTGAAATGGAGTCAAGTCAATGGGTATAGGTTGAGAGAGGTGTTTATTGTGGTGGAAATACCCAAACTGACTGAGGTCCAGTCTGACCTTGCTATATATATATACAGTCCATTCAAACGAAGGATTGTGGGGGCCAGTTACACCCTCAAATGATGCAGATGCACTGGCTAGACAATGGAATATATACCAAACAAAGAAGAAATAAATTCACACACAAGTAACTATGAAACATGATCTATAAAATTGAAATACTAATTCATGACATACCCCTTGTTTAGTAGAAGGGCATTATAGAATGTTATCTATGATGAGACAAAATAATTTTGCATAATGTATGGATAATATTGTAATGTATATATCAGAGTCCATGAATTGTTGTGAGTTCATAAATATGGAACAATTTAGAGTCCAGTAAATTAGAGGCCTTGTTGTTACACGCTGGCTCATTTGAACTCAATATGGTACAAGAGTCTTTGCGCTTATGATGGAGTAGGGTGGTCATTGGTTTGGTCCACTGCCCTTTCATGTGAATACATCAGGTCCTCTTTGGATGTCAGTCAGGTGGATCTTCTTGGCCCAGTCTTATTCTTTGTGGAGGCTCTATCGTACTGGTGATGATGAACAATTTCATTGTCAGTAAAGATGATTTCCCCCTATTGTATGATGATGATGCAGGATGGTATACAGCATTTCTTGATTATGTTGATGACAATTTCATTGCTCAGGTGCTGGAATACATCTTTGTTCAACTGATTTGTCATGGCTACAGTGAGAAGTTCTCCCAAAATTAGAACAATAAATGTGACATAACTAATTTTAAAAAACTCCTACTTAAGATTTGAAATAATTTTGTATTTATAAAGTACTTATCTAAAATGTGTGATGTATTGATCATCAATCAGTTTTAGCTTGTTAAAATTATAAATATTTTATTTTATGTTTATCAATAATATTAGTTATTCTATCAAAACAACAATTTAAGTATAAGTGCATAATACTTTGAAATGATAAATACATTGAAGTGACCTAAATTTAGGGGATAAATTTGTAATATGTAAACCTTAAGATAATTACTGGATAAATGCTTAGGTATTAACTCTGCTAAGGTGTGAAGTAATTCTAATTTGACCCACATGAATGAAATGAGGTGTGAATGGTTTATGCAATTAAACAATACACAACTGCATGGGCACCATCTGCCTTTGAAGGTGTGGTGTCTGTCATATGGCAACTTTGAGCTATTAACAAAATGATTAAGCTGCATTGACAAACCCACATCGTGAATATTTAATGAAGAAATACCCCAATGCAAGCAATACAATTAAAACAGTCCAATTAGTAGACTTAGGCATAACACTAAATGATAGAATTGTGCATTTGACCGCATGGTTTGATAATTTAAATTTATGAAAATGATGTTTAGGAAAATAATTTACCAACACTAAACAAATTATTTTGATGAGGCTATAGGTTTTTACACCTACGGCCGTAATAGGAACAGTGCTAGCTTTCATAATGCCCTAAATTTAATCTTATTGATATGAGCTGGTATTAGGGCTAATTTTGCTAGGGATCCTTCTATGAGTTTTGTAATTAAAAATTACAATTTGAGGACGCTCCACCTATTGTCCTTATGTTTAAATTATAAACGTATGCTAGGACAAGCATCCATGACCCATATTTTGTAATAAAACACATGGGACATTGCGTTTATCATAATAATCCCTATTTATGTGCAATGGGAGCAGCGACGGCGCCGAAAGTAATTTTGTTAGCCAGACATTTATATTGAAATAGCGCCCTGGCACCTTGGGTGCTATAGTGTCAAGATGTGTAAATATCCATCCATGTCATTTTAAAGACAGATGTGCGAACCATAGTCTATGGAAAACAGCAATTTAGGCTGATAAATAAAATTAATGGAATTTGTAAGTATAAAGTTAAGGTGAGGAATGAGAACATATATACTTTTCTGTATTTACATTGTTTAAAAAGATTTGTGGATCAGTGCCTAATGATGTAGTTGAGTTATTAAAAATGTGAAGTTGAGAAAATATGTATAAATTATTAATTTAATTTACCGTATTTTTTTATAAATTTTTTTTTTAACCTAAATCCTAAAATTGTACCTTTAACCTAGACTTTATTCTTAACCTGACATTAAAGACAAGTTGTAAACAAACTAAAAAAAACATGATTTCACAAATTTAAGTCACATTACCTGTTGTTGGTGATATGGCTGGACTCCTCTGGCCTGGTGAGGATGGTGACATCTTGATGGCTGCAGTTTTGGATTCCTTAAAGTTCTTCAATGGATCTAATCTCCTAAGCCAAACCTAGGCAAAGGAGAGACCCAGATTCTGCCACCATGTAACGTATGGAGAACAGAATAGAGTTTAGTCAAGGGGTATAGGTTGAGAGAGGTGTTTATTGTGGTGGAAACACCCAAACTGACTGAGGTCAAGTCTGACCTTGCTATATACAGTCCATTCAAACAAAGGGATTGTGGGGGCCAGTTGCACCATCATTAACAATGCAAATGATGCAGGTGCACTGGCTAGACAATGGAATATATACCAAACAAAGAAAGACTAAATTCACACAAAAGTAACTATGAAACATGATCTCTAAAATTGAAATACTAATTCATGACAATACAGTGTTCTCATGGGTTATTTACGAAGTCTGATAAAGTCTTACTTTATTTTTAAAAAAAGTCCCGTATTAAGCTTACTTTTGTCCTCAAAGTCTTACAGCCCTAGAAACGAAAGTGTGTTAGAGTTCTGCTCTGGAAATAAAAGTGCAATGCTCACCCTCCTGCCTGTTGGACGACAACTTAACAATTTCAATGATGCCTGTGTGCTATGTGGGATTTGCTGAGGGTTTAGCTGCAGCGCAGCCTATGTTTTGTCTATGGCTTTTGCAGGATTCTTCTTTCACCCCTTCTTAATTTTGTTCCTTTGCATATCTATTGGTTCCTTTGTTATTCCTTTGCTTTGTCTTAATATCATGCCATTTGATTTCAACAAAATATATATCTCTCTAATTCATTCATTTGTTTCATAGAGTTTCTTGACAATAATTTTATTTGTATGGATTGGAAGGGGATCCTTTGAAATCATGGGATGCACCTCAGTAGCAAAATATACCATATATATAAGGGACTTTAAGGGTAACACCTCCAATATATTTATGCATATATATATATATGTCATGTTCATGCACCATGTGTGCCTTAATGATTTCTGCACAATTCTATGCATATGTATGTAATATGAATAAAATGATTCTGATTTCTGAGTTCTTTTTTTGCATGTCCTAAGATATTTTTATTGAATAGACATGCAATAGCAGGCCTTCTTTTACATTTATAAAGAGATAGAAAGAGAACAATAGGCGTTTTCCTTTTCTGCAGTTTTCAAAGTCTGAGTTCTTTCTTGTCAGTTGTGGTTTATTTAATGATACTAATTTGCATCTTATAGTTATGAGGCAGTCCTTGATAAATCCTCTTGTCCCGACCTTTCTTTCTTAATCATCCCATTGAAATCTTGGCTTAAATGCCTCAATCTGAGGAAATAAAACTGTTCGGTTATATATCATACACTCTCAGTGACTTAAAGAGGTGTAACTATCAGTGTGGCCAATGTTAATTGGTCCAACCTGTCATGCAGACACCAAGAAATAACTATACTTAAAAACTGTAAAGTCTTGTCCAATTAGGTGTACATTATGTCATGGTGGCGTAAATAAACATTCTTATGTTTATTATTGTATGGCACTGTCTGAGCTCTTAACAAATAGTCTCAATTTCAGACCCAGCTTCGTACAGTAGTATGATGTTTGGCTGACAAGAATCTCTTCAATTCTGTTTCATTAGTCGAAACTGTTGTGCTCGGGTTAGATATTTTGTTGGATATTTTTTTCTCCAGTTATCAAATAAATAAGGAAATAAGAAACATAAAAATGTCTTTTAATAAATAAAACACCAACACACAATTTCAATGCTGGAACTGGGTTTATTTGGGTATATTTTGCAAACATTTTATTAATGGTGCAGGGAAGATTTTACGATACATAAGGCAAGGGGTGAAGATTTTACGATACATAAGGCAAGGGGTGAATAACATGGGGCTTTGATCTGTTTGATAATCAATAATTTCATGCTGAGTCGTCATCATTCATGCTGATTACCAGTAATCATAAATCCATTGTGGCAATATCAATAATTTTCATTTTCTGGTTGCGGCTCTGGTACTGGTTGCGGCTCTGGTCGTGGTTAGGTTCAGGAGTAACAGTTAAAAAAACAAAATTTAACAATAAATGATTTATTTAAAAAAAACAAACAACTAAATTTTCTAGCAGCTAATATACATGTAATGGCTTCATATGAAAACCAGTGCTTGAAATTTTGAATATCTTTGCCTTTTAAATAAGTGGCAATATCTCATGATGTGCTGCATATTACAATGCAAGTTTTAGATACAAGATTTAATGACTTTATTCTAGATTTTGACAGTATCATCTTTGAAAACTTATAATTTTGCTTATTTCTATAATATGACTAAGCATTCCATTCTACTGTGGATTGCACTCAATGTTATTCGACAAAATTTAATGTGTATTGCAAATAAAACACTGAATGACAGTGTCAGCAACACTTATAACATTTCTGCCTTGTACAGGCTGCCATTGTCACAGGCATGCTTCAGCCAAGCTCAACACATGCCCTTTTTTGTACACTAAACTATATATATACCCACCTAAGCAGCATTTCTGGAACTTGATGTAGAGGTCATTGATGCCAAAACAGCGATAATCAGAACAACCACAAGAGAAGACAAATTCGACCCTCTTGACTTCAATACCATCAACACCATAGTTGTATGAGTAGCTCTTGTATCCCCTAGATCCAAGGTCGCTCAAACTGACAGTCTGCAGTGCAATGGTGAAAAGAATATAGAAGGTTGGCAACTGGAAAGTATTGCTCACTTATTCAAAGCTTATGTTGACTGCACAGTATTACTTGCAAATATGACTTACCTGTGGGTCCACTTGATTATCGTCAGCATCATATGGGATAATGTCAACACTCTGACCATCAATCTGGGAATTGAACTGCACGCTCAATTCATAAATTGTGTACACACAATTAGGGTTGTAGAAGTCCACTGTGTAGAATGGATTGTCATCATTATTCTTAAAAGCAGCATAGTTGTCAAATGGATCATTTTTGTTCAGCTTTCTCTTCAAGCTCTTCCTGAGTGGATGACCTTCTGCAATTGAGCTCATGGAAACTTTCCAGAACTTGTTATTTCCCTTGGAAAAAGTCCACTTTGCAACAGCTCCATTCTTGCATTCTGAAAGGTGACACCAAGATAATCATCTTATTGTTGTGTAACCACTGAGCAAACAGTGAATCAATCACGTTTCTATCTGAATCTTTGCATGTGCTTTTCATGATTCATGTGATGGATATAATTACCATATTCACAGTGGTCACCAGTAAATTGGTCACAACATTGACACGTGCAACATCCATCTTCCTCTACTGGAGTTCCACCATTAAAGCAAACCCAGTCATCACACTTGTTGATTTCTGAAGAAATAGTTAAATATAACTCAAAATATTGAATAATCATGATTCCATGTCAACCCATTTTAAAATATCAGTAAAACATACTCGTTTCACATTGGTCTCCAGTAAATCCATCAGGACAACAACATGTGCAGCATCCATCAACCTCGACTGGAGTTCCACCATTCTCACATTTGTAGTAGTCAGCACATTGTGGCTCCTCTGCTGAAAAAAAAAATCACAACATATTGAATCACATCAAAGCATATATTAGCATGTATTTTAAATTCAGATGGAATGGTAATAAGTACCTCCTCCACACTTGGTGTATTCTCCATACAGAGCATTGATTCCGAAGCAATGTCCTGATGAACAGCCGCAAGAGAACTCAAATACAACTTTGTCCACCTCAATACCAACGCAGTCAATGTGGAAATCTTGGTATTGTTTAGGATTCAACGAATTCAGTGGAATAACCTGGAGCATAAAACAGACATGTATTTAATATGGCACTACAGCCTTTTATGGTTTATATAGGATGTATACAAGCAGAAGCTGTAAGCAGAAGCTATAAAACATACCTCTGTTTTCACAACATTTTCATTCAAGTAGAAATTTACTGTGATACTCTGTCCTGAATACTGTGTGAAGAACTGACCCTCAATGAATTTAAGGTAGTAAGTATGGTCAGGGGCATCATGGAAGAGCACAGTGTAAGTAGGAGCAGAATCATCACTGGCAAAGCCACCGTAGTTGTCATATGGATCACCATTGGTCAGTTTTCTCCTAAGGCTCTTTCTGATTGGATGACCAGAGGCAGTAGATGTCATCTGAACTGTCCAGTCTGGATTGTTGCCTTTGTTATATGACCACTTGGCTATTCTTTTATGTTTGCACTCTGAAGAGCATGATATTTATAACTTCAGCATTTTGAATGACAAACCGGCACGACTAAAATGGGATCCTATTGCAGTAAATTTCATGTAGGTAAGGATATATAGAAATTTATAACAATAACAATGACATTGAAAATGTAATGATATGAGAGCTAACGTTGGTTTTCTCACCAACTTCACAATGCTCTCCACTGTAACCGTCACAACATTCACATGCACAGCACCCATCCTTCTCCACTGGTGTTCCTCCATTCAGACAGACATAGTCCTCACAATGATGGATCTCTGTGATAGGCATCAAATATTTTAGAGTGCATACAGTGTAATGTATGAGATGGAAGGTGTGCATGCTTTAAGACGTCCCTAAACATCACTTGTGAGTCCTGATTCTCACACCTCTCAGTCGAGAATCTGTTAATTTGGTCTGCTTTATCTGCATTCACGTTTTTCAGCTTTTGGTTTCCCTATTCTATGTAACCTATCAGATAATTTATTAGTTTTTTCTCAAACTTTCTAAAGTTTATTGTATTATACATATTATTGCAGAGTGTCTCATTCATGTAAACGAAAGTTCCATTTACCTGTCTCACAGTAATTGCCTGTGTATTTCTGAGTACACACACATATGCAGCAGCCATTTTCCTCTACAGCAGTTCCCCCATTCTCACATTTCAGATAGTCAGCACATTCTGTTTCAGCTGAAAGGGAATAAATATGTTTGTAATTGCTACCACAAGTTTGATTTATTACCATGTTATTTATGAAACAAACATTTCAGATAAGGCTGTAAGTTTGATTTATAGATTGCAATTTTCTATTACCATGCCATTAATGAAACAAGAATTTCAGATAAGGCTGAAAATTAAGAACATAGATTCACTGTATGAACTTACCTCCGCCACACTTGGAGTATTTGCCATACAATGCATTGATTCCAAAGCAGGACTCAGATGTGCAGCCACAAGAGAATTTGAAAACAACATGGGTAACCTTGATGTGTCCAAAGTTGATGCGGAAGTCTTGGTATCCTTGTGGTCCACCTGGTACAAGATCTACTTTCTGGAAATGAACGTTTGCAACACATTTACAACATGAACTATATCAACTTTTAGAGAAATGAAAAATGATGACCTTTTGTTATATTATTTACCATGGAGAACTGTTCTTGATCTCCCAGGTAAGCAGTTACATCAGCATGTTGCCCATCAATTTGTGAGAAGAATTGACCCTCAAGGAAGTCTAAGAAGTACATGCAGCTTTCGTCATCATGGAACAGCACTTTGTATATTGGATTTGAGTCATCACCAGCAAATCCACCATAATTGTCATAGGGATCTCCATTCCTCAATCTTCTCTTCAAAGTTTTTCTGATTGGATGTCCAGATGCAGTGGATGACATGAACAGATGCCAGTCTGGATTATTTCCTTTGTAATAGGTCCATTTGGCAATTTCTTTGTCTTTGCATTCTGGAGTTCAAAGGAAACCTAGGGGTTATGAGGGTTAATTGAATGCAAGTAATAGTGCAGTAGATATGTTTCGCATACCAGATAATGGCTTTTGATGTAAAAGATGAAATTTGATACAAAAAGATGGAAAAATATATAAAGTTCAAATTCAGAAATAGACCCATCCTCAAAATTGCTAACACCATATTGGTATGGCCATTTCCGAAAAAGGATAAATTGCTTGATATCTTTGGGACAGTGGGTCTAACTTTCCAAAGAAAGCAATTGCATTAGTGTACATCAAATGAATTTCTTCTATTAATCTCATTTTAACTAGGAAATAATGCTTCGAGAGCAGCTACAATACATGATACATGCTATACCATCAAAAACCAATCAGCCAATACTAAAAGAGTTAAGTGGCCACATCAAACTGAATACAGTAATGAAACATTTATCATGTTGATCACTGGAATTATTTGAAGATGACACACCTGTTAGACATGACACTTCGAAAGATGGCTATCTGTCATAGTATTTGTTTGGCCATTACATGCATGTAATTTGCTTGATATCTTTAAACCTAAGCAAGATATCTGTGTCATCAAAAACATAATAATCTCATCTACCGGTGTGATTGTCCTAAAGAAACACATGTAATATACAATGGTTAAATTTCTTTTATCAACAGTATAAAAATCGCAACTGCGCTGGATTATACATCACTGATTACTAAACCAGTCACCCATCCACAACATAGCTATGGCAAAATGAAGCAGCATTTATAATTACAAATTAACCTCATTTGAAAGCAACAATGAGTTATCTGAGAAGGTGGTAAGTGTTGATATTAGAGCTCCATACACTTGCCGAGTTTCCAAGCAGATTCCTTGCCACAATGTTCCAAATACAGACATGGTGTCACGCTGTGTTAACCCATCATTATTGCATAGGCTAAAAAGTGTCATCTAAGGTCATTGATGTTACCAACATGAATTTGGATAGTCACGTCTGCTGCAGTGAATCTTTCTTGAACCAGGTAGCATGAAGCAATTTATATCTTTTGTAAGAGAGTTGATATGCACATGTCAGTTTATAGTCACTAAGCAATGCCAGGGTGATAATCAGGTGTTCACAAGGTGAGGCAAAATCACATAAGCAGTCCCTAAGAAACCTGGTTAAGAACTTAACCACACATAGTTCTTCATCATCAGTTTTTTCGAGCAGAAAATTCATCTGGTGCCATTTTAACATTTGTGGTTTTAGATAGACTGGACTATCTGCACTCAAGCTGCCAGGTTTTTGCTTCATCATCAGTGCTAGTTATCTCCTCCTGATGTTTAGGATTGCTGACAGAAGAGCCATCTGATGTCATTTCAACATGCCCATGTTGAGATGGAGAGTGGCTACTTAGCACAGGAGTAAAAGAACTCTTGATCCTTCATCTGGGTACAAAATTTCTTTGCTAACCTTCTGTGGTCGGATGTCTTGATTTCCAATCAAACACAGCTCAGTTGATGCAACTTGGCTGGAACTGGCAAGGGTTCTCCATGGATTGAGCATGCTTAATTGACCAACATCTACAATATGTCTCTTTGCATAAAAAGGTGCAACCTAAAAAGCCATACTGTGACATCTATGGTAAGGTTTGGTACCTCACACCACATGAACCCCACCAGTACTTTAATTGTAAGGTATTTAACCAGGAACATAGCTGGGATCATGTTCTTATATGACAGAATTCAGGAATTCTATGTTCATAGAGTCATTTTCTCCTCCTTAAGGTTTTAAGGAGCCATGTGAACCAACCTTCATCGGGGAAACCATGAGATGTCGGATAATTTAGAGAGACGTAGTTACCAAAGGTCTTGTTATGGCAATGGATCAGTAGGGTCTGGTGTTCTCTATTGCCAAAACCAATCCATAGCTCTGTTACTGTTAACTGAGCAGCTACTGCCAAAGCCATAATTTCGCTGTCCACAATATTTGCCTATGTAAAGATGTACCTTAAACCACTGTCTGAAAAGTACCAATACCAAATCACTTCATGAACATGCTTCCAGATATACCATTAGACCTTTTTTCAAGATGCTTATTTACATAAAATGACAAAGGAGGTGGATATGCTCGAATTTATTTGTAAAGAAATACTGAAGATCTCCATCATAAAATGAGCAGCCATGCCTTCATGCATGAGCTGAATTGAAGTTTTGCCTTTAACCGTGGCTTCACCAAAGTCAACTTAAGGGCCAATTTGTTTTTATTTGCCAGTTTAGTGATAAGTTTGTCTGATCTTAGTGTACAGATAATACAAATCTCTACTTTTATCATAAAAGGACTGCCCATGTCCTCAAATGCTTTGGCTAGGTTTGTCATATGTCCAACAAATCTACTTTGGAAGTTATTGTCCATTGGCGCATTTAGTTGGACTTTGTAGTAAGCTTGACTGAACCAACTTTGCTATTTACCATTTGCTTACAGTGGTGTTATACTGTTAATGAGCTTTGTTGATTGCCATGAGAGAAAATACTCTGCTGGTGTTTTGGACAGTAAATTACCTGACTAAAAATGTTGGTATATATTTTGATAATAAGCCTCTTTGTTTAAAGGAGCAGCAATGCATTCAAATCATTTATGGCCATGATAATACAAAAAGATGAATTTCATGACACTTAGGGGTTATACTTTATCTTCAAAAGTGGCAAAATTCTAGAATTTCCTGAAAGATTGTATGTTATCATGGCATATGTTTATTTCTGATCACCCAAAAACTCAATAGTACATGAAGTAGATATTCAATAACTCATATTTGTGCAGTAAATATCATTATATAGTTTACTGTATCAGAAGGTATGACCTCAAAAACATAGATCTTGATGAAATAAGATTTAAATTTCCTTTATTAGTCCCAGAGATACAGTAAAAAAATGCATTATTTGATAATGGCCAAACAAGATGGCCACCACATCCACCAAGGGGCCATTTTGCTGATGGGTCTATATCTAACTTTTAAGATATGGTTTTTTGGAATGCAATACATGTCAAGGACAATTTTTTGCAGCATATCTACTGTACTATAAAGCCATTCATCAATATTATTTTCACATATTATTTTTCGCACCCATTTCACAGTGTTCTCCACTATATCCATCGCAGCATTCACATGCGCAACAGCCATCCTTTTCAACTGGAGTTCCCCCATTCAGACAGACAAATTCATCACATCGGAGAATCTCTGAAAAACAAATTGGTCAGGAATTATACAGTATCGCCATAAACAGGTAATGGAGCAAACCTTTGCAGGTTTTCAGTGACATTTAAATGATTGTCATATGTATGACATTTAAATGATTGTCACAAGTACTAGTGACTTGTATGCATACAATGTAAGTAAAACATAGATGACTTTCGTAAATGCTTTTTGCTATAAAACAGTTTTACATTACCTGTCTCACAGTATTCACCAGTGTAGTCATCTTCACAAATGCATGTGCATTGTCCATTGCAATAAGCTGCTGTTCCACCATTCTGACATACAAGTTCGGAGCAATCGACTTCATCTGTAGAAAATCATAAATCACTGTCACAGTTATATCAGTACCAGGGTTGGGGGTGTGCAAAACCTGTCTAAAAGGTTTAAACCTGTCTGAAATGTCCAAAGCTGACCAAAACTCCTTGGCCAATGGTATCAGCTTTGAGAAAAAAAAATTGCACTTTTTACTTACAATTCAAGATTACACTGATAATAATCAACTTATAACAACCTTGCAATAGTGTACCTATATGATGGGCCTATAGCCTTGAGGTATAAAGGATGCTGGTAAATAATAATAACGGTAAGCAGTTACCTCCACCACACTTGAGATATTCGCCATAAAGGTCATTTATTCCGAAGCAGTATCCTGAAGAACAGCCACATGAGAACTTAAACACCACTTTGTCCACTTCAATGCCTCCACATTCAATGCGGAAAAGTTGGTATTGTTTTGGATTCAATGAGTCTAAGTTGATAACCTGAAAACGAAAGAGCATCACATAAATTTACAAGGTTCTCAGAGTCAAGATTTTCTGGTGACATAAATTGCTAAAGAAGAAAGCCACATACTTCCTGTTTCACAGTATTTCCATTTAGGTAGAAAGTGACAGTGACACTTTGTCCAGAATACTGAGTGAAGAATTGACCCTCAAGGAATTCCATGTAATAAGTGCATCCAGGGTTGTCTTGGAATAGCAAGGTGTATGTTGGAGTTGCATCATCACTGTCAAAACCGCCATAGTTATCGAAAGGATCACCATTGGTCAGTTTTCTCCTGAGGCTCTTACGGATTGGATGACCAGAGGCAATTGATGACATTTCCACTGTCCAGTCTGTATTTCTGCCTTTGTTGAAAGACCACTTGGCTATTCTCCTTTCCTTACATTCTGAAAGGAGATTATTTTAGTCCACATGTTATGTACATAATAACTCACAACAATTCAATTGAAACTAAATGCAATACTATCTTCAATAATGTCATTACCAATTTCACAATGATCTCCTCTGTACTTGTCAGCGCAGATACATTCACAGCACCCATTGCGTTCCACAGGAGCTCCTCCATTCAGGCATTTGTGCTCTTCGCAGTGATTAATCTCTGCAATATGGCAGGTGATTCCAATGAACAACACAGACAACTTCATCATATCTGAGCTTACTCTTATTATCAAAAGTTGTTTGACCACTGTGTCCATGCTCAAATGTCTTATATCTTTAAATGGTGGTGTAATTTCATGAACTTACTAGTTTCACAGTGTTCACCAGTGTAACCCTCAAGACAGCAGCATCTGCAGCAGCCGTTTTCTTCTACGACTGTTCCACCATTCTCACAAGTGAAGTAGTCAGCGCAAGTGAGTTTGTCTGGAAGACAGATTAATACAGCCCGATTAATTATTGTAACCTTTTTTTTACATTTATTTCTAATTTATTGGGTCATCCGCTCACCTTCTCCGCACTTGATGTATTTGCCATAAACAGCATTCAGGGCAAAACAGTTGTTCTCTGTACATCCACAAGAGAATACAAACACAACACGTGTAACTTCAACCAAGTTAAAGTTTATGTGGAAGTGCTGGGCATCTCCTGAGAATCCTCCAGGTGTTAGTGTTACAATCTGCATAATTAAGGAGACAACCTTGAAGTTAGTTAATCAGATATATTGAGCAGAACTCGAACTGAGTACAGTGTCAGAAACTTATGGTTGGCAGTTTCAGGTTAGTTTCCATTAAAAAATATTTAGCTAAAGAGACTGTCCTTATAAATTTAGTGTGATATATGCAAGTCTTTGTTATTTATAAGTGTCTAATGAATTCCACAATACCTCAGTGTATTGAACAGTATCACCCTTGTAGGCAATAACTTCCACACTGTTGCCTGCCTGGTGAGCATAGAAGAAACCTTCCAGGAAATCGAGTTTGTATGTGCAATCAGGATCAGCAGTGAATTGCAAGATGTATTTTGGTTTATCATCATTGTTGGCAAATCCAGCATATTTCTCAACAACATTTCCACTTGGCCTATTATTTCTGAGACTTCTCTTGAGCCGGTGACCATTAACAGTTGACGACATGTGAATATTCCAGTCAGGATTATTTCCACTGTAATATGTCCACTTGGCAATTTCTTTTTCTACACATGCTGTAATATGGAAATATAACAAACTTATTGATCTCCAAGGAACATGCAATGACATTTTGTGTAAGATTGATATCGTTAAATTATCTTTATCACCATATGGTGTGTACACATTTTTTTTAAAAAAGACTCACGTATTTCGCAACGTTCTCCACTGAATCCATCGCAGCAGACGCAAGCACAACAGCCATTATCTAAAACAGGTGTGCCACCATTCAGACAAACGTAGTCTTCACAATGGACAATTTCTGAAATTAACATTATTTGCAAAGTTAGTTCATCAAACTGCTGTGTTATAACATCGACCAATGTTTTTTGCTTCTAATTTTACTATTGTTTTAAAAAGAATGAGGGTCTTTCACCTACCAGTCTCACACTGTTCACCAGTGAAGCCTTCAGGACAGCAGCAAGTACAGCAACCATCCACCTCTACTGGAGTTCCGCCATTTTCACATGAGAAGTAATCAGCACACAGCTGTTTCTCTGCAAGTCAGAATACAATTTTCATTATTATTATTTATATCTTCTTTATTTATGCAACAGATAAAAATTTTAAAATAATGTTGAAAATAAATAAATTAAAAAGCTGAATTCAATGATTTCACCTTATGGTCTTTAATCATACTCACTCCCTCCACATTTGTAGTAAGACCCGTAGAGTGCATTTATTCCAAAGCATGAATCAGATGAGCAACCACAGGAGAATGTGAACAAAACTTTAGTGACTTCAATAACTCCAAAGTCGACATGGAAATCCTGATAACCACCAGGCACCAAATTGATTGTCTGAAACAAAAACCACAAAGAGAACATGTATTTTAATATCGGAGGAAAAAGGTGCCAACGTGGAAAACAACAATTTTAGAAAAATGGTCAAGGTATGTCCTTACCTCTGCAAACACTTCCAATATACCAGCATAGGCCTTGATCGTGACACTCTGGCCTTCGATCTGAGACAAGAATTGACCTTTGAGGAAGTGCAGGAAGTACACACAGTCAGGTTCGCTATTGAAGACTACACTGTACTCTGGTGATCCATCATTACTTGCAAATCCTCCATAGTTGTCATAGGAATCGCCGTTAGTCAGTTTCCTCTTGAGAGTTTTTCTAATTGGATGATCTGGATCACTTGATGACATTTCGACCTTCCAGTCTGGATTGTTGCCTCTGTAGTATGTCCACTTGGATATTTCTTTCTTTTCACAGGCTGTGTATTAATAAGATTGGCTTCATGAAAAGGAGATAAGCATATCTGGGAAGTCTGGTCAACAACAAGAAAAGTAACTTAAGTACAGGCTTAATGTTAACACTCACGAATTTGACATTGGTCTCCACTGTAACCCTCACAACATTCACAGGCACAACATCCATCTTTTACAACAGGAGTTCCCCCATTCATGCAGTTGTGGTTTGTGCAATCAACTTCCTCTAGTCCACTCCCTAGACATAACAGACAAATAAACTTGAGTCTTGATAAAAATCCAGAAACAGAACGTGAAATGCTGTCAATGTATTTCTGAATCACATCTACCTTCTCCGCAGCATTTCTTGAAAGTGCCAAATAAGTCATTGATGCCAAAGCAATTTTCTGCAGAACAGCCACATGAGAAGACAATGTCAATCTTGGTGATGCCAACGACTTTATAGAAGAACGTAAAGTTGCGATATGCATAACATCCCGTAAAATCAATGACCTACAAAAAAAACAATTATTGCTTTACTGAAGAACTCTTATTACTGATATATTATATCTTGACTAATATCGAGAATATTCATGGTTATCCATTTTATTACAAATCTACCTAATCATATGATAATAATGAACTACATACTTCTGATTGTAAAACTTAGTCTTTAGCGTAAGCTCTGATTTCCACACTCTGTTCTTCTATCTCACTCCAGAACAAATCTACCTAATCATATGATGATAATGAACTACATACTTCTGATTGTAAAACTTTGTCTTTAGCGTAAGCTCTGATTTCCACACTCTGTTCTTCTATCTCACTCCAGAACTGCCCTTCAAGTGAGAGCAATGTGTATGTACAATCTTCGTCCTTGAAGTTTATGGTGTATGTGGGTTGTCCATCTCCGCTGGCAAATCTGGCATAGTTATCAAATGAATCCCCATTGTTCAGCTTTCTTCTGAGACTCTTTCTTAATGGATGGCCATCAGCAACAGATGACATTGATATACCCCAGTTTTTGTTGTTTCCATTATTGTATGTCCACTTGGCTATGGTACCAAGTTTACATTCTGCCAACAATAAATAAAAAATTTAAAATGATCCCTTCCAAGTGCGTTATTCTCAAAGTCTGTGACAGATTATGTTTGAAGTATTATGCAAGACAATGTAAACACTCACCACAATATTTTCCAGTGTAAGGCTTTGGACAGATGCAAACTCCTTTGACACAGCTGCCTCCATTCTGGCAATCAACATCATTGCATGGATCATAAGGTGGTTGTTCCCCTGTAATATTTAACGCAAAAGTCACACATAAAATTTTACATGAAGAGATCTGTGACTGTTAGTGAGCTAGCACAACCAGGCCCATGACGTAATCTGCAATTTCCCAGAACCTAACCTATATATAGTCGTCCTACCCACAACCTATCATGGAG
This sequence comes from Alitta virens, assembly GCA_932294295.1. Taxonomy (NCBI): domain Eukaryota; kingdom Metazoa; phylum Annelida; class Polychaeta; order Phyllodocida; family Nereididae; genus Alitta; species Alitta virens. Next base: position 9,895,867 of record OW028574.1, read on the forward strand.
TAACTGATGTTTAACCTTAAAATCATTTATTATCATTAAAAGTACCTGTCAAAGAACATTAAAAATGTAAAATGAATTCCAATAATCCCCATAATAACATTGAATATATTTGTTTCTGTTTTGTTTTTCAAAATGCATTACTGAAAAAAAGCATCATTTCAAAGGCAATAACCAACTGCTTCAATCTGGCATCATGAAAGTAGATGACTTTCAATACTGCTTTCTTTTGTCACAGTTACTGGAGGACATAAAGGATATCATCACCAACGACAAGATTATTCTCCCATGGAAAAGATAACATGTTGGCCTTAAGTTAATATAATGAATCTTTCATTCTAAGTTTTTTCACAGGCCATGCCTCAGGAGAGGTAAACCTGTTTAAACCTAACTAAGACTAAAGTTTTAGCACATTAAATATGTACTGAGACTCTTTTCTGTGAAAACTGTCACTCTTTTTTTCAAGCAAGAGTTTGGAACACTATTACACAATGCAGATGCAGTCTGCCGAAGTTTTCTTTTCATTCACACTCAGATTCCTTTTATTTTCTCGGCTGATACAAGTTATTTTGTTGCCAGGCATACACAAATAATAAAAATATATAGGCTTGAAAAAGTAAAAGAGTTAAAGGAATGTCAGTCCCAGTACATGTTTAATGTGGTAAAAACTTTAATTTCAGTAAGTTAGGTTTAATGGATTGACAAGTTTCACAGGTTTATCACTTGTAAGGCATTGGTTGTGATATATGACCTAATTCAGAATATTATTGTAGCTACAGGCTTTTGAAATGCTGGATGAATACTTCTAAATAGAAAGTCATCTTTCTAAGTTGGTTGGTTGGTTGGTTGGTGGGTTGTTGGGTCGGTCGGTGGATTGGTTGGTTGGTTGGTGCTGATGCAGTCTTCTGGGCACCGATACTGGTCACTAAGTTGACTTGATTTTCTCTGTTGCATTGTCCTTATGTAAATAATATCACTGTGAATGAGTTTCTAACTTACTAGTCTAAGAGTTGTTCATTGAATCCACTAGGATTTGATATTGCTTTAGTTGGTACAGTGTTATGTCTCACTTTATTAAAATAAAAACCAGATGATCCAGTTATGCAATGGGTGGTTCCAGTCTCAACAGTCTGATGCTCCTTCATAATATTTCCTTGAAGCAAACATTTTCTCTTTTTCATGAGAGAATAATCTTGTCATTCATGCTCATTGATTCAGATTCGGTAAAACACGCCTTTCAAACAAATGATATCCTTTATGTCCTCCAGTATCGGTGAAAAAGGAAGCAGTATTAAAAGTCATCTATTTTGATGATGCCAGATTGAAGCAGTTGGTTATAGGGAAAAGGTACCACAAGAGGTCACTGACACCGCATCAGATAAGTATTGTTTGATGACATCATCTATATTTTGACATCATCCATGCAACAATGGGGTGGTGACGTCATCTTATTTTTTTAGTGCCCTCTGTAGGCTCTTTTACTTTTTCTCCCCATTGCCCATAAAATTATACGTTTTTATCTTTTTTTTCAGTGTATTTTGAAAAGAAAACAGAAACAATACATTCAATGCTGGTAGGGGTTTATTGGGATTCATTTTACATTTTTAATGAAGGGTTTTTTGACAGTTACTTCTTATGATATAAATAATATTAAAGTTATACATCAGTTACTCCATGATAGGTTGGGGTCGGGCGAATATATATGGGGATGTTTTGGGAAATCGCATATTGTGTTATGGGCCAGGTCGTGCTAGCTTTTTCGCTAGCAGTCATAGATCCATTCCGTTGTCAGTTGGTGTGTCAAGTTTAATGTCCATCTCCATTCTACCAGTTACCTCCTCCGTAGTTTTGTGCCTCTGAAACATGAAGAGAACACCAGTCAGTGGGAAATCGGGTTATTCATCAATGAGATTTCAATATTCCTGGAGGTAGTGCAAAGAGTACAATAACTTTTCAGACAATTGCAGTGTACAGAGTGCACCATAGCAGGTTTTTTAATCAAACAAGTTGGTCAGCCTTGATGTCATCATGTATAATGACTAAATTACACATGGCGGAATTCATTAAATAGTTATATGATAATTAAGACTGACTAATGAAAATGACAGAGAGAGGGAGTTTACTTATATCAGACGTCAATGGCTAAGTTAAGATGATAGTTTGAAACTTTTTCAGAGTATTGCATAAATATATAAAAAAATTTACATTGTAGCTCTATGTCGGAATGCTGGAAATTCTTAAACTAGACTAATCATCTAATACAAGAAATCAATGAGAATCATTTGCAAGTACTTACCACACTCTGACTCTTGACATCCACAGTCAGTGTAGCTTATCACTTGAGCAGTCACAGATCTTTCAGCACACTTGAAGTTGACATCAATGAGTTGCTTTCCAGTGCCTCGGCAGCAAGAGCATGTAGCTCGTCCAGGATATACAACATCTCCAACACGAACAGCTCCATACTGAAATATCGAATCTTAGTTAGACATTCTATAAGACTTGTTAACAAAAACAAAATTGAGATCCTCCATTGTGTACAGATAAAAGAGAATAATTTGGCTAAATGTGAATTTCAATACCTCTGAACCAGTGCATGTGCCATTGCAGATATTGTACTCTACAGGAGCAACACTTCGGCAATCGCAACCAGTATCGAGTGTGAAAGTGAGGTATTCTGTTACGGTGCGCGTTGAACAAGCCTCAACAAAGTCTGCAATATACACAATAAATATTTAACAAAGGTGAATGCACTTCCAAAGAACACTAATTACAGATTGTAAATAATTATTACTGTATACAGCTTCACCTCCTAGATAATAATCTAATAATTACCTTCTTTACAATCACAGCAATTCTCACTACTCTCAACCTGATGGAATCCTTGTGGGCATTGACACTCAGCACGCAAGTTCTTGCTGACAATCTTTCCATGTACACATTCATTGTAGATGCAGCAGTCACTTTCATCATACCAGGAGGATGGTGTGATCTAGAAATATTACAAGATTTACGAGTTTATCATACATTGATGGCTTATAACAACTACAACAATTGCTAATTAGCAAGTACTACTTACAGATCCATTGGGGAATCTGCACTTGAAGCACTCTTCGACCTGAACACATTCTCCATTCAACCTGTGGAAGCCAGGAGCACAGGCGCAACAATCTTTGACTATCCTTGTAGGACAGTCATTAACATCAGTACTGAAGCACTCACAAGTGGGTTCACAGTATGGTTCAGTGTAATACTTCTCGTTTGGACCACACGCTGCATAAGGAGGAAATAACAGATTAACATTGCAGAAAAAGTGGGTATCACAATTACTGATATTACTTCACATGCTGCAGTGATATCATGAATAATAACAGCCTGATGATGGCTTGGCTGTTTATGGTTATCAATGGAAGTTTTTAGAAGAGAATTTTCATACCACCAATAAAAAATGTCAACCCTAATCAAACAGCTCTCCAGTCCGACAAAGCTGTGAAAGTTCCATTATATTGTAACCACTTACCTTGTTCACATGGCTGTGTGTTGCAGCATTCGATCTCATAATCATCACCAGAACAAGCAGCTCCACCACACTTGGGTTCAGGGTCACTACAACATCTTGTTCTGGATCTGTGACCTCCATCACAAGTTTGGTCACATTCACTCCATTCACCCCAGGCAGACCATCCACCATCCACTGCATTAACAAAATACAATATTATAAATATATGCTGTATTTATGATGTTTGAGTGCTGAAAACAAACATGCTGTCCTTGCATTGCTCAGTGAACATTTTCATTATGAGCTATTGAACTTAGAATTTACTACAAATTTAACTGATATTGTACTTTACCTGGATTCTTTGGAATACACTTGACACTACTGTGTGACCAACAAACACTGAAAGCAAATACAAACACTTGATAATTCATTAATCTAGATCCATTATGAGCAAGGTTGTTCTATTACAATCAATACATTTCCTATAATGCATTGTATCATTTATTGAAGTAATATATTACAGCTTATGAAAAATAAAATACTACAGGTTCTTACCAAGTCTCACACTCTGTTTCATTGATAGTGGTATACTGTGGATAAGACACACTTGCGCCATCTACAATAAGGGTGCATGTAACAGTTGGGCAGCAATCGCTGTTGCAAGGTCTGGTCTCCACAAATGGTCCGACACATTCTCTGCCATTACCTGATCTTGGTGGACTATCACCGCTCCTGCAATAAATGAAACACTGTCAATGCAGTTGGGTTCTATAATATAAGCAACGCAAATTTGTCTAATGTTCAAACTTATTCCACCTGCTCCTTGTCTGGACACCACCTCCACAGGTCACAGTGCAATCACACCATTCAGTCCATTCAGTATAACCACAATCACAATCGCAGTTTGGTCTTGTTCGGCAGACAATATCACCATTTTCACAGGTACTAAAAAGACATAAAAGAACTTCATAAAATTTATTTAAAGGATCATGCATTGGCAGAACAAAATATCTAGGAAAACAAACTTTACCAATAATAGCATCCATCATCTTTAACTATGGCACCCTTTGGATATTCTTGTCCATGGTAATAACAAGGACAGTCGCAAGGTTCCACACAGTTTCCACGGTCATCCATTACCGTTCCAACAGGGCACCTACAAGGCATAATGATGTTTTAAAAGATGTTCCAAATTTTGAGAAAATGATTTCAGGTAATGGCCAGGATGCAAACCAACCTGCAGATATGGTCACAGTCATCAACTTCAATGCACTCTGTTTGATGTCTGAGATCTTTGCATGTCCTTGGACAAACAAGTGGACCAAGAACATAAGGATCTTGACATTCCATGCAATCCTCTGTGTTGCAGTTTTCAGATTCAACATCAGGTCCCACGCAGTCCGCTCCACCACATGATGGTGCTGGGTTTGTGCAAGTTCTGTATCTGTAAGTGGTACCACCTCCACATGACTGACTGCATGCTGACCAAGATCCCCACTGTGTCCAGCCTCCATCAACTGAAATATTTGGACGAATGAATGCATATTTGATTTTAATATAGAGTAACTTCCGTAAACAGACATCAGTAAGTACTCACCAGAGCATGCCTGAGTGTTGCAAGCTTCAACGTCATGAAGACATCCAGGGCAGTACACGCCAGGTGTGCCAGGAGTGAAATTATCTCTAGATCTCATTCTCAAACCTGAGCCACAACTCTTGGAGCAAATAGACCATGATCCCCATTCACCCCACACACAGACTGTAATTAAGAGTACTAAAAATTAAATATGAAACAATTAGGATGGGCTTTTAGAACTTTTAAATTTATCAACATAATAGCTCACCTAAGCAAGGCTCAATGACTTCAATATCAAAGTTTCCATTTTCCATGCAAGTCCTGCAAAAGATGGAATATTCATGCACTGTAATTCAAGAATTTCTGGAAGCTATTTCAGTAGGTCTCATTGGCAGCATGCTAATTTGGTATATCAAGGCTAGCAAGAAGAGGATTCGGAAGAGATAGATACTACAACAGAACATTTTGTCCACTGCAGCCTTATGGACTACTCACAACAGGACACATGGACTGTGGACAGTTTGACCATATGCAATCCTTTGACCAATGTCAACAGGCTCATCATTGCCAGTGAAGCCATTGATGCCATCTTTTTCAATCCAAGGACGAGGTGAATCAGCTCCATAAGGAATATCAAACTGGTCTTCATATGAACCCATATTATAGAAGCAGCAAACTGTAGCGAAAAAATAATTGATGCTTTGCATATTTGATGATATATCACCTTGATATTAAAAACAATTAAATTTGCTAGTTCACATGTTTGTAGACTGACTGTAGTTGTATTAAATGAGTAACTAGAAAATATGAATGGAAACAAACCTTGAGGAGCAGTTGTAGTTTCTCCTGAAGAAGTGGTACGAACAGTTCTGGTTGAAGTAATGGAGCGAGTGGTTGTTATTGTTGTAGTTGGTACAGTGGTGGTTTCTGGTATTGTAGTGGGAGTAGTACTTGACTCCTCTGCAGTACAAAATTACATTGTAAGGATGCCAGGTAAACTGACAATTTACAAAAATTTAGATTAGTAGCAAATTTGCTAAATATTTTGCCAAATACAATGATGTTTTCTGTATTGATGATATGTGAGAAATTACAATAAGAATAATTGGTGACATGAAAAATAAATCTTCTGTACAGATCCTTTACTTTTACAAATGATAATTTTATGATACAGGATCTCTCTACATTGTCTTCCCATGCTTTGATGACATACCTGGAACACACTCAATGATGTACAAGTCCTTTATTTTAATAGTCTGGCTGCTTGGGGCTTGAATGGAGATGAAAATATTCTGTACTTCAAAGTTATTACTGTATCCAGGGATCACGAATGAAAATTCTTCATAGGATGTAAGGGTTGCCTGAATCTGTAATGATATATTATTTTCAACTGAAATAATTACTACAACTGCCGTAATTGCATTCAACAAGTGCCACATTTACTAATAATGTATTTAAGTGCATGTTAACTGAGATATACCTTACGAGTCTACACCATATTGCAAATCCATATAACACATGTGGGAATACCAGAATTCAAGCTATGCAAAGATGAGCCGGCTGGTGTGAATACAACAATTGCACAATACAAGCAGCCCAACATCAATGCTGAAATCATTAGGCTGAGAACCGTTGACATCCAGAGGAGTCAAACTCAAACTCTGAATGCTCTATAAATTTCATACTAACTTAATCAACATAAAATTTTGGCCATATGTTGAGTCTGGCAGGCCAATCCACATTTTCTAAAAGCAAAATGAGTCTAGCTCCTCTCATTTTCTAATTTCTCAACTAATCTTATACAGCCCAAATGAGCACAGAACTGTTAATGTTAAGTTGGCTGTAATTAAGTGCCTCACACAGGACAATCAAATGAGCTTAACAGCACATTGGACATAAAAGTGATCTCTGGAGCATCATCAAAAGATACTTTTTATACAATACCTGAGTTGGAGATGAAGGACTGTCATTGCAAACATACGAGAATACAACTGAAGTGGCTCCATAGATCTTTAGACAAACAAACATGTCTGCTGGTCGTGGTGTTGGTAACAATGTAATCACAACAGTTGAGGGTCCTTGAGCAATGACAGGCACTGGTGAAGGTCGGAGTATTCTGTTAGCTACATCCTGTGAGGATTGGCCTGGTCTAACCAATGTGATGGAGTAGTCAACATAAGGGTTGTTATTTCCACCATTATCAAATTCCATAGGGAAACCTGCAGGGCACTCAAATCCACCAGGTCCACCAGGTGTAGTTCCAGTTGTTGGCTGTGTTGCTTGAGAAGGCTGAGGTGGCTGTGGTGGTTGTGGTGGTTGTGGAGGTTGTGGAGGTTGTGGAGGTTGTGGAGGTTGAGCTGGCTGTCCTGGTTGAGCAGGCTGAGCTGGTTGTGCAGGTTGAGCAGGTTGGGCTGGTTGGGCTGGTTGTGCAGGTTGAGCTGGCTGAGCTGGTTGTGCAGGCTGTGCAGGTTGAGCTGGTTGAGCTGGTTGTGCAGACTGAGCAGGCTGTGAAGGCTGAGCAGGTTGTGCAGGCTGAGCTGGCTGTGCCGGTTGAGCAGGCTGAGCTGGTTGCGCAGGCTGCGCCGGCTGTGCAGGTTGAGCGGGCTGCGCTGGCTGTGCAGGTTGAGCTGGTTGAGCAGGCTGAGTAGGCTGAGCTGGTTGTGCAGGCTGTGGTGGTTGGGCTGGCTGAGCAGGTTGTGCAGGCTGAGCTGGTTGTGCTGGCTGAGCAGGCTGCGGACCTTGTGCTGGTTGGGCAGGCTGTGCTGGTTGAGCTGGTTGAGCTGGCTGAGCTGGTTGAGCTGGTTGAGCTGGTTGAGCTGGTTGAGCTGGTTGAGCTGGTTGAGCTGGTTGAGCTGGTTGAGCTGGTTGGGCTGGTTGGGCTGGTTGGGGAGGCTGAGCTGGTTGAGCTGGCTGTGCAGGCTGAGCAGGTTGTGCTGGTTGTGGTGGCTGTGCTGGTTGTGCAGGCTGAGATGGTTGAGCTGGCTGACCTGGCTGAACAGGTTGTGCTGGTTGAGCTGGTTGTGCAGGCTGAGCCGGTTGCGCAGGTTGAGCTGGTTGTGCAGGTTGTGGTGGCTGAGCTGGTTGTGCAGGCTGTGCTGGTTGTGCAGGCTGAGCTGGCTGAGCAGGCTGTGGTGGTTGAGCTGGCTGAGCTGGTTGTGCAGGCTGGGCAGGTTGAGCCGGCTGAGCCGGCTGTGCAGGTTGGGCAGGTTGTGCAGGCTGAGCAGGTTGTGGTGGCTGAGCTGGCTGAGCAGGTTGTGCTGGTTGAGCTGGTTGTGCAGGCTGAACTGGCTGAGCAGGTTGTGCAGGTTGTGCTGGTTGAGCTGGTTGGGGAGGCTGAGCTGGCTGAGCTGGTTGAGCTGGCTGAGCTGGCTGACCTGGCTGAGCTGGCTGAGCAGGTTGTGCTGGTTGAGCTGGTTGTGCAGGCTGAGCCGGCTGTGCGGGTTGTGAAGGCTGTGCTGGTTGCGCAGGTTGAGCAGGCTGGGCAGGTTGTGCTGGTTGTGCTGGTTGAGCTGGTTGGGGAGGCTGAGCTGGTTGAGCTGGCTGTGGAGGCTGAGCAGGTTGTGCTGGCTGTGCAGGTTGTGCTGGTTGTGCTGGTTGAGCTGGTTGGGGAGGCTGAGCCGGTTGAGCTGGCTGTGCAGGCTGAGCAGGTTGTGCTGGCTGTGCAGGTTGAGCAGGCTGAGCAGGTTGTGGTGGCTGAGCTGGTTGAGCAGGTTGAGCAGGCTGCGCTGGTTGTGCTGGTTGTGGAGGCTGGGCTGGTTGTGCCGGTTGAGCAGGCTGGGCAGGCTGGGCAGGCTGAGCAGGCTGAGCTGGCTGACCAGGTTGTGCAGGCTGGGCTGGTTGAGCAGGCTGAGCAGGCTGAGCAGGCTGCGGTGGTTGAGCTGGCTGAGCAGGTTGAGCTGGCTGTGCTGGTTGGGCAGGTTGGGCTGGTTGAGCAGGCTGAGCAGGCTGTGCAGGCTGTGCAGGTTGAGCAGGCTGAGCAGGTTGTGGTGGCTGAGCTGGTTGAGCAGGTTGAGCAGGCTGCGCTGGTTGTGCTGGTTGTGCTGGTTGTGGAGGCTGGGCTGGTTGTGCAGGCTGAGCAGGCTGGGCAGGCTGGGCAGGCTGAGCAGGTTGAGCTGGCTGACCAGGTTGTGCAGGCTGGGCTGGCTGAGCAGGCTGTGCAGGCTGAGCAGGCTGAGCAGGCTGAGCAGGCTGCGGTGGTTGAGCTGGCTGAGCAGGTTGAGCTGGCTGTGCTGGTTGGGCAGGTTGGGCTGGTTGAGCAGGCTGAGCAGGCTGTGCAGGCTGTGCAGGCTGAGCAGGCTGAGCAGGTCCTGGTGTTGTTCTTCCTGGTTCTTCTAAAAGATGCGTAATGAATGCTTCTTACAATATATGCTGTATATATGTGTATAGAATTGTAGCCAGTAATGACTGAAATTCAGTTTAATTACATAAATTATTATTAAAATACTCACCACAACATCCTTCTATGAGCAGAGATACTTTGTCAGGTGGTGAGCAATACTGACATGCTAGAGTTACCCTCATAACATTGATTCTTCCTGTGGAATGGAAATTCCCCATTAATATAATTATGTAAAATGCATTGCTGTTTTTTTTTCACTTTTAACGAAATTTAAAAAGAAAGAGTTATGTGTGTCTTAGTGACAGCAACCCAATTTCATTGTGAAGGTTCAAGTAGCAAGAATTAACTGGGAAGTTTTAGTTTATACAGTTTAGTTTTTTAGTGTTTCAGAGAACTGCTTGGTCCAATTTCACTGTTTGACTAACCAGATTTAACAGGTTATTGTAGTTTACATCATGGAAGAAGTTGTGCAAAGCCATAGATACCTGACTGAAACCCCTCAACCAGGCCAAAAATTAAGAAAAATTATGATATCAAGGACTTGAACTTAAACAGTGTTAATTGAAAAAGAAGGGAAAAGTAAGTGAGTCATATCAGCCCACCATGTTCATAATTTAATCATAAGTAGGAATATAGTTGATTTGAATGACTGATCTATTATAACACTGCAAAATATTTCAAATCAGTTTATATATCAGAATTCATTGCAGCTCATGATGGCTCACTTTCAGCTACTACCATCTATATGCTTACATCAGGTCACAAGTTTATCAAATAAATACAATATTATTTTATCAAATTCCACCAACTCTCGATTACAGACAGGGTCTAAAGTAAAGAACCCTGTCTTGAATTGAGACCAGTCCGATTAGGGTATATATTGATTTGGGATCACTGAGGGCACTCATCATTTAGCCAAAATGTTTCTTAGAAGTAGCTTACTGGGGCAATAAAGAATATGACATTGTGTCATATAGGCCTATTGTGTCATTTAGGCCTATTACCAGTTTACATTATCAAACATGGTCGTCCTTAAAAGACTACAGTTTTATTAGAAGTTGGGCAACTGCTTTACCCAAAAAATAATGAAGGGCCCAGATTCTATTCGACAAATTCTGGTGAGCAGATCACATTTCTTTTACTGCATGCTATGATCTAGAATAGTCCAAAATGTTTCATAAAAAACGCTTGTTGTTTCAAATATATAACAACTAACAACTATTGCCACAACATAAATGTTTGTGCCTTTCAACAAATTTTGAAGTATCAGAACATATGTGTAACCCAATTTTCATCCTACATTTATGAAATCATGGCGATCACTCACTCTTGAAATCACAAGTTTGGTTCCACATTGATGAAATTGGGCTTTTTATGTTGATAACACAGTCAACCAGAGTCTCTACATAAATAGTTGTGCAGTAAAACTGATAGCCAGTATTGTCATATTGAGAAAAAGAGTGGGTGCTTCAATGCCATACCTGCAACGTAACAGCTTCTAGTATCAGGTTGATTGAAAGAATAAACTTTCTTGACCTAGAAATAGAATGTTAATATTTGAAAAGGTTAATTAATTCATAGCATAAAGTAATATTTTAAAGTACAAAAATATGGAAGTTCCAATGCCACTTACCACATTGGCATTTGAGACATAATCAACTTGAACAGAGAGTGGCCTTCCATCAGCGCAGATGTGATTAACCCTCAAACGGAATTTGGTTATTCTAATGTAATCACACTGATATGCAACCAAGGTGAATGAGTTCCTGTTTGAAGGAAGACCAAACCTAGTGTAACCATTTGACCTATACGTGGCAGAAACATAATCTTCTTTTGGTTGCAGTACTCCATTGGAGCCTTGTACCATGGGCTCGTTGCACTCTGAAAAGAAATAGGTAATTTTGTAAATGACTGAATTTGCAGAGTGTTTATGAAAATGTTTCACATGTTTGCATCTTATTAGTAATTAAAAAAAAAATTTTTTTTAATGCAGACAAAAACTGTGGATCCATTATGGCAATTGACAAAAGATGTAGAAGTGCCATATGGCAAAACAGATTTGATAACTCAACACTCATCAAAAGGTATTGAAATAATCTTTAGGGTTATCAGTTATTTATATATCTATATCTTCCACAGAAGTATATCAATAAAGCATAAGTACATATATGTATTGGGCAAGTTTGCAGTACCATGAAAACTAGTGTTATGAATATAAAATGAATGAGTGCACAGGGACATAAGCAGGTTTATTATGTAATCTGTAAACTGGTATTATGGAAATCTGGAATTAAAAACTTAAGCAATTACACCATTTACATCATAGGGTTTGGGAATCATACTTTTTAATCAAAAATTTCCTTTGTAAAAAACTTTTCTGCAACAATCAAACTATTTGCTTCCCAAGAAAAACCCCACAGATGACTTAATTGCATGGAGAAGATCTCACACATAAAAAAAAATACTTTTGTTAATCTTATGATAGCATGCACAAATAAAACACACAACTAAGTTGATGAATACCTTCTTCAGGTCCGGGTGTCTGACTGGGTTGTACTGGCTGTGCCGGTTGTGCAGGCTGTGCAGGTTGGGCTGGTTGAGCTGGTTGAGCTGGCTGTGCAGGCTGAGCAGGTTGTGCTGGCTGTGCTGGTTGAGCAGGCTGAGCTGGCTGGGCTGGCTGAGCTGGTTGAGCTGGCTGTGCAGGCTGTGGAGGTTGAGCTGGTTGAGCCGGTTGTGCTGGCTGTGGAGGTTGAGCTGGCTGAGCTGGCTGTGTAGGTTGTGCAGGTTGAGCTGGTTGTGCAGGCTGAGCTGGTTGAGCTGGCTGAGCTGGTTGAGCTGGCTGAGCTGGCTGTGCTGGCTGAGCTGGCTGTGGAGGCTGAGCTGGCTGTGCAGGTTGTGCAGGTTGAGCTGGTTGGGCTGGCTGAGCTGGCTGAGCAGGTTGAGCTGGCTGTGCTGGTTGAGCAGGCTGAGCTGGCTGGGCTGGCTGAGCTGGTTGAGCTGGCTGTGCAGGCTGTGGAGGTTGAGCTGGTTGAGCTGGCTGTGCAGGTTGAGCTGGTTGTGCTGGCTGAGCTGGTTGAGCTGGCTGAGCTGGTTGAGCTGGCTGAGCTGGTTGTGCTGGCTGAACTGGTTGTGGAGGCTGAGGTGGCTGTGCAGGTTGTGCAGGTTGAGCTGGTTGTGCAGGCTGACCAGGTTGTGGTGGTTGAGCAGGCTGTGCAGGCTGAGCTGGTTGTGCAGGCTGACCAGGTTGTGGTGGTTGAGCAGGCTGTGCTGGCTGGGCAGGCTGACCTGGTTGAGCTGGTTGAGCTGGCTGAGCAGGTTGAGCTGGCTGTGCTGGTTGTGCAGGCTGAGCTGGCTGAGCTGGTTGTGCAGGCTGAGCAGGTTGTGCAGGTTGAGCTGGTTGAGCAGGTTGAGCTGGCTGAGCTGGCTGAGCTGGTTGTGCAGGCTGAGCTGGTTGTGCAGGTTGAGCTGGTTGAGCAGGTTGAGCTGGCTGAGCTGGTTGTGCAGGCTGAGCTGGTTGTGCAGGCTGAGCAGGTTGAGCTGGCTGAGCTGGTTGTGGTGGCTGAGCAGGCTGTGCAGGTTGAGCTGGCTGTGCTGGTTGTGCAGGCTGAGCAGGTTGTGCTGGTTGGGCTGGTTGGGCAGGTTGAGCTGGTTGTGGTGGCTGACCTGGTTGACCTGGTTGTGCTGGTTGAGCTGGTTGAGCTGGTTGAGCTGGTTGAGCTGGTTGTGCTGGTTGAGCTGGTTGAGCTGGTTGAGCTGGTTGTGGTGGTTGAGCTGGTTGAGCTGGTTGAGCTGGTTGTGGTGGTTGTGGTGGCTGACCTGGTTGAGCTGGTTGTGCTGGATGAGCGGGCTGAGCTGGCTGTGCAGGTTGAGCTGGTTGTGCAGGCTGAGCAGGTTGAGCTGGCTGAGCTGGTTGTGGTGGCTGACCTGGTTGAGCAGGTTGAGCAGGTTGTGGTGGTTGAGCTGGCTGTGGAGGTTGAGCTGGCTGTGAAGGTTGAGCTGGTTGAGCTGGTTGAGCAGGCTGAGCTGGTTGTGCAGGCTGAGCAGGTTGAGCTGGCTGTGCCGGTTGTGCCGGTTGTGCAGGTTGAGCAGGTTGTGCTGGTTGGGCTGGTTGTGCAGGTTGAGCAGGTTGTGCTGGTTGGGCAGGTTGAGCTGGCTGAGCTGGTTGTGGTGGCTGACCTGGTTGGGCTGGCTGAGCTGGTTGTGGTGGCTGACCTGGTTGAGCTGGTTGTGCTGGTTGAGCTGGTTGAGCTGGCTGTGCAGGCTGGGCAGGTTGTGCTGGTTGTGCTGGTTGAGCAGGTTGTGCTGGTTGGGCTGGTTGGGCAGGTTGAGGTGGCTGTGCTGGTTGTGCAGGTTGAGCTGGCTGAGCTGGTTGTGCTGGTTGTGCAGGCTGTGTTGGTTGAGCTGTCTGTGTTGCAGTGGTTTTTGATGTTGTTGTACTGGCTTCTGAATTATATTAAAAATGCATTTGAGGAGACAGCTCTGGTGAATAGTACAATGTTACTATAGAAAGTAAGCTCACTGGAATTTTTAAACTATTAGTATTTTTTTGTTGAGATTGACTAGTCTCCGACGTGTAGAATGAAGGTTTATTCTGGTAGATCTACTGCATAGTTATGCCAAAGGCATCATTGACACAAAAACAGTGCAGTGCAGATTTGAGATACTATACATGGAACTTTATTGACTATCAAAAACAATGATATTACAGTGCAATGGAGCAGAAATTTGCTGATCGCACTGTTCAGTTTATGCACCATCTTTCAAATGTTACCTGTTTGGAAACACTCTCTTAACAGAAGTTGAATTACAAGGTTTGACATCAACCATGACATAGGACCAACTATTGTTTCAGGTATTGCATTTGGAATTAAAGCAATCACGCTAATTAGTTTAACATCCCGGGCCTAAATGCAAAAATCTGCATAAAAACAATGCCCACTCCTGCAACTTTTAATGATCACTTGTACAAACTGCTGCCAGTTTTTAAATAATGAGAGATCTTTGGAGACAGAGATCAATTAGCTTGTATTAAAAGAGATCAATCCATGGATCTTGAAACATTTGGTTACTGTCTGTATGATTTGGTGAGGAAAGCCCAGGGATCGGTTTATGGAGACTGCTGGATCACACTTGTGTGGCTAGAGGCAAATAAGCCTTGCACTGTTCAGGGCGCAATCGACCTGGCTACTCCAACACACCAGACAGGGATGCTGCAACAGTGAACTCACACTGACCAACTTTTCTATGTTACAGTATGACTCATATGGAATTGTCCATGTTTCGCCGACATTTGGGGAGACACGGGATGTCACGGATTGTAGCGGGGCATTGCGCTTACCCCCCATGGCATGGCTAATTGCTTTGCGGGGCCCCTCTCGGACTTTTGCCGACCTGCGGGGAGTGTCGGGGCTTTACCCCGCTATTTCTTTTATCCCTTTTAACCCCATCAAATCCTTGGTCCCTTTAAGAGCAGGTGTTACATATCATGGGGGTATATAGATATCAGCGTTTAATTGCACAGAGGGGGTTGAAACTGATACCCTGAAACCCTTGTGTAGTAAGATATAGGACACATGTTCTACCAGTCTTGAGTGACAACAATAATTTTTCTCCTTCATTTGAAGAAAGTTACTCTATTTTCATTGGATAGCTCTCTCCTTCTAGATTAAGACCATGCAAATTTCATTGCAATGTGATCAGTTGATCCTGAGATATCTATTATCAATAAATTTATTTACATTTAACCACATCTATACCAGTACCAGTTCATTATATCTTAGATAAACCACAGTTTAATCAAGATTATATGAAGTGATAAATGTGTCATTATAATTTAGAAATAAATATTTTAAACTACAGATGTATCATGCTATGTTTGTGGCGTTGAATAAAGTTATGTTGTGGTTAACAATCACAATATAAATACAATCTCCCCAATAAAACCACTATCAAGACCACCGTGTCACAATAGCTCACAATTGTATTACGCAAGTCCACTGTTCCATCAAGACTACTGAACAGATAAATACATTAAAACGACTAATGAGATCCCCTCACAATTTCGGACCTGTCTGCATTCTGTTTTTTTATGAAGGCTACTTTGACTATTGCTAGATAGATAGATAGATAGATGGATGGATAGATGGATAGATGGATAGATAGATAGATAGATAGATAGGTAGTTAAGTAGATAGATAGATAGATAGATAGATAGATAGATAGATAGATAGATAGATAGATAGGTAGAGAGATAGAGAGATAGAGAGATGGATGGATAGGTAGATAGATAGATAGATAGATAGATAGATAGAGAGATAGAGAGATAGATAGAGAGATAGATGGATAGGTAGATAGATAGAGAGATGGATAGTTATTTAGGTAGATAAATAGCTAGCTAGATAGATAGGTAGTTAGATAGATAGTTTGCAACATTATATAAAAATATATATTAGTCTTACTGGAAATGATGGTGTCCTAAATCATTTTTGGCTAAGCTGAAATAATTTTAAAGGTTATTATTTATATTAAATTCAACTATATTTACCATATATTGTCACAGAGCCTTGACAAATGGTTGCTATGGCAACGGCAAAGACAGAGATAAACAGGAGCCCAGGGACAGGAGCACTGACCTACATATAGATATGTAGGTCAGTGGACAGAACTGACTGACTGACTAATTTTGTGACTGAGCAACCAATGATAGGAGACATGAGCTTGTAGCAATTGACACCTGTTCAATCAATTATCAATCAATCAATCAATCAATCAATCAATCAATCAATCAATCAATCAATCAATCACCCAACTTTTAGGCATGAGACAAACTATTTTTGAACAAGCAGCCAACTTGCTGTGACCTATGACACATATTATTTCAGACAAAAAAAAAGTTTTTCTGATTCTCCACTTACTTGGGTTTCTTCATTTGAGATTCAGACACAATATGATTATTATATTCCCCATGGCATCCATCTAATGGTAAATCCATGAGTACTTGTTATGTTTACAAGGAATTATGAGGTCAGTCCTGGCCAAACAACTGCTGAGTGCAAAATGACCCAGAAAGTTTGTCCTAATCAGGTCACCCCTTCTGTAACACCCACTCCCCATCACTGATACAGGGTGACTGGCAGTCTGTCAGTAATACCAGGGTAATACCTTAGTCAGTCAGTCATAATAATCTGTGCTGGCATTATAAATACAGCAGTCAGTCAGTCAGTCAGTCAGTCATAATATTGGCTGCACCAAGCCCTTATTCAATAATCTGTGCTAGTATTATTAAGCCAGCAGTCAGTCAAATCAGTCAGTCAGTCAGTGTTATATTAAACAATATTTCAGGAATGTGAAACTTATTTTTGAGAATTATTTCGGATCTATGAAATGTGAAATTTATGGAGAAACATTAAAAATTATGGCCTACTGTGAAATGAAAATACAGCAACATTAACATACAGCAAGTGATACAGATGGACATAATGTGTTTGCATGGTATGATTGAGCACTGTTTATATTCAATATGTTTTTAGTTACATTGTCATTTTTCATATCTCTGGATCTACCTTACAAAATGCAATAAGATTTATATGCTCTTGATCTAGAAAATTAAAGCAACCCAACAAAAAGTAAGTCATTGGTGTATAATAAGAAAATTAGAAAATAACTATTTTGACTCAAGAGTAAGTAACTAAGCATGTTCTTTGATCTGGCCTGGAGCAATCACTTAAATGAGGGCCACCCATGCAGGGCCATGGGGGGTGGACGGGAGGAGGGGGTTATTTGCTCGACTGGTCATTGCTCAGGGCACAGCTTAACAAATTGATAACATAAAATTTAAATAACCAAAAATACAACTCAATATAATTAATTTTAAGAACTGAATATTCCGAACTCACAGTTTTTCAAAGCAAATAGAGTCCTTTAGAGACACAGAGACCGCATAAGAAAACAATCACATTTTTGTCCAAGTTAGATCTTGGATCCAAAGGATAAAAATATTTTATTTGCATGCTCAGGCAATAAACATTGTTTATACCTTTCATTTTTCATTGTTGCTATGACAGGTCTCAATAAATAAAAAAATAATAAGATTAAAAATAATATAAAAACAGCTTCCACTGCTTGAGACATCCTCTAGAAATATGTTCACTCAACATAATGCCCAGTGTGCTTTGACCACAGTTAATAACCCAATTTCTTTCTTGTGACTACTCAATGTGGTATTCAGCAGACATTAGATAATCTATTTTAATGTAACTTACACAACAACATTTGAAGGACAGGTTAGAGAAATAAGTTTCACATTTGGTTGACTTATGACTTCATGTCTTTTTATCTTGAATGTATAGTTCAGTGAAATTTCTGTGCTTTATAGAACTCCAATAATATTATAATGTAAAATAAGCCCTTGAGATATGTGAATTCATGCATTTTACCCCTGCCTTCCAAGTTATCTGAATGTGATAAAATGGAAATCTGACACAGATAAGAACACATGTGGCTGATGAGGGCAAAGGACCTCTGACCACCACACACATCAGCCCACCAAGCTCATATCCGTAACAAGGGGCAAGGAGGCGCGACTAGCCGCTGCAAGCCAACACCAGCCGCAAATTAATTATAACCAATTAGTCAGGAATGTCTTTCAGCATCACGCCGACTTACGCCGCGTTTCGGGGTGTTTTGCCGTGATGTCGGCAAAACATGGACAATTCCATATGAGTCATACTGTACATGAGGAGTCCTGACCATGCAGGTTACTGCATCTATATCTTTTGCTGCATCTTCTGCAGATAGTTCAGTGCAGGAGCAGTTGAAGACCAGGTTCAATTCCTGGGTCAGGCACTCATAGTACATTGCCAAAGTACATAATTTCTATTTCTACTTTCTTTCAGAGTACAGTAAATTTTTCAGGATTGATTGTGATTTATACGCCACAAGGTCAATTTTCATTCTTGTCATTGGAATAACGTTAACTTTACAAATTTTCTATTGCATCAAAAATAGAATCCAAGAAGTCAAATCCCAAAGTTTCTAACCCATAATGCTATGATTTCAGTAACCATGTACACAGAGCTTTCTTTGCTCATATTTAGGTTATAGAAAATAGCCTAGTGTAATTGGTTGAGAGCACTTGTGTACATCAGGTAGGTGGATTTGCATAAGTGGTTATGAACTGTTTGATAGGCTCATCAACATTACGCAGCCCACTCAAGTGGACCCAGGCATTGGGCTTGAGCGACAACTACATCTTGACACAGCAGAATTTACCACAGAGAACATAGCAAATTTGTAAGTTAAGTGTCCACAGAAGTGTTTTATCAGCTCAAAAATTGGGGTTTGCCTCATTGGTAATATTTCTGTCCATTCTGCACTTGTACTTGGCACTTTTTTAAAATGAAAAACCAGATGGATTATTTACTGTACTCAACTTTGTACATGTTATCATCACCACAGTACGACACTGTATGTCAGTTTGTAATGTATGCCACACTTACCTGGAAAGCATTCAATGATGCGCAGGTCCCGTACTGTAATTTCCCTGTCAGCAGGTGCATTAATTCTAATCCTAACAGTATTGACAAGGAAGTTGCTGCTGTATCCACTGATCACATATGTAAACTCTTCCAATGTATTTGGACGGCTTGGTATTTTCTGCAAAAAATTAATTATAGGTCTCCTGCTTTTTTTGTTTTTCCATTTTAATATAAGTGTACAAGTGTGTTATGAGGCTCAACGGCTTACCTCAGTTAGACTTCCATCTGGTTTATAAGTGAAAACAACCTTTTTTGCTCCAGAAACTCGCACTCTCACAAACATGTCAGACCTTCGAGGATTTGGCAATAATTTGATGACAATAGTTGTTGTTCCATAAGAAACCAGTCCATTATTAGGTGAGGGTTCAAGCACCAATCCAGATACATCCTGTTTGGGTTGATCCTTCTTCCTCATAAAGACTGAATAGTCAAAGACACTACTTCTGGAAGCATCATATTCCATTGGCATGCCAAATGGGCATTCATACTCTGGAGCTTGAGTGGTTTCTTCCTCTGTTAAAAGTGTAAACAACACAAATTGTTCTCTGATACCAGTACAATAACAAAAATAACTAATATTCTGCTCTACGGAAAAATTTATTGTGCTGTTTAAACAAACACTTACCACAGCATCCTTCAATGAGTGCATATATTTTGTCAGGTGCTGAACAGTATTGACAACCCATGGTTATGGTAATATCACTGACTGTATCTGTAAATATAATAAAAGTAAGAATCATGGCACATTAAACAATGGGTGTCTTTAGTTCGAACTTTTCCAATTAAGATATAACTTTCAATTAATTCAGTCATACCTGCACAAGTGATGCTTATTGATCCAGGTTCATCAAAGTTATAACTGTGTGTCTTCTGAAATTTCAACAGTAATGGTGAAATTCTTCATCAATAATACCCAAGGCTTATCTTCAAGAAATTTTACATTTCTTATAGCATACCTGGCCACCGTAGGTGTTGTAAACGACACTGACTGCAACTGGTTGGCCATCTGAACATATTTCTCTGACCCACAACTTGAAGTTAGTTATTCTCATGTAATTGCATGTGTATGACACCAAAGTAAATGTGTTCCTGTTAGATGGCAGATCGAAACATGTGTAACCATCTGGTCTTAAAGTAGCCACAACATAGCCTTCCTTTGGCTGTAACACACCAGATGAACCTTGAACCATAGGTTCATTGCACTCTATGAAAAAACACATATACATTAAAAACCAAAGTCATCTTCCAAAAGTCCTACAAATCTGAAATGACAATTCACGGCAGAGTAAATTTAATCACTATGCCAGCAAAAACAAATCTGATAAATAAGTAAAATAACCTTCTGATGGTGATGGAGTTCTTGGGGGTTGGACAGCCGGTTGCACAGGTTGGGCAGGCTGAGCTGGTTGGGCAGGTTGGGCAGGTTGAGCTGGTTGGGCTGGTTGTGCAGGCTGTGCAGGTTGTGCTGGTTGGGCAGGCTGAGCTGGTTGGGCTGGCTGAGCCGGTTGGGCAGGTTGAGCAGGTTGGGCAGGTTGGGCAGGTTGAGCTGGTTGTGGAGGCTGAGCAGGCTGTGCTGGCTGTGCTGGCTGTGCCGGTTGTGCTGGTTGAGCTGGTTGTGCTGGCTGACCAGGCTGAGCTGGCTGGGCAGGTTGAGCTGGCTGAGCTGGTTGGGCAGGTTGAGCTGGCTGAGCTGGCTGAGCTGGTTGGGCAGGTTGAGCTGGTTGAGCTGGCTGAGCTGGTTGAGCTGGTTGAGGAGGCTGAGCAGGCTGTGCAGGCTGTGCTGGCTGTGCTGGCTGTGCCGGTTGTGCTGGTTGACCTGGTTGTGCTGGCTGACCAGGTTGACCAGGTTGACCAGGTTGACCAGGCTGACCAGGCTGAGCTGGTTGGGCAGGTTGAGCTGGCTGAGCTGGCTGAGCTGGTTGGGCAGGTTGAGCTGGCTGAGCTGGCTGAGCTGGTTGTTGAGGCTGTGCAGGTTGAGCTGGTTGTGCTGGCTGAGCTGGTTGAGCAGGTTGTGGCGGTTGGGCTGGTTGTGCTGGCTGAGCTGGCTGTGCTGGTTGTGCAGGTTGAGCTGGCTGAGCTGGCTGAGCAGGTTGTGCAGGTTGTGCTGGTTGGCCAGGCTGAGCTGGCTGTGCTGGTTGTGCAGGTTGAGCTGGCTGAGCAGGTTGTGGAGGCTGAGCTGGCTGTGCAGGTTGAGCTGGCTGAGCAGGTTGTGGAGGCTGAGCTGGCTGTGCTGGTTGTGCTGGCTGAGCTGGTTGAGCAGGTTGTGGAGGTTGGGCTGGTTGTGCTGGCTGAGCTGGTTGTGCTGGTTGTGCAGGTTGAGCTGGCTGTGCTGGTTGTGCTGGTTGAGCTGGCTGAGCAGGTTGTGCAGGTTGTGCTGGTTGGCCAGGCTGAGCTGGCTGTGCTGGTTGTGCAGGTTGAGCTGGCTGAGCAGGTTGTGGAGGCTGAGCTGGCTGTGCTGGTTGTGCGGGTTGACCTGGCTGAGCAGGTTGTGGAGGCTGAGCTGGCTGTGCTGGTTGTGCAGGTTGAGCTGGCTGAGCAGGTTGTGAAGGTTGTGCAGGTTGTGCAGGCTGAGCTGGTTGTGCTGGTTGTGCAGGTTGAGCTGGCTGAGCTGGCTGTGCGGGTTGTGCAGGCTGAGCAGGTTGTGCAGGTTGGGCTGGTTGTGCTGGCTGTGCTGGCTGAGCTGGTTGTGGAGGCTGAGCTGGCTGTGCTGGCTGTGCTGGTTGTGCAGGTTGAGCTGGCTGAGCAGGTTGTGGAGGTTGTGCAGGTTGTGCAGGCTGAGCTGGTTGAGCTGGCTGAGTAGGCTGAGCTGGTTGTGCAGGTTGAGCTGGTTGTCCTGGTTGTGGAGGCTGTGCTGGTTGCGCAGGTTGAGCTGGTTGTGCAGGTTGTGCAGGCTGAGCTGGTTGTGCTGGCTGTGCTGGCTGGGCTGGCTGAGCTGGCTGAGCAGGTTGAGCTGGCTGTGCAGGCTGTGCAGGTTGCGCAGGTTGAGTTGGTTGTGCAGGTTGTGCAGGCTGAGCTGGTTGTGCTGGCTGTGCTGGCTGGGCTGGCTGAGCTGGCTGAGCAGGTTGAGCAGGCTGTGCAGGTTGTACTGGCTGAGCTGGTTGTGGTCCTGGTGTTGTTTGTAGTTCCTCTGCAACAAAATTGTTATTGCATCATGAAATATTTGTGAATATATTAAATACTGGAGCATATGCCATGATTAGTGTTTTCAAAGGAATGCTTAGGCATGAAAATGGCAGAGAATAAAATATGACATACTGTTAGTGGAGTTAATAGCATAAATTTTTTAGATTTTCTAAAATTTAAGGAAATCTTATGTGATGGTGAACAATTTTGGAATCATTTTTACAACAAAATTGATATTAGTTGCTCAAATCATTGTAATAGAAAAAGGTTGAAATTATCTCTACTATTTAATCACTTTAGTTTACATCAATAAATGTAATGCATTGTAGTCGTACATCCACCTATTTTGTGTTCTGTATATAGTTTTTATTTTTCTTAAATGTTTGTGTTACTGAATGCAAATATCTGAAAAAGCTTGTGCCCTTCCTTCAATTAACTATTGAAATTAAAGGAGATACCAATAATAATGGGATCAAACTCAATTCCCACTTGTTTGTATACATATTTTTGTCATTCATAGTAAGGAAACATTGAATTGATGGGAAAATATTAACAAATAGTCAACTGCAACTTTCAAACAGATAAATACAAATATCTTTCCTCATGTTGGCATATGAATGGGTTCCATTATTTAGGTTTGCATCAAATATTACCTTTCAGTTCATTTTCTTAAATTTAATTTGATTTTTCACACTTGATATGAACCCTGGCAGACAGCACATGTAGGATGCCTTTGAAGGATCCCCCACCATAAACATGCAATAATTAGTTTCGAATACTCTTTGAACAACTTGATTATCAAGTTTCTTTCAGAATGGACTGTCATCTGTACGTATACATACCACAGCATCCTTCAATGAGTGCAGATATCTTATCTGGAGTTGCACAGTACTGGCAAGTCAACGTGATTCTGATTTTCCTGACAGCTTCTGAAAAACACATAATAATGGTTTTTTTCTTTACAATAAGGTATTGAATGGTAAACATGTATAACATGAAACATTTGTCTCAAAGACTTACCTGAGCAATAGACACTGCTAGCATATGGGTGATCAAAAGCATAATTCTTAGTTACCTGAAAGACATTAAAGAAGAGTAAATTATTTGACTGCTGTGAACATAATGCATAAATAAAAGAAAAAAATGTAAAAGTCCGAAGGTATTTTATGGGACTTACCACTTGAGATCTTGTGTGGTACACCACTTTGACTGACATTGGTGTGCCATCGGAACAAATTTCATTCACTCTCAGGCTGAACTTGGTTATTCGAACATAATCACAGGCATATGCTTCCAAAGCAAATTTGTTCTTGTTTGAAGGCAGATCAAATGTTGTATAGCCATCAGAGCCATAAGCAGCAACAACATAGTTTTGTTTTGGTCGCAGAACTCCATTGGAGCCTTGAACCATTGGCTCATTGCATTCTGCGAAATATTATATTAGTAGTGAAAAATAATATTTGACAACAATATGCAACTATCAATAGGCAATGCATAACCAATAGATAAATGCTACATCTATATTTCGCCCCAGGATATACACCTGGGAAAAAATTAACACATGTCTTAATGGTTACTGCCTCACAACAAATTGAAGTGCCAGATCACACTAAAACACATCTTCCACTACCCCTGTGCACTATGGTCTTCTTTATGACAATGGAGTGTGTCCAACAGACTGACATCAAGCTGTCATTATAATTCCTACAAAAGGATAGCAAAAGCTTCCAAGAGGAGATTGAAATTCACATGGAAAAAAATTTATCGGTATGCACTATGCTGCTGTATGGCAAATCTGCAAAACACTCCAGCACAGGAAATTTGCACTCGGTCACTTTGGTATCAGTGTTGTTGTGAGGCATTAGCCATTGGGATGATCTTGACTTTACTCGTCTTATCTAGCAGGCAGATATCGACCAATCAATTGATACAAAATTTCAACCTTAATAATTATGGCTGAACCAGACACTAAAAGAACAGTGTCTAAGACCATGCCAAATATATCAAACATATCCAAATCTCTACCTTTCTGAGTCGGTCCCCCTTGAGCTGGCTGAACTGGCTGGGCAGGCTGAGCTGGCTGAGCTGGCTGTGCAGGCTGAGCTGGTTGTGCTGGTTGAGCTGGCTGTGCAGGCTGAGCTGGTTGTGCAGGCTGAGCAGGTTGAGCTGGCTGAGCTGGCTGCGCAGGCTGAGCTGGTTGTGCAGGCTGAGCAGGTTGAGCTGGCTGAGCTGGTTGTGGTGGCTGACCTGGTTGAGCTGGTTGTGCAGGCTGAGCTGGTTGAGCTGGTTGTGCTGGCTGTGCTGGTTGAGCAGGTTGCGCTGGTTGAGGTGGCTGGGCAGGCTGAGCTGGCTGTGCTGGTTGTGCTGGTTGTGCAGGCTGAGCTGGTTGAGCAGGTTGTGCAGGCTGAGCTGGCTGTGCAGGCTGAGCTGGTTGTGCAGGCTGAGCAGGTTGAGCTGGCTGAGCTGGTTGTGGTGGCTGACCTGGTTGAGCTGGTTGAGCGGGCTGAGCTGGTTGAGCAGGCTGAGCTGGTTGAGCTGGTTGTGCCGGCTGTGCTGGTTGAGCAGGTTGCGCAGGTTGAGGCGGCTGGGCAGGCTGAGCTGGTTGTGCAGACTGAGCTGGCTGAACTGGTTGTGCAGGCTGGGCAGGCTGAGCTGGCTGTGCTGGTTGTGCTGGTTGTGCAGGCTGAGCAGGTTGAGCTGGCTGAGCTGGTTGTGGTGGTTGACCTGGTTGAGCTGGTTGTGCGGGCTGAGCTGGTTGAGCAGGCTGAGCTGGTTGAGCTGGTTGTGCTGGCTGTGCTGGTTGAGCAGGTTGCGCAGGTTGAGGCGGCTGGGCAGGCTGAGCTGGTTGTGCAGGCTGAGCTGGCTGAGCTGGTTGTGCAGGCTGAGCAGGTTGAGCTGGCTGAGCTGGTTGTGGTGGCTGACCTGGTTGAGCTGGTTGTGCGGGCTGAGCTGGTTGAGCAGGCTGAGCTGGTTGAGCTGGTTGTGCTGGTTGGGCAGGCTGAGCTGGTTGAGCAGGCTGCGGTGGTTGTGCTGGCTGAGCTGGCTGGGCTGGCTGAGCAGGTTGAGCAGGCTGTGCTGGTTGAGCAGGCTGAGGTGGTTGTGCTGGCTGGGCAGGCTGTGCGGGTTGTGC
This sequence comes from Alitta virens, assembly GCA_932294295.1. Lineage (NCBI taxonomy): Eukaryota > Metazoa > Annelida > Polychaeta > Phyllodocida > Nereididae > Alitta > Alitta virens. Next base: position 9,921,067 of record OW028574.1, read on the forward strand.
AGGCTGAGCAGGTTGCGCTGGCTGAGCTGGTTGAGCAGGTTGGGCAGGCTGAGCTGGCTGTGATGGTTGAGCTGGCTGTGCTGGCTGAGCTGGTTGTGCAGGCTGAGCAGGTTGAGCTGGTTGAGCTGGTTGGGCTGGTTGAGCTGGTTGGGCAGGTTGAGCTGGCTGAGCAGGCTGTGGGGGTTGTGCAGGTTGACCAGGTTGAGCTGGTTGGGCAGGTCCGGGTGTTGTTGTTCTGGCTGGTTCCTCTGAAAGAGGTTATGAATGTTTTTTCTATTATGGAATGATGTCCCTCTGTATAATTCAATTAATGGCAAACAATTTACTTCAAGTAGAAACTCACCACTACATCCTTCAATGAGCAGTAATACTTTGTCTGGTGGTGAGCAATACTGACATGACAGAGTTACCCTGATTGAACTAATCCATTCTGCAAATTTAAATGTGTGATTTCATTATAATGGCATGAATAAACAAAATTCAGCAAATAAATCAGATTGTGCCCAAATTACCTGCTATGTAGCAGCTTCTTGTGTCTGGTGAGTTGAAGGAATAAACTTTGTAAACCTAAGAAAGTGAGACACTCAAATTATTAATGATACAAATAATCATTGATCGTATTGCTTTTTGATGGTATCCTAAATGAATTAGCAAACATTTTCTTCTGCCTAAAAAACTTACTGAACTGCTTTTTGTGTAGTAGTCAACATGAACTGACAGTGGTCTTCCATCAGCGCATATGTGTTTAACCCTCAAACGGAATTTGGTTATTCTGATGTAATTGTATTGATATGCAACCAGGGTAAATGTGTTCTTAGTTGAAGGAAGAGCAAACCTAGTATAGCCATTTGACTTATAAGTGGTAGACACATAATCTTCCTTTGGTTGTAATACACCAGTGGAGCCTTGAATCATTGGTTCATTGCATTCTGGAAAACAGAAGTGATACCAAGAAGATTTAAAAAATAATATGAATATGATATGAATTATTGATGCTTTAATAGATATTTAGCATTATTATTTGTTGTGACTGAAACAATAAGTCTTAAAATCATCTTTGAAAATCATAATTCATGTCAATAGTTAACGTTCATACTAGTGTCCAATATTTCAAAATGCTTTGTTCTTAACTAAAATCTATCTTTCTAGTTACTTATTTTTTAAAACATGAATTCATGCCTAGTTATGAAGCCATGAAATAAGTTTCAAATCTGATTGCAACCTAAACATGCTTTGGACATAATTGCAATAATACCAGCTGTTCGCAGTAAATTATTTTCACACAAATAAGAAATATAACTTATTTGCACCCTAAGAATAAAATATCATGGCCATTAATGTATTTTTCTGCTCTAGGGCATGCCAGATCACATGTGTTTCAATGACCCAGCAGTTGCTGTAACTTCAGTTCAGGAAACCAGGTGTATCAGTCATTTGAGATATATATATTCCGTAGAGCATGTCTCACAGATCAAATTTGTGTATAGCTAACTGATGCTCTTTAAGTGTTCATTGGTAGAGCCAAGGAAATGAGTATATTTCTGAGACGTTTTGCAGGGTTACTTTGGCCATGGGTCCCCAATTTTGTAGTATACTCCAGTCCACATGAAGTATGTGCAGAGATATTCTTGTTAAAGAGTAACATGCTCACATCATTTCTGATCATGAGAGAATCTGGTTGTTCGCATACATCTGTAGGTGTATATTCTCAATGAACCAGTTTCACATTATTGCTGCTGTTTCACCTATGGCTGTGTCATTATATTTTTCAAATCTAAAAACTTGGATTGCATCGGTGCAAAAGTTACTAAGTTTTGCAAAAGCATGATTTAACAGTAATGATAAATATAAGAAATAATTACGCTCTTGAGGCCCTCCTGTCTGTCCAACAGGCTGAGCAGGTTGTGCTGGCTGAGCTGGTTGTGCAGGCTGTGCAGGTTGGGCAGGCTGTGCAGGTTGTGCTGGCTGACCTGGTTGTGCAGGTTGGGCAGGCTGTGCGGGTTGTGCTGGCTGAGCTGGCTGTGCCGGTTGGGCCGGCTGTGCAGGTTGTGCTGGTTGGGCAGGCTGAGCTGGTTGTGCAGGCTGTGCCGGTTGGGCAGGCTGAGCAGGTTGTGCTGGTTGGGCAGGCTGTGCAGGCTGCTGTGGTTGAGCTGGCTGAGCAGGTTGTGCTGGCTGGGCAGGCTGAGCAGGTTGTGCTGGTTGAGCAGGCTGTGCTGACTGAGAAGGTTGTGCAGGTTGAGCTGGTTGGGCAGGCTGAGCAGGCTGTGGTGGTTGTGCCGGCTGTGCAGGTTGACCTGGCTGTGCAGGTTGAGCCGGTTGTGCAGGCTGTGGTGGTTGTGCAGGCTGAGCAGGTTGAGCTGGTTGTGCTGGTTGTGCAGGTTGTGCAGGCTGAGCAGGCTGTGCAGGTTGAGACGGTTGTGCAGGCTGAGCTGGTTGTGCAGGCTGAGCAGGCTGTGCTGGTTGAGATGGTTGTGCAGGCTGTGCTGGTTGTGCAGGTTGTGCAGGCTGTGCAGGCTGTGCTGGTTGAGACGGTTGTGCAGGCTGTGCTGGTTGTGCAGGCTGAGCAGGCTGTGCTGGTTGAGACGGTTGTGCAGGTTGAGCTGGTTGTGGACCTTGAGCTGGTTGGGCAGGCTGTGCTGGTTGAGCAGGCTGAGCAGGCTGAGCTGGTTGTGCTGGCTGTGGTGGTTGTGCAGGCTGAGCCGGTTGTGCAGGCTGAGCAGGCTGAGCAGGCTGAGCAGGTTGTGCTGGTTGAGCTGGTTGTGCAGGCTGTGCTGGCTGAGCTGGCTGTGGGGGTTGTGCTGGCTGAGCTGGCTGTGGGGGTTGTGCAGGTTGTGCTGGTTGAGTAGGCTGAGCTGGCTGTGCTGGCTGAGCTGGCTGAGCTGGTTGTGCAGGCTGTGCTGGTTGAGCAGGTTGGGCTGGCTGAGCAGGTTGAGCTGGTTGAGCTGGCTGTGCTGGTTGAGCTGGTTGTGCAGGCTGTGCTGGCTGAGCTGGCTGTGGGGGTTGTGCTGGCTGAGCTGGCTGTGGGGGTTGTGCAGGTTGCGCTGGTTGAGTAGGCTGAGCTGGCTGAGCTGGCTGTGCTGGTTGTGCAGGCTGTGCTGGTTGAGCAGGTTGGGCTGGCTGAGCAGGTTGAGCAGGTTGAGCTGGCTGTGCTGGTTGTGGACCTTGAGCTGGTTGTGCAGGTTGTGCTGGTTGAGCAGGCTGAGCTGGCTGAGCTGGTTGTGCAGGCTGAGCAGGTTGTGCAGGCTGTGCTGGTTGAGCAGGTTGGGCAGGCTGAGCAGGTTGAGCAGGCTGAGGTGGCTGTGCTGGTTGTGGACCTTGAGCTGGTTGTGCAGGTTGTGATGGTTGAGGCGGTTGTGCAGGCTGTGCTGGTTGAGCAGGCTGAGGAGGCTGAGCAGGCTGAGCTGGTTGTGCTGGTTGAGCTGGTTGTGCAGGCTGTGCTGGCTGAGCTGGCTGTGGGGGTTGTGCAGGCTGAGCAGGTTGGGCAGGCTGTGCTGGTTGAGCAGGTTGGGCTGGCTGAGCAGGTTGGGCTGGCTGAGCAGGTTGAGCTGGCTGAGCTGGCTGAGCTGGCTGAGCTGGCTGTGCTGGCTGAGCTGGCTGAGCTGGTTGTGCAGGTTGAGCAGGTTGGGCAGGCTGTGCTGGTTGAGCAGGTTGGGCTGGTTGAGCAGGTTGGGCTGGCTGAGCAGGTTGAGCTGGCTGAGCTGGCTGTGCTGGCTGAGCTGGCTGAGCTGGCTGTGGGGGTTGAGCCGGTTGTGAAGGCTGTGGGCCATATGGAGAAACTGTTGTTGTGCTGCCTACATCGGGTAACAGAAATTATTGTTTTTAGTGTGTTTAATGTAAGATGAATGCAGTTCTGTTATATATACATACGATTTAAGGAACATTTGTTTGAATGAATACCCCTATGCATACCTTTATTCCTAAGATATATTCAAAACTCAATTGATTTTGGTTTATTGATTCTTATGCTTTCCTTCCAATGCTTCTTTCATTAAAAGAATACCAACAGCAAGCATGGAAAAATTGAAAATCCAGCTGTTTGAAGTCTTAAATCAATGAACTATTAACTAAAGTCCCACAGATTTTATGGGTAATATTTCCTACCTTCAACACATCCTTTTACACGAATCTCAATCCTAGGCGGTGGACATCCATTACTGCATTGCAACCGAATAGCAAAGCTCAGTACTGTTCCAAAATCACCAGGAAGTTCTGCTTCATTGTTTCCAGATCCAGTGAAGTAGACAGATACCTGAAAATAGAGGCCAGTTAATTTCTCTTTGAAAATGTTCAATCTTCATATAAGACTTGCTAAGGAAATACATCATGTAGCATATATATGGTACCTGCTTGAAGTCCCCATGACAGTTGAAGTAACTGATTGATACGCAGAGTGTTCCACCATCAGAACAAATATCACACACCCTGATTTTTAATTCAGTGAGTTGTGCAGAAGTGTCACTAATCATCAAAACCATGTAACTAGAAGGGAAAATAATTGGGAAGTATCCGTCCTCCATCATTGTTCCAACTTCGTTTTGCTTGGTTGGGGCAAAAACACTTGTCATCATTGGATCCTGACAATCTGGAATGTACAACCATTCTGAAATGTCTAGTTCATCAAAAGCCATAATTAAAGCTACATCTATAAAGGTATGAGCCAGCTGCTGCTCTTGAGAATTTGAATGTGAGAATTAAAGTCACTCTTTATGCTGAACCTCTGTTTAATATCATTTGCATGAGACATTAGATAGCTGTTCCTGGATTTGATGTTTATGCTTATAAATCATAACAGTGAAGCCTAAATTGTTTCATTGACATTAGGAAAAGCTTATCTTGAGTGTCTTGCAATTTGTGGATCTAATTCATGAATATAAAAAAGTTTGCTCATGCCCATAATTATTTGTGTAAGTAAACCCTTGTAAGTTAATTTAATCTTACTGGCATCAACATAACTTACATGGAGGGACCGTACAAGGAGGCAATGTTAGCACTGGTGCTGCAATGAATAAAAAAAAGTTGTTAGTGATTGGATGAGATGATTGAAATAAAAAATTTTAAATATACCCCATTAAACCAAGAAATACTTACGTTGAATGCATCCTAGAAGCAGGATGTCAAAGTGGCATGGGGGTGTGCAGGAATCACAATGCAGTCTGATGGTAATCTGAGTAACACATTCACCCGATGCTAAAAAAAAATTTATAAAAGTTTTAATTTCAGTGCATTATTAGGTATCAAATTTTTAAATGCATACTATTTCAACAAACAGTCCAACACAGAGTTGGTATACTTAGGCTAGTTATGTTTGCATTATAAACCGACAAACGAAAAACTTACAAGGTAGCGAAACTGCAAGCACTCCAGGTTCATTGAAGACCACATCATTTAAGACTGGGCCACTCTGCCATGCTTCATTGTAATATTCAACAGACACAGTCAATGCACCTCCATCGCCACAAACAGCATCTACTCTTAGAAGGAATTCGGTGATAGTGGCAGAACTACTAGAGACAAAAACAATATGATCCACACTGTCAGGCACTGTGACAGTGTTAAAATGATCATCCATAGCTTCACATGTATCACCCAGTTCTTCAGGGACAAAGGCTCCAGAAGCACCATCGATCAACAAATCCCTGCAATCTGGAATACAAAATATAAAATTCCTCGGAAAATGTACGTAACTTTCCAAACTTGAAGTTAAATTATTTTGAAAGTGACTTTAGCATGAAAGCAATACACACCTGAAACACATTCATACACACAAATGTTGGTTACAGATACTTGGCATCCAGGACTTGCTGAGAAGAAAATTGTGATGGACTTGACTTCTTTCTGTTGAGCAGCACCAGGAATGATGAAGGAGAGCTCATCAAATTGGTCATCAGTTGATATGACTTGGTCATTTGGATTAGACATGCCACCATTTTCTGATTGGTATCTAAACATAACATGTGTATGACCCCTCACTTTAAATGTCACCCTCATGTCAGACTGACGGGGACCTGGTGTAAGGGTCAAGGTGATTGTTGTTGGTCCAGAGATTTCAATATTGCTTGTTGCATTAGGACAGAATACACAGTCATCAATTGAAGAGGACTTTCCATCAGCTGTTACTGTGCCAGTGATTCCCATCTCTCCAGCATATGCATTTGGAGATGGATACATTCCTGTGGTTCCATCAGGGCATTCGAACACAGCACCTAAGATGGGAAGGTTCAAGTAACTAAATTGACACGTTTCATTTTATTTTGTCAATAAGATAGAGAAATTTCATGATACCTACATGGTGCGGTAGTAGTGGTCTCTGTTGTCTCACAGGTTGTTGTTGTATGGCATGGTGTTGTGGTTGTTGAGCATGTTGTTGCTGATACAAAGAAATTTTTATAAGATTAAGACATTGTGAACACTATGACTTTGAAAGAGATTTGTCAAGCATTGGGGTGAGGCACAAAATACATACTGCAGCCAATTTCATCAATTCCAGATGGACAATCAATCTGGTCATCACAAATCATTTCAGGCTTGATGCAGATATAACCAGATGTTGTGTTGCACACAAGTTCATCATCAGCACAGCCACAATCAGCCTCAGAGCAATCCCATTCTCCATTCTTGCATACACTGAATGAATGATAAAAGAAAAATATATAGACACAGCAATATTTAATTATTCATAATGAAGCAACATGGATGACTATTGGATCCAATACTGACCAGTGTTTGCAGTCATAATCCAGGTCACAACCTGGATCATAGTAGACTTCTCCATGTTTGCAAGGGCATTCCTCAATGTCCAAACATTCATCATCTGAACACAAAATATGATAAAGTTGAGATGACTGTTCAACAATTGGTCAATTGACAAAGACACTGAAGACAGTAACAACAAATCTCTCTTACTGTACATATATTGTCCTTCAGGACAATAACAGCCCTCAACACAGTAGTCAGTTTGACAACAAGCTTCTGGGTCTTGTCCAATTCCGTCACATGTTGGGGCACATACTGGCCCACAAGGATGATATACTGTTCCAAGTGGACACATTATTGCTGAAATACAAATAGTAGATCAAGTGTTCAATAAACCGTTCCATGAGATGACAATGGCATCTTATGTGAATGTAGTATTTAATAAAAGATGCAGATAAGAATCTTACGGCAGAGATCATTGCTTCTCCATGCCACTGGGCAGCCAAGTTGGGCACATACCATAGCCATATTTGCAATGGCAGTGCAAACACAATCACAGTCACCACCGATATCACATCTAAAATAAAATTAGCAATGAAGCAAGGAAATCTTGGTTTCTAAATTAGATATATTGCATTGTAGTTGTCTTTGTCAGCTGTGGTCTGTATCACAGCCACAGTAATTAGCAACAGCAACCCATGCATATTTTTGCCTGATATAATATTAATATCTGGTGCACCTATACCATATTGCCAAAACAGCAAGCTCTTATTTCTGCAAACTATCCAAGTGTCCTTAATCAACTTTCCAAGTTAACAGCTCCACCTAAAGTGGAAGTAAAATTTGAATTGATTTTCCATAATTATTTGTCAATAACATACCCGCAACCGTCATAGATACAGTCTTGGTAGTAGAGCACTTCATCTCCGCCCAGTCTTTGGCGACATTCAGCAAACAGTGGACCTTCACGCAAAACTCGGCATGTTGATTCAGCCCATGGTCTTCTAACTCCGTTCTGCATTGACAAAATAAAACATTGTATTACACATATTTGACCAATTTTACACATCGTACTTTATAATTATAATTAGCACTTATTTAGAGTAGCGAACCCCTTATGAGAAACAAGAAAAAGATAACATAGCTACAAAATGACTTTCTCAAAGTGATAAATTCACTTGAAGATACAAATTTACGGATATGCAGTTGATGAAGGTGTTTTTGAAACTTACATGAGCATCACATGGATCATAGCTGTACAAACTGCTATCAACACAGGCACAGCTTGTGTCAGTTCTCCAAGAGTCACCAAAACGTGAAGGGTCATTGACACCATCTCTACCAATCATGTCATCACTTGTTATGCCATTCCAGTTACCACACAAACCACGAACCTTACCCATGTATTTCGAGTTCAGGTAGAGGTACACAAGTGTTCCTATATAATTATTGCAAATGAACAAAGTGTTAATGTATATAATGATCATGCAAATTAGCAATCTATTACTATGGTGAGTCTAACTCCAGAATCACATGTTTTTAAAGAGAGTCTATAGTGAACTGTTAATTTTACCTCTGTTCCACAGTAAAGTGAGGCCCATGTCAAAATATACACGAATGTACTTGTATTCTCCAAGCAGCTCGACACGCATGCCAGGCTGTGAGAATTTAGCACACTCCTTCAAGTCGACATCATGGCCATTGACCACCACATCTGAAGGAAAGCAAGGTTAAATAAGTATTCATAGAAAAACCATGAGGCTCACACTATGAGGTTCATGCTGTGAATCTTATAACATTAATTATCCCTTATACAGAAATACCCTGGCCAATCACAGGGCAGCATTTAGACTTAGTGAACGTGGTGAACGTCATCAAATCCCATAAAAAAAAACAAATAAGCTTTGCCAGGCACAAGAAACCCCATTTAATTTTATAACCCTTCAATCTGAATACAATTTTGGCAAGGGAGAAGCTTCAGAGAGTCTTTTAAGGCCAACATTGCTTCAGTTTGTTGACTGTCTGCTGGCTGAAATGTTTTGAAATGGTGACGTCATCACCATGGCGATTATTCAGCGTGATGCAGAACAGATAGACAAACAAAAGATCCCTACTCAATGCTGGAAATAGTTCCCATGAAAAATTGAAATAGAGGGTTTATTGCGGGATATAAATAAAACCTAATAACTGTGTCATTCAGAGCTTGAACTTCACAAGTGATGAGGTTGGGCGGGAGAATGGGACGAGTGGGTTCACCAGCAGTTATTAGGTTTTATTATAAAACCCTACTGTGGTATTCAAATCATATGAAAGTAACTGATTTATTCTTAAACTTGTACAAACCTTGTCCCTGCATGAGGTACACATTATAACCCGGAATGATAATACGAACAGCTTTAGTGCATGTGATGCCAGATGTGCCACATGGAACATTGGTGACGAGAACACGGAATGAACTATCGACGGCTTCTGACAAAACATATGTGCAGGCGCCCATGAAGGAGTAGTGATTTCCATCAAATGAATTGAAATGAGGGTCGCCAGAGGTCCAACAGACTCCTGCAATTAAAATGAACAATCTATCCCATACTTATAAGACACACATTTTATGAAAAGAGCATAATGAGTTTTAAGTTTTAGTAAGAAAATGAAACAAAAACTTGCCTGGGCAGTCCAATTCCTTGTGTACTTGCCAAGAACTGTTGACACAAATCCTGAAGAATAACAAATGTAAAATTGGTACTTTTAAATGCCCTAGTACTGGCTGATTTGTAAAGTACAATAATGTTTTAATTACACAAAAACATACAATTCTCTGCATTTTAGGCTGAGGATGGATCCCTCAGGATAATGTTTTCCATCATTATCTTTGCATGAACACTGGCAAGGATCAACACATTCATCCTAGGAAACAAACAAGTCACATTGTAAAATTTCATTATAGTGACATGAGCACTCGATACATTGTTTAACATCAACTTTAACTTTAATGAATCAATATATTGATATTCCAAAAAAGTTGAAATAACTCAATAGTTAATATCATATAAATCTTATCCTCACATCTTCATTAAGAACTTTTCCTTCTGGGCAATAACATCCAGAAACAGTGACTTCACAGTCACACAAGTAAGGTGACAAGTAAGTGGCACAAGTGTTGCCGCACAGCACAAATTTGTCGCGGTAGACTTTGCCAGGTGGACATTCGCAGCTTTCTGGTTGGTTTGGATCCAGGACCCAAGCACCATTTACGCAAGTGCTGGAAAGAAAAGATCAGGTTTTGTTTTACTATATAGCTCACCAGTTGTTGTGTGAGTGCATCTAAGAGTTTCCAAATCCAGCAACAGATTGAAGACTAATATATCTACCTATAAATGCTTTTTTTCATTTTTTTCATTTTAGAACAATGAACTTAATTTTCATGACTTTTTTTTGCTTTTGTACTAAGACTTACGTTTAGTTACAGGTAGTTTGGCAAGAGATTGTTACACTCATTTGTGTTATCAATATCAATCACAAACAGAAATGAACATTTCTCTACAGAAGCATAATTGCATGGAATCAATGTACTTTGATCAGGTAGCTGAACCTGGTTTGTGTGTTTATTTATTTTATGCATGAACTCAAATTGCTCAATGTGAAATCAACCTGTTCTTGCACTCGTCAGTCCTCTTAGAGCCAGCCTCTTTGTAAGGATTTCCGGGATCATTTTCATCATAACATGGGCAGCAATCGAGATGAGTACAGATGCCATCTTGGTTTTCATACTGGCCTTCTGGGCAGACACAACCCTGCAATACACATGTATTCAATTGAATTCATTCACTCAAAATATGCATATATGGATTTAACAACAGCAATTTGCAAGTCTCATACCTGAATACACTGGCTGCATTCATCAGTGGTACTGTTACAAGCAGCACTATCCTGCAGGTCACGGCATGAAATACAGGTTCCTGCACATTCTGAGAAGACTTTGCCTCCAGCGCAATCATATCCAGTCACCCCTGAAATCATTAAACGAAATTTGAAAAGGTCAATAATACTTCATTGATAGTAAAGCATCAACTTGAATTTTAACAGATCAATTTTCTATTGGAATGATGACAAAAGAATATAGCCATTAACTTTGGTGATAACAAAGCTGTTACCTTGGCACTGTGGGAAATACTCCTCCCAATTAATAGTCACTCCATATTCAGCACACTCCTTGGCCATGGCTGCGATAATGGTGCAAAGTGTTTTCTTCTTGTATTGTGCACAGTAGTCATATCGGCAGATTTTTGCATACCTATCAATGTCAATTCATCCAATTTTTAATGTTCAATAATGTCACGATGATTTATTGAATATCAATAATAATCAGCACCAGCATACCAAATTACTATACTATATTTTCCTTGATACCTACCAACTCCACTTGATGATATTTTTGCATTCTCCCAATACATCATCACAAACCAACTTTTCACATTCTGCATTGACAGCACTTCTCACCTGAAAAGAGTTGGTTGTTACAAATTATATCATGAATGCCTGAAATTACAGTCAGATGATACCATTACCAAGCCTTTTTAAGAAACTTGCAACCACTCTTCATGCCGATATTTTGGGAGTTTAAGACATGCATTTTTTTATGGATAAATATCCTCATGTCCAAAAAATAATATATATCTATTCAACTCTATGTTATGTATATATTGTGCATCATAATACTTATTGTAGGATATTGTACAAATATACTTTGCATTTAGCTCCATCTTTGAAATATTTCACAAATCAACTCATATATCTTTAGCACAAATAGGGATGTTAATTCAGAAAGAAGCAATGATATGATTGTTTGAATAACAGTGAAAAAGACAATTTACCTGACTCTCAATGTTACATGTGTCAGATGGACCTGGATTCACATCACATGTTTTGCATTTTCCGCCAGTAACAATCCAAGCAGCAGCAAATTCAGGAATGGATCCAGCCATCATGACTACATTTGGAAGAGCAAGTTCTCCTTGGGTGTTACCGTCATTATTGCCACAAAGACCATGAACCTGTAGAATAAGTCATCATGACATAAATAATAATTTTTGCAGAGGTAAATTGGGATTATAATATATAGAAGATACTGTACTAACCTTTCCAGCAAATTCTGATGACAGACGTATGTAGACACGTCCATTGGCATCATAAAGCACTTCAAATGATGGACTGTAGACCAATGTGAAGAGAGAAGTCACTTTCTTGATTGTTACATAACCATTGTGGTATGGCAGATCAACTTCACTGCCTTCAACAAAGACATTCTTGTTCTTCAAACGGATCTTGGTTTTTTCTCCGCCCTTGTTGTATTTGATAAACAAATGTCCAGTGCATGTCACAAGATCAGTTCCGTGACACTCTCTCTTCTTCTGCCTGATGGTAAGTTTAACTGGGGCATCTGCTCCACTCTTTGTCTGAATTTAAAATGTTTGTTGAGTATAAGATACAGATAGTGAAACAAATGATATTGTGATCAAGAGAACATAAACATGTATATCCCAATAATGATGCCGTTTGCAACATACCCTGATGAGAACATAGGCACATCCCGCAGTTCCTTGGTAGCTGTAGGTCATTCCGTCAAATGTCCTGTAATGCTGGTTACCCACAACTGAACAAGTTCTGGGGCATTCTTGTTCATCACACACCCATCGTCCAAACTCGCACTCACTGTAACAGACAAATTTATTATTATGAATTAATTAGGTTTTGTGTGTTGATATTGACCAAAATAAGAAAATATTTTAATAAATGTATATGTCTGACCATTCATTGCAGTCAATGTAGATCTTGTCACCAGGTGTGTAAGTCTTGTGCTGGTAGATACATGGACAACTTTCTGGCTTGACACACTGGTCATCATGGAGGAAGTAGCCACTGGGACATACACATCCAGGAACCAAAGCATCAACACAAGGATCATCAGAAACAAAACCAAGACTTGCACAGGTTGGCTGGCAGCTGGGACATCTCTCAGAGTAAATGAAACCAGGCAGGCAGATAGGAGGTGCTTAAATTAAGAACAAATTAATTAGCACCTTTTTTAAAGGAAATCTAGAATTGATAATTTTAAGTAGAGATATTTGTTGCAATACTTACGACATACACCAGCAACACGCCATTCAATGCGCTTATGGATGATTTCATAACAGACTGTGGCGTAAGCATCAAATATTGAACATCTGTCAATTTCCATTTCACTGTCCGTGCATCCATCCCTAATCAGGTGGCACATTTCATTCATGCAAAATGAGTATGCATTTGGCTACAAGAGACAGAAACACTGCTATAAACTGTGTTGTCTAATTGCTCATTCTAATTTTAAAAACAAAGTGCACATTGAGTATAAAGCACAGAAGAAAAATAAGAATACACCTCACCAATTTCTCTCTGCATGGCAAGAACACCTCAGACATCAGGTAGTTGCAATAACCATGGGCTTTGGCATGTCTCTCGTCATCCAGGCAACAATAGTCTGGTATATCAGCACAAGATGGGCACTTAAAAAAATAATATGGGTATTCTAAAACTGGCCATGTTGAAAAGATAAAAGAAAATTGCAATCATACACAGTGACTTCAATGTTTGACTTACGGGTCCAGAAACTTGTGTGAGTGCATAAGAGTTTCCAAATGCAGCAACTGAAGATGCATGGGAACCACTCAAGAGAACCAGATCATCCAATGGATTTCCATTATAGTTGCCGCACATACCCCTGATGGCTGATCTGTCTGAAGGCAAAATGCTTTCATCCATGGTCAAATACCACTCAAAGTCATCAGTGTATCTGAACCGCAAACCTCCATAAGTGATAGAGACATATCTCCCAACCATTGTAATTGTTACACCTGCAAAGAAAGTGATTGAAAATGATGACCTCTGACCTACTTTAGATTAATAAGTCTAATTCTTGTTCTGAATATACATGCTGAGTACCTGGGAAGACTATGGCAAATCCAAGGCTGAGAGAAACTGAGATCCTCTTTCCATTCATGTATATGTGGTCATGACCTGTGCAGATGATGGTTGTGGTGTCTGTCAGTCTCAAGCTGAAGGTCTGCAATATGAAACAAGCTATCAGGTAAATGACATAAAATTACAAGTGTGTCATTTATGCAGAAATATTTACTACTGTGATAATACAAGAGAATTAATTAAATTCTGCCAACTTACCTTAACACACGTTGACACAGAGTCGCACATTGTCAAGCTGAGAGTCAAAGTGATGATGCCATCACTGTAGAGCAAGTATGTGCATGCACCATCAAATGCAAACATAACTCCATCAAAGGTCTTGTAAAGGTTGCGGGAATATCCAGAACAACATGAGCTGCCTTTGACAACTGCAATGATTAATAAGCACTTCAGTTATCAATGACATTCTACTTTTGGAAAAAATTCAAATATGTATCATTTAAGTGTGTTGCTCACTGCCCTTGGCATTTAGGAGCACCTCTACTCCCTCAATAAAGATGAAAATAAGAGGTGGCAACTTACTGACAACTCCAGGCAAGATAGGATTGGAAGTTTCACAAGGGTAACACTTGTTATCACCAGCTTTACCCCATGCAACACCATTCATGCCATCACAACACTCAGACTTCATGAGGGCTCCTGTTCCCTTTACATGGGCGCCTCTGCAGTTGCTGTTCATGTAGCAATAACCTCTGCCCTCTCCAGCTTTTGATGAAAAAATTAGTGAATGTTCATTTGTGAAGGCTAATGCCGGAATTATGTTGCATTTTGTAACAATAATAATACTGTACTTATGAGTTACGTCAGTTAAAATGCAACAACTGACTATCCATAAAAAGGCTCAAAATTATTGTTTTTTTCATTCCAATCCTGGGTATATTTCACAGGCTTTATTTGGTAGTAACATATATTATGAATTTTTTTATACTTACGAGCACACAGCTCATCACAGGTGATCCTTTCATAACCAGCCCTGCATGAGCAGACATTGCCGTAATCACCAGCAATACACTCTGCATCATTCTCACATGGAGGATCACAAAGTCCTGTTAAGAAAAATGGAAAAGTTAAAAAAGCATATTTTCAGCAATAATTACTCCTGATAAAATGCCACTGGAAGGCTGCAATATATAATGTATTTGCATAAACAATGAAACATGCTTACTGATGTCACAGTCGTCGCCTTGCCATCCTGGGCAGCAACACGTAACAGTTTTCTTGACCTCCCTTCCAGTGAAACAATTGAAAATTACAAATAAACATTTTGGAACCTCATTCGAAAAAATGAAGCTTTTCAAAATCATTTTCATTTTGCATCAATGGCCAGATTGGTGTGAACAATGAAATTATTCAGTACCTGTAAAAGCTGCAAGTCCTGGAAGAGACTAAATTGGCCTTGATCTGGTCAGTATTCATGTTTTGCATTCCTGATGCCTTCTTGTTCAAGCTGTACCCTTGGATGATCAGGGAAAATGCATCGCAACATGGTTCACTTCGTTCTTCCTTTTCTAGTACTTCATTTGTGCAAAAGCTGAAATCACACATAGGATGGTGTAAAGGTTGGATACATGTATGATGATGTGGCATTGAGACATATGCACTGAATTATGCCTAAAAATGGATAAAAGTAAGTTTACACAGTCTAGGCATCATCCGCCCCAATATCAGAAATCCAATCTGTCCCTAGTCTCAAAATGTTCCTTTTGGGCTATCATGAAGATTTTCTGTATTTTGGATAACATCTATGTGGTCCACCAGAGCTTCAAAGTTACAGGTATTGAATATCACCCGAATTGTAGGTTTTTCTTCTGTCCGTGGCTCATCTTTTAATATTACATCAATGGAAGATCAAAATACTTTTACAGAAGAACTTGCTTAAATATGTTTTGCATCTCTACTATATTAAGAATTTTTTTAAGCATCCCTAGAAATTATCAAGTGCCATTATTGGTTGAAAAATAGCCAATCTTCTGCCCATTTATCCAAAACACGCAGTCAAGATACTACACTGACCTTGTAAAGGTGTTTGGAATATGCCAACATCTTGTTTAGTAAGAGATATATATACAAATTATTTTGTTATTCAGGTATAGGGTGTAGAAACTTATTTTATTGTATTTTATAGTGTAGAATATTTTACAATTGGAAATAAGCCGTAGCAAGTTGATGAGACTGATGTAACTTCAAATAATTATCAGACTGAATGTAGAATGACAATAGAATATGGAATGTGAATCATATAGAAAGTCAAAGCAAGCCTCAGCAAGACAATCTAAAGAAATATTTGACCTTGGTTCAGGAATTACAGGAGAAGATATTGTCATAAAAAGTATCTCGTCTGCAGACATCTCTTTTAGTTCTGCAGTGTGTACCATGGTACATTCCAGATGGGTCCTCTGTTAAAGGGGCAGAATCCATAAATTTTGCTTATTTTGTATTATATACAGCAATGATGAGTAGAAAGAGTAACTTATCCATTCATCAAACTATTAATGCAAGAAAACCAACCTTTATGGATAAATTTGCTGCTGTTGCTGAGTCAGCTGCTATCTGGGTCAAGCTGGACAGGTTGTTTTCTACTAAGAATTTGTTATAAGCAATTTAGTGTTTGTGAGCTTTTGGGGATGTCTCAACATAGAGAGGCCAAATAAAGTGTTACAGACATATAAAGAAAAGAATAAAGATTGACAGATGCTACTGGAATTTGAGGACAGTGCTATAAAGAGCTTTGGGGTGAAATAGCAGCATAGCAGAATAATGGCAAGTCACCATGTGCTCTGGTCAAAAGGATTGTCAAATTATGTGGATACCATTGGGCTTATTCATCTTATTGAGGCAGAATGATGATATGTGGCAGGTAATCTATATATGAGAATGGCCAGCCAACTCATTTCAAGGAATATTGTACCTTTAACAGAACTAGATGGGAATCAACTAACTATTAAAGCTTGTAAGTGTTATACCTATCCCATTCTCTGGATACATACAAATAATACAATTGCAAAAGAATCAATTTACATTGCAACAACATACACCTTTTCTATGCATAATCTATGCTGAAATCACTGAATAATGATTATACTTTTACAGTATGTTTGTAGCAAGTTTTAGACTTATGCCACAAGGCCAAAATACACATGATCACAGAGAGAAAGCTTAGTTAAAATATCATAAATCTGATTAATGATATTGCTCAATCTCATGATATTCCTGTGCAATGCTGCTCATTTCTAGTAATTATAGAAAAGCTAAAGAAAACTAATTGATCAGCTTTCAAACATATCAAAAAAATTTAATGTCAAAGGGACCAGGAAGAATATTATTCACCATATGCAGGAAGGTGTTTGAAGATTTGTCAACAAGAAGTTTTAACACCTTATCAAAGTTACACCCTTCTGTGTACAATTCTGAAGTGAAGTACATGATTGAAGAATTATGAGAGCATTGGAGATAGCAGAGAAAGACAAAGATGACTATCTAGAGTCTGTGAATCTGTATCTCTAGAACATGGCCATCATCCATTTTACAAGTTTAGCCAGAAAGCAAATGCAGACACTTTAAATCTGACATCATGTATGAGAATCGGGTCAGGATTTGGCAAACCAGTCTTCTCATCTGACATTTCTCCACCACTCTTGCCCATCTCATTATGCAGTTTTGTGGTATTTCTTTCATTTGCTACAAATCACATCTGATTTCCTACAAACAGGGGTTGCTTTGTGGTCTGTACAACCTTCTTACATGGATGGTTTGATCAAGATTGAAGCATTCACTGTGGTGAATGACTCTGCTGCATGTTTCCTACAAGACTATTATTTTTTCAGAACTGGGTTCTGAATTTGGATAGAGGTCCCAGTACTTGCATTCTTATTCTTAGTTATAAACAATCACGTTTTTATAAGTATAGTATGATAGTACTTGATAAATGAGTGTTGTTCAATATTCATTAATTTAAACAAACTCATATTATAAGTTCGATGTTATTCATAGTCAGAAACCATCCTCAAAGCATAAAATATAAGCTGTAGATTACACTTATAATTTAATGTAAAATTTTCTTAACTTTTTGTATTTCACAATATTTCTCATATTTGCCAAATATGTCATTTGATGTCACATAGATGCAAAGTCGACATTATGCCATTTAAACCTGCATCATGTTCAGATACAACAATTGTACATAGCATTTCGAGAGACACACTTAATGAATGTGATAGTCCCACTACTAGTAACAATGAATCAAATCATGTCTCAGATGCAACAGATACCTCAGAATCTGGTGTATGGTGTTCAAAACAAAACTAACTGGTTTCTTGGTGTTTTAATGTCCACTGTGCATACTGTTTAAAATACAAATAAATATGTATGCTGTTTGTTCAATGTTCACTGATCGATACTAAGAATTCATCTGTTAGAAAGTGGTAATTGACATGTACGAAATTTCATCGCCTTGGTTGACCACATAGGACCTGTCCAATCTTGATGATATTTTGCATGGCTGTCTATGTTGGTAAAAGTAACAAAATTAACGTTGGGACAGGATGAAAAAGTCACTTTTTAAAAATCATGGGACGGATGATACACATATGTCTTTCCGCAAATGTTTCTTAACTTTCTATAATATACAAAGAATAGTTGGTCCTGCATATGCCCCACATCGAGAATCATCACTGGTAAAATTGTACACAATTTCACACTATGAAACATTAGAAGATCGCATTTGACAGTTTAAAGAAAGATAAAACCATTAGCACCATGGTATCATAGTTATGGTTTATATTATCTTTGCAAAAATAATGAAGGTGGTGAATTCATTTCACTCATAAATTTAGTTCCAAATAAAATTTATATATTCAACCATAATGGTCTGCTTTTCATTCAATACACCTACTGTAACTTATTCATTAGGAGAAACTAAAAGTGGATTGAATTAGGCAACAATATTGCATATATTTAATTTTTATATTCAAAATGCCCTTGTTATATAAATGAATTTATTCATCAAATAATATAACAGAACATATCTACTATATAATATGGTAATTACTGTTATTGTCAGGGTGTTCAAACTGTAACCACTGAACATAAATAGGGCCTTTTACATTATCACCCAAATCTACACACTCGTACAGCCAAATTCATTGACTTGAAAACCAATCTCATAGTCTTGGAAGCTAAACTTCAGATGACGTCATGTGAATCCAGGACTCCCATTGGTTAAGTGAGTCACTCAGCCGATGGGAGGCCTGGATTCACATGACTTTTAGCTCCCAAGTCTATGAGACAAGTTTCTAAGTCTGCATCTGCTGGGTCTGCTCAAATGCAAAGCATACGTTCTCATACAAATGATGAAACTGGGACCTTTCTGGCTTAGGCTAGACATTGACCTACTTATGATATTACAATACATAATCATATCATATTAATTAATAAATCTAAAGGTTAAAATATGGAAGTTTGGTATTGCATTTGATGTTGAATAGGTGCAGTGTATTGGCAAGTAGAATAAAAACTGAAGCAGGCCTTGGGTGATTGAATCAAGCCATACTTGGACTTTTTACACTTATGCGAGTCATTGATCTCAGTAACCCAATTAGAACTTTGAAAAGATAAGTACTTACTCAGCAAAAGTCGTTGTCCATATGACTGCCGATATAAATGCAAAAATCAAACGTTTTGGCGCCATTGTGCTCGTCTAGTCGATGGATCTTCGACCAGGCTGGGTCAAGCAGAGGTTCAAATTCACTGAACTTGAGACCAGTGCTTGTCTGCCAGGCCGGAGACCACTGGTCTTTTATACTACTTACGGCTATCAGCATCTGCGTAGTTTCTTTGAAGAATTGTGAGAAAAGAATGTACAGGCTGTTGCCCATCGGGAAACAGCAAAACATGATACTTCTATAGAGCCAAAATTTCCTTTTGTGCTCAAGCTATGGAAAATATGGAGAATGTCAGTTTAAACAAAGAAGTCCAACAATTTATGCATCACTACATTCACACTCTTTATTGTTGTATTTGTGCAACTTCTGCCTGCAAACAATGAGAATGCAGTCAACTTACAGCTATTGATTGCAAATAATTCAGTTAGGCCATTAATTGAAAACTTGTGCGTGGTCAAATATGTTTTTTCTGATAAATGAAAAACAAGTTTGCTTGTAAGCAAGAGGGAGCCATCAGTAGCTACTTTGGTTTGTATATGCAAACTAGTCTGTTTTAGGCTCAGGATACAGGAAAAGAAAGGTAGGGTGCTTTGAAGAGAAAATGGTAATAAACTCTGTCTTTGTTTTTAATACACAACATCCTTACTATGTCAATCACAGTGCTCCTGAATAACTTCAAATCTAATCTTCATTTTAGAGTACTTCATGGTAACAGGGTTTATGAAACTGAAACTAAATGTCTACTACATAAAATTGAATCTCATGCTCAGACCATAATTTATAAAAAAAGTTATGAAGAAAACTGTCAGAAAAAAAATGAGATATTTTGGTTTATCACACCAATTTAAGAAGCATATTTCGTGTCAAATTACAGACATAAATTAATTTATATTATAAGAACAAACATCTATTGTTTGGATGAGTTAGCCCTATTTCCTTGCAAAGCAGCAAAACTTTCTCAATACTATTGATTATTTTGTGATATTATGAGCCCAAGAAATGCAATTTCGAATTATGCTTGGTCAAGAAAAAGTAGTTAATAAATAATGTTTAATGAGATGTTGGAAACTCATATTTATCGATTTATAATACGCAATATCCAGTACTCAATACAGCTCAATAAACCTTTATATGAAGAAGTACAGGTGAATTTAGAATTGAGATTTACCATACTATTTTTAAACTTCATTTGTGATTTTTAGTGTGGGTAATTTTCGCAAGAGATATTATTAAATAAAGTCATGCAGCATCATGTCTCCATTCACATCTTAAACCATCATTAATGACTTTTCCTGTGTTTCAAACAACTCAGAAACTTCTTACAGTCAGCACTAGTTCATCTGTGTCCACCTTTGTACTGTAATTTGGTCTAATGGCAATTGAATAGGAGACCTATTGCTATTGACTATGTTGAAGGTGTCACAGCTAGGCCTATTTAGTTGCAAGATACATGCACATAAATGAAATATATATTTACTTGCATGAAAAGAAGAGTTGTGGCATAAAAACAAAATTTTCAAAATAATCAAACAAGAAAACAAAAAAAGAATAAAAAAAATTGCCTCTATATTTTATTTTTGTACTGATAAAACGATTTTGCTATCTATCTATCTACAAAGATAAGATAATAAAAACTGTTCATGCAACAGGAGTCTCTGCTTGTTTTAGTTTTTTTTGTATGATGGAATACAAAAAAATATATTAGCACATCACATGCAAACTTTCTAATCATGTTTATTTATCAAATTTTTGCATTAATTCACAAGTTTTACTTGAGGAACTATGGACACGGTTTGTAAACTATTGGTGAATTGTTGGAAACTGATATTTTTCTTTGCAGTTTGTAATATGTGTTTGAAAAAGCTATTGCAAATATACATAATAACAATAACATTTATACAATACTCAGTATATGCCCTGAAATCAAATATAAAAATAACCGTAGGACACCTAGTCTGGCCATGAAAATGTTTGATGCCCAAATAAGCTTAATAGGGTCATTCCATATGAATTCACCGAAAGCTCCCCAGGTCACCATCTCAAAAAAGTTTGAAAAAATTACCATTTGTAGGACCATATAATTAATGGCAAAATCCAAAATTTCAGGTCTCCAGTATCATATATATATCTTTTATTCGACAGCTTCATGTCATTCATGACATATGTGTCATAATGTAAACAGAAAACACAAAGTAAATGACATACAATAACAATTAAAGAATAATAGAAAAGTAGTAAATAAAGCTAGGTTCCAGCTACGATAAAGATTTGTTACAATACAATAGCAACATAATAATGTACAGTTTTCAATGTGAAGTTCAATCTTGTTATATCTATATATATAAATCATACAGCATTATCCATAGCAAATGATCTAACACATAGGTAATTAAAAGGAATGTATATACATGTATGTAAAAATATACAAGTTCAAAGATATGGTATACAAATGTTCATAATGCAGAGACTCAGAATGGTCAACATGTTTAATGTCAGACGATGGATGATGACTCAAACGTTTATTAGGCATCAACATTCACCAGAAATTTTCCAAGGGATTTTAACAACTCAGGCTCTTTTGATTTCATGATGGTCTTAAATCTATCTTCATTGTTTAGTTGCTCAAAATTATCCATGTAATCATTAGCTACTTTAAGGAGTTCCTCACGACTAAGTTTATTATGCGGACATACTATGAGACAATGTTTTTCATCTTCAATTTCATGCATACTGCATTTTAGGCATAGCCTCTCAGCTGCTGGCAATATAGGATTTTCATGTCTACCTGTTTCAATACGCAAATTATGTGAGCTTACTCTTAATCTGGCGATTTTATTATACATTTTTCTGCTTAGGTTTAATAAGAGATAAGGTTCTAGTCTATAATCAGTCTTGAAGAGTTTATAGTTTCTAAGTTTTGGCTGTATCAATGGTTAAGAAGATACAGCAATTTGAAATTTTGTTAATTTTTTCCGAAAAAGCCAAACGGCATGAATTTCCAAGTTAAGACGTCCATACCTCTCTTATTTTTCATAATGTAGGCATGAAATTTTGTACCTAAGGTAAAAATGTTATATTGAATCCATGTATGCTGTTACAGCAGGGCTATTGGTGATATTTTGCAAACTGTAATGCTCTGAAAAAGGGTGAAAATGGGAAATGTTGCAAAACGAGACTTTATATTTTGCAGGGCTGTGCGGAATCTATGAAAGAATAAGAGCTCATATTTATTTTCTTGCTTCTTATGGTCCACCTGCACATATATGAATGGCCAAAACCACCTTATTTGCAAAAAGATGGAAGCCAGAATAGTTTTAAAAAGACAAATAATATACAATTGGGGAAAAAGGCCCTTTATTCTAATGTAATTTTGACCAACAAGAGAGTTCACCATCACTTTCATATTTTGTTCCCAATATCACACACATACAGTGGTCCTCTGGTTAAAATATCATTTTGGTGGTCAGATTCCTTCATATTTTTATGAATTTTTCAAAAATCGATCTTTATATATAAATAAAATAATAGTATTTTTGATTTCTTAATGTTTGCGTAAAGTTTTGAACAGTTAAATGTATCTATTCATTTAATAAACCTGCTTTAAAGTATATATGATGCTATATTGATCACATAATCATCAAATGTTACAAACAAAATGTATTGGGAAAAAGCAAATGTGTGGTTAATGATGACCTAATCTTGCAAAGGTTGTCTAATCTTACATGTAGCTGACACAATTATGCAATACCACAATAACTTCCATATTTTTTACCAATATCACACACATCTAGTGGTCTTCTGGTTAAAATATCATTGTGGTGGTTAGATAACTTCATATTTTTATGAATTTTTCAAAACGTAAAAGTATGTGCGAGCGAAGAATGCATCAGCGAGTTGTAATTCAAATAAAATAACATATAATCATTCATACACACAAAAAGAAATTATATTTTGACCAAAAAAAACATGTAACAGTAAGCCATTCTTATAGTTCTTGTGAGTTTTACAGTTGAGCAACTGCTTTTGTGATATAAGCTTGCATAAGTGATTTTTCTTCCTTACCCAATTGGCTAAACAGAAGAAAACCAACTTTCCCTGTGTATGTTCTCTTATCATTTGCTTATGACTATTCAGTTTTTGACCAACAGCACACTTTCCGAGATGATCCATTTTAGCAATTACCCAATTCACAAGTTTTGCTGCTCAAACTTTATGATCACTGACCACTCTGTGATTCTAGATGAAGATTATCAAGTCTCAACTGATTTATTGTGGTATTGCATTAATTGTGTCAGCTACATGTAAGATTAGATAAGCTTTGCAAAATTAGGTCATCATTAGCCTGCATTTGATTTTCCCCCAATACCTTTTGTTTGTAACATTTGATGATTATGCAATCAATATAGCATCATATATACTCTAAAGCATGTTTATAAAATGAATAGATAAATTTAACTCTTCAAACCTTTACGCAAATATCAAGAAATCAAAAAAGACTTTTTTTTCATAAAAATATGAAGGAATCTGACCACCAAAATGATATTTTAACCAAAGGACCACTGGATGTGTGTGATATTGGGAAAAAAATATGAAAGTGATGGTGAACTCTCTTGTTGGTCAAAATTTCATTAGAATAAAGGGCTTTTTTCACAATTATATATTATTTGTCTTTTTAAAACTACTCTGGTTTCCATCTTTTTGAAAATAAGGTGGTTTTGGCCATTCATATATGTGCAGGTGGACCATAAGAAGCAAGAAAATAAATATGAGCTCTTATTCTTTCATAGATTCTGCACAGCCCTGCAAAATATAAAGTCTCGTTTTGCAACGTTTCCCATTTTTGCCCTTTTTCAGAGCATTACAGCTTGCAAATTATCACCAATAGCCCTGATGTAACAGCATACATGGGTTCAATACAACATTTTAACCCTAGGTACAACATTTCATGCCTACATTATGAAAAATAAGAGAGATATGGACGTCTGAACTTGGAAACTCATGCCGTTTGGCTTTTCCGCAAAAAATTTATAAAACCGATGACACTGGAGACCTGAAATTTTGGATTTTTCCATTAATTATATAGTCCTATAACTGGTATTTTTTGCAGAATTTTTTGAGATGGTGACCTAGGAAGTTTGTCTGAATTTTGGTGAATTCATATGGATTGACCTAATACTAGAATATTGCTCTGAAATTTGGTACACAAATAAATTTTGTGAAGAACTTGAAAAAATCCACCTTGCCTATATGAAAGACATACTTAAAGTCAAATGCAGTTCAAGCACCCTTGCACTGTATGCTGAACTCGGTAGATTCCCACTCAAACTAAAAATACAATACCAACTGCTGAAATACTGGCAAAGAGTTATAAGCTATAGTGACTCACACATCCTTAAACAGGCATACCTCTCATTATTAGAACTACATGATAGAGGACAAGTAAACTGGTGCACACAAGTCCATGACATTCTGAAAGATCTGAAGATGAATCATCACTGGCAAAACCAAATGATAACTGATAGGGACCTGTATAAAATTAAAGAGTTACTGTATTCTGATTTTATGGAACGAAGTATGATATCAATAAACGATAGTACACTTAACCCTAAAGTGTGAGTCTTTAGACTTTTTAAACAGGAGTTCAAACCAGAGCCATACCTCTCACAACCACATAATCTACACCATACCCTGGCCCTTGTGAGATTCAGAATTAGCTCGCATAACTTGTGCATTGAAACTGGTCGTTACACGAGGCCTTATGCCCCTAAAGAAAATAGAATATGTATCTACTGTAAATCAAATGAAGTTGAAGATGAAATGCATTTCCTCTTAGATTGCCCTCTGTACATTCAGGAAAGGATAAAACTATTAAATGTCATCAAACCATTAGTCCACATTATGAAAATCTAACACAACAGACAAAATTAATAAAAATTATGACACTAGAACAAACTGAAGCAACTAGAACTCTTGGGAAATATGTCTTTCACAGTTTAGAGAAGAGAATGAAATACGAAATTTAAATGAGAAATAAATGATAAGAATAAATAAAGACTAAATAAATAAATAAATAAATTTCCATAAAATTATGTCAATGCTGCACTTCCTTAGTCTGTCTAAATAACTAACAAAATAAAGAGAAAAAAGGAAACAAGCCAATAAATGAATAAAAATGGATAAAACAGTAACTGTAGTGGTAGAGGTACTTTTGCGCTGTTCTTGCCTGTCGGCACTACACAGCCCAACTCAATATTTTTATTGATATTGATATGTATACATGAAATCTGTTTTTTTATTGATATGTATTTGTGTTGTTTTTCATGTATTTTGATTTTTATATTTTTTACTGTACGACAAATAGGTCAAATTTGACCTAAAAAAGTGTCAATAAAATTCATCTATCTATGTATCACATGTGTCATACACACAGGACTAGGTTATGTATGAATTCCATCTGATATACTGGTATATTTATAAAAATTTATAAAACGTCTATAAAACAGCTTTATATTAAAACATAATCATTATAACAACACCAGCACTAGTATTAACATTCTATAAAAAGTGGGAACACATTTAAATGCAGTTAAATGCAGAAAACTTCTCTTCTCCTTTTTTTTTTTTGATGTTATAAGGCCTAACTTATAAATTCATACTAAGTTTTACTTGTGCAGTTATCTATACATTAAGACATGATCGAGTAAATAATTTTATATATCTTGAATGCATCCTAAGCCAGACAAAGCTCGAGGTCCAGTTGTCAGTGGTGACAGTGATAATGACACTATTGTTTACAGGGAGGACAGTTAACCAAATAATTTGTCAGTTGCCACAATGTGTTGCTTGTTGTATTTTTTATTTATTTACATGTAAAAGTTTGCAGTGTGAGTAGGTTTGCCAAGTTGGGCATACAATTAAATAAATTGAATTATAACAGTGCGTTTGTTTATTGTAAGACAAATGTAGCTATCAAGTTTCCAACACATCAAACGTTTTGCAAACGTTTCAGAAACCCTTGCGATTTTAAACAGGTTTTGGGTTGTTTTCTGTGTGTTTTTGGTTTGCAAACCTTGTCTCACAAATGTTGGACAAACGTTTGTCTCCTGGGTGGGTTTACAATATTACTATCAGAGCTTATTGGACTTATATTTATGACTGTGGCACCTTCAACAGAATTATTTCACAATTTTTGGTTTATCAAATTATAAATTACTCATGCATCAATGTACACTCTGGGTCATCGAGATTGGTCAGGTACTTGAAATTCGCCACCCCTAAGAAATATAAAAGTAGCTATCCCAGCTTATTCATTTTACATAATTTTACCAAGACCAGCCACCTGGATATGCTAACTTGATTCAATTGCCGATTCCAGAAATAAAATGAAATTTAGAGACACTAAATTGAAAGGTAGCATACAGATGATACTCCATTTATTGGATAGCCTTTTCCCTAAGCTATTGATTCCTAGCAAACATTGGTTGTTACTGCATAGATAACTATCCAGTTCCTAGACATTTGTATGCCACAGAATATTCTTTTATGATGTAAAATGTGACATAAATAGGAACTGGCTATACAGAACAGTAGCATATGGAAGATAGTCTTTTAAATTTAATGTGCGTATTGATTGACCTACTTCCATGTAGGTCAATCACTAAGCATGTTAAATTTAACTAAGCGGCGAACGAAAATAGTTCTTTAAAATCCGTGCAGTACAGTGTTGCATTGGCATTTTTAGCAAGGACGCGGCGTATTCTATTCTCATGATTAATATATACCTTTCTAAAACTACGAAGTCAAGTCGCAGGGCTACTGACTATCTTTTCATATTTATTTGCAATTACCATTTGATGTGATCCTTCTGTTTTCATATTTTTGAAATTTCTATATGTTTATGTATTAAAGAAGTGGATGTTTTCTAAGAATTAGAATGTTCCTCGGTTATAATGGAATAACAAGGGGGCATTCCAAAACAATTTTTAGGTTACTGGATTATAGTAATTTCAAACAAGGACAACATCATCTGGATCTCTGGAGTAATAACGATAGCGGAAATGGTGCACCAAATCTCATGCAGTTCATGGCAGGACCAGTTTAATTGGATGGTCTCATTTTGCTTTTAATGTGTCAGACTATGAAAAATATTACAGGACACATGTTTTTGTATTTCTATTCATCTTTTCAGTTGCCTTCAGACACAGTTGCTAAAATATTTGTTTGCTGGTCATAACTTCCATTGCACAATGGAAACATTATAAAACCAAACGTTGTTTATGTCAGATGCAATTATTATTCAATTGTTGCAAACTTAAACCTTGTCAGATATTCAATATTGCTTAAAAGCTATGGACTTGTTGAATGCATTGCTGCACACCCTACACATGCAACATATTTCCAGGGCATTGTACACGTATGATTTTTATACATAGTTCAAAAAGTATTTTAAAAAACACACGTGGCAATATTAATAAGAACGGCATGAGAGGTATTGATTTTTTCAACAAGCCGAGTAAGGAAACGGGGATAGTAGTTGGCTGCAAGTAACTGCAAGTACGTGAGATTATATATTCTTATCAGTGCAATAGTGTTTAGAGTAGAGTTTTTATTCACAATTTGCAACCAAGTTTTGCAGAATGAAGATTGGTTCTTCCTGTACATCATTATACATAGAAAACAAATTATTTCTGAATTTCAAATGGAAACCAGGTTCTGTTAAGGCTGATAAACCATTTCCAAAAAAATATAACATATTATATATGGTCATATTTTCATTGTAATGGAACTTAGGAAGTTGGTATGCACATGACTGTATTTAGTGAAAAATAAGCACAGGAACAACAGCAATTTTATTTTATCATAATAATATGATGTTCGCATCATAAATTAGAATTAATGGCATTATGCTACTAACTCTATATGTATCATTATGAACACTGTTTCTTTATAAGAATTTTATATTGAAGTGAGACTTGGTGTGTCATTTGCACCCATTTGGAATCTAAACATTGTACACTCGGGGTCATCCAGATTGGCCAGGGCCATCGAACTTGGCCACTCAAAATTAACTATCACAAAATGAAGGTGTAACCAGTTGAAGATGGCTTATCTTGCAGATACAACTGACTGTGATAGTGATTTTGATTGTGATATCAGAGCTGTGTGAGACAACCAGTAACCTTGTCATAATTCCATGTTTAGCCATATTATGAGGTCTGTGACATTTTTTACATACTTCAACTTGTTTTGTTTTTATCCTTATACGTGTATTTCATATGTTTGAATAAAATATTACATACATGTGATTGAATAAAATATATAATCTGAATTAAAATTGTACCATTATATAATAAAAGTTCCACCAAAAAAAGTTCCAATATATATGGCACCATTTTACATTCAAGCAATGCAATAGCTGTAGTGCTATATACATATATAATGATAAGGATGAAATATATAATTACTATTAGTGAATATTCAGGAACACATGCTGCCCAGTGGGAAAAACTGCACGACAATATTAAAGTATCTTACAAAGATGATCTACTTGTTTTCTTCATCCTGTCAGTAATAGTTATATCCCGAATAGTCAGGAGTTAACTAAACTTTTTTGTTGGTTATGTATCAACGCAGAAGGCGCAGGGATACAAGCAACAAATATTTTAGTTAACTCCTGATTGTGAGAGACATAACTAACATATACTCCACTAGACATATTCACTAATTTGTTTGACTGTTTAATTTGTTTAACAGCTGTTGTCAAGCAATTAAAGTTCAATTTGCACTCAGGAGTTAACTAACATTTTCATTGGTTATTTCCCGCTCAGAACAATAGGAAAACTATATCTAGAGGTGGAGGATAACAATAGAAAAACACATCATAATGCTCTTTCTGGCAGATACAAGAAAACAAAGATCAAATGCTGGGACTGTTTATTGGGTTTTAGTGTGTTTTTTTTTCCATACAGATATGATATGAATGTGTAAGTATTGACATTTTACTTGGCCTTACATTAGAAAGCAGGAAATGTTATTTCAATCAAGATAATAAAGTTCGGGTAATTTCAGGCCAAGTCATGCAAGCATTTTTTTGCTCGCGGTCATAAATGCATTGCATTTAGTCTGTCAGTTTAGGCATGTCCTTGTGAATGTCCCTGTGAATTTCCCTGTGGATGTCCATTTGAATGGCCTTGTGAATTTCCATGTGAATTTCCTTGTGAATATCCTTCATCACTGTCTTCAGGCTCTGTAATTAAAGCACAATAGAGTCATCTTGCAGTCCCTAAATTTTAACTTAGATCAAACACATCATGATTCACAAACAGGCCTAATATATTCTTAGTCCTTCACATGACTTTCTGACTTCATATTTAGCATGCTTGTAAATTGATCACACAGTAAAATTCTAATGTGCGTCCAATACTTATGTGGACATGAATTGTGAGACTTGTGATGTCTGATATACACTATAGAGGAAGCCTGTGCTTCATGGCATCATAATTGTAAATAACTTATAGTGTACCAATTAAATTTTTTACACTTTGGATCATAGTGCCTACAAAATAAAATCTACTGCATGTCCAGTGTTTTCTGGGACATCAATTCTTAATTTAAAATCAATTGCAACACATTGCAAAATGAGGGGTCATATGTTTTGTTACCTTTAAAATTCTATCTACCCTCAGTCTGCATATGGGATGGTCCCCTCATCTCCATCAAAATGTTAAAATACAACTTGGAGTAATTCAAGAAGAGAAGATATACTGACCACACTTGGATTCCTCACAGCGGCAGTCTGTGTAGCTGATCACCTGGGCAGTCACTGATCGGCCAGCGCAGTTGAAGTTCACATCAATGAGTTGTATTCCGGTTCCTCTGCAGCAAGAGCATGATGTTTGTCCGGGATATACAATATCTCCCATTTTGATAGCTCCATACTGAAATGGAATACATTCTTAATATTTATGACTGATAAATATGCGAAAGATAAAATAGGCAACATAAGAGATCCTTTAAAAGAAACTTTTTGAACTGAGGCCATTGCACAGAGGGTTAAAACTTCATTAACATGAGAAAAATAGCATAAAATTTCAGCTTACCTCAGAGCCAGGACAAGTTCCATTACAGACATTGTACTGCACAGGAGCAACACTTCGGCACTCACAGCCAGAATCCATCGTGTAAGAGAGATATTCAGTGACAGAACGTTTGGAACATGCTTCAACAAAGTCTGCAAAATATAATTCAATGCCTTTACT
Source organism: Alitta virens (assembly GCA_932294295.1). NCBI lineage: Eukaryota > Metazoa > Annelida > Polychaeta > Phyllodocida > Nereididae > Alitta > Alitta virens. The sequence continues at coordinate 9,951,692 of OW028574.1, forward strand.
GAAATGTAATTCTAATGAAAACCCACACCCCAGGAACTTCCAAGTGCATTCACATTCACGGGTAATTTATTAATGCTCTGATAATTAATCTTGATGAGTCATTCAACTTAGTAAGACTTTTACCTTTACAGATAAACAAACAATTACTAATTACCTTCTTCACAAGCACAGCAGTTGTCATCACTTTCAACTTGATGGAATCCTTGTGGGCATTGACACTCAGCACGCAAGTTCTTGCTTACAATCTTTCCATGTACACATTCATTGTAGATGCAGCAGTCACTTTCATCATACCAGGAGGATGGTGTGATCTAGAAATATTACAAGATTTATGAGTTTATCATACATTGATTGCTTATAACAACTACAATAATCGCTATTTAGCAAGTACTACTCACAGATCCGTTGGGGAATCTGCACTTGAAGCACTCTTCGACCTGAACACATTCTCCATTCAACCTGTGGAAGCCAGGAGCACAGGCGCAACAGTCTTGGACTATTCTTGTAGGACAGTCATTGACATCAGTGCTGAAGCACTCACAAGTAGGTTCACAGTATGGTTCAGTGTAATACTTCTCGTTTGGACCACACGCTGCGTAAGGAGGAAATAAAAGATTAACATTGTGGAAACATTGGGTATCACAATGACTAATATTTCTTCACATGCTGCAGTGATATCATGAATAATGACAGCCTGATGATGGCTTGGTTATTTATGGTTATCAACGGAAGGCCACATACCTTGCTCACATGACTGTGTGTTGCAGCATTCAATCTCATAATCATCACCAGAACACGCTGCTCCACCACACTTGGGTTCAGGGTCATCACAAGATCTTGTTCTGGATCTGTGACCTCCATCACAAGTCTGGTCACATTCACTCCATTGACCCCAGGCTGACCATCCACCATCCACTGTATTAACAAAGTACAATATTATGTAAGTTATGAAACAGAGACCAGATGCTGTATTTATGCTGTTTGAGCACTGAAAACTAATTGTGTGTGCATTGCTTCATAATCATTTTCATAACAAGCCAATGAACTTAAAATGAACTACAAGTTGAAATGATATTGCACTTTACCTGGATTCCTTGGAATGCAATTGACATTGTTGTGCGACCAGCAAACACTGAAAGCAAATACAAACACTAAATAATAATAATTCACTGAAACCTTGGTCCATTGAAGGCAAGGTTACTCCATCATAAATACCGCAGGTTCTTACCAAGTCTCACATTCTGTTTCATTGATAGTCGTGTATTGTGGATAAGACACACTCCTGCCATCTACAACGAGGGAGCATGTTGGGCGACAATTTCTGTTGCAAGGTCTGGTCTCCACAAATGGTCCAGCACATTCTCTACCATTACCTGATCTTGGTGGATTATTACCACTCCTGTAATAAATAAAACCACTGTAAGTGCAGTTTAGTTTCTATAATATGAGCAATGCAAATTTGTCTAAAGTTTAAACTTATCACACCTGCTCCTTGTCTGGACACCACCTCCACAGGTCACTGTGCAATCACACCATTCGGTCCATTCAGTATAACCACAATCACAATTGCAGTTTGGTCTTGTTTGGCAGACAATATCACCATTTTCGCAGGTACTAAAAAGACGTAAAATAACTTCATAACATTTTTGTAAAAGATCATGCACTGGCAAGAGAAAATATCTAGAAAAACAAACTTTACCAATAATAGCATCCATCATCTTCAACTATGGCACCCTTCGGATATTCTTGTCCATGGTAATAACAAGGACAGTTGCAAGGTTCCACACAGTTTCCTTGGTCATCCATTACCGTTCCAACAGGACACCTACAAGGCATAAAGATGCTTATAAAAGATGCTCCAAATTTTGAGGAAATTATTTTTCAGGTAATGTCCCAGATGCAAACAAACCTGCAGATATGGTCACAGTCATCAACTTCTATGCACTCTGTTTGGTTCCTGAGATCTTTGCATGTCCTTGGACAAACAAGTGGACCAAGAACATAAGGAGCTTGACATTCATTGCAATCCTCTGTGTTGCAGTTTTCAGATTCAACATCAGGTCCCACACAGTCCTCTCCACCACATGATGGTGCTGGGTTTGTGCAAGTTCTGTATCTGTAAGTGGTACCACCTCCACATGACTGACTGCATGCTGACCAAGATCCCCACTGTGTCCAGCCTCCATCAACTGAAATATTCCGAAGAATGAATGCGTATTTGATTTTAATATACTTCCGTAAACAAACATCAGTAATTACTCACCAGAGCATGCCTGAGTGTTGCAAGCTTCAACCTCATGGAGACATCCAGGGCAGTATACACCAGGTGAACCAGGAGTGAAATTATCTCTAGATCTCATTCTCAAACCTGAGCCACAACTCACGGAGCAAGTAGACCATGATCCCCATCCACCCCACATGCAGACTGTAATTAAGAGTAATACAAATTAAATATGAAACAATAAGGATGGGCTTTTAGAACTTTCCAATTTTTTTACATTGTTGCTCACCAAAGCAAGGCTCAATGACTTCAATATCAAAGTTTCCATTTTCCATGCAAGTCCTGTAAGAAATGGAATATTCATGCACTGTAATTTGAGAATTTCTGGAAGTTATTTCAGTTGGCAGCATGCTAATTAGTATATCAAGGCCAGCAAGAAAAGGATTTGGAACAGATAGATACTTGAACAGAACATTTTGTCCACTGCAACATTAAGGACTACTCACAACATGACACATGGACTGTGGACAGTTTGACCATATGCAATCCTTTGACCAATTTCAACAGGCTCATCATTGCCAGTGAAGCCATTGATGCCATCTTTTTCTATCCAAGGACGAGGTGAATCAGCTCCATAAGGAACATCAAACTGGTCTTCATATGCACCCATATCATAGAAGCAGCAAACTGCAATAAAAAAAAAATTGATGCTTTGGAGATTTGATGATATATCACCCTGATATTAATAACAATTAAATTTGCTAGTCCTGCAAACTATGTTACACATGTTTTCTGTGCCTTTGCAGAGATATGAAGCATCAACTTTTTGGAAATATCTTATGCATAAGCAACTGGGAAATATGAAACCAACTTTGAGGTGCAGTTGTAGTTTCTCCTGTTGATTCTGTACCGCTTGTAGTTTGAGTAGTTCTGGTTGTCCTAGTTGTGCGAGTGGTTCTTGTTGTTGGTGTGGTTCTTGTGGTGCGAGTGGTTCTTGTTGTTGGTGTGGTGAATGTTGTCATTGTTGTACGGGTAGTCTCTGTTGTTGCAGTAGTTGAAGTAGCTATCTCCTCTGCAGTTAAGAATTATATAAGGAGTCATATAATTGAGATAGGGGTTGATTTGCAAAATAGTTTGATGGTTTACATCAATATGAACATTGTCCTATCTCGTAACATTGCACTATTCCGTAACATGTTATTGTTATTCTGTTTTCTGCTTCTTGTTATCAATAGTTATTGTCAGTTCATGAATGTATCTTATCTAGGTATGGGGTGACACAGTGCTCTCTGGAGGGCTGGGATAATTTGTATATTGTACTTCTGTAATGTTTGCCATTTTAAGCAATAAAATATCACTATCAATTTATCAAGATGGCATTACGACATGATACATTAATCTCTTTATGTTGTCTTCTCTTGCTTTGATGACATACCTGGAACACACTCAATGATGTACAAGTCCTTTATCTTAATAGTCTGGCTGCTTGGAGCTTGAATGTAAATGAAAATGTTCTGTATGTCAAAGTTACTACTGTATCCAGGGATAACGAATGAAAATTCTTCAAAGGAAGATGTGACGGTTGCCTGAATCTGTAAAAAATTTACAACAATTGCACATAGTGACAACAAATAAACATATCTGCAGTGGGCCAAAATCTTACATGCCAGTAAAATACTTTTTTATAACAATACCTGAGTTGGCGATGAAGGATTGCCATTGGACACATAAGAGAATACAATTGAAGTGGCTCCATAGACCTTAAGGCTAACAAATATGTCTGATGGACTTGGTGTTGGTAACAATGTAATCACAACAGATGAGGGTCCTTGAACAAAGACAGGCGCTGGTGAAGGTCGAAGTATTGTGCTAGCTACATCCTGTGATTGTTGACCAGGTCCAACCAATGTGATGGAGTAGTCAACATTAGGGTTGTTATTTCCATAATTATCAAATTCCATAGGCAAACCTGCAGGGCACTCAAATCCACCAGGTCCACCAGGTGCAGTTGTTGCTGTTGTAGCAGTTGTTGCTGTGGTTGCTGTTGTAGCTGTGGTAGCTGTTGTTGCTGTAGTACCAGTAGTTGCAGTTGTGGCAGTTGTTGCTGTGGTTGCTGTGGTTGCTGTTGTGGCAGTTGTGGCAGTTGTAGCTGTGGTTGCTGTTGTGGCAGTTGTTGCTGTGGTTGCTGTTGTCCCCGTTGTAGCTGTGGTTGCTGTTGTGGCAGTTGTCGCTGTGGTTGCTGTTGTTCCTGTAGTAGCAGTTGTAGCAGTTGTTGCAGTGGTTCCAGTTGTAGCAGTGGTTCCAGTGGTTGCTGTGGTTCCACTTGTTGCAGTTGTGGCAGTTGTAGCAGTTGTTGCTGTTGTGGCAGTTGTTGCTGTGGTTCCAGTTGTAGCTGTAGTTGCAGTGGTAGCAGTTGTTGCAGTGGTTCCAGTTGTTGCTGTTGTAGCAGTAGTTGCAGTGGTTCCAGTTGTTGCTGTTGTTCCAGTTGTTGCTGTTGTAGCAGTAGTTGCAGTGGTTCCAATTGTGGCTGTAGTTGCAGTGGTTCCAGTTGTTGCTGTGGTTCCACTTGTTGCTGTTGTGGCAGTTGTAGCAGTTGTTGCAGTTGTGGCAGTTGTTGCTGTGGTCCCAGTTGTAGCTGTAGTTGCAGTGGTAGCAGTTGTAGCAGTTGTTGCAGTGGTTCCAGTTGTTGCTGCTGTTCCAGTTGTTGCTGTTGTAGCAGTAGTTGCAGTGGTTCCAGTTGTAGCAGTTGTTGCAGTGGTTCCAGTTGTTGCTGTTGCTCCAGTTGTTGCTGTTGTTCCAGTTGTTGCTGTTGTAGCAGTAGTTGCAGTAGTTCCAGATGTAGCTGTTGTAGCAGTTGTTGCAGTGGTTCCAGTTGTTGCTGTTGTAGCAGTAGTTGCAGTGGTTCCAGTTGTAGCTGTAGTTGCAGTGGTAGCAGTTGTAGCAGTAGTTGCAGTGGTTCCAGTCGTTGCTGTTGTTCCAGTTGTCGCTGTTGTAGCAGTAGTTGCAGTGGTTCCAGTTGTAGCTGTAGTTGCAGTGGTAGCAGTTGTAGCAGTAGTTGCAGTGGTTCCAGTTGTGGCTGTGGTTGCAGTGGTACCAGTTGTTGCTGTGGTACCACTTGTTGCTGTTGTGGCAGTTGTAGCTGTTGTGGCAGTAGTTGCTGTGGTTCCAGTTGTAGCTGTAGTTGCAGTGGTAGCTGTTGTGGCAGTTGTTGCTGTAGTTCCAGTTGTGGCTGTAGTTGCAGTGGTACAGTATGACTCATATGGAATTGTCCATGTTTTGCCGACATCACGGCAAAACACCCCGAAACGCGGCGTAAGTCGGCGTGATGCTGAAAGACATTCCTGACTAATTGGTTATAATTAATTTGCGGCTGGTGTTGGCTTGCAGCGGCTAGTCGCGCCTCCTTGCCCCTTGTTACGGATATGAGCTTGGTGGGCTGATGTGTGTGGTGGTCAGAGGTCCTTTGCCCTCATCAGCCACATGTGTTCTTATCTGTGTCAGATTTCCATTTTATCACATTCAGATAACTTGGAAGGCAGGGGTAAAATGCATGAATTCACATATCTCAAGGGCTTATTTTACATTATAATATTATTGGAGTTCTATAAAGCACAGAAATTTCACTGAACTATACATTCAAGATAAAAAGACATGAAGTCATAAGTCAACCAAATGTGAAACTTATTTCTCTAACCTGTCCTTCAAATGTTGTTGTGTAAGTTACATTAAAATAGATTATCTAATGTCTGCTGAATACCACATTGAGTAGTCACAAGAAAGAAATTGGGTTATTAACTGTGGTCAAAGCACACTGGGCATTATGTTGAGTGAACATATTTCTAGAGGATGTCTCAAGCAGTGGAAGCTGTTTTTATATTATTTTTAATCTTATTATTTTTTTATTTATTGAGACCTGTCATAGCAACAATGAAAAATGAAAGGTATAAACAATGTTTATTGCCTGAGCATGCAAATAAAATATTTTTATCCTTTGGATCCAAGATCTAACTTGGACAAAAATGTGATTGTTTTCTTATGCGGTCTCTGTGTCTCTAAAGGACTCTATTTGCTTTGAAAAACTGTGAGTTCGGAATATTCAGTTCTTAAAATTAATTATATTGAGTTGTATTTTTGGTTATTTAAATTTTATGTTATCAATTTGTTAAGCTGTGCCCTGAGCAATGACCAGTCGAGCAAATAACCCCCTCCTCCCGTCCACCCCCCATGGCCCTGCATGGGTGGCCCTCATTTAAGTGATTGCTCCAGGCCAGATCAAAGAACATGCTTAGTTACTTACTCTTGAGTCAAAATAGTTATTTTCTAATTTTCTTATTATACACCAATGACTTACTTTTTGTTGGGTTGCTTTAATTTTCTAGATCAAGAGCATATAAATCTTATTGCATTATGTAAGGTAGATCCAGAGATATGAAAAATGACAATGTAACTAAAAACATATTGAATATAAACAGTGCTCAATCATACCATGCAAACACATTATGTCCATCTGTATCACTTGCTGTATGTTAATGTTGCTGTATTTTCATTTCACAGTAGGCCATAATTTTTAATGTTTCTCCATAAATTTCACATTTCATAGATCCGAAATAATTCTCAAAAATAAGTTTCACATTCCTGAAATATTGTTTAATATAACACTGACTGACTGACTGATTTGACTGACTGCTGGCTTAATAATACTAGCACAGATTATTGAATAAGGGCTTGGTGCAGCCAATATTATGACTGACTGACTGACTGACTGACTGCTGTATTTATAATGCCAGCACAGATTATTATGACTGACTGACTAAGGTATTACCCTGGTATTACTGACAGACTGCCAGTCACCCTGTATCAGTGATGGGGAGTGGGTGTTACAGAAGGGGTGACCTGATTAGGACAAACTTTCTGGGTCATTTTGCACTCAGCAGTTGTTTGGCCAGGACTGACCTCATAATTCCTTGTAAACATAACAAGTACTCATGGATTTACCATTAGATGGATGCCATGGGGAATATAATAATCATATTGTGTCTGAATCTCAAATGAAGAAACCCAAGTAAGTGGAGAATCAGAAAAACTTTTTTTTTGTCTGAAATAATATGTGTCATAGGTCACAGCAAGTTGGCTGCTTGTTCAAAAATAGTTTGTCTCATGCCTAAAAGTTGGGTGATTGATTGATTGATTGATTGATTGATTGATTGATTGATTGATTGATTGATAATTGATTGAACAGGTGTCAATTGCTACAAGCTCATGTCTCCTATCATTGGTTGCTCAGTCACAAAATTAGTCAGTCAGTCAGTTCTGTCCACTGACCTACATATCTATATGTAGGTCAGTGCTCCTGTCCCTGGGCTCCTGTTTATCTCTGTCTTTGCCGTTGCCATAGCAACCATTTGTCAAGGCTCTGTGACAATATATGGTAAATATAGTTGAATTTAATATAAATAATAACCTTTAAAATAATTTCAGCTTAGCCAAAAATGATTTAGGACACCATCATTTCCAGTAAGACTAATATATATTTTTATATAATGTTGCAAACTATCTATCTAACTACCTATCTATCTAGCTAGCTATTTATCTACCTAAATAACTATCCATCTCTCTATCTATCTACCTATCCATCTATCTCTCTATCTATCTCTCTATCTCTCTATCTATCTATCTATCTATCTATCTATCTACCTATCCATCCATCTCTCTATCTCTCTATCTCTCTACCTATCTATCTATCTATCTATCTATCTATCTATCTACTTAACTACCTATCTATCTATCTATCTATCTATCCATCTATCCATCTATCCATCCATCTATCTATCTATCTATCTAGCAATAGTCAAAGTAGCCTTCATAAAAAAACAGAATGCAGACAGGTCCGAAATTGTGAGGGGATCTCATTAGTCGTTTTAATGTATTTATCTGTTCAGTAGTCTTGATGGAACAGTGGACTTGCGTAATACAATTGTGAGCTATTGTGACACGGTGGTCTTGATAGTGGTTTTATTGGGGAGATTGTATTTATATTGTGATTGTTAACCACAACATAACTTTATTCAACGCCACAAACATAGCATGATACATCTGTAGTTTAAAATATTTATTTCTAAATTATAATGACACATTTATCACTTCATATAATCTTGATTAAACTGTGGTTTATCTAAGATATAATGAACTGGTACTGGTATAGATGTGGTTAAATGTAAATAAATTTATTGATAATAGATATCTCAGGATCAACTGATCACATTGCAATGAAATTTGCATGGTCTTAATCTAGAAGGAGAGAGCTATCCAATGAAAATAGAGTAACTTTCTTCAAATGAAGGAGAAAAATTATTGTTGTCACTCAAGACTGGTAGAACATGTGTCCTATATCTTACTACACAAGGGTTTCAGGGTATCAGTTTCAACCCCCTCTGTGCAATTAAACGCTGATATCTATATACCCCCATGATATGTAACACCTGCTCTTAAAGGGACCAAGGATTTGATGGGGTTAAAAGGGATAAAAGAAATAGCGGGGTAAAGCCCCGACACTCCCCGCAGGTCGGCAAAAGTCCGAGAGGGGCCCCGCAAAGCAATTAGCCATGCCATGGGGGGTAAGCGCAATGCCCCGCTACAATCCGTGACATCCCGTGTCTCCCCAAATGTCGGCGAAACATGGACAATTCCATATGAGTCATACTGTAGCTGTTGTGGCAGTTGTTGCTGTGGTTCCAGTTGTGGCTGTAGTTGCAGTGGTTCCAGTTGTGGCTGTGGTTGCAGTGGTACCAGTTGTTGCTGTGGTACCACTTGTTGCTGTTGTGGCAGTTGTAGCTGTTGTGGCAGTAGTTGCTGTGGTTCCAGTTGTAGCTGTAGTTGCAGTGGTAGCTGTTGTGGCAGTTGTTGCTGTAGTTCCAGTTGTGGCTGTAGTTGCAGTGGTAGCTGTTGTGGCAGTTGTTGCTGTGGTTCCAGTTATGGCTGTAGTTGCAGTGGTAGCAGTTGTGGCTGTAGTTGCAGTGGTACCAGTTGTTGCAGTTGTAGCCGTTGTAGCAGTTGTAGCAGTTGTTGCTGATGTGGCAGTTGTTGCTGTGGTTTCAGTTGTAGCTGTGGTAGCAGTAGTTGCTGATGTTGCAGTGGTTGCTGTTGTAGCTGTTGTGGGTGTTGTAACACCTGAAACAGGACCACCTGGTTGGCCTGGTTGTCCAGGTTGTCCGGGTTGACCAGGTTGAGTTGGCTGAGCTGGTTGAGCAGGCTGTGCCGGTTGAGCAGGCTGAGCAGGCTGAGCTGGTTGTGCTGGTTGTGCAGGTTGAGCTGGTTGTGCAGGCTGAGCAGGTTGAGCTGGCTGAGCGGGTGGTGGTGGTTGCGCTGGTTGTGCCGGTTGAGCAGGCTGAGCTGGTTGTGCTGGTTGTGCAGGTTGAGCTGGTTGAGCAGGTTGTGCTGGTTGAGCTGGCTGAGCAGGTTGTGCTGGTTGCGCTGGTTGTGCCGGTTGACCAGGCTGAGCCGGTTGAGCAGGTTGTGCTGGTTGCCCTGGTTGTGCCGGTTGAGCAGGTTGAGCTGGTTGAGCTGGTTCAGCGGGTTGTGCTGGTTGCGCTGGTTGTGCAGGTTGAGCTGGTTGAGCAGGTTGAGCTGGTTGCGCAGGCTGAGCTGGCTGAGCAGGTTGGGCAGGATGAGCTGGTTGTGCAGGTTGAGCAGGCTGAGCTGGTTGGTCTGGTTGTGCAGGTTGAGCTGGTTGAGCAGGTTGAGCAGGTTGCGCAGGATGAGCTGGTTGTGCAGGTTGAGCTGGCTGAGCAGGTTGTGCAGGCTGAGCTGGTTGTGCAGGTTGAGCAGGTTGAGCATGCTGAGCTGGTTGTTCAGGTTGAGCTGGCTGAGCTGGTTGGGCAGGCTGAGTAGGTTGAGCTGGTTGAGCTGGCTGAGCGGGTTGTGCTGGTTGTGCCGGTTGAGCTGGCTGAGCTGGTTGAGCTGGTTGTGGGGGTTGAGCTGGCTGTGCTGGCTGAGCAGGTTGTGCTGGTTGGGCAGGTTGAGCAGGCTGAGCTGGTTGTGCTGGTTGTGCAGGTTGAGCTGGTTGAGCAGGTTGAGCTGGTTGCGCAGGCTGAGCTGGTTGTGCAGGTTGAGCTGGCTGAGCAGGTTGCGCAGTCTGAGCTGCTTGTGCAGGTTGAGCTGGCTGAGCTGGTTGGGCAGGCTGAGCAGGTTGAGCTGGTTGAGCTGGCTGAGCGGGTTGTGCTGGTTGTGCCAGTTGAGCTGGCTGAGGCGGTTGAGCTGGTTGTGGGGGTTGAGCTGGCTGTGCTGGCTGAGCAGGTTGTGCAGGCTGAGCTGGTTGTGGAGGTTGAGCAGGCTGAGCAGGCTGTGCAGGCTGTGCAGGTTGAGCTGGTCCAGGAGTTGTTGTTCTTCCTGGTTCTTCTGAAATGCACATAGGGAATACATTCTTAATAATGCAATTATCTATCATAAGTGTTTGTCTGGTTTTCCATTTGTTGACTGAGATATAGCATTATCTGAACATTTCCCAACCATCATGTTGACCCAGGTAATCATTTAATACCTCAATGATCATGTTGTCTTTTTCCATATGTTAGCTTTATTTCACCACACTTGATCAATTTCCAACACGATTAATGAACTGTTAGTACTATCTTCTACAGTATCTGTTTCTAAGCAGCCCTTGGCATATATTGGTAATGCCTTGAACAATCAGTGCCTGGACACTAAAGTTTCAAAAATCATACTGACTTAAATAAACTTAAATACTCACCACAACATCCTTCAATTAGCAGAGATACTTTGTCTGGTGGTGAGCAGTACTGACAGGACATAGTTACCCTGATAAAGCTGTTTCTTCCTGTAGAATAGAAAATCACCATGACAGATTTCTGTGTAATTTGTTTGATACTTTGGTCAGTTTTAATGGCATGAAAAACGTGGTACATGTTTTGTTAAATCATTGTGACAGAAGAAAACTCTAAGGCCTGATTTCACTAGCAAGGTCATAAAAAATTTACACTGCTGCTCCTCCTGGTGCAAAGGGTATTTGAAAAAAATACAATCTGTAAAGAGGAACACACATTGGGAGCATATGTTGGGTTTTTCATCTATATAATCAACAAACCAAGATTTACAGAATAAACTTTTTTTCATTTGGGTTACTTGTTTTTATTGTGTTGTATTGCCCTTTATGCACCAACCTCTGCAGTGTGTCTGTCTCATTTGCTTTGTCAATATGGTGTTATAAATTCTTGCCCTAATTATGAATACGTACGCTGTAGAAATAAAATGAATTGAAATAAGCAAGGGTAAACTGTGATCAGCATATGACAAACATAATGAATACCAAACCAAACGCATCCAACAGTTGCACAGCAACTATCTATATACTAACCCTAGCAACCTGAACAGATCGAATCCCTAATCCCCTCACTTCCCTGGCAGATGTCACTGATCCACTTTACACCTTTATGCACAGATGATCTGTGCATCAGGTGATGAGACATATGTTTGGTCTGAGCAGCTCCAACTGATGCATTGGTGCACTTATTCATCACATATATACTGAGGAAAATTACAGAATGCTCCACGTCACGTTTGGAAAGGCTCTAACAAATTTATATAAGTGTCACCAAAAAATAAAGTCTATACTCCCATTACAATGGTGTTTTTCCTTTGTACTACCTAGGAGAAAGCTCTGTCTAGTGGACCCAGATTCCACTAGAGGGCTCTCTTGTTAGCACCTGGGTGCCACAATCAAGACCAGCTTGAGGTTTCACTTTTTGCTGTCACCTCAAAGCCAAGCCACCTGATTATGTACATATCTTGCTTATTTGCTGACTCAACTAAATTGATCAATTTCTCTTATAATCTGCTGGCATCTGGTATTAAAGATCTAACAATGAAATTACAGAATAATTCATGTGCTGAGTTCTGAGTCCTTGTTCTGACAAGCAGGTAATTCACAAAAATTGACTAAACTCAAAAAAAAAAATGGTCTACTGGATCCAGATTCCACTAGAGGGCTCTCTCGTCAGCACCTGCTCAGCTAGGACTGTTTTACCATCTAACACTGATCAGACAAGCTTGAGTTAATGAACTACTAACATTACTGCTAGTGTCTGTTCCAATTGTGAACATGCTGGCAATGTATAATGTATGATATACATGTAATAATAACTGCCATGTAATTTATAATTTATAGAGAACTATCATGTTATATGTACTTTAGTCACATATTTATATTGTTATATTTATCATAGGGTTATTCCTCTACTTGGAAGTTTTGGTGCAATAAAGGGTTCAAATTTTCATCTGTCTCCACTCAACTCATATATATAACATACATGTAAGCGACAGATATTTCTCTGAATATTTGATTATGGCATTGAAGTCACACAATGACTTGTCTGTAAGTTATCTGCCAACTTTTGGATTAATTGGTCTCTTAAACAATACTCCACAGAACAGCTGATGGGTGATGACTAAATATTACAAAGACATAATTGAGAATTCCTTTCAGGTGAGTCACCCATTTCGAAGACATTAATCTCTTAAATAACTAGTTCCAAACACTGCATTTCATTATATCAAATATCTATTGTTTAACACTAATTACTTCCCATTTTTTCAAGCACGAAAACACTATAGTAACATAATTTTCATTTTAGACCTAGGATTTTAATGTCTCAGTTAACTGTCATTTTTTATTTAACCAGTTCTATTTCCCTGTTGCAGTTGTTAGAATTGATGTGAAAACTTTTCCTATCTTCTTCTGCTAAAACTGATGAGTCAGTCACACTCCTATCCCAGTGAAGAATTTGAGCTCAGAGTGAGCTCATAGGAAACTCGCGGAGAGTTCATACTGTGCGATCACTGTGAGCTAAAAGTGTAACCACTTAGTGGTCCCACAGTGAACTCACAGAGTTGAGGTCACAGTGCAAGTTTTGTTGGAGCAAACTGTGAGCTGATCATGTGTGATCCTACATTTCTGCAACTACTCATCCCATGGTAGCTCTGAGCAATTAAGCTGTCTAACTTTGCTACAACTAATGATGAACTACAACAAATAATTTCCAAACCCGGCCTTCAGTTATGATTGCTCCATGCTGGGTTTGAACCTACAACCTACCTACCTACCTACCTAACGTTAGCCTTACAGTCCTACACCCTAACCACTACACCAGCCAGTCAGTTAGAACTTAGGTAGCCTCCTCTAGGTATAATTAAACTAGGTGAATAAGCTGGGACAGTGAAGCCATTATTATGTTGTCAGATATTTAAAAAACTTTTCTTTTTCAAGAGTAAAAAGAGTGAGAATCGAACTCGGGTTAGATAAACAATAAAGCAGCAATTCCATTTATAGTAACTGTTATTAGCTGGCCTGTAATCAATGGTGGAGACAGACAATCTTCTATTTATAGTTTTTCTAAGAGTGTATACCACACCACCTAGCGTGATATCACAAGTTAAGTTCTTAGTGAGCTAACTGCGATGTCATCCTGTGATCTCATCCTGTGAGCTTTGAGTGAGGTCACTGTGAGTGTAAAATTAGCTCACGTCTTCACTGGGATATGTTTTCCTATAGCTGGTCTATCTCAAGATGACTCATGTGGTAGTTATGACTCATCTGTGGGCAATTGAAAGGTCAATTACTGTTACCTGGGTTTCTATCAATAGAGGGCAGGTGGTGTCACTGTAGCTAATTCTTGTCATAAGTAACAAGATTCAGTGAAACCAGGCCATCAATGCCAGTATGTGTCATCATGGGAGCTGAAACTTCAACACAAAATATAGGTCCATGTATCACCAATGACTCATCAAGCGCAATGTTCACTTTCAAGTGAACAAAATTAACATACCAATTCCTAATCCAAAATTGTGAAATCAGGACTTGGGTTTTTAGAGAAACATATTTAAGATTGCCTCTGCACTAACTGTTGAAAAGTTACACTGATAGCAATTTATTTTAAGAATAAAATCACTATACCTGCAACATGACAGCTTCTAGTATCAGGTTCATTGAAGGAATAAACTTTCTTGACCTAGAAATAGAACAGTAATATTTGAAATGGTAACACGTGGAATAAAGTAATGTTTTAAGCTACATAAAAGTGTGTAAATTCCCATGCCACTTATAATTCATGACTATAATACTACTTGGTGATATGCTAGTTTAACTAGCCATCAATTGTTCTACTTTCATAACTTACCACATTGGCATTTGAGACATAATCAACTTGAACAGAGAGTGGCCTTCCATCAGCGCAGATGTGATTAACCCTCAAACGGAATTTGGTATTCTAATGTAATCACACTGATATGCAACCAAGGTGAATGAGTTCCTGTTTGAAGGAAGATCAAACCTAGTATAACCATTTGACATGTAAGTGGCAGAAACATAATCTTCTTTTGGTTGCAGTACTCCACTGGAGCCTTGAACCATGGGCTCGTTGCACTCTGAAAAGAAATAGGGGATGACAGAATTTGTATAGAGGTCATGAGAATGCGATTGACAAAAGATTTAGTTAAAATTGCCATAACAGCTTATGAGCAGGCGTTGAATTTTCCAACTGTGTAATCTCAGTTGAAAGAGTTCTTAGTAATTCAACTAAATGATTTATCAATATTCTTGGCAAATTTGTTTTTGGGGATTTTATATTATTTGCATAATATTATGACATTTAATATGTTCATTATGTACCTTTTACAATATATCAATAAACCATATTATTGCATGTATATACATATATGCATGTATGATTCACATGTTTGTCGAAATTGTACACAGGCATAAATACTAGGTTATGAGCATCAATATGTAGACAATGATAAATAATAAATAAATAGAAGCTGAAAGTTAAGTTTGGTGATGCAAACGAGATTTATCGCATAATTTGTGAATTGCTAGTACTTAAAATGAGAACTTGATTCGCTTGTTTAAAATAAAACCAAACAGGAGTTATGAAACAGGCTTTGAAAATTATATGTAAGATATTTCTATTTGAGTATTAACTTATATACATTGCATTATAAAACTTCATTTTAGCAACCCAGCAATAAAACCCAAACAAATGCCTAGTATTTCAAACAGTACTAAATGTTTTGACAATCAAAGGTAATACTCACACAAATGTGATAAAATACTAAATGGAACAGCACAGAACATTGATAGATACCTTCCTCAGGTTCGGGCGTTGTCTGACCAGGTTGTGATGGCTGAGCTGGTTGTGCTAGTTGGGCAGGCTGAGCTGGTTGAGCCGGCTGAGCAGGCTGAGCTGGTTGTGCTGGCTGAGCTGGTTTAGCTGGCTGTGCAGGCTGAGCTGGTTGTGCTGGCTGAGCGGGTTGTGCAGGTTGAGCTGGTTGTGCTGGCTGAGCAGGTTGAGCTGGTTGTGCTGGCTGAGCCGGTTGTAGAGGTTGAGCTGGTTGAGATGGTTGAGCTGGCTGTGCAGGCTGAGCTGGTTGTGCTGGCTGAGCGGGTTGGGCAGGTTGAGCTGGTTGTGCTGGCTGAGCTGGTTGTGGCGGCTGAGCTGGTTGAGCTGGCGCTGCTGGCTGAGAGGGTTGTGCAGGCTGAGCTGGTTGGGCAGGTTGTGCGGGTTGTGCAGGTTGAGCTGGTTGTGCTGGCTGAGCGGGTTGTGCAGGTTGAGCAGGTTGTGCTGGCTGAGCTGGTTGAGCTGGCTGTGCAGGCTGAGCTGGTTGTGCTGGCTGAGCGGGTTGTGCAGGTTGAGCAGGTTGTGCTGGCTGAGCTGGTTGAGCTGGCTGTGCAGGCAGAGCGGGTTGTGCAGGCTGAGCTGGTTGTGCTGGCTGAGCGGGTTGTGCAGGTTGAGCAGGTTGTGCTGGCTGAGCTGGTTGAGCTGGCTGTGCTGGTTGAGCTGGCTGAGCTGGTTGAGCTGGCTGTGCAGGCTGAGCTGGTTGTGGTGGTTGAGCAGGCTGGGCAGGTTGTGCTGGTTGAGCAGGCTGCACAGGCTGAGCTGGTTGTGGTGGTTGAGCTGGTTGAGCAGGCTGAACTGGCTGTGCAGGTTGTGCTGGTTGAGCTGGCTGGGCAGGCTGAGCTGGTTGTGGCGGCTGAGCTGGTTGAGCTGGCTGTGCAGGCTGAGCGGGTTGTGCAGGCTGAGCTGGTTGGGCAGGTTGTGCGGGTTGTGCAGGTTGAGCTGGTTGTGCTGGCTGAGCGGGTTGTGCAGGTTGAGCAGGTTGTGCTGGCTGAGCTGGTTGAGCTGGCTGTGCAGGCAGAGCGGGTTGTGCAGGCTGAGCTGGTTGTGCTGGCTGAGCGGGTTGTGCAGGTTGAGCATGTTGTGCTGGCTGAGCTGGTTGAGCTGGCTGTGCAGGCTGAGCGGTTGTGCAGGCTGAGCTGGTTGTGCTGGCTGAGCGGTTTGTGCAGGTTGAGCAGGTTGTGCTGGCTGAGCAGGTTGAGCTGGTTGAGCAGGTTGTGCTGGCTGAGCAGGTTGTGGAGTTTGAGCTGGTTGAGATGGTTGAGCTGGCTGTGCAGGCTGGGCTGGTTGTGCTGGCTGAGCGGGTTGAGCTGGTTGTGCTGGTTGCGGAGGCTGAGCTGGTTGAGATGGTTGAGCTGGCTGTGCAGGCTGGGCTGGTTGTGCTGGCTGAGCAGGTTGAGCTGGTTGTGCTGGTTGCGGAGGCTGAGCTGGTTGAGCTGGCTGTGCAGGCTGAGCTGGTTGTGCTGGCTGAGCAGGCTGTGCTGGTTGAGCTGGTTGTGCTGGTTGAGCTGGCTGTGCAGGCTGAGCTGGTTGTGGTGGTTGAGCAGGCTGGGCAGGTTGTGCTGGTTGAGCAGGCTGCACAGGCTGAGCTGGTTGTGGTGGTTGAGCTGGTTGAGCAGGCTGAACTGGCTGTGCAGGTTGTGCTGGTTGAGCTGGCTGGGCAGGCTGAGCTGGTTCACCTGGCTGTGCTGGTTGAGCTGGTTGTGGTGGTTGACCTCGCTGGGCAGGCTGAGCTGGTTGTGCAGGCTGAGCTGGCTGGGCAGGTTGTGCTGGTTGAGCAGGCTGAGCCGGCTGTGCAGGTTGTGCTGGTTGAGCCGGCTGTGCTGGTTGAGCTGGTTGTGGTGGTTGAGCTGGCTGGGCAGGCTGTGCTGGCTGAGCTGGTTGAGCTGGCTGAGCAGGTTGTGCAGGTTGTTCTGGTTGAGCCGGCTGTGCTGGTTGAGCTGGTTGTGGTGGTTGTGCTGGCTGGGCAGGCTGAGGGGGTTGTGCAGGCTGAGCTGGTTGAGCTGGTTGTGGTGGTTGAGCTGGCTGGGCAGGCTGGGCTGGTTGTGCAGGCTGAGCTGGTTGAGCAGGCTGAGCTGGTTGAGCTGGCTGTGCTGGTTGAGCAGGCTGAGCTGGTTGTGCAGGTTGTGCAGGTTGAGCTGGTTGAGCAGGTTGTTGTTGCCCAGGTGTTGTCCTTGGTTCCTCTGGAGTAAAATTGTATTGATGACTATTTTAACCATTATTGCTGTTTGTAACATATATCAGGGTTATAATTTGAAGTATATAAACAATGGTGCTCGTATCAATGTCATTAATGAGATGAGGTTACAATTGTACAAAAATAAACAAAACAGAATCATAAATGTAGCAACTTTTTTCGAAGTAAACCCTAAAATAAGGACTTAAAAACTATAGTTTCGAACCCTACCTAAACTTTAAACTCCCAAAAATGACTTACAATAACATAGCTAGGTTTAGAATTAGTTCGCATAACCTCAAAATAGAAAAAGGTAGACATGAAACCCCGAAGGTACCACTTAAAGAAAGAATCTGTGAGAATTGTAATAACAACGAAGTGGAAGATGAATTTTGCTGCCTCTTAATGAGTAGTGCCAATAATGTGCAAATAATGGAGCTAAATAAAGAACTTAGTAAATATATTTCTGAATTTGATAATTATACTCCAACTGAAAAATTTCAAGCTATTATGTCCAGCAAAGAAGCAGGTGTAATTAATGCTCTTGGCATATTTCTAAACCACGTCCTCGAAATAAATTTTTATTTTTATTTCCTGCTGGGCTCTTACTATTTTTTAAAATCTGTATATGGATAGCCCAATTGGATAAAACCATTAGCAAAAGCAAAATATGAGTCTTTTATAATTTTTTAATCATTATCATTTTTATTTGTCACAACCAGGACTGACTTTCTGTAAAATATATATAGTTACAACACGTATTATGACTGTTGGCTTAACCTTTTTAGTATGTATGTTTGACAAATGTATCAATGATGATAATATCTTGTCAATAAAATAATATTTTATATATATATATATTTCAACTTTGAAGCATGAGTGCTGTGCAAAGAGTTAGGCCTACATGCTAACAAAGGTTCTACGAAAGCAGACATTTAAATAACAATCATTAAATGGACCTCCATTGGTACATAGTATGACGGATATAGAATTTGACACACTATATAAGATATAGAGGTAAACAGCCTTCATCTGTAATTTACTTTTCCATTATTTTATGCTTAAATATGTTACTTCAGTGAGGGCTAAAACTCAAAGAGTTCATGCAAAAGTGCCTTAATCAAATTGTTTGCACATATATACAAGGCTTAGCAAATTTATCAACAGAAAGAATAACTGTAGGATGCTGTACGTACCACAACATCCTTCGATGAGTGTAGATATCTTATTTGGCGCTGCACAGTGCTGGCATGTCAACCTGATTCTGATTTTCCTGACAGTTTCTACAAATGCAAAATGTTCTATCTTTACAATATAATATATTGGATGGTAAAATGTATAGAAACATGTGTCTCAAGAGCTTACCTGAGCAATAAACACTTCTAGCATATGGGTGATCAAAATCATAATTCTTAGTTACCAAAAAGGCATTAAAGAGGAGTCAATTTATTGTATGCTGTAGAAATAATGCTTCAATAAAATTTAGTGAACACAATGTGAAAATATAAATCTGACTTACCACCTGAGACTGTGTGTAGTACTCGACACGGACTGACAGGGGCTTGCCATTAGAACAAATTTCATTGACCCTCAAACGGAACTTGGTTATTCTGACATAATCACAGTCGTGTGCTTTCAAGGTAAATTTGTTCTTATTTGAAGGCAGATCAAATGTTGTGTAGCCATCAGAGCCATAAGCAGCAACAACATAGTTTTGTTTTGGTCGCAGAACTCCAGTGGAGCCTTGAACCATTGGCTCATTGCACTCTGCAAGATATTAAATCATGTTCAGTTAGTTACATTAGTATAATAATTTTATGACCAATAGATAAAAGCTTCATCTATATTTCACCCATGGCATACACAACAACAAAAACAACAAAAGAAACAGGTCTGAATACATTTTACATTGACCCTATACTGGTGTATGGCACGCAGATAACACATCTGGAAGAAATGTCCTCCGACAACGGTAGTCTTGGCTTTGGAAGTGTCTCCAATGTGCTTTACTCATGTAAAAGGACAAATAAAAACTTTGGGGGCTTCCTTATCTTATCTTAGCTTATCTCATTTTCATAAACCAGTTATATTACATACATATCTTTTCCAGTGTATGCCATAATCATTCATTTCAATTTTATGTCTGATCTTACATGCACTAATTAGCAACTGGAAAAGTAGTCATTTACTTTGTATGGAAAAAAAACCCAGAACCAGGAACCAAACAATTGATACAAAATTAAAAACTACAATTGTTGAGGTGAAACAGTTCACCGATAATTATGGCCAAACCAGAGACAAAAACTATGCAACAAAGCATTGCCTCAAGAAAAGAGTCTTCCATTGTGCCAAAAAAATTAAATATTTCCAGACTACCTTCCTGAGTTGGTCCCCCAGGCTGTGATGGTTGTGCAGGTTGTGCAGGTTGAGGAGGCTGTGCCGGCTGAGCTGGCTGAGCAGGCTGTGCTGGTTGAGCTGGTTGAGCGGGTTGTCCTGGCTGAGATGGTTGTGCTGGTTGAGCTGGTTGAGCAGGTTGAGCAGGCTGAGCTGGTTGAGCTGGTTGTGCTGGCTGCACTGGTTGTGCTGGTTGAGCTGGTTGTGCTGGCTGCGCTGGTTGAGCAGGCTGAGCTGGTTGTGCTGGTTGAGCTGGCTGAGCAGGTTGTGCTGGCTGTTCTGGCTGAGCAAGTTGTGCTGGTTGAGCTGGCTGGGCAGGCTGTGCTGGTTGAGCAGGTTGTGCTGGCTGAGCTGGTTGAGCAGGCTGAGCAGGTTGTGCTGGCTGTGCTGGTTGAGCAGGCTGAGCAGGTTGTGCTGGTTGTGCAGGTTGAGCTGCCTGAGCAGGCTGAGCAGGTTGTGCTGGTTGAGCTGGCTGAGCAGGTTGTGCTGGCTGTGCTGGCTGAGCAGGTTGTGCTGGTTGAGCTGGCTGGACAGGGTGTGTTGGTTGAGCAGGCTGTGCTGGCTGAGCTGGCTGAGCTGGTTGAGCAGGCTGTGCTGGCTGTGGTGGCTGAGCAGGCTGTGCAGGTTGTGCTGGTTGAGCTGGCTGAGCAGGTTGTGCTGGCTGTGGTGGCTGAGCAGGTGGTGCTGGTTGAGCTGGCTGGGCAGGCTGTGCTGGCTGAGCTGGTTGTGCAGGCTGAGCTGGTTGAGCAGGTTGTGCTGGCTGAGCTGGCTGAGCAGGTTGTGCTGGTTGAGCAGGCTGAGCAGGTTGTGCTGGTTGTGCAGGTTGTGCTGGTTGAGCTGGCTGAGCAGGTTGTGCTGGCTGTGGTGGCTGAGCAGGTTGTGCTGGCTGTGCTGGCTGTGGTGGCTGAGCAGGTTGTGCTGGTTGAGCTGGCTGGGCAGGCTGTGCTGGCTGAGCTGGTTGTGTAGGCTGAGCTGGTTGTGCAGGTTGTGCTGGTTGAGCAGGCTGAGCAGGTTGTGCTGGTTGTGCTGGTTGAGCAGGTTGTGCTGGCTGTGCAGGCTGTGCTGGCTGAGCTGGTTGGGCAGGTTGTGCAGGTTGTGCTGGTTGTGCTGGTTGAGCAGGTTGTGCTGGCTGTGCAGGCTGTGCTGGCTGAGCTGGTTGGGCAGGTTGAGCAGGTTGTGCTGGCTGTGGTGGTTGAGCAGGTTGTGCTGGCTGTGCTGGTTGAGCAGGTTGTGCTGGCTGAGCAGGCTGAGCAGGTTGTGCTGGCTGTGGTGGTTGAGCTGGCTGAGCAGGTTGAGCTGGTTGAGCCGGTTGGGCAGGCTGAGCAGGTTGTGCTGGTTGTGCAGGTTGAGCTGGTTGTCCAGGTTGTGCTGGACCCGGAGTTGTTATTATGCCTGATTCTTCTAAAAGACACACAATTAATACTTCTTGTTTAATAAATCCTTTTTTTTTATAATAAAAATAATGACATACAATTTTATTTTACACTCACCACAACATCCCTCTAGGAGCAGAGATACTTTGTCTGGTGTTGAGCAGTACTGACATGTCATAGTTACCCGGATTACACTTATCCTCTCTGCAATTTGGAAAGTATGATTTAGTATGATGCAATGAATAAAATTATTAAGTGAATAGATGAGATATGTCATCAAATTACCTGCTACATAGCAGCTTCTTGTGTCAGGTGAGTTGAAGGAATAAACTTTATTAACCTGGGGAAGAAGAAGAACATGTATAATGCATGACTGGAATACTATTTGGTGATATGCTAAATTAACTAAACATCAATTGTTTAAACTTTCATAACTTACCATATTGCCATTTGTGAAATAGTCAACACGAACAGATAGTGGCCTTCCATCAGCGCAGATGTGATTAACCCTCAAACGGAATTTGGTTATTCTGATGTAATCAAATTGATATGCAACCAAGGTGAATGAGTTCTTATTTGAAGGAAGATCAAACCTAGTATAACCATTTGACATGTAGGTGGCAGAAACATAATCTTCTTTTGGTTGCAGTACTCCACTGGAGCCTTGAACCATAGGCTCGTTGCATTCTGGAAAGATAAAACAGAACTAACTGAAATATCATACAGTTTGGTTGCTAACAACTCTTAGCCACAGTGGAACCCTATTTCAACACCAATTGATGGAAGACATTGCCAACTTATGTGTGTGTAGCAAATTTGTGAGGGATGACTGGGAGAAGCTATGCATAGAATCACCCGTAAAAACAATATTCAGCCAAAAGAATATAGTTGTCACCTTCATAGTGAGTGAAACATACAAGAAAAAAAATGTTATATAGTACTATTTTTTATTATATAACATTATATTAGAAAAACCAAGATTTTGTGTGGCAGCCTTCTTGAAGGACCTTTTGACAAAGGTAGATACTGCTGCTATCATAAATTTCTAGATGCTATCAATATTCTCCACAAGATCTGAGTATCTCATTCACGTACTTTACGTATCTCACATCTGATCTGATATGCTCATTTAGGTAAATATCGGACTTGAGTCCCCGTACAGACATTTTCCTAACCATTTCTGTCATCATACCAATCCTAACATGATTGACCCTTTGGAGGTTAACACATCATTAATGTCAACCTGCTAATACTACTACTGAGATGAATCACTAAAGGGTTGTAGACAAAGGAGATATGGTTATTGTTCTCTTGGTGATGCTCTGTAAAAAGTTCTATCAGCATTGAGCTGGATGTCGATTGCATGAGACATCCCATTGGACATGACTTGTACTCAGTGTCTATGCTAAAGCAATAAAAGGTCCAATCTATGCATAAATGCAAGACTTATCATCTCACCACTGCATCTGTCTCTCTGTCAGCTAGTCATACAAGCATGCTAAGCCTGACACCTGTTATGTAGCATTAAGACATGAGACATTGTACTTTTTGAAAATTATTGGTGCTGTTGTATCCCCATTTTCTTTGTGATACTTTTTGTTCATCATCGCACTCATCTCACCTGAACTGACGGTCACAAAACAACTTTATATAACTTTAAATTGGGTTCTGAAGCACATAACTATGCGTCATACCCTTGATTATTGCTAAGTATTGCAGTAATAGTAGATTCTGTATGATTTTCACTGTACCATAGGTTGCAAGAACAGAGTTTGTTGCAATATTCCTGTCGCACACCTAACCATGGGTTCATTGCTTTCTACAAAATATTCAGAAAGGTAGCAAATGACATTGGCGATATCCTTGAGGGTATGCAAGATTTCAGACTGAGCAGCAATCCTGGTGGGGAAGTAAAGGATTTCATCATAAAATCAGTTAACTGCAATATTTCAAAACGGATAATTTGTGCTTAATAATGCAAAATAGAATATGATTCAGCAATTTAAACTTACTTCTGGGTTGGCTGCTGTATTGACATTAACAGCCCAGCATCTTAGTTTTAATCCTGAGCAAAATCCTGCAGTCTGATGGTATCATATTCCAAAACAAAGTACCAAAGGCAAAAATGATTACACCACCTCTCAAAACTAAATGCACACAAGTGCCTGATAAAGACAGAAAGCAATGGTGCATAGACCAGGGCATAGAAGAGAATAATATGATTCATGTACCTTCCTGAGTTGGACCTCCAGGTTGAGAGGGCTGGGCAGGCTGAGCTGGCTGGGCTGGTTGAGCAGGTTGTGCTGGTTGAGCAGGCTGAGCCAGTTGGGCAGGTTGTGCTGGTTGAGCAGGTTGTGCAGGCTGAGCTGGTTGAGCAGGTTGTGCGGGCTGAGCAGGTTGTGCTGGTTGTGCAGTTTGTGCTGGTTGAGCTGGCTGAGCAGGTTGTGCTGGCTGTGGTGGCTGAGCAGGTTGTGCTGGCTGTGCTGGCTGTGGTGGCTGAGCAGGTTGTGCTGGTTGAGCTGGCTGGGCAGGCTGTGCTGGCTGAGCTGGTTGTGTAGGCTGAGCTGGTTGTGCAGGTTGTGCTGGTTGAGCAGGCTGAGCAGGTTGTGCTGGTTGTGCTGGTTGAGCAGGTTGTGCTGGCTGTGCAGGCTGTGCTGGCTGAGCTGGTTGGGCAGGTTGTGCAGGTTGTGCTGGTTGTGCTGGTTGAGCAGGTTGTGCTGGCTGTGCAGGCTGTGCTGGCTGAGCTGGTTGGGCAGGTTGAGCAGGTTGTGCTGGCTGTGGTGGTTGAGCAGGTTGTGCTGGCTGTGCTGGTTGAGCAGGTTGTGCTGGCTGAGCAGGCTGAGCAGGTTGTGCTGGCTGTGGTGGTTGAGCTGGCTGAGCAGGTTGAGCTGGTTGAGCCGGTTGGGCAGGCTGAGCAGGTTGTGCTGGTTGTGCAGGTTGAGCTGGTTGTCCAGGTTGTGCTGGACCCGGAGTTGTTATTATGCCTGATTCTTCTAAAAGACACACAATTAATACTTCTTGTTTAATAAATCCTTTTTTTTTATAATAAAAATAATGACATACAATTTTATTTTACACTCACCACAACATCCCTCTAGGAGCAGAGATACTTTGTCTGGTGTTGAGCAGTACTGACATGTCATAGTTACCCGGATTACACTTATCCTCTCTGCAATTTGGAAAGTATGATTTAGTATGATGCAATGAATAAAATTATTAAGTGAATAGATGAGATATGTCATCAAATTACCTGCTACATAGCAGCTTCTTGTGTCAGGTGAGTTGAAGGAATAAACTTTATTAACCTGGGGAAGAAGAAGAACATGTATAATGCATGACTGGAATACTATTTGGTGATATGCTAAATTAACTAAACATCAATTGTTTAAACTTTCATAACTTACCATATTGCCATTTGTGAAATAGTCAACACGAACAGATAGTGGCCTTCCATCAGCGCAGATGTGATTAACCCTCAAACGGAATTTGGTTATTCTGATGTAATCAAATTGATATGCAACCAAGGTGAATGAGTTCTTATTTGAAGGAAGATCAAACCTAGTATAACCATTTGACATGTAGGTGGCAGAAACATAATCTTCTTTTGGTTGCAGTACTCCACTGGAGCCTTGAACCATAGGCTCGTTGCATTCTGGAAAGATAAAACAGAACTAACTGAAATATCATACAGTTTGGTTGCTAACAACTCTTAGCCACAGTGGAACCCTATTTCAACACCAATTGATGGAAGACATTGCCAACTTATGTGTGTGTAGCAAATTTGTGAGGGATGACTGGGAGAAGCTATGCATAGAATCACCCGTAAAAACAATATTCAGCCAAAAGAATATAGTTGTCACCTTCATAGTGAGTGAAACATACAAGAAAAAAAATGTTATATAGTACTATTTTTTATTATATAACATTATATTAGAAAAACCAAGATTTTGTGTGGCAGCCTTCTTGAAGGACCTTTTGACAAAGGTAGATACTGCTGCTATCATAAATTTCTAGATGCTATCAATATTCTCCACAAGATCTGAGTATCTCATTCACGTACTTTACGTATCTCACATCTGATCTGATATGCTCATTTAGGTAAATATCGGACTTGAGTCCCCGTACAGACATTTTCCTAACCATTTCTGTCATCATACCAATCCTAACATGATTGACCCTTTGGAGGTTAACACATCATTAATGTCAACCTGCTAATACTACTACTGAGATGAATCACTAAAGGGTTGTAGACAAAGGAGATATGGTTATTGTTCTCTTGGTGATGCTCTGTAAAAAGTTCTATCAGCATTGAGCTGGATGTCGATTGCATGAGACATCCCATTGGACATGACTTGTACTCAGTGTCTATGCTAAAGCAATAAAAGGTCCAATCTATGCATAAATGCAAGACTTATCATCTCACCACTGCATCTGTCTCTCTGTCAGCTAGTCATACAAGCATGCTAAGCCTGACACCTGTTATGTAGAATTAAGACATGAGACATTGTACTTTTTGAAAATTATTGGTGCTGTTGTATCCCCATTTTCTTTGTGATACTTTTTGTTCATCATCGCACTCATCTCACCTGAACTGACGGTCACAAAACAACTTTATATAACTTTAAATTGGGTTCTGAAGCACATAACTATGCGTCATACCCTTGATTATTGCTAAGTATTGCAGTAATAGTAGATTCTGTATGATTTTCACTGTACCATAGGTTGCAAGAACAGAGTTTGTTGCAATATTCCTGTCGCACACCTAACCATGGGTTCATTGCTTTCTACAAAATATTCAGAAAGGTAGCAAATGACATTGGCGATATCCTTGAGGGTATGCAAGATTTCAGACTGAGCAGCAATCCTGGTGGGGAAGTAAAGGATTTCATCATAAAATCAGTTAACTGCAATATTTCAAAACGGATAATTTGTGCTTAATAATGCAAAATAGAATATGATTCAGCAATTTAAACTTACTTCTGGGTTGGCTGCTGTATTGACATTAACAGCCCAGCATCTTAGTTTTAATCCTGAGCAAAATCCTGCAGTCTGATGGTATCATATTCCAAAACAAAGTACCAAAGGCAAAAATGATTACACCACCTCTCAAAACTAAATGCACACAAGTGCCTGATAAAGACAGAAAGCAATGGTGCATAGACCAGGGCATAGAAGAGAATAATATGATTCATGTACCTTCCTGAGTTGGACCTCCAGGTTGAGAGGGCTGGGCAGGCTGAGCTGGCTGGGCTGGTTGAGCAGGTTGTGCTGGTTGAGCAGGCTGAGCCAGTTGGGCAGGTTGTGCTGGTTGAGCAGGTTGTGCAGGCTGAGCTGGTTGAGCAGGTTGTGCGGGCTGAGCAGGTTGTGCAGGCTGTGCAGGCTGAGCTGGTTGGGCAGGTTGTGCTGGCTGAGCAGGTTGTGCTGGTTGAGCAGGTTGTGCGGGCTGAGCAGGTTGTGCTGGTTGGGCAGGCTGAGCTGGTTGAGCAGGTTGACCTGGTTGTGCTGGTTGAGCTGGCTGTGCTGGCTGAGCTGGTTGAGCTGGCTGTGC
The DNA here is from genome assembly GCA_932294295.1 of Alitta virens. Lineage (NCBI taxonomy): Eukaryota > Metazoa > Annelida > Polychaeta > Phyllodocida > Nereididae > Alitta > Alitta virens. The sequence goes on from OW028574.1 coordinate 9,978,588, forward strand.
TGGCTGTGCTGGCTGAGCTGGTTGGGCAGGCTGAGGTGGTTGGGCAGGCTGGGCTGGTTGTGCAGGTTGAGCAGGCTGGGCAGGCTGAGATGGTTGAGCAGGTTGTGTGGGCTGAGCTGGTTGTGCTGGTTGAGCTGGCTGTGCTGGTTGTGGTGGTTGAGCTGGCTGTGCTGGCTGAGCTGGTTGTGCCGGTTGAGCAGGCTGAGCTGGTTGAGGAGGTTGTGCAGGCTGAGCAGGTTGTGCTGGTTGGGCAGGCTGAGCTCGTTGAGCAGGTTGACCTGGTTGTGCTGGTTGAGCTGGCTGTGCTGGCTGAGCTGGTTGGGCAGGCTGATTTGGTTGGGCAGGCTGAGCAGGTTGTGCTGGTTGAGGAGGTTGTGCAGGCTGAGCAGGTTGTGCTGGTTGAGGAGGTTGTGCAGGCTGAGCAGGTTGTGCTGGTTGAGCAGGCTGAGCTGGTTGGGCAGGCTGAGCTGGTTGAGCTGGCTGGGCAGGTTGGGCTGGTTGTGCAGGTTGTGCTGGCTGAGCTGGTTGAGCAGGTTGAGCTGATTGTGCTGGTTGAGAAGGTTGAGCTGGTTGAGGAGGCTGAGCTGGTTGAGCAGGCTGAGCTGGCTGAGCAGGTTGAGCAGGCTGAGCTGGCTGAGCTGGTTGTGCAGGTTGAGCTGGCTGTGCTGGCTGAGCTGGTTGGGCAGGCTGAGCCGGTTGTGCTGGTTGAGCTGGTTGGGCAGGCTGAGGTGGTTGGGCAGGCTGGGCTGGTTGTGCATGTTGAGCAGGCTGGGCAGGCTGAGATGGTTGAGCAGGTTGTGCAGGCTGAGCAGGTTGTGCTGGTTGAGCAGGCTGAGCTGGTTGGGCAGGCTGGGCTGGTTGAGCTGGTTGTGCAGGTTGAGCAGGTTGTGCTGGCTGAGCTGGCTGTGCCGGTTGAGCAGGCTGAGCTGGTTGAGCATTTTGAGGTGGTTGAGCTGGTTGAGCAGGTTGAGCTGGTTGAGGAGGCTGAGCTGGTTGAGCAGGCTGAGCTGGCTGAACTGGCTGAGTTGGTTGTGCAGGTTGAGCTGGCTGTGCTGGCTGAGCTGGTTGGGCAGGCTGAGCTGGTTGTGCTGGTTGAGCTGGTTGAGCAGGCTGAGCTGGCTGTGCTGGCTGAGCTGGTTGTGCAGGTTGAGCTGGCTGTGCTGGCTGAGCTGGTTGTGCTGGCTGAGCTGGTTGTGCAGGTTGAGCAGGTCCAGCAGGTCGTGGAGTTGTTGGTCTTGTTGGCTCTTTAAAAAAGAATGCATTATCATTAGTAAAAATAAAGGTTACCTAGTGCATCAAAGTATGATTATGAATTATTGATTTGTTTGTTTTAAATAACCTCAGATGATTAATAAGCACAAAAGTTACATATGAGACATGTACATATCTTCATGTCTCAGAGTGAAGAAATTTTGATGTAAAGAAGACCTTTAAAATGTTCCATAAAAGATTGCTATGAAAGTATAAGCAAAGTACTAACCTACACATCCTTTGATGAGTACATCAATCTCGTCTGGTTCTGAACAGTACTGACAGGACATTGTTATCAGAACCTGAACAACGTTATCTGAAAAAGAAATGAAACTATGTGAAAATATATCATATAATATACAAAATTTCAATCAAAACGTACTGAATAATTTTTTCAGGCATACCAGCAACAGCAATGCTTCTTGTTTCAGGTTGATAGAAAACATAGTTGTTCTCAAGCTGCAATGAAAGGTATAAGTAGAAATGTGAAATGTGCTTATTGCAATGTTTCAGTGTTAGGCACAATTAAACCGAGTCTCTGACCTGAACGCTGTTGCCATAAACATAGTATCTAACATTGACTGTCAGTGGACGGCCATCATTGCAGATTTCACAGACCCTCAAGAAGAATGCTGTGATTCTGATGCGTCGAGATGACATTAGAGTAAACTGGCTCTTGTTTGATGGCAAACTTATACGAGTAAATTCATCTGATGTTGAAGTGGCTGTCACATATCCTTCTCTTGGCTGTAGCATTCCACTTTGACCTTCAATCATCGGCTCATTGCAGTCTGCAAAATATATTAGGATTCACACCCATAAGTAAGAACCGATTTAAAGCTAGTGTTGAGTACCAGTTGGGGTAACTGTCTTCAGCAAGATATAGCTAGATATTGCTTGTAGTAGATATAGTTGGACATTATTTATATGGGAAGTACTGCATCTTGTGACTTGGAAATTGATAACCAGTCACAGATCATACATCTAGCACACAGAGTTTGAAAACATAAGAAAAACTATAAGCACTCCTTTAGCTCAGCTGCAAAGTCCTCCTTTCTTAACATTTGTTGATGCACTATTATTAGATATTTAACAGACTTTGCTACAAGTTTTTTCACCTAATTATGCAGCAAGTTTTTCATTAGATATCGATTGTCTTTCTTGCCAAAAAATATGACAAATTTTAATTAAGACTCATTTGTGAACTTTCATAAACTCACCTTCAGTCCCTGGACCACCTCTAGCAGTTGTAGCAGTTGTGGCTGTTGTTGCAGTTGTTGCTGTAGTTGCAGTTGTGGCTGTTGTCGCTGTTGTTGCTGTGGTTGCAGTTGTTGCTGTGGTGGCAGTTGTTGCTGTTGTTGCTGTTGTTGCTGTTGTTGCTGTTGTTCCAGATGTTGCTGTGGTGGCAGTTGTAGCTGTGGTAGCAGTTGTAGCAGTTGTAGGAGTTGTGGCAGTTGTAGCAGTTGTTGCTGTGGTAGCAGTTGTTGCTGTTGTGGCAGTTGTTGGTGTGGTTGCAGTTGTGGCCGTTGTTGCTGTTGTGCCAGTGGTAGCTGTTGTAGCAGTTGTTGCTGTGGTGGCAGTTGTTGCTGTTGTGGCAGTTGTTGCTGTTGTGGCAGTTGTGGCTGTTGTTGCTGTTGTGCCTGTGGTAGCTGTTGTAGCAGTTGTGGCTGTTGTTCCAGTTGTGGCTGTGGTGCCAGATGTTGCTGTGGTGGCAGTTGTAGCTGTGGTGGCAGTTGTTGCTGTTGTGCCAGTGGTAGCTGTTGTAGCAGTTGTAGCAGTTGTGGCTGTTGTTCCAGTTGTTGCTGTGGTGGCAGTTGTTGCTGTTGTGCCAGTGGTAGCTGTTGTAGCAGTTGTGGCTGTTGTGGCTGTTGTTCCAGATGTTGCTGTTGTGGCAGTTGTGGCAGTTGTTGCAGTTGTTGCTGTTGTGCCAGTGGTAGCTGTTGTAGCAGTTGTAGGAGTTGTGGCTGTTGTTCCAGTTGTTGCTGTTGTGGCAGTTGTTGCTGTGGTGGCAGTTGTTGCTGTTGTTGCTGTTGTTGCTGTTGTTGCTGTTGTTCCAGATGTTGCTGTGGTGGCAGTTGTAGCTGTGGTAGCAGTTGTAGCAGTTGTAGCAGTTGTAGGAGTTGTAGGAGTTGTAGGAGTTGTAGGAGTTGTAGGAGTTGTAGGAGTTGTAGGAGTTGTGGCTGTTGTACCAGTTGTTGCTGTGGTGGCAGTTGTTGCTGTGGTGGCAGTTGTTGCTGTTGTAGCTGTTGTTCCAGATGTTGCTGTGGTGGCAGTTGTAGCTGTGGTAGCAGTTGTAGGAGTTGTAGGAGTTGTGGCTGTTGTACCAGTTGTTGCTGTGGTAGCAGTTGTTGCTGTTGTGGCAGTTGTTGCTGTGGTTGCAGTTGTGGCCGTTGTTGCTGTTGTGCCAGTGGTAGCTGTTGTAGCAGTTGTTGCTGTTGTTCCAGATGTTGCTGTGGTAGCTGTTGTAGCTGTTGTTCCAGTTGTGGCTGTGGTGCCAGATGTTGCTGTGGTGGCAGTTGTAGCTGTGGTGGCAGTTGTTGCTGTTGTGCCAGTGGTAGCTGTTGTAGCAGTTGTAGGAGTTGTGGCTGTTGTTCCAGTTGTTGCTGTTGTGGCAGTTGTGGCAGTTGTTGCTGTTGTTGCTGTTGTGCCAGTGGTAGCTGTTGTAGCAGTTGTAGCAGTTGTGGCCGTTGTTCCAGTTGTTGCTGTGGTTCCAGTTGTTGTAGTGGTAGCAGTTGTTGCTGTGGTTGCAGTTGTGGCCGTTGTTGCTGTTGTTCCAGATGTTCCTGTGGTAGCTGTTGTAGCTGTTGTTGCAGTTGTTGCTGTGGTTGCAGTTGTTGCTGTTGTGCCAGTGGTAGCTGTTGTTGCGGTTGTAGCTGTTGTTCCAGTTGTGGCTGTGGTGCAAGATGTTGCTGTGGTGGCAGTTGTAGCTGTGGTGGCAGTTGTTGCTGTTGTGCCAGTGGTAGCTGTTGTGGCAGTTGTAGGAGTTGTGGCTGTTGTTCCAGTTGTTGCTGTGGTGGCAGTTGTTGCTGTGGTGGCAGTTGTTGCTGTTGTTGCTGTTGTTGCTGTTGTTCCAGATGTTGCTGTGGTGGCAGATGTAGCTGTGGTAGCAGTTGTAGCAGTTGTAGCAGTTGTAGGAGTTGTAGGAGTTGTAGGAGTTGTTGCTGTGGTGGCAGTTGTTGCTGTGGTGGCAGTTGTTGCTGTTGTAGCTGTTGTTCCAGATGTTGCTGTGGTGGCAGTTGTAGCTGTGGTAGCAGTTGTAGGAGTTGTAGGAGTTGTGGCTGTTGTACCAGTTGTTGCTGTGGTAGCAGTTGTTGCTGTTGTGGCAGTTGTTGCTGTGGTTGCAGTTGTGGCCGTTGTTGCTGTTGTGCCAGTGGTAGCTGTTGTAGCAGTTGTTGCTGTTGTTCCAGATGTTGCTGTGGTAGCTGTTGTAGCTGTTGTTGCAGTTGTTGCTGTGGTGGCAGTTGTTGCTGTGGTGGCAGTTGTTGCTGTTGTTGCTGTTGTTGCTGTTGTTGCTGTTGTTGCTGTTGTTCCAGATGTTGCTGTGGTGGCAGTTGTAGCTGTGGTAGCAGTTGTAGCAGTTGTAGCAGTTGTAGGAGTTGTAGGAGTTGTAGGAGTTGTAGGAGTTGTAGGAGTTGTAGGAGTTGTAGGAGTTGTAGGAGTTGTAGGAGTTGTAGGAGTTGTGGCTGTTGTACCAGTTGGTGCTGTGGTGGCAGTTGTAGCTGTGGTAGCAGTTGTAGGAGTTGTAGGAGTTGTGGCTGTTGTAGCAGTTGTTGCTGTGGTAGCAGTTGTTGCTGCTGTGGCAGATGTTGCTGTGGTTGCAGTTGTGGCCGTTGTTGCTGTTGTGCCAGTGGTAACTGTTGTAGCAGTTGTTGCTGTTGTTCCGGATGTTGCTGTGGTAGCTGTTGTAGCTGTTGTTGCAGTTGTTGCTGTTGTGCCAGTGGTAGCTGTTGTTGCTGTTGTAGCTGTTGTTCCAGTTGTGGCTGTGGTGCCAGATGTTGCTGTGGTGGCAGTTGTAGCTGTGGTGGCAGTTGTTGCTGTTGTGCCAGTGGTAGCTGTTGTAGCAGTTGTAGGAGTTGTGGCTGTTGTTCCAGTTGTTGCTGTGGTGGCAGTTGTTGCTGTTGTGGCAGTTGTTGCTGTTGTTCCAGATGTTGCTGTGGTGGCAGTTGTAGCTGTGGTAGCAGTTGTTGCTGTTGTGCCAGTGGTAGCTGTTGTAGCAGTTGTAGCAGTTGTGGCCGTTGTTCCAGTTGTTGCTGTGGTTCCAGTTGTTGCAGTGGTAGGAGTTGTTGCTGTGGTAGCTGTTGTGGCTGTTGTGGCTGTTGTTCCAGATGATGCTGTTGTGGCAGTTGTGGCTGTTGTTGCTGTTGTTGCTGTGGTAGCAGTTGTAGCTGTTGTTGCAGTTGTTGCTGTTGTTGCAGTTGTTGCCGTTGTGGCTGTTGTTCCAGTAGTTGCTGTAGTTCCAGATGTTGCTGTGGTAGCAGTTGTTGCTGTTGTGGCAGTTGTTGCAGATGTAGCTGTTGTAGCTGTTGATGGTGTGCTGACTGTTGATATAGGTGTTGTAGGTCTCCCTTTAAATGGACATGTTAAAATTTTTATTTAATTTAACATGGTTAAGCATGTTTTTAGAATGCATTTCAAAGCAAGTAAACTTTATATATAAGAACTTAATTTGCTCCTTTGCTTGTTAAAAAAAAACTCACTTTCAAGGCATCCTCTGATAAGAACATAGACTTTTTCCGGTGGTGAACAATATTCACATGTCAGGACAATTCTAATTCTGTCAATAATACCTGTCAACAAAAGATGGTTTTAGGCAATGCACTGAACAGGAAAATTTGACCGGAAAATGTGAGATTAATGTTTGTATGTTTTGTGTTCACAGCTATCCGGTATATGGTACATGTTTACTGCCTACTAAAATTTACAATTACACACTTCGCAGGCCAATCCAGTATTAAGCCTATTCCTACATGAACAATTCAATGAATTCATATATAGCATATCTTACCCTCAATGGAAACTCTTTGTGTTCCAGGTGCACTGAATGTCACTGATTCATGTCGCTGAGGAAATGAAAGAAAAAATAGACAATTGTCAAAAGAAATTATAAATATAAAGCAAGTATAAGTGGTTTGTTTTTCTTTCAAATTCTACTAATTAAAAAAATCCAAAGAAAATGAATAATTGCATGTTCTCACCAGAACATCACTAGTTGACAAGTAGTAGACAACCTTTGCGGTCAGTGGCTGGCCATCTTGACAGATATCAGTGACTCTCAAAAGGAATTCTGTGATTCTGATTGGTCTGGCTGATGACAATACAACTTGTCTTTGATTTGACAAATATATACAAGTGTATCCATCATCATTGGTAGAGGCAGACACTGCCTCATCAGGTGTGAGCTCACCAGATGACCCGTCAATCATTGGCTCCTGGCAGTCTAGGCAGATGGGAAAATATTCACAGTTAGCCAAAATCAATTATCTGAGACAAGCGAATATAACTTTAAAAATCATGAGGCAGCCTTGAGGGGATTACTGTATATCAGTATTAGATAGTGTGGTCCAGATGATTTTACAATTACAAAGCTCTGGTTTTGTTGCATAAAAATATGGGGCATCTTCCTCAAGCAAGCATTCCACTGCACGGCTCCCACCACCCAGCGCAGCTGTTTGGAGGAGGCCTGGCTTTGGGAATACGCTTCCAACATCAATTGTTCACTCTAAGAAAAAAATAGTTGTCAAAATGACCAGAAGGTAGTTACCTATGGCACCAAATTGTTAATGGGTGACCATATTAAATACCTTAGAGTGCAATTTTGACCACTCTTTGTTTAGAGGGAGATCCTGTCAAATAACTGTTCACAAACGATGATTGCTGTCTGAAATTGGGCGTTTTCAAGCAAAAAAATAAAAGTTTATGATAAAAGACAGAAACACACCTTCAACACATCCCTTTAGACGTATCTCAACCTTCGATGGTGCACATCCGCCCTGGCACTGAAGTCTGATCGCAAAGCTCACAACAGATCCAAAGTCTCCAGGAAGTTGAACATCATTAGTTCCAGCACCAGTGAAGTAGACGTGTGTCTAAAAAGACATGAAATGTTAGATACAACATTGCATTTCAACTATGGTGATGTTTCTAATGTCTCAACTTAAGCAATGATTTGTTATAATGGGCGGTGTAACATTTGTGAAAGTAAATATTGTTTTTTGTGGTTCAGAATTGATTGACAATTCTGAAGAAAATTCTTCATTAACAGAAAAATTTTAATTTAAAATAGGTGCCTCATATAGCAGTTACTCAGATAACATAGTGGTTATATCATACTTGATTATACCATGTTGACACTGAGTTTCAGCCCAATATTTTCACTATCAGTTTGCAATATAAATAATATAATGTCCTATAATTCCGGTATAATTGTTTGTTTTTTTCATTTTATCTTGCATGTAAACTTATATTAACCAGCTAATATAATGCTTATAAGTTATCATGATTTGTACATTCTGTGAGAAAGCAAATCTATAGATCCCCCAAAGATATTCTTCTTAGCCGTAAGTCTCATTGTGATTCTACAGAAGATTCAAACATTCCTCTTAAAAATTCTTAAGTTGATTTAATCAAGATAGCAATTTCCTTAAAAGAAAAGTACCTGCTTGTAGCTACCAAATGCATTAAAGTAGCTAATTGAAACTGCCAAAGGTCCACCATCAGAGCAAATATCACAGACTCTGACTTGGAATTCTGTAATCTCTGCAGGCTGGTCACCCAAGAGAAGAACCATGAACATATTAGGGAAGATGATTGGCCTGAAGCCATCTTCTGTTCCTGCGCCAACTTCGTTGCTGTTCCTTGACTTGAAGACACTGGTCACCAAAGGCTCAGCACAATCTGAAGTATGACAAAATTACCATATCCATCATCACTGCTGTTATATCAAAAGTAAAAGTCTATCACATTCTTGTTAGTTTAAAATTAAAATGGAATAAACATAATTAAATTTACCTTCTGGTGGGGGGAAAGTGCATGGTGGTTGTGGTGTTGTTGCTGAAACAAAAAATTAAATAATTGTTTTTTTAAACCAATGATCTTTAGCGACAGCTCATGGTGCTTATAGATTAATTAATGACCAGTTTAAATTTGTATGGACTTTCTTAGCACGTTCTTAGTATGTTGGGACTGTCATTGAATGATAATAATTACTAGATGCACTGCTTGACACAATAATCTATGATAATAACAGGACATGATGGATCACTTTAACTTCTATACCCTCTGGTTGTTTTTCTTCTCTATGAGGTATATATGTGTCAACAATGAGCACTTAAACCTCATTACATCTGCCTATGGTAGCTGGTCATATGAGATCAATTACATTGGGTTGATAAAACGCAATTCTAGATTACAATTCTATCAGATTTCAAAAGGGTGAATTGGCTGACCATGGTCAATCAAGTTCATTTTATTTAACCCTTCTGTTACAAAGCCATCCATACAAAGAAAAAAAATAAACCAATCAAATATTTAAAAAAATACAGAAGTAGTCAAAGTGGCAATGGCCAAGTTGTTGCCATCGCCTCTTATTACACTTATGGTATTTCCCCATGTGGTTACACTTTGAATTTATTAACACATTGAAACACCAAGAGCAAGTGAAACTCTCATGACAAATAATAATAAAAATGTATAGACAATACAAGGAAAAAATCGCACATACATTCAATGCATCCCAAGAGGAGGACTGCAAATTGGTTAGGAGATGTGCAGGATGCACATTGCAACGTGATCGTAATCTGGGTAACACTCTCAGAAGCTGAAATGAATAAATGCACAAGTTTGTTTTTGTCTTTCCAAACCAAAATACAATATGGATTTGTAATCAAGAATTTATGGTATTACTAAAGGGTAATGAGTCGCCCCTAAATATATCAAAATACAACTTGCAAAAGTCAATGGTGTGTTACTCACATGGCAGTGGTACAGCAAGTACTCCAGGTGCATTGAAAACCACTGAATGTGAGAGCTAAAAATCAAGGAAATCATTTAGTCAACATAAAAAACATTTTCAAAATGGACATGAAACTGTAGAATAATTGACAAAACACATACGGGTCCACTATGCCATTCTTCATTGAAGTACTGGACAGAGACGGTCAAGGCTCCTCCATCACCACAGACATCATCAACCCTCAAAAGGAACTCAGTTATGCTAGATGCACTGCTTGACACAAACACAATGTAGTCCACGTTGTCAGGCAGAGTCACAGTGTTGAAATTATCAGCATTGGCCTGGCAGTCATCGCCAGCTTCTTCAGGGACAAAGGTTCCAGAAGTGCCATCGATCAACACATCCCTGCAGTCTGGCAATGGAAAAATACACTTTCAGGTGATATGCATGGTATGGTGCTAACACAGACAGTTTTAAGAAACAGGATGGGATGGAAACATACCTGGTACACATTCATAAGCACAGATGTCCTTCACAGAAATTGAACACCCTGAAACCACTGAGAAGAAAATTATGATGGATTTGACCTCTTGCTGTTGGGCAGCACCAGGAATGATGAAGGAGAGTTCTTCATAACTGTCATCACTTGAAGCAGCTGCTTGATTGGGAGAAGACATAGTACCATCACTGTTCATGTATCGGAACATGACGGTGGTGTGTCCCTTCACCTTGAAAGTAACTCTCATATCAGACTGGCGGGGTCCAGGTGTTGGGGTCAAAGCAATTGTTGTTGGTCCAGAGATGTCAATGTCACTTGTTGAATTACAGTAGACACAGCTGTCCAGAGTAGATGTTACTCCACCAGAACTCATAACACCCATTATTCCTATTTCACCAGCATTGGGCTCAGCTGACAAATAGACACCAGTGGCTCCATCTGGACACTCAAATTGAGCACCTGACAAAATTAAAACAGAAATGAAATTAACATGCCAGATACCTGTACAGTGTAGAATTCAATGACTATCGAAAAAAATACTCAAGAAACCTTACATGGAGCTGTAGTTGTTGTTTGTGGAGCTTCACTGCATGTTGTGGTTGTGTGACAAGGGGTGGTGGTTGTTGAACAGGTTGTTGCTGTTGTTGAAAAGAAACCAAACCATTCCACTTCATAGTAAACACCAATGATATTTGTTTTTATGAATCATTTTCTCTTTAATTATGTGTCACAATGCATAAACCAAATGCAATTATATTGAAGTATATTTAAGATACATACTGCAGCCAATTTCATCAATTCCAGATGGACAATCAATCTGGTCATCACAAATCATTTCAGGCTTGATGCAGATGTAACCAGATGTTGTGTTGCACACAAGTTCATCATCAGCACAGCCACAATCAGCCTCAGAGCAATCCCATTCTCCATTCTTGCATACACTGAATGAATGATAAAAGAAAATATATAGACACAACAATATTTAATTATTCATAATGAAATAACATATGACAACTGGATCCAAGACTGACCAGTGTTTGCAGTCATAATCCAGGTCACAACCAGGCTCATAGAAGACTTCTCCATGTTTGCAAGGACATTCCTCAATGTCCAAACATTCATCATCTGAAAGACAATTTAAAATTAGGGCTATAATATAATTAGAGGAATTTTGCAAAACGTTATTCCAACACAGCAGATTATAGCAATTATCTTCTCAATATGATCAATCAAATCTTGTAATATCATTAAAAGGGATGTGATGTTCTTACTGTGCAAGTATGTTCCTGGTGGACAGAAACATCCTTCAACACAATAGTCAGTCTGACAGCATGACTCTGGTTCAAGTCCAATTCCCTCACAAGTTGGTTCACAGACTGGTCCACAAGGCTGATAGCTCATACCAAATGGACACATAATAGCTGAAAAAAAAAGTAGAGTATTAGATTTTTGTCTAAAAAAAAGAAAAACCCCTCAATTCTTGGCAATTTCCCAATGAGGAAAACTTACGACAAAGGTCATTGCTTCTCCATGGCACGGGGCAGCCAAGTTGGGCACACATTGTAGCCATGTTGGAAATAGCAGTGCAGACACACTCACAATCACCGCCAAGGTCACATCTGAAGAATACATCAGAGTGACACTATGTTATGCAGGGACAAGGTAAATTTGAAAAAAGATTTCTGTAACCATGAGATGGTGAGACAATTGCCATGACATCGTGCACATTGATTCAAATTGTGTTTAGTTCTGTTTATGGATTTTGAAAACATACCCGCAACCATCATAGATACAGTCTTGGTAGTAGAGCACTTCATCTCCACCCAGTCTCTGGCGACATTCAGCAAACAGTGGACCTTCGAGCAAAACTCTACATGTTGATTCAGCCCATGGTCTTCTAACTCCATCCTGCATTCACACCAATAATTAGAATTTGGGGTTTTACATGTCTATCTGCACAGTGCATACTATATCACTAAATATCTATACACTTACATGAGCATCACATGGGTCATAATTATATAGACTGCCATCAATACAGGCACAGCTTGTGTCAGTTCTCCAAGAGTCACCAAAACGTGAAGGGTCATTGACACCATCTCTACCAATCATGTCATCACTTGTTGCTCCATTCCAGTTGCCACACAAACCTCGTACTTTGTTAACATACTTCGAGTTCAAGTAGAGGTATACAAGTGTACCTGGAAATGAATAATGGGTAAATTCATTTTTGCACAACATATAAAATGCTGAGGTACTAAACACAGCATGAAAATATTTTCTAAAACGGCACTGTACCTCTATTCCACAGCAAAGTCAGACCCATATCAAAGTACACACGCACAAAACTGCCAATGTTCTCCACTCGCATTCCAGGTTGAGAGAACAAAGTACATTCATCTAAGTTGACATCATGGTCATTTACTACCACATCTGTCAAGAGCATTAAAGAGACATTGTTGCATTTCAACCACATTTTTACACAATAAAAAATCACTCAGGCAAATAATGACCAGCCAACTTAACTGACCTTGTCCTTGCATAAGATAGACATTATAACCAGGGACGATTATGCGGATAGCTTTGGTGCATGTCATTCCAGATGTACCACATGGAACATTTGTAACAAGCACTCGGAATGAAGCATCTGTTGCTTCTGAGAAGACGTACGTGCAGGCGCCCATGAAGGAGAAGTGTGTTCCATCAAATGACCTGTAATGAGGGTCACCAGATGTCCAGCAGACTCCTGTAAATTATGCACACATTTAGAGTTTAAAAAATATCATCATAGAATATGAGTAGTCACATTTGAAAAATGAGTATTCAGAAATTTTACCTGGGCAATCCAGCTCCCTATGCAACTCCCATGAACTGTTTACACAAATCCTGGAAGTGAAAAGTAGAAATTTAGCTCTCTGCTTTTACAACATCATTTCAATGTTTACATTTTAATCCCAAAAATCAACAGTAACGTACAATTCCCTGCATTTCAGACTGAGGATGGATCCTTCACTGTAAAAGTTGCCATCATTGTCCTTGCATGCACATTGACTAGGATCAACACACTCATCCTGGAAAGATAAATAGTCAGTTAACGGACATGGACATTTTATGGTTTGCTTAATTCTCAGATAAAAGGGATATCCTGAATGATGTAAGATAAGGACCTTACATTTTCATTAAGAACCTTTCCGTCTGGGCAATAACATCCAGAAACAGTGACTTCACAGTCACACAAGTAAGGTGACAAGTAAGTTGCACAAGTGTTGCCGCACAGTACAAATTTGTCGCGGTAAACTTTGCCAGGTGGACATTCACAGCTTTCTGGTTGGTTTGGATCCAGGACCCAGACACCATTTATGCAAGTACTGAAAATAGAAAGTATACCATCAGTGGCATTGCTGTATATCAGTATGTATGGCTTTTATTTTGATTTGTTCTAATTTTAAAGACACCCCACCTGTTTTTGCATTCATATGTGCTCTTGGATCCAGCCTCTTTGTAAGGATTTCCAAGATCATTTTCATCATAACATGGACAGCAATCGAGATGAGTACAGACACCATCTTGGTGTTCATACTGGCCTTCTGGGCAGACACAACCCTGCAACAGGAAAGTATGCAATGCTAGACAAAGTTTCAGATAAGATGTTAGTTCATATCTGGAATTGACGCATGTACCTGCACACACTGGCTGCATTCATCATTGTTTCCATTACATGCAGCATCATCTTGCTGGTCACGACAAGTGATGCAGGTTCCTGCACATTCTTTGAAGACCTTGCCACCAGTACAGTCATAGCCAGTTACCTCTGGAATAACAAGACAAAATAAATCATACATACCTGCCTTACAATATCATTGAACATAGATTAAATCTTCATTGAAACCTTAGGATATAGACAATAAGTTTTTACCTTGGCACTGTGGGAAATGCTCTGCCCAGTCTATATCCACTCCATATTCAGCACACTCCTTAGCCATGGCTGCGATAATGGTGCAAAGAGTCCTACTCTGGTAGCATGCGCAGTAGTCATAACGGCAGATACGAGCATACCTTTAAAATATTTAAGAATCATATTCAGTATAAAGATTCATCCTTGTGTTTGTCATATGCATGTTAGTACACTTTTTGTGGTGTGCCCTAGATACTAACCAGTTCCATTTTATGATATTTTTGCATTCTCCCAATACAGCATCACTGACCAACAACTCGCACTGTGTAATGACAACATCCCTGACCTGTGATAAATGCATAATCACAAAATTTCAATTATGCTAGTGTCCATTGAGAGTTGTGCCATATTCATGTACCACAGTGTAAATTTTCTGATTAGTAAAGGCAAATACATAACAAAAGTCAGTCTTATAGTATACCTGACTCTCAATGTTACAAGTGTCTGATGGTCCAGGATTGATATGGGATGCTTCACATTGACCACCAGTTACAATCCATGCAGCAGCAAATTCAGGAATGGATCCAGCCAACAAGACTTCATTTGGAAGAGCAAGCTCCGCTTGGGTGCTTCCATCATTATTTCCACAAAGACCATGTACCTGAAGAGATTGAATGTCAAATCAAATGAGAAATGAATCAATCTGTTCAGGCGGTATATGTTTGTCTGCAGATAGTGTTTTATATACCTTTCCAGAAAATTCCGGTGACAGACGGATGTAGACACGTCCATTTGCATCATAAAGCACTTCAAATGATGGGCTGTACACCAGAGTGAAGAGTGAAGTCACCCTCTTAATTATAAAATATCCATTGCTGTATGGCAGATCAACTTCATTACCGTCAACAAAGACGTTTTGGTTCTTCAAACGGATTTTCGTTTTTTCGCCTTCTTTGTTGTATCTGATGAACAAGTGGTTGGTACATGTAACCAAGTCAGATCCTTGGCATTGACCCTTTTTCTGCCTAATGGTAAGTCTCACTGGTGTGTTAGCTCTGCTCTTTGTCTGTAATATCAAGCATAACCAGGACATTGGTCATGAAGATCATTTGGATACATCAAAGTAAAGAAATAGCACATGCAGATGGCAAATTTATTGCGTTCCCATCATAATGGAATAGGACATACCCTGACAAGAATATAGGAACATCCAGCTGTACCCTGATAGCTGTATGACTGTCCATCAAATGTCTTGTAATGCTGGTTACCAACAATAGAGCAAGTTCTAGGACATTCTTTTTCTTCACAGACCCACCGGCCAAACTCGCACTCACTGTGAAGAAGAAAAAACGACTGAATGATTCCTGGATGAAACTTTTGGTGAGGTATATGATAAAATTATGTATGAGAATATCACTAACCATTCATTGCAGTCCATGTAGATTTTGTCCCCTGGCTGGTAAGTCCTGCGTTGATAAACACATGGACAACTTTCTGGCTTGACACACTGGTCATCATGGAGGAAGTAGCCGCTGGGACATACACATCCAGGAACCAAAGCATCAACACAAGGATCATCAGAAACAAAGCCAAGACTTGCACAGGTTGGCTGGCAGCTGGGACATCTCTCAGAGTAAATGAAACCAGGTAGGCAGATGGGAGGTGCTGAAATTAAGAACAAATTAATTAGCATCTTTTAAAAATTAATCTGTAATGATAACTTTTAAGAAGAGATAACAGTTCCATTACTTACGACATACACCGGCCATACGCCATTCAATGCGCACATGGACTATTTCATAACAAACTGTGGTGTAGGCATCGAATATTGAACATCTGTCAATTTCTATTTCACTGTCTGAGGCACCATCTCGTATTAGGCGACACATCTCACTCATACAAAATGAGTAAGCACTGGGCTGTAAATGAGATAAGTTTCGGCTTTCTTGATCAAATGAAAAAAAAAACAGAATAGTACAGCACAAAATGGAAACAATAGGTGAAATATACATACAAGTCTTTCCCTACATGGCAAGAAAACTTCAGACATGATGTAGCTGCAGTAACTGTGGGCCTTTGCCCGTCTCTCGCCATCCACACAACAATAGTCTGGTACATCAGAACAGGAAGGGCACTGCAAAATATAATAATTAAACTCTCTGTGTTGCTTTCAAAAATTATCACTACATGTAGAGCTTCAGCACTAACTAATTTTCCTAATTTAGTTATTTTTGAGAGCCACAAGTGTATTGTGATGATATATGCTTCAATACTTGATAATATGAGTTTTAATGTTTGACTTACAGGTCCAGAAACTTGTGTGAGAGCATTAGCATTTCCAAATGCAGCAACAGAAGATGCATGGGAACCACTCAAGAGAACCAGGTCATCCAGTGGATTTTGATTACAGTTGCCGCACATACCTCTGATGGCTGATCTGTCTGAAGGCAAAATGCTTTCATCCATGGTCAAATACCACTCAAAGTCATCAGCGTATCTGAACAGCAAACCTCCATAAGTGATAGAGACATATCTTCCAACCATTGTAAATGTTACACCTGCAAAGAAAGTGATTGAAAATGATGACCTCTGACCTATTTAAGATTAATAAGTCTAATTCTTGTTCTAAATATACATGATGAGTACCTGGGAAGACCATGGCAAATCCAAGGCTAAGAGAAACTGAGATCCTCTTTCCATTCATGTAGATGTGGTCATGACCTGCGCAGATGATGGTTGTGGTGTCTGTCAGTCTCAAGCTGAAGGTCTGCAATATGAAACAAGCTATCAGGTAAATGACATAAAGTTACAAGTGTGTCATTTATGCAGAAATATTTACTACTGTGATAATACAAGAGAATTTATTAAATTCTGCCAACTTACCTTAACACAAGTTGACACAGACTCACACATTGTCAAACTGAGAGTCATCACTGTAGAGCAAGTATGTGCATGCACCATCAAATGCAAACATAACTCCATCAAAGGTTTTGTAAAGGTTGCGGGAATATCCAGAACAACATGAGCTACCTTTGACAACTGAAATAAGAAATAATTGTTTTTATTCAGTATGGGAAGCATATTACCCTAGTTTATGAATGAAAAATGATTAAAAATGTCATAATTTCTGAGGAGTTGTAAATGTTCTTCAATATCATAAAAAATCCACTTACTGACAACTCCTGGGAGAATTGGATTTAAGGTTTCACAAGGGAAGCACTTGTCTTCACCGGCTTTACCCCATGCAACACCATTCATGCCATCGCAACATTCAGACTTCAAAAGAGATGCAGTTCCCTCTACGTGACGTCCTTGACAGTTGATGCTCATGTAACAGTAACCTTTGCCCTCTCCAGCTGAAATAAATTTTTCATTAAGTTGAAAATAGGTAACTATTTGCATTAGATTCAGAACACGGCCATACTTGAATTCCTGCACGGCCATACTTGAATTCCTGCAAAGAATTATCTCATCAAATTTTTCGATATCAATATCATCTCTATCCATTGATATACACCATATCAATGACAACTCTCACTCCCTTGCACTTAGGAAGTTTGCATTTTTTTAATAAGCAATACTGAATAGCTGCGTAATGATCACTTCAGGAGCTACTTACGGTTACATAATTCATCACAGGCGAGTCTCTCGTAACCAGGCCTGCATTGGCAGACGTTGCCATAATCACCAGCAACACACTCCGCATCATTCTCACAGGGTGGGGTCACAAACTCCTGAAAACATATTTCAAAATTTTTTTTCAGTTCAGATTCACACCAAAAAGAAAAAGGTAAATTGTCAAAACTACAAAATGTCCTTACTGATGTCACAGTTGTCACCGGACCAGCCTGGACAGCAACATGTGACTGTTTTTTTCACCAGCCTTACAAAAAGTAAAAAAAAGTATCATTGAATGAGCAGGTGCTAAACGGTAGATGGTAATGCACATATTATATAGAAAATTTGATATTCTTTTGCAAAAAAGATTGAGTCTCATGTAAAAAAAAACTGTTTTAGTTCACTTCACAAAACCAAGCAAGAGGGTTTGTTGCCTCATAACAGTTAGAAAGCTAAATGTCAGCAAGAATATCCAATCCTATTTCAATGGTCATGATTTGTACTTTTTAGGATAGGTTACAGATCTTTTGATGCATAATTAAGTTACCAAAATTAATCCAATTTAGAGTGAGACTCAACACAATTTTTTCTTTTCATAGACAGCCAAAGCTCTCCCAGGTGGCCAAAGATACCCCAGTTAACAGTATCTGGCTTGTTGGTAGAAAAAAGGATTCCAATACTTTCACACTTCTGAGTACAACATTGCTTATACATTATAACAATCTAATTATGCTTTATAGAAAGTGGTTAATAGACCACTATGATTTTTGTCCCTAACCTGTAAAAGGTGCAAGTCCTGGAAGAGATGAGGTTGGCCTTGATCTGGTCACTATTCATGCCATGCATTCCAGATGCGTTCCTGTCCAAGGTGAAGCCATTGACAAGCCGGGAAAATGCATTGCAACATGGTTCACATGGTTCTTCCTTTTCTAGTACTTCATTTGTGCAAAAGCTGAAATGAATGAAGAGTCATTAAATTGGTGGTGCCTTGTAGTTAATGTCTGTGCTGGTGCAGGTCAAAGAGCCATCACAAGTGGTATAAGGGTGTAACATGAGATTGACTCCAACCCCTGTCATCTCATCACATCTACCTATGGCAGCTAGTCAGTCGAATAAGTGGCTTAATTTCAAACCAGTAGTACTGAGACAGTATAATGTTCAATTTCTTAAAATAAGCATAAACAATAGAGGGTCAGCGCAGTGGACTCAGGGCCTATCCCTAGGTTTTCACGTCAGGATAATTCATTAAAGAGAGACAAAGAACATTTAATTAAATAATGATAAGATTAGAAGCCAGAACCTTTTCGCCGACAAGAGATAACAAGGTGAATTATTGACAAATGAGACAGTGAAATGAAATATGTGAGTTAAATATTATGAAATCTTATAAAATGTAATTTATTATTAATTGAATACAATTGCCATTGCCATTGATAAATACTGAGGATATTGCTGCTGCTTAATGAGTCTTTATTTTAAGTTATTGGGTAACTTGTTCCACACCAGAGGACATTGCGAACCAATCTATTTCATACTGAACTGTATTGTACACCAGTTTCACTGTCTCTGCTCGGGACCTTGAAACTAAAGCAACCAACATTTCTAGATCGCTCTGAGCTCAGCAACTACTATAGATGGTGCAAGGGGTCGACTTGTAGACACCCGGTTTCATTCATTTCAATCTCGAAAATTATATGTAGTGACTTGCAAAAGAAAGAGCTTTCAACCCAATATAGATGACATATCATTAAGTACACTGTACTTTGTTAACTAATTCAGGAAAGTTAATCTTGTGTGTTACATAAAATATTCTTGTCTTGCCTTACTGCATTAGAGTTATAGAGAATTGAACAGTAAAAAAATTTAAGCTGCAAAAAATCACTCCTAAGTTTGCTTGTACAGTCAAGGTATTTACAGAGACTCTGTAAGGCATTCATCTGTTGAGCAGCTTTTTTACTGACGAATGACCCATGGTTATTAAAGTTTTATACATTTTCTTGGCTAATGCAGATGGGTTAAAATTTTGAGGGGTTAGTTTTCATTAGGTTTTCATTTCATCATCGTATTGCTTGTTGAAAGGCTTGTTCAGATGTGCGTTTGATAAATGATGCGTAACTGCTCATCAGCATAGTTGTAGACATGAGATACTTTGCAAATCATACAAGAAGTCACTAATAAACACTTTAAACAGACGGGGTCCCATTAGAGACCCTTGGGGCACACCAGTTTTGAGGTTAAGTCATCCCTTCTGATGTTTCTTTATTTAAAAATCAAAAGTAACATGAATTGTGTGCTAAATAAACTGAATAGAGTATTTTCATTGAGCTGCCCTGAATTCAGCTGGACTTAAGTCTTTCATCTCTTCTTATTCCTCGTTTTGCTTTCCAGACATAGTACATCATAACTAACTGATTCTTTAGATAAAAAAATTCTCAGGGAAAAAGCGGAAATCAGTTGAATGATAAGATGTCAAATATACATTAAAATGCACTAAAAAAATACTGCTGCTAGGATAAACTTTGCTTCAGCCAATCACAATCAAGGGTGGGGAACTTTATCAGCCATAAGAATTGCAATATTGTCATAGCCACCTGGTGGAAATTTAGCGAACCATCTGTGAAAATCCATTATTGATATTAACACCACAGAAGATTCTCAATATGGGCAACAGGTCTTGTGGGCCTGGATAAATAAGGAAACTTAGAGCAGATTTTATCTATTTGCTTAATTCTTTATGTTTTATAGTCTATATATTGTATGAACTATTTTAATCAATTATAATTTTGTTTTATTTTATACACCATAATAAAGTGTGTGAATAAACATTAAAAAAAAGACTAATCTAATAGAATAACAATGTAAATACCAAAATTCTAAAATATGTTTACTTACTTGGCCAAGGTCGGTGTCCAGTAGGTTGTGGTGATCACCACAAGGAAGACCCAGAGTTTGGGCGCCATGGCGCACAAGTTTTTTTTGCTACAGTAGTAGAAGCCCAGGTCAATTTCAGATTTTCTTCAGCTCAAACGAATTAAAGCGATTGGGTAGATATCTCAAACTTGAAGATCGAGATCCGAGACTACCGCAAGTCTGATGAAGCCCTAACCTATCGTCTTTTATACCCCGTTTTCCTTCAATAAGCCAATAGGTTGTCTTGATTGATGAATTAATTTACACGCCAGATGTTGTTGTTTGCAACAAAGGTAATTATTAAACCTGACATCCAAACAGTCGTAAACTGTACACTCCCTATTTGAAGGTTAAGTGGCCAACATTTAGCTTGTCTGTGGGCACAAAGCTGGTTGACAATTTATACACCCTTATATTCTCACTGAATAGTTTTAAATGACAGTATTTACGTAAAATATCTTACGAAATGCAAATGTCAGTATTTACTCTTATTGATTTTACATTCCTCAACAAGGCAATTAGTTGCCCAGCTGCCCACGTATGCCAGGCATGATCTGCAGTATGTTGCACAACAGATGTGTGCCAGCATCCCACAAACACACCATCACACACCCTAACTGGTATTCATAGAGCGATACTGGTACTGAATTTAATTTTGAATAAACTTTATTTCTTTTCTGTGGATTGCCTAGAACATAGGTATATCCAATTTCAGCTCTCCCCACATATTAGTACTTTGGAACACTGGATTTGAATTTTAAAGCCAGACAGACGTACAGACACACTCGTCATTGTGAATGTCCTCATGCAGTATTGGGTAAACCTTTGACCACGAATATTGACCAGTAAGTTTGTATCACATTTCTATAACCTCTTTCCAGATTACCTTCTTACAACTACATTGGAATAAGCTGATAAATAAAACACAGCAAAACTGGCTCATATTTTGCCCATTTTGACCATACAAGCAGCTATACTTTTTGAAAAAATCTTGAAACTTTGTGGCTATTCCGAGGTTTGACTCCCATAATATATTATTTAATATCTTTTTGGCTAAAAGAAATATGTCAAAATTTTGCCTGTGAATAAAGTTAGCATTATTTTCAACAAAATTATAAAAACTTTCATGACAACTTTTGAAGAGTAGGAATCTTGAAGTTTTGGTTATGGTTGATATGAATTAGCTCCTAACATGGATGAACTAGAGAAGCATTGGACACTTGGAGACATCAAAGGTTCAGACTGCATTTTGCTACCACCCAAATGGCCAATTAATGATGTTGTGATATGACCCAAGTTTTATACCTCTCCCTCACTGGTTCCACTGGGAAACAAAGGGGAGGGGTGTAAAATATATTCATATTGACCAAAATGCATATATTCACTTTATTCCCAGTATAACCCTGAATATCTGGGATAATATAATTTAATTTTTAAAAAGTTGGGAGCTTCATATTGTATACGTTGACATACTGATATCTATTATTTGAATATGTAATCAATATTCACAGAATAGAAAACCTAGGTATCACAAGCGACTCTGTGACATGCGTGGGGAAATGGGCATTGTTGCAGTTAATAATTAACATAAAAACGCAGGTTATTGCATAGTTTCCCTGAATGTCAATCCTGTTACTGTCCTCCCTGTTCCATAATGGCTGACATAACAGTGACCAACCAATTTAAATATAAAGATGAAACATGATTGTTGTTATGTTACAACAGAAATGTATGAAAATTCGTAATTTTGATAGACTTATGACATCTCAATGAATACTTAGTAAAGAAAAAAATTCAGATAAGATCTTTGGGCTTAGATTGTGGAAATCTCTTGAGTTTTTCAGTTTGGCCATGGCAAGCCTCTTTGCCTGAAAGAGAGAAGGCATTAGGGCAAATATAACAGATGGGCCACCAAAAGCATTAGCAAGGCAGGATGACAAACCTGGTATTGGAAAATTTATGGTTCTGAGGCAATTTGTGACAATGTGAGTAATATCGTGGTCTGTAGGTTCCACTTGTGTGCATCTGTACTTCAGTAATGGACCAATATTTTCTGTGAGGCATTAACTAGAGAGACCGGACATGGATTGTCTAGTTTTTCTTGAAGCCTGAAACGCTAAACATTACATGATTTTGACATGTTATGACCGTATGCATGTTACAAATGGATTAATAATAAATATATATAAAGGGCAATGCTGGCCCTGTTGTAGACTTACGCTTTTAGTCTATTAAGACTTAGATTCAGTTAATTTCACACAAATTTCACAGGTTAGGCAAAACAATTCTGGCAGAGCTTAAATTTCAGCATGGAGTGCAAAGGAGACTCCTCTATGGAAATTGCATTTCTGCTATCGAGGAGCCACCTTTACAACAGTAATTAATAAACATTTCGTAGGATAGTAATGGCAAACACACAAAATCAACCAATCTCAACATTGCAATGCATACAGATAAAAGTGAAGAGTATTAATCCAAGAGGGAGTCTATAACTGTGCAAAACTGTGAAGTTTGTTTGTTAGAAATTGCAGACTGACTTTGTCTGATCACTCTGATCCAATGACACACTTGGGCTTAACTGAAATAGTAAGAATAGTTGCTTTCATGATCATGTTCCCTGTTTGCTGATCAGTTTTAACCAGTAATTTATGCATTGCAATATACAAAATCCATGGTTGGCAGATTTAAATCAAGTGATTTTAATCATTGATTTAAATCAAAGCAAAAAACTCTACAATTTAGATTTTTTTTTAAATTTTTATAAGTTTTTTTATTTTACAAGTTTGTTCGGTTGTAATTTTGATTTATTATTCACAACTCAAAGCATGATTTGACAACTAGATTTTTTAAGTAGATTTTTTTTTTAAACCCAAGCTGCTCAATAAGTCAAAGTTCTGTTCATTATTAGAGCACCGTTTAGAAAGTATACAAAGGAATGCTGGAAAAATGGGTTACAATTGGCTGATGCAAAACAGTACTCAGGCCCTAAATGCATCATTCAAAAAAATCTGATTTCAATTTTTTTTTATTTAAAAAAAGATGACTTTTACCAACCTGTTAAAATCTAATCCAATATTGAGTTGTTTCCTGCCATGTCTTATTACAGAGTTTATCGAAGTTTAGCTTTTTTGTGCAATTTGCACATATTATGAGAAAACCTCCACAAACCCAAAATTATTTGATGTGTTATACTTTTTGCAGTTCAGCATAGGCAAAAGCTTATATGTATTAATTTGTCGTTCTGTCAGTTAAAGCTAATATTATATGTGTCGGTGCTATACTGGGCCAGAAGCTTAGTGAGCTTAAACGACCAGCTGCTAGAGGAAGACGTAATAATGAGTAGGCTTAGGAGTCCACACCATGTCACCCACTTATCCCATGGTGATTTTTTTAATACTCAACAGCAAAGAAGATGCTAAGCCATGAAAGTTTGTGGGCTGACTTTGTGGGGCTGACTTTGGCATTACCTGGCTGACTCTGGGCCAGTTGATGACATGTTATCTGGACATATAAGTGCTCTTAAAACGATAAAATGGGAACAAAAACAATTCTGATTGTCCAAGCAAAACAAAGACAATAATAAAGATTTAATGAAGTTAACAAAGTTGTTAATAAAATTGTTCAACACACTGATAATGACATTTTTCACATTTATGGGTTCAAAAGCTGTTGCAACGTTTATGGTGAAAAAAGAACCATCAAATTGAGTTTTTGCCAACAGTTGGGTTGCAGCCTTAGCCAACATCTGACATGAACACGCATTATGATCTCATGTACACGTGCTGTTTCTCCAATAAATAAATAAATAACCAGTGTTTTTTCACAAAGTCAGCATTAGATATATCAAGCCATTAGTTGCACATTGAAGCTGTCTACCGTACTTCACTTCAAGCTTGATTGCAAGGAGCAGAATCTGATGATTGTCACCAGATATCCTTGGTCAGTTTTGCCCGAGCGATCTGCTGTTTACTTATTAAGAATCCTTATTTTTTTTATCGGTTATTGATTGTGGAGGCTTGTTAACCGTCAGAGGACAAACCCTAGGCTGAATTGGTGTGAATCACTATGATGAGTGGGGGCAAAAATCGCCAATAACTCATACGATTTGAATTGTATGTGTATGCCAACTGCTGCAGTATAATCATAAACATAATTTTGTGAATCAATTAACATTGGAAGTATTGCACTTTGACCAATTAAGATGAAAATCAAAGCATTCATGCTAAAGTGAAATTGTTTGTTGTGTATCATTCAGTGAGTTTGGGCGGCGCTGTCCCAGAGTTATTGTCTGATGTGAGGAAGTGTTCCAGTATTGCACACTGGTATCGCCAGCTCAGTGAATCAGCCACATCACAAATGGTCATGCTCGGATGCTTTCTTACAGGAAACCTAATTCTGGAGGAAACTTACTTCAGACACACCATTGGCATTGTTTTACTAGTGTATGTTTATTTGACTGGGAAAACTAGCTATATGATCATGAACATAGGGGAGACGAAACATCATTGCCATTTGCATAAATTTACATAGTAATTCCTGCTGGCACATTTTAATAGATAGATAGATGTTGAAAGTGCAGCCCTCTTAGGCAAATTCTTGCCACTATAGAGGGTGGATTGATGAGGTGAGAGGAGGAGTCCACCCATGTTACACATTTACCCCATGGGTGGGATCTTTTACTTGCCTCAGCATAGACACCAAGTACAAGGGACCACAAATGTAACATCTCATCTGAACGACATGCAGCTGGGATGGATTTTGCTCATGAAGTGTGTCTAGGATTGAACCTAGGTCCTTCAGAAGAGCAGGCGAAAGTCTTAAGCCCCCATCTCACATACCGGTTTTGTCGTAGTGAACCCGTAGTATGGCGTAACGGTTACGCAACGAGCAACCCGCCGAAACCCGGCGATACCCGTCGAGTCACTCCTGGGACTCAGGGCCAAGTTTTAGAGCCGGCACACCCGTGGCAAACTTCCGGGAGTCCAAAAACCGTCATAAACCCGTACAACTCGGCGGATCACCCGTCGAAGTCGGCGGATCACCCGTCAAAGTAGGCGAGTTATCCATCCCTAATTTTAGTCGTAGTAAACCCGACGGCTTGTTGAGGGGTACTAGGGGTAAGTCAACGAGAAGTTGGAGTGACTCGACGGCTTCCATAAGTAACCCGTCGAGTTATATAGCATGAAAATGCCCTAAAGTTTGATTGGACAATCCCTATGACTTTATAAACTTTAAATTTTGAAAAACGCTCTTTCATTTAAATATTTATTATTCTCCTGTTTCCGGATCAGCTTAATGTTTATAATATTTTTTCGTTCAGACCTGCTGTATTTTTCTTTTTTCAGAAGTGTCGTAGTTTTTCTTGTTCAGAAGTGCCGTATGCTACGTTTTGTACGGGTAAGCCGACGGCTAGTAGTTTCAACTCGCCGACTTTCCCGTCATTATATTTTAAAATTAGACCAGGTACACGTCGAGTTACTCATAGAAGCCGTCGAGTTACTCGTAGAAGCCGTCGAGTTACTTGTAGAAGCCATAGAGTTACTCGTAGAACCCATCGAGTCACCCCTGGAAGCCGTCAAGTCTCTCCTGGAATTCATCCACTAATTGGCTGTAATCCGTCAGGTCACCCGTAGAACCCGTTGAGTCACCTGTAGAACCCGTTGAGTCATCCGTAGAACCCTTTTTGCCACCAGAATCTGTCGCCAACCCGGCGAAAAATGCTGTTACATAACCGTTTTGTCATACTACGGCTTCACTATGGCAAAACCAGCTATGTGAGATGGGGGCTTTACCACTGGATCACCCAGCTTCCTTGATATATGTGAACAATCATGTTATTCAAGTGACATCATAAGAGAAGCTGAGAGCTTGTCTACAAGGAAAAAATTTAATTTGTCTTTTTCTTATAAAATTCCCGAATTGGTGTATCATCTTGCCTATGCTTGTCCTAAGATGGAACTAACTAAATACTCTTGTTGTTTCAGATATCAAACCTAACTTTTTAACATAATAGCACATACACCAATGCCATGCTAACAATTAGACTAACTAAGTAGGCTTTAAATAAATTTACATTTAAAAGAAGTTCAGTGGTTCATCTAGCCCTGGTCTCCCCTACTAGCCTAATGCACATAAAAATGCACAGGTCCAACTCTCAGTTTCAGACAATAACATAATATTTCTGAGATTGCTTTATTTTCTTGGAAGACCCATTTTTTCTGGACGATTTCTCATATTGGTGTAATTAAAATCATTTTACATTCATATTCTAAGTTCTGTACTACGAAAAAAAAAAAAAAGAATACAGTGATTTCTTCACGTGGTTAGTTTTCACAACAGCTGTCTTTATTTTCTATGTAAAACTACAAAATTTTTGCCTAAATCTGAAACAGATGTAGAGCAACATTACTGCGCAAATTCAACAACCTCCTTGTTTCTTACGTAGGTGTGAAATCTGAGATATATGAGTTAATAAAACTTAACAACAAAAGAAAAGCCATCTGTTGATGATATATCATCAATATCAACACAGGATGGCAAGAAAGACTTAACAGCCATGCGTTTAGCTTGTTATACAAATGCTTAATATATGTGAAATCAAATATCATTGTCATAAATTCAATTTATAGTGAGTAGTGTCCTGCAAAGGATTGAAAATTCAAAGTTACTATCATAAATTCAATCATTGCAAATTTACAAACAAGCAAGAAAGTGGTACATAAATGTATCTTTGGTATCACACACGATCATTTACTTATTAAGGGTTTCTTCAGGACTCTTATGTGCTTTGAAATGATGAATCACAGTGTAGTCTATTGGACAGCCCAACATGCGCCATAGTGAACCCGGAAATTTCATGTCCAAGGCATGAATTTCACAGTACCGGGGCCAGGAAGGGTAATTTTGAATTTTACAATTGTGGTCTGGTAATTAAGAAAAAGAAATACGCACAGAAATTCATTTTGTTTTAAGTTTTTCAATCTGTAAATTTTCTGCTTGACACCATATACTATGGTCTCATTTTCCTGAAACACCTGTTCCATTTTCGTCTGCTTTGCCGAAAATTTTGAGGCAAGTTACATGATTGGATCTATATACTTATCATTAGGTCAATTATGCAAAAATATTATAAATTTTAAATATATTGTGGTTATTATTTTAATGAACTAATTTTATCATACCTAAATAGGAAATTTGCGTATTTGATCATGTAAACAATGCATTATGCTACATCATGTGATTCCGTTACATAAACTTTTTTGTTTGATCTTTTCAAAATTATTAAGTGGGCCTATGGAATATGTCAGATTAAGTAATCAAATACAAATGTGCAACTAAGTCTGTGAAAAAGCACTAATATGATGTAACGGAATCACTACATTTTGTGATTCCATTACATGCAATGTATTGGTCACTATTAATTATTATTCTTGTTTGTGTTTCATATGTAAAGTAATATAGAATCATTTATGCTCTCCAGATTACTAATATTAGATTTTTACATTTTGATAAAACAGGTTGAGAATGTCAAAAGTCATGAGTATTGCAGAAAGAATGTTAGCTTACCAAGCTCGCATTCGAAGCAATCCAGACTTGCACAATCTATACAAAGAACAAAATGGACATAGATGAGGCAAAGAAAATACTCGCAGGTGGCATCAAAGTAAAATCCGAGATGATCAACATGAACATCATGCATCTGGACATGGGTACTCATCCAGAAATTCACTAAGAAAAGCTGTTGCTAGGTACTATTTCCAAACAATTTCCCTGGTTTGATCAAGTCAGTTGCTTGCCTTATAATATATGATATTGTTTATGCATGGGCATATTTTCTAATTTCAGAGCTAAGCATGCACTTCCAAATAGTCCTTGTAAACAGAATGCAGTTATCAAGAGCTTAATGGAGAAATCAACTTGTCATGAGCCTGATGTCTAGCAAGTCGACAACACGTCCATATGCTCTGTGAGAAGAGACCAAAACTGCTGTAGTAGTTTTCTACAATAGCAGTGACATATCTAGAATAGCTTCTGGGAAAGCTGATGTTTTGTCTATTCATGGAGAAGAAGGGAAGATAGTAAGTCCAGAAGCAGCACAAGGTTATGTCCATCAAAGAGGCCTACTATGTTTTTAAAGAGCACCATCCCAATGCCAAAATATGTTTGTCCAAATTTGCAGAACTAAGGCCAAAACATGTACTATTTGTTTCGGATACACACCATCTGTGGATGTTGGTACCACAGCAATGTCATTCTTCTGCTTGAGACATTGCACAGGAAAGGCCAAGACATCTTCCCTTTTTATTCCAGAAAGGAATTTCTGCCAAAGTTAGTTTGTGACATCAATCAGGAGGTTTGTATGATTGGAGATTGTAAGGCTTGTATGAAAATCTCAAATCCTTCGAGGAAAATTTCCTGGGAAAAGTGGCAGCAGAACAGCTCAGTGATGTCATCACTTGGTATCAGTGGGGAGAGGACAGTAGTGGTTTCTGGTGAAGGTGAAACATGATGGGCCCCTGGAAATGACAAATTGATAAGCTAAAAGGTCAGCTGCCAAGATTTCCATGGCACTGTTTTATCAAAGCCAGTCAGTGCCAGAGTTATGATGAACAAAAGGCTGCCGCTGTGAGTAAAGATGCCACTCCTGCTCTGCTACAAATGGATTTCTCCAAAAACTTCAGTGTCTTGTTTCAAGATAAAATTGCATCACATTGGCGAAGAAGACAAATCAATATCTGTACTGTCATGTGGTACCACCGAGGTAAAATACACCCTAAAATGATTGCTTATGACAACCTTGAGCATGAAAAAAAGCTGTTCTAGCTTATATATACGATACTTGAAAGAAATTTCATCCTACAGTGGCAAAAGTGTACTGATGGTCCTAGCTCGCAGTATAAGAACCGCTTCATCATGTCAAGTTTGCTCATTCTTGCAAGAAGCACCCTACCAATTACCTAGCATTATTTTTCTACCGGTCATGGGAAATCACCAAATGATGCCTTGGGAAGCACAATTAAACGTATTGTGCAATCTCGTCTAATGTTAAGGAGGGCAACCGTAACTAATGCAGGTACATTCTGCCAAGTTGCCTGAGAAATAGCAAGTAATATAGGGTTGGCATACATGTCATCTGATGACATAGAAAAGGTGTCTCAAGATCTGAAAATATCAAATATCTGGGGAAAAGTCTAACCTTTTCAAGGCAAAATAAATACACATTGTGTTAAAATCCTTGATGAGCCATCAAAAATTAAGTTGATATTTTATTCTTCAGCGGATATGGCGAAGATTTTGACCTGCCTGAGCTGCCCCCTTTTGATATGAATGAGCCAAATATGGTACCACAACCAGAGCCAGGTCCAAGTACTGCTGATGATGATGTAGCTACTGTACAAGTTAAAGAGGTTCAAACAGGCACAGAAAATGCAGTAGGCTCGCACAGTACTTATGATGCAAATGGTATTCCAGCAGTTGGTGATTTTTCTGGAACCAAGCTAGGTATGGCTGAACCTGAGCCTGGGCCAAGTACTATTTCTAACAAACCAACCAGAAAGACTGTGCATCACAAGAGGAAAGCCAAAAAGCAGACAACGGTCAAGTAAATTAGT
Organism: Alitta virens; assembly: GCA_932294295.1. Lineage (NCBI taxonomy): Eukaryota > Metazoa > Annelida > Polychaeta > Phyllodocida > Nereididae > Alitta > Alitta virens. The sequence goes on from OW028574.1 coordinate 10,008,323, forward strand.
GAGAAATAGGTATGTTTGAATGCAATGCCACGTATGGTGACCGCAGTGACCCGAAACTCAAAGAAGACTGGCTCACCTGCACAAAATGCCGGATTGTGTTCCATGAAAGTTGCGCTGAGACATCCACCAGTCATGCGTGAAAAACTTTGATATTGAACATTTCTTTTTTATTGTTTGCACACAATTCTCAAAATATGTCTTTTTTTGTATGTTATACCTTCATTGTTAAACCCTGTAACGAGTCATAGGTCTAATAAAATAGATTTGTTTGGAATATTCGTAAGTCTTTAATATTTCTCAAGTGTGATTCCGTTACAAAACCTTATCATCACAATAGCATATCATCTTCAAAAAAAACCTGGAGTAATATTTTTTAGTACATTGTATTATCTGAGAGGAGACCTGTGTGGTGCTGTTGCATCATCTTTAAGCTCTGGAGAATAATCCTGGAGGACAAATAAATATTGCCTCTTATTATTAAGCCTCTTTCTTGTCTGTGATTCCGTTAAAAACCAGGAATGTGCTCATAGCTGACAGATCATGCATGATCCGCAATAACAACTTTCCAGTGAACTGCAACATCTTAAATAATCTTTGAACTTAGCTAATTCATCTACTTCTTATAATTCAACAGGTAAAGAATTCCAAATCATAGCACCTTGATACATAATAGACCTGAAACCATGTTGAGAGAGAGAGAGAGAAAGAGAGAGTTCTGGCTATTTAGTCATGTATTCTTGAGTAAAGGCTGATCTCACATGGAACATTTCAATATGTAGCCAGAACTCTCTCTCTCTCTCTCTCTCTCTCTCTCTCTCTCTCTCTCCCTCTCCCTCTCTCTCTCTCTCTCTCTCTCTCTCTCTCTCCCTCTCTCTCTCTCTCTCTCTCTGTCTCTCTGTCTCTCTCTCTCTGTCTCTCTCTGTCTCATTTTGTTGACCGTTGTCTGCTTTTTAGCTAACATTGTGGGGATAATGGGAACACAAGACCGAACATATTAAACCAAAATGTCCACATCAGCTAAAAAAGTTTCTACCTTTTATCCTCATAAGAATATTGAAGAAAAATGTTGCACTGAGAAATTGCTAACCTTTACATAAGGTCATAGTGTCATGAATTGTTTGCATGGTGGTGAATGGTTTCAATGAAATAGCCTCAAGTTCGAAAGCTGACGAAAATTTCAACTTGAGTGTGCCCCATTTAATTACTTCTTGCTACTTCATTGTTTCTCCTTAATTGGTCATTATGCATTCTTGATATTACGAGGTTATAAATAATAACATACATTTTTTATTAATGTTTTGCAAAACTTGTGAGGTCCATACTCATGTCATATATATTGGAAAACAGTTGGATCCTCTACAGTTTGCCTATGTCAATAAACAATCAACAAATGATGCCATTATGTACCTGATTCACAGGATCAATGAACATCTTGACAGCATGCAGAGGAAGCCTTCGAATACCACCAGAGCTCTGCTAACAGACTAGAGCTCTGCCTTCAACACTATGCAGTCACAGTTATAATAAGTAAATTAAACAATATGAAAGTTCTCAGCTACATACAACACTGGATTTTTGATTTTTTTTACCAATAGACAACTGTATGTTTCCACAAGCCTAGAAATATCAAGCATCTTGACTTCAAATACTGAAGTATTGCAGGTCATGGCCCACCTAAGGATGACTCTGGTGATGGCACTGAGGCAGATGTGTTGGAGGCTGCCCAAGGTGCTAGACCAAAGAGGGGTATAGGTTGATCCCCTCAGAAGAACAAAGAGGACGAACTCACTAAAGAACTGTCCAAAGAACTTCAACAAATGAGGAAGGACTTAAATGAAATGTGAAAATGACAGACATTCGACTAGAGGGGGGGGGGGGGGGGGGGTTGATAATACATAGAAAACAAATTTTGTCTTTAGAAACAGCAAAACAAACAAGATATGTTTGAAATAAAATTAAACAGGGGTTTATTCTTCTGTTACCGTTACATGAAAAACCAACAGCTGTAGGCTGAGAGTTTGAAAACTGTTAATATGTGGTATAACATATAAACCCCTAGGAAAAAACATAGGAAAAAAAATACAAAATATGTAATGTGACATAATACGTAATGTGACATAGTAATTATAAACATTGTGGCAACATCTAAATAGCCATATATCAATAGCCAGGTAACATGTCACATGACTCAAAGAGAATATATAAGTATTTATTTAATTTGGATGGAGTAAGGGGTGGTGGTGGGATTTCGTATAATATTATATATTTAATTGACGAACCTGTGATGTTGACTGTACTAAAAGGTTGAGAATTCAATATGGCGAAATGGTCATGTGACCAGAGGTGTTGTGCTTGGGTGTTTGAGTCATGTGACCAGGGTGACAAAGTTTGCTGTTTCCTGACAAATTTTTTTTTATTTCATAAAAATTTGGTTATTTCAGAATTTCAAATGGAAACCACCCAGGTTCTGTTAAGGCTGATAAAAAATTTCCAAAAGGTATAACACATGTCTGTACCTTTATTTTTGTTCCCTCCCAAGACCGATTGCAAGTTAAGTCAATTTGAAAGAATTTTTAGCATTTGCGCAAAGTCGCGGTTGGTCATATTTCCTTTATAATGGAATGTAGGAACTTGGTATGCACATGACTGTATTAAGTGAAAAATAAGCATCAAGTTGAATACCAACATTGGTTTATCTCATCATAAGAATATCATGTTCGCATCATAAATTAGAATTAATAGCATAAAAACATAACTATTAGTAATAGTTATGTTTTTATTCTATTATTTCTATATGTATTATTATGAACACTGTTTCTTTAGTTTGATCTCCTAAGTTATTTGACAGAAGCCAGATAAAACAAACGTCTTCCAGAAATGACATACAGGTTGTCAGTCAGACTTTTTGGAAATTTGCCTGACACCTGGTGTGTAAACGAGGAACTATGATGTCTTGACATAAAAGATATGTGCCTGATGTGTTAGAAACTCCATGTGTGATAGAGCAAACTAACTGTAGATTTACCAAATTGTGTTATAGGGAAGCATTTTATTAAAAGTGTGCATGCCTACATCAAGGTCAATTTTATGAAGGAATTTTAGATTGAAGTAAGATTTGGCGTGTTATTTGGATCCATTTGGAATGAACAAATGATGAAGGTGTAACCTGTTGAAGATGGCTTTTCTTGCAGATACAACTGACTGTGATAGTGATTTTGAGTGTGATATCAGAGCTGTGTGAGACAACCCGTAACCTTGTCATAATTCCATGTTTCACCATATTATGAGGTCTGTGACATTTTTTACATACTTTAACTTGTTTTGTTTTTATCCTTATATGTGTATTATATATGTTTGAATAAAATATTACATACATGTGATTGAATAAAATATATAATCTGAATATTGAGGAACACTACTGCCCAGTGGGAAAAACTGCATGACAATATTAAAGTATCTTACAAAGTGAATTACTTGTTTTCTTCACCCTATCAGTAATAGTTATATCCCGAATAGGAGGGAGTTAACCTGTTGAAGATGGCTTAAGATGAGTTAACTAAACCTTTTTGTTGGTTATGTACCGACGCCAAAGGCGGAGGGATACAATCAACAAATATTTTAGTTAACTCCAGACTATGAGAGATATAACTAACATATACTCCACTAGACATATTCACTAATTTGATTGATTGTTTAATTTGTTTAACAGCTGTTATCAAGCAATTAAAGTTCAATATGCAATAAGGAGTTAACTAACATTTTCCTTGATTATTTCTCAATCAGAACAATAGGAAAACTATATCTAGAGGTGGAGGATAACAATAGAAAAACACATCATAACACTCTTTTTGGCAGATACAAGAGAACAAAGATCAAATGCTGGGACTGTTTATTGGGTTTAAGGTTTTTTCTCCATACAGATATGATATGAATGTGTAAGTATTGACATTTTACTTTGCCTTGCATTAGAAAGCAGGAAATGTTATTTCAATCAAGACAATAAAGTTCGGGTAATTTCAGTCATGCAAGCATTTTTTGCTCGCACTCATAAATCCATTGCAGTTGGTCTGTCAGTTTAGGCATGTCCTTGTGAATTTCCTTGTGAATTTCCTTGTGAATTTCCCTGTGAATTTCTATTTGAATGGCCTTGTGAATTTCCTTGTGAATATCCTTCATCACTGTCTTCAGCCTCTGTAATTAAAGCAAGACAATAGAGTCATGTTGCAGTCCCTAAATTTTAACTTAGATCAAACATATCACCATTCACAAACAGGCCTAATATATTCTCGGTCCTTGACATGACATTCTGACTTCATATTTAGCATGCTTGTAAATTGATCACATAGTACAATTCTAATGTGCATCCAATACTTATGTGGACATGAATTGTGAGACTTGTGATGTCCGTTATACACTGTAGAGGTAGAGGGAGCCTGTGCTTCATGGCATCATAATTGTAAATAACTTATAGTGTACTAATTAAATGTTTTACACTTTAGATCATAGTGCCTAAAAAATGTAATCTACTGCATATCCAGTGTTTTCTGGGACATCAATGGATGCAATTCTTAATTTTAAAATCAATTGCAACAACTCACACTTTGCAAAATGAGGGGTCATATGTTTTGTTACCTTTAAAATTTTATCTACCCACAGTCTGCATATGGGATGGTCCCCTCATCTCCATCAAAATGTTAAAATACAACTTGGAGTAATTCAAGAAGAGAAGATATACTGACCACACTTGGATTCCTCACAGCGGCAGTCTGTGTAGCTGATCACCTGGGCGGTCACTGATCGGCCAGAGCAGTTGAAGTTCACATCAATGAGTTGTATTCCGGTTCCTCTGCAGCAAGAGCATGATGTTTGTCTGGGATATACAATATTTCCCATTTTGATAGCTCCATACTAAAATGAAATATATTCTTAATATTTATGACTGATAAATATGCGAAAGATAAAATAGGCAACATAAGAGATCCTTTAAAAGAAGCTTTTTGAACTGAGGTCATTGAAAAGAGGGTTAAAACTTCAATAAGGTGAGAAAAATAGCATAACATTTCAGAGCCAGAAAGAGTTCCATTACAGACATTGTTCTGCACAGGAGCAACACTTCGGCACTGACAGAATCTATCATGTAAGTGATATATTCTGTGACAGAACGTTTGGAACATGCTTCAACAAAGTCTGCAAAATATAATTCAATACCTTTACTGAATGTTATTCTAATGAAAACCCACACCCCAGAAACTTCCAAGTGCATTCACATTCATGGGTAATTTATTAATGCTCTGATAATTAATCTTGATGATGTCATTTAACCAATTAGTAAGACTTTTATCTTTACAGCTTAAAAGCACTTGAGCTATCTATGGATAAACAAACAATTACTAATTACCTTCTTCACAAGCACAGCAGTTGTCATCACTTTAAACTTGATGGAATCCTTGTGGGCATTGACACTCAGCACGAAAGTTCTTGCTGACAATCTTTCCATGGACACATTCATTGTAGATGCAGCAGTCACTTTCATCATACCAGGAGGATGGTGTGATCGAGAAATATTACAAGATTTATGAGTTTATCATACATAGATTGCTTATAACAACTACAACAATCACTATTTAGCAAGTACTACTCACAGATCCGTTGGAGAATCTGCACTTGAAGCACTCTTCGACCTGAACACATTCTCCATTCAACCTGTGGAAGCCAGGAGCACAGGCGCAACAGTCTTGGACTATTCTTGTAGGACAGTCATTGACATCAGTGCTGAAGCACTCACAAGTAGGTTCACAGTATGGTTCAGTGTAATATTTCTCGTTTGGACCACATGCTGCGTAAGGAGGAAATAAAAGATTAACATTGTGGAAACATTGGGTATCACAATGACTGATATTACTTCACATGCTGCAGTGATATCATAACTAATAACAGCCTGATGATGGCTTGGCTATTTATGGTTATCAATGGAAGGCCACATACCTAGTTCACATGGCTGTGTGTTGCAGCATTCAATCTCATAATCATCACCAGAACACGCTGCTCCACCACACTTGGGTTCAGGGTCATCACAAGATCTTGTTCTGGATCTGTGACCTCCATCACAAGTCTGGTCACATTCACTCCATTGACCCCAGGCTGACCATCCACCATCCACTGTATTAACAAAATACAATATTATATAAGTTATGAAACAGAGACCAGGTGCTGTATTTATGCTGTTTGCGCACTGAAAACAAACTGTGTGTGCATTGCTTTGTAATCATTTTCATAACAAGCCAATGAACTTGAAATGAACTACAAGTTGAAATGATATTGCACTTTACCTGGATTCCTTGGAATGCAATTGACATTGTTGTGCGACCAGCAAACGCTGAAAGCAAATACAAACACTTAATAATAATAATTCACTGAAACCTTGGTCCATTGAAGGCAAGGGTACTCCATCATAAATACCGCAGGTTCTTACCAAGTCTCACATTCTGTTTCATTGATAGTCGTGTATTGTGGATAAGACACACTCCTGCCATCTACAATTAGGGAGCATGTTGGGCAACAATTTCTGTTGCAAGGTCTGGTCTCCACAAATGGTCCGGCACATTCTCTACCATTACCTGATTGAGGAGTTTTCCCATTATTTCATTGACAAAATTGATAACATCATGCTTGATATTGAGAGAACTATTGAAAATGAGCAGATTAATGACATACATGAGTATGAAACTAAAAATGTTATGTCTGACAAACTCTGTGATTTCAGACCACTCTCAAATGATGAAGTGCTGAAATTGATTACTAAATCAAAGACTAAGTCTTCCATCTTGGATCCAATCCCAACATCCTTGTTGAAACAATGCACTGATGTGTTAATAAATCCCATTTCAGATATTGTAAACTGCTCATTGAGGGATGGAGAGTTTCCTGACTGCTGGAAATGCCCTGTTGTCACTCCACTCCTGAAGAAACCTGGGCTGGAACCGATACTTGTAACTCAACGTATAAGATGAGACATAGCACAGAGACCTTACTTGTTAAAATACACTCCGATATTATGAACAACATGGATCAGCAAAAAGTTACGTTGCTGATACTCCTTGACCTGTCGGCCGCATTCGACACGGTCAACTTGGACATCCTCACAAGCATCTTTAGAAATAGATTCAACATTGGCGGAAATGTACTGAACTGGTTTAGAACATACTTAAGTGACAGAAGCCAACGGATTAGAATAAATGATGCTATCTCTGAGGCACATAGGATTAAATTTGGTGTCCCTCAGGGAAGCTGTGCTGGCCCGGTTATATTTCTTGGATATCTTAGCTCTCTTTATGACATCATCGAAAAACATTTGCCCAGTGTGAAGGTTGGTGGCTATGCGGACGATCATCAGCTTTATCTGGCCTACAGCCCTGGAAATGATGCGATTGAAGAAGATATGATCAGACAACTGGAAAATTGCATTGCGGATGTGCGGTTGTGGATGCTGAGACATCGTCTTAAGATCAACGATACGAAGACCAAATTTATGTTACTTGGTACATGCCAACAACTTTTGAAAGTGAACTCTGGTAGTATCAAAGTGGGTCAATCCAACATTGAACCTACATCAGTAGTCCGGAACCTTGGTGTTCTGTTTGACCCTCAAATGACTATGATTGACCATGTCAACAGCATATGTAGGAGAGGTTTTGCTCAACTGAAGAAGATTAGACAGATAAGAAAGTACCGCGATCAACAAGCAACTGAAAGCATAGTCCACTCGTTTGTTACCAGTAACATAGACTGTTGCAATGCTCTGCTTTATGGGGCCCCAAGTTTGTCATTCAGAAACTACAGAGGCTGCAAAATGCGGCATATAGAGTTATCTGTAATGTCCGAAAGTACGATCGTATCATCCCAGTGATGAAACACCTTCACTGGCTGCCCGACGTCTACCACATTGATTTCAAGATCGCCTTACTGACATTCAAGTGTGTGCATAATCTGGCTCCGGATTATCTGAGGAAACTTGTCGTGCCTTATGCACCTTCAAGATCTCTGAGATCAAGTAGCAAGCTTTATTTAAAGATACCCAGAGGCAAGACCAAGACTCTGGGCCCCAGGTCCTTCACTATCTCCAGCCCAACTGTCTGGAATGGGTTGCCTGATGAGTTGAGGCAAATTACCAGCCTGGAGATTCTCAAACTTCGAAATAGCATATGAAAACTCCTAAATTTCTCGATTTAAATTGACTTTCAATTTCGCTTGAACTTTCACAATTTTCGTTCCCTGTAAAGTGCTGCAGAGTGTTTGCAACATCAGTGGCACTCTAAATAATTAAAATAATAATAATAATAATAATAATCTTGGTGGATTATTACCACTCCTGTTATAAATAAAACCACTGTTGATGCAGTTTAGGTTCTATATATTAGGTTCTAATATGAGCAATGCAAATTTGTCTAATGTTTAAACTTATCACACCTGCTCATTGTCTGGACCCCACCTCCACAGGTCAGTCCTTTTAGTATAACCACAATCACAATTGCAGTTTGGTCTTGTTCGGCAGACAATATCACAATTTTCACAGGTACTGAAAAGACGTAAAATAACTTCATCACATTTTTGTGAAGAATCATGCACTGGCAAGAGAAAATATCTAGAAAAACAAACTTCACCAATAATAGCATCCATCATTTTTAACTATGGCACCCTTTGGATATTCTTGTCCATGGTAATAACAAGGACAGTCGCAAGGTTCCACACAGTTTCCACGGTCATCCATTACCGTTCCAACAGGACACCTACAAGGCATAAAGATGCTTATAAAGATGCTCCAAATTTTGAGGAAATTATTTTTCAGGTAATGTCCCAGATGCAAACAAACCTGCAGGTATGGTCACAGTCATCAACTTCGATGCACTCTGTTTGGTTCCTGAGATCTTTGCATGTCCTTGGACAAACAAGTGGACCAAGAACATAAGGAGCTTGACATTCATTGCAATCCTCTGTGTTGCAGTTTTCAGATTCAACATCAGGTCCCACACAGTCCTCTCCACCACATGATGGTGCTGGGTTTGTGCAAGTTCTGTATCTGTAAGTGGTACCACCTCCACATGACTGACTGCATGCTGACCAAGATCCCCACTGTGTCCAGCCTCCATCAACTGAAAGAATGAATGCGTATTTGATTTTAATATACTTACGTAAACAAACATCAGTAATTACTCACCAGAGCATGCCTGAGTGTTGCAAGCTTTAACCTCATGTAGACATCCAGGGCAGTATACACCAGGTGAAGCAGGAGTGAAATTATCTCTAGATCTCATTCTCAAACCTGAGCCACAACTTTCGGAGCAAGTAGACCATGATCCCCATCCAACCAACATGCAGACTGTAATTAAGAGTAATACAAATTAGATATCAAACAACAAGAACTGGCATTTAGAACTTTCCAGTTTTTTTACATTATTGCCCACAAAAGCAAGGCTCAATGACTTCAATATCAAAGTTTCCATTTTCCATGCAAGTCCTGCAAGAGATAGAATATTCATGCACTGTAATTTGAGAATTTCTGGAAGTTATTTCAGTTGGCAGCATGCTAATTAATATATCAAGGCCAGCAAGAAAAGGATTTGGAACAGATAGATACTTGAACAGAACATTTTGTCCACTGCAACATTAAGGACTACTCACAACATGACACATGGACTGTGGACAGTTTGACCATATGCAATCCTTTGACCACTTTCAACAGATTCATCATTGCCAGTGAAGCCATTGGATGCCATCTTTTTCTATCCAAAGACGAGGTGAATCAGCTCGATAAGGAACATCAAACTGGTCTTCATACACACCCATATCATAGAAGCAGCAAACTGCAATAAAAGTAATTGATGCTTTGGATACTTGATGATATATCACCCCGATATTAATAAGAATTAAATTTGCTAGTCCTGAAATCTATGTTACACATGTTTTCTGTGCCTATGTGGAGATATTAAGTATCAACTTTTTGGAAATATCTTATGCATAACTGCGAAATTTGATACCAACTTTGAGGTGCAGTTGTAGTTTCTCCTGTTGATTCTGTACCGCATGAAGTTTGAGTAGTTCTTGTTGCAAGTGGTTCTTGTTGTTGGTGTGGTTCTTGTGGTGCGAGTGGTTCTTGTTGTTGGTGTGGTTCTTGTGGTGTGAGCGGTTCTTGTTGTTGGTGTGGTGAATGTTGTCATTGTTGTACGGGTTGTCTCTGTTGTTGCAGTAGTTGGAGTAGCTATCTCCTCTGCAGTTAAAAATTATATGAGTCATAGAATTGAGATAGGGGTTGACTGGCCAACAATGATATCCATCTTATTGATATGAACATTGTCCTATCTCGTAATATTGCACTATTCCGTAACATGTTATTGTTATTCTGTTTTCTGCTTTTTGTTATCAATAGATATTGTCAGTTCATGAATGTATCTTATCTGGGTATGGGGTGGCACAGTGCTCTCCAGAGGGCTGGGATAATTTGTATATTGTACTTTTGTAATGTTTGCCACCTTAAGCAATAAAATATCACTATCAATTTATCAAGATGGCATTACGACATGATACATTAATCTCTTTATTTTGTCTTCTCTTGCTTTGATGACATACCTGGAACACACTCAATGATGTACAAGTCCTTTATCTTAATAGTCTGGCTGCTTGGAGCTTGAATGTAGATGAAAATATTCTGTACGTCAAAGTTACTACTGTATTCAGGGATAACGAATGAAAATTCTTCAAAGGCAGATGTGACGGTTGCCTGAATCTGTAAAAAATTAACAACAATTGCACATAGTGACAACAAATAAACATGACTGCAATGCAGTTGGCCAAAATCTTACAACGCCAGTAAAATACTTCTTTATAACAATACCTGAGTTGGCGATGAAGGATTGCCATTGGACACATAAGAGAATACAATTGAAGTGGCTCCATAGACGTTTAGACTAACTCCAGCTCATATCAATGAGATTAAATTTTGGGCATTATGGAAGCTAGTACCGTTTCTATTACGGCCGTAGGTGTCAAAACCTGCCAAATGAATAGGCCATTTTATGTGTTTGGGCTTTTGTAGCTTTATTGCAGAGCTAAGACCTAAATTGGTTAGGATTCCCATCAGGGTAAAAGTGTTTCCATATCACTTAATGGACAAATAGGCTTTGATTATGTCAAGTGTATGAATCAGGTATATACAAAATTAGTATGAAACTAGATACTATTATGTACCTGGATATAAATATGTGTTAATTATTCTATCATGTCATGATAAGGAAGAATGTCAACCTATAATTTCATCAAAATAATTGATTTTGTGTGGGTTAATTATTTTTCTAAACATCATTTTCATAAATTTAAATGATCCAACCATGGGGTCAAATGCCCAATCTATTGTTTAGTGTTATGCCTTAGTCTACTAATTGGACTGTTTTAATTGTATTGCTTGCATTGGGGTAATTCTTCATTTAATATTCACAATGTGGGTCTGTCAAGGCAGCTTAATAGCTCAAAGGTCAAAGGCAGATGGTGCCCATGCAGTTGTGTATTGTTTAATGTTTAATTGCATAAACCATTCACACCTCATTTCATTCATGGGTCAAATTAGAATTACTTCACACCTTTGCAGAGATAATACCTAAGCATTTATCCAGTAATTGTCTTAAGATTTACATATTACAAATTTATCCCTTAAATTTAGGTCACTAAAGGTTTGCATTTATCTTTTCAAAGTGATTTGATAGAATAATAAATATTACGGATAAACATTAAATAAAATATTCATAATTTTAACAAGCCAAATCTGATTGACAATAAATACATCACACATTTTAGATAACTACTTTATAAATACAAAATTATTTCAAATCTTAAGTAGGAGTTTATTAAAATTAGTTATGTCACATTGATTGTTCTAATTTTGGGAGAACTTCTCACTGTAACCATGTCAAATCGGTTGAACAAAGATGTGTTCCAGCACCTGAGCAATGAAATTGTCATCAACATAATCAAGAAATGCTGTTTATTATCCTGCATCATCATCATACAAATCATCTTTACAGACAATGAAATTGTTCATCATCACCAGTATGATAGAGCCTACAAGAAGAATAAGACTGGGCCAAGAAGATCCACCTGACTGACATCCAAAGAGGACCTGATTTATTCACATGAAAGGGTAGTGGACCAAACCAATGACCACCCTACTCCAATATAAGCACAAAGACTCTTGTATCATGTTGAGTTCAAATGAGCCAGCTTGTAACAACAAGGACTTTCATTTACTGGACTCTAAATTGTTCCATCTTTATGAACTCACAACAATTCATGGACTCTGATTTATACATTACAATATGATCCATACGCAATACGAAATTATTTTGTTTTGCTTTTCCTTGAAAATGTGTGCATCTACATAAATGTAAGTTCTTTATTATATCTTTATTTATGAATTGCAGTGATATGGCTCTTGTTTTAGCTTTATTCAAATTCATATATATCAGCTCACAATTATGTATTCATTAGATTTTCAATGTAGTAATTACTGCATTTCATGTTTGTATACTGAAGCCTTTCTGCAACATATCTGAAGTTGTGAGAGCAGTATCTGGGAACCTAGGCTATCTAGACTATCTACTGAATAAAGTGATGAAATGTAGCTGAAGAGTCTGTCTGTCTTGAGTACCATCTCTGTGCTGAACCAAAATACCAGTATAGATCCAATCTTCACCATCATCCTCATCTTCACTGCCTGGATGTTTTGACCTACACTGCTATGGCTCCACCAATGAACGGCGATACTAAAGCAAAACTTCCTGAAGATGGTAATCAACCTGAAGACCATCAACTGAAAGCAAATTGACAACCTGAGGATGAAAACTTGGGAAAAATTGATGGCTTAAAAGCATTAAGAACAAAACATAAATTTAAAGTCACAAATACTGCCAAGAGACTCTGCAATGCTATAAATGCTAACATTAACTGTTCTGCAGTTTTTTCTGAATTAGAACATGCTGTGTCAGAATTCAATTAAATTCATGATGAGTACTGTTACCTAATAGAGTGTTTTGATTTGGACACATACAAAGTGGTTAATGGTCTTGATCTTGCTGCGTATCAGAATGCTGTTGATGAAACATATCAACAAGCAATGGCTAAGTTTATAGCTTACTCAAATGAATTTGAGTCGCAAAAGATTAAACAACATATGACTGTCCAAACAAAGAGACTTGAAGGTGGTTGTTATAACTTGCAAACTTTGTTGAGTAATGCGGTTACAAGGTTGAAATGGAATGCATGACTGATGAATTACTGTAACTTATGTCTCAACTTAGTATAATGAAGCTGTGGGTGAGATAGAGCTTAGACAGCAAGTGTTTGAGGTGTGGTGGGGAACATGAAATGAAGAAGTGTGAGTTCAACAAGAAGATCTGCTATGTATGCCAAGGGGACCATGAACGCAGTAAATGTCCAAGAAATGATGGGTATCGCTCAAATGATGAAGTGATTTGTTTTCTTACGGAGAAATCCCCTCTGAGTAACTTCAATATTCAATTCCCAATCACAATTAGACAGAAAGCATACTCTTGCAACGAACAGTACATTCAGAGTCAGAAAGCAAAGCTCTTTCATGACCACAAAGCATTTGTTGATATCCAGAATGCTAAAGATGCAAGAGAGATGAAACAGAGAGGTAAACACATTTGAAACTACAATGATGCAGTGTGGAAAGAAAGTGCCCCTCAAGTCATTCATGAATGTGTCCAAGCCAAAGTGCATCAAGTGAAAGAGTATTTGCTTAGCACTGGTGACAAAGGTATAGGTGAAGGAAGCCCTGATCCCTTCTTTGGGGTTGGCCTGCATATCTCTGACCCAAGGGTGTTACTCACCAAAGAGTGGACGGGCTCTAACATTATGGGAAAAGCGCTGGTTGAAGTTCGAAGTGAGCTGAAGCTTGTAACTCAGCTCCTGGAAAATGATCCTTTTCTATCTGCGGATGAAACGTCTGTTACATCAGGATACGATGATCGAATTGTGGTTATCATAGTCAGGGATTCCAATGTCAAAGGGATGCGATCCACGTTTGCTCAATCTAACTCCCATGTCGAGACCATTTGTCGGTCAGGTGCCACTCTAATGGATACGGAAGATATGCTGAATGACTGTAACATCCCAAAAGATGCAGTGAAGGCTGTACTTGTACATTTGGGAACATGCAGTAGGTCATCTGAGTCAGACAGTTTAATAGATTCTGGTGCTATGGTATACAATGAGTACATTGAAGCTGTTACTGCATGCGATAATAAGTACCCCTTTGCAGAACTGTTGCTTTCCAGTGTGCCTCCACGTCTGCCATCAAGTGCTGAAGACACTCATGTGTTGCAAATCAATGAAGAAGTGAAAAATCTAAACAGACTCTTGAAAGAACTTTCAGACAATGAATGTAACATCTGGTTTGTGAATAATGATGAAGTGTTGTTGGACAATGGAAAAATCTGTGAAACTATGTACAACACTTCAGACAAAACGGGCGTACATTTCAATGAAAATGGCCAAAACACAGTGGCAAATGTATTTCTGGAAGCAATGAGAAATTGTTTTGAAGTACAAGAATAAGAATAATTGTGAAATGACCATTAACCAGCCCTGTAATGTGTAATAAACGGTCTGTTGTATCTTGTAATGTGAATGGAATTAATTGTAACAAAAAGAGAAGGGCAGTGTTTGAGTGGTTAAAAAAAGCAAACCATGACATAACCTTTTTACAAGAGACACATTGTAATACAGAGAGTCAAGAACAGCAATGGGGGAAATAATGGTCAGGAAAAAACTTGTGGAGTAGGGGAACAAACAGAAGTAGAGGGGTAGCAGTATTGTTTAAGAAAAATAGTGATCTTGTTGTACAAAATGTGTCTCTTGATCCAGAGGGTAGATATATTGTGTTTGATTGCTTTGTCAATGAAATGAGATATCATTTTGTGAATGTATATGCACCAAACAATGAGTGTGATCGTATCTCATTTTTCAATAAGTTGTCAGACCTTGTTGAAATTGAATGTGAAAATCTGATAGCAGGTGATTTCAACTGCGCTATGAACAGTCATTTAGACAGGAAAAATTGTGTTAGTAGCAGTATTAGTGATAAAGGATTCTTGGAACTGAAGCAGGTTATGAACCGATTTGATTTAGAAGATGTGTGGCGCAGGCGTAATCCCACGAAAAAGAATTATTCTTGGCACAGACAAAACAAAGCGTCACGGATAGATTATTGGCTTATTTCTAAATCACTAGATAATCAGGTTGATGTTATTGATTACGAGATATGTCCATTTTCTGATCATAACTGTGTCAAAATGCAATTTAGAACAATAGAAACCAAACAAGGCAAAGGCATTTGGAAAATGAATGTAAACACTATAAAAACAGAGTTGTTTCAAAAATGCTTTAGAAACTGGTGGGTGGTATGGAGGCAAAAAAAGTCAGAATATGACCTTAATAGATGGTGGGATATTGGAAAAAAGAAAATAAAGGATTTAGCAATTTTAATTTCCCAGAACCAAGCAAAGAATATAATAAAAGAGTAACTTATCTAGAAAGGAAATATTCTAGTTTAGCTCTCCATCCTGAAATAGGCCAACATTATTTTGAGTTAACAGGAATTAAAAGAGAACTTGCAGACATCTAAGAGAAGAGAGCTGAGGGTGCCAAAATAAGGTCTAGGATAAAATGGTTTGAAGAAGGTGAAAGATCTACCCGTTATTTCCATAATCTAGAGAAAAGAAATGGCAAAGATAAGGCTTGGCAAGAGATTTTAGATGAAAAACAAGATGTTATTACAGGCACCAATGAGATAATGAATGAGCAGGTAAAATTTTATCAAAATTGATATAATTCTGTCGATGAATTAGCGAAAGCACTGAAAATGATGAAAAATAATCGAAGCCCAGGAATAGATGGTATCATCATAGAGTTTTATAAATATTTTTGGGACGATATAAAAAATGACTTTCTGGAAGTTCTTATAAACAGTTTTTTCCCAACAAAGACTGCCATATACACAATATGGAGCTGCTATAAGGCTATTATTCAAGAAGGAAGAGAGGAATGATTTAAAAAACTGGAGGCCAATTTCTTTGCTAAATACTGATTTAAAGATCCTGTCTAAATTATTAGCTAACAGATATAAAACAATTTTGCCAGAAATAATTCATACTGACCAGACAGGGTGTATTGAAGGGAGGTTTATTGGGCAAAATATCCGCCTTGTACAAGATATTACTGACCGATCAGAAAGTGATGAAGTTATCCTTTTATTAGACCAGGAAAAGGCATTTGACAGAGTAGAGTGGGACTGGTTATTTCGGGTTTTAGAAAGATTCTGTTTCAGCAATATATTTATCTCATGGTTAAAAATCATGTACAAAAATATGAAAAGCGGCATTCTTACTAATGGATATATGTCAAAATATTTTAACAAAACAAGAGGGATCAGACAAGGAGATGCCGCATCAGGATCGCGTCTAAATACGAAAAAAACTGAAGGATTAATTATGAGGGAAGATTTGATAAACCAGGAATATTTAGATATCAAACTCTCAATGGGTCCAGTAAAAATGCTGGGTATTCCGATAGGAAAAAGAAATGATATCAATGAATTTTGGGAGATCATAATAAAAAAACTTGAAAAAAAGTATAATATATGGAGAAATAGAAATCTTTCACTGATGGGCAAGGTTCATATAATAAAATCGCTTGGAATGTCAACCATTATGTATGCAAGTAATATGTTAGACATGAGTGAGAAGTATATCAGTAAAATAACTAATTTGAATTATCAGTTTTTGTGGGGTGGAAAAAGGAAATTAATGAAAAAAGACATCTGTTGTTTACCGAGGTCACAAGGTGGCTTGAATATGATAGATTTAGATCTGGCTATTAAAGTACAGAGAATCAAATGGGTATTAAGAATCTTGCAAACTCCAAGAAATGGATTATGGAAACAAGAAGCCATTCAAAATATAAAAGGTTTAGATAGTAGATTTGGTATTGAATTTTTTGCCTTAAAAGTAAATGACTCATCATGCTTACTAAATAAAGTAAAAATCACATCATGTTATAAGAAAATTATTTTAGATTTTCAAGAAATGAGGAGAAAAGCAGAAGTCGATGATCATAGGCAAATTATATGGTGTAATAGAAAAATTATATTTAATGGCCAACCTTTAGTCTTCGCGCACTGGTCAAAAACTGGAATTATTTATGTTGATGATATTATTAGAAATGGTGATATTGATGAAATTTATATAAAAGGAAAACTACTTAATCAGGCTTCATACATATTTGATATAAGTAAATTGAAAGCAGCTATACCAAAAGAGTTTATAAATGCAAATAGATGTGCAACTGTTGATGATGATGTAAGTCTATATGAAATGCTTTTGAACACAAATTTCAAAACATCCTCCAGCAGTAAAAAAGATTTGAAAGATTTGGATAATAAGGATATTTATAACATTTTTATAGCTAGTAAGAACATTAAAATTGAATCGAAAACATATTGGAAATCAAAATTTGACGATTTTTCTTTAAGATTTGATGTTTGGTTCAAATGCAATTTCACCTCAAAAATTATGCCACGCAAATGTATTGATTTTAATTGGAAATTATTTCATGGTAGACTCAGTACAGAAATGCAGTTAAAAAGGATGAAGTTTTCAGATGGTATGTGTATATTATGTAAGCAAAATGAAGAAAACTTGGATCATCTATTGATCGGATGTGAAAGTATTGGATCTATTTGGAAATATATAGAAGGTATTATTGGAAATTTCTTAAAAAAGGAATATTCAGTATGTGATAAGGTAATTATATGTGGCACCATGTCTCCTGAAATGTTTAAACCAATGTAATTGATTTGATTTTGTCTATAGCTAGATATACTATTTGGAAAAGGCGAAATAGAGTGAAATATGCAAACGAAAATATAAATGAAAGTACCTGTATAAAATGGATCATAAGTGAAATTAAATGTCTTCTTCAGATCTTATTTAAAACTCAGAATATATTAAGGAGCAAAGAAAAAGTTGAAATTCTACAGAAATTATATGGCGTGTTAGATTAGGAGATGGAAGTTTTTATTTATCGTAAGTGACGCAATAATGTATTTATTACAGTTTTTATGTAGTACTATGAATGTATTTTAATGTATTAAAACATTATTGTATGTATTTAAATATTATTGTATGTATTTTTCGGTGTTTTTAGTGGGATAATATGATGTAAATAGATATATAGACATACTATTATATATTAGTTGTTCTATTTCATGTCAGATGGCAAGGTGCGTTTCCAGGGATATTTAGTTAATGATTTGCAATTGAATTATCAATGAATTTACCACGTTGATAATATTGTACTGTTTGTTGGTATGAATAAAAATAAATAAAAATAAAAAAAATAAAAAAATAAAAAGTATAATGAAGGTTGCTTGTGAAGACATGCAAGAAAAGGTTAACACACTTGGACACACAGGGATTTGGATGTAACAAAGGATCCTGATGTCTATGTGATGACAAGAGTCAATATGGGAGATCGACCAGACCAGCACCAGCAATCAGCACTGAAGCTCTGTACAAGACAGCTGGTTGATTTCAAGCTAATAGTCCTGCAACTGCATATGTCCTGCTGAGCCAAGCTATGTTGATGATTTGATTGACTCAGTTTCTGATATTCCCACTGCTTGAAAGTCACTGGAGAAGTTGAAGTCATGCTTGCAAAGGGTGGATTTAAAATAAAGTATTGTCAATACACAGGTGAGGAAAGTGCCCGCAGCAGTATAGTAGTGATGCACCTGTGGAAGTCTCACTTTTGAAGGGAACAGCAGAAAACACCTGAGTACTGGGTGTAACTTGGATTCCTGTCACTGACCACATACTGTTTTCTGTCACATTGAATTTCTCCAAGAAGAGGAAAGGCAGTCATACAGGCCCAAGCTTAACTGCAAATGATGTGCCTTCCGCAATTCCTGATGTCCTCACAAGGAGACTTGTATTAGAGCAAGTCATGTCTATGTTTGACCCGCTTGGTTTTCTTTGCCCTTTCACTCTGCTCGCCAAAATCTATTTGCGTGAAACCTGGTCCAGAAAACTTGGCAAGTCTTTGTTTCAGTTAGAAACTCTGAGGTATCCAAGATGTCTTCGACCTGAAAATGCTGTTGGTCAACCATATCTTATCATCATGTCCGATGCTAGTGACTTAGCTTATGACTTTGTGGCTTATATCAGATGGCAACTTGATGATGGAAAAATCTGGTGTCGACTCATCCTTGCAAAATGCAGAATAGCACCTGTAAGCAAATTATCTACTCTTCAGATGGAATTGACTGCAGCATGGCTCTCAAAGAGAGGAAGGAGAGTGATTGAGACAGAAATGAGATTTGATTTTGAAAGAGTTTTCCACATCGTTGACTCAGGAACTGTACTTTGTGTGATAAATAAAACCAGCACAAGATTCAAAGTTTATGAAGGGGTGAGACTTGGTGAGATCCAAGCTGCCACAAATGGGGACAAACTGGGCATGGATGGGTGTAAAGCTCAATACTGCTGACTGGATCACTAGAGGTAAGAGTACCCAGCGAGTTGAATGAGAATTCTGATTGGTGGAATGGTCTGTCAATTCTTTACAAGCCTGTAGATGATTGGGGTCTTAAGTTTGGGGGATGTAAAGACACTGTACTTCCAGGGGAGAAGAAATTGTCAACTGCAGCCGCCACTCATACTGCAACAACGTACTTCTTCAATCATTGATTACCGCAGGTTTAGCTCCATTAAAAGGGTTTATTGGGTGATTCTCAGTGCTTTCAGATTCAAGTCCTTCCAGGGTGGTAGAAGTGTCTCCATTACACCCAGTGTACTGCAAGCAGCAGAAAACCTTGTCATCAAGGACATGCAAAGCACAATGCAAGCAGAACTGAGAAAGGTGTCGAAGCTGCATAGACTATCAGCAGGACCCATGATCCATTTTAATCCGTTCTCTGCACTCTGTCTGATCACTGCTGTCTTATCAACTTCAGACCACACATTCTTCAGTTCACTTTTTGCTGCAACAAATTGGGTACCAGGATCACTGTAGATCACTGATGGTCATCCTCTAAAGCTTGCAAATCTAATGAGAGCCATCAAAAAGAAACTCTTGTATCATACCCAAACACTTGCTCAATGTGGACAGCACGCATTGTAAGATTTGTGACCATAGGCTTTGCCACTTGTTCTTTTCTGAACCTCACCTCGGATGCGATAAGGGCCAAAGAAATCCACCATGGTGTGGCAGGATGGAGGTGAAGGTTTGAGTAACTTCTAGCAATCTACCCATACTTTGCTCTAAAAGCTTACAATTTCTCAGTTTGCATAATACTTCTCTCTGAATTTAGCCAGTATTCCATTGCGACCCCTATGACCACTCTAATGAGCATCTTGCATAATCAGGCATGTTGCAGGATGATCATATGCCAACAACCTATGTGGAGTAGAATCAGCAGTCATGGGATTAAAGTGGGTAAGGCGAGTACCTATGCTCCACAAACCATCAGCATCTTGGTAAGGCTTCAAAGCTGAATACATTCCACCAGTAGCACCGCAACAGGGAGCTGTTGAATCTCTAGTCAAGGCTGCTAAAAAGCAATTACATTTTCAATTCACAATCAACGTTTGTCAGCACCTGATTACACTATGTGCTGAAATCACTAACATCATCAATGAGAGACCAATAGACACAATTCCAAGCAATGATTCAGATATAAATGTTTTAACTCCAAATTGCATGTTGCTTGGTAGAGCCTCAGACAAAAATCCTGGAGTACAAAGAGTTGCTGATCATTTCTTGGAAAAGTGGACTGAACTATGTGCGCCCTCTCTTGTTGTACAGAGAAAGTGGCATACACCTTCCAGGAACTTAAAGCATGGGGGTATAGTTTTAGTCTCAGACAATAATTCACTTCGGGGTGAATACAAATAGGGGTTGATCAAAGAGGTTTTTCCTAGAGAGGATGGAATTGTTCTAAAGGTTTCGGTTTCATACAAAAATTTCAAAATTGGTGAGAAAGTTTTTGAATAAACTGGTGTTAGGGATACAGTTGTGACTCGTAGTGTACAGCGTCTTGCTTTACTTGTACCAAAGACCTTATATCAAATAAGACAGGACAGTCCAGTACATTCTTAATGTGGCTGTGGGCACAGTGCTGCCTCTAGTGGCCTACATGTACACAGCCCCACAGCAGCATCTTTCTGCTATGCTGGTCCTGCTCTGTTTACCCAAAACGGGCATCTAAAATTCTTGGATTGCTATAATAGCTGGACTGGAGGCTAATTATAATTGCCAATATCAATAGCAGACCACAATTGCCTTAAATCCTGGTCATAATGGCAATCAGAAGTTTGATCACATAATTAAGGTTCTCGCTGTGTATGTTGTAACCAATCAGCTATTTTATTGATATTCACACGTTAAAAGGAAATCAAACACTTAATTGCATATTTTTATTCACAAACAGTATTAAGAAAACATGCAACGGATAAAATTCCAATGAAAAACAATTAATCTGAACACGAGATATATATATATATATATATATATATATATATATACATATAAGACGAAATAAAAGTGCAGTTAAGTAATATACATGTTACATAACACAATCCAGATATTTTGCATAACACATCATCATAAAATATATCATCGGTACAAAAATAGGGATTCTTCTCAAAGTATTTGGCACCCCTAATATAAATGCATTTGAAGTAAAAGCTCAAGCTACATAGGCATCCTAAAGTGTGGACCAGGCAATGATATTGATTATAAATTAGCCAGTTTGAGATATTTCCTGTTGCGTTTGCAGCGTTTGCCGCCTTTGCCTGTTAATTTCTTTTTATTCCATGTTTTTAAAGCATGAAACACACAGACTTTCAGGTACAAATGGGCAATTTTCCTGCTTCTAGCTTGGCACACATATTGGTCACAGTCTGTCAGAAATTTGCATTGCTCTGCAACTAAATGGTCCAATCGTCTCAAAACACCATGCATATGGGCAATGGACTCAAATGAACTTTTAAAAGTTTTTTCCAGGGTTTCAACAAAATCAATCATTCTTTTGGATGGCTGTATTAGATGACAATTTTGTGAATAGGCTTTGTGTCCAAGGAATGTGTAACAAGTTGAATCAGTTTCACTAGGAGATCCACTTAAAATCAAATGACTAGTGCAAATTTGGCAAGAATTTGGTGGATACTTGCGCAAGAAGTATCCTCCCATGTAGGCAGACACATTCAAGTCTGTAGCACTGGGATTGCCCACAGATTCTTCAGGAACATGAACGTTTAATGATGTTTCATTGCTATGGTCTGATTGCTCAGAAATTCTTTGCACCTGCAGCAGGATACTGTCGAAATCCACCTCACAGTTTGTGTTGTTGGATTTGGTTTCAAACAGCTCCTGTGCCACAATTTGTCTGAAAGCAATCCTAAACTCCATAGCACTGGGATTGTCCCTAAAACCACCTTACCCTCTTATTCTTGCAAACAAATTTTCAATTGCATCTTGATTAATCTACTTGTCAGGAGAAACTTTTGGTCATAGTTATGAAAAAGATCAAGCCACAGCTGTTTCATGGACTCTATAGTCATCAATCAGCCAGTAATGCAAGGCTGGATTTTTGGACGATTTCCAAGCTGATTTAAGTTGTTAAAGGTGACCACTATTTGCATGCCAAGCGTGGCCAAATGGTTGACTGCTGTGGATTGTCCTACTGTTAAAAGTGTTGAAGAGTTTGTCGAACAAGTCCACAAAATCTGCAGTGTCATTAGCATTTACAGCAAGCTGGCCAAGATCTACAAGAGTTTTGATACCTGCAGCAACTGAATGGCTCAACACTTGAGCAGCTAAATTGACTCTTATTGGTTTGAATGGTGGAAGATATATATGATTATCTGACAGCTTAGGAGCCAACTGCCTGTCATTTTTCTGATCAATGAGATAACAATTTTGAATATGGTCCCAACATATAACACTCTCATTTGCAAGAAACCCGTGCTTCCTCAAATTGTTTCTCACATTTTTCAATAGGTGAGGAGGATCATACAATACAAACACCTTTTGATCATTTATAGTAAGGTAAGGTTTCTCAAAAGTTGCACCTTCTAACTTTTCGATCAACTGCCTGTTGTTTGACCCTTGATCACAAATGAGAGATTTTACTATGAAGCCAGCTTGCTGCACCTTGCTAATACAAAAATGCAGAACTGTTTGCAAATCTTTGGCTTTTGCTGGTCCAGAGGTCAGAAAGAATCCCAGTGGTTGCTTCCATTTCTTGTTAATACCTCTAATCATAAAAGCCAAAGCATGATTAGGAATATACTTGGTGCTGCCAATGACATTGCCAAAATCTTCAAAGCCCTTCACCAAGTCGGTATGTGTATTGTAAACTAAACTCTCCTTGATGGACATCTCATCAAACATCAATGAACAAAGCCGATCCCTCTCTGGCAGAGAGGTGGCTTTAATAGACAGAGCATAAAAAATTTGCTCAGAAAAACCCGCACGGACATTGGTTTTTTCAACTGCCCTCTGAAGGGTGCGTTCAGAGGGCAAAAAGAAAATACTACGCAATAGTGCATATGCCTGTCTACTGAGGAAAAATATTGATATGGCCAGCTGTTTTTCTGCTAGTGTCCATCGACAACCTTTCTTCTTCTTCTGTGCTGCTCGAAACCTGGGCCCGAATAAAAATCATTGTGGATCCAGGAATAGTGCCAAGAACAGCCAAAGCACTTTCCACTGTTACCAGTTTGTGGTCTTTTCTCCTGGCCTCTTTAGAGCGTTTTACCTGGGCTTTGAGCCTCTTCACCTGGTTTTTAAGTTTTTTCTTCCTAGGTGTCTCAGGTGTTGCCTGGGCAGGTGACTCCAGGAGAGGTGGATCGTCATGTTGCTGGTGCGCTGGATCCTCTGCAAAAGACACCATTAAGAAATGAATACTTTGGCACAGATTAGCTCATATTCCCATCAAAAATTCAAATGTATAAAAATCAGGAAAACTCACGTTTTAATTTCTTAAAACTTTCTTCATTTGTTGGATTTTTTTTCTTACATGGTGGAGGTCTTGCATTTTCAACTTTAGCTGGAGGATTAGGGACATCAAATGCAGTAGGTACTGCATTATGAACAAGCTTGTTTTTTAGATCATTCATGAATTGTGATCTTTCAAAATGAAGTGCACACAGGTGATATCCCTTGTTTAACTGGTCCGTTGTCTTATTTAGCAAGTCCTCCCTTCTGGTGTTGATCACCCATTTCTTGCACCTAATGAAATACAGATACTCTTAAAGACATTGCAAATAATTGATTGAACAACCAACTGTATAATATACATTATAGCGTGGCAACATTTATTGCTTTTTAATGTCTAGCACATGTGGGGTCATCATGACCACCCCATCAAGCTAATGTACTGTGCTGTATATTTGCAAGATATTTGGCTTGTAATATTCTTGTCTACTCAACAAATACAAAAGAGATATATTTTAATAGATGCTAGTTTTACATTGGAGTAATTATTAAAAGAAGGAATTAGCTAATAATATTGAAATGAGTGAACTCATCTACTATGTTTATTGATGTGATAAACATGCATCTGAATGAGATAAACTTTAACTTAAATTAAGTGTGAATTTACGAATAAATATTGACTCACCTTTCTGGATCTCTTGGAAAACGGAAAAACGAAAGTGTTTGATCTTTATACCGCCTATTAGAGCAATTAATTGCACTGCAGGCATCCCCACCTCTCTTAACTTGACCTGGGCAGGCCATTTCTGCAGTGTACATGTATGCCACTTGGTGCGCTGCTGCAGCAGTTACCACACATTTTTGCTGAGTGTCCGGTCTTATTAGATATAAGGTCTTTGCTTGTACCAAATAATTAAAATGTTTAGAGCCTAATCACTGCAACTCTCATCCTCTCGATGTGTTGGTATCTCCAACATTCTGTCTTTGGGTGTCACTTTGTCACTTTAATTTGACAGCCAGTGTACTTTTTCACAGTATTTCACACTGCATGGTTGAATGGTTTCCTGTTAGGCCATTCAAATCATTCAGCAGCCAGCACTTTTAGAAGCAACATCTGCTTAGCTGTGCGTTTCCTTGAAAATGTGTGCATCTACATAAATGTAAGTTCTTTATTATATCTTTATTTATGAATTGCAGTGATATGGCTCTTGTTTTAGCTTTATTCAAATTCATATATATCAGCTCACAATTATGTATTCATTAGATTTTCAATGTAGTAATTACCGCATTTCATGTTTGTATAGCTCCTCAAACTGAAGTCTTTCTGCATCATATCTGAAGTTGAGAGAGCACTATGGTGTGTAATCTGCAAATCTGGGAACTTAGGCTACCTAGTGTCATGTATTTTTATTGCAATTTTAACTTCTAATTATATAAGTATTTGAAATACTTCATATACTTATATTACTTATATTATTAAGGTCAGGTAATTCATATATATATTCA
Organism: Alitta virens; assembly: GCA_932294295.1. NCBI lineage: Eukaryota > Metazoa > Annelida > Polychaeta > Phyllodocida > Nereididae > Alitta > Alitta virens. The sequence continues at coordinate 10,033,895 of OW028574.1, forward strand.
TATATACTTAAAGAATATATTACATTAAACTTAGAAGGAACTGAAATTGGATAGAACTTACATTTAAGGATTGTATAAGGTTAGAACATGCATGAAGGATTAGTTCAGAATCATGTGCCTTAACTTAAGGTCTTAAGCATGGAAGCATGCAACCATAGCATCACGCATGCATGAACAAAAAATGTAATATCCAATGAATGACAATATGCAAAGTAATACCATGTGAAATAACCAATAGAATTTAGCCACAATTGGCCACTGTAAATTGTAACCTTTACTTAATGGAAGACTCACTGTTTTTGAGTCAGTTCTGATCTTGACATTGGTCAAGACAATAAACATAGAGGTCACGCTCTCTCTGCAAGCAAAGCTCTATCTTTGTTGAACTTACACAATTTATACACAACATGGTGGAAAGTGACCCATTTTAAAACTTGGATACAACTGGACTTGGCTGATTCTCAAAGACTTCTACAATTGAGTTCCTGAACCTAAGGCCTATGAAGAACCATCTACACCTGGTCAACTACAACTAAGACATCACATCAGCTGACAATAGATATTTGACATCTTATCTATATGTTTAAAGGTACTGTGGATTTTACTTTCTTTCAATTGACAAAGTAATTCAGTGTGCTATAGGTTACTGTTTTCATGCTAGCCATTACCCTATACATAGTCAAGAGTGTTACAATTGTTAAGTCAGTATAAAATTTACTACACCTATTACATACAATGGCTGAAGTCAAATTAATACATTACATATCAGAAAAATTCACAAATAAGCCAACACAACACGCATATGCCCACTGGTTGTTGAAGTCCAATCCTAATTGTTCACTATGGCTGAACTCTTCAGACCACCCCTGTCTTGCAGAATTGTCACAAGCACTTGCAAATTCGGATAAAAGAATTGTAGGTTCACATCGCATATATATGCACACACTACTTGGTATTCAAATCTAGCATATCAGTCAGGGTTAGGTTTAGTTCTCTCCTTTCGAGGATGATTGAGCTGCATTCATTTTCATTTCCATTATCCATTTCCCATTATTCTCATTTCTCATATTCACAAACTTTCTTATTTATCTATTTATTTTTGATGAGTACAACTTAAATGTGTACTGAGCAGACGTCTCATGTCTCTCACATCTCTCGCAGATCAAATTTCGCACTGGTGCATCTTTGATTTCCTTAGACTGTGTCTTTGATGTTTCTAGCAAGAAGTATATACACTTTGGGATTTTTCCCAAACCCCTGGAATGCCGTATGGCTCCTTAAAATTTCAGTCACTTCTTTGCTCAAAATTGCTTTAATTGTTTTAAATGTTGGTAGGATTGAAATTCTTTCATCTTCCTATTTGGTGCATTTATCAAATTTCATGTGAGTGGAATTTAATGTCTCTTGTAATGTCTCACATTGCCATTGTTACTCAAAGTGACATTCAAACAGGCTTATGTAATTGTCACAGAAGCATACTATGCATTCTAAAATTGGTTTGTGCCCCATTTAGGATGATCACACATTCCAGTCATTCAATAAGTCAAATTACTCTGCCGGAAATGTCAATTGCATGCAATTACAGATTGCGTCACGTCACGCCAAATTGCTCAATGTACTGAAATTAAAACTGTCATTACAGACAAGTTTCTTAATTAAGTACAATGGCATATACAAATTTTACAGCTTACATTTTACAACCGAATTACAACCGTTTGCACTCACCTGCATTTAGCACCTCTAGTGCTGCAGTCTTTGTACATTCTCCAGATGTTGGTCTGTTTACATACCCCTCGAGGGTTACGACACTTTCAGTGTCAATAGGGGATACTAGGACAAATCTAATGTCTCATCATTTTGTAAATGATTCAGTTAATCACGAATTGTGATATTAAGTTATTTTTTTAACGATGTAATATGTCGAAATAATGTGACTTCATCCAGCTGAATAGAATAGTTCCTGTAGTAATATAGAATATGTGTAGCTTCTTGTAGTTTTTTTCAGTTTTGAGTCTAGGCTTGATACATGTAACTAAAAAGCACACTTGAACTTCACAATGTCCATTTTTGATATGCAGTATGCCACAAATGCCTGTATTTTATGTCTAATGATGTTGTCAAATCCTAGTACAGTGAAACTACAGTCAGAGTACATACGACAATGTTTTACGAAGTACTTCAAACCACAGACATGTTGGTCCATGTTTCCAACATCGGACGGGAAAGCTTGTCATGTATTTCTACAAATACAACATCCAGGCAGATGAACACACAAGAGGAAGTTCTAAAGTCCAGATCATCTCATATCCACAACAGCGATGCGCTACGCCAAGCCAGACAACCACGTGGCATGGAAAATTACCATCGACGTATTGGCAACGTCCATGCGTTCCAAATGCATTTTCATGCAAATAATACATCCACAATAAAACATTAGTTCCGTGTCATAATAATACACTCACTAATGAATAACTATTAAGGTGTAATAGTCATGTCAAAGAGATACATACCGCGAGATGCCAGCTTGATCCATCCACACGCTGCGAACACATCCAGACGACTGATGCGCACTACTCAGACGCTCAGCGAACCGTGACAACTAGGTCGATTCATCAAGCGATCAAAACTAGGTCAAGTCATCGACCGATCAAGTCTACTAGTTAGCATGAACTCAATAGATTAGTATAAAAACAAAACAAAAACGTTTTGCTTGTATAATTATACTAAGAATAATCAAATGATAAGTATATCGAAAACACTGTCCAAATTTAATAGTCCAGAAATCAACGCTTCTGATAAGTTTATATTTGAATTATTATAACGTTATGTATTGAAGTTAATTTCCAAAATTATTGTTTCAATCAACTTTACATATTTATAATCCAGTAAATAATCATAGTCAATGGCTGCATCTTAAGCAATCATCTCAGTATGATAATTTACTTTTATAGAGAAAGCATGTCATGTATTTTTATTGCAATTTTAATATAAATTCAAATTAACAACTATTATGAAATACAATTCATATTTATTTAATCATATACAAAAGTAAACTTACTGCATGTATAAGGTATTACTTGCATGTTATTTTGCCACATAGGCTAATCATATGTGTTATATATTGCTTACATTACTTATGGTATTTATGAGTACTTAACATTACTTATGTGTTAAATATAGCACTTCTAATTATATAAATTACCCGTGGAAGTCTGCGGATTACCCGTGGAAGTCGGCGGATTACCTGTGGATTATCCATGCCTAATTTTAGCCGTAGTAAACCCGACGGCTTGTTGAAGGGTACTAGGGGTAAGTCGACGAGTAGTACGGGTGACTCGATGGCTTCCAAGGGTAACTCGCCGACTGCTACCAGTGTCAGCATCAGCGTAGGCAGGGAGGGGGTTGTATATCCTTTAAAAAGCTGCTGCTCCCCTAATATTAGTCCGATTTTCGTCAAATAACACTGAATTGTAGTACAATTAGCATATAAATCTATCTGTCTCTCTAAACTATCTATCTGTCTATCTAACTATCTACATTAAAGAATAGCGATTAATGTTGGGGGCGTTTTTGACAAGAATATTCTTGTTTTTGCCCAGTATACCTTATTAATTTTCCGCACCTTATCTATCATATACTGCCATGCTGCAGGAAACACAAGGGTGCTGGACGGATGCTTTTCTCTTTGGCATTTTCGAAGTATAAAGTCAAGACTCGAATGGTGTATTCAATAGTTTTGACCATCATATATACAATGTTTGGATGAGCTTTATTGCAATTCATTTCTACTCATTCTGCCAACTGGCCAATGGGAAGGACTTTTCCTTGGGTTTTGTAAAAGTCAATTAACCTATATATGTAATAGCAATCTGCCGTGACCGTTATGTCAATTGCTATTAGCATTTTAAATGATACAAAGAATGGGGTAAATCATGCTTTTTCATCATTGATCACAAGCATTAATTGAAATTCTGAATTTCAACTGATTCCTGTTTATTATGCATATTAAAGAGGGAGATTGTCTATAATTTGTTTTGATCATGGATGGAACATGCAATATCAATTTTAATTCAATTGGATTATTTTCAGAAACAACAAGAACGAAATATTAATAATTTATACAAAATAAAATAAATATGTAAAATGATTACTCTAAACTAGAGTATATTCAGGTTTCAACTGAAGAAGATAGATGAATAAGAAAGCATATGAAGCTGCTTAATATTTGGTCTTTTAAATTATATACAACCCCCTCTGCTGATGCATGTACAAAATAAAATTTGACGAGTGACTCGCCGGGTTCTACGAGAGACTCGCCGACTTTCCCGGGGCTGTTGTAGCTACCTTGCTTAACTTCTTCAGAACCCTGTGAGTTACTCCTACAACTCGGCGAGTTACTCCTACAACTGGGCGCGTAACTCCTACAACTCGGCGAGTTACTCCTGGAAGCCGTCGAGACTCTCGTGGAATCCGTCCACTAAATTGGCCGTACCCGCTGAGTCACCGTTAGAACCCGACGAGTCACCCGTAGAACCCGTCGAGTCACCCGTCGGATGATGCCCCGCCCCTTTTTGCCGCCAGAATCCGTCGCCAACCCGGTGAAAAAGCCTCTTGCATAACCGTTATGTAATACTACGGGTTCACTACGGCAAAACCGGCTATGTGAGACCTAGGCTTTACTAGCATTTCCTAATACAAAATTACTTACTTACTTCTGTTTTATTGTCGCATTAGTTTTTTCATCCAATCCATTTGTTTGTGGATGATACGCTGCAGTCACTGTGTGCGTTATCTTTAATCTGTCACATAATTTCTTATTGATCTGCATTTGAAAACAAAATATAAAGCCAAACATTTTTGCAGTAATAACATCCCAGTCGTGAGCAACACAGTATGCAATACACAAAATTAGGTGCTATAACATATCAGGGGCCCTGAAGAACCTAACATTCTAAAAAGTTACTACACGAAATGAGGCAGGGAGGTGTCCATGCCCAACCCCTTCATAGTCGGACAATAACATGTTAACGATATATTGTACTCATAAAATATTTCACTACTGGCCCACTGTAATAGAGGCACATGGGATATTTTTAAAATTATGTATGATGTATACCCATCATAAGAACTAATCGGGGGGAAGGGGCAATTGTCAAGCTAGAGGATTAGGAATTTTAAGTATTCAATATTTACCAAAAATGGTTAACATCATGAAATTTTGGTTTTAGCTTATTAAATGGTATAGTAAGCTACCCTAAAAATGTAACCCAACCCCCCTATTGGACTCCTCCTCTCTTTCTCACCTCCTCAATCAACCATTAATCGTGGCAAGAAATTGTCTTAGAGGGCTACATTTCCCATATATATCCTATCTATCTATGTATTTATCATGTACCTATCTATATATCAAGCTATCTACATAATATTATCTACCTATCTACCTATCTACGTATTTATCTATCTGTCTAACTATTTTCAAAATGACCATAAAGGTCATTTTAAAGATCATTTTGTCCTCAAAAGTTTAAAAAAATGTTTATTTTCAAAATATCTAAAAAAAGCAAAGGATTGACGTTTTGAAATGGAATTTGAGTATTTAAAGGAAAATTAATGTTGTAATTTAGAAACTGAATCACTTTTGTCGTTTCCGCATTTGTAGATTTTTTTAAACCCGATTATCATTTATGCCAGGGATTTCCCTGTGGACACAATTTCATAGTCAGAAAGGGCTGATGATATTGCGTACCAATATATCTTCTGCATTTTTTACTTATTTAACAGTTTCAGCTCTCATGATGCTTGATAATGACACATACCAAGGCCTGAGATATTATTCTAGTTGTTGTCAAGTACGTTCACTTTTGTCATATCCGCATTTGTAGATATTTTTAAAAACCTGATTATTATATAAAAACCGGGAAATAACAACATTACCTGTTAAGGCTGATGAGTGAAAGTAGCTTTAAAAGGAAATGAGTGGCAGCCTATTTTCTTGTTTGAAACTAACATACATCCTCAGTATTTTAAAAGATTTAATCTATGTTCACTACTGTTGTATCACCAACATAAATTCAGTTAATAAAAGGTGATGCAATATGCACTTTATTGATATTCATTAAATTCATAAAATAAGAGGCATGATGTAAAAAATACCTGATTCACAAATTCTCTGCCCTGATCAGTCAAAATGAATGATGAAGCACCATGTCTGTAAAAGATTTCCAGCAGACATTTCGTGACAGACTCAGCAGACTTGTCCTTAATGGGGAAAGCCTCTACCCATTTGGTGAAGTAATCTGTGGCTGTAAGGATGTCTGAAGCCGTTGAATGTAGGGGTTCCCCCTGCTGGTGTTGTTATGTCCACACCTAGCATTTCCCAAGGTCCTGTCACCTGCAAGAAGACAGTTGTATTTCGAAAGAAGTTCAATTCAGTTATAAGAGATGTGACTTCAGGTGGCCAGAAAGAATGAAGTTCTCACTCTCAAAAGAGATTGTCATTTTCTGACAAATGTTTGTTTCACTGGTGTCCATCCAAAAGTTTGTTAACAAACAGCAAAGATATTGTTTGTCCTCAGACATTGAACGTGTTCGCTAAACAAAATCATTGTTTCATTCAAACAATCGTTACATGTCTTATATACATATATAATATGACAATAAAGTTATAAAATGTTAAAAAATAAATATAAACACTTTAATTCTTCAAAATTATATGCATATATTTGTAAACACAAGTATAGGGGTTTGCAGGGACCATGGCAACAAGATCAAGGGAATGTAGCAAACAACAACTATTTTTTTCTTCATATAAATATCCAAATGATTTTTTCAATGTGAAAGTACTATAATTTAGACATTTTATAACCAAATGGTACATGTAGTTATGATAGTACTTAAGATAAAGAGGTTTTGTTGTAAAATATTAAGATCTTACATATTTTCCCTCATTACTACGCTTTTTTAGTCATATTATGAAAAAATTTCAAGCATGTACTGTAGGTGCAGTGGTGTCAGAGATTTACTCTGGAAACGAAAAATAACAATATTAAAATAGAACTATGTTTTATTATGTAGGATTTACCTTGATAGGTTGTAGGGATGCATGGTGCACGGGTGGTGGCATAACCTGACAGGCATGGCATTCTGATAGTGAAAGTAAGTCACAAATAAAAGATGTTAATATTCATTAACTGAAAAATATAGTTTTTTATGAGCAGTGTCAAGATATGATGTAACATATAGGGCTTTCAGAATATTATCAGACATTTGTCCTTGAGGCAAGTAAAAGTAATAATTCAAGGTGAAATGTAAAATAAAAACAGGCAATTTGAGAACTCTTTTGTATGGAGTGTTTGACAAGATGTTTTGTTTCATCTGCTTGACATTTCAGGTACAATTTGTTTGAGCTATATCTATGTGTAATTACTCCTCATAAGTAGGATTATTACCGCCAAATGGGGCAATTACTATAACTCAACATTGACCTGCCATATTTTCACCAAATTTGGTTTGCATTTTGGAGTAGCTGCATTACTTTTTGCTGTTTCTTGTGAGGACCTCTGGTTGAAGGTAAAAGCTAAGGATGAACTTCACCATCATCCAAAGGTCAGTAACTTGAAACTTCAAAATAAGGTTTCTGGTGACCTTAATTTGATATTATAGTATTAAGAACAAAGAAGCATGACTGAAATACTGATGAATATCTAATGGAACCTCTTCTCTGAGAAAGAAATTGGATAAGAAAATTGGCAAAATTACAAATATTATGGTTTCATTATTTACATACTGTGATCCACATATTCAAAGATATTTATTTGGTTACACAACTAATATTAACTTCATTGCATCTCAATAATATAATTTTACTCATCTGTGAAGGATGACTTTTCTGAGGACAATAAAGAACATAGGGTAGTAAACTGACCCATTTTCGAATGTCCTCTGTCACCCCTGGCCACAAGAACCTTTGGCTGATGGCCGAGCATACAACGCAATTTCAGCTAATTTTTCAATATTTTCCATTATTATGAATATGTATAAAATAAATTTGTAGGAGCAAAGTCAAATTTAAGGGGGGGGGGGCCGGGGGATATATACCCATGACTTTTTTGGGAAGGGTGAATGATCCATGCAGTCATCTCCCCCCCCCCCCCCCCCTGAAATTGACAAAAGAAAATTGCCTTGTAGCAGATATTATGGTGGCCAAGGAGAACATTTTTTGTGCGAAGCTTTCATGAAACGTTTACCTTCGCACCATGACAGTAATAGTACCCCCCAACAGTGTGGGTTTCGCACAATGAAAGATAGGGCTAATTCAGTTAACTGCTTGTATGCAAATTTCTAAGAGGGCCATCCTCCAACTCCCTTCACCTCGATCCTCCCCTGCCCCCTTATCCTCTCCTCCACTTCCACTGTAAATCATTCGAAATTTCAGTGAAGTTGTTTCATATAGTCTGAAAGCCCAAGTTTGCAAGCCTGCTTATTGGTCATACCTAGCCTTCCAGACCAAGGAGGTTTAGGTGGGGCCAGGAAAATTTTCAAGCAAGCTAAGTACCCCTCCCGCCAAAAATGTTTTTTGTCATTTACTCAATTAATAGTGCATCTCGTGCATTGTTTTTTGCAGGACATATTTAACTGTAATATGGGCATCAGTGGATATGTATAACATCTGTGTGTCTTTAGTATTTATGTAGCTAATTAGCTAAAACCATCAGTAAAGGGGGGGGGGGGCAGGTTAGCATTTTCGTAGCCAAAAATTACTTTCCTGGTTATTTTCTTTGTTCGAAAGTTGGTAGTTTCTTGGGGCGAAAGTTGGTAGTTTCATGTGGCAAATGTTGGTACTTTTCTGGGGGCGAAAATCGGTAATTTTTGAGACATGAAATTAGGTCTGTTGCTGTGGTAAAGTTTAGACAGTGGTGGACTCGTGGTACAAAACCACGAGACAACGATATTAACTGTTTGGCCACCATACAATATGGCTAATGCATAACCATGACCACTATGAAAAGAATGGAAATGCAGTGCCTGTATCTTAGATCGCTGATTTGTGGAAATAACACAGTTCATAAAAATAAAGAATTACATTATTTTTATAATTATTAGGGTATATTTTGAACATAAATATGTGTATTTGAATATATTTTTCATAAATATCTGATATACAAAAAGTATGGCAATGAAGATAAGACATACATAGATATGCACTTATTCAATATTTATGCATGTCATAGTAAACATACAGTGCCAGGGTTTAGGGAATGCAGCATACAATGCAATTTCAGCTAATTTTTTAATATTTTCCATTAGTAGGAGCAAAGTCAAATTTCAATCCCTTTACTTAAAACGTTTTTATAATATTACTAAAATAGTCTAGTTATGCCTTTTGGAAGTTTTTATGACCACAAGTAATGTAAAATTTTGTATTAAGATGAAAAGGTGATAAGTAATAGATTTCTCAAACCTGTATATCGCAGCTACTATTTTACCTACACGCATTTTGTATTAAAAAAGAATATATAACTTATAGTACTTTCACTTGCAAACCTTCATTTGGTTTATATTGCACATTATTTCCATAATGAGAAATATAAAGATCAGATCATTAAGAAACGTCAAATTCTAAAAACGTCCAGGTTGGAGCATTGTTTTGCCTCCAAAAAATGGGAAAAGTTCTAATAATTGGATATCAGGAAAATTAAACCTTAATTAAAGCTGGATTAAAAAAGGTTTTTGTAGTACCATAAATGCTATAAAAAGAAAAGAAAATGCTTCTAACTCATGAATTCGACAACCTAAACTGTCTTGATTGTAATAAATCATTAAATATTGCTACATTTTAGGTAATTATCCATTGCAATGTGATGAAGTGCATTGCCTATTTGTGGTTTCAGATCTGATGCATTTATTTTATTCATGCCGTAATCGAAGTACAAATACATTTTTGTACAAAATAAAATTTAAAGTATGAAAATAGAACGAACATTTTCGAGGCTATCAATGACCATAAATGCACAATCACAGAAACTATCAGTACGTAATTTTAATGCAATAGATTTTGTCATATTCTTTAACAATCCAGCTTTAACATAAATTAAAACAGCTATCTTTCTCTGTATCTTAGTTAACAATTGATGTTTGTATAGTCTAGACTTTGCGTGCTTTCAGAACAGATTTAGTTACAATTCTGATTGGGGGGGGGGGGGGGAGCAAAAGCTTGAATATTAAGATTTTCTGAGTCAATATAGAAGGGGGGGGGGGTACGGCCTGGATCCGCCAGTGGCTAATGATATATTATCTATTATTTCATTATCTAATTTTAAAATTGCAAAAGTAATAGGGGTAATTGTGCTATATGGATTTAGTCATGGCAGTCAAAACCTAATGGTAGCCACGCCCTCACCTGTCAATCAATTTTCATCCACTCGCACCTGACATCCGTCGTCCATTTTTTACCCATCCGTTTCCGTCATCCGTTGTCTGCAGTATACCTTTCCATATGTACGTCATACAAAAACACAATCCTGTTGTTACCCATCTTATTAATTGCAGTGAAACGCCAAGACAACGATCACAGGGGGCCACAGATTTTGTGTCAGTGTTAATTGTACGGTGTCATTTTCAAGTGCAATTAGCTATAAAACATAAGTAGTATAATTGACAATATAATCCAATAAGGCTTAGAAAAACATCATCAGTGACTGCATTGTCTACTAATATTTCATGTATACATAATATTAAAAGTAGACTTAAAAAAGAACTTAATGGTCAACAGTCTTTATATTTATACCCTTGCTCTTAGTATTTAGATTTTTCTTTTTATAACAATTTAAATAATTAGTAAATAGCTGTTTTTCATATATGATGGGATAGATTAAATGTTCTAACTGTAGAACTACTTTCATTGTATTGGTTTATCTAGGATAAGGTAATCAATAATTTAAAGTTTGATCATATATTATTGATACAATTTCCCTAAGTCAAGACAGTGAGCACAAAAATATTACATAAGTCCGAATTTATTGCATAAGAATTTTTAAAGATGGTTTTTTTTTCCTTTTTCAACAAAAAACACTTAAAAATATAGCCTACCTGAATGTAAACTCATATGTGGCTCTTATATAGTAGGCATACAGGTAGGCTCAATAACTTATAATTATTAATTAATAACCTTAATTATTGAGCAGCTTGGCCCATTTGTATTTTAAACTTTTTCATTAAATGTTCTGAACAAAACAATAATTTAAAAGTGGCTGTGATTTATGCAAGGTTATGGAAAACATATCATATCACCATATAACAGCATTTATAAGAACACACTTTTTAAAGACAAAATAAGCAATATTACTTAATGTAGTTGCTTGTTTTGAAGTTATTAGGCTACTGTATCAGCTCCATGTGAGAAACACTTTTTGCCTTGGCCTAGATCTTTGGCCTTGGCCTATATTCATTAAATGCTCACTTTTTGCCTTGGCCTTCTCACCTGACTTTCTTCAACTAAAGACATTCATCTTTAACTTACCTGAAGATGTTGGAGGAGTACAAAACTTCACCTTGCAATTGCTTGGCTTCTATACTAGTTCATTTGTACCTATCTTATCATCTAGAATTTATTTAAAGCAACAATGAGAAAATTCACTAGTACCTAATTTATATAATAAATAAAGAAATATACTAATGACAAATGACTGACTATTTGTCAGCTGTCATATTCTGTTGTGCTGACTGACAGACAGACTGACTTAACTGAACTGACTGATTGAACTGATCAGCTGGACTGACATACTTATTATTAAACAGGCTGAATACTGTGCAACAAGATCATATCAATTTAGGTGTATGCACACTTTTTTTATAATTAGACTTAATTTCGCACAATAGTCTTTTTATTGCGCACAGTCGAGACCACCTAAATCACTACTAAGACCACCTACCTCACTATTAAAACAAGGTCACATCATCTTTAAGATTACCTCTCTATGAAGACCACCTTATAACCACATTACTAAGCACATCACATTGGCCCCCCCCCCATCTCATAATACTGAATATCATAATACTGAAAAATTACAATAAAATAATAATATATGAAATGAATCACAATCGCGTAGTAGCTGTTATACATTTACTGCACCATCCAAAATTATTAACATTTTGCTAAATTACATGAGGTTTATAGGCCTCATTGTCAAAGATTTCAAAATGTCAGTTTATCAAATCACATTGGTTAGCACCAAATGATAAATGTCCGCATTGACGTAGTTTCCATATAATAGGTAACTTAAGATAAAATGTCTAGCACATAATACATAGAATAAACAAAATAACATAAAACATAGAATAAACAAAAGAATAGTGACAGTTGCAAAAACATTTACATTAAAGTTTTCTAATAATAAGAATAGTCCACTGTCAGACAGCATTGCACTGGCCCTGCCTTTAATTGTCCAGGTATGCAACAGGTAGGTTTGACCCTGTGAGCTTACCATAACACATAATACTCTGACACAATGCCCACATTTTGTCTAATGTACTAACATGAATGTTTTGTGGTTGATTCAAATTATGGTCCAATTTCTCAAAGGTTTTAAATTTTTGAATTAATAGAAAGATAGATAGATAGATAAATAGAAGGACAGAAGGATAGATAGATAGATTAATAGATATATAGATAGATAGATTGATTGATATGATTGATATATTGGTTGATATATTGATACATATAACATAGATACATATATAGATAGATTGATTTAGATTGATATGATTGATAGATTGATAGATAGCTGGATAGATAGATAGATAGATAGATAGATAGATAGATAGATAGATAGATGGATAGATATATTGATTGATTGATTGATAGTTTGATAAATAGATAGATATTGATTGATTGATAGATAGATTGATATTGATTGATTGATTGATTGATTGATAGATTGATTAATAGATTGATAGATTGATTAATATATTGATTGATTGATTTATAGATTGATAGAAAGATAGATAGATTTATTTATTTATTGATTGATAGATAGATATATAGATTGATTGATTGATATATTGATAGATTGATTAATATATTGATTGATTAATAGATTGATTGATATTGATTGATTGATTGATAGATTAATAGATTGATAGATATATTTATTGATTGATAGATTGATAGATATATTGATTGATTGAGTGATTGATTGATAGATTGATAGTTAAATTGACTGATAGATAGATTGATTGATGGATTCATAGATTGATAGATTGATATGCAGGCAGGTAGGCATATATAGATGGATAGAAGGAAAAATAGGTAGATAGATAGATAGATTGATTGATACATTGATACATTGATAGATGATAGATAGATCGATTGATAGATAGATTGATAGACTGATAGATTGATAGATTGATTTATAGATTGAATGATTGATAGATTAATAGATTGATTGATAGATAGATAGATTGACTGATTGATTGATTGATTGATATTGATAGATTGATTAATAGATTGATAGATGATAGATTGATAGATAGATGTATTGATTGATTGATTGATTGATTATAAATTGACTGATAGATAGATTAATTGATTGATAGCTGATGGATTGATACGCAGGCAGGCAGATAGATGGATAGAAGGAAAGATAGATAGATAGATTGATTGATTGAAAGAAAGAAAGAAAAGAAAAAAAGTACGACAGTAACTTATATAATATATATATATATTATTTTATTGACAACGCAATATCAGTGCAGATACATGTGTCATAAAAAATAAAAATGAAGTAAAGGAAGAGAAGAAAATAATAATATATACATATAAAATAAAGAAAATATAATAAAATAAAGGCATGAAATTTTTCTAAAACGCTATAGTAAAAACATAAATAACTATATACAGCAGGTAATGAACTAATAAATATATGTATCTTTGAGCACCTAGTACAATTAACACAACTGGTAATACTGATATATAATGAGCACCTATCACGAAGGGTTGAAACAAGATAACATACAATTCAGTCTACATAAGTGAATACAATGAACAAGATATGTACAAAAGAAAAAAATAAATAAAAAAATTAAAAATAATAATAAAACACACACGCATATATATACAAATGAAAATCCAAACACTTGGAAACAGCTTTTTCAATGTGCCACCAACCACTCTGATAGGTCCAAGAGGTAATGGACAATTTACCTGACTAATCAATTCCTAGTACTATGATAATTGAGAACCTAATACTTATGTTTTACGATCCAATTTTATTGCAATTTTTAAGAATTTTCCAAGGGCACAGTTTAGGTTAGTATCTTTACTTGTTAATATTTGAAGGAATTTTTTAGATGGGTTAAGAAGAAAGAAGTTATCAATACATTTACATTTACATACTATATCAAATAGGTTATTGCGAATGGCATTAAATTGTTCACAGATCATTAGGCAATGAAATTCATCTTCAACTTGATTAAGATTGCATTTTTCACAAGTTCTTTCCTCAGAGGGCACAAATGGGCGTTTGTGCCTACCTTATTCGATATTTAAGTTGTGAGAGCTCAGCCTGAAACGAGCTATATTACAATAAATTGATTTAGGAAAGTCATGATACAAATAGGGTTCTATTCAAATATCTTTCTTGAATATTTTATAAGTTCTTAGTTTGGGGTTACGTACGCTATCATTGATCTCATGCAACATCTTGGCATGGGCCTGTTCATACACTGACACGATTGTCTTGTTTAAGTCAAACTCATTATGGTTCATATTGAGGGTCTCGGTGACCTTGCAAAGTCTCGTGAGCCAACATGTCACCCTTTTGATATAACTCAGTCTGAATCTCATAGCAACTTCGCAGAAGTGAGGACCTGAGTCTATTTAGAAATTTTAATGCTGAGACCTGTTGTCTGACAAACAGCAGAAACCTCCCAGTGTCTGCTAAAATAGCTATTGTTGAAGTTTGACACCTGACACCCAGTATGTTCTTGAGAAATTTCATTTGTACTTTTTCGAGGGTGTCGATTTGTTTTTCTGGAAACCATATTTCGCTATTATATTCAAGTATTGGCAGTATATGGGTGTCGAACATTTTCATACTTAATTTAGGGGGCAGACAGCCTGCAGTGGACTTTGTATTCTCCTTAAGTGCATACATTGCTTTCTGCGCTTGAATTGCTAGGTGTTCATACATTGCTTTGTGTACATTTTTTTAATTACAAAGAACATGTCCTAAATATTTGTATGAGTTAACTACTTCTAAATCTTTATTTCAAACACTAAAGTTGTAGTTTTTACAAGCAATATTTTGCTCATTTTTATGGAAGATCATGACTTTACTTTTTTGAGAATTGATAATCAAATGCCACTTCCTACAATAGGCTTCTAGATTGTCTAGGAGTGTTTGCATACCATCTTGACTTTCTGATATCAGCACAAGATCATCAGCATAGAGCAAATGTGTGTAAGTAGTACTATTAATTTTCACTCCACATGTCTGATCTAGATATTCACACATATCCGATAAATACAAATTAAAGAGTTTTGGACTTACAATCCCACCCTGAAGAACACCATGGGTACTATCTATGCTAGCACCTAATTCACCCTGCCATCTAACTTTAGCACTGGATTTGGAGAACATGCTTTCTATTATTCTTACTAGTCGACCACCAGAACCCTTCTTACTCATTTTGTAATACAGAAAGGTACGATTGACAAAATCAAATGCTTTCGAGAAATCTATAAATGTTATATATAAGGTTTTTCGAGTTGATTTATAATGTGATATTAGAGAGTCTATTATGAAAACATTATCACTAGTTCTGCAGCCTTTACTAAAGCCAAATTGATTAGGATCTACAATGTCTGTAGCCTCACTTTAAAAGACCAATCGTTTATTTATAATTGATTCAAATATTTTACCCATACATGCCATCAGTGTTAATTTACGATAGTTGTCTGGTTCATCGTGGCTACCTTTTTTATGCAAGGGTTGAATGATTCCTTCGGACCACTTATCCGGATAAACACCCTTTTCCCAAATATAGTTGAACAGTGTTGTAAGGGGATGGAGTAAGTAATCGGTCGGAGAGATATTTGTAAAATTCATTACCAATTCCATCTATACCAGGGGCTTTACCTTGCTTTAAGTTTTTCAGTTCAGTCTGTACCTCATACAATGTTATTGGCATATCTGTCATAAATGCAGCAGAATCAGAGGGCATGTTAAGATTTTCTAATTGGTCCTCTATATCTTTCAAGAATTGGATGTCGAAATTAGATACAGACTCGCTAGGTGGGGATTGTACATTTGCAAAATACTTTTCAAAACATTCCAGATCAACAGTGCCTGCAGTAGTAAATTTATTACTTTACTTTAGTTTATCCCAATATTTCCAATAATCACAGGGGTTTTTCCTTTCTAATGCACAGAGTTCATTTCTAATTTTATCTTGAAAGTTTCTCTTCTTTCTTTGTATAGGAGCTTTAAACGATTTTTTAAGGGAGTGGTACTGTCTGAACTTGTCTTGTAAGTTCAGATCATGAGTTTTAGCAAAGTCATTGATAACACGTTATAATGATAATTCACACACTGCATAATATCCATAGGCCAGAGTTAAAATTATTGTTCCGTCACAGACAGATAGACAGACAGATAGACAGACAGATAGACAGATAGACATGTAGCTAGATAGACATGTAGCTAGATAGACATGTAGCTAGATAGATAGATAGACAGATACATGTGTAGCTAGCTAGATAGAGATAGACAGACAGACATGTAGCTAGCTAGATAGAGATAGACAGACAGACAGACATGTAGCTAGATAGATAGAGATAGACAGACAGACAGACATGTAGCTAGCTAGATAGAGATAGACAGACAGACATGTAGCTAGCTAGATATAGACAGACAGACAGACATGTAGCTAGCTAGATAGAGATAGATAGACAGACAGACATGTAGCTAGCTAGATAGAGATAGATAGATAGACAGACAGACAGACATGTAGCTAGCTTGATAGAGATAGATAGATAGATAGAAAGATTGAATTAAAATGTGAATGTAACATTTAATATTTAATATTTATCAATGTTGAACAAACGTTTCAGATTTCTGCTTAAATAATTGCGTGGCTGTATATACAAATAATGTGTTTCTTCTCCAGCTTCTATGGAGAGTTTCTACACCCCATTCTTAATTGATACCAATACAATGTACATGATAAGATGGGCTATCAGCTGCTACTGGAGGGGGTGAGGAGAGTGAGGGGGTGAAATCCCAGAGAGGTGAAGGGAGGGGGTTGAACACCCAGCATTAGCTGGTGTCAATCATCCATGATAAAGATCTAAATTACCCCTTTTCAAGTGGATACTGCTGCCATCTAAGATATTATTAACGAACTGCAAACGCTACCAGAATTTAGTAACAGTAGAGCATTCCTCTTTTATGGTAGCTCTTATATCGCTACCATATTTTTGTTGATGATAGAGCATTACTGTTTCATGATAATTCACTGGACTGTTTACCCGTGGCTCACACAGCATCAGACCGGGCATCATCCGTCGGGTTTGGTACATATCCTATGTGTGATCCGCCTGGTGTCTGTGATTCACACCTCGCTGCCGCCAACTCACCTGTCGCCTTAAGCACCACCCCTTTTTGCTTCCAACAACTGTGGTGAAGTTGACAAAACATAATTCTATGACAGGAATACGGTTTCTCTGGGAAAACGGGTATGTGAGAACCCCCCTTTAACAATTTCTTTGTCATGCCTCATGAAAAAGAAATGTTGTGGTGGCAGCATAGCACCTTTTTGTGCATGAGGTGCCCTCTAGTGCAAACCAAGCCTTCAGCCACATGACACCAACTGACAAGAAGAAGAGGATGCCTATCCCTCCATGCCACAGCTTTACAATGAGGGGCCCATGGCCTATCTCCGTCCATGACGTTGACATTTACCTTCAAACTGTACAGATCTTTACAAACTTAGCACTAGTACTTCTTTCACATGTTTTATGCTACATGTCTTTAGAAACATTTTATCTTTATTTCCATCTATACATATTCATTACCTAAATTGTCAACATTACTGCCAGAAATGTATGTGCCAAAGATGTTTAACTTGCCAAACAGGTTCAATTATTCAAGAATTAAAAATTTCATTAAGAAACCCAACAATTTCTTTGTTATGCCTCATGAACATAAATGTTACAGGAGTTGCATACAATTCTGAGACAATGTTAAGTTACCATACTGTTACAAAGAATAGTATTTGCTATCGAATTCTTGACATTATTAACAATTGTCCTGGGTGGGCAGGTGGGCAGGTGGGCAGGTGGGCAGGTGGGCAGGTGGGCAGGTGGGCAGGTGGGCAGGTGGGCAGGTGGGCAGGTGGGCAGGTGGGCAGGTGGGCGGTCATAAAACTTTGTCATAATATGTCTAAAATAATGTAGTGGTGCCTTTGGGTGTTCACGTAAATACTATAGCACTTTCAAAATCAGGGCAATATAAGATAAATTCCTACTTCCATACAAAAGACACTTTTTACATAACATGAATGAAATTGTATCAATAACATATCTAAATTACCTTATTTTTACACTTTTCAAACTTCATTTTGATATTCATTTCATGCTGATTACATAATAATGGAGAATCAGTAAAAAGAAAATGCTAAAAATTGTGTTAAATTGTGTTTCCGAAGCAGAACTCTAGCATTAATGCACTTACCCTAACAACATTTTAAATGTTTTTACTCTATATAGCTTAGCTGTGCATCTTGATAGTCACATTGACATATCTCAGCTGCGTTTTAAAATATTTGTAGAAAAATGAAAATAACATAAAAATTTTCGTTTCCAGTGCAGGACTCACACACAAATGCATCTACATGCGTTCAAAACTAAAATACGAATATGTCTAAAATAGTGTAAAGATACTTTTTTGGGGTTTCATGACCATTAATGACAGATGATTTTATATAATAAGGAAAATATGAAAATTTGGTAGATATGTGAAGCCAGTTCCTTCTCCCCAGTTCCTTCTGAATTCCTTCAGAGATCATTGAGTTAGTGAACCCCACTTCCTTCTCCTAGTTCCTTCTCAGTTCCTTCTGAGTTCCTTGGGAATTGGTGAACCCAGTTTCTTCTTCCAGTTCCTTCTCAGTTCCTTTGAATAAATTTGACCCAGTTTTGTTGCTGATGGTTTGACCTAATTTTCAAGGAACTCTGTCAATGATATATCTAGATTATATTTTCATAATAAAGCAAAATCTGGAAAAAATGCTAAAATTTGTGTTGCTTCCTTCATATTCCTTAGCATCCCATACGTAAATGTTGTACAATTCATAGATCAGTGAAGTTGTCTCCCCAAACCTGGCAGCTACCCAAAGATGTAAAGTTAGCTACCTGAACCCAGCTACCCGACAGCTACCTGCATAGAAAAAACTAGTCTTTACAACCATTAAAGGGGTCAAATTCAGCAATACTTTCGGGTAGCTGCCAGGTAGCTGGAATTTTGCTCACCTCATTTTGACAGCTATTTTCACAGGCAATTAGAAAATCCATAATGAAGGTAAATTGAAGTTTATTCAGGAGCACCTGTCTCTGCTCGGGATCCTTGAATCTTCATACTCGCCTCTGTAGATTGCTTCACAAAAACCATGAAAAAATCTTAATTGTTTGGATTTGTTTTCCTTGAATGATATTAAGCAACTTTGTCAAGGGAACATGGTATTGTGTTGATAATTCTAGCAAACTGAATACCCTTTATTGTGCATAAAATCTTTGAAACAGAATATTTAAATGGCAGGAAAAGAATAGACAATACTTTTCATGCTCACTTGGCTTTATTCTAAACAGAATGGATTGCTGTTAATACAGTGTTCCTGCAGATTTACCTTCATAAAAAGTAAGATATTTATAACATCATGCGCACATGAAAAATAAGACCACTAATATACACCAATATTTTTAATTTCATCATCCAAAAAAACAATCAGGGTATTGGCTATTAAGAAATACAATAAACACAGTTCTTGTGTATTAAAAGAAAGTTAATAATTTATATTCATTCATACTTACCAAATCGTCTGAATATTACCATGTGGATGTTAATATCCAAGTATATTTGCATCAAAATAAAATAATGTAAGACTTTGTGGACAAAAGTAAGACTTAATACAGGCCTTACTTTTTACAAAAATAAAGTAAGACTTTATCAGACTTCGTAATAACCGACGGGAACACTGTATCATTTCACACTTAACAGAATATAATGAAGAAATGCAAAAGTTAAAAAAATAGGACATCTTGGACTCTAATTGCATAACAGGCTATGTAGGCCAAGTGGCAATTGTTTCGGTTCATCGCACACACTATATAAACACTCAAGATGTAATATTTGCCAAATTTTGTAAAACATAGCCAAGATATGTCAGCGTGGCTATCACAAGGCACCACTAGGCCATATAGAGTGTTACTGTAAAATGTCATTAGGGTCAGTGCATTAGTGTTAGAGTTCTGCTCTGGCAATAAAAATGTAATGCCCGCCCTCCTGCCTGTTGGACCACTTAACAATTTAAATGATGCCTGTGTGCTATGTGGGATTCGCTGAGGGTTTAGTATTGCAGGATTCTTCTTTCACCCATTCTTAATTTTGTTCCTTTGCATATCCATTGGTTACTTTGGTATTCCTTTACTTTGTCTTAATATCATGCCATTTGATTATCAAATCTAAATAGCATTTTCAAATCTAGCTCTGTGCTTTCAACAAAATATCTGTCTTTAACTTATTCATTTGTTTCAAAGAGTTTCTTGACAATAATCGTATTTGTATGGATTGGAAGGGATCCTCTGAAATCGCAGAGATCCATCATTGTGAGAAGTGAAATATTTTTATCTTGGAGGTGTCACCAATATATTTATGCATATATATTGTATGTAATATGAATAAAATAATTCGAATTTCTGAGTTCTTTATTGCAATTCCTAAGACATTTTTGTTGAATAGACATGCAATAGCAGGCCTTCTTTTACATTTATGAAGAGATAGAAAGTAAGCGATAGGCTTTTTCCTTTTCTGCAGTTTTCATAGTCTGAGTTCTTTCTTGTCAGTTGTGGTTTATTTAATGATATTTATCTGCATCTTATAGTTATGAGGCAGTCCTTGATAAATCCTCCTGTCCCGACCTTTCTTTCTCAATCATCCCATTGAAATCTTGGCTTAAATGCCTCAATCTGAGGAAATAAAACTGTTTGGTCATATATCATACACTCTCAGTGACTTAAAGGGGTGTGACTATCAGTGTGGCCAATGTTAATTGGTCCAACCTGTCATGCAGACACCAAGAAATGACTATACTTAAAAACTGTAAAGTCTTGTCCAATTAAGTGTACGTTATGTCATGGTGGCTTATATAAACATTCTTATGTTTATTTTTGTAGGACACTGTCTGAGCTCTTAACAAATAGTCTCAATTTCAGACCCAGCTTCGTACAGTAGTATGATGTTTGGCTGACAAGAATCTCTTCAATTCTGTTTATTAGTTGAAACTGTTGTGCTCGGGTTAGATATTTTGTAGGATGTTTTTTTCTCCAGTTATCAAATAAATAAGGAAATAAGAAACATAAAAATGTCTTTTAATAAATAAAACACCAACACACAATTTCAATGCTGGAACTGGGTTTATTTGGGTATATTTTGCAAACATTTTGTTAATGGTGCAGGGAAGATTTTACGATACACAAGGCAAGGGGTGAAGATTTTACGATACATAAGGCAAGGGGTGAATAACATGGGGCTTTGATATGTTTGATAATCAATAATTTCATGCTGAGTCGTCATCATTCATGCTGATTACCAGTAGTCATAAATCCATTGTGGCAATATCAATAATTTTCATTTTCTGGCTGCGGCTCTGGTACTGGTTGCGGCTCTGGTCGTGGTTAGGTTCAGGAGTAACAGTTAAAAAAACAAAAAAAAACAATAAATGATTTATTATAAAAAAACAATGACTAAATTTTCTAGCAGCTAATATACATGAAATGGCTTCATATGAAAACCAGTGCTTGACTTTTTGAATATCTCAGTTTTTAATTTGCCTTTTAAATAAGTGGCAATATCTCATGATGTGCTGCATATTACAATGCAAGTTTTAGATACAATATTTAATGACTTTATTCTAGATTTTGACAGTATCATCTTTGAAAACTTATAATTTTGCTTATTTCTATAATATGACTAAGCATTCCATTCTACAGTGGATTGCACTCAATGTTATTCGACAAAATTTAATGTGTATTGCAAATAAAACACTGAATGACAGTGCCAGCAACGCTTATAACATTTCTGCCTTGTACAGGCTGCCATTGTCACAGGCATGCTTCAGCCAAGCTCAACTCATGCCCTTTTTTGTACACTAAACTATATATATACCCACCTAAGCAGCATTTCTGGAACTTGATGTAGAGGTCATTGATGCCAAAACAGCGATAATCAGAACAACCACAAGAGAAGACAAATTCGACCCTCTTGACTTCAATACCATCAACACCATAGTCGTATGAGTAGCTCTTGTATCCCCTAGATCCAAGGTCGCTCAAACTGACAGTCTGCAGTGCAATGGTGAAAAGAATATAGAAGGTTGGCAACTGGAAAGTATTGCTCACTTATTCAAAGCTTATGTTGACTGCACAGTATTACTTGCAAATATGACTTACCTGTGGGTCTACTTGATTATCGTCAGCATCATATGGGATAATGTCAACACTCTGACCATCAATCTGGGAATTGAACTGCACGCTCAATTCATAAATGGTGTACACACAATTAGGGTTGTAGAAGTCCACTGTGTAGAATGGATTGTCATCATTATTCTTAAAAGCAGCATAGTTGTCAAATGGATCATTTTTGTTCAGCTTTCTCTTCAAGCTCTTCCTGAGTGGATGACCTTCTGCAATTGAGCTCATGGAGACTTTCCAGAACTTGTTATTTCCCTTGGAAAAAGTCCACTTGGCAACAGCTCCATTCTTGCATTCTGAAAGGTGACACCAAGATAATCATCTTATTGTTGTGTAACCACTGAGCAAACAGTGAATCAATCACGTTTCTATCTGAATCTTTGCATGTGCTTTTCATGATTCATGTGATGATGGATATAATTACCATATTCACAGTGGTCACCAGTAAATTGGTCACAACATTGACACGTGCAACATCCATCTTCCTCTACTGGAGTTCCACCATTAAAGCAAACCCAGTCATCACACTTGTTGATTTCTGAAGAAATAGTTAAATATAACTCAAAATATTGAATAATCATGATTCCATGTCAACCCATTTTAAAATATCAGTAAAACATACTTGTTTCGCATTGGTCTCCAGTAAATCCATCAGGACAACAACATGTGCAGCATCCATCAACCTCGACTGGAGTTCCACCATTCTCACATTTGTAGTAGTCAGCACATTGTGGCTCCTCTGCTGAAAAAAAAAATCACAACATATTGAATCACATCAAAGCATATTTTAGCATGTATTTTAAATTCAGATGAAATGGTAATAAGTACCTCCTCCACACTTGGTGTATTCTCCATACAGAGCATTGATTCCGAAGCAATGTCCTGATGAACAGCCGCAAGAGAACTCAAATACAACTTTGTCCACCTCAATACCAACGCAGTCAATGTGGAAATCTTGGTATTGTTTAGGATTCAAAGAATTCAGTGGAATAACCTGGAGCATAAAACAGACATGTATTAAATATGGCACTACAGCCTTTTATGGTTTATATAGGATGTATACAAGCAGAAGCTGTAAGCAGAAGCTATAAAACATACCTCTGTTTTCACAACATTTTCATTCAAGTAGAAATTTACTGTGACACTCTGTCCTGAATACTGTGTGAAGAACTGACCCTCAATGAATTTAAGGTAGTAAGTACAGTCAGGGGCATCGTGGAAGAGCACAGTGTAAGTAGGAGCAGAATCATCACTGGCAAAGCCACCGTAGTTGTCATATGGATCACCATTGGTCAGTTTTCTCCTAAGGCTCTTTCTGATTGGATGACCAGAGGCAGTAGATGTCATCTGAACTGTCCAGTCTGGATTGTTGCCTTTGTTATATGACCACTTGGCCATTCTTTTATGTTTGCACTCTGAAGAGCATGATATTTATAACTTCAGCATTTTGAATGACAAACCCGGCACGACTAAAATGGGAATCCTATTGCAGTAAATTTCATTTAGGTAAGGATATCTTGAAATTTATAACAATAACAATGACATTGAAAATGTAATGATATAAGAGCTAACGTTGGTTTTCTCACCAACTTCACAATGCTCTCCACTGTAACCGTCACAACATTCACATGCACAGCACCCATCCTTCTCCACTGGTGTTCCTCCATTCAGACAGACATAGTCCTCACAATGATGGATCTCTGTGATAGGCATCAATTATTTTAGAGTGCATACAGTGTAATGTATGAGATGGAAGGTGTGCATGCTTTAAGACGTCCCTAAACATCACTTGTGAGTCCTGATTCTCACACCTCTCAGTCGAGAATCTGTTAATTTGGTCTGCTTTATCTGCATTCACGTTTTTCAGCTTTTGCTTTCCCTATTCTATGTAACCTATCAGATAATTTATTAGTTTTTTCTCAAACTTTCTAAAGTTTATTGTGTTATACATATTATTGCAGAGTGTCTCATTCATGTAAACAAAAGTTCCATTTACCTGTCTCACAGTAATTGCCTGTGTATTTCTGAGTACACACACATATGCAGCAGCCATTTTCCTCTACAGCAGTTCCCCCATTCTCACATTTCAGATAGTCAGCACATTCTGTTTCAGCTGAAAGGGAATAAATATGTTTGTAATTGCTACCACAAGTTGGATTTATTACCATGTTATTTATGAAACAAACATTTCAGATAAGGCTGTAAGTTTGATTTATAGATTGCAACTTTCTATTACCATGCCATTAATGAAACAAGAAATTCAGATAAGGCTGAAAATTAAGAACATAGATTCACTGTATGAACTTACCTCCGCCACACTTGGAGTATTTGCCATACAATGCATTGATTCCAAAGCAGGACTCAGATGTGCAGCCACAAGAGAATTTGAAAACAACATGGGTAACCTTGATGTGTCCAAAGTTGATGCGGAAGTCTTGGTATCCTTGTGGTCCACCTGGTACAAGATCTACTTTCTGGAAATGAAGGTTTGCAACACATTTACAACATGAACTATATAAACTTTTAGAGAAATGAAAAATGATGACCTTTTGTTATATTATTTACCATGGAGAACTGTTCTTGATCTCCCAGGTAAGCAGTTACATCAGCATGTTGCCCATCAATTTGTGTGAAGAATTGACCCTCAAGGAAGTCTAAGAAGTACATGCAGCTTTCGTCATCATGGAACAGCACTTTGTATATTGGATTTGAGTCATCACCAGCAAATCCACCATAATTGTCATAGGGATCTCCATTCCTCAATCTTCTCTTCAAAGTTTTTCTGATTGGATGTCCAGATGCAGTGGATGACATGAACAGATGCCAGTCTGGATTATTTCCTTTGTAATAGGTCCATTTGGCAATTTCTTTGTCCTTGCATTCTGGAGTTCAAAAGAAACCTTGGGGTTATGAGGGTTAATTGAATGCAAGTAATAGTGCAGTAGATATGTTTCGCATACCAGAGAATGGCTTTTGATGTAAAAGATGAAATTTGATGCAAAAAATTCAGATATAGACCCATCCTCAAAATTGCTAACACCATATTGGTACGGCCATTTCCGAAAAGGATAAATTGCTTGATATCTTTGGGACAGTGGGTCTAGCTTTCCAAAGAAAGCAAGTGCATTAGTGTACATCAAATGAATTTCTTCTATTAATCTCATTTTAACTAGGAAATAATGCTTCGAGAACAGCTACAATACATGATACATGCCATACCATCAAAAACCAATCAGCCAATACTAAAAGAGTTAAGTGGCCACATCAAACTGAAAACAGTAATGAAACATTTATCATGTTGATCACTGGAATTATTTGAAGATGACACACCTGTTAGACATGACACTTCGAAAGATGGCTATCTGTCATAGTATTTGTTTGGCCATTACATGCATGTAATTTGCCTGATGTCTTTAAACCTAAGCAAGATATCTGTGTCATCAAAAACATAATAATCTCATCTACCGGTGTGATTGTCCTAAAGAAACATATAATACAATGGTTAAATTTCTTTTATCAACAGTATAAAAATCGCAACTGCGCTGGATTATACATCACTGATTACTAAACCAGTCACCCATCCACAACATAGCTATGGCAAAATGAAGCAGCATTTATAATTACAAATTAAACTCATTTGAAAGCAACAATGAGTTATCTGAGAAGGTGGTAAGTGTTGATATTAGAGCTCCATACACTTGCCGAGTTTCCAAGCAGATTCCTTGCCACAATGTTCCAAATACAGACATGGTGTCACGCTGTGTTAACCCATTATTATTGCATAGGCTAAAAAGTGTCATCTAAGGTCATTGATGTTACCAACATGAATTTGGATAGTCACGTCTGCTGCAGGGAATCTTTCTTGAACCAGGTAGTATGAGGCAATTTATATCTTTTGTAAGAGAGTTGATATGCACATGTCAGGGTGATAATCAGGTGTTCACAAGATGAGGCAAAATCACATAAGCAGTCCCTAAGAAACCTGGTTAAGAACTTAACCACACATAGTTCTTCATCATCAGTTTTTTCGAGCAGAAAATTCATCTGGTGCCATTTTAACATTTGTGGTTTTAGATAGACTGGACTATCTGCACTCAAGCTGCCAGATTTTTGCTTCATCATCAGTGCTTGTTATCTCCTCCTGATGTTTAGGATTGCTGACAGAAGAGCCATCTGATGTCATTTCAACATGCCCATGTTGAGATGGAGAGTGGCTACTTAGCACAGGAGTACAAGAACTCTTGATCCTTCATCTGGGTACAAAATTTCTTTGCTAACCTTCAGTGGTCAGATGTCTTGATTTCCAATCAAACACAGCTCAGTTGATGCAACTTGGCTGGAACTGGCAAGGGTTCTCCATGGATTGAACATGCCTAATTGACCAACATCTACAATATGTCTCTTTGCATAAAAAGGTGCAACCTAAAAAGCCATACTGTGACATCTATAGTAAGGTTTGGTACCTCACACCACCTGAACCCCACCAGGACTTTAATTGTAAGGTATTTAACCAGGAACATAGCTGGGATCATGTTCTGATATGACAGATTTCAGGAATTCTATGTTCATAGAGTCATTTTCTCCTCCTTAAGGTTTTAAGGAGCCATGTGAACCAACCTTCATCGGGGAAACCATGAGATGTCAGATGATTTAGAGAGACGTAGTTACCAAAGGTCTTGCTATGGCAATGGATCAGTAGGGTCTGGTGTTCTCTATTGCCAAAACCAATCCATAGCTCTGTTACTGTTAACTGAGCAGCTACTGCCAAAGCCATAATTTCGCTGTCCACAATATTTGCCTATGTAAAGATGTACCTTAAACCACTGTCTGAAAAGTACCAATACCAAATCACTTCATGAACATGCTTCCAGATATACCATTAGACCTCTTTCCAAGATGCTTATTTACATAAAATGACAAAGGAGGTGGATATGCTCGAATTTATTTGTAAAGAAATACTGAAGATCTCCATCATAAAATGAGCAGCCATGCCTTCATGCATGAGCTGAATTGAAGTTTTGCCTTTAACTGCAGCTTCACCAAAGTCAACTTAAGGGCCAACTTGTTTTTATTTGCCAGTTTAGTGATAAGTTTGTCTGATCTTAGTGTACAGATAATACAAATCTCTACTTTTATCATGAAAGGACTGCCCATGTCCTCAAATGCTTTGGCTAGGTTTGTCATATGTCCAACAAATCTACTTTGGAAGTTATTGGCCATTGGCGCATTTAGTTGGACTTTGTAGTAAGCTTGACTGAACCAACTTTGCTATTTACCATTTGCTTACAGTGGTGTTATACTGTTAATGAGCTTTGTTGATTGCCATGAGGGAAAATACTCTGCTGGTGTTTTTGACAGTAAATTACCTGACTAAAAATGTTGGTATACATTTTGATAATAAGCCTCTTTGTTTAAAGGAGCAGCAATGCATTCAAATCATTTATGGCCATGATAATACAAAAAGATGAATTTCATGATACTTAGGGGTTATACTTTATCTTCAAAAGTGGCAAAATTCTAGAATTTCCTGAAAGATTGTATGTTATCATGGCATATGTTTATTTCTGATCACCCAAAAACTCAATAGTACATGAAGTAGATATTCAATAATTCATATTTGTGCAGTAAATATCACTATATAGTTTACTGTATCAGAAGGTATGACCTCAAAAACATAGATCTTGATGAAATAAGATTTAAATTTCCTTTATTAGTCCCAGAGATACAGTAAAAAAATGCATTATTTGATAATGGCCAAACAAGATGGCCACCACATCCACCAAGGGGCCATTTTGCTGATGGGTCTATATCTAACTTTTAAGATATGGTTTTTTGGAATGCAATACATGTCAAGGACAATTTTTTGCATATCTACTGTACTATAAAGCCATTCATCAATATTATTTTCACATATTTTTTTTCGCACCCATTTCACAGTGTTCTCCACTATATCCATCACAGCATTCACATGCGCAACAGCCATCCTTTTCAACTGGAGTTCCCCCATTCAGACAGACAAATTCATCACATCGGAGAATCTCTGAAAAACAAATTGGTCAGGAATTATACAGTGTCGCCATAAACAGGTAATGGAGCAAACCTTTGCAGGTTTTCAGTGACATTTAAATGATTGTCATATGGTGCAAAATACCATAAGTGTCACAAGTACTAGTGACTTGTATGCATACAATGTAAGTAAAACATAGATGACTTTCGTAAATGCTTTTTGCTATAAAACAGTTTTACA
Source organism: Alitta virens (assembly GCA_932294295.1). Taxonomy (NCBI): domain Eukaryota; kingdom Metazoa; phylum Annelida; class Polychaeta; order Phyllodocida; family Nereididae; genus Alitta; species Alitta virens. The sequence goes on from OW028574.1 coordinate 10,062,883, forward strand.
TTACCTGTCTCACAGTATTCACCAGTGTAGTCATCTTCACAAATGCATGTGCATTGTCCATTGCAATAAGCTGCTGTTCCACCATTCTGACATACAAGTTCGGAGCAATCGACTTCATCTGTAGAAAATCATAAATCACTGTCACAGTTATATCAGTTCCAGGGTTGGGGGTGTGCAAAACCTGTCTAAAAGGTTTAAACCTGTCTGAAATGTCCAAAGCTGACCAAAACTCCTTGGCCAATGGTATCAGCTTTGAGAAAAAAAAATTGCACTTTTTACTTACAATTCAAGATTACACTGATAATAATCAACTTATAACAACCTTGCAATAGTGTACCTATATGATGGGCCTATAGCCTTGAGGTATAAAGGATGCTGGTAAATAATAATAACGGTAAGCAGTTACCTCCACCACACTTGAGATATTCGCCATAAAGGTCATTTATTCCGAAGCAGTATCCTGAAGAACAGCCACATGAGAACTTAAACACCACTTTGTCCACTTCAATGCCTCCACATTCAATGCGGAAAAGTTGGTATTGTTTTGGATTCAATGAGTCTAAGTTGATAACCTGAAAACGAAAGAGCATCACATAAATTTACAAGGTTCTCAGAGTCAAGATTTTCTGGTGACATAAATTGCTAAAGAAGAAAGCCACATACTTCCTGTTTCACAGTATTTCCATTTAGGTAGAAAGTGACAGTGACACTTTGTCCAGAATACTGAGTGAAGAATTGACCCTCAAGGAATTCCATGTAATAAGTGCATCCAGGGTTGTCTTGGAATAGCAAGGTGTATGTTGGAGTTGCATCATCACTGTCAAAACCGCCATAGTTATCGAAAGGATCACCATTGGTCAGTTTTCTTCTGAGGCTCTTACGGATTGGATGACCAGAGGCAATTGATGACATTTCCACTGTCCAGTCTGTATTTCTGCCTTTGTTGAAAGACCACTTGGCTATTCTCCTTTCCTTACATTCTGAAAGGAGATTATTTTAGTCCACATGTTATGTACATAATAACTCACAACAATTCAATTGAAACTAAATGAAATACTATCTTCAATAATGTCATTACCAATTTCACAATGATCTCCTCTGTAGTTGTCAGCGCAGATACATTCGCAGCACCCATTGCGTTCCACAGGAGTTCCTCCATTCAGGCATTTGTGCTCTTCGCAGTGATTAATCTCTGCAATATGGCAGGTGATTCCAATGAACAACACAGACAACTGCATCATATCTGAGCTTACTCTTATTATCAAAAGTTGTTTGACCACTGTGTCCATGCTCAAATGTCTTATATCTTTAAATGGTGGTGTAATTTCATGAACTTACTAGTTTCACAGTGTTCACCAGTGTAACCCTCAAGACAGCAGCATCTGCAGCAGCCATTTTCTTCCACGACTGTTCCACCATTCTCGCAAGTGAAGTAGTCAACGCAAGTGAGTTTGTCTGGAAGATAGATTAATACAGCCCGATTAATTATTGTATCTTTTTTTTACATTTATTTCTAATTTATTGGGTCATCCGCTCACCTTCTCCGCACTTGATGTATTTGCCATAAACAGCATTCAGGGCAAAACAGTTGTTCTCTGTACATCCACAAGAGAATACAAACACAACACGTGTAACTTCAACCAAGTTAAAATTTATGTGGAAGTGCTGGGCATCTCCTGAGAATCCTCCAGGTGTTAGTGTTACAATCTGCATAATTAAGGAGACAACCTTGAAGTTAGTTAATCAGATATATTGAGCAGAACTCGAACTGAGTACAGTGTCAGAAACTTATGGTTGGCAGTTTCAGGTTAGTTTCCATTAAAAAATATTTAGCTGAAGAGACTGTCCTTATAAATTTAGTGTGATATATGCAAGTCTTTGTTATTTATAAGTGTCTAATGAATTCCACAATACCTCAGTGTATTGAACAGTATCACCCTTGTAGGCAATAACTTCCACACTGTTGCCTGCCTGGTGAGCATAGAAGAAACCTTCCAGGAAATCGAGTTTGTATGTGCAATCAGGATCAGCAGTGAATTGCAAGATGTATTTTGGTTTATCATCATTGTTGGCAAATCCAGCATATTTCTCAACAGCATTTCCACTTGGCCTATTATTTCTGAGACTTCTCTTGAGCCGGTGACCATTAACAGTTGACGACATGTGAATATTCCAGTCAGGATTATTTCCACTGTAATATGTCCACTTGGCAATTTCTTTTTCTACACATGCTGTAATATGGAAATATAACAAACTTATTGATCTCCAAGGAACATGCAATGACTTTTTGTGTAAGATTGAATATCGTTAAATTATCTTTATCACCATATGGTGTGTACACTTTTTGTTTTAAAAAGACTCACGTATTTCGCAACGTTCTCCACTGAATCCATCGCAGCAGACGCAAGCACAACAACCATTATCTAAAACAGGTGTGCCACCATTCAGACAAACGTAGTCTTCACAATGGACAATTTCTGAAATTAACATTATTTGCAAAGTTAGTTCATCAAACTGCTGTGTTATAACATCGACCAATGTTTTTTGCTTCTAATTTTACTATTGTTTTAAAAAGAATGAGGATCTTTCACCTACCAGTCTCACACTGTTCACCAGTGAAGCCTTCAGGACAGCAGCAAGTACAGCAACCATCCACCTCTACTGGAGTTCCGCCATTTTCACATGAGAAGTAATCAGCACACAGCTGTTTCTCTGCAAGTCAGAATACAATTTTCATTATTATTATTTATATCTTCTTTATTTATGCAACAGATAAAAATAATGTTGAAAATAAATAAATTAAAAAGCTGAATTCAATGATTTCACCTTATGGTCTTTAATCATACTCACTCCCTCCACATTTGTAGTAAGACCCGTAGAGTGCATTTATTCCAAAGCATGAATCAGATGAACAACCACAGGAGAATGTGAACAAAACTTTAGTGACTTCAATAACTCCAAAGTCGACATGGAAATCCTGATAACCACCAGGCACCAAATTGATTGTCTGAAACAAAAACCACAAAGAGAACATGTATTTTAATATCGGAGGAAAAAGGTGCCAACGTGGAAAACAACAATTTTAGAAAAATGGTCAAGGTATGTCCTTACCTCTGCAAACACTTCAAATATACCAGCATAGGCCTTGATCGTGACACTCTGGCCTTCGATCTGAGACAAGAATTGACCTTTGAGGAAGTGCAGGAAGTACACACAGTCAGGTTCATTATTGAAGACTACACTGTACTCTGGTGATCCATCATTACTTGCAAATCCTCCATAGTTGTCATAGGAATCGCCGTTAGTCAGTTTCCTCTTGAGAGTTTTTCTAATTGGATGATCTGGATCACTTGATGACATTTCGACCTTCCAGTCTGGATTGTTGCCTCTGTAGTATGTCCACTTGGCTATTTCTTTCTTTTCACAGGCTGTGTATTAATAAGATTGGCTTCATGAAAAGGAGATAAGCATATCTGGGAAGTCTGGTCAACAACAAGAAAAGTAACTTAAGTACAGGCTTAATGTTAACACTCACGAATTTCACATTGGTCTCCACTGTAACCCTCACAACATTCACAGGCACAACATCCATCTTTTACAACAGGAGTTCCCCCATTCATGCAGTTGTGGTTTGTGCAATCAACTTCCTCAAGTCCACTCCCTAGACATAACAGACAAATAAACTTGAGTCTTGAAAAAAATCCAGTAACAGAACGTGAAATGCTGTCAATGTATTTATGAATCACATCAACCTTCTCCGCAGCATTTCTTGAAAGTGCCAAATAAGTCATTGATGCCGAAGCAATTTTCTGCAGAACAGCCACATGAGAAGACAATGTCAATCTTGGTGATGCCAACGACTTTATAGAAGAACGTAAAGTTGCGATATGCATAACATCCCGTAAAATCAATGACCTACAAAAAAACAATTATTGCTTTACTGAAGAACTCTTATTACTGATGTATTATATATTGACTAATATCGAAAATATTCATGGTTATCCATTTTATTACAAATCTACCTAATCATATGATTATAATGAACTACATACTGCTGATTGTAAAACTTTGTCTTTAGCGTAAGCTCTGATTTCCACACTCTGTTCTTCTATCTCACTCAAGAACTGCCCTTCAAGTGAGAGCAATGTGTATGTACAATCTTCGTCCTTGAAGTTTATGGTGTATGTGGGTTGTCCATCTCCGCTGGCAAATCTGGCATAGTTATCAAATGAATCCCCATTGTTCAGCTTTCTTCTGAGACTCTTTCTTAATGGATGGCCATCAGCAACAGATGACATTGATATACCCCAGTTTTTGTTGTTTCCATTATTGTATGTCCACTTGGCTATGGTACCAAGTTTACATTCTGCCAACAATAAATAAAAAAATTAAATTGATTCCTTCCAAGTGCGTTATTCTCAAAGTCTGTGACAGATTATGTTTGAAGTATTATGCAAGACGATGTAAACACTCACCACAATATTTTCCAGTGTAAGGCTTTGGACAGATGCAAACTCCTTTGACACAGCTGCCTCCATTCTGGCACTCAACATCATTGCATGGATCATAAGGTGGTTCCTCTGTAATATTTAACGCAAAAGTCACACATAAAATTTTACATGAAGAGATCTGTGACTGTTAGTGAGCTAGCACAACCAGGCCCATGACGTAATCTGCAATTTCCCAGAACCTAAACCATATATAGTCGTCCTACCCACAGCCTATCATGGAGTAACTGATGTTTAACCTTAAAATCATTTATTATCATTAAAAGTACCTGTCAAAGAACATTAAAAATGTAAAATGAATTCCAATAATCCCCATAATAACATTGAATATATTTGTTTCTGTTTTGTTTTTCAAAATGCATTACTGAAAAAAAGCATCATTTCAAAGGCAATAACCAACTGCTTCAATCTGGCATCATGAAAGTAGATGACTTTCAATACTGCTTTCTTTTGTCACAGTTACTGGAGGACATAAAGGATATCATAAGCTTGAAAGGTGTGTTTTGCCGAATCTTTATCAATGCACACCAATGACAAGATTATTCTCCCATGGAAAAGATAACATGTTGGCCTTAAGTAAATATAATGAATCTTTCATTCTAAGGTGTTTCACAGGCCATGCCTCAGAAGAGGTAAACCTGTTTAGACCTAACTAAGACTAAAGTTTTAGCACATTAAATATGTACTGGGACTCATTCCTGTGAAAACTGTCACTCTTTTTTTCAAGCAAGAGTTTGGAACACTATTACACAATGCAGATGCAGTCTGCTGAAGTTTTCTTTTCATTCACACTCAGATTCCTTTTATTTTCTCGGCTGATACAAGTTATTTTGTTGCCAGGCATACACAAATAATAAAAATATATAGGCTTGAAAAAGTAAAAGAGTTAAAGGAATGTCAGTCCCAGTACATGTTTAATGTGGTAAAATCTTTAATTTCAGTAAGTTAGGTTTAATGGATTGACAAGTTTCACAGGTTTATCACTTGTAAGGCATTGGTTGTGATATATGACCTAATTCAGAATATTATTGTAGCTACAGGCTTTTGAAATGCTGGATGAATACTTCTAAATAGAAAGTCATCTTTCTAAGTTGGTTGGTTGGTTGGTTGGTGGGTTGTTGGGTCAGTCGGTTGATTGGTTGGTCGGTTGGTGCTGATGCAGTCTTCTGGGCACCGATACTGGTCACTTAGTTGACTTGATTTTCTCTGTTGCATTGTCCTTATGTAAATAATATCACTGTGAATGAGTTTCTAACTTACTAGTCTAAGAGTTGGTCATTGAATCCACTAGGATTTGATATTGCTTTAGTTGGTACAGTGTTATGCCTCACTTTATTAAAATAAAAACCAGATGATCCAGTTATGCAATGGGTGGTTTCAGTCTCAACAGTCTGATGCCCCTTCATAATATTTCCTTGAAGCAAACATTTTCTCTTTTTCAGAAGAGAATAATCTTGTCATTCATGCTCATTGATTCAGATTCGGTAAAACACGCCTTTCAAACAAATGATATCCTTTATGTCCTCCAGTATCGGTGAAAAAGGAAGCAGTATTAAAAGTCATCTACTTTGATGATGCCAGATTGAAGCAGTTGGTTATAGGGAAAAGGTACCACAAGAGGTCACTGACACCGCATCAGATAAGTATTGTTTGATGACATCATCTATATTTTGACATCATCCATGCAACAATGGGGTGGTGACGTCATCTTATTGTTTTTTTATGTACTATGGTCGTAGTGCCCACTGTAGGCTCTGTTACTTTTTCTCCCCATTGCCCATGAAATTATACGTTTTTATCTTTTTTTTCAGTGTATTTTGAATAGAAAACAGAAACAATACATTCAATGCTGGTAGGGGTTTATTGGGATTCATTTTACATTTTTAATGAAGGGTTTTTTGACAGTTACTTCTTATGATATAAATAATATTAAAGTTATACATCAGTTACTCCATGATAGGTTGGGGTCAGGCGAATATATATGGGGATGTTTTGGGAAATCGCATATTGTGTTATGGGCCAGGTCGTGCTAGCTTTTTCGCTAGCAGTCATAGATCCATTCCGTTGTCAGTTGGTGTGTCAAGTTTAATGTCCATCTCCATTCTACCAGTTACCTCCTCCGTAGTTTTGTGCCTCTGAAACATGAAGAGAACACCAGTCAGTGGGAAATCGGGTTATTCATCAATGAGGTTTCAATATTCCTGGAGGTAGTGCAAAGAGTACAATAACTTTTCAGACAATTGCAGTGTACAGAGTGCACCATAGCAGGTTTTTTAATCAAACAAGTTGGTAAGCCTTGATGTCATCATGTATAATGACTAAATTACACATGGCGGAATTCATTAAATAGTTATATGATAATTAAGACTGACTAATGAAAATGACAGAGAGAGGGAGTTTACTTATATCAGACGTCAATGGCTAAGTTAAGATGATAGTTTGAAACTTTTTCAGAGTATTGCATAAATATATAAAAAAATTTACATTGTAGCTCTATGTCGGAATGCTGGAAATTCTTAAACTAGACTAATCATCTAATACAAGAAATCAATGAGAATCATCTGCAAGTACTTACCACACTCTGACTCTTGACATCCACAGTCAGTGTAGCTTATCACTTGAGCAGTCACAGATCTTTCAGCACACTTGAAGTTGACATCAATGAGTTGCTTTCCAGTGCCTCGGCAGCAAGAGCATGTAGCTCGTCCCGGATATACAACATCTCCAACACGAACAGCTCCATACTGAAATATCGAATCTTAGTTAGACATTCTATAAGACTTGTTAACAAAAACAAAATTGAGATCCTCCATTGTGTACAGATAAAAGAGAATAATTTGGCTAAATGTGAATTTCAATACCTCTGAACCAGTGCATGTGCCATTGCAGATATTGTACTCTACAGGAGCAACACTTCGGCAATCGCAACCAGTATCGAGTGTGAAAGTGAGGTATTCTGTTACGGTGCGCGTTGAACAAGCCTCAACAAAGTCTGCAATATACACAATAAATATTTAACAAAGGTGAATGCACTTCCAAAGAACACTAATTACAGATTGTAAATAATTATTACTGTATACAGCTTCACCTCATAGAAAATAATCTAATAATTACCTTCTTTACAATCACAGCAATTCTCACTACTCTCAACCTGATGGAATCCTTGTGGGCATTGACACTCAGCACGCAAGTTCTTGCTGACAATCTTTCCATGTACACATTCATTGTAGATGCAGCAGTCACTTTCATCATACCAGGAGGATGGTGTGATCTAGAAATATTACAAGATTTACGAGTTTATCATACATTGATGGCTTATAACAACTACAACAATCGCTAATTAGCAAGTACTACTTACAGATCCGTTAGGGAATCTGCACTTGAAGCACTCTTCGACCTGAACACATTCTCCATTCAACCTGTGGAAGCCAGGAGCACAGGCGCAACAATCTTTGACTATCCTTGTAGGACAGTCATTTACATCAGTACTGAAGCACTCACAAGTGGGTTCACAGTATGGTTCAGTGTAATACTTCTCGTTTGGACCACACGCTGCATAAGGAGGAAATAACAGATTAACATTGCAGAAAAATTGGGTATCACAATTACTGATATTACTTCACATGCTGCAGTGATATCATGAATAATAACAGCCTGATGATGGCTTGGCTATTTATGGTTATCAATGGAAGTTTTTAGAAGAGAATTTTCATATCACCAATAAAAAATGTCAACCCTAATCAAACAGCTTTTCAGTCCGACAAAGCTGTGAAAGTTCCATTATATTGTAACCACTTACCTTGTTCACATGGCTGTGTGTTGCAGCATTCGATCTCATAATCATCACCAGAACATGCAGCTCCACCACACTTGGGTTCAGGGTCACTACAACATCTTGTTCTGGATCTGTGACCTCCATCACAAGTCTGGTCACATTCACTCCATTCACCCCAGGCAGACCATCCACCATCCACTGCATTAACAAAATACAATATTATAAATATATGCTGTATTTATGATGTTTGAGTGCTGAAAACAAACATGCTGTCCTTGCATTGCTCAGTGAACATTTTCATTATGAGCTATTGAACTTAGAATGTACTACAAATTTAACTGATATTGTACTTTACCTGGATTCTTTGGAATACACTTGACACTACTGTGTGACCAACAAACACTGAAAGCAAATACAAACACTTGATAATTCATTAATCTAAATCCATTATGAGCAAGGTTGTTCTATTACAATCAATACATTTCCTATAATGCATTGTATCATTTATTGAAGTAATATATTACAGCTTATGAAAAATAAAATACTACAGGTTCTTACCAAGTCTCACACTCTGTTTCATTGATAGTGGTATACTGTGGATAAGACACACTTGCGCCATCTACAATAAGGGTGCATGTAACAGTTGGGCAGCAATCACTGTTGCAAGGTCTGGTCTCCACAAATGGTCCGACACATTCTCTGCCATTACCTGATCTTGGTGGACTATCACCGCTCCTGCAATAAATGAAACACTGTAAATGAAGTTAGGTTCTATAATATAAGCAATGCAAATTTGTCTAATGTTCAAACTTATTCCACCTGCTCCTTGTCTGGACACCACCTCCACAGGTCACAGTGCAATCACACCATTCAGTCCATTCGGTATAACCACAATCACAATCGCAGTTTGGTCTTGTTCGGCAGACAATATCACCATTTTCACAGGTACTAAAAAGACATAAAAGAACTTCATAACATTTTTTTAAAGGATCATGCATTGGCAAGACAAAATATCTAGGAAAACAAACTTTACCAATAATAGCATCCATCATCTTTAACTATGGCACCCTTTGGATATTCTTGTCCATGGTAATAACAAGGACAGTTGCAAGGTTCCACACAGTTTCCACGGTCATCCATTACCGTTCCAACAGGGCACCTACAAGGCATAATGATGTTTTAAAAGATGCTCCAAATTTTGAGAAAATGATCTCAGGTAATGGCCAGGATGCAAACCAACCTGCAGATATGGTCACAGTCATCAACTTCAATGCACTCTGTTTGATGCCTGAGATCTTTGCATGTCCTTGGACAAACAAGTGGACCAAGAACATAAGGATCTTGACATTCCATGCAATCCTCTGTGTTGCAGTTTTCAGACTCAACATCAGGTCCCAAGCAGTCCGCTCCACCACATGATGGTGCTGGGTTTGTGCAAGTTCTGTATCTGTAAGTGGTACCACCTCCACATGACTGACTGCATGCTGACCAAGATCCCCACTGTGTCCAGCCTCCATCAACTGAAATATTTGGACGAATGAATGCATATTTGATTTTAATATTGAGTAACTTCCGTAAACAGACATCAGTAAGTACTCACCAGAGCATGCCTGAGTGTTGCAAGCTTCAACGTCATGAAGACATCCAGGGCAGTACACGCCAGGTGTGCCAGGAGTGAAATTATCTCTAGATCTCATTCTCAAACCTGAGCCACAACTCTTGGAGCAAATAGACCATGATCCCCATTCACCCCACACACAGACTGTAATTAAGAGTACTAAAAATTAAATATGAAACAATAAGAATGGGCTTTTAGAACTTTTAAATTTCTCAACATAATAGCTCACCTAAGCAAGGCTCAATGACTTCAATATCAAAGTTTCCATTTTCCTTGCAAGTCCTGCAAAAGATGGAATATTCATGCACTGTAATTCAAGAATTTCTGGAAGCTATTTCAGTAGGTCTCATTGGCAGCATGCTAATTTGGTATATCAAGGCTAGCAAGAAGAGGATTCGGAACAGATAGATACTAGAACAGAACATTTTGTCCACTGCAGCCTTATGGACTACTCACAACAGGACACATGGACTGTGGACAGTTTGACCATATGCAATCCTTTGACCAATGTCAACAGGCTCATCATTGCCAGTGAAGCCATTGATGCCATCTTTTTCTATCCAAGGACGAGGTGAATCAGCTCCATAAGGAACATCAAACTGGTCTTCATATGAACCCATATTATAGAAGCAGCAAACTGTAGTGAAAAAATAATTGATGCTTTGCATATTTGATGATATATCACCTTGATATTAAAAACAATTAAATTTGCTAGTTCACATGTTTGTAGACTGACTGTAGTTGTATTAAATGAGTAACTAGAAAATATGAATGGAAACAAACCTTGAGGAGCAGTTGTAGTTTCTCCTGAAGAAGTGGTACGAACAGTTCTGGTTGAAGTAATGGAGCGAGTGGTTGTTATTGTTGTAGTTGGTACAGTGGTGGTTTCTGGTATTGTAGTGGGAGTAGTACTTGACTCCTCTGCAGTTCAAAATTACATTGTAAGGATGCCAGGTTTATAAACTGACAATTTACAAAAATTTAGATTATTAGCAAATTTGCTAAATATTTTGCCAAATACAATGATGTTTTCTGTATTGATGATATGTGAGAAATTACAATAAGAATAATTGGTGACATGAAAAATAAATCTTCTGTACAGATCCTTTACTTTTACAAATGATAATTTTATGATACAGGATCTCTCTACATTGTCTTCCCATGCTTTGATGACATACCTGGAACACACTCAATGATGTACAAGTCCTTTATCTTAATAGTCTGGCTGCTTGGGGCTTGAATGGAGATGAAAATATTCTGTACTTCAAAGTTATTACTGTATCCAGGGATCACGAATGAAAATTCTTCATAGGATGTAAGGGTTGCCTGAATCTGTAAAGATATATTATTTTTAACTGAAATAATTACTACAACTGCCGTAATTGCATTCAACAAGTGCCACATTTACTAATAATGTATTTAAGTGCACGTTAACTGAGATATACCTTACGAGTCTACACCATATTGCAAACCCATATAACACGTGTGGGAATACCAGAATTCATGCTATGCAAAGATGAGCCGGCTGGTGTGAATACAATAATTGCACAATACAAGCAGCCCAACATCAATGCTGAAATCATTAGGCTGAGAATCGTTGACATCCAGAGGAGTCAAACTCAAACTCTGAATGCTCTATAAATTTCATACTAACTTAATCAACATAAAATTTTGGCCATATGTTGAGTCTGGCAGGCCAATCCACATTTTATAAAAGCAAAATGAGTCTAGCTCCTCTCATTTTCTAATTTCTCAACTAATCTTATACAGCCCAAATGAGCACAGAACTGACATAAAAGTGATCTCTGGAGCATCATCAAAAGATACTTTTTATACAATACCTGAGTTGGAGATGAAGGACTGTCATTGCAAACATACGAGAATACAACTGAAGTGGCTCCATAGATCTTTAGACAAACAAACATGTCTGCTGGTCGTGGTGTTGGTAACAATGTAATCACAACAGTTGAGGGTCCTTGAGCAATGACAGGCACTGTTGAAGGTCGGAGTATTCTGTTAGCTACATCCTGTGAGGATTGGCCTGGTCTAACCAATGTGATGGAGTAGTCAACATAAGGGTTGTTATTTCCACCATTATCAAATTCCATAGGGAAACCTGCAGGGCACTCAAATCCACCAGGTCCACCAGGCGTAGTTCCAATTGTTGGCTGTGTTGCTTGAGTAGGCTGAGGTGGCTGTGGTGGTTGTGGTGGTTGTGGAGGTTGTGGAGGTTGTGGAGGTTGAGCTGGCTGTCCTGGTTGTGCAGGCTGAGCAGGCTGTGCTGGTTGAGCAGGCTGAGCTGGTTGTGCAGGTTGACCAGGTTGCGCTGGTTGGGCAGGTTGTGCAGGTTGAGCTGGCTGAGCTGGTTGTGCAGGCTGTGCAGGTTGAGCTGGTTGAGCTGGTTGTGCAGGCTGAGCTGGCTGTGCCGGTTGAGCAGGCTGAGCTGGTTGCGCAGGCTGCGCCGGCTGTGCAGGTTGAGCGGGCTGCGCTGGCTGTGCAGGTTGAGCTGGTTGAGCAGGCTGAGCAGGCTGAGCTGGTTGTGCAGGCTGTGGTGGTTGAGCTGGCTGAGCTGGTTGTGCAGGCTGTGCAGGTTGAGCTGGTTGAGCTGGTTGTGCAGGCTGAGCTGGCTGTGCCGGTTGAGCAGGCTGACCTGGTTGCGCAGGCTGCGCCGGCTGTGCAGGTTGAGCGGGCTGCGCTGGCTGTGCAGGTTGAGCTGGTTGTGCAGGTTGTGGTGGCTGTGCTGGTTGTGCAGGCTGAGCTGGTTGAGCTGGCTGACCTGGCTGAACAGGTTGTGCTGGTTGAGCTGGTTGTCCAGGCTGAGCGGGTTGCGCAGGTTGAGCTGGTTGTGCAGGTTGTGGTGGCTGAGCTGGTTGTGCTGGCTGAGCTGGTTGTGCTGGTTGTGCTGGTTGTGCTGGTTGAGCTGGTTGGGGAGGCTGAGCTGGTTGAGCTGGCTGTGCAGGCTGAGCAGGTTGTGCTGGTTGTGCAGGTTGTGGTGGCTGTGCTGGTTGTGCAGGCTGAGCTGGTTGAGCTGGCTGACCTGGCTGAACAGGCTGTGCTGGTTGAGCTGGTTGTCCAGGCTGAGCCGGTTGCGCAGGTTGAGCTGGTTGTGCAGGTTGTGGTGGCTGAGCTGGTTGTGCTGGCTGAGCTGGTTGTGCAGGCTGTGCTGGTTGTGCAGGCTGAGCCGGCTGAGCAGGCTGTGGCGGTTGAGCTGGCTGAGCTGGTTGTGCAGGCTGGGCAGGTTGAGCCGGCTGTGCTGGCTGTGCAGGTTGGGCAGGTTGTGCAGGCTGAGCAGGTTGTGGTGGCTGAGCTGGCTGAGCAGGTTGTGCTGGTTGAGCTGGTTGTGCAGGCTGAGCCGGCTGTGGGGGTTGTGCAGGTTGGGCAGGTTGTGCAGGTTGAGCAGGCTGGACAGGTTGTGCTGGTTGAGCTGGTTGGGGAGGCTGAGCTGGCTGAGCTGGTTGAGCTGGCTGAGCTGGCTGAGCTGGCTGACCTGGCTGAGCTGGCTGAGCAGGTTGTGCTGGCTGACCTGGCTGAGCTGGCTGAGCAGGTTGTGCTGGTTGAGCTGGTTGTGCAGGCTGAGCCGGCTGTGCGGGTTGTGAAGGCTGTGCTGGTTGCGCAGGTTGAGCAGGCTGGGCAGGTTGTGCTGGTTGTGCTGGTTGAGCTGGTTGGGGAGGCTGAGCTGGTTGAGCTGGCTGTGCAGGCTGAGCAGGTTGTGCCGGCTGTGCAGGTTGAGCTGGCTGAGCAGGTTGTGGTGGCTGAGCTGGTTGAGCAGGTTGAGCAGGCTGTGCTGGTTGTGCTGGTTGTGGAGGCTGGGCTGGTTGTGCAGGCTGAGCAGGCTGGGCAGGCTGAGCAGGTTGAGCTGGCTGACCAGGTTGTGCAGGCTGGGCTGGTTGAGCAGGCTGAGCTGGTTGAGCAGGCTGAGCAGGCTGAGCAGGCTGAGCAGGCTGAGCAGGCTGAGCAGGCTGAGCAGGCTGCGGTGGTTGAGCTGGCTGAGCAGGTTGAGCTGGCTGTGCTGGTTGGGCAGGTTGGGCTGGTTGAGCAGGTTGAGCTGGCTGACCAGGTTGTGCAGGCTGGGCTGGTTGAGCAGGCTGAGCAGGCTGAGCAGGCTGCGGTGGTTGAGCTGGCTGAGCAGGTTGAGCTGGCTGTGCTGGTTGGGCAGGTTGGGCTGGTTGAGCAGGCTGAGCAGGCTGTGCAGGCTGTGCAGGCTGTGCAGGCTGAGCAGGTCCTGGTGTTGTTCTTCCTGGTTCTTCTAAAAGATTCGTAATGAAGGCTTCTTACAATATATGCTCTATTTTTGTATATAATTGTAGCCAGTAATGACTGAAATTCAGTTTAATTACATAAATTATTATTAAAATACTCACCACAACATCCTTCTATGAGCAGAGATACTTTGTCAGGTGGTGAGCAATACTGACATGATAGAGTTACCCTCATAACATTGATTCTTCCTGTGGAATGGAAAATCATCATTATTATAATTGTGTAAAATGCATTGCTGTTTTTTTTTTCACTTTTGACGAAATTTAAAAAGGAAGAAGTATGTGTGTTATGGTGACAGCAACCCAATTTCACTAGGAAGGTTTGAGTAGCAAGAATTAATTGGGAAGTTTTAGTTTATACAGTTTAGTTTTTTAGTGTTTCAGAGAACTGCTTGGCCCAATTTCACTGTTTGACTAACCAGATTTAACAGGTTATTGTAGTTTACATCATGGAAGAAGTTATGCAAAGCCATAGATACCTGACTGAAACCCCTCAACCAGGCCAAAAATGAAGAAAAATTATGATATCAAGGACTTGAACTTAAACAGTGTTAATTGAAAAAGAAGGGAAAAGTATGTGAGTCATATCAGCCCACCATGTTCATAATTTAATCATAAGTAGGAATATAGTTGATTTGAATGACTGATCTATTATAACACTGCAAAATATTTCAAATCAGTTTATATATCAGAATTCATTGCAGCTCATGATGGCTCACTTTCAGTTACTGCCATCTATATGCTTACATCAGGTCACAAGTTTATCAAATAAATACAATATTATTTTATCAAATTCCACCAACTATCGATTACAGACAGGGTCTAAAGTAAAGAACCCTGTCTTGAATTGAGACCAGTCCGTTTAGGGTATATATTGATTTGGGATCACTGAGGGCACTCATCATTTAGCCAAAATGTTTCTTAGAAGTAGCTTACTGGGGCAATAAAGAATATGACATTGTGTCATATAGGCCTATTGTGTCATTTAGGCCTATTACCAGTTTACATTATCAAACATGGTCGTCCTTAAAAGACTACAGTTTTATTAGAAGCTGGGCAACTGCTTTACCCCAAAAATAATGAAGGGCCCAGATTCTATTCGTCAAATTCTGGTGAGCAGATCACATTTCTTTTACTGCATTCTATGATCTAGAATAGTCCAAAATGTTTCATAAAAAACGCTTGTTGTTTGAAATATATAACAACTAACAACTATTGCCACTACATAAAAGTTTGTGCCTTTCAACAAATTTTGAAGTATCAGAACATATGTGTAACCCAATTTTCATCCTACATTTATGAAATCATGGCGATCACTCACTCTTGAATTCACAAGTTTGGTTCCACATTGATGAAATTGGGCTTTTTATGTTGATAACACAGTCAACCAGAGTCTCTACATAAATAGTTGTGCAGTAAAACTGATAGCCAGTATTGTCATATTGAGAAAAAGAGTGGGTGCTTCAATGCCATACCTGCAACGTAACAGCTTCTAGTATCAGGTTGATTGAAAGAATAAACTTTCTTGACCTAGAAATAGAATGTTAATATTTGAAAAGGTTAATTAATTCATAGCATAAAGTAATATTTTAAAGTACAAAAATATGTTAGTTCCAATGCCACTCACCACATTGGCATTTGAGATATAATCAACTTGAACAGAGAGTGGCCTTCCATCAGCGCAGATGTGATTAACCCTCAAACGGAATTTGGTTATTCTAATGTAATCACACTGATATGCAACCAAGGTGAATGAGTTCCTGTTTGAAGGAAGACCAAACCTAGTGTAACCATTTGACCTATACGTGGCAGAAACATAATCTTCTTTTGGTTGCAGTACTCCATTGGAGCCTTGTACCATGGGCTCGTTGCACTCTGAAAAGAAATAGGTAATTTTGTAAATGACTGAATTTGCAGAGTGTTTATGAAAATGTTTCACATGTTTGCATCTTATTAGTAATTTAAAAAAAAAATTGTTTATTTTATTTTTTTTAATGCAGACAAAAACTGTGGATCCATTATGGCAATTGACAAAAGATGTAGAAGTGCCACATTGCAAAACAGATTTGATAACTCAACACTCATCCAAAGGTATTGAAATAATCTTTAGGGTTATCAGTTATATATCTATATCTCCACAGAAGTATATCAATAAAGCATAAGTACATATATGTATTGGTCAAGTCTGCAGTACCATGAAAACTAGTGTTATGAATATAAAATGAATGAGTGCACAGGGACATAAGCAGGTTTATTATGTAATCTGTCAACTGGTATTATGGAAATCTGGAATTAAAAACTTGAGCAATTACACCATTTACATCATAGGGTTTGGGAATCATACTTTGAAATCAAAAATTTCCTTTGTAAAAAACTTTTCTGCAACAATCAAACTATTTGCTTCCCAAAAAAAACCCCATGGATGACTTAATTGCATGGACAAGATCTCACACATAAAAAAAAATACTTTTGTTAATATTATGATAGCATACACAAATAAGTAAATGAATACCTTCTTCAGGTCCGGGTGTCTGACCGGGTTGTACTGGCTGTGCTGGTTGTGCAGGCTGTGCAGGTTGGGCTGGTTGAGCTGGTTGAGCTGGCTGTGCAGGCTGAGCAGGTTGTGCCGGCTGTGCTGGTTGAGCAGGCTGAGCTGGCTGGGCTGGCTGAGCTGGTTGAGCTGGCTGTGCAGGCTGTGGAGGTTGAGCTGGTTGAGCCGGTTGTGCTGGCTGTGGAGGTTGAGCTGGCTGAGCTGGCTGTGTAGGTTGTGCAGGTTGAGCTGGTTGTGCTGGCTGAGCTGGTTGAGCTGGCTGAGCTGGTTGAGCTGGCTGAGCTGGTTGTGCTGGCTGAGCTGGCTGTGGAGGCTGAGCTGGCCGTGCAGGTTGTGCAGGTTGAGCTGGTTGGGCTGGCTGAGCTGGCTGAGCAGGTTGAGCTGGCTGTGCTGGTTGAGCAGGCTGAGCTGGCTGGGCTGGCTGAGCTGGTTGAGCTGGCTGTGCAGGCTGTGGAGGTTGAGCTGGTTGAGCCGGTTGTGCTGGCTGTGGAGGTTGAGCTGGCTGAGCTGGCTGAGCTGGCTGTGCAGGTTGTGCAGGTTGAGCTGGTTGTGCTGGCTGAGCTGGTTGAGCTGGCTGAGCTGGTTGTGCTGGCTGAGCTGGTTGTGGAGGCTGAGCAGGCTGTGCAGGTTGTGCAGGTTGAGCTGGTTGGGCTGGCTGAGCTGGCTGAGCAGGTTGAGCTGGCTGTGCCGGTTGAGCAGGCTGTGCAGGCTGAGCTGGTTGTGCAGGCTGACCAGGTTGAGCAGGCTGTGCTGGTTGGCCAGGCTGAGCTGGTTGTGCAGGTTGAGCAGGTTGTGGTGGTTGAGCAGGCTGAGCTGGTTGGGCTGGCTGAACTGGCTGTGCAGGCTGAGCAGGTTGAGCTGGCTGGGCTGGCTGAGCAGGTTGGGCTGGCTGAGCTGGTTGAGCTGGCTGTGGAGGTTGAGCAGGTTGAGCTGGCTGAGCAGGTTGGGCTGGCTGAGCTGGTTGAGCTGGTTGAGCAGGTTGAGCTGGCTGTGCAGGCTGTGCAGGCTGAGCTGGTTGTGCAGGTTGAGCAGGCTGTGCTGGTTGGCCAGGCTGAGCTGGTTGTGCAGGCTGAGCAGGTTGTGGTGGTTGAGCTGGCTGAGCAGGTTGTGCAGGCTGGGCAGGTTGAGCAGGCTGTGCTGGTTGGGCAGGCTGAGCAGGCTGAGCAGGCTGAGCTGGCTGAGCTGGTTGAGCAGGCTGTGCTGGTTGAGCAGGTTGGGCTGGTTGAGCAGGCTGTGCTGGCTGAGCAGGTTGGGCAGGTTGAACTGGCTGAGCTGGCTGTGGTGGTTGTGCAGGTTGAGCAGGTCCTGGTGTTGTTCTTCCTGGTTCTTCTAAAAGATGCATAATGAATGCTTAAAATATATGCTCTATTTGTGTATAAAATTGTAGTAATTAATGACTGAAATTCAGTTTCATCAACTAGATTATTTTTAAAATACTCACCACAACATCCTTCTATGAGCAGAGCCACTTTGTCAGGTGGTGAGCAATACTGACATGATAGAGTTACCCTGATAACATTGATTCTTCCTGTGGAATTGAAAAACCCCATTATTATAATTGTGTAAAATGCCCTGCTGTTTTTGTCACTTTTAATGAAATTTAAAAAGAAAGAAGTATGTGTGTTATGGTGACAGCAACCCAATTTCACTAGGAAGGTTTGAGTAGCAAGAATTAATTGGGAAGTCTTAGTTTATACAGTTTAGTGTCTTAGTGATTTCAGAGAACTGTTTGTCCCAATTTCACTGGAAAGGTTTGACTAACCAGATTTAACATGTTATTTTAGTTTAAATCATGGGTGAAGCTATGCAGAGGCATGGAGGTGTGACTGCAACCCCTCAACTAGGCCAAATATAAGAAAAATTATGATATAATATCAATGACTTGAAGTTAAAAGTGTTAATTGAAAAAGAAGGGATAAATATGTGAGTCATATCAGCCCACCATGTTCATAACTTAATCATATGTAGGAATATAGTTGATTTGAATGACTGATCTATATAACACTGCAAAATATTTCAAATGAGTTTATATAATATATATCAGAATTCATTGCAGCTCATGATGGCTCACTTCCAGCTACTGCCATCTATATGCTTACATCAGGTCACAAGTTTATCAAATAAATACAATATTATTTTATCTAATTCCACCAACTCTCGAATACAGACAGGGTCTAAAGTAATGAATGCCTGTCTTGAATTGAGACCAGTCCCATTAAGGGTATAGATCACTGAGCTCGAGGGCACTCATCATTTGGCCAAAATGTTTCTTAGAAGTAGCTTACTGGGGCAATAAAGAATATGACATTGTGTCATATAGGCCTATTTTGTCATTTAGGCCTAATGCCAGTTTACATTATCAAACATGGTTGTCCTTAAAAGACTACAGTTTCTATTAGAAGCTGGCAACGGCTTTACCCAAGAAAACAATGAAGGCCTCGGCTTCTGTTTAACAAGTTCTGTTGAACAGATCACAATTTGTTTTCTGTATTCTATGATGTAGATTGCTCCAAAATGTTTCATAAAAAATGCTTTTTAACAAATTTTGAAGCATCAGAACATATGTGTGACTCAATTTTCATAGTCGCTCATTTTATGAAATTCATGGCGATCACTCACTCTTTAATTCACAAGTTTGGTTCCACATTGGGTGAATTGGGCTTTTATGTTGATTACACAGTCAGAGCCTCTACATTTATAGTTGTGCAGTTAAACTTACAGCCAGTATTGTTATATTGAGAAAAAGAGTGGGTGCTTCAATGCCATACCTGCAACGTAACAGCTTCTGGTATCAGGTTGATTGAAAGAATAAACTTTCCTGACCTAGAAAAAGAATGTTAATATTTGAAAAGGTATATTAATTCATGGCATGAAGTAATATTTTAAAGTAAGAATATATAAGTTCCTACAGGCCACTTACCACATTGGCATTTGAGATATAATCAATGTTAACAGAGAGTGGCTGTCCATCAGCACAGATGTGATTAACCCTCAAATGGAATTTGGTTATTCTGATGTAATCACACTGATATGAAACCAAGGTGAATGAGTTCCTGTTTGAAGGAAGACCAAACCTAGTGTAACCATTTGACCTATACGTGGCAGAAACATAATCTTCTTTTGGTTGCAGTACTCCATTGGAGCCTTGAACCATGGGCTCATTGCACTCTGAAAAGAAATAAGGGATTTTGTAAATGACAGAATTTGCAGTGTTTATCAAAATGTTTCACACGTATGTTTGAGTCAAATAAGTATTTTAGAATTTTTTTATTTTTTATTTAGACCAAAACTGTGGATTTATTTTTATAATTGACAAAAGATGTAGAAATGGCATATGGCAAACAGATGTAATAACTCAATACTCATCAAAACATATTGAATTAATCCCAGTTTAAGAGTAATCAGTTATTTATGAAATCAGATATTTAAACGACAGTGATTCAATTTCAATTAAGCTGATACTGGAAGTTATCAAATTTCTGCCTTAATTTCATATCAATTTCTAATTTGTAGTATATATATATATATCTTCCACCAAAGTAAATAAATAAAGCATAAGCATATATATATATGCGTTGTGCAAGTTAGCAGTACCATGGCACCTAAACTGGTATTATGGAAATCTGGAATTAAAAACTTGAGCAATTACACTATTTACATCATGGGGGTTGAGAATCATCCATAGAAATCTAAAACTTTCCTTTGTAAAAAAACGTTTTCCTGAAACAATTTAACTACTTACTTACCAAGAAAAAACCCCATGGATGACTTAATTATGTGGACAAGATCTCACACATCAAAAACGAATAATTTTGTTAATCTTACAAAAGCATACACAAATGAAACACACAAATAAGCTGATAATACCTTCTTCTCAATAAGCTGATAAATACCTTCTTCAGGTTGCACTGCCTGTGCAGGTTGAGCTGGCTGGGCAGGTTGAGCTGGCTGTGCAGGCTGAGCAGGTTGTGCTGGCTGTGGAGGTTGAGCAGGCTGTGCTGGCTGGGCTGGCTGAGCTGGCTGGGCAGGCTGAGCTGGTTGAGCTGGTTGTGCTGGCTGTGCTGGCTGAGCAGGCTGTGCAGGTTGAGCTGGCTGTGCTGGCTGTGCTGGTTGTGCAGGCTGAGCAGGTTGTGCTGGTTGGGCTGGTTGGGCAGGTTGAGCTGGTTGTGGTGGCTGACCTGGTTGAGCAGGTTGTGCTGGCTGGGCTGGCTGTGCAGGCTGAGCAGGTTGTGCTGGCTGTGGAGGTTGAGCAGGCTGTGCTGGCTGGGCAGGCTGACCTGGCTGGGCAGGCTGACCTGGCTGTGCTGGTTGTGCAGGCTGAGCAGGTTGTGCTGGTTGGGCTGGTTGGGCAGGTTGAGCTGGTTGTGGTGGCTGACCTGGTTGAGCAGGTTGTGCTGGTTGAGCTGGCTGTGCAGGCTGAGCAGGTTGTGCTGGCTGTGGAGGTTGAGCAGGCTGTGCTGGCTGGGCAGGCTGACCTGGCTGGGCAGGCTGACCTGGTTGAGCTGGTTGAGCTGGCTGAGCAGGTTGAGCTGGCTGTGCTGGTTGTGCAGGCTGAGCTGGCTGAGCTGGTTGTGCAGGCTGAGCAGGTTGTGCAGGTTGAGCTGGTTGAGCAGGTTGAGCTGGCTGAGCTGGCTGACCTGGCTGTGCAGGCTGAGCTGGTTGTGCAGGCTGTGCAGGCTGAGCTGGTTGTGCAGGCTGAGCAGGTTGAGCTGGCTGAGCTGGTTGTGGTGGCTGAGCAGGCTGTGCAGGTTGAGCTGGCTGTGCTGGTTGTGCAGGCTGAGCAGGTTGTGCTGGTTGGGCTGGTTGGGCAGGTTGAGCTGGTTGTGGTGGCTGACCTGGTTGAGCAGGTTGAGCTGGTTGAGCTGGTTGTGCTGGTTGAGCTGGTTGAGCTGGTTGTGGTGGTTGAGCTGGTTGAGCTGGTTGTGGCGGTTGTGGTGGCTGACCTGGTTGAGCTGGTTGTGCTGGTTGAGCTGGCTGAGCTGGCTGTGCAGGTTGAGCTGGTTGTGCAGGCTGAGCAGGTTGAGCTGGTTGTGGTGGCTGACCTGGTTGAGCTGGTTGAGCAGGTTGTGGTGGTTGAGCTGGCTGTGGAGGTTGAGCTGGCTGTGAAGGTTGAGCTGGTTGTGCTGGTTGAGCTGGTTGAGCAGGCTGAGCTGGTTGTGCAGGCTGAGCAGGTTGAGCTGGCTGTGCCGGTTGTGCAGGTTGAGCAGGTTGTGCTGGTTGGGCTGGTTGTGCAGGTTGAGCAGGTTGTGCTGGTTGGGCTGGTTGGGCAGGTTGAGCTGGCTGAGCTGGTTGTGGTGGCTGACCTGGTTGAGCTGGCTGAGCAGGTTGTGGTGGCTGACCTGGTTGAGCTGGTTGTGCTGGTTGAGCTGGTTGAGCTGGCTGTGCAGGCTGAGCAGGTTGTGCTGGTTGGGCTGGTTGGGCAGGTTGAGCTGGCTGAGCTGGTTGTGGTGGCTGACCTGGCTGAGCTGGTTGCGCTGGCTGTGCCGGTTGTGCAGGTTGAGCAGGTTGTGCTGGTTGGGCTGGTTGGACAGGTTGAGCTGGCTGAGCTGGTTGTGCTGGTTGTGCAGGCTGTGTTGGTTGAGCTGTCTGTGTTGCAGCGGTTTTTGATGTTGTTGTACTGGCTTCTGAATTATATTAAAAATGCATTTGAGGAGACAGCTCTGGTGAATAGTACAATGTTACTATAGAAAGTAAGCTTACTGGAATTTTTAAACTATTAGTAGTTTTTTGTTGAGATTGACTAGTCTCCGATGTGTAGAATGAAGGTTTATTCTGGTAGATCTACTGCATAGTTATGCCAAAGGCATCATTGACACAAAAACAGTGCAGTGCAGATTTGAGATACTATACATGGAACTTTATTGACTATCAAAAACAATGATATTACAGTGCAATGGAGCAGAAATTTGCTGATCGCACTGTTCAGTTTATGCACCATCTTTCAAATGTTACCTGTTTGGAAACACTCTCTTAACAGAAGTTGAATAATAAGGTTTGACATCAACTATGACATAGGACCAACTATTGTTTCAGGTATTGCATTTGGAATTAAAGCAATCACTCTAATTAGTTTAACATCCCGGGCCTAAATGCAAAAATCTGCATAAAAACAATGCCCACTCCTGCAACTTTTAATGATCACTTGTACAAACTGCTGCCAGTTTTTAAATAATGAGAGATCTTTGGAGACAGAGATCAATTAGCTTGTATTAAAAGAGATCAATCCATGGATCTTGAAACATTTGGTTACTGTCTGTATGATTTGGTGAGGAAAGCCCAGGGATCGGTTTATGGAGACTGCTGGATCACACTTGTGTGGCTAGAGGCAAATAAGCCTTGCACTGTTCAGGGCGCAATCGACCTGGCTACTCCAACACACCAGACAGGGATGCTGCAACAGTGAACTCGCACTGACCAACTTTTTTATGTTACATGAGGAGTCCTGACCATGCAGGTTAATGCATTTCTATATCTTTCGCTGTATCTTCTGCAGATAGTTCAGTGCAGGAGCAGTTGAAGACCAGGTTCAATTCCTGGGTCAGGCACTCATAGTACATTGCCAAAGTACGTAATTTCTGTTTCTACTTTCTTTCAGAGTACAGTAAATTTTTCAGGATTGATTGTGATTTATACGCCACAAGGTCAATTTTCATTCTTGTCATTGGAATAAGGTTAACTTTACAAATTTTATATTGCATCAAAAAAAGAATCCAAGAAGTCAAATCCCAAAGTTTCTAACCCATAATGCTATGATTTCAATAACCATGTACACAGAGCTGTCTTTGCTCATATTTAGGTTATAGAAAATAGCCTAGTGTAATTGGTTGAGAGCACTTGTGTACATCAGGTAGGTGGATTTGCATAAGTGGTTATGAACTGTTTGATAGGCTCATCAACATTACGCAGCCCACTCAAGTGGACCCAGGCATTGGGCTTGAGCGACAACTACGTCTTGACACAGCAGAATTTACCACAGAGAACATAGCAAATTTGTAAGTTAAGTGTCCACAGAAGTGTTTTATCAGCTCAAAAATTGGGGTTTGCCTCATTGATAATATTTCTGTCCATTCTGCACTTGTACTGGGCACTTTTTTAAAATGAAAAACCAGATGGATTATTTACTGTACTCAACTTTGTACATGTTATCATCACCACAGTACGACACTGTATGTCAGTTTGTAATGTATGCCACACTTACCTGGAAAGCATTCAATGATGCGCAGGTCCCGTACTGTAATTTCCCTGTCAGCAGGTGCATTAATTCTAATCCTAACAGTGTTGACAAGGAAGTTGCTGCTGTATCCACTGATCACATATGTAAACTCTTCCAATGTATTTGGACGGCTTGGTATTTTCTGCAAAAAATTAATTATAGGTCTCCTGCTATTTTTGTTTTTCCATTTTAATATAAGTGTACAAGTGTGTTATGAGGCTCAACGGCTTACCTTAGTTAGACTTCCATCTGGTTTATAAGTGAAAACAACCTTTTTTGCTCCAGAAACTCGCACTCTCACAAACATGTCAGACCTTCGAGGATTTGGCAATAATTTGATGACAATAGTTGTTGTTCCATAAGAAACCAGTCCATTATTAGGTGAGGGTTCAAGCACCAATCCAGATACATCCTGTTTGGGTTGATCCTTCTTCCTCATAAAGACTGAATAGTCAAAGACACTACTTCTGGAAGCATCATATTCCATTGGCATGCCAAATGGGCATTCATACTCTGGAGCTGGAGTGGTTTCTTCCTCTGTTAAAAGTGTAAATAACACAAATTGTTCTCTGATACCAGTACAATAACAAAAATAACTAATATTCTGCTCTACGGAAAAATTTATCGTGCTGTTTAAACAAACACTTACCACAGCATCCTTCAATGAGTGCATATATTTTGTCAGGTGCTGAACAGTATTGACAACCCATGGTTATGGTAATATCACTGACTGTATCTGTAAATATAATAAAAGTAAGAATCATGGCACATTAAACAATGGGTGTCTTTAGTTCGAACTTTTCCAATTAAGATATAACTTTCAATTAATTCAGTCATACCTGCACAAGTGATGCTTCTTGATCCAGGTTCATCAAAGTTATAACTGTGTGTCTTCTGAAATTTCAACAGTAATGGTGAAATTCTTCATCAATAATACCCAAGGCTTATCTTCAAGAAATTTTACATTTCTTATAGCATACCTGGCCACCGTAGGTGTTGTAAACGACACTGACTGCAACTGGTTGGCCATCTGAACATATTTCTCTGACCCACAACTTGAAGTTAGTTATTCTCATATAATTGCATGTGTATGACACCAAAGTAAATGTGTTCCTGTTAGATGGCAGATCGAAACATGTGTAACCATCTGGTCTTAAAGTAGCCACAACATAGCCTTCCTTTGGCTGTAACACACCAGATGAACCTTGAACCATAGGTTCATTGCACTCTATGAAAAAACACATATACATTAAAAACCAATGTCATCTTCCAAAAGTCCAACAAATCTGAAATGACAATTCATGGCAGAGTAAATTTAATCACTATGCAAGCAGAAACAAATCTGATAAATAAAAAAAATTACCTTCTGATGGTGATGGAGTTCTTGGGGGTTGGACAGCCGGTTGCACTGGTTGGGCTGGCTGAGCTGGTTGGGCAGGTTGAGCTGGTTGGGCTGGTTGTGCAGGCTGTGCAGGTTGTGCTGGTTGGGCAGGCTGAGCTGGTTGGGCTGGCTGAGCCGGTTGGGCAGGTTGAGCAGGTTGGGCAGGTTGGGCAGGTTGGGCAGGTTGAGCTGGTTGTGGAGGCTGAGCAGGCTGTGCAGGCTGTGCAGGCTGTGCTGGCTGTGCTGGCTGTGCCGGTTGTGCTGGTTGAGCTGGTTGTGCTGGCTGACCAGGTTGACCAGGCTGAGCTGGCTGTGCAGGCTGTGCCGGTTGTGCTGGTTGAGCTGGATGTGCTGGCTGACCAGGTTGACCAGGCTGAGCTGGTTGGGCAGGTTGAGCTGGCTGAGCTGGCTGAGCTGGTTGGGCAGGTTGAGCTGGCTGAGCTGGTTGTGCTGGCTGACCAGGTTGACCAGGCTGAGCTGGTTGGGCAGGTTGAGCTGGTTGTGCTGGCTGAGCTGGTTGAGCAGGTTGTGGAGGTTGGGCTGGTTGTGCTGGCTGAGCTGGCTGTGCTGGTTGTGCAGGTTGAGCTGGCTGAGCTGGTTGTGCTGGCTGACCAGGTTGACCAGGCTGAGCTGGTTGGGCAGGTTGAGCTGGTTGAGCTGGCTGAGCTGGTTGAGCTGGTTGTGGAGGCTGAGCAGGCTGTGCAGGCTGTGCTGGCTGTGCCGGTTGTGCTGGTTGACCTGGTTGAGCTGGTTGTGCTGGCTGACCAGGTTGACCAGGTTGACCAGGCTGACCAGGCTGAGCTGGTTGGGCAGGTTGAGCTGGCTGAGCTGGCTGAGCTGGTTGGGCAGGTTGAGCTGGCTGAGCTGGTTGTTGAGGCTGTGCAGGTTGAGCTGGTTGTGCTGGCTGAGCTGGTTGAGCAGGTTGTGGAGGTTGGGCTGGTTGTGCTGGCTGAGCTGGCTGTGCTGGTTGTGCAGGTTGAGCTGGCTGAGCTGGCTGAGCAGGTTGTGCAGGTTGTGCTGGTTGGCCAGGCTGAGCTGGCTGTGCTGGTTGTGCAGGTTGAGCTGGCTGAGCAGGTTGTGGAGGCTGAGCTGGCTGTGCAGGTTGAGCTGGCTGAGCAGGTTGTGGAGGCTGAGCTGGCTGTGCTGGTTGTGCTGGCTGAGCTGGTTGAGCAGGTTGTGGAGGTTGGGCTGGTTGTGCTGGCTGAGCTGGCTGTGCTGGTTGTGCAGGTTGAGCTGGCTGTGCAGGTTGTGCTGGTTGGCCAGGCTGAGCTGGCTGTGCTGGTTGTGCAGGTTGAGCTGGCTGAGCAGGTTGTGGAGGCTGAGCTGGCTGTGCTGGTTGTGCAGGTTGAGCTGGCTGAGCAGGTTGTGGAGGCTGAGCTGGCTGTGCTGGTTGTGCAGGCTGAGCTGGCTGAGCAGGTTGTGGAGGTTGTGGAGGTTGTGCAGGCTGAGCTGGCTGTGCTGGTTGTGCAGGCTGAGCTGGTTGTGCTGGTTGTGCAGGTTGAGCTGGCTGAGCTGGCTGTGCAGGTTGTGCAGGCTGAGCAGGTTGTGCAGGTTGGGCTGGTTGTGCTGGCTGTGCTGGCTGAGCTGGTTGTGGAGGCTGAGCTGGCTGAGCAGGTTGTGGAGGTTGTGAAGGTTGTGCAGGCTGAGCTGGTTGAGCTGGTTGTGTAGGTTGTGCAGGCTGAGCTGGTTGTGCTGGCTGTGCTGGCTGGGCTGGCTGAGCTGGCTGAGCAGGTTGAGCAGGCTGTGCAGGCTGTGCAGGTTGTACTGGCTGGGCTGGTTGTGGTCCTGGTGTGGTTTGTAGTTCCTCTGCAACAAAATTGTTATTGCATCATGAAATATTTGTGAATATAGTAAATACTGTAGCATATGCCATGATTAGTGTTTTCAAATCAATGCTTAGACATGAAAATTGCAGAGAGAATATGACATGCTGTTAGTGGAGTTAATAGCATACATTTTTTAGATGTTCTAGAATTTAAGGAAATCTTATGTGATGGTTAACAATTTTGGAATCATTTTTACAACAAAATTGATATTAGTTGCTCAAATCATTGTAATAGAAAAAGGTTGAAATAATCTCTATTATTAAATCACTTTAGTTTACATCCATAAATGTAATGCATTGTAGTCTTACATCCACCTATTTTGTGTTCTGTATATAGTTTTTATTTTTCTTAAATGTTTGTGTTAATGTTACCTGAAATTCAATTTCAAAAAAGGAGGAGAGGGCAAAGATATTGAAATTAAAGGAGATACCAATAATAATGGGATCAAACTCAATTCCCACTTGTTTGTATACATATTTTGTCATTCATAGTAAGGAAACATTGAATTGATGGAAAAATATTAACAAATAGTCAACTGCAACTTTCAAACAGATACATACAAATATCTTTCCTCATGTTGGCATATGAATGGGTTCCATCATTTAGGTTTGCATCAAATATTACCTTTCAGTTCATTTTCTTAAATTTAATTTGATTTTTCACACTTGATATGAACCCTGGCAGGCAGCACATGTAGGATGCCTTTGAAGGATCCCCCACCATAAACATGCAATAATTAGTTTCGAATACTCTTTGAACAACTTGATTATAAAGTTTCTTTCAGAATGGACTGTCATCTGTACGTATACATACCACAGCATCCTTCAATGAGTGCAGATATCTTATCTGGAGTTGCACAGTACTGGCATGTCAACGTGATTCTGATTTTCCTGACAGCTTCTGAAAAACACATAATAATGGTTTTTTTCTTTACAATAAGGTATTGAATGGTAAACATGTATAACATGAAACATTTGTCTCAAAAACTTACCTGAGCAATAGACACTGCTAGCATATGGGTGATCAAAAGCATAATTCTTAGTTACCTGAAAGGCATTAAAGAAGAGTAAATTATTTGACTGCTGTGAACATAATGCATAAATAAAAGAAAAAAATTTAAAAGTCGAAAGGTATTTTATGGGACT
The DNA here is from genome assembly GCA_932294295.1 of Alitta virens. Lineage (NCBI taxonomy): Eukaryota > Metazoa > Annelida > Polychaeta > Phyllodocida > Nereididae > Alitta > Alitta virens. Next base: position 10,091,159 of record OW028574.1, read on the forward strand.
TACCACTTGAGATCTTGTGTGGTACACCACTTTGACTGACATTGGTGTGCCATCGGAACAAATTTCATTCACTCTCAGGCTGAACTTGGTTATTCGAACATAATCACAGGCATATGCTTCCAAAGCAAATTTGTTCTTGTTTGAAGGCAGATCAAATGTTGTATATCCATCAGAGCCATAAGCGGCAACAACATAGTTTTGTTTTGGTCGCAGAACTCCAGTGGAGCCTTGAACCATTGGCTCATTGCATTCTACAAAATATTATATTGGTAGTGAAAAATAATATTTCACAACAATGTGCAACTATCAATAGGCAATGCATAACCAATAGATAAATGCTACATCTATATTTCGCCCCAGGATATACACCTGGGAAAAAATTAACACATGTCTTAATGGTTACTGCCTCACAACAAAATTGAAGTGCCAGATCACACTAAAACACATCTTCCACTACCCCTGTGCACTATGGTCTTCTTTATGACAATGGAGTGTGTCCAACAGACTGACATCAAGCTGTCATTATAATTCCTACAAAAGGATAGCAAAAGCTTCCAAGAGGAGATTGAAATTCACATGGAAAAACTTTTATCGGTATGCACTATGCTGCTGTATGGCAAATCTGCAAAACACTCAGGAAATTTGCACTCGGTCACTTTGGTATCAGTGTTGTTGTGAGGCATTAGCCATTGGGATGATCTTGACTTTACTCGTCTTATCTAGCAGGCAGATACCGACCAATCAATTGATACAAAATTTCAACCTTAATAATTATGGCTGAACCAGACACTTAAAGAACAGTGTCTAAGACCATGCCAAATATATCAAACATATCCAAATCTCTACCTTTCTGAGTTGGTCCCCCTTGAGCTGGCTGAGCTGGCTGAGCTGGCTGAGCTGGCTGAGCTGGCTGAGCTGGCTGAGCTGGCTGAGCTGGCTGAGCAGGTTGTGCAGGTTGTGCAGGCTGAGCTGGTTGTGCAGGCTGAGCAGGTTGAGCTGGCTGAGCTGGCTGTGCAGGCTGAGCTGGTTGTGCAGGCTGAGCAGGTTGAGCTGGCTGAGCTGGTTGTGGTGGCTGACCTGGTTGAGCTGGTTGTGCAGGCTGAGCTGGTTGAGCAGGCTGAGCTGGTTGAGCTGGTTGTGCTGGCTGTGCTGGTTGAGCAGGTTGCGCTGGTTGAGGTGGCTGGGCAGGCTGAGCTGGCTGTGCTGGTTGTACTGGTTGTGCAGGCTGAGCTGGTTGAGCAGGTTGTGCAGGCTGAGCTGGCTGAGCTGGCTGTGCAGGCTGAGCTGGTTGTGCAGGCTGAGCAGGTTGAGCTGGCTGAGCTGGTTGTGGTGGCTGACCTGGTTGAGCTGGCTGTGCTGGTTGTGCTGGTTGTGCAGGCTGAGCTGGTTGAGCAGGTTGTGCAGGCTGAGCTGGCTGTGCAGGCTGAGCTGGTTGTGCAGGCTGAGCAGGTTGAGCTGGCTGAGCTGGTTGTGGTGGCTGACCTGGTTGAGCTGGTTGTGCAGGCTGAGCTGGTTGAGCAGGCTGAGCTGGTTGAGCTGGTTGTGCTGGCTGTGCTGGTTGAGCAGGTTGTGCAGGTTGAGGCGGCTGGGCAGGCTGAGCTGGTTGAGCTGGTTGTGCTGGTTGAGCAGGTTGTGCTGGTTGAGGTGGCTGGGCAGGCTGAGCTGGTTGAGCTGGTTGTGCTGGTTGAGCAGGTTGTGCTGGTTGAGATGGCTGGGCAGGCTGAGCTGGCTGTGCTGGTTGTGCTGGTTGGGCAGGCTGAGCTGGTTGAGCTGGTTGTGCTGGTTGAGCAGGTTGTGCTGGTTGAGATGGCTGGGCAGGCTGAGCTGGCTGTGCTGGTTGTGCTGGTTGGGCAGGCTGAGCTGGTTGAGCAGGCTGCGGTGGTTGCGCTGGCTGAGCTGGCTGGGCTGGCTGAGCAGGTTGAGCAGGCTGTGCTGGTTGAGCAGGCTGAGGTGGTTGTGCTGGCTGGGCAGGCTGTGCGGGTTGTGCAGGCTGAGCAGGTTGCGCTGGCTGAGCTGGTTGAGCAGGTTGGGCAGGCTGAGCTGGCTGTGATGGTTGAGCTGGCTGTGCTGGCTGAGCTGGTTGTGCAGGCTGAGCAGGTTGAGCTGGTTGAGCTGGTTGGGCTGGTTGAGCTGGTTGGGCAGGTTGAGCTGGCTGAGCAGGCTGTGGGGGTTGTGCAGGTTGACCAGGTTGAGCTGGTTGGGCAGGTCCGGGTGTTGTTGTTCTGGCTGGTTCCTCTGAAAGATGTTATGAACGTTTTTTTATTATGGAATGATGTCCCTCTGTATAATTCAATTAATGGCAAACAATTTACTTCAAGTAGAAACTCACCACTACATCCTTCAATGAGCAGTAATACTTTTTCAGGTGGTGAGCAATACTGACATGACAGAGTTACCCTGATTGAACTAATCCATTCTGCAAATTTAAATGTGTGATTTCATTATAATTGCATGAATAAACAAAATTCAGTAAATAAATCAGATTGTGCCCAAATTACCTGCTATGTAGCAGCTTCTTGTGTCTGGTGAGTTGAAGGAATAAACTTTGTAAACCTAAGAAAGTGAGACACTCAAATTATAAATGATACAAATAATCATTGATCGTATTGCTTTTTGATGGTATCCTAAATAACTTAGCAAACATTTTCTTCAGCTTAAATAACTTACTGAACTGCTTTTTGTGTAGTAGTCAACACGAACTGACAGTGGTCTTCCATCAGCACATATGTGTTTAACCCTCAAACGGAATTTGGTTATTCTGATGTAATTGTACTGATATGCAACCAGGGTAAATGTGTTCTTATTCGAAGGAAGAGCAAACCTTGTATAGCCATTTGACTTATAAGTGGTAGACACATAATCTTCCTTTGGTTGTAATACACCAGTGGAGCCTTGAATCATTGGTTCATTGCATTCTGGAAAGATAAACAGAAATGATACCAAGAAGATTTAAAAAATAATATGAATATAAAATTAATTATAGACACTTAATCGATATTTAGCATTATTATTTGTTGTGACTGAAACAATGAATCTTAAAATCATCTTTGAAAATCATAATTCATATCAGTAGCTAATGCTCATACTGGTGTCCAATATGTCAAAATGCTTTGTTCTTAACTAAAATCTATCTTTCTAGTTATTTATTTTTTAAACAATAAATTCATGACTAGTTATGAAATAATAAAATAAGTTTCAAATCTGATTGCAACCTCAACATGCTTTGGACATAATTGCAATAATACCAGCAGTTCATAGAAAATTATTTTGACACAAATAAGAAATATAACTTATTTGCAGCATAAGAATAAAATATCATGGCCATTAATGCATTTTTCTGCTCTAGGGCATGCCAGATTACATGTTTTTCAATGACCCAGCAGTTGCTGTTACTTTAGTTCACGAAACCAGGTGTACAAATATCAGTCATTTGGGATAAATATATATATATTCCGTAGAGAATGTCTCACAGATCAAATGTTTGTATAGCTAACTTATACACTTTGAGTGTTTCTTGGTAGAGCCAAATAAAACTGTATAAATTTGAACTTCTGAGACTTTTTGCAGGGTTACTTTGGCCATGGCTTAAATGACCTTATGGGTCCCCAATTTTGTAGTATACTGCAGTCCACATGACGTATGTGCAGAGATATACTTGTTAAAGTAACATGCTCGTATCATTTCGAATCATTAGAGAATCTTGTCATTTGGCTTTCTGGCAGAATTTTGAATGCTGTACTTGTGTGAAAAACAAGAGTAAATACATTTGTAGGTGTATGTTCTCAATGAACTAGTTTCACATTATTGCTGCTGTTCCACCTATGGCTGTGTCACTATATTATTCATATCCAAAATATTTGATTGCATCAGTGCAAAAGTCATTAAGTTTCCCCAATGCAGGGGGAAATTTTAGTGACCCATGATTTAACATTGGTGACAAATGCAATAATTAATTACGCTCTTGTGGCCCTCCAGTCTGTCCACCAGGCTGAGCAGGTTGTGCTGGTTGTGCTGGCTGTGCTGGCTGTGCTGGCTGTGCAGGTTGTGCTGGCTGGGCAGGCTGAGCAGGTTGAGCAGGTTGTACTGGTTGGGCAGGTTGTGCTGGTTGGGCAGGTTGTGCAGGCTGTGGTGGTTGAGCTGGCTGACCAGGCTGTGCTGGCTGGGCAGGCTGAGCAGGTTGTGCTGGTTGAGCAGGCTGTGCTGGCTGAGAAGGTTGTGCTGGTTGAGCAGGCTGTGGTGGTTGTGCCGGCTGTGCAGGTTGAGCTGGCTGAGCAGGTTGAGCAGGTTGTGCTGGTTGCGCAGGTTGTGCTGGCTGAGCAGGCTGAGCAGGTTGAGCTGGCTGAGCAGGTTGAGCTGGCTGTGCAGGCTGAGCTGGCTGTGGAGGTTGAGCAGGTTGTGCTGGTTGAGCTGGTTGCGCAGGTTGTGCTGGCTGAGCAGGCTGAGCAGGTTGAGCTGGCTGTGCAGGCTGAGCAGGTTGTGCAGGCTGCGGTGGTTGTGCTGGTTGAGCTGGTTGTGCAGGCTGAGCAGGCTGAGGAGGCTGAGCTGGTTGTGCAGGCTGTGGCGGTTGTGCAGGCTGAGCAGGTTGTGCTGGTTGTACAGGCTGTGGCGGTTGTGCAGGCTGAGCAGGTTGTGCTGGCTGAGCTGGTTGCGCAGGTTGTGCTGGCTGAGCAGGCTGAGCAGGTTGAGCTGGCTGTGCAGGCTGAGCTGGTTGTGCAGGCTGTTGTGGTTGCGCTGGCTGTGCTGGTTGAGCTGGTTGTGCAGGCTGTGCAGGCTGAGGAGGCTGAGCTGGCTGTGCAGGCTGTGGAGGTTGTGCAGGCTGAGCAGGTTGTGCTGGCTGAGCTGGTTGCGCAGGTTGTGCTGGCTGAGCAGGCTGAGCAGGTTGAGCTGGCTGAGCTGGTTGTGCTGGTTGACCTGGTTGTGCAGGCTGAGCAGGTTGTGCTGGTTGTGCAGGCTGTGCTGGCTGAGCAGGTTGAGCTGGCTGAGCAGGTTGAGCTGGCTGAGCAGGTTGAGCAGGCTGAGTTGGTTGTGCAGGCTGTGGTGGTTGTGCAGGCTGTGCCGGCTGAGCAGGTTGTGCCGGTTGAGCAGGCTGTGCCGGCTGTGCTGGTTGAACAGGCTGAGCTGGTTGTGCTGGCTGTGCTGGTTGAGCTGGCTGAGCAGGTTGAGCTGGCTGGGCAGGCTGGGCAGGCTGGGCAGGCTGTGCAGGCTGTGCTGGCTGGGCTGGCTGGGCTGGCTGTGCAGGTCCAGGTGTTGTTGTCCTGCCTGGTTCTTCTAAAGATGCATAGCATATACTTCTTATTAATGAAATTAAGTCCATTTTTATAATAAAGTAATGACAGACAATTAACTTGAGTTATATACTTACCACAACATCCTTCTATGAGTAGTAATACTTTGTCTGGTGGTGAGCAATACTGACATGACAGAGTTACCCTGATTGAAGTAATTCTTTCTGCAAGTTGAATAGTATGATTTCATTATAAAGGAATGAATAAAGAAATTCAGTCAATAGATGGGATGTGTCACCATATTACCTGCTACATAGCAGCTTCTGGTGTCGGGTGTGTTGAAGGAATAATCTTGATAAACCTAAGAAAGTAAGACACTCATATTGTTATTGATAAAAATAATCAATGATCAGAATGTTTTTTGGTGGTATGCTAAATTAATTAGCCATCATTTTTTTCAGCTTAAATGACTTACTGAACTGCCTTGTGTGTAGTAGTCAACACGAACTGACAGCGGTCTTCCATCAGCACATATGTGTTTAACCCTCAAACGGAATTTGGTTATTCTGATGTAATCGCACTGATATGCAACCAAGGTGAATGTGTTCTTATTTGAAGGAAGAGCAAACCTAGTATAGCCATTTGACTTATAAGTGGTAGACACATAATCTTCCTTTGGTTGTAATACACCAGTGGAGCCTTGAATCATTGGTTCATTGCATTCTGGAAAGATAAACAGAAATGATACCAAGAAGATTTAAAAAATAATATGAATATAAAATTAATTATAGACACTTAATCGATATTTAGCATTATTATTTGTTGTGACTGAAACAATGAATCTTAAAATCATCTTTGAAAATCATAATTCATATCAGTAGCTAATGCTCATACTGGTGTCCAATATGTCAAAATGCTTTGTTCTTAACTAAAATCTATCTTTCTAGTTATTTATTTTTTAAACAATAAATTCATGACTAGTTATGAAATAATAAAATAAGTTTCAAATCTGATTGCAACCTCAACATGCTTTGGACATAATTGCAATAATACCAGCAGTTCATAGAAAATTATTTTGACACAAATAAGAAATATAACTTATTTGCAGCATAAGAATAAAATATCATGGCCATTAATGCATTTTTCTGCTCTAGGGCATGCCAGATTACATGTTTTTCAATGACCCAGCAGTTGCTGTTACTTTAGTTCACGAAACCAGGTGTACAAATATCAGTCATTTGGGATAAATATATATATATTCCGTAGAGAATGTCTCACAGATCAAATGTTTGTATAGCTAACTTATACACTTTGAGTGTTTCTTGGTAGAGCCAAATAAAACTGTATAAATTTGAACTTCTGAGACTTTTTGCAGGGTTACTTTGGCCATGGCTTAAATGACCTTATGGGTCCCCAATTTTGTAGTATACTGCAGTCCACATGACGTATGTGCAGAGATATACTTGTTAAAGTAACATGCTCGTATCATTTCGAATCATTAGAGAATCTTGTCATTTGGCTTTCTGGCAGAATTTTGAATGCTGTACTTGTGTGAAAAACAAGAGTAAATACATTTGTAGGTGTATGTTCTCAATGAACTAGTTTCACATTATTGCTGCTGTTCCACCTATGGCTGTGTCACTATATTATTCATATCCAAAATATTTGATTGCATCAGTGCAAAAGTCATTAAGTTTCCCCAATGCAGGGGGAAATTTTAGTGACCCATGATTTAACATTGGTGACAAATGCAATAATTAATTACGCTCTTGTGGCCCTCCAGTCTGTCCACCAGGCTGAGCAGGTTGTGCTGGTTGTGCTGGCTGTGCTGGCTGTGCTGCCTGTGCAGGTTGTGCTGGCTGGGCAGGCTGAGCAGGTTGAGCAGGTTGTGCTGGTTGGGCAGGTTGTGCTGGTTGGGCAGGTTGTGCAGGCTGTGGTGGTTGAGCTGGCTGACCAGGCTGTGCTGGCTGGGCAGGCTGAGCAGGTTGTGCCGGTTGAGCAGGCTGTGCTGGCTGAGAAGGTTGTGCTGGTTGAGCAGGCTGTGGTGGTTGTGCCGGCTGTGCAGGTTGAGCTGGCTGAGCAGGTTGAGCAGGTTGTGCTGGTTGCGCAGGTTGTGCTGGCTGAGCAGGCTGAGCAGGCTGAGCAGGTTGAGCTGGCTGTGCAGGTTGAGCTGGCTGTGCAGGCTGAGCTGGCTGTGGAGGTTGAGCAGGTTGTGCTGGTTGAGCTGGTTGCGCAGGTTGTGCTGGCTGAGCAGGCTGAGCAGGTTGAGCTGGCTGTGCAGGCTGAGCAGGTTGTGCAGGCTGCGGTGGTTGTGCTGGTTGAGCTGGTTGTGCAGGCTGAGCAGGCTGAGGAGGCTGAGCTGGTTGTGCAGGCTGTGGCGGTTGTGCAGGCTGAGCAGGTTGTGCTGGTTGTGCAGGCTGTGGCGGTTGTGCAGGCTGAGCAGGTTGTGCTGGCTGAGCTGGTTGCGCAGGTTGTGCTGGCTGAGCAGGCTGAGCAGGTTGAGCTGGCTGTGCAGGCTGAGCTGGTTGTGCAGGCTGTTGTGGTTGCGCTGGCTGTGCTGGTTGAGCTGGTTGTGCAGGCTGTGCAGGCTGAGGAGGCTGAGCTGGCTGTGCAGGCTGTGGAGGTTGTGCAGGCTGAGCAGGTTGTGCTGGCTGAGCTGGTTGCGCAGGTTGTGCTGGCTGAGCAGGCTGAGCAGGTTGAGCTGGCTGAGCTGGTTGTGCTGGTTGACCTGGTTGTGCAGGCTGAGCAGGTTGTGCTGGTTGTGCAGGCTGTGCTGGCTGAGCAGGTTGAGCTGGCTGAGCAGGTTGAGCTGGCTGAGCAGGTTGAGCAGGCTGAGTTGGTTGTGCAGGCTGTGGTGGTTGTGCAGGCTGTGCCGGCTGAGCAGGTTGTGCCGGTTGAGCAGGCTGTGCCGGCTGTGCTGGTTGAACAGGCTGAGCTGGTTGTGCTGGCTGTGCTGGTTGAGCTGGCTGAGCAGGTTGAGCTGGCTGGGCAGGCTGGGCAGGCTGGGCAGGCTGTGCAGGCTGTGCTGGCTGGGCTGGCTGGGCTGGCTGTGCAGGTCCAGGTGTTGTTGTCCTGCCTGGTTCTTCTAAAGATGCATAGCATATACTTCTTATTAATGAAATTAAGTCCATTTTTATAATCAAGTAATGACAGACAATTAACTTGAGTTATATACTTACCACAACATCCTTCTATGAGTAGTAATACTTTGTCTGGTGGTGAGCAATACTGACATGACAGAGTTACCCTGATTGAAGTAATTCTTTCTGCAAGTTGAATAGTATGATTTCATTATAAAGGAATGAATAAAGAAATTCAGTCAATAGATGGGATGTGTCACCATATTACCTGCTACATAGCAGCTTCTGGTGTCGGGTGTGTTGAAGGAATAATCTTGATAAACCTAAGAAAGTAAGACACTCATATTGTTATTGATAAAAATAATCAATGATCAGAATGTTTTTTGGTGGTATGCTAAATTAATTAGCCATCATTTTTTTCAGCTTAAATGACTTACTGAACTGCCTTGTGTGTAGTAGTCAACACGAACTGACAGCGGTCTTCCATCAGCACATATGTGTTTAACCCTCAAACGGAATTTGGTTATTCTGATGTAATCGCACTGATATGCAACCAAGGTGAATGTGTTCTTATTTGAAGGAAGAGCAAACCTAGTATAGCCATTTGACTTATAAGTGGTAGACACATAATCTTCCTTTGGTTGTAATACACCAGTGGAGCCTTGAATCATTGGTTCATTGCATTCTGGAAAACAGAAATGATACCAAGAAGATTTAAAAAATAATATGAATATGATATGAATTATTGATGCTTTAATAGGTATTTAGCATTATTATTTGTTGTGACGGAAACAATAAATCTTAAAATCATCTTTGAAAATCATAATTCATGTCAATAGTTAATGTTCATACTAGTGTCCAATATTTCAAAATGCTTTGTTCTTAACTAAAATCTATCTTTCTAGTTACTTATTTTTTAAAACATGAATTCATGCCTAGTTATGAAGCCATGAAATAAGTTTCAAATCTGATTGCAACCTCAACATGCTTTGGACATAATTGCAATGATACTTGTGTTCATAGTAAATAATTTTCACACAAATAAGAAATATAACCTATTTGCACCCAAAGAATAAAATATCATGGCCATTAATGCACTTATCACATGTTTTTCAATGACCCAGCAGTTGCTGTTACTTTGGTTCAGGAAACCAGGTGTATCAGTCATTTGAGATATATATATTCCGTAGAGCATGTCTCACAGATCAAATTTGTGTATAGCTAACTGATGCTCTTTAAGTGTTCATTGGTAGAGCCAAGGAAATGAGTATATTTCTGAGACGTTTTGCAGGGTTACTTTGGCCATGGGTCCCCAATTTTGTAGTATACTCCAGTCCACATGAAGTATGTGCAGAGATATTCTTGTTAAAGAGTAACATGCTCACATCATTTCTGATCATGAGAGAATCTGGTTGTTCGCATACATCTGTAGGTGTATGTTCTCAATGAACCAGTTTCACATTATTGCTGCTGTTCCACCTAAAAACTTGGATTGCATCGGTGCAAAAGTTACTAAGTTTTGCAAAAGCATGATTTAACAGTAATGACAAATATAAGAAATAATTACGCTCTTGAGGCCCTCCTGTCTGTCCAACAGGCTGAGCAGGTTGTGCTGGCTGAGCTGGTTGTGCAGGCTGTGCAGGTTGGGCAGGCTGTGCAGGTTGTGCTGGCTGAGCTGGTTGTGCAGGCTGTGCAGGTTGGGCAGGCTGTGCGGGTTGTGCTGGCTGAGCTGGCTGTGCAGGCTGTGCCGGTTGGGCCGGCTGTGCAGGTTGTCCTGGTTGGGCAGGCTGAGCTGGTTGTGCAGGCTGTGCCGGTTGGGCAGGCTGAGCAGGTTGTGCTGGTTGGGCAGGCTGTGCAGGCTGCTGTGGTTGAGCTGGCTGAGCAGGTTGTGCTGGCTGGACAGGCTGAGCAGGTTGTGCTGGTTGAGCAGGCTGTGCTGACTGAGAAGGTTGTGCAGGTTGAGCTGGTTGGGCAGGCTGAGCAGGCTGTGGTGGTTGTGCCGGCTGTGCAGGTTGACCTGGCTGTGCAGGTTGAGCCGGTTGTGCAGGCTGTTGTGGTTGTGCAGGCTGAGCAGGTTGAGCAGGCTGTGGTGGTTGTGCAGGCTGAGCAGGTTGAGCTGGTTGTGCTGGTTGTGCAGGTTGTGCAGGCTGAGCAGGCTGTGCAGGTTGAGATGGTTGTGCAGGCTGAGCTGGTTGTGCAGGCTGAGCAGGCTGTGCTGGTTGAGACGGTTGTGCAGGCTGTGCTGGTTGTGCAGGTTGTGCAGGCTGAGCAGGCTGTGCTGGTTGAGATGGTTGGGCAGGCTGTGCTGGTTGTGCAGGCTGAGCAGGCTGTGCTGGTTGAGATGGTTGTGCAGGTTGAGCTGGTTGTGGACCTTGAGCTGGTTGGGCAGGCTGTGCTGGTTGAGCAGGCTGAGCAGGCTGAGCTGGTTGTGCTGGTTGAGCTGGTTGTGCAGGCTGTGCTGGCTGAGCTGGCTGTGGGGGTTGTGCTGGCTGAGCTGGCTGTGGGGGTTGTGCAGGTTGTGCTGGTTGAGTAGGCTGAGCTGGCTGTGCTGGCTGAGCTGGCTGAGCTGGCTGAGCTGGTTGTGCAGGCTGTGCTGGTTGAGCAGGTTGGGCAGGTTGGGCTGGCTGAGCAGGTTGAGCAGGTTGAGCTGGCTGTGCTGGTTGAGCTGGTTGTGCAGGCTGTGCTGGCTGAGCTGGCTGTGGGGGTTGTGCTGGCTGAGCTGGCTGTGGGGGTTGTGCAGGTTGTGCTGGTTGAGTAGGCTGAGCTGGCTGTGCTGGCTGAGCTGGCTGAGCTGGTTGAGCAGGCTGTGCTGGTTGAGCAGGTTGGGCAGGCTGAGCAGGTTGAGCAGGTTGAGCTGGCTGTGCTGGTTGTGGACCTTGAGCTGGTTGTGCAGGTTGTGCTGGTTGAGCAGGCTGAGCTGGCTGTGCTGGCTGAGCTGGCTGAGCTGGTTGTGCAGGCTGAGCAGGTTGTGCAGGCTGTGCTGGTTGAGCAGGTTGGGCTGGCTGAGCAGGTTGAGCAGGCTGAGCTGGCTGTGCTGGTTGTGCTGGTTGTGGACCTTGAGCTGGTTGTGCAGGTTGTGATGGTTGAGGCGGTTGTGCAGGCTGTGCTGGTTGAGCAGGCTGAGGAGGCTGAGCAGGCTGAGCTGGTTGTGCTGGTTGAGCTGGTTGTGCAGGCTGTGCTGGCTGAGCTGGCTGTGGGGGTTGTGCAGGTTGTGCTGGTTGTGCAGGTTGGGCAGGTTGTATTGGTTGAGCAGGCTGAGCTGGCTGTGCTGGCTGAGCTGGCTGAGCTGGTTGGGCAGGCTGTGCTGGTTGAGCAGGTTGGGCTGGTTGAGCAGGTTGGGCTGGCTGAGCAGGTTGAGCAGGTTGAGCTGGCTGAGCTGGCTGAGCTGGTTGTGCAGGCTGAGCAGGTTGGGCAGGCTGTGCTGGTTGAGCAGGTTGGGCTGGTTGAGCAGGTTGGGCTGGCTGAGCAGGTTGAGCTGGCTGAGCTGGCTGTGGGGGTTGAGCCGGTTGTGGAGGCTGTGGGCCATATGGACCAGGAGAAACTGTTGTGCTGCCTACATAGGGTAACAGAAATTATTGTTTTTAGTGTGTTTAATGTAAGATGAATGCAGTTCTGTTATATATACATATGATTTAAGGAACATTTGTTTGAATGAATACTCCTATGCATACCTTTAATCCTAAGATGTATTCAAAACTCAATTGATTTTGGTTTATTGATTCTTAAGCTTTCCTTCCAATGCTTCTTTCATTAAAAGAATACCAACAGCAAGCATGGAAAAATTGAAAATCTAGCTGTTTGAAGTCTTAAATCAATGAACTATTAACTAAAGTCCCACAGATTTTATGGGTAATATTTCCTACTTTCAACACATCCTTTTACACGAATCTCAATCCTAGGCGGTGGACATCCATTACTGCATTGCAACCGAATAGCAAAGCTCAGTACTGTTCCAAAATCACCAGGAAGTTCTGCTTCATTGTTACCAGATCCAGTGAAGTAGACAGATACCTGAAAATAAATGAGGCCGGTTAATTTCTCTTTGAAAATGTTCAATCTTCATATATAAGACTTGCTAAGGAAATCCATCATGTAGCATATATATGGTACCTGCTTGAAGTCCCCATGACAGTTGAAGTAACTGATTGATACGCAGAGTGTTCCACCATCAGAACAAATATCACACACCCTGATTTTTAATTCAGTGAGGCGTGCAGAAGTGTCACTAATCATCAAAACCATGTAACTAGAAGGGAAAATAATTGGGAAGTATCCATCCTCCATCATTGTTCCAACTTCGTTTTGCTTGGTTGGGGCAAAAACACTTGTCATCATTGGATCCTGACAATCTGGAATGTACAACCATTCTGAAATGTCTAGTTCATCAAAAACCATAATTAAAGCTACATCTATAAAGGTATGGGTCAGCTGCTGCTCTTGAGAATTTGAATGTGAGAATTAAAGTCACTCTTTATGCTGAACCTCTGTAATATCATTTGCATGAAACATTAGATAGCTGTTCCTGGATTTGATGTTTATGCTTATAAATCATAACAGTGAAGCCTAAATTGTTTCATTGACATTAGGAAATGTTTATCTTGAGTGTCTTGCAATTTGTGGATCTAATTCATGAATATAAAAAAGTTTGCTCATGCCCATAATTATTTGTGTAAGTAAACCCTTGTAAGTTAATTTAATCTTACTGGCATCAACATAACTTACATGGAGGGACCGTACAAGGAGGCAATGTTAGCACTGGTGCTGCAATGAATAAAAAAAAGTTGTTAGTGATTGGATGAGATGATTGAAATAAAAAATTTTAAATATACCCCATTAAACCAAGAAATACTTACGTTGAATGCATCCTAGAAGCAGGATGTCAAAGTGGCATGGGGGTGTGCAGGAATTACAATGCAGTCTGATGGTAATCTGAGTAACACATTCACCCGATGCTAAAGAAAATTTATAAAAGTTTCAATTTCAGTGCATTGCTAGGAATCAACCTTATAAATGCATACTATTTCAACAAACAGTCCAACACAGAGTTGGTATACAAAACTTAGGCTAGTTATGTTTGCATTATAAACCGACAAACGAAAAACTTACAAGGTAGAGAAACTGCAAGCACTCCAGGTTCATTGAAGACCACATCATTTAAGACTGGGCCACTCTGCCATGCTTCATTGTAATATTCAACAGACACAGTCAATGCACCTCCATCGCCACAAACAGCATCTACTCTCAGAAGGAATTCGGTGATAGTGGCAGAACTACTAGAGACAAAAACAATATGATCCACACTGTCAGGCACTGTGACAGTGTTAAAATGATCATCCATAGCTTCACATGTATCACCCAGTTCTTCAGGGACAAAGGCTCCAGAAGCACCATCGATCAACAAATCCCTGCAATCTGGAATACAAAATATAAAATTCATCGGAAAATGTACGTAACTTTCCAAACTTGATGTTAAATTATTTTGAAAGTGACTTGAGCATGAAAGCAATACACACCTGAAACACATTCATACACACAAATGTTGGTTACAGATACTTGGCATCCAGGACTTGCTGAGAAGAAAATTGTGATGGACTTGACTTCTTTCTGTTGTGCAGCACCAGGAATGATGAAGGAGAGCTCATCAAATTTGTCATCAGTTGATATGACTTGGTCATTTGGATTAGACATGCCACCATTTTCTGATTGGTATCTAAACATAACATGTGTATGACCCCTCACTTTAAATGTCACCCTCATGTCAGACTGACGGGGACCTGGTGTAAGGGTCAAGGTGATTGTTGTTGGTCCAGAGATTTCAATATTGCTTGTTGCATTAGGACAGAATACACAGTCATCAATTGAAGAGGACTTTCCATCAGCTGTTACTGTGCCAGTGATTCCCATCTCTCCAGCATATGCATTTGGAGATGGATACATTCCCGTGGTTCCATCAGGGCATTCGAAAACAGCACCTAAGATGGGAAGGTTCAAGTAACTAAATTGACACGTTTTGTTTTATTTGGTCAATAAGATAGAGAAATTTCATGATACATACATGGTGCAGTAGTAGTGGTCTCTGTTGTCTCACAGGTTGTTGTTGTATGGCATGGTGTTGTGGTTGTTGAGCATGTTGTTGCTGATACAAAGAAAATTTCATAAGATTAAGACATTGTGAACACTATGACTTTGAAAGAGATTTGTCAAGCATTGGGGTGAGGCACAAAATACATACTGCAGCCAATTTCATCAATTCCAGATGGACAATCAATCTGGTCATCACAAATCATTTCAGGCTTGATGCAGATATAACCAGATGTTGTGTTGCACACAAGTTCATCATCAGCACAGCCACAATCAGCCTCAGAGCAATCCCATTCTCCATTCTTGCATACACTGAATGAATGATAAAAGAAAAATATATAGACTTAGCAATATTTAATTATTCATAATGAAGCAACATGGATGACTATTGGATCCAATACTGACCAGTGTTTGCAGTCATAATCCAGGTCACAACCTGGATCATAGTAGACTTCTCCATGTTTGCAAGGGCATTCCTCAATGTCCAAACATTCATCATCTGAACACAAAATATGATAAAGTTGAGATGACTGTTCAACAATTGGTCAATTGACAAAGACACTGAAGACAGTAACAACAAATCTCTCTTACTGTACATATATTGTCCTTCAGGACAATAACAGCCCTCAACACAGTAGTCAGTTTGACAACAAGCTTCTGGGTCTTGTCCAATTCCGTCACATGTCGGGGCACATACTGGCCCACAAGGATGATATACTGTTCCAAGTGGACACATTATTGCTGAAATACAAATAGTAGATCAAGTGTTCAATAAACCGTTCCATGAGATGACAATGGCATCTTATGTGAATGTAATATTTAATAAAAGATGCAGATAAGAATCTTACGGCAGAGATCATTGCTTCTCCATGCCACTGGGCAGCCAAGTTGGGCACACATCATAGCCATATTTGCAATGGCAGTGCAAACACAATCACAGTCACCACCGATATCACATCTAAAATAAAATTAGCAATGAAGCAAGGAAATCTTGGTTTCTAAATTAGATATATTGCATTGTAGTTGTCTTTGTCAGCTGTGGTCTGTATCACAGCCACAGGTAATCAGCAACAGCAACCCATGCATATTTTTGCCTGATATATTAATATCTGGTGCACCTATACCATATTGCCAAAACAGCAAGCTCTTATTTCTGCAAACTATCCAAGTGTCCTTAATCAACTTTCCAAGTTAACAGCTCCACCTAAAGTGGAAGTAAAATTTGAATTGATTTTCCATAATTATTTGTCAATAACATACCCGCAACCGTCATAGATACAGTCTTGGTAGTAGAGCACTTCATCTCCGCCCAGTCTTTGGCGACATTCAGCAAACAGTGGACCTTCGCGCAAAACTCGGCATGTTGATTCAGCCCATGGTCTTCTAACTCCGTTCTGCATTGACAAAATAAAACATTGTATTACACATATTTGACCAATTTTACACATTGTACTTTATAATTATAATTAGCACTTATTTAGAGTAGCGAACCCCTTATGAGAAACAAGAAAAAGATAACATAGCTACAAAATGACTTTCTCAAAGTGATAAATTCACTTGAAGATACAAATTTACGAATATGCAGTTGATGAAGGTGTTTTGAAACTTACATGAGCATCACATGGATCATAGCTGTACAAACTGCTATCAACACAGGCACAGCTTGTGTCAGTTCTCCAAGAGTCACCAAAACGTGAAGGGTCGTTGACACCATCTCTACCAATCATGTCATCACTTGTTATGCCATTCCAGTTACCACACAAACCACGAACCTTACCCATGTATTTCGAGTTCAGGTAGAGGTACACAAGTGTTCCTATATAATTATTGCAAATGAACAAAGTGTTAATGTATACCATGATCATGCAAATTAGCAATCTATTACTATGGTGAGTCTAACTCCAAAATCACATGTTTTTAAAGAGAGTCTATAGTGAACTGTTTCATTTTACCTCTGTTCCACAGTAAAGTGAGGCCCATGTCAAAATATACACGAATGTACTTGTATTCTCCAAGCAGCTCGACACGCATGCCAGGCTGTGAGAATTTAGCACACTCCTTCAAGTCGACATCATGGCCATTGACCACCACATCTGAAGGAAAGCAAGGTTAAATAAGTATTCATAGAAAAACCATGAGGCTCACACTATGAGGTTCATTGCTGTGAATCTTATAACATTAATTATCCCTTATACAGAAATAGCCTGGCCAATCACAGGGCAGCATTTAGAGTTAGTGAACGTGGTGAACGTCATCAAATCCCATAAAAAAAAACAAATAAGCTTTGCCAGGCACAAGAAACCCCATTTAATTTTATATTCCTTCAATCTGAATACAATTTTGGCAAGGGAGAAGCTTCAGAAAGTCTTTTAATGCCAACATTGCTTCAGTTTGTTGACTGTCTGCTGGCTGAAATGTTTTGAAATGGTGACGTCATCACCATGGCGATTATTCAGCGTGATGCAGAACAGATGGACAAACAAAAGATCCCTACTCAATGCTGCAAATAGTTCCCATGAAAAATTGAAATAGAGGGTTTATTGCGGGATATAAATAAAACCTAATAACTGTGTCGTTCAGAGCTTGAACTTCACAAGTGATGAGGTTGGGCTGGAGAATGGGACGAGTGGGTTCACCAGCAGTTATTAGGTTTTAATATAAAACCCTACTGTGGTATTCAAATCATATGAAAGTAACTGATTTATTCTTAAACTTGTACAAACCTTGTCCCTGCATGAGGTACACATTATAACCCGGAATGATAATACGAACAGCTTTAGTGCATGTGATGCCAGATGTGCCACATGGAACATTGGTGACGAGAACACGGAATGAACTATCGACGGCTTCTGACAAAACATATGTGCAGGCGCCCATGAAGGAGAAGTGATTTCCATCAAATGAATTGAAATGAGGGTCGCCAGAGGTCCAACAGACTCCTGCAATTAAAATGAACAATCTATCCCATAAATATAAGACACACATTTTATGAAAAGAGCATAATGAGTTTTAAGTTTTAGTAAGAAAATGAAACAAAAACTTGCCTGGGCAGTCCAATTCCTTGTGTACTTGCCAAGAACTGTTGACACAAATCCTGAAAAATAACAAATGCAAAATTGGTACTTTTAAATGCCCTAGTACTGGCTGATTGTAAAGTACAATAATGTTTTAATTACACAAAAACATACAATTCTCTGCATTTTAGGCTGAGGATGGATCCCTCAGGATAATGTTTTCCATCATTATCTTTGCATGAACACTGGCAAGGATCAACACATTCATCCTAGGAAACAAACAAGTCACATTGTAAAATTTCATTATAGTGACATGAGCACTCGATACATTGTTTAACATCAACTTTAACTTTAATGAATCAATATATTGATATTCCAAAAAAATTGAAATAACTCAATAGTTAATATCATATAAATCTTATCCTCACATCTTCATTAAGAACTTTTCCTTCTGGGCAATAACATCCAGAAACAGTGACTTCACAGTCACACAAGTAAGGTGACAAGTAAGTGGCACAAGTGTTGCCGCACAGCACAAATTTGTCGCGGTAGACTTTGCCAGGTGGACATTCGCAGCTTTCTGGTTGGTTTGGATCCAGGACCCAAGCACCATTTACGCAAGTGCTGGAAAGAAAAGATCAGGTTTTGTTTTACTGTATAGCTCACCAGTTGTTGTGTGAGTGCATCTAAGAGTTTCCAAATCCAGCAACAGATTGAAGACTAATATATCTACGAATAAATGCTTTTTTTCATTTTTTTCATTTGAGAACAATGAACTTAATTTTCATGACTTTTTTTTGCTTTTGTACTAAGACTTACGTTTAGTTACAGGTAGTTTGGCAAGAGATTGTTACACTCATTTGTGTTGTCAATATCAATCACAAACAGAACATTTCTCTACAGAAGCATAATTGCATGGAATCAATGTACTTTGATCAGGTAGCTGAACCTGGTTTGTGTGTTTATTTATTTTATGCATGAACTCAAATTGCTCAATGTGAAATCAACCTGTTCTTGCACTCGTCAGTCCTCTTAGAGCCAGCCTCTTTGTAAGGATTTCCGGGATCATTTTCATCATAACATGGGCAGCAATCGAGGTGAGTACAGATGCCATCTTGGTTTTCATACTGGCCTTCTGGGCAGACACAACCCTGCAATACACATGTATTCAATTGAATTCATTCACTCAAAATATGCATATATGGATTTAACAACAGCAATTTGCAAGTCCCATACCTGAATACACTGGCTGCATTCATCAGTGGTACTGTTACAAGCAGCACTATCCTGCAGGTCACGGCATGAAATACAGGTTCCTGCACATTCTGAGAAGACTTTGCCTCCAGCGCAATCATATCCAGTCACCCCTGAAATCATTAAACGAAATTTGAAAAGGTCAATAATACTTCATTGATAGTAAAGCATCAACTTGAATTTTAACAGATCAATTTTCTATTGGAATGATGACAAAAGAAAATAGCCATTAACTTTGGTGATAACAAAGCTGTTACCTTGGCACTGTGGGAAATACTCCTCCCAATTAATAGTCACTCCATATTCAGCACACTCCTTGGCCATGGCTGCGATAATGGTGCAAAGTGTTTTCTTCTTGTATTGTGCACAGTAGTCATATCGGCAGATTTTTGCATACCTATTAATGTCAATTCATCCAATTTTTAATTTTCAATAATGTCACGATGATTTATTGAATATCAATAATAATCAGCACCAGCATACCAAATTACTATACTATATTTTCCTTGATACCTACCAACTCCACTTGATGATATTTTTGCATTCTCCCAATACATCATCACAAACCAACTTTTCACATTCTGCATTGACAGCACTTCTCACCTGAAAAGAGTTGGTTGTTACAAATTATATCATGAATGCCTGAAATTACAGTCAGATGATACCATTACCAAGCCTTTTTAAGAAACTCGCAACCACTCTTCATGCAGTTATTTTGGGAGTTTAAGACATGCTTTTTTTATGGATAAATATCCTCATGTCCAAAAAATAATATATATCTATTCAACTCTATGTTATGTATATATTGTGCATCATAATACTTGTTGAAGGATATTGTACAAATATACTTTGCATTTAGCTCCATCTTTGAAATATTTCACAAATCAACTCATATATCTTTAGCACAAATAGGGATGTTAATTCAGAAAGAAGCAATGATATGATTGTTTGAATAACAGTGAAAAAGAAAATTTACCTGACTCTCAATGTTACATGTGTCAGATGGACCCGGATTCACATCACATGTTTTGCATTTTCCGCCAGTAACAATCCAAGCAGCAGCAAATTCAGGAATGGATCCAGCCATCATGACTACATTTGGAAGAGCAAGTTCTCCTTGGGTATTACCGTCATTATTGCCACAAAGACCATGAACCTATAGAATAAGTCATCATGACATAAATAATAATTTTTGCAGAGGTAAATTGGGATTATAATATATAGAAGATACTGTACTAACCTTTCCAGCAAATTCTGATGACAGACGAATGTAGACACGTCCATTGGCATCATAAAGCACTTCAAATGATGGACTGTAGACCAATGTGAAGAGAGAAGTCACTTTCTTGATTGTTACATAACCATTGTGGTATGGCAGATCAACTTCACTGCCTTCAACAAAGACATTATTGTTCTTCAAACGGATCTTGGTTTTTTCTCCGCCCTTGTTGTATTTGATAAACAAATGTCCAGTGCATGTCACAAGATCAGTTCCGTGACACTCTCTCTTCTTCTGCCTGATGGTAAGTTTAACTGGGGCATCTGCTCCACTCTTTGTCTGAATTTAAAATGTTTGTTGAGTATAAGATACAGATAGTGAAACAAATGTTATTGTGATCAAGAGAACATAAACATGTATATCCCAATAATGATGCCATTTGCAACATACCCTGATGAGAACATAGGCACATCCCGCAGTTCCTTGGTAGCTGTAGGTCATTCCGTCAAATGTCCTGTAATGCTGGTTACCCACAACTGAACAAGTTCTGGGGCATTCTTGTTCATCACACACCCATCGTCCAAACTCGCACTCACTGTAACAGACAAATTTATTATTATGAATTAATTAGGTTTTGTGTGGTGATATTGACCAAAATAAGAAAATATTTTAATAAATGTATATGTCTGACCATTCATTGCAGTCAATGTAGATCTTGTCACCAGGTGTGTAAGTCTTGTGCTGGTAGATACATGGACAACTTTCTGGCTTGACACACTGGTCATCATGGAGGAAGTAGCCACTGGGACATACACATCCAGGAACCAAAGCATCAACACAAGGATCATCAGAAACAAAACCAAGACTTGCACAGGTTGGCTGGCAGCTGGGACATCTCTCAGAGTAAATGAAACCAGGCAGGCAGATAGGAGGTGCTGAAATTAAGAACAAATTAATCAGCACCTTTTTTAAAGGAAATCTAGAATTGATAATTTTAAGTAGAGATATTTGTTGCAATACTTACGACATACACCAGCAACACGCCATTCAATGCGCTTATGGATGATTTCATAACAGACTGTGGCGTAAGCATCAAATATTGAACATCTGTCAATTTCCATTTCACTGTCCGTGCATCCATCCCTAATCAGGCGGCACATTTCATTCATGCAAAATGAGTATGCATTTGGCTACAAGAGACAGAAACACTGCTATAAACTGTGTTGTCTAATTGCTCATTCTAATTTTAAAAACAAAGTGCACATTGAGTATAAAGCACAGAAGAAAAATAAGAATACACCTCACCAATTTCTCTCTGCATGGCAAGAACACCTCAGACATCAGGTATTGGCAATAACCATGGGCTTTGGCATGTCTCTCGTCATCCAGGCAACAATAGTCTGGTATATCAGCACAAGATGGGCACTTAAAAAAATAATATGGGTATTCTAAAACTGGCCATGTTGAAAAGATAAAAGAAAATTGCAATCATACACAGTGACTTCAATGTTTGACTTACGGGTCCAGAAACTTGTGTGAGTGCATAAGAGTTTCCAAATGCAGCAACTGAAGATGCATGGGAACCACTCAAGAGAACCAGATCATCCAAAGGATTTCCATTATAGTTGCCGCACATACCCCTGATGGCTGATCTGTCTGAAGGCAAAATGCTTTCATCCATGGTCAAATACCACTCAAAGTCATCAGTGTATCTGAACCGCAAACCTCCATAAGTGATAGAGACATATCTCCCAACCATTGTAATTGTTACACCTGCAAAGAAAGTGATTGAAAATGATGACCTCTGACCTACTTTAGATTAATAAGTCTAATTCTTGTTCTGAATATACATGCTGAGTACCTGGGAAGACTATGGCAAATCCAAGGCTGAGAGAAACTGAGATCCTCTTTCCATTCATGTATATGTGGTCATGACCTGTGCAGATGATGGTTGTGGTGTCTGTCAGTCTCAAGCTGAAGGTCTGCAATATGAAACAAGCTATCAGGTAAATGACATAAAATTACAAGTGTGTCATTTATGCAGAAATATTTACTACTGTGATAATACAAGAGAATTAATTAAATTCTGCCAACTTACCTTAACACATGTTGACACAGAGTCGCACATTGTCAAACTGAGAGTCAAAGTGATGATGCCATCACTGTAGAGCAAGTATGTGCATGCACCATCAAATGCAAACATAACTCCATCAAAGGTCTTGTAAAGGTTGCGGGAATATCCAGAACAACATGAGCTGCCTTTGACAACTGCAATGATTAATAAGCACTTCAGTTATCAATGACATTCTACTTTAGGAAAAAATTCAAATATGTGTAATTTTAGTGTGTTGCTCACTGCCCTTTGCATTTAGGAGCACCTCTACTCCCTCAATCAAGATGAAAATAAGAGGTGGCAACTTACTGACAACTCCTGGCAAGATAGGATAGGAAGTTTCACAAGGGTAACACTTGTTTTCACCAGCTTTACCCCATGCAACACCATTCATGCCATCACAACACTCAGACTTCATGAGGGCTCCTGTTCCCTTTACATGGGCGCCTCTACAGTTGCTGTTCATGTAGCAATAACCTCTGCCCTCTCCAGCTGTTGATGAAAAAATTAGTGAATGTTCATTGGTGAAGGCTAATGCCGGCATTATGTTGCATTTTGTAAAAATAATAATACTGTACTTATGAGTTACGTCAGTTAAAATGCAACAACTGACTATCCATAAAAAGGCTCAAAATTATTGTTTTTTTTCATTCCAATCCTGGATATATTTCACAGGCTTTATTTGGTAGTAACATATATTATGAATTTTTTTATACTTACGAGCACACAGCTCATCACAGGTGATCCTTTCATAACCAGCCCTGCATGAGCAGACATTGCCGTAATCACCAGCAATACACTCTGCATCATTCTCACAAGGAGGATCACAAAGTCCTGTTAAGAAAAATGGAAAAGTTAAAAAAGCATATTTTCAGCAATTACTACTGATAAAATGCCACTGGAAGGCTGCAATATATAATGTATTTGCATAAACAATGAAACATGCTTACTGATGTCACAGTCGTCGCCTTGCCATCCTGGGCAGCAACACGTAACAGTTTTCTTGACCTCCCTTCAAGTGAAACAATTGAAAATTACAAATAAACATTTTGGAACCTCATTCGAAAAAATTAACCTTTTCAAAATCATTTTCATTTTGCATCAATGGCCAGATTGGTGTGAACAATGAAATTATTCAGTACCTGTAAAAGCTGCAAGTCCTGGAAGAGACTAAATTGGCCTTGATCTGGTCAGTATTCATGTTTTGCATTCCTGATGCCTTCTTGTTCAAGCTGTACCCTTGGATGATCAGGGAAAATGCATCGCAACATGGTTCACTTCGTTCTTCCTTTTCTAGTACTTCATTTGTGCAAAAGCTGAAATCACACATAGGATGATGTAAAGGTTGGATACATGTATGATGATGTGGCATTGTGACATATGCACTGAATTATGCCTAAAAATGGATAAAAGTAAGTTTACACAGTCTAGGCATCATCCGCCCCAATATCAGAAATCCAATCTGTCCCTAGTCTCATAATGTTCCTTTTGGGCTATCATGAAGATTTTCTGAAATTTTCTGTATTTTGGATAACATCTATGTGGTCCACCAGAGCTTCAAAGTTACAGGTATTGAATATCACACGAATTGTAGGTTTTTCTTCTGTCCGTGGCTAATCTTTTATTATTACATCAATGGAAGATCAAAATAATTTTACAGAAGAACTTGCTTAAATATGTTTTGCATCTCTACTATATTAAGGATTTTTTAAGCATCCCTAGAAATTATCAAGTGCTATTATTGGTTGAAAAACAGCCAATCTTCTGCCCATTTATCCAAAACACGCAGTCAAGATACTACACTGACCTTGTAAAGGTGTTTGAAATATGCCAACATCTTGTTTAGTAAGAGGTATATATACAAATTATTTTATTATTCAGGTATAGGGTGTAGAAACTTATTTTATTGTATTTTATAGTGTAGAATATTTTACAATTGGAAATAAGCCGTAGCAAGTTGATGAGACTGATGTAACTTCAAATAATTATCAGACTGAATGTAGAATGACAATAGAATATGGAATGTGAATCATATAGATAGTCAAAGCAAGCCTCAGCAAGACAATCTAAAGAAATATTTGACCTTGGTTCAGGAATTACAGGAGAAGATATTGTCATAAAAAGTATCTCGTCTGCAGACATCTCTTTTAGTTCTGCAGTGTGTACCATAGTACATTCCAGATGGGTCCTCTGTTAAAGGGGCAGAATCCATAAATTTTGCTTATTTTGTATTATATACAGCAATGATGAGTAGAAAGAGTAACTTATCCATTCATCAAACTATTAATGCAAGAAAACCAACCTTTACGGATAAATTTGCTGCTGTTGCTGAGTCAGCTGCTATCTGGGTCAAGCTGGACAGGTTGTTTTCTACTAAGAATTTGTAATAAGCAATTTAGTGTTTGTGAGCTTTCGGGGATGTCTCAACATAGAGAGGCCAAATAAAGTGTTACAGACAAATAAAGAAAAGAATAAAGATTGACAGATGCTACTGGAATTTGAGGACAGTGCTATAAAGAGCTTTGGGGTGAAATAGCAGCATAGCAGAATGATGGCCAGTCACCATGTGCTCTGGTCAAAAGGATTGTCAAATTATGTGGATACCATTGGGCTTATTCATCTTATTGAGGCAGAATGATGATATGTGGTAGGTAATCTAGCTATAGAAGACAAAATATGAGAATGGCCAGCCAACTCATTTCAACGAATATTGTACCTTTAACAGAACTAGATGGGAATCAACCAACTATTAAAGCTTGTAAGTGTTACACATATCCCATTCTCTGGATACATACAAATAATATAATTGCAAAAGAATCAATTTACATTGCAACAACAAACACCTTTTCTAAAGATTATGCATAGAAAAGGTGTATGTTGTTGCAATGTAAATTGATTCTTTTGCAATTGTATTGAAATCACTGAATAATGATTATACTTTTACAGTTTGTTTGTAGCAAGTTTTAGACTTATGCCACAAGGCCAAAATACACATGATCGCAGAGAGAAAGCTTAGTTAAAATATCATAAATCTGATTAATGATATTGCTAAATCTCATGATATTCCTGTGCAATGCTGCTCATTTCTAGTAATTATAGAAAAGCTGAAGAAAACTAATTAATCAGCTTTCAAACATATCAAAAAAATTTAATGTCAAAGGGACTAGGAAGAATACCATTCACCATATGCAGGAAGGTGTTTGAAGATTTGTCAACAAGAAGTTTTAACACCTTATCAAAGTTACACCCTTCTGTGTACAATTCTGAAGTGAAGTACATGATTGAAGAATTATGAGAGCATTGGAGATAGCAGAGACAGACAAAGATGACTATCTAGAGTTTGTGAATCTGTATCTCTAGAACATGGCCATCATCCATTTTACAAGTTTAGCCAGAAATTGTGAATTTAAAACATTACATTGGGCCAAATAGATGGTCAAACTTCTGTACTCAATCAAGATAAGCTTTTCAGTGGCGAAGTGCAACATAGTAAGAAGAAAGCAAATGCAGACACTTTAAATCTGACATCATGTATGAGAATCGGGTCAGGATTTGGCAAACCAGTCTTCTCATCTGACATTTCTCCACCACTCTTGCCAATCTCATTATGCAGTTTTGTGGTATTTCTTTCATTTGCTACAAATAACATCTGATTTCCTACAAACAGGGGTTGCTTTGTGGTCTGTACAACCTTCTTACATGGATGGTTTGATCAAGATTGAAGCATTCACTGTGGTGAATGACTCTGCTGCATGTTTCCTACAAGACTATTATTTTTTCAGAACTGGGTTCTGAATTTGGATAGAGGTCCAAGTACTTGCATTCTTATTCTTAGTTATGAACAATCACGTTTTTATAAGTATAGTATGATAGTACTTGATAAGTGAGTGTTGTTCAATATTCATGAATTTAAACAAACTCATATTATAAGTTCGATGTTATTCATAGTCAGAAACCATCCTCAACGCATAAAATATCAGCTGTAGATTACACTTACATTTTAATGTAAAATTTTCTTAACTTTTTGTATTTCACAATATTTCTCATATTTGCCAAATATGTCATATGATGTTACATAGATGCAAAGTCGACATAATGCCATTTAAACCTGCATCATGTTCAGATACAACAATTGTACATAGCATTAATGAATGTGATAGTCCCACTACTAGTAACAATGAATCAAGTCATGTCTCAGATGCAACAGATACCTCAGAATCTGGTGTATGGTGTTCAAAACAAAACTAACTGGTTTCTTGGTGTTTTTATGTCCACTGTGCATACTGTTTAAAATACAAATAAATATGTATGCTGTTTGTTCAATGTTCACTGATCGATACTAAGAATTCATCTGTTAGAAAGTGGTAATTGAAAATTTCATTGCCTTGGTGGACCACATAGGACCTGTCCAATCTTGATGATATTTTGCATGGCTGTCTATGTTGGTAAAAGTAACAAAATTAACGTTGGGACAGGATGAAAAAGTCACATTTTAAAAATCATGGGACGGATGATACACATATGTCTTTCCGCAAATGTTTCTTATCTTTCTATAATATACAAAGAATACTTGGTCCTGCATATGCCCCACACCGAGAATCATCACTGGTAAAATTTTACACAATTTCACACTATGAAACATTAGAAGATCGCATTTGACAGTTTAAAGAAAGAAAAAAACCATTAGCACCATGGTATCATAGTTATGGTATATATTATCTTTGCAAAAATAATGAAGGTGGTGAATTCATTTCACTCATAAATTTAGTTCCAAATAAAATTTATATATTCAACCATAATGGTGTGCTTTTCATTCAATACACCTACTGTAACTTATTCATTAGGAGAAACTAAAAGTGGATTGAATTAAGCAACAATATTACATATATATAATTATTATATTCAAAATGCCCTTGTTATATAAATGAATTTATTCATCAAATAATATAACAGAACATATCTACTATATAATATGGTAATTACTGTTATTGTCAGGGTGTTCAAACTGTAACCACTGAACATAAATAGGGCCTTTTACATTATCACCCAAATCTACACACTCGTACAGCCAAATTCATTGACTTGAAAACCAATCTCATAGTCTTGGAAGCTAAACTTCAGATGACGTCATGTGAATCCAGGACTCCCATTGGTTAAGTGAGTCACTCAGCCAATGGGAGGCCTGGATTCACATGACGTTTAGCTCCCAAGTCTATGAGACAAGTTTCTAAGTCTGCATCTGCTGGGTCTGCTCAAATGCAAAGCATACATTCTCATACAAATGATGAAACTGGGACCTTTCTGGCTTAGGCTAGACATTGAGGCCTATTTATGATATTACAATACATAATCATATCATAATAATTAATAAATCTAAAGGTTAAAATATGGAAGTTTGGTATTGCATTTGATGTTGAATAGGTGCAGTGTATTGGCAAGTAGAATAAAAATTGAAGCAGGCCTTGGGTGATTGAATCAAGCCATACTTGGACTTTTTACACTTATGCGAGTCATTGATCTCAGTAACCCAATTAGAACTTTGAAAAGATAAGTACTTACTTAGCAAAAGTCGTTGTCCATATGACTGCCGATATAAATGCCAAAATCAAACGTTTTGGCGCCATTGCGCTTGTCTAGTCGATGGATCTTCGACCAGGCTGGGTCAAGCAGAGGTTCAAACTCACTGAACTTGAGACCAGTGCTTGTCTGCCAGGCCGGGGACCACTGGTCTTTTATACTACTTACGGCTATCAGCATCTGCGTAGTTTCTTTGAAGAATTGTGAGAAAAGAATGTACAGGCTGTTGCCCATCGGAAAACAGCAAAACATGATACTTCTATAGAGCCAAAATTTCCTTTTGTGCTCAAGCTATGGAAAATATGGAGAATGTCAGTTTAAACAAAGAAGTCCAACAATTTATGCATCACTACATTCACACTCTTTATTGTTGTATTTGTGCAACTTCTGCCTGCAAACAATGAGAATGCAGTCAACTTACAGCTATTGATTGCAAATAACTCAGTTAGGACATTAATTGAAAACTTGTGTGTGGTCAAATATGTTTTTTCTGATAAATGAAAAACAAGTTTGCTCGTAAGCAAGAGGGAGCCATCAGTAGCTACTTTGGTTTGTATATGCAAACTAGTCTGTTTTAGGCTCAGGATACAGGAAAAGAAAGGTAGGGTGCTTTGAAGAGAAAATGGTAATAAACTCTGTCTTTGGTTATTAATACACAACATCCTTACTATGCCAATCACAGTGCTCCTGAATAACTTCAAATCTAATCTTCATTTTAGAGTACTTCATGGTAACAGGGTTTATGAAACTGAAACTAAATGTCTACTACATAAAATTGAATCCCATGCTCAGACCATAATTTATAAAAAAAGTTATGAAGAAAACTGTCAGAAATAATGAGATATTTTGGTTTATAACACCAATTTAAGAAGCATATTTTGTGTCAAATTACAGATATAAATTAATTTATATTATAAGAACAAACATCTATTGTTTGGATGAGTTAGCCCTATTTCCTTGCAAAGCAGCAAAACTTTCTCAATACTATTGATTATTTTGTGATATTATGAGCCCAAGAAATGCAATTTCAAATTATGCTTGGTCAAGAAAAAGTAGTTAATAAATAATGTTGGAAACTCATATTTATCGATTTATAATACCCAATATCCAGTACTCAATACAGCTCAATAAACCTTTATAAGAAGAAGTACAGGTGAATTTAGAATTGAGATTTATGTTTTAAGTGTGGGTAATTTTCGCAAGAGATATTATTAAGTAAAGTCATGCAGCATCTTGTCTCCATTCACATCTTAAACCATCATTAATGACTTTTCCTGTGTTTCAAACATCTCAGAAACTTCTTACAGTCAGCACTGGTTCATCTGTGTCCACCTTTGTACTGTAATTTGGTCTAATGGCAATTGAATAGGAGACCTATTGCTATTGACTATGTTGAAGGTGTCACAGCTAGGCCTATTTAGTTGCAAGATAAATGCACATAAATGGAAAATATATTTACTTGCATGAAAAGAAGAGTTGTGGCATAAAAACAAAATTTTCAAAATAATCAAACAAGAAAACAAAAAAAAATAAAAAAATTGCCTCTATATTTTATTTTTGTAATGATAAAACGATTTTGCTATCTATCTATCTACAAAGATAAGATAATAAAAACTGTTAATGTAACAGGAGTCTCTGCTTGTTTTAGTTTTTTTTTGTAGGATGGAATAAAAAATATATATTAGCACATCACATGCAAACTTTCTAATCATGTTTATTTATCAAATTTTTGCATTAATTCACAAGTTTTACTTGAGGAACTATGGACACGGTTTGTAATTATTGGTGAATTGTTTGAAAACTGTTTAGAAACTGATATTTTTCTTTGCAGTTTGTTATATTTGTTTGAAAAAGCTATTGCAAATATACATAATAACAATAACATTTATACAATACTCAGTATATGCCCTGAAATCAAATATAAAAATAACCGTAGGACACCTAGTCTGGCCATGAAAATGTTTGATGCCCAAATAAGCCCAATAGGGTCATTCCATATGAATTCACCGAAAGCTCCCCAGGTCACCATCTCAAAAAAGTTTGAAAAAATTACCATTTGTAGGACCATATAATTAATGGAAAAATCCAAAATTTCAGGTCTCCAGTATCAATGGTTAAGAAGATACAGCAATTTGAAATTTTGTAAATTTTTTCCGAAAAAGCCAAACGGCATGAATTTCCAAGTTAAGACGTCCATGTAGGCATGAAATTTTGTACCTAAGGTAAAAATGTTATATTGAATCCATGTATGCTGTTACATCAGGGCTATTGGTGATATTTTGCAAGCTGTAATGCTCTGAAAAAGGGTGAAAATGGGAAATGTTGCAAAACGAGACTTTATATTTTGCAGGGCTGTGCGGCATCTATGAAAGAATAAGAGCTCATATTTATTTTCTTGCTTCTTATGGTCCACTTGCACATATATATTTTCAAAAAGATGGAAGCCAGAGTAGTTTTAAAAAGACAAATAATATACAATTGTGAAAAAAAGCCCTTTATTCTAATGAAATTTTGACCAACAAGAGAGTTCACCATCACTTTCATATTTTTTTTCCCAATATCACACACATACAGTGGTCCTCTGGTTAAAATATCATTTTGGTGGTCAGATTCCTTCATATTTTTATGAATTTTTCAAAAATCGATCTTTATATATAAAAAAAATAATAGTATTTGTGATTTCTTAATGTTTGCGTAAAGTTTTGAACAGTTAAATGTATCTATTCATTTAATAAACCTGCTTTAAAGTATATATGATGCTATATTGATCACATAATCATCAAATGTTACAAACAAAATGTATTGGGAAAAAGCAAATGTGTGGTTAATGATGACCTAATTTTGCAAAGCTTATCTAATCTTACATGTAGCTGACACAATTAATGCAATACCACAATAAATCAGTTGAGACTTGATAATCTTCATCTAGAATCACAGATTGGTCAGTGATCATAAAGTTTAAGCAGCAAAACTTGTGAATTGGGTAATTGCTAAAATGGATCATCTCGGAAAGTGTGCTGTTGGTCAAAAACTGAATAGTCATAAGCAAATGATAAGAGAACATACACAGTAATATCTGTGGCACCTTCAACAGAATTATTTCAAAATTTTTGGTTTATCAAATTAAAAATTACTCATGCATCAATGTACACTCTGGGTCATCGAGATTGGTCAGGTCCTTGAAATTCGCCACCCCTAAGAAATATAAAAGTAGCTATCCCAGCTTATTCATTTTACATGATTTTACCAAGACCAGCCACCTGGATATGCTAACTTGATTCAGTTGCCGATTTCAGAAATAAAATGAAATTTAGAGACACTAAATTGAATGGTAGCATACAGATGATACTCCATTTATTGGATAGCCTTTTCCCTAAGCTATTGATTCCTGGCAAACATTGGTTGTTACTGCATAGATAACTATCCAGTTTCTAGACATTTGTATGCCACAAAATATTCTTTTATGATGTAAAATGTGACATAAATAGGAACTGGCTATACAGAACAGTAGCATATGGAAGATAGTCTTTTAAATTTAATGTGCGTATTGATTGACCTACTTCCATGTAGGTCAATCACTACGCACGTTAAATTTAACTAAGCGGCGAACGAAAATAGTTCTTTAAAATCCGTGCAGTACAGTGTTGCATTGGCATTTTTAGCAAGGACGCGGCGTATTCTATTCTCATGATTAATATATACCTTTCTAAAACTACGAAGTCAAGTCGCAGGCCTACTGACTGTCTTTTCATATTTTTTTGCAATTACTATTTGATGTGATCCTTCTGTTTTCATATTTTTGAAATTTCTATATGTTTATGTATTAAAGCAGTGGATGTTTTCTAAGAATTAGAATGTTCCTCGGTTATAATGGAATAACAAGGGGGCATTCCAAAACAATTTTTAAGTTTCTGGATTATAGTAATTTGAAACAAGGACAACATCATCTGGATCTCTGGAGTAATAACGATAGCGGGAATGGTGCACCAAATCTCATGCAGTTCATGGCAGGACCAGTTTAATTGGGTGGTCTCATTTTGCTGTTAATGTGTCAGACTATGAAAAATATTACAGGACACATGTTTTTGTATTTCTATTCATCTTTTCAGTTGCCTTCAGACACAGTCGCTAAAATATTTGTTTGTTGGTCATAACTTCCATTGCACAATGGAAACATTATAAAACCAAACGTTGTTTATGTCAGATGCAATTATTATTCAATTGTTGCAAGCTTAAACATTGTCAGATATTCAATATTGCTTAAAAGCTATGGACTTGTTGACTGCATTGCTGCACACCCTACACATGCAACATATTTCCAGGGCATTGTACACGTATGATTTTTATACACAGTCGCTAAAATATTTGTTTGTTGGTCATAACTTCCATTGCACAATGGAAACATTATAAAACCAAACGTTGTTTATGTCAGATGCAATTATTATTCAATTGTTGCAAGCTTAAACATTGTCAGATATTCAATATTGCTTAAAAGCTATGGACTTGTTGACTGCATTGCTGCACACCCTACACATGCAACATATTTCCAGGGCATTGTACACGTATGATTTTTATACATAGTTCAAAAAGTATTTTAAAAAACACACGTGGCAATATTAATAAGAACGCCATGAGAGGTATTGATTTTTTCAACAAGCCGAGTAAGGAAACGGGGATAGTAGTTGGCTGCAAGTAACTGCAAGTACTTGAGATTATATATTCTTATCAGTGCAATAGTGTTTAGAGTAGAGTTTATTCACAACTTGCAACCAAGTTTTGCAGAATGAAGATTGGTTCTTCCTGTACATCATTGACCAAGTTCAGTTCCAGTTCTACCATGAGAGAAGCTACAAGTCCCCTGTCCATAGGACAGGGTTACAAGGTCCTGGATGAAAATATATTGACTTTTTTGCTTGAGTGGGAACTAGCCTTTTAGTAAACGTTTGTCACACAACATACACCCACTGTAGCGTTAGACATACCTTTTTTCTATTGTGTCGCGCTCAGATATAGTTGATTTCTACCAATATTAATCGATTTCTGTGCCATTTTCTAATTCACATTTCGGTAAACAAAGCTTGAAGCATGGCCGCCTAGTTCCGAAAAACTCACAAGAGGGCTCTGGCGATGTTTCAACGCCCCTAGTGGCACACAGAATAGCGCTGGAAAGTCCGTAGTTTTCTCAATTTCACAATTAAAATATTTTAATAAACTATTCCACACGATTCCACTGTTCTATGGGTCTAATGAAGCTAAATTATTAGATATTTATCTGCACCATTGCACCTGGGTGGCGCTGTGATGTCGCCGGAGCCCTCTAGTGAGTTTTAGTGTAAGTAGACATCAATAACATGGTCGATTCGTCACAGCATGATTCGTCTTCGTAAAAACTGGACGGTTCATCACTCAAAAAAAGGTCGGTTCTTCACCGGCAGTTAACATATTTTATATAATAGCAGTGACCATACACTGTGTACCGGCCAAATCAACCAATTTCGGATGACAAATCGACCAAATTCGGGTGACGAACGGACCAGTTTTCATTGGGTTCAATCAGGCAATGACGAATCGACCTGCTACCTGTGAAAGCATGAACCAAGTGAACGTGAATTTTGAAAATGCTCTTAAAAAGGATGTTTCCAGTGGCTTTTTCAGTAAAATCTGCGTGAAAGTAGTAAACAGAGTAGTTATCCTGTACATAACAACAAAATAAGGTATGCTAACGTGTTTATTGAGAAAAATGTGTCGTAATTTTGAGCGTCCATGAATTCCTATAGCAGGCGTTCCGACCCTACATCGCATCTAATGCAATGTAGGTCGGTTCTGGCTACCATAGGAGTTGACCGGTCACCAGCTGGGGTCCTGCAAAGAAGTGCCAGATTAAGTGGAATGCTAATAATTTCGCATAATTGTATATCTTATGATGTGAAGATGTTAACTAATATTTGTAATGCGTCGTTAGGATCACACACATACCCAATAGTAGGGGGGGGGGGGGGGTGATAATACATAGAAAACAAATTATTTCTGAATTTCAAATGGAAACCAGGTTCTGTTAAGGCTGATAAACCATTTCCAAAAAAACATAACACATATGTTTGTACCTTTATTTTTTATCTCTCCCAAGAACGATTGCAAGTTCAGTCAATTTGAAAGAATTTTTAGCATTTGCGTGTCACGGTTGGTCATATTTTCATTGTAATGGAACTTAGGAAGTTGGTATGCACATGACTGTATTTAGTGAAAAATAAGCTTCAAGTTGAAAACCAACATTGGTGTATTTTATCATAATAATATGATGTTCGCATCATAAATTAGAATTAATGGCATAAAAACATAACTATTAGTTATGTTTTTATGCTACTAACTCTATTTGTATCATTATAAACACTGTTTCTTTATAAGAATTTTATATTGAAGTGAGACTTGGTGTGTCATTTGCACCCATTTGGAATCTAAACATTGTACACTCGGGGTCATCCAGATTGGCCAGGGCCATCGAACTTGGCCACTCAAAATTAACTATCACAAACTGAAGGTGTAACCGGTTGAAGATGGCTTATCTTGCAGATACAACTGACTGTGATAGTGATTTTGATTGCGATATCAGAGCTGTGTGAGACAACCAGTAACCTTGTCATAATTCCATGTTTAGCCATATTATGAGGTCTGTGACATTTTTTACATACTTTAACTTGTTTTGTTTTTATCCTTATACGTGTATTGCATATGTTTGAATAAAATATTACATACATGTGATTGAATAAAATATATAATCTGAATTTAAATTGTACCATTATATAATAAAAGTTCCACCAAAAAAAGTTCCAATATATATGGCACCATTTTACATTCAAGCAATGCAATAGCTGTAGTGCTATATACATATATAATGATAAGGATGAAATATATAATTACTATTAGTGAATATTCAGGAACACATGCTGCCCAGTGGGAAAAACTGCACGACAATATTAAAGTATCTTACAAAGATGATCTACTTGTTTTCTTCATCCTGTCAGTAATAGTTATATCCCGAATAGTCAGGAGTTAACTAAACTTTTTTGTTGGTTATGTATCAACGCCGAAGGCGCAGGGATACAAGCAACAAATATTTTAGTTAACTCCTGATTGTGAGAGACATAACTAACATATACTCCACTAGACATATTCACTAATTTGTTTGACTTTTTAATTTGTTTAACAGCTGTTGTCAAGCAATTAAAGTTCAATTTGCACTCAGGAGTTAACTAACATTTTTATTGGTTATTTCCTGCTCAGAACAATAGGAAAACTATATCTAGAGGTGGAGGATAACAATAGAAAAAAACATCATAATACTCTTTCTGGCAGATACAAGAAAACAAAGATCAAATGCTGGGACTGTTTATTGGGTTTTAGTGTGTTTTTTTTTCCATACAGATATGATATGAATGTGTAAGTATTGACATTTTACTTTGCCTTACATTAGAAAGCAGGAAATGTTATTTCAATCAAGATAATAAAGTTCGGGTAATTTCAGGCCAAGTCATGCAAGCATTTTTTTGCTCGCGGTCATAAATGCATTGCATTTAGTCTGTCAGTTTAGGCATGTCCTTGTGAATGTCCCTGTGAATTTCCTTGTGAATTTCCCTGTGAATTTCCATTTGAATGGCCTTGTGAATTTCCATGTGAATTTCCTTGTGAATATCCTTCATCACTGTATTCAGCCTCTGTAATTAAAGCACAATAGAGTCATCTTGCAGTCCCTAAATTTTAACTTAGATCAAACACATCATGATTCACAAACAGGCCTAATATATTCTTAGTCCTTCACATGACTTTCTGACTTCATATTTAGCATGCTTGTAAATTGATCACACAGTACAATTCTAATGTGCGTCCAATACTTATGTGGACATGAATTGTGAGACTTGTGATGTCTGATATACACTATAGAGGAAGCCTGTGCTTCATGGCATCATAATTGTAAATAACTTATAGTGTACCAATTAAATTTTTTACACTTTGGATCATAGTGCCAACAAAATAAAATCTACTGCATGTCCAGTGTTTTCTGGGACATCAATTCTTAATTTAAAATCAATTGCAACACATTGCAAAATGAGGGGTCATATGTTTTGTTACCTTTAAAATTTTATCTACCCACAGTCTGCATATGGGATGGTCCCCTCATCTCCATCAAAATGTTAAAATACAACTTGGAGTAATTCAAGAAGAGAAGATATACTGACCACACTTGGATTCCTCACAGCGGCAGTCTGTGTAGCTGATCACCTGGGCAGTCACTGATCGGCCAGCGCAGTCGAAGTTCACATCAATGAGTTGTATTCCGGTTCCTCTGCAGCAAGAGCATGATGTTTGTCCGGGATATACAATATCTCCCATTTTGATAGCGCCATACTGAAATGGAATACATTCTTAATATTTATGACTGATAAATATGCGAAAGATAAAATAGGCAACATAAGAGATCCTTTAAAAGAAGCTTTTTGAACTGAGGCCATTGAACAGAGGGTTAAAACTTCATTAACATGAGAAAAATAGCATAACATTTCAGCTTACCTCAGAGCCAGGACAAGTTCCATTGCAGACATTGTACTGCACAGGAGCAACACTTCGGCACTCACAGCCAGAATCCATCGTGTAAGAGAGATATTCAGTGACAGAACGTTTGGAACATGCTTCAACAAAGTCTGCAAAATATAATTCAATGCCTTTACTGAAATGTAATTCTAATGAAAACCCACACCCCAGGAACTTCCAAGTGCATTCACATTCACGGGTAATTTATTAATGCTCTGATAATTAATCTTGATGAGTCATTCAACTTAGTAAGACTTTTACCTTTACAGATAAACAAACAATTACTAATTACCTTCTTCACAAGCACAGCAGTTGTCATCACTTTCAACTTGATGGAATCCTTGTGGGCATTGACACTCAGCACGCAAGTTCTTGCTGACAATCTTTCCATGTACACATTCATTGTAGATGCAGCAGTCACTTTCATCATACCAGGAGGATGGTGTGATCTAGAAATATTACAAGATTTATGAGTTTATCATACATTGATTGCTTATAACAACTACAATAATCGCTATTTAGCAAGGACTACTCACAGATCCGTTGGGGAATCTGCACTTGAAGCACTCTTCGACCTGAACACATTCTCCATTCAACCTGTGGAAGCCAGGAGCACAGGCGCAACAGTCTTGGACTATTCTTGTAGGACAGTCATTGACATCAGTGCTGAAGCACTCACAAGTAGGTTCACAGTATGGTTCAGTGTAATACTTCTCGTTTGGACCACACGCTGCGTAAGGAGGAAATAAAAGATTAACATTGTGGAAACATTGGGTATCACAATTACTAATATTTCTTCACATGCTGCAGTGATATCATGAATAATGACAGCCTGATGAAGGCTTGGTTATTTATGGTTATCAACGGAAGGCCACATACCTTGCTCACATGACTGTGTGTTGCAGCATTCAATCTCATAATCATCACCAGAACACGCTGCTCCACCACACTTGGGTTCAGGGTCATCACAAGATCTTGTTCTGGATCTGTGACCTCCATCACAAGTCTGGTCACATTCACTCCATTGACCCCAGGCTGACCATCCACCATCCACTGTATTAACAAAATACAATATTATATAAGTTATGAAACAGAGACCAGATGCTGTATTTATGCTGTTTGAGCACTGAAAACTAATTGTGTGTGCATTGCTTCATAATCATTTTCATAACAAGCCAATGAACTTAAAATGAACTACAAGTTGAAATGATATTGCACTTTACCTGGATTCCTTGGAATGCAATTGACATTGTTGTGCGACCAGCAAACACTGAAAGCAAATACAAACACTTAATAATAATAATTCACTGAAACCTTGGTCCATTGAAGGCAAGGTTACTCCATCATAAATACCGCAGGTTCTTACCAAGTCTCACATTCTGTTTCATTGATAGTCGTGTATTGTGGATAAGACACACTCCTGCCATCTACAACGAGGGAGCATGTTGGGCAACAATTTCTGTTGCAAGGTCTGGTCTCCACAAATGGTCCGGCACATTCTCTACCATTACCTGATCTTGGTGGATTATTACCACTCCTGTAATAAATAAAACCACTGTGAGTGCAGTTTAGGTTCTATAATATGAGCAATGCAAATTTGTCTAACGTTTAAACTTATCACACCTGCTCCTTGTCTGGACACCACCTCCACAGGTCACTGTGCAATCACACCATTCGGTCCATTCAGTATAACCACAATCACAATTGCAGTTTGGTCTTGTTTGGCAGACAATATCACCATTTTCACAGGTACTAAAAAGACGTAAAATAACTTCATAACATTTTTGTAAAAGATCATGCACTAGCAAGAGAAAATATCTAGAGAAACAAACTTTACCAATAATAGCATCCATCATCTTCAACTATTCAACTATGGCACCCTTCGGATATTCTTGTCCATGGTAATAACAAGGACAGTTGCAAGGTTCCACACAGTTTCCTTGGTCATCCATTACCGTTCCAACAGGACACCTACAAGGCATAAAGATGCTTATAAAAGATGCTCCAAATTTTGAGGAAATTATTTTTCAGGTAATGTCCCAGATGCAAACAAACCTGCAGATATGGTCACAGTCATCAACTTCGATGCACTCTGTTTGGTTCCTGAGATCTTTGCATGTCCTTGGACAAACAAGTGGACCAAGAACATAAGGAGCTTGACATTCATTGCAATCCTCTGTGTTGCAGTTTTCAGATTCAACATCAGGTCCCACACAGTCCTCTCCACCACATGATGGTGCTGGGTTTGTGCAAGTTCTGTATCTGTAAGTGGTACCACCTCCACATGACTGACTGCATGCTGACCAAGTTCCCCACTGTGTCCAGCCTCCATCAACTGAAATATTCCGAAGAATGAATGCGTATTTGATTTTAATATACTTCCGTAAACAAACATCAGTAATTACTCACCAGAGCATGCCTGAGTGTTGCAAGCTTCAAACTCATGGAGACATCCAGGGCAGTATACACCAGGTGAACCAGGAGTGAAATTATCTCTAGATCTCATTCTCAAACCTGAGCCACAACTCACGGAGCAAGTAGACCATGATCCCCATCCACCCCACACGCAGACTGTAATTAAGAGTAATACAAATTAAATATGAAACAATAAGGATGGGCTTTTAGAACTTTCCAATTTTCTTACATTGTTGCTCACCCAAGCAAGGCTCATTGACTTCAATATCAAAGTTTCCATTTTCCATGCAAGTCCTGTAAGAAATGGAATATTCATGCACTGTAATTTGAGAATTTCTGGAAGTTATTTCAGTTGGCAGCATGCTAATTAGTATATCAAGGCCAGCAAGAAAAGGATTTGGAACAGATAGATACTTGAACAGAACATTTTGTCCACTGCAACATTAAGGACTACTCACAACATGACACATGGACTGTGGACAGTTTGACCATATGCAATCCTTTGACCAATTTCAACAGGCTCATCATTGCCAGTGAAGCCATTGATGCCATCTTTTTCTATCCAAGGACGAGGTGAATCAGCTCCATAAGGAACATCAAACTGGTCTTCATATGCACCCATATCATAGAAGCAGCAAACTGCAATAAAAAAAATTGATGCTTTGGAGATTTGATGATATATCACCCCGATATTAATAACAATTAAATTTGCTAGTCCTGCAAACTATGTTACACATATTTTCTGTGCCTTTGCGGAGATATGAAGCATCAACTTTTTGGAAATATCTTATGCATAAGCAACTGGGAAATATGAAACCAACTTTGAGGTGCAGTTGTAGTTTCTCCTGTTGATTCTGTACCGCGTGTAGTTTGAGTAGTTCTGGTTGTCCTAGTTGTGCGAGTGGTTCTTGTTGTTGGTGTGGTTCTTGTGGTGCGAGTGGTTCTTGTTGTTGGTGTGGTTCTTGTGGTGCGAGTGGTTCTTGTTGTTGGTGTGGTGAATGTTGTCATTGTTGTATGGGTAGTCTCTGTTGTTGCAGTAGTTGAAGTAGCTATCTCCTCTGCATTTAAGAATTATATAATGAGTCATATAATTGAGATAGGGGTTGATTTGCAAAATAGTTTGATGGTTTACATCAATATGAACATTGTCCTATCTCGTAACATTGCACTATTCCGTAACATGTTCTTGTTATTCTGTTTTCTGCTTTTTGTTATCAATAGTTATTGTCAGTTCATGAATGTATCTTATCTAGGTATGGGGTGACACAGTGCTCTCCGGAGGGCTGGGATAATTTGTATATTGTACTTCTGTAGTGTTTGCCATTTTAAGCAATAAAATATCACTATCAATTTATCAAGATGGCATTACGACATGATACATTAATCTCTTTATGTTGTTTCTCTTGCTTTGATGACATACCTGGAACACACTCAATGATGTACAAGTCCTTTATCTTAATAGTCTGGCTGCTTGGAGCTTGAATGTAGATGAAAATATTCTGTACGTCAAAGTTACTACTGTATCCAGGGATAACGAATGAAAATTCTTCAAAGGAAGATGTGACGGTTGCCTGAATCTGTAAAAAATTAACAACAATTGCACATAATGACAACAAATAAACATAACTGCAGTGGGCCAAAATCTTACATGCCAGTAAAATACTTTTTTATAACAATACCTGAGTTGGCGATGAAGGATTGCCATTGGACACATAAGAGAATACAATTGAAGTGGCTCCATAGACCTTAAGGCTAACAAATATGTCTGATGGACGTGGTGTTGGTAACAATGTAATCACAACAGATGAGGGTCCTTGAACAAAGATAGGCGCTGGTGAAGGTCGAAGTATTGTGCTAGCTACATCCTGTGATTGTTGACCAGGTCCAACCAATGTGATGGAGTAGTCAACATTAGGGTTGTTATTTCCATAATTATCAAATTCCATAGGGAAACCTGCAGGGCACTCAAATCCACCAGGTCCACCAGGTGCAGTTGTTGCTGTTGTAGCAGTTGTTGCTGTGGTTGCTGTTGTAGCTGTGG
Source organism: Alitta virens (assembly GCA_932294295.1). NCBI lineage: Eukaryota > Metazoa > Annelida > Polychaeta > Phyllodocida > Nereididae > Alitta > Alitta virens. The sequence goes on from OW028574.1 coordinate 10,131,764, forward strand.
TAGCTGTTGTTGCTGTAGTTCCAGTAGTTGCAGTTGTGGCAGTTGTTGCTGTGGTTGCTGTGCTTGCTGTTGTGGCAGTTGTGGCAGTTGTAGCTGTGGTTGCTGTTGTGGCAGTTGTTGCTGTGGTTGCTGTTGTCCCCGTTGTAGCTGTGGTTGCTGTTGTGGCAGTTGTTGCTGTGGTTGCTGTTGTTCCTGTAGTAGCAGTTGTAGCAGTTGTTGCAGTGGTTCCAGTTGTAGCAGTGGTTCCAGTGGTTGCTGTGGTTCCACTTGTTGCAGTTGTAGCAGTTGTTGCTGTTGTAGCAGTTGTTGCTGTGGTTCCAGTTGTAGCTGTAGTTGCAGTGGTAGCAGTTGTTGCAGTGGTTCCAGTTGTTGCTGTTGTAGCAGTAGTTGCAGTGGTTCCAGTTGTAGCTGTAGTAGCAGTGGTTCCAGTCGTTGCTGTTGTTCCAGTTGTTGCTGTTGTAGCAGAAGTTGCAGTGGTTCCAGTTGTGGCTGTAGTTGCACTTGTGGCAGTTGTTGCTGTGGTTCCACTTGTTGCTGTTGTGGCAGTTGTAGCAGTTGTTTCAGTTGTGGCAGTTGTTGCTGTGGTCCCAGTTGTAGCTGTAGTTGCAGTGGTAGCAGTGGTAGCAGTTGTTGCAGTGGTTCCAGTTGTTGCGGTTGTTCCAGTTGTTGCTGTTGTAGCAGTAGTTGCAGTGGTTCCAGTTGTAGCAGTTGTTGCAGTGGTTCCAGTTGTTGCTGTTGTTCCAGTTGTTGCTGTTGTTCCAGTTGTTGCTGTTGTAGCAGTAGTTGCAGTAGTTCCAGTTGTAGCTGTTGTTGCAGTTGTTGCAGTGGTTCCAGTTGTTGCTGTTGTAGCAGTAGTTGCAGTGGTTCCAGTTGTAGCTGTAGTAGCTGTAGTAGCAGTGGTTCCAGTTGTTGCTGTTGTTCCAGTTGTTGCTGTTGTAGCAGTAGTTGCAGTGGTTCCAGTTGTGGCTGTAGTTGCAGTGGTTCCAGTTGTTGCTGTGGTTCCACTTGTTGCTGTTGTGGCAGTTGTAGCAGTTGTTGCAGTTGTGGCAGTTGTTGCTGTGGTCCCAGTTGTAGCTGTAGTTGCAGTGGTAGCAGTTGTAGCAGTTGTTGCAGTGGTTCCAGTTGTTGCGGTTGTTCCAGTTGTTGCTGTTGTAGCAGTAGTTGCAGTGGTTCCAGTTGTAGCAGTTGTTGCAGTGGTTCCAGTTGTTGCTGTTGTTCCAGTTGTTGCTGTTGTTCCAGTTGTTGCTGTTGTAGCAGTAGTTGCAGTAGTTCCAGTTGTAGCTGTTGTAGCAGTTGTTGCAGTGGTTCCAGTTGTTGCTGTTGTAGCAGTAGTTGCAGTGGTTCCAGTTGTAGCTGTAGTAGCAGTGGTTCCAGTTGTTGCTGTTGTTCCAGTTGTTGCTGTTGTAGCAGTAGTTGCAGTGGTTCCAGTTGTGGCTGTTGTTGCAGTGGTTCCAGTTGTTGCTGTGGTTCCACTTGTTGCTGTTGTGGCAGTTGTAGCAGTTGTTGCAGTTGTGGCAGTTGTTGCTGTGGTCCCAGTTGTAGCTGTAGTTGCAGTGGTAGCAGTTGTAGCAGTTGTTGCAGTGGTTCCAGTTGTTGCGGTTGTTCCAGTTGTTGCTGTTGTAGCAGTAGTTGCAGTGGTTCCAGTTGTAGCAGTTGTTGCAGTGGTTCCAGTTGTTGCTGTTGTTCCAGTTGTTGCTGTTGTTCCAGTTGTTGCTGTTGTAGCAGTAGTTGCAGTAGTTCCAGTTGTAGCTGTTGTAGCAGTTGTTGCAGTGGTTCCAGTTGTTGCTGTTGTAGCAGTAGTTGCAGTGGTTCCAGTTGTAGCTGTAGTTGCAGTGGTAGCAGTTGTAGCAGTTGTTGCAGTGGTTCCAGTTGTTGCTGTTGTTCCAGTTGTCGCTGTTGTAGCAGTAGTTGCAGTGGTTCCAGTTGTAGCTGTAGTTGCAGTGGTAGCAGTTGTAGCAGTAGTTGCAGCGGTTCCAGTTGTGGCTGTGGTTGCAGTGGTACCAGTTGTTGCTGTGGTACCACTTGTTGCTGTTGTGGCAGTTGTAGCTGTTGTGGCAGTAGTTGCTGTGGTTCCAGTTGTAGCTGTAGTTGCAGTGGTAGCTGTTGTGGCAGTTGTTGCTGTAGTTCCAGTTGTGGCTGTAGTTGCAGTGGTAGGTGTTGTGGCAGTTGTTGCTGTGGTTCCAGTTGTGGCTGTAGTTGCAGTGGTAGCAGTTGTGGCTGTAGTTGCAGTGGTACCAGTTGTTGCAGTTGTAGCCGTTGTAGCAGTTGTAGCAGTTGTTGCTGATGTGGCAGTTGTTGCTGTGGTTTCAGTTGTAGCTGTAGTTGCAGTGGTAGCTGTTGTGGGAGTTGTTGCAGTTGTTGCAGTTGTTGCAGTTGTTGCAGTTGTTGCAGTTGTAGCTGTGGTAGCAGAAGTTGCTGATGTGGCAGTTGTTGCTGTGGTTTCAGTTGTAGCTGTAGTTGCAGTGGTAGCTGTTGTGGGAGTTGTTGCAGTTGTTGCAGTTGTTGCAGTTGTTGCAGTGGTTGCTGTTGTAGCTGTTGTGGGTGTTGTAACACCTGAAACAGGACCACCTGGTTGGCCTGGTTGTCCGGGTTGTCCGGGTTGACCAGGTTGAGCTGGCTGAGCTGGTTGAGCAGGCTGTGCCGGTTGAGCAGGCTGAGCAGGCTGAGCTGGTTGTGCTGGTTGTGCAGGTTGAGCTGGTTGAGCTGCTTGTGCAGGTTGAGCTGGTTGCGCAGGCTGAGCAGGTTGAGCTGGTTGAGCTGGCTGAGCGGGTTGTGCTGGTTGTGCAGGTTGAGCTGGTTGTGCAGGCTGAGCAGGTTGAGCTGGTTGCGCTGGTTGTGCCGGTTGAGCAGGCTGAGCTGGTTGTGCTGGTTGTGCAGGTTGAGCTGGTTGAGCAGGTTGTGCTGGTTGAGCTGGCTGAGCAGGTTGCGCTGGTTGCGCTGGTTGTGCCGGTTGAGCTGGCTGAGCAGGTTGTGCTGGCTGTTGTGGTTGAGCTGGCTGAGCAGGTTGTGCTGGCTGTGGTGGTTGAGCTGGCTGAGCAGGTTGAGCTGGTTGTGCAGGTTGAGCTGGTTGAGCTGGTTGAGCGGGTTGTGCTGGTTGCGCTGGTTGTGCCGGTTGAGCTGGCTGAGCCGGTTGAGCAGGTTGTGCTGGTTGCGCTGGTTGTGATGGTTGAGCAGGCTGAGCTGGTTGTGGTGGTTGTGCAGGTTGAGCTGGTTGAGCTGGTTGAGCTGGCTGAGGGGGTTGTGCTGGTTGCGCTGGTTGTGCCGGTTGAGCTGGCTGAGCTGGTTGAGCTGGTTGTGGGGGTTGAGCTGGCTGTGCTGGCTGAGCAGGTTGTGCTGGTTGGGCAGGTTGAGCAGGCTGAGCTGGTTGTGCTGGTTGTGCAGGTTGAGTTGGTTGAGCAGGTTGAGCTGGTTGCGCAGGTTGAGCTGGTTGTGCAGGTTGAGCTGGCTGAGCAGGTTGCGCAGGATGAGCTGGTTGTGCAGGTTGAGCTGGCTGAGCTGGTTGGGCAAGCTGAGCTGATTGTGCTGGTTGTGCAGGTTGAGCTGGTTGCGCAGGTTGAGCTGGTTGTGCAGGTTGAGCTGGTTGTGCAGGTTGAGCAGGTTGAGCAGGCTGAGCTGGTTGTGCAGGTTGAGCTGGCTGAGCTGGTTGGGCAGGCTGAGCTGGTTGTTCTGGTTGAGCTGGCTGAGCTGGTTGAGCTGGTTGTGGGGGTTGAGCTGGCTGTGCTGGCTGAGCAGGTTGTGCTGGTTGGGCAGGTTGAGCAGGCTGAGCTGGTTGTGCTGGTTGTGCAGGTTGAGCTGGTTGAGCAGGTTGAGCTGGTTGCGCAGGTTGAGCTGGTTGAGCAGGTTGAGCTGGTTGTGCAGGTTGAGCAGGTTGTGCAGGCTGAGCTGGTTGTGGGGGTTGAGCTGGCTGTGCTGGCTGAGCAGGTTGTGCAGGCTGAGCTGGTTGTGCAGGTTGAGCAGGCTGAGCAGGCTGTGCAGGTTGAGCTGGTCCAGGAGTTGTTGTTCTTCCTGGTTCTTCTGAAATGCACATAGGGAATACATTCTTAATAATGCAATTATCTATCATAAGTGTTTGTCTGGTTTTCCATTTGTTGACTGACATATAGCATTATCTGAACATTTCCCAACCATCATGTTGACCCAGGTAATCATTTAATACCTCAATGATCATGTTGTCTTTTTCCATATGTTAGCTTTATTTCACCACACTTGATCAATTTCCAACACAATTAATGAACTGTTAGTACTAACTTCTACAGTATCTGTTTCTAAGCAGCCCTTGGCATATATTGGTAATGCCTCGAACAATCAGTGCCTGGACACTAAAGTTTCAAAAATCATAATGACTTAAATAAACTTAAATACTCACCACAACATCCTTCAATTAGCAGAGATACTTTGTCTGGTGGTGAGCAGTACTGACAGGACATAGTTACCCTGATAAAGCTGATTCTTCCTGTAGAATAGAAAATCACCATGACAGATTTCTGTGTAATTTGTTTGATACTTTGGTCAGTTTTAATGGCATGAAAAACGTGGTACATGTTTTGTCAAATCATTGTGACAGAAGAAAACTCTAAGGCCTGATTTCACTAGCAAGGTCATAAAAAATTTACACTGCTGCTCCTCCTGGTGCAAAGGGTATTTGAAAAAAATACAATCTGTAAAGAGGAACACACATTGGGAGCATATGTTGGGTTTTTCATCTATATAAATAACAAACCAAGATTTGCAGAATAAACATTTTTTCATTTGGGTTACTTGTTTTTATTGTGTTGTATTGCCCTTTATGCACCAACCTCTGCAGTGTGTCTGTCTCATTTGCTTTGTCAATATGGTGTTATAAATTCTTGCCCTAATTATGAATATGTACACTGTAGAAATAAAATGAATTGAAATAAGCAAGGGTAAACTGTGATCAGCATATGACAAACATAATGAATACCAAACCAAACGCATCCAACAGTTGCACAGCAACTATCTATATACTAACCCTAGCAACCTGAACAGATCGAATCCCTAATCCCCCTCACTTCCCTGGCAGATGTCACTGATCCACTTCACACCTTTATGCACAGATGATCTGTGCATCAGGTGATGAGACATATGTATGGTCTGAGCAGCTCCAACTGATGCATTGGTGCACTTATTCATCACATATATACTGAGGAAAATTACAGAATGCTCCACGTCACGTTTGGAAAGGCTCTAACAAATTTATATAAGTGTCACCCAAAAATAAAGTCTATACTCCCATTACAATGGTGTTTTTCCTTTGTACTACCTAGGAGACAGGTCTGTCTAGTGGACCCAGATTCCACTAGAGGGCTCTCTTGTTAGCACCTGGGTGCCACAATCAAGACCAGCTTGAGGTTTCACTTTTTGCTGTCACCTCAAAGCCAAGCCACCTGATTATGTACATGTCTTGCTTATTTGCTGACTCAACTAAATTGATCAATTTCTCTTATAATCTGCTGGCATCTGGTATTAAAGATCTAACAATGAAATTACAGAATAATTCATGTGCTGAGTTCTGAGTTCTTGTTCTGACAAACAGGTAATTCACAAAAATTGACTAAACTCAAAAAAAAAATTGGTCTACTGGATCCAGATTCCACTAGAGGGCTCTCTCGTCAGCACCTGCTCAGCTAGGACTGTTTTACCATCTAACACTGATCAGACAAGCTTGAGTTAATGAACTACTAACATTACTGCTAGTGTCTGTTCCAATTGTGAACATGCTGGTAATGTATAATGTATGATATACATGTAATAATAACTGCCATGTAATTTATAATTTATAGAGAACTATCATGTTATATGTACTTTAGTCACATATTTATATTGTTATATTTATCATAGGGTTATTCCTCTACTTGGAAGTTTTGGTGCAATAAAGGGTTCAAATTTTCATCTGTCTCCACTCAACTCATATATATAACATACATGTAAGCGACAGATATTTCTCTGAATATTTGATTATGGCATTGAAGTCACACAATGACTTGTCTGTAAGTTATCTGCCAACTTTTGGATTAATTGGTCTCTTAAACAATACTCCACAGAACAGCTGATGGGTGATGACTAAATATTACAAAGACATAATTGAGAATTCCTTTCAGGTGAGTCACCCATTTCGAAGACATTAATCTCTTAAATAACTAGTTCCAAACACTGCATTTCATTATATCAAATATCTATTGTTTAACACTAATTACTTCCCATTTTTTCAAGCACGAAAACACTATAGTAACATAATTTTCATTTTAGACCTAGGATTTTAATGTCTCAGTTAACTGTCATTTTTTATTTAACCAGTTCTATTTCCCTGTTGCAGTTGTTAGAATTGATGTGAAAACTTTTCCTATCTTCTTCTGCTAAAAACTGATGAGTCAGTCACACTCCTATCCCAGTGAAGAATTTGAGCTCAGAGTGAGCTCATAGGAAACTCGCGGAGAGTTCATACTGTGCGATCACTGTGAGCTAAAAGTGTAACCACTTAGTGGTCCCACAGTGAACTCACAGAGTTGAGGTAACAGTGCAAGTTTTGTTGGAGCAAACTGTGAGCTGATCATGTGTGATTCTACATTTCTGCAACTACTCATCCCATGGTAGCTCTGAGCAATTAAGCTGTCTAACTTTGCTACAACTAATGATGAACTACAACAAATAATTTCCAAACCCGGCCTTCAGTTATGATTGCTCCATGCTGGGTTTGAACCTACAACCTACCTACCTACCTACCTAACCTTAGCCTTACAGTCCTACACCCTAACCACTACACCAGCCAGTCAGTTAGAACTTAGGTAGCCTCCTCTAGGTATAATTAAACTAGGTGAATAAGCTGGGACAGTGAAGCCATTATTATGTTGTCAGATATTTAAAAAACTTTTCTTTTTCAAGAGTAAAAAGAGTGAGAATCGAACTCGGGTTAGATAAACAATAAAGCAGCAATTCCATTTATAGTAACTGTTATTAGCTGGCCTGTAATCAGTGGTGGAGACAGACAATCTTCTATTTATAGTTTTTCTAAGAGTGTATACCACACCACCTAGCGTGATATCACAAGTTAAGTTCTTAGTGAGCTAACTGCGATGTCATCCTGTGATCTCATCCTGTGAGCTTTGAGTGAGGTCACTGTGAGTGTAAAATTAGCTCACGTCTTCACTTGGATATGTTTTCCTATAGCTGGTCTATCTCAAGATGACTCATGTGGTAGTTATGACTCATCTGTGGGCAATTGAAAGGTCAATTACTGTTACCTGCGTTTCTATCAATAGAGGGCAGGTGGTGTCACTGTAGCTAATTCTTGTCATAAGTAACAAGATTTAGTGAAACCAGGCCATCAATGCCAGTATGTGTCATCATGGGAGCTGAAACTTCAACACAAAATATAGGTCCATGTATCACCAATGACTCATCAAGCGCAATGTTCACTTTCAAGTGAACAAAATTAACATACCAATTCCTAATCCAAAATTGTGAAATCAGGACTTGGGTTTTTAGAGAAACATATTTAAGATTGCCTCTGCACTAACTGTTGAAAAGTTACACTGATAGCAATTTATTTTATGAATAAAATCACTATACCTGCAACATGACAGCTTCTAGTATCAGGTTCATTGAAGGAATAAACTTTCTTGACCTAGAAATAGAACAGTAATATTTGAAATGGTAACACGTGGAATAAAGTAATGTTTTAAGCTACATAAAAGTGTGTAAATTCCCATGCCACTTATAATTCATGACTATAATACTACTTGGTGATATGCTAGTTTAACTAGCCATCAATTGTTCTACTTTCATAACTTACCATATTGCCATTTGTGAAATAGTCAACACGAACAGAGAGTGGCCTTCCATTAGCGCAGATGTGATTCACCCTCAAACGGAATTTGGTAATCCTGATGTAATCACACTGATATGCAACCAAGGTGAATGAGTTCTTATTTGAAGGAAGATCAAACCTAGTATAACCATTTGACATGTAAGTGGCAGAAACATAATCTTCTTTTGGTTGCAGTACTCCATTGGAGCCTTGAACCATGGGCTCGTTGCACTCTGAAAAGAAATAGGGGATTTTGTAAATGACAGAATTTGCATAGAGGTCATGAGAATGCGATTGACAAAAGATTTAGTTAAGATTGCCATAACAGTTTATGAGCAGGCGTTGAATTTTCCAACTGTGTAATCTCAGTTAAAAGAGTTCTTAATAATTCAACTAAATGATTTATCAATATTCTTGGCAAATTTGTTTTTGGGGATTTTTTATTATTTGCATATGACACTTAATATGTTCATTATGTACCTTTTACAATATATCAGTAAACCATATTATTGCATGTATATACATATATGCATGTATGATTCACATCTTTGTTGAAAACATCAATATGTAGACAATGATAAATAATAAATAAATAGAAGCTGAAAGTTAAGTTTGGTGATGCAAACGAGATTTATCACATAATTTGTGAATTGCTAGTACTTAAAATGAGAACTTGATTCGCTTGTTTAAAATAAAACCAAACAGGAGTTATGAAACAGGCTTTGAAAATTATATGTAAGATATTTCTATTTGAGTATTAACTTATATACATTGCATTATAAAACTTCATTTTGGCAACCCAGCAATAAAACCAAAACAAATGCCTAGTATTTCAAACAGTACAAAAATTTTTGACAATCAAAGGCAATACTAACACAAATGGGATAAAAAACTAAATGGAACAGCACAGAACATTGATAGATACCTTCCTCAGGTCCGGGCGTTGTCTGACCAGGTTGTGATGGTTGAGCTGGTTGTGCTGGTTGGGCAGGCTGAGCTGGTTGAGCTGGCTGAGCAGGCTGAGCTGGTTGTGCTGGCTGAGCAGATTGTGCAGGTTGAGCTGGTTGTGCTGGCTGAGCAGGTTGTGCAGGTTGAGCTGGTTGTGCTGGCTGAGCCGGTTGTGGAGGTTGAGCTGGTTGAGATGGTTGAGCTGGCTGTGCAGGCTGAGCTGGTTGTGCTGGCTGAGCGGGTTGGGCAGGTTGAGCTGGTTGTGCTGGCTGAGCTGGTTGTGGCGGCTGAGCTGGTTGAGCTGGCTGTGCAGGCTGAGCGGGTTGTGCAGGCTGAGCTGGTTGGGCAGGTTGTGCGGGTTGTGCAGGTGGAGCTGGTTGTGCTGGCTGAGCGGGTTGTGCAGGTTGAGCAGGTTGTGCTGGCTGAGCTGGTTGAGCTGGTTGTGCAGGCTGAGCGGGTTGTGCAGGCTGAGCTGGTTGTGCTGGCTGAGCGGGTTGTGCAGGTTGAGCAGGTTGTGCTGGCTGAGCAGGTTGAGCTGGTTGAGCAGGTTGTGCTGGCTGAGCAGGTTGTGGAGGTTGAGCTGGTTGAGATGGTTGAGCTGGCTGTGCAGGCTGGGCTGGTTGTGCTGGCTGAGCGGGTTGAGCTGGTTGTGCTGGTTGCGGAGGCTGAGCTGGTTGAGATGGTTGAGCTGGCTGTGCAGGCTGGGCTGGTTGTGCTGGCTGAGCAGGTTGAGCTGGTTGTGCTGGCTGAGCAGGCTGTGCTGGTTGAGCTGGCTGAGCTGGTTGAGCTGGCTGTGCAGGCTGAGCTGGTTGTGGTGGTTGAGCAGGCTGGGCAGGTTGTGCTGGTTGAGCAGGCTGAGCTGGTTGAGATGGTTGTGCTGGTTGAGCAGGCTGTGCTGGTTGAGCTGGCTGTGCAGGCTGAGCTGGTTGAGCTGGTTGTGCAAGCTGAGCTGGCTGGGCTGGCTGCGCAGGCTGAGCTGGTTGTGGTGGTTGACCTGGCTGTGCTGGTTGAGCTGGTTGTGGTGGTTGACCTGGCTGGGCAGGCTGAGCTGGTTGTGCAGGCTGAGGTGGTTGAGCTGGCTGCGCAGGCTGAGCTGGCTGGGCAGGTTGTGCTGGTTGAGCAGGCTGAGCCGGCTGTGCAGGTTGTGCTGGTTGAGCCGGCTGTGCTGGTTGAGCTGGTTGTGGTGGTTGAGCTGGCTGGGCAGGCTGTGCTGGCTGAGCTGGTTGAGCTGGCTGAGCAGGTTGTGCAGGTTGTGCTGGTTGAGCCGGCTGTGCTGGTTGAGCTGGTTGTGGTGGTTGAGCTGGCTGGGCAGGCTGAGGGGGTTGTGCAGGCTGAGCTGGTTGAGCTGGCTGTGCAGGCTGAGCAGGTTGAGCTGGCTGTGCTGGTTGAGCTGGTTGTGGTGGTTGAGCTGGCTGGGCAGGCTGGGCTGGTTGTGCAGGCTGAGCTGGCTGAGCAGGCTGAGCTGGTTGAGCTGGCTGTGCCGGTTGTGCTGGCTGAGCAGATTGTGCAGGTTGAGCTGGTTGTGCTGGCTGAGCAGGTTGTGCAGGTTGAGCTGGTTGTGCTGGCTGAGCCGGTTGTGGAGGTTGAGCTGGTTGAGATGGTTGAGCTGGCTGTGCAGGCTGAGCTGGTTGTGCTGGCTGAGCGGGTTGGGCAGGTTGAGCTGGTTGTGCTGGCTGAGCTGGTTGTGGCGGCTGAGCTGGTTGAGCTGGCTGTGCAGGCTGAGCGGGTTGTGCAGGCTGAGCTGGTTGGGCAGGTTGTGCGGGTTGTGCAGGTGGAGCTGGTTGTGCTGGCTGAGCGGGTTGTGCAGGTTGAGCAGGTTGTGCTGGCTGAGCTGGTTGAGCTGGTTGTGCAGGCTGAGCGGGTTGTGCAGGCTGAGCTGGTTGTGCTGGCTGAGCGGGTTGTGCAGGTTGAGCAGGTTGTGCTGGCTGAGCAGGTTGAGCTGGTTGAGCAGGTTGTGCTGGCTGAGCAGGTTGTGGAGGTTGAGCTGGTGGAGATGGTTGAGCTGGCTGTGCAGGCTGGGCTGGTTGTGCTGGCTGAGCGGGTTGAGCTGGTTGTGCTGGTTGCGGAGGCTGAGCTGGTTGAAATGGTTGAGCTGGCTGTGCAGGCTGGGCTGGTTGTGCTGGCTGAGCAGGTTGAGCTGGTTGTGCTGGCTGAGCAGGCTGTGCTGGTTGAGCTGGCTGAGCTGGTTGAGCTGGCTGTGCAGGCTGAGCTGGTTGTGGTGGTTGAGCAGGCTGGGCAGGTTGTGCTGGTTGAGCAGGCTGAGCTGGTTGAGATGGTTGTGCTGGTTGAGCAGGCTGTGCTGGTTGAGCTGGCTGTGCAGGCTGAGCTGGTTGAGCTGGTTGTGCAAGCTGAGCTGGCTGGGCTGGCTGCGCAGGCTGAGCTGGTTGTGGTGGTTGACCTGGCTGTGCTGGTTGAGCTGGTTGTGGTGGTTGACCTGGCTGGGCAGGCTGAGCTGGTTGTGCAGGCTGAGGTGGTTGAGCTGGCTGCGCAGGCTGAGCTGGCTGGGCAGGTTGTGCTGGTTGAGCAGGCTGAGCCGGCTGTGCAGGTTGTGCTGGTTGAGCCGGCTGTGCTGGTTGAGCTGGTTGTGGTGGTTGAGCTGGCTGGGCAGGCTGTGCTGGCTGAGCTGGTTGAGCTGGCTGAGCAGGTTGTGCAGGTTGTGCTGGTTGAGCCGGCTGTGCTGGTTGAGCTGGTTGTGGTGGTTGAGCTGGCTGGGCAGGCTGAGGGGGTTGTGCAGGCTGAGCTGGTTGAGCTGGCTGTGCAGGCTGAGCAGGTTGAGCTGGCTGTGCTGGTTGAGCTGGTTGTGGTGGTTGAGCTGGCTGGGCAGGCTGGGCTGGTTGTGCAGGCTGAGCTGGTTGAGCAGGCTGAGCTGGTTGAGCTGGCTGTGCCGGTTGAGCAGGCTGAGCTGGTTGTGCAGGTTGTGCAGGTTGAGCTGGTTGAGCAGGTTGTTGTTGCCCAGGTGTTGTCCTTGGTTCCTCTGGAGTAAAATTGTATTGATGACTATTTTAACCATTATTGCTGTTTGTAACATATATCAGGGTTATAATTTGAAGTATATAAACGATGGTGCCCGTATCAATATCATTAATGAGATGAGGTTACAATTGTACAAAAATAAACAAAACAGCATCATAAATGTAGCAACTTTTTTCGAAGTAAACCCTAAAATAAGGACTTAAAAACTATAGTTTCGAACCCTACCTAAATTTTAAACTCCCAAAAAAGACTTACAATAACATAGCTAGGTTTAGAATTAGTTCGCATAACCTCAAAATAGAAAAAGGTAGACATGAAACCCCGAAGGTACCACTTAAAGAAAGAATCTGTGAGAATTGTAATAACAACGAAGTGGAAGATGAATTTTGCTGCCTCTTAATGAGTAGTGCCAATAATGTGCAAATAATGGAGCTAAATAAAGAACTTAGTAAATATATTTCTGAATTTGATAATTATACTCCAACTGAAAAATTTCAAGCTATTATGTCCAGCAAAGAAGCAGGTGTAATTAATGCTCTTGGCATATTTCTAAACCACGTCCTCGAATTAAATTTTTATTTTTATTTCCTGCTGGGCTCTTACTATTTTTTAAAATCTGTATATGGATAGCCCAATTGGATAAAACCATTAGCAAAAGCAAAATATGAGTCTTTTATCATTTTTTAATTATTATCATTTTTATTTGTCACAACCAGGACTGACTTTCTGTAAAATATATATAGTTACAACACGTATTATGACTGTTGGCTTAACCTTTTTAGTATGTATGTTTGACAAATGTATCAATGATGATAATATCTTGTCAATAAAATAATATTTTATATATATATATATATTTCAACTTTGAAGCATGAGTGCTGTGCAAAGAGTTAGGCCTACATGCTAACAAAGGTTCTACAAAAGCGGACATTTAAATAACAATCATTAAATGGACCTCCATTGGTACATAGTATGACGGATATAGAATTTGACACACTATATATGATATAGAGGTAAACAGCCTTCATCTGTAATTTACTTTTCCATTATTTTATGCTTAAATATGTTACTTCAGTGAGGGCTAAAACTCAAAGAGTTCATGCAAAAGTGCCTTAATCAAATTGTTTGCACATATATACAAGGCTTAACAAATTTATCAACAGAATGAATAACTGTAGGATGCTGTACGTACCACAACATCCTTCGATGAGTGCAGATATCTTATCTGGCGCTGCACAGTGCTGGCATGTCAACCTGATTCTGATTTTCCTGACAGTTTCTACAAATGCAAAATGTTCTATCTTTACAATATAATATATTGGATGGTAAAATGTATAGAAACATGTGTCTCAAGAGCTTACCTGAGCAATAAACACTTCTAGCATATGGGTGATCAAAATCATAATTCTTAGTTACCTGAAAGGCATTAAAAAGGGTTCAATTTATTGTATGCTGTAGAAATAATGCTTCAATAAAATGTAGTGAACACAATGTGAAAATATAAATCTGACTTACCACCTGAGACCTTGTGTAGTACTCGACACGGACTGACAGGGGCTTGCCATTAGAACAAATTTCATTGACCCTCAACCGGAACTTGGTTATTCTGACATAATCACAGTCATGTGCTTTCAAGGTAAATTTGTTCTTATTTGAAGGCAGATCAAATGTTGTGTAGCCATCAGAGCCATAAGCAGCAACAACATAGTTTTGTTTTGGTCGCAGAACTCCAGTGGAGCCTTGAACCATTGGCTCATTGCACTCTGCAAGATATTAAATCATGTTCAGTTAGTTACATTAGTATAATAATTTTATGACCAATAGATAAAAGCTTCATCTATATTTCACCCATGGCATACACAACAACAAAAACAACAAAAGAAACAGGTCTGAATAAATTTTACATTGACCCTATACTGGTGTATGGCATGCAGATAACACATCTGGAAGAAATGTCCTCCGACAACGGTAGTCTTGGCTTTGGAAGTGTCTCCAATGTGCTTTACTCATGTAAAAGGACAAATAAAAACTTTGGGGGCTTCCTTATCTTATCTTAGCTTATCTCATTTTCACAAACCAGTTATATTACATACATATCTTTTCCAGTGTATGCCATAATCATTCATTTCAATTTTATGTCTGATCTTACATGCACTAATTAGCAACTGGAAAAGTAGTCATTTACTTTGTATGGAAAAAAAACCCAGAACCAGGAACCAAACAATTGATACAAAATTAAAAACTACAATTACTGAGGTGAAACAGTTCACCGATAATTATGGCCAAACCAGAGACAAAAACTATGCAACAAAGCATTGCCTCAAGAAAAGAGTCTTCCATTGTGCCAAAAAAATTAAATATTTCCAGACTACCTTCCTGAGTTGGTCCCCCAGGCTGTGATGGTTGTGCAGGTTGTGCAGGTTGAGCAGGCTGTGCCGGCTGAGCTGGCTGAGCAGGCTGTGCTGGTTGAGCTGGTTGAGCGGGTTGTGCTGGCTGAGATGGTTGTGCTGGTTGAGCTGGTTGAGCAGGTTGAGCAGGCTGAGCTGGTTGAGCTGGCTGTGCTGGCTGCGCTGGTTGTGCTGGTTGAGCTGGTTGTGCTGGCTGCGCTGGTTGAGCAGGCTGAGCTGGTTGTGCTGGTTGAGCTGGCTGAGCAGGTTGTGCTGGCTGTGCTGGCTGAGCAGGTTGTGCTGGTTGAGCTGGCTGGGCAGGCTGTGCTGGTTGAGCAGGTTGTGCTGGCTGAGCTGGTTGAGCAGGCTGAGCAGGTTGTGCTGGCTGTACTGGTTGAGCAGGCTGAGCAGGTTGTGCTGGTTGTGCAGGTTGAGCTGCCTGAGTAGGCTGAGCAGGTTGTGCTGGTTGAGCTGGCAGAGCAGGTTGTGCTGGCTGTGCTGGCTGAGCAGGTTGTGCTGGTTGGGCTGGCTGGACAGGCTGTGCTGGTTGAGCAGGCTGTGCTGGCTGAGCTGGCTGAGCTTGTTGAGCAGGCTGTGCTGGCTGTGGTGGCTGAGCAGGTTGTGCAGGTTGTGCTGGTTGAGCTGGCTGAGCAGGTTGTGCTGGCTGAGCAGGTTGTGCTGGCTGTGCTGGCTGTGGTGGCTGAGCAGGTTGTGCTGGTTGAGCTGGCTGGGCAGGCTGTGCTGGCTGAGCTGGTTGTGCAGGCTGAGCTGGTTGAGCAGGTTGTGCTGGCTGAGCTGGCTGAGCAGGTTGTGCTGGTTGAGCAGGCTGAACAGGTTGTGCTGGTTGTGCAGGTTGTGCTGGTTGAGCTGGCTGAGCAGGTTGTGCTGGCTGTTGTGGCTGAGCAGGTTGTGCTGGCTGTGCTGGCTGTGGTGGCTGAGCAGGTTGTGCTGGTTGAACTGGCTGGGCAGGCTGTGCTGGCTGAGCTGGTTGTGCAGGCTGAGCTGGTTGAGCAGGTTGTGCTGGCAGAGCTGGCTGAGCAGGTTGTGCTGGTTGAGCAGGCTGAGCAGGCTGTGCTGGTTGTGCTGGTTGAGAAGGTTGTGCTGGCTGTGCAGGCTGTGCTGGCTGAGCTGGTTGGGCAGGTTGAGCAGGTTGTGCTGGTTGAGCTGGTTGTGCTGGCTGTGCAGGCTGTGCTGGCTGAGCTGGTTGGGCAGGTTGAGCAGGTTGTGCTGGCTGTGGTGGTTGAGCAGGTTGTGCTGGCTGTGCTGGTTGAGCTGGTTGTGCAGGTTGGGCAGGTTGAGCAGGTTGAGCTGGCTGAGCCGGATGGGCCGGCTGAGCAGGCTGTGCAGGCTGTGCTGGCTGAGCTGGTTGGGCAGGTTGAGCAGGTTGTGCTGGCTGTGGTGGTTGAGCAGGTTGTGCTGGCTGTGCTGGTTGAGCTGGTTGTGCAGGTTGGGCAGGTTGAGCAGGTTGAGCTGGCTGAGCCGGATGGGCCGGCTGAGCAGGCTGTGCTGGTTGTGCTGGTTGAGCAGGTTGTGCTGGCTGAGCAGGCTGAGCAGGTTGTGCTGGCTGTGCTGGTTGAGCTGGCTGAGCAGGTTGAGCTGGCTGAGCAGGTTGAGCTGGTTGAGCCGGTTGGGCAGGCTGAGCAGGTTGTGCTGGTTGTGCAGGTTGAGCTGGTTGTCCAGGTTGTGCTGGACCAGGAGTTGTTATTATGCCTGATTCTTCTAAAAGACACACAATTAATACTTCTTGTTTAATAAATCCTTTTTTTTTATAATAAAGATAATGACATACAATTTTATTTTACACTCACCACAACATCCCACTAGGAGCAGAGATACTTTGTCTGGTGTTGAGCAGTACTGACATGTCATAGTTACCCGGATTACACTTATCCTCTCTGCAATTTGGAAAGTATGATTTAGTATGATGCAATGAATAAAAATATTAAGTGAATAGATGAGATATGTCATCAAATTACCTGCTACATAGCAGCTTCTTGTGTCAGGTGAGTTGAAGGAATAAACTTTATTAACCTGGGGAAGAAGAAGAACATGTATAATGCATGACTGGAATACTATTTGGTGATATGCTAAATTAACTAAACATCAATTGTTTAAACTTTCATAACTTACCATATTGCCATTTGTGAAATAGTCAACACGAACAGATAGTGGCCTTCCATCAGCGCAGATGTGATTAACCCTCAAACGGAATTTGGTTATTCTGATGTAATCACATTGATATGCAACCAAGGTGAATGAGTTCTTATTTGAAGGAAGATCAAACCTAGTATAACCATTTGACATGTAAGTGGCAGAAACATAATCTTCTTTTGGTTGCAGTACTCCACTGGAGCCTTGAACCATGGGCTCATTGCATTCTGGAAAGATAAAACAGAACTAACTGAAATATCATACAGTTTGCTTGCCAACAACTCTTAGCCACAGTGGAACCCTATTTCAACACCAATTGATGGAAGACATTGCCAACTTATGTGTGTGTGGCAAATTTGTGAGGGATGAGTAGTAGAAGCCATGCATAGAATCACCCGTAAATACAATATTCAGCCAAAAGAAAATAGTTGTCACCTTCATAGTGAGTGAAACATACAAGAAAAAAATTGTTATATAGTACTATTTTTTATTATATAACATTATTTTAGAAAAACCAAGATTTTGTGTGGCAGCCTTCTTGAAGGACCTTTTGACAAAGGTAGATACTGCTGCTTTCATAAATTTCTAGATGCTATCAATATTCTCCACAAGATCTGAGTATCTCATTCACGTTCTTTACGTATCTCACATCTGATCTGATATGCTCATTTAGGTAAATATCAGACTTGAGTCCCCGTACAGACATTTTCCTAACCATTTCTGTCATCATACCAATCCTGACATGATTGACCCTTTGGAGGTTAACACATCATTAACGTCAACCTGCTAATACTACTACTGAGATGATTCACTAAAGGGTTGTAGACAAAGGAGATATGGTTATTGTTTACTTGGTGATGCTCTGTAAAAAGTTCAATCTGCATCGAGCTGGATGTCGATTGCATGAGACATCCCATTGGACATGACTTGTACTCAGTGTCTATGCTGAGGCAATAAAAGGTCCAATCTATGCATAAATGCAAGACTTATCATCTCACCACTGCATCTGTCTCTCTGTCAGTTGGTCATACAAGCATGCTAAGCTTGACACCTGCTATGTAGCATTAAGACATGAGACATTGTACTTTTTGAAAATTATTGGTGCTGTTGTATCCCCATTTTATTTGTGATATTTTTTGTTCATCATCGCACTCATCTGACCTTATCTGACGGTCACAAAACAACTTTATATAACTTTAAATTGGGTTCTGAAGCACATAACTATGCGTCATACCCTTGATTATTGCTAAGTATTGCAGTAATAGTAGATTCTGTATGATTTTCACTGTACCATAGGTGGCAAGAGCAGAGTTTGTTGCAATATTCCTGTCGCACACCTAACCATGGGTTAATTGCTTTCTACAAAATATTCAGAAAGGTAGCAGTAACAAAAGGAGTTAAAATAATAACAGAACTGAGCTAAGGATAACAATATCCTCCACCTTCGTGCACACAGGAAGCAAAAAGACGGTCAAAACTGAATAAATAAACATTATTGACTGAATTATTTTTATTAATAGTTTATCTGCCTCTTGGAGCACTCATCTTGTTATCAGTGTATTGAACTAACATTTATGATACTTCGTATCAAACACCTCTGGTTGTGCTGGTTGACATAACACTAAGAGACAATAAAATGAATATTAAATAATGTTTAGTGTTTTTTCCTTTCAGTCAACCATTCAATCACTGAGTAGTGACCACAATGACGATGAATTAATTATGTCTTTATGGTCAAATAATGGAGTGGATGCTTGCAAGATCGATTTAAGTATTGTGAACAAATGACATTGGCGATATCCTTGAGGGTATGCAAGATTTCAGACTGAGCAGCAATCCTGGTGGGGGAGTAAAGGATTTCATCGTAAAATCGGTTAACTGCAATATTTCAAAATGGATAATTTGTGCTTAATAATGCAAAATAGAATATGATTCAGCAATTTAAATAAACTACTAGGTTGGCTGCTGTATTGACATTAACAACGCAGTAGCTTAGTTTTAATCCTGAGCAATATCCTGCAGTCTGATCGTATCACATTCCAAAACAAAGTACCAAAGGCAAAAATTATTACACCACCACTCAAAGCTAAATGCACACAAGTGCCTGATAAAGACAGACAGCAATGGTGCATAGACCAGGGCACAGACGAACCATATAAAAAGAATACTAGTAGTAAAATTTTTGAAAGTGCCAAATGAAAAGAATAATATGATTCATGTACCTTCTTGAATTGGACCTCCAGGTTGAGAGGGCTGGGCAGGTTGAGCAGGTTGTGCTGGTTGAGCGGGCTGAGCTGGTTGGGCAGGTTGTGCTGGTTGAGCTGGTTGAGCAGGTTGTGCAGGCTGTGCAGGCTGAGCTGGTTGGGCTGGTTGTGCTGGTTGGGCAGGCTGAGCTGGTTGAGCAGGTTGTGCTGGCTGAGCAGGTTGTGCTGGTTGAGCTGGTTGTGCTGGTTGAGCAGGCTGTGCTGGCTGAGCAGGTTGTGCAGGTTGTGCTGGTTGAGCTGGCTGGGCAGGCTGAGCTGGTTGAACAGGCTGTGCTGGCTGAGCTGGTTGAGCAGGCTGTGCTGGCTGAGCTGGCTGTGCTGGCTGAGCAGGTTGTGAAGGTTGTGCTGGTTGAGCTGGCTGAGCTGGTTGAGCAGGCTGTGCTGGCTGAGCTGGTTGAGCAGGCTGTTCTGGCTGAGCTGGTTGAGCAGGCTGTGCTGGCTGAGCTGGCTGTGGTGGCTGAGCAGGTTGTGAAGGTTGCGCTGGTTGAGCTGGCTGAGCAGGTTGTGCTGGTTGAGCTGGCTGGGCAGGCTGGGCTGGTTGAGCAGGTTGTGCTGGTTGAGCAGGTTGTGCTGGCTGTGCTGGCTGAGCAGGTTGAGCTGGTTGTGCAGGCTGAGCTGGTTGAGCAGGTTGAGCTGGTTGTGCAGGCTGAGCTGGTTGAGCAGGTTGTGCTGGCTGTGGTGGCTGAGCAGGTTGAGCTGGTTGTGCTGGCTGAGCTGGTTGTGCTGGCTGTGGTGGCTGAGCAGGTTGTGCAGGTTGTGCTGGCTGGGCAGGCTGGGCTGGTTGAGCAGGCTGTGCTGGCTGTGCTGGTTGAGCAGGCTGAGCTGGTTGAGCAGGTTTTGCTGGCTGTGCTGGTTGAGCTGGTTGCGCTGGTTGAGCAGGCTGTGCTGGCTGAGCTGGCTGTGGTGGCTGAGCAGGTTGTGAAGGTTGCGCTGGTTGAGCAGGTTGAGCTGGCTGGGCAGGCTGTGCTGGCTGAGCAGGTTGTGCAGGCTGAGCTGGTTGAACGGGTTGTGCTGGCTGAGCAGGTTGTGCTGGTTGAGCAGGCTGAGCAGGTTGTGCTGGCTGAGCAGGCTGAGCAGGTTGTGCTGGCTGTGGTGGTTGAGCTGGCTGAGCAGGTTGTGCTGGCTGTGGTGGCTGGGCAGGTTGTGCAGGCTGAGCAGGTTGAGCAGGTTGTGCTGGCTGAGCAGGTTGTGCTGGTTGAGCTGGCTGAGCAGGCGGTGCTGGCTGAGCTGGCTGAGCAGGTTGTGCTGGTTGAGCTGGTTGAGCAGGTTGTGCTGGTTGAGCAGGCTGAGCAGGTTGTGCTGGGTGAGCAGGCTGAGCAGGTTGTGCTGGCTGTGGTGGTTGAGCTGGCTGAGCAGGTTGTGCTGGCTGTGGTGGCTGGGCAGGTTGCGCAGGCTGAGCAGGTTGAGCAGGTTGTGCTGGCTGAGCAGGTTGTGCTGGTTGAGCTGGCTGAGCAGGCTGTGCTGGCTGAGCTGGCTGAGCAGGTTGTGCTGGTTGAGCTGGTTGAGCAGGTTGTGCTGGTTGAGCAGGTTGTGCTGGCTGTGGTGGCTGGGCAGGTTGTGCAGGCTGAGCTGGTTGAGCAGGTTGAGCTGGCTGGGCAGGCTGTGCTGGCTGAGCTGGTTGAGCAGGTTGTGCTGGCTGAGCAGGTTGTGCTGGTTGAGCAGGTTGAGCAGGTTGGGCAGGTTGTGCTGGTTGAGCAGGTTGTGCTGGCTGTGCTGGCTGTGCTGGTTGAGCTGGTTGTGCAGGTTGAGCTGGCTGAGCAGGTTGAGCTGGCTGGACAGGCTGAGGTGGTTGGGCAGGCTGTGCTGGTTGTGCAGGTTGAGCTGGTTGTCCAGGTTGTGCTGGACCAGGAGTTGTTATTATGCCTGATTCATCTAAAAGACACACAATTAATACTTCTTGTTTAATAGATCCTTTTATTATAATATAGATAATGACATACAATTTTATTTTACACTCACCACAACATCCCTCTAGGAGCAGAGATACTTTGTCTGGTGTTGAGCAGTACTGACATGTCATAGTTACCCGGATTACACTTATCCTCCCTGCAATTTGGAAAGTATGATTTAGTATGATGCAATGAATAAAATTATTAAGTGAATAGATGAGATATGTCATCAAATTACCTGCTACATAGCAGCTTCTTGTGTCAGGTGTGTTGAAGGAATAAACTTTATTAACCTGGGGAAGAAGAAGAACATGTATAATGCATGACTGGAATACTATTTGGTGATATGCTAAATTAACTAAACATCAATTGTTTAAACTTTCATAACTTACCATATTGCCATTTGTGAAATAGTCAACACGAACAGATAGTGGCCTTCCATCAGCGCAGATGTGATTAACCCTCAAACGGAATTTGGTTATTCTGATGTAATCACATTGATATGCAACCAAGGTGAATGAGTTCTTATTTGAAGGAAGATCAAACCTAGTATAACCATTTGACATGTAAGTGGCAGAAACATAATCTTCTTTTGGTTGCAGTACTCCACTGGAGCCTTGAACCATGGGCTCGTTGCATTCTGGAAAGATAAAACAGAACTAACTGAAATATCATACAGTTTGGTTGCTAACAACTCTTAGCCACAGTGGAACCCTATTTCAACACCAATTGATGGAAGACATTGCCAACTTATGTGTGTGTAGCAAATTTGTGAGGGATGACTAGGAGAAGCTATGCATAGAATCACCCAGAAAAACAATATTCAGCCAAAAGAAAATAGTTGTCACCTTCATAGTGAGTGAAACATACAAGAAAAAAAATGTTATATAGTACTATTTTTTATTATATAACATTATATTAGAAAAACCAAGATTTTGTGTGGCAGCCTTCTTGAAGGACCTTTTGACAAAGGTAGATACTGCTGCTATCATAAATTTCTAGATGCTATCAATATTCTCCACAAGATCTGAGTATCTCATTCACGTACTTTACGTATCTCACATCTGATCTGATATGCTCATTTAGGTAAATATCGGAATTGAGTCCCCGTACAGACATTTTCCTAACCATTTCTGTCATCATACCAATCCTAACATGATTGACCCTTTGGAGGTTAACACATCATTAATGTCAACCTGCTAATACTACTACTGAGATGAATCACTGAAGGGTTGTAGACAAAGGAGATATGGTTATTGTTCTCTTGGTGATGCTCTGTAAAAAGTTCAATCAGCATCGAGCTGGATGTCGATTGCATGAGACATCCCATTGGACATGACTTGTACTCAGTGTCTATGCTAAAGCAATAAAAGGTCCAATCTATGCATAAATGCAAGACCTATCATCTCACCACTGCATCTGTCTCTCTGTCAGCTAGTCATACAAGCATGCTAAGCTTGACACCTGTTATGTAGCATTAAGACATGAGACATTGTACTTTTTGAAAATTATTGGTGCTGTTGTATCCCCATTTTCTTTGTGATACTTTTTGTTCATCCTCGCACTAATCTCACCTGAACTGACGGTCACAAAACAACTTTATATAACTTTAAATTGGGTTCTGAAGCACATAACTATGCGTCATACCCTTGATTATTGCTAAGTATTGCAGTAATAGTAGATTCTGTATGATTTTCACTGTACCATAGGTTGCAAGAACAGAGTTTGTTGCAATATTCCTGTCGCACACCTAACCATGGGTTCATTGCTTTCTACAAAATATTCAGGAAGGTAGCAAATGACATTGGCGATATCCTTGAGGGTATGCAAGATTTCAGACTGAGCAGCAATCCTGGTGGGGAAGTAAAGGATTTCATCATAAAATCAGTTAACTGCAATATTTCAAAACGGATAATTTGTGCTTAATAATGCAAAATAGAATATGATTCAGCAATTTAAACTTACTTCTGGGTTGGCTGCTGTATTGACATTAACAGCCCAGCATCTTAGTTTTAATCCTGAGCAAAATCCTGCAGTCTGATGGTATCATATTCCAAAACAAAGTACCAAAGGCAAAAATGATTACACCACCTCTCAGAGCTAAATGCACACAAGTGCCTGATAAAGACAGAAAGCAATAGTGCATAGACCAGGGCATAGAAGAGAATAATATGATTCATGTACCTTCCTGAGTTGGACCTCCAGGTTGAGAGGGCTGGGCAGGCTGAGCTGGCTGGGCTGGTTGAGCAGGTTGTGCTGGTTGAGCAGGCTGAGCCGGTTGGGCAGGTTGTGCTGGTTGAGCAGGTTGTGCAGGCTGTGCAGGCTGAGCTGGTTGGGCAGGTTGTGCTGGCTGAGCAGGTTGTGCTGGTTGAGCAGGTTGTGCGGGCTGAGCAGGTTGTGCTGGTTGGGCAGGCTGAGCTGGTTGAGCAGGTTGACCTGGTTGTGCTGGTTGAGCTGGCTGTGCTGGCTGAGCTGGTTGAGCTGGTTGGGCAGGCTGTGCTGGCTGAGCTGGTTGAGCTGGCTGTGCTGGCTGAGCTGGTTGGGCAGGCTGGGCTGGTTGTGCAGGTTGAGCAGGCTGGGCAGGCTGAGATGGTTGAGCAGGTTGTGTGGGCTGAGCTGGTTGTGCTGGTTGAGCTGGCTGTGCTGGTTGTGCTGGTTGAGCTGGCTGTGCTGGCTGAGCTGGTTGTGCCGGTTGAGCAGGCTGAGCTGGTTGAGGAGGTTGTGCAGGCTGAGCAGGTTGTGCTGGTTGGGCAGGTTGACCTGGTTGTGCTGGTTGAGCTGGCTGTGCTGGCTGAGCTGGTTGAGCTGGCTGTGCTGGCTGAGCTGGTTGAGCTGGCTGTGCTGGCTGAGCTGGTTGGGCAGGCTGAGGTGGTTGGGCAGGCTGAGCAGGTTGTGCTGGTTATGGAGGTTGTGCAGGCTGAGCAGGTTGTGCTGGTTGAGGAGGTTGTGCAGGCTGAGCAGGTTGTGCTGGTTGAGCAGGCTGAGCTGGTTGGGCAGGCTGAGCTGGTTGAGCTGGTTGGGCAGGTTGGGCTGGTTGTGCAGGTTGTGCTGGCTGAGCTGGTTGAGCAGGTTGAGCTGGTTGTGCTGGTTGAGAAGGTTGAGCTGGTTGAGGAGGCTGAGCTGGTTGAGCAGGCTGAGCTGGCTGAGCAGGTTGAGCAGGCTGAGCTGGCTGAGCTGGTTGTGCAGGTTGAGCTGGCTGTGCTGGCTGAGCTGGTTGGGCAGGCTGAGCTGGTTGTGCTGGTTGAGCTGGTTGGGCAGGCTGAGGTGGTTGGGCAGGCTGAGCAGGTTGTGCTGGTTGAGGAGGTTGTGCAGGCTGAGCAGGTTGTGCTGGTTGAGGAGGTTGTGCAGGTTGAGCAGGCTGGGCAGGCTGAGATGGTTGAGCAGGTTGTGCAGGCTGAGCAGGTTGTGCTGGTTGAGCAGGCTGAGCTGGTTGGGCAGGTTGAGCTGGCTGTGCTGGCTGAGCTGGTTGTGCCGGTTGAGCAGGCTGAGCTGGTTGAGGAGGTTGTGCAGGCTGAGCAGGTTGTGCTGGTTGGGCAGGTTGACCTGGTTGTGCTGGTTGAGCTGGCTGTGCTGGCTGAGCTGGTTGAGCTGGCTGTGCTGGCTGAGCTGGTTGAGCTGGCTGTGCTGGCTGAGCTGGTTGGGCAGGCTGAGGTGGTTGGGCAGGCTGAGCAGGTTGTGCTGGTTGAGGAGGTTGTGCAGGCTGAGCAGGTTGTGCTGGTTGAGGAGGTTGTGCAGGCTGAGCAGGTTGTGCTGGTTGAGCAGGCTGAGCTGGTTGGGCAGGCTGAGCTGGTTGAGCTGGTTGGGCAGGTTGGGCTGGTTGTGCAGGTTGTGCTGGCTGAGATGGTTGAGCAGGTTGAGCTGGTTGTGCTGGTTGAGAAGGTTGAGCTGGTTGAGGAGGCTGAGCTGGTTGAGCAGGCTGAGCTGGCTGAGCAGGTTGAGCAGGCTGAGCTGGCTGAGCTGGTTGTGCAGGTTGAGCTGGCTGTGCTGGCTGAGCTGGTTGGGCAGGCTGAGCTGGTTGTGCTGGTTGAGCTGGTTGGGCAGGCTGAGGTGGTTGGGCAGGCTGGGCTGGTTGTGCAGGTTGAGCAGGCTGGGCAGGCTGAGATGGTTGAGCAGGTTGTGCAGGCTGAGCAGGTTGTGCTGGTTGAGCAGGCTGAGCTGGTTGGGCAGGTTGAGCAGGTTGTGCTGGCTGAGCTGGTTGTGCCGGTTGAGCAGGCTGAGCTGGTTGAGCATTTTGAGGTGGCTGAGCTGGCTGTGCTGGCTGAGCTGGTTGTGCAGGTTGAGCTGGCTGTGCTGGCTGAGCTGGTTGTGCTGGCTGAGCTGGTTGTGCGGGTTGAGCAGGTCCAGCAGGTCGTGGAGTTGTTGGTCTTGTTGGCTCTTTAAAAAAGAATGCATTATCATTAGTAAAAATAAAGGTTACCTAGTGCATCAAAGTATGATTATGAATTATTGATTTGTTTGTTTTAAATAACCTCAGATGATTAATAAGCACAAAAGTTACATATGAGACATGTACATATCTTCATGTCTCAGAGTGAAGAAATTTTGATGTAAAGAAGACCTTTAAAATGTTCCATAAAAGATTGCTATGAAAGTATAAGCAAAGTACTAACCTACACATCCTTTGATGAGTACATCAATCTCGTCTGGTTCTGAACAGTACTGACAGGACATTGTTATCAGAACCTGAACAACGTTATCTGAAAAAGAAATGAAACTATGTGAAACTATATCATATAATATACAAAATTTCAATCAAAACGTACTGAATAATTTTTTCAGGCATACCAGCAACAGCAATGCTTCTTGTTTCAGGTTGATAGAAAACATAGTTGTTCTCAAGCTGCAATGAAAGGTATAAGTAGAAATGTGAAATGTGCTTATTGCAATGTTTCAGTGTTAGGCACAATTAAACCGAGTCTCTGACCTGAACGCTGTTGCCATAAACATAGTATCTAACATTGACTGTCAGTGGACGGCCATCATTGCAGATTTCACGGACCCTCAAGAAGAATGCTGTGATTCTGATGCGTCGAGATGACATTAGAGTAAACTGGCTCTTGTTTGATGGCAAACTTATACGAGTAAATTCATCTGATGTTGAAGTGGCTGTCACATATCCTTCTCTTGGCTGTAGCATTCCACTTTGACCTTCAATCATCGGCTCATTGCAGTCTGCAAAATATATTAGGATTCACACCCATAAATAAGAACCGATTTAAAGCTAGTGTTGAGTACCAGTTGGGGTAACTGTCTTCAGCAAGATATAGCTAGATATTGCTTGTAGTAGATATAGTTGGACATTATTTATATGGGAAGTACTGCATCTTGTGACTTGGAAATTGATAACCAGTCACAGATCATACATCTAGCACACAGAGTTTGAAAACATAAGAAAAACTATAAGCACTCCTTTAGCTCAGCTGCAAAGTCCTCCTTTCTTAACATTTGTTGATGCACTATTATTAGATATTTTACAGACTTTGCTACAAGTTTTTTCACCTAATTATGCAGCAAGTTTTTCATTAGATATCGATTGTCTTTCTTGCCAAAAAATATGACAAATTTTAATTAAGACTCATTTGAGAACTTTCATAAACTCACCTTCAGTCCCTGGACCACCTCTAGCAGTTGTGGCTGTTGTTGCAGTTGTTGCTGTGGTGGCAGTTGTTGCTGTTGTTGCTGTTGTTGCTGTTGTTGCTGTTGTTGCTGTTGTTCCAGATGTTGCTGTGGTGGCAGTTGTAGCTGTGGTAGCAGTTGTAGCAGTTGTAGGAGTTGTGGCTGTTGTACCAGTTGTTGCTGTGGTAGCAGTTGTTGCTGTTGTGGCAGTTGTTGCTGTGGTTGCAGTTGTGGCCGTTGTTGCTGTTGTGCCAGTGGTAGCTGTTGTAGCAGTTGTTGCTGTGGTGGCAGTTGTTGCTGTTGTGGCAGTTGTGGCTGTTGTTGCTGTTGTGCCTGTGGTAGCTGTTGTAGCAGTTGTGGCTGTTGTTCCAGTTGTGGCTGTGGTGCCAGATGTTGCTGTGGTGGCAGTTGTAGCTGTGGTGGCAGTTGTTGCTGTTGTGCCAGTGGTAGCTGTTGTAGCAGTTGTAGCAGTTGTGGCTGTTGTTCCAGTTGTTGCTGTGGTGGCAGTTGTTGCCGTTGTGGCAGTTGTTGCTGTTGTGCCAGTGGTAGCTGTTGTAGCAGTTGTGACTGTTGTGGCTGTTGTTCCAGATGTTGCTGTTGTGGCAGTTGTGGCAGTTGTTGCTGTTGTTGCTGTTGTGCCAGTGGTAGCTGTTGTTGCTGTGGTTCCAGTTGTTGCAGTGGTAGCAGTTGTTGCTGTGGTTGCAGTTGTGGCCGTTGTTGCTGTTGTTCCAGATGTTGCTGTGGTAGCTGTTGTAGCTGTTGTTGCAGTTGTTGCTGTGGTTGCAGTTGTTGCTGTTGTGCCAGTGGTAGCTGTTGTTGCTGTTGTAGCTGTTGTTCCAGTTGTGGCTGTGGTGCCAGATGTTGCTGTGGTGGCAGTTGTAGCAGTGGTGGCAGTTGTTGCTGTTGTGCCAGTGGTAGCTGTTGTAGCAGTTGTAGGAGTTGTGGCTGTTGTTCCAGTTGTTGCTGTGGTGGCAGTTGTTGCTGTGGTGGCAGTTGTTGCTGTTGTTGCTGTTGTTGCTGTTGTTGCTGTTGTTGCTGTTGTTGCTGTTGTTGCTGTTGTTGCTGTTGTTCCAGATGTTGCTGTGGTGGCAGTTGTAGCTGTGGTAGCAGTTGTAGCAGTTGTAGCAGTTGTAGGAGTTGTAGGAGTTGTAGGAGTTGTAGGAGTTGTGGCTGTTGTACCAGTTGTTGCTGTGGTGGCAGTTGTTGCTGTGGTGGCAGTTGTTGCTGTTGTTGCTGTTGTTCCAGATGTTGCTGTGGTGGCAGTTGTAGCTGTGGTAGCAGTTGTAGGAGTTGTAGGAGTTGTGGCTGCTGTACCAGTTGCTGCTGTGGTAGCAGTTGTTGCTGTGGTTGCAGTTGTGGCCGTTGTTGCTGTTGTGCCAGTGGTAGCTGTTGTAGCAGTTGTTGCTGTTTTTCCAGATGTTGCTGTGGTAGCTGTTGTTGCAGTTGTTGCTGTTGTGCCAGTGGTAGCTGTTGTTGCTGTTGTAGCTGTTGTTCCAGTTGTGGCTGTGGTGCCAGATGTTGCTGTGGTGGCAGTTGTAGCTGTGGTGGCAGTTGTTGCTGTTGTGCCAGTGGTAGCTGTTGTAGCAGTTGTAGGAGTTGTGGCTGTTGTTCCAGTTGTTGCTGTGGTGGCAGTTGTTGCTGTTGTGGCAGTTGTTGCTGTTGTTCCAGATGTTGCTGTGGTGGCAGTTGTAGCTGTGGTAGCAGTTGTTGCTGTTGTGCCAGTGGTAGCTGTTGTAGCAGTTGTAGCAGTTGTGGCCGTTGTTCCAGTTGTTGCTGTGGTTCCAGTTGTTGCAGTGGTAGGAGTTGTTGCTGTGGTAGCTGTTGTGGCTGTTGTGGCTGTTGTTCCAGATGTTGCTGTTGTGGCAGTTGTGGCTGTTGTTGCTGTTGTTGCTGTGGTAGCTGTTGTAGCTGTTGTTGCAGTTGTTGCTGTTGTTGCAGTTGTTGCCGTTGTGGCTGTTGTTCCAGTAGTTGCTGTAGTTCCAGATGTTGCTGTGGTAGCAGTTGTTGCTGTTGTGGCAGTTGTTGCAGATGTAGCTGTTGTAGCTGTTGATGGTGTGCTGACTGTTGATATAGGTGTTGTAGGTCTTCCTTTAAATGGACATGTTAAAATTCTTATTTAATTTAACATGGTTTAGCATGTTTTTAGAATGCATTTCAAAGCAAGTAAACTTTATATATAAGAACTTAATTTGCTCCTTTGCTTGTAAAAAAAAACTCACTTTCAAGGCATCCTCTGATAAGAACACAGACTTTTTCCGGTGGTGAACAATATTCACATGTCAGGACAATTCTAATTCTGTCAATAATACCTGTCAACAAAAGATGGTTTTAGGCAATGCACTGAACAGGAAAATTTGACAGGAAAATGTGAGAGTAATGTTTGTATGTTTTGTGTTCACAGCTATCCGGTATATGGTACATGTTTACTGCCTACTAAAATTTACAATTACACACTTCGCAGGCCAATCCAGTATTAAGCCTATTCCTACATGAACAATTCAATGAATTCATATATAGCATATCTTACCCTCAATGGAAACTCTTTGTGTTCCAGGTGCACTGAATGTCACTGATTCATGTTGCTGAGGAAATGAAAGAAAAAATAGACAATTGTCAAAAGAAACGATAAATATAAAGCAAGTATAACAGGTTTGTTTTTCTTTCAAATTCTACTAATTAAAAAAATCCAAAGAAAATGAATAATTGCATGTTCTCACCAGAACATCACTAGTTGACAAGTAGTAGACAACCTTTGCGGTCAGTGGCTGGCCATCTTGACAGATATCAGTGACTCTCAAAAGGAATTCTGTGATTCTGATTGGTCTGGCTGATGACAATACAACTTGTCTTTGATTTGACAAATATATACAAGTGTATCCATCATCATTGGTAGAGGCAGACACTGCCTCATCAGGTGTGAGCTCACCAGATGACCCGTCAATCATTGGCTCCTGGCAGTCTAGGCAGATGGGAAAATATTCACAGTTAGCCAAAATCAATTATCTGAGACAAGCGAATATAACTTTAAAAATCATGAGGCAGCCTTGAGGGGTTTACTGTATATCAGTATTAGATAGTGTGGTCCAGATGATTGTACAATTACAAAGCTCTGGTTTTGTTGCATAAAAATATGGGGCATCTTCCTCAAGCAAGCATTCCACTGCACGGCTCCCACCACCCAGCGCAGCTGTGTGGAGGAGGCCTGGCTTTGGGAATACGCTTCCAACATCAATTGTTCACTCTAAGAAAAAAATAGTTGTCAAAATGACCAGAAGGTAGTTACCTATGGCACCAAATTGTTAATGGGTGACCATATTAAATACCTTAGAGTGCAATTTTGACCACTCTTTGTTTAGAGGGAGATCCTGTCAAATAACTGTTCACAAACGATGATTGCTGTCTGAAATTGGGCGTTTTCAAGCAAAAAAATAAAAGTTTATGATAAAAGACAGAAACACACCTTCAACACATCCCTTTAGACGTATCTCAACCTTCGATGGTGCACATCCGCCCTGGCACTGAAGTCTGATCGCAAAGCTCATAACAGATCCAAAGTCTCCAGGAAGTTGAACATCATTCGTTCCAGCACCAGTGAAGTAGACGTGTGTCTAAAAAGACATGAAATGTTAGATACAACATTGCATTTCAACTATGGTGATGTTTCTAATGTCTCAACTTAAGCAATGATTTGTTATAATGGGCGGTGTAACATTTGTGAAAGTAAATATTGTTTTTTGTGGTTCAGAATTGATTGACAATTCTGAAGAAAATTCTTCATTAACAGAAAAATTTTAATTTAAAATAGGTGCCTCATATAGCAGTTACTCAGATAACATAGTGGTTATATCATACTTGATTTTACCATGTTGGCACTGAGTTTCAGCCCAATATTTTCACTATCAGTTTGCAATATAAATAATATAATGTCCTATAATTCCGGTATAATTGTTTGTTTTTTTCATTTTATCTTGCATGTAAACTTATATTAACCAGCTAATATAATGCTTATAAGTTATCATGATTTGTACATTCTGTGAGAAAGCAAATCTATAGATCCCCCAAAGATGTTCTTCTTAGCCGTAAGTCTCATTGTGATTCTACAGAAGATTCAAACATTCCTCTTAAAAATTCTTAAGTTGATTTAATCAAGATAGCAATTTCCTTAAAAAAAAAGTACCTGCTTGTAGCTACCAAATGCATTAAAGTAGCTAATTGAAACTGCCAAAGGTCCACCATCAGAGCAAATATCACAGACTCTGACTTTGAATTCTGTAATCTCTGCAGGCTGGTCACCCAAGAGAAGAACCATGAACATATTAGTGAAGATGATTGGCCTGAAGCCATCTTCTGTTCCTGCGCCAACTTCATTGCTGTTCCTTGACTTGAAGACACTGGTCACCAAAGGCTCAGCACAATCTGAAGTATGACAAAATTACCATTTCCATCATCACTGCTGTTATATCAAAAGTAAAAGTCTATCACATTCTTGTTAGTTTAAAATTAAAATGGAATAAACATAATTAAATTTACCTTCTGGTGGGAGGAAAGTGCATGGTGGTTGTGGTGTTGTTGCTGAAACAAAAAATTAAATAATTGTTTTTTTAAACCAATGATCTTTAGCGACAGCTCATGGTGCTTATAGATTAATAAATGACCAGTTTAAATTTGTATGGACTTTCTTAGCATGTTCTTAGTATGTTGGGACTGTCATTGAATGATAATAATTACTAGGTGCACTGCCTGACACAATAATCTATGATAATAACAGGATATGATTGATCACTTTAACTTCTATACCCTCTGGTTGTTTTCCTTCTCTATGAAGTATATATGTGTCAACAATGAGCACTTAAACCTCATTACATCTGCCTATGGTAGCTGGTCATATGAGATCAATTACATTGGGTTGATAAAACGCAATTCTAGATTACAATTCTATCAGATTTCAAAAGGGTGAATTGGCTGACCATGGTCAATCAAGTTCATTTTATTTAACCCTTCTGTTACAAAGCCATCCATACAAAGAAAAAAAATAAACCAATCAAATATTTTAAAAAATACAGAAGTAGTCAAAGTGGCAATGGCCAAGTTGTTGCCATCGCCTCTTATTACACTTCTGGTATTTCCCCATGTGGTTACACTTTGAATTTATTAACACATTGAAACACCAAGAGCAAGTGAAACTCTCATGACAAATAATAATAAAAATGTATAGACAATACAAGGAAAAAATCGCACATACATTCAATGCATCCCAAGAGGAGGACTGCAAATTGGTTAGGAGGTGTGCAGGATGCACATTGCAACGTGATCGTAATCTGGGTAACACTCTCAGAAGCTGAAATGAATAAATGCACAAGTTTGTTTTTGTCTTTCCAAACCAAAATACAATATGGATTTGTAATCAAGAATTTATGGTATTATTAAAGGGTTATGAGTCGCCCCTAAATATATCAAAATACAACTTGCAAAAGTCAATGGTGTGTTACTCACATGGCAGTGGTACAGCAAGTACTCCAGGTGCATTGAAAACCACTGAATGTGAGAGCTAAAAATCAAGGAAATCATTTAGTCAACATAAAAAACATTTTTAAAATGGACATGAAACTGTAGAATAATTGACAAAACACATACGGGTCCACTGTGCCATTCTTCATTGAAGTACTGGACAGAGACGGTCAATGCTCCTCCATCACCACAAATATCATCAACCCTCAAAAGGAACTCAGTTATGCTAGATGCACTGCTTGACACAAACACAATGTAGTCCACGTTGTCAGGCAGAGTCACAGTGTTGAAATTATCAGCATTGGCCTGGCAGTCATCGCCAGCTTCTTCAGGGACAAAGGTTCCAGAAGTGCCATCGATCAACACATCCCTGCAGTCTGGCAATGGAAAAATACACTTTCAGGTGATATGCATGGTATGGTGCTAACACAGACAGTTTTAAGAAACAGGATGGAATGGAAACATACCTGGTACACATTCATAAACACAGATGTCCTTCACAGAAATTGAACACCCTGAAACCACTGAGAAGAAAGTTATGATGGATTTGACCTCTTGCTGTTGGGCAGCACCAGGAATGATGAAGGAGAGTTTTTCATAACTGTCATCACTTGAAGCAGCTGCTTGATTGGGAGAAGACATAGTACCATCACTGTTCATGTATCGGAACATGACGGTGGTGTGTCCCTTCACCTTGAAAGTAACTCTCATATCAGACTGGCGGGGTCCAGGTGTTGGGGTCAAAGCAATTGTTGTTGGTCCAGAGATGTTAATGTCACTTGTTGAATCACAGTAGACACAGCTGTCCAGAGTAGATGTTACTCCACCAGAACTCATAACACCCATTATTCCTATCTCACCAGCATTGGGCTCAGCTGACAAATAGACACCAGTGGCTCCATCTGGACACTCAAATTGAGCACCTGACAACATTAAAACAGAAATGAAATTAACATGCCAGATACCTGTATAGTGTAGAATTCAATGACTATCGAAAAAAATACTCAAGAAACCTTACATGGAGCTGTAGTTGTTGTTTGTGGAGCTTCACTGCATGTTGTGGTTGTGTGACAAGGGGTGGTGGTTGTTGAACAGGTTGTTGCTGTTGTTGAAAAGAAACCAAACCATTCCACTTCATAGTAAACACCAATGATATTTGTTTTTATGAATCATTTTCTCTTTAATTATGTGTCACAATGCATAAACCAAATGCAATTATATTGAAGTATATTTAAGATACATACTGCAGCCAATTTCATCAATTCCAGATGGACAATCAATCTGGTCATCACAAATCATTTCAGGCTTGATGCAGATGTAACCAGATGTTGTGTTGCACACAAGTTCATCATCAGCACAGCCACAATCAGCCTCAGAGCAATCCCATTCTCCATTCTTGCATACACTGAATGAATGATAAAAGAAAATATATAGACACAACAATATTTAATTATTCATAATGAAATAACATATGACAACTGGATCCAAGACTGACCAGTGTTTGCAGTCATAATCCAGGTCACAACCAGGCTCATAGAAGACTTCTCCATGTTTGCAAGGACATTCCTCAATGTCCAAACATTCATCATCTGAAAGACAATTTAAAATTAGGGCTATAATATAATTAGAGGAATTTTGCAAAACGTTATTCCAACACAGCAGATTATAGCAATTATCTTCTCAATATGATCAATCAAATCTTGTAATATCATTAAAAGGGATGTGATGTTCTTACTGTGCAAGTATGTTCCTGGTGGACAGAAACATCCTTCAACACAATAGTCAGTCTGACAGCATGACTCTGGTTCAAGTCCAATTCCCTCACAAGTTGGTTCACAGACTGGTCCACAAGGCTGATAGCTCATACCAAATGGACACATAATAGCTGAAAAAAAAAGTAGAGTATTAGATTTTTGTCTAAACAAAAGAAAAACCCCTCAATTCTTTGCAATTTTCCAATGAGGAAAACTTACGACAAAGGTCATTGCTTCTCCATGGCACGGGGCAGCCAAGTTGGGCACACGTTGTAGCCATGTTGGAAATAGCAGTGCAGACACACTCACAGTCACCGCCAAGGTCACATCTGAAGAATACATCAGAGTGACACTATGTTATGCAGGGACAAGGTAAATTTGAAAAAAACATTCTGTAACCATGAGATGGTGAGACAATTGCCATAACATCATGCACATTGATTCAAATTGTGTTTAGTTCTGTTTATGGATTTTGAAAACATACCCGCAACCATCATAGATACAGTCTTGGTAGTAGAGCACTTCATCTCCACCCAGTCTCTGGCGACATTCAGCAAACAGTGGACCTTCGAGCAAAACTCTACATGTTGATTCAGCCCATGGTCTTCTAACTCCATCCTGCATTCACACCAATAATTAGAATTTGGGGTTTTACATGTCTATCTGCACAGTGCATACTATATCACTAAATATCTATACACTTACATGAGCATCACATGGGTCGTAATTATATAGACTGCCATCAATACAGGCACAGCTTGTGTCAGTTCTCCAAGAGTCACCAAAACGTGAAGGGTCATTGACACCATCTCTACCAATCATGTCATCACTTGTTGCTCCATTCCAGTTGCCACACAAACCTCGTACTTTGTTAACATACTTCGAGTTCAAGTAGAGGTATACAAGTGTACCTGGAAATGAATAATGGGTAAATTCATTTTTGCACAACATATAAAATGCTGAGGTACTAAACACAGCATGAAAATATTTTTTGAAACGGCACTGTACCTCTATTCCAAAGCAGAGTCAGACCCATATCAAAGTACACACGCACAAAACTGCCAATGTTCTCCACTCGCATTCCAGGTTGAGAGAACAAAGTACATTCATCTAAGTTGACATCATGGTCATTTACTACCACATCTGTCAAGAGCATTAAAGAGACATTGTTGCATTTCAACCACATTTTTAAACAATAAAAAATCACTCAGGCAAATAATGACCAGCCAACTTAACTGACCTTGTCCTTGCATAAGATAGACATTATAACCAGGGACGATTATGCGGATAGCTTTGGTGCATGTCATTCCAGATGTACCACATGGAACATTTGTAACAAGCACTCGGAATGAAGCATCTGTTGCTTCTGAGAAGACGTACGTGCAGGCACCCATGAAGGAGAAGTGTGTTCCATCAAATGACCTGTAATGAGGGTCACCAGATGTCCAGCAGACTCCTGTAAATTATGCACACATTTAGAGTTTAAAAAATATCATCATAGAATATGAGTAGTCACATTTGAAAAATGAGTATTCAGAAATTTTACCTGGGCAATCCAGCTCCCTATGCAACTCCCATGAACTGTTTACACAAATCCTGGAAGTGAAAAGTAGAAATTTAGCTCTCTGCTTTTACAACATCATTTCAATGTTTACATTTTAATCCCAAAAATCAACAGTAACGTACAATTCCCTGCATTTCAGACTGAGGATGGATCCTTCACTGTAAAAGTTGCCATCATTGTCCTTGCATGCACATTGACTAGGATCAACACACTCATCCTGGAAAGATAAATAGTCAGTTAACGGACCTGGACATTTTATGGTTTGCTTAATTCTCAGATAAAAGGGATATCCTGAATGATGTAAGATAAGAACCTTACATTTTCATTAAGAACCTTTCCGTCTGGGCAATAACATCCAGAAACAGTGACTTCACAGTCACACAAGTAAGGTGACAAGTAAGTTGCACAAGTGTTGCCGCACAGCACAAATTTGTCACGGTAAACTTTGCCAGGTGGACATTCACAGCTTTCTGGTTGGTTTGGATCCAGGACCCAGACACCATTTATGCAAGTACTGAAAATAGAAAGTATACCATCAGTGGCATTGCTGTATATCAGTATGTATGGCTTTTATTTTGATTTGTTCTAATTTTAAAGACACCCCACCTGTTTTTGCATTCATATGTGCTCTTGGATCCAGCCTCTTTGTAAGGGTTTCCAAGATCATTTTCATCATAACATGGACAGCAATCGAGATGAGTACAGACACCATCTTGGTTTTCATACTGGCCTTCTGGGCAGACACAACCCTGCAACAGGAAAGTATGCAATGCTAGACAAAGTTTCAGATAAGATGTTAGTTCATATCCGGAATTAACGCCACTCAAGAATGTACCTGCACACACTGGCTGCATTCATCATTGTTTCCATTACATGCAGCATCATCCTGCTGGTCACGACAAGTGATGCAGGTTCCTGCACATTCTTTGAAGACCTTGCCACCAGTACAGTCATAGCCAGTTACCTCTGGAATAAAAAGACAAAAAAAAATCATATATACCTGCCTTACAATATCGTTGAACATAGATTAAATCTTCATTGAAACATAGGATATAGACAATAAGTTGTTACCTTGGCACTGTGGGAAATGCTCTGCCCAGTCTATATCCACTCCATATTCAGCACACTCCTTAGCCATGGCTGCGATAATGGTGCAAAGAGCACTACTCTGGTAGCATGCGCAGTAGTCATAACGGCAGATACGAGCATACCTTTAAAATATTTAAAAATCATATTCAGTATAAAGATTCATCCTTGTGTTTGTCATATGCGTGTTAGTACACTTTTTTGGTGTGCCCTAGATACTAACCAGTTCCATTTTATGATATTTTTGCATTCTCCCAATACAGCATCACTGACCAACAACTCGCACTGTGTAATGACAGCATCCCTGACCTGTGATAAATGCATAATCACAAAATTTCAATTATGCTAGTGTCCATTGAGAGTTGTACCATATTTATGTACCACAGTGTAACTTTTCTGATTAGTAAAGGCAAATACATAACAAAAATCAGTCTTATAGTATACCTGACTCTCAATGTTGCAAGTGTCTGATGGACCCGGATTGATATGGGATGCTTCACATTGACCACCAGTTACAATCCATGCGGCAGCAAATTCAGGAATGGATCCAGCCAGCAAGACTTCATTCGGAAGAGCAAGCTCCGCTTGGGTGCTTCCATCATTATTTCCACAAAGACCATGTACCTGAAGAGATTGAATGTCAAATCAAATGAGACATGAATCAATCTGTTCAGGCAGTATATGTTTGTCTGCAGATAGTGTTTTATATACCTTTCCAGAAAATTCCGGTGAGAGACGGATGTAGACACGTCCATTTGCATCATAAAGCACTTCAAATGATGGGCTGTACACCAGAGTGAAGAGCGAAGTCACCCTCTTAATTATAATATATCCATTGCTGTATGGCAGATCAACTTCATTACCGTCAACAAAGACGTTTTGGTTCTTCAAACGGATTTTTGTTTTTTCGCCTTCTTTGTTGTATCTGATGAACAAGTGGTTGGTACATGTAACCAAGTCAGATCCTTGGCATTGACCCTTTTTCTGCCTAATGGTAAGTCTCACTGGTGTGTTAGCTCTGCTCTTTGTCTGTAATATCAAGCATAACCAGGACATTGGTCATGAAGATCATTTGGCTACAACAAAGTAAAGAAATAGCACATGCAGATGG